>OZ001655.1:23969630-25313780 GCA_963924145.1 Pyrausta purpuralis
ACACTGCAAAGCTTACGCAGCCAACTGGACCGAAGTTATACAGTACGGATTGAAACCAAATGAATCCTGGAGTACGGTAACATGTCAACGCGGCTGGAATTCAACAAGAGCGAGATACCTTACCCTACGATATCAAGTGAGCTGGGATGGGTGTGTGAGAAAGACAGTTACCAAGCAACAGCCCAAACATTCTTCTTTGTGGGTTCAATTGTTGGAGGATTCGTATTCGGATGGGTCTCGGACCGATTCGGAAGATTACCAGTAGCTGTGACCAGCAATATCGTCGGCTGTCTCGGAGGCGTACTCAGTACTTTTACGAGGAACCTCACTGAATTTGCTATTTGTAGATTCATCATGGGTATGGCATATGACAATTGCATGATGATGGCTTATCTTATCGCCACTAGAATATGTGGCTCCAAAGTACAGAACTATAATGTCGAACATGTCATTTGCTCTCTTTTACGCGTTCACTGTTACTGCCTTACCTTGGTTGGTTCTTGCATGTGGACATTGGAAAACTATCTCTCTAGTCACCAGTATACCTTTAGCTTCAGCAGTTTTAGCTTTGTATTTCTTACCAGAAAGTCCCAGGTGGTTATTATCTAAGGGACGAATAGATGAGACGATAAATAAACTCCTTACTATAGGGCGAGTTAACGGAAAGGAGATTCCGACGAAGCTAGTTGAACAATTCAGACTCTCTGCAAGTAGTAACAAGAGGAAAGAAGAAACGGCCAGTAGCCTAGAGCTATTGAAGAGGCCAACTATAAGAAGAATCTTTATATGTATGTGTATAGAATACATGTGTTGTACAATGGTATTTGATGGATTAGTCAGGAGTCTTGGACAGCTGGATTTTGATTTCTTTGTGTCTTTCTCTGTGGTGTCTTTCACTGAGTTCCCATCGATGCTTGTTACGGCTTTCATAATGGACTGGATGGGAAGAAGATTTCTGACGGCAGCCGTGATGTCTATCAGCTGCGTATTTTCGATTCTTACGGTTTTCGTTTCTGGCTTTACTTCAGTGACGTTTGCAGTGATAGCGAGGTTCTGTGTTAATATGGCGTATAGTTGCGCTATGCAATGGGCCGTTGAGATGTTGCCTACGTCAGTGAGAGGGTCGGGAGCGTCTGTAGTGCACATTTGTGGGTATGTTGCGACTGCGTTGACGCCTTATGTGATTTATTTGGAGACGTACACTCATTGGCTACCTTTGGTGGTCGTTGGCGCCATTGCTGGGTTAGGAGCGGTGATTGCTTTTACGCTGCCAGAAACTGCCAGAAAGGACATGCCGCAAACGTTTGAGGAAGCGGAAGAAATGGTGAGGACACAGAAGTTTTGGGAGTTTCCTTGTTTCAAGAAGAATGAAGTTTCCGAAGGAGGACACGTAAACAACAGCTTCGAACTATAAATTCTCTGTAGTCAGAAAATAAACATGTTTATATCTCTCATTTTTTTATTTCCTACTCTGAGCCTATGTCATAGTACTAATATGAAAATATTACACTTACGTGTTTTATTGAATAAAACACGTAAGTGCTGATGTCACTCTTACTCAAGTGTTGATTTCCATAAATGTAATATGAAGAATGTGAGCATTAACTTCGTATTGGAGAAATTTCTTTTGATTTCAAACTAAGTATGTTCATATCAATAATTGAATCGTCTGCGAAATCTCTTATTTATTCGGGTCCGTTCAACAATAAATCTCTTAAATAGCTTTTATGGCACACTCGTTTCAATTTATCGTCAACGTAAATAAAGCTTTGTGCCTTTGTAAATCAATTGGACGATTGACATTTTATTCGGTACCTGTTTGAAGTAAGATATCGGATTCTCTTCAGTTATTAAAATAAAATGTTATAAATCGCCGATTTGAGATTGAATTGCTTGGATTGAATGACGACCTCTGTGGTCGAGTGGCTAGCACGCTGGTTTCAAGCATCGCCATCTCGTGAGGTTCCGGGTTCGATTTTCGGTCGGGTCAATGTACAAAACGTTCTCTTCTATATTGTCTCGGGTCTGGGTGTTGTGGTACCACCGTTGTGTCTGATTTCCATAACACAAGTGCATTGGCTACTTACTTTGGGATCAGAGCAATGTATGTGATTGGTGTTCAATATTTATTTATTTATTATTATTTATTTAATTCATAAGTAGTTAGATTTCTCTGGGTTGTCCCAATATTTGTTTGTTTTGCTATTTTCTAAGTACCTATAAAAAAATATATAAATTCAATCAATAAAAAAACCGGCCAAGTGCGAGTCGGACTCGCACACTGAGGGTTCCGTGGCAACTTTAACTGAATTAGGGAATCCGTTTACTTCTACTAAGTAAAATACCACAATATTTTGTTGACTGCAAATATAACTTTGTTTTTCATAGTGTTTGTATGAAGTACAACGTTATGTTTGCAGTTGTTGAAAATGTGCTTTATCTCAAAAACTACTCGTTCGATCCCGTCCGAACCAATTTTCGTTGAAAGTATTTATTAAGATCTACATCATATATTTTTTTCAAAATTTACACTTGCTTTGTTTAGAAATTAGATGGGGGGACGCCCATTTTACCACTTTGGAAGCGTCTAGCTATGAAACGTTAGACTTTAAAAGAAAATGGTTCAAGAAACCTCTTTGTTATTTTAAAAGACCTATCCACAGACACCCAACACGCATAGGTTTGCCAAAAAAAAATTTTTTTTGGTTTTAGTTTCATGTATGAGAGCCCCCCCTTAACTGTCATTATTTTTTATTTTTTGTAAGCGGTTAACAGGATACATCTTCTTACCAAATTTCAATTGTGTAATGCTTATAGTTACAGAATAAAATAGCTGTGACATACGGACGGACAGACAGACAGACGGACAGACTTGACGAAACTATAAGGGTTCCGTTTTTTGCCATTCGGCTACGGAACCCTAAAAACGAACACCGAAAGTTGGAAATCTTAGTTTAATAGTAACAATTCTTACAATGAATATATTAAAATCAGATTGTAGAATATAATCTATTTTGTTTGATGCAGCATCACGCCTATACGGTGTATAAATAATTCATGATACGTGATTAGATTGCACTAAGACTTGTAGGTCAAAGGTAGGTATATAATTACATTGTGTCCTAGATGATCTGGAAACAGGAACAGCATTAATATTATACAAATACAGTACAATCCAATACGTTAATGTTCGTCATAGTGATAGCTTTCCGTTATAGTGCGTATCCATTAGAGAGAGCAGCCTCAATTTGATGCAAACCGAGGCTCCTAATTCCGAGGCATAGGCTCGAGGCACATTGCCACGACGCCAGTGTAAAGTGACCTAAAGCCACACGCCCATCTCCACTCCACACACACATCAATAAACCCGACAAAATATGGTTCTGCCCGCGGCATCGAATCTGCCTCATGGCGCGGCGTGCCTCAGGTTGAGGCAGCGTCTCCACTCGTGCGGCCTAAGGTCGAGCGGCTGCCTCGCCCCGAGTCTGCCTCAAATGGATACGCACCTTTATTGTACTCGTGAACTTATGTAGATACAAGTACATTCGTCTACGTTAGATTGAATAAATATTTACTTACATTTCGCTGCTGTCCTTCATGAATAAATAAGGCGATTCAGGCGTCATAGATAACATAGGATCAAGGGCTCAGACTGTTTAGCGAACCTTTTGATCCATCTAAGTTAAGGAAGACTTATCTCGTCTAAGACGATGTGATAGAATGATGAAACTATCAAAGCTTTTGAAATACTAGCGCTCCATATGTATTTAAATGTCTATTAAATAGGAATCGTGCCGCTAAAAAAGGAAGATTAGAACATTTCCATTTCGAGATGAGGTGCAATATTTTTAACCGACTTCAAAAAAGGAGGAGGTTATCAATTGGACTGTATATTTTTTAGTTTATTATGATACCGCATATCACAGTCATTTATGAACCGATTTGAATTTATTTCTTTTTTCTACCTTTGAGTTCGTCCCATTGTTGCCAAGTTGGGATTTGATGATGTGATCTTGGTGCAATCGATGGAAACGCTTAAACTTCAAAGACACGTATAGTGTTTTTCTGCTAGAATCATAATGAATGAATGAATGATTTATTTATCATAAGTAACAGTAACTCATTTTTGTTAGTAAAACTTATAAACTATGTTAGTACGTAAATACAGTTGAGCTGGGTCTAAGAGCTAAAAAAATAAAATGAAAATATCTTTGTTTATAACGTTGACATGTTGTTACTTCTGATAGTTAATATTGTGTGGATTTGAGCTGATGGTGGAACTCCTTCACTCTTAGAAGTTCAGTGATTATAATGACATAACCTAAGACAGGTAATTAATTTGTAGCGTTTAGAATAGACACTAATTGCATTCTACAAATACAAAATTATCAGCATTGATGACAAGGCTATATAATAAAATAAACTCTTGACTCTGTAAAGGAAAATAATTAATTTTAGGCGAACGATTAATTTTTGGAGTCGGAGCCATCCCTTTGATGATCTCAAGCATTATCTATTTTAGCATATCTATTTAGTCAAGAGTTTATTCATGAGGATATGTGCATTTCAGTTTTGAATTCAGTTGTTAGTTCTTTTTTCAAAGTTCATTTTATTCTTAAAAAGACAGACAGAATTTAACTTATCCGAATGAAGTAATAAAAAAATAAGGCGATTTAAAAATATTATGGGTTTAGGTTCCCCACAATTATGAGACATGACATTGACATAATATATATTTATCAAGCTGACACCTAGTCTAAGATTACTCGTAAATACCAGCCTAAGTCCTCAAATTATTCATTGAGACAAAATACCTTTTACCTAAAGCACTATTCAAGAGGGGTAGAGCACCCTCATCTATTGGGAAGCTTTTAAGGATGACGTCTCTCTGATAATGGCTATTCATAAATGTAAGGAAGTAACCTTGTCTTTTGTTTGGGATGTTATAAGATAAATCAATTGGTCGTAGAAATGTGTCATGATAGCCTCATGGTAAATAATGCCGAAATAAATAAAAATTTATTGAAATTAAAAATTTAAGGCTCAATTCAGGCAGACAGGTGCAGGCGTTGTACAGAACCACTACTTTATAAAGTGGCTGAATAAGTCTCTGTGGCAACAATGTCGCTTTTTCATTTTGAAAGTCCTCAGTCAGTTCACGTACCAATTTACGAACAAAGTCGAGCTAAATTAAGAGGCGCGGTTTTCCTCCATAGAGAAAATCTTGCTAAGCTAAGCAAGTTATTAAATTCTGGGGAGGTACGAGAGGAATGGTATATTGAAGAAGTAACGCGCAATAAATATTTAGGTCTTGTTATTCTGGGCTTAAGCTCTTTACCTTATTATACCGTCTTAGATCTAGTTAGAAAGATAGCTTTCAATTTCGTAAAAATATTTTTCGTTATAATTCTGTTACCAAAGTTGAAGTAGCTTTTCGTGGTCACATAAATAGTTATAACGATATCTCTATTACCCCGCGAATTTGTCCGCGCTTTTGATTTTCCCTTCTCCCACCTGTATTGGACCATTAGTTCCAGAGATTATCGCGTTCAAACAAACTATTCAGCTTCATTTGAATACAGATACGAATGTGAAAAGATACGTCAACTTGTAAGGTAGTTCGCAATAAAAGCCTTAACGTGTCACACCCCTCTACTTGTTAATAGTGTCAAATTGCTAGAACTCAACTCTGTAAATATACTTTGCTAACAATTCTCAACGCCGCTGGGGCGAAGACAGAGTGCAGAGATCTTGGAGTCATTTTGAACTTGTGATTTGCAACGCACTCCGGGAACATATCCAAAATTAATGTTCACAGTAGAGTTTGTACTATAGCAGTAGGATTCACACTAAAAAATAGCTGGTTAGCCCAGCTGAGCTCCTCGTTTGGGAAAGGCTGAAGCAGGTTCACCACACATTGCTCTGGTGGTTATTTTAGTGGGTTGGCCTTTCGCTTTCTGGAGAGGAGAGTGACATAGCTCTCCGGCTGGCTAGCCGAACGGTAGGCAGATTTATAGCATTTTGTCCACCCTGAAAAAACGTTAGTCGTACTTAGCTAAGCTGTTAATTTTACCTATACCCAGAAGTTGAAGTAGTGGATATGTACATAGGATTGTAAAAAAATACTGTTACAGCGTTTAAGTTACAGTCACTTTTAAGAAATTGTCGTTAAAACGTTACATACTTAGTTGCTGTTGCACTGGCGTAGCGTTTTCTCCCTAAACATTATAGAAATACGTTGCTTTATTCGAATAGGAAGCTTAATGAATGTTTATAAAGATGAAATAAGAAACCAAAAATTTGCGCACGGGCGGGACTTGAACCAGCAACCTTTTGGCTAACCGGGCCAAACGCTCTTACCAATTGAGCTACCGTGCTGTCAGTCCGACCCTGCGAAATTTGTGGTCTCTTATGAAAACGTCAATTGCGTGACGCTTAGCGCCATCTAGCCGTCTGTTTATGAAACAGATGGCCATGCTTGGGTCAAGTCCCGCCCGTGCGCAAATTTTTGGTTTCTTATTTCATCTTTATGAACATTCATTAAGCTTCCTATTCGAATAAAGCAACGTATTTCTATAATGTTTAGGGAGAAAACGCTACGCCAGTGCAACAGCAACTAAGTATGTAACGTTTTAACGACAATTTCTTAAAAGTGACTGTAACTTAAACGCTGAAACAGTATTTTCTTACAATCCTATGTCACTACTTCAACTTCTGTCTATAGGTAAAATTAACAGCTTAGCTAAGTACGACTAACGTTTTTTCAGGGTGGACAAAATGCTATAAATCTGAATTCTTCATAAATGACTGTGATATGCGGTATCATAATATACTAAAAAATATACAGTCCAATTGATAACCTCCTCCTTTTTTGAAGTCGGTTAAAAATATTGCACCTCATCTCGAAATGGAAATGTTCTAATCTTCCTTTTTTAGCGGCACGATTCCTATTTAATAGACATTTAAATACATATGGAGCGCTAGTATTTCAAAAGCCTTGATAGTTTCATCATTCTATCACATCGTCTTAGACGAGATAAGTCTTCCTTAACTTAGATGGATCAAAAGGTTCGCTAAACAGTCTGAGCCCTTGATCCTATGTTATCTATGACGCCTGAATCGCCTTATTTATTCATGAAGGACAGCAGCGAAATGTAAGTAAATATTTAATCAATCTAACGTAGACGAATGTACTTGTATCTACATAAGTTCACGAGTACAATAAAGGTGCGTATCCATTTGAGGCAGACTCGGGGCGAGGCAGCCGCTCGACCTTAGGCCGCACGAGTAGAGACGCTGCCTCAACCTGAGGCACGCCGCGCCATGAGGCAGATTCGATGCCGCGGGCAGAACCAAATTTTGTCGGGTTTATTGATGTGTGTGTGGAGTGGAGATGGGCGTGTGGCTTTAGGTCACTTTACACTGGCGTCGTGGCAATGTGCCTCGAGCCTATGCCTCGGAATTAGGAGCCTCGGTTTGCATCAAATTGAGGCTGCTCGCTCTAATGGATACGCACCATAACGGAAAGCTATCACTATGACGAACATTAACGTATTGGATTGTACTGTATTTGTATAATATTAATGCTGTTCCTGTTTCCAGATCATCTAGGACACAATGTAATTATATACCTACCTTTGACCTACAAGTCTTAGTGCAATCTAATCACGTATCATGAATTATTTATACACCGTATAGGCGTGATGCTGCATCAAACAAAATAGATTATATTCTACAATCTGATTTTAATATATTCATTGTAAGAATTGTTAATATTAAACTAAGATTTCCAACTTTCGGTGTTCGTTTTTAGGGTTCCGTAGCCGAATGGCAAAAAACGGAACCCTTATAGTTTCGTCAAGTCTGTCTGTCTGTCCGTCCGTATGTCACAGCCATTTTATTCTGTAACTATAAGCATTACACAATTGAAATTTGGTAGGAAGATGTTGACGATAAATTGAAACGAGTGTGCCATAAAAGCTATTTAAGAGATTTATTGTTGAACGGACCTGAATAAATAAGAGATTTCGCAGACGATTCAATCTATACTAATATTATAAAGCTGAAGAGTTTGTTTGTTTGTTTGTTTGTTTGAACGCGCTAATCTCAAAAACTACTGGCCCGATTTGAAAAAATATTTTTACGTTGGATAGTCCATTTATCGAGGAAGGCTTTAGGCTATATAACATAAAGATACGACTCATAAGACCACAGCAGAAATGAAAAATGTTGCGAAAACGGGAGAAAGATATTCCTTTTGAGAGCTAAGAGGAAACCGCTTAAGTTACACAAAAATCATGTATGACAGGATTGTTCAGCATTAAGAGTTCTATAATAAAGTCCGCGACAGCATATGTCTATCTTTTATGGTTGACTTACTACAACCTTTTTTATGTTAATAAATTTGTAAAAAAATAATGCATTATTTTTACAGGTGTATTATACACACAGGTATTTATTCTTATCAAAATAAATACATTCATCATCACGAGCATTTCATTTAGAACCAAGTTGCCTTTATATCATTTGATTTCAACAAATATCTTAGGAGCTATCACAGTTTTAACATAACTCCGCACCAAAATAATGTTCGCAGCTTAAGTACAACGTGCGCTTGCGCTAATATATTATAAAGCTGAAGAGTTTGTTTGTTTGAACGCGCTTATCTCAGGAACTGCTGGACTGATTTGAAAAAATATTTCTGTGTTGGATAGCTTATTGATCGAGAAATGCTTTAGGATATAAAACATGACGCTGCGACGGGAGAGGAGAGGGAGCAAACTCAAAACGCGCGGACGAAGTCGCGGGGGACCGCTAGTTATTGATATGAACATACTTAGTTTAAAATCAAAAGAAATTTCTCCAATACAAAGTTAATGTTTACATTCTTCATATTACATTAATGGAAATCAACACTTTAGTAAGAGTGACATCAGATTTATTCAATAATACACGTAAGTGTAATATTTTC
This sequence comes from Pyrausta purpuralis, assembly GCA_963924145.1. Taxonomy (NCBI): domain Eukaryota; kingdom Metazoa; phylum Arthropoda; class Insecta; order Lepidoptera; family Crambidae; genus Pyrausta; species Pyrausta purpuralis. The sequence continues at coordinate 23,978,602 of OZ001655.1, forward strand.
ATATTAGTACTATGACGTAGACTCAGAGTAGGAAATAAAAAAGTGAGAGATATAAACATGTTTATTTTCTGACTACAGAGAATTTATAGTTCGAAGCTGTTGTTTACATGTCCTCCTTCGGAAACTTCATTCTTCTTGAAACAAGGAAACTCCCAAAACTTCTGTGTCCTCACCATTTCTTCCGCTTCCTCAAACGTTTGCGGCATGTCCTTTCTAGCAGTTTCTGGCAGCGTAAAAGCAATCACCGCTCCTAACCCAGCAATGGCGCCAACGACCACCAAAGGTAGCCAATGAATGTACGTCTCCAAATAAATCACATAAGGCGTCAACGCAGTCGCAACATACCCACAAATGTGCACTACAGACGCTCCCGACCCTCTCACTGACGTAGGCAACATCTCAACGGCCCATTGCATAGCGCAACTATACGCCATATTAACACAGAACCTCGCTATCACTGCAAACGTCACTGAAGTGAAGCCAGACACGAAAACCGTAAGAATCGAAAATACGCAGCTGATAGACATCACGGCTGCCGTAAGGAATCTTCTTCCCATCCAGTCCATTATGAAAGCCGTGACAAGCATCGATGGGAACTCAGTGAAAGACACCACAGAGAATGACACGAAGAAATCAAAATCCAGCTGTCCAAGACTCCTGACTAATCCATCAAACACCATCGTACAACACATGTATTCTATACACATACATATAAAGATTCTTCTTATAGTTGGCCTCTTCAATAGCTCTAGGCTACTGGCCGTTTCTTCTTTCCTCTTGTTACTACTTGCAGAGAGTCTGAATTGTTCAACTAGCTTCGTCGGAATCTCCTTTCCGTTAACTCGTCCTATAGTAAGGAGTTTATTTATCGTCTCATCTATTCGTCCCTTAGATAATAACCACCTGGGACTTTCTGGTAAGAAATACAAAGCTAAAACTGCTGAAGCTAAAGGTATACTGGTGACTAGAGAGATAGTTTTCCAATGTCCACATGCAAGAACCAACCAAGGTAAGGCAGTCACAGTGAACGCGTAAAAGAGAGCAAATGACATGTTCGACATTATAGTTCTGTACTTTGGAGCCACATATTCTAGTGCGATAAGATAAGCCATCATCATGCAATTGTCATATGCCATACCCATGATGAATCTACAAATAGCAAATTCAGTGAGGTTCCTCGTAAAAGTACTGAGTACGCCTCCGAGACAGCCGATGATATTGCTGGTCACAGCTACTGGTAATCTTCCGAATCGGTCCGAGACCCATCCGAATACGAATCCTCCAACAATTGAACCCACAAAGAAGAATGTTTGGGCTGTTGCTTGGTAACTGTCTTTCTCACACACCCATCCCAGCTCACTTGATATCGTAGGGTAAGGTATCTCGCTCTTGTTGAATTCCCAGCCGCGTTGACATGTTACCGTACTCCAGGATTCATTTGGTTTCAATCCGTACTGTATAACTTCGGTCCAGTTGGCTGCGTAAGCTTTGCAGTGTGAATATCCGAATCTTGAGCCTTCATCTTGAGGAATAGCCAGCGATTTTCTTTCTATTTCAGTGAGATTCTCCAATTCCGGAATCCAGCACCAATGATTCGGCGAAACTTCTGTCAGGAAGAGTTGAGTGTAGTATACGAACACTCCGAAAACGTAGAATGGGAAGGTTGAGAAGAACAGCAGAATTTGATACTTTCCAAATTCGCCAGCGGATGTTATTAGGTCATCAAAATCTACTTCATCTGTTGCATTTATTTTTGCAGTGACAATGTTGTTAGTTTCTTTGACTTGTGAATGATCTTTGTCAATGTTTCGTTTGTCTTCAGGAAATTTCACAATCATTTCTACAGCCATTTTATCTTCTTAAATATATTCTCGCTTATCTATTTGTGGCGGCAGCGTATATTGTACTAAGTAATTTGAATGCTCGCAGGAGATTATATAATAAAGTGGCGTCGACTCTTGTTGATTTCGCGCTAAAATTAGTTTGTGTATATTTGCTTACGGATTGCCTTGGTAGGTGTTTCTTGTTGTCTGACGTATAATAAATAATCGAGATTAAAGGTTTAACAGATGGAATGGAAAATTTATGGGGAAATTCTCAGTATCAGTCTTGGTATTACGCTGCCAATTCTATTGTCATAATTGCGTAATGTTCATGTTTTGTGTTTGCGTCTTACAGCTCTTAATGTCAAAATCTTCCTATCATGAATTTTTAACTGTTAAAATGGTAAAAACGTTCCTATTTCACCGTTATCACACTTGTAGGGTTTAAGATAAACACAGTTAACAAATGTGACACTATTGGCTAGCAAACATATAACCAATTAAGTAACACAATACTGCTAATTTACCTGCCAAACGTAAATATTTGTTATGCTCTGTTTTAAAATTACTCTGATAGTAAAGTTTCAATCTGTTCCATTCAGGACTCTAGGGTGTGTCTGCATACGTTCACTTATTATTAAAATCTTATTTCTCTTCACAGATCCTTAGGGAAATCTGGCTGCAGTTACCGCGAAATAGTTACCTAACTCGCCTCACGGGAGAACTGTTTGTGATTTGATTCCATTTCCCGTCTTATTGTCGAGCAATTTGGTTCGAATGTTGCGAAATTGTGTCTGAATTTCGTATTAGTGACAAATCTCTACATATAGAAACAGTTAATGATATTTGAGGAAGGTGTTACCAGTGTTTGCATAGAAGAAACACTTGACACTTTGTTTTCTTTCGGCGCTTTGTTGCTGTGTGGCAATATCAACTCTTTATTTGATAACGCAGGTATTACATGGTTTACAAAATAAATTGATAACATCATTTTGTTGTTTGTTTTACTCAATGGAAGGCCTAAATGACCTAAATCCCTAAAGGTGTGCTTAAGCGGAGTGTTGCAACATTTGTGAGTATTTTGTTTAAATGGCGATAGATAACCATATTTAACAATCAATATATTCTTAAAATATCCATTATCTTTGTACTAAAAAGTATTATTTAAATCTCATTCTTAGATTTTACGAATCAGCTCGGAATCAGGCTTAACAAATCAGGCCAGCGGAGTTAATTGTGCAAAGTCTGAAATTAGCCCTTGAAATAATCCGGTCCTGTCGTCTACACCCACGGCGGGCAAAATCCATCGGCGCAACACATTGTTTATCGTACTCAAGTGTGCATACACGAGTGCATTATCTGTTGCTTCACTCTGATTATCCGGTGAGACGGCCGATCCAACATAACTGGTGAGAGTCTGGTAGGAAAACTGGTAGGAAGAGGTGGTTTTTTTTCTACAAATTTGATCAAAATTTAGTAAATAGCACGAATGTTTGCACAAAATTTGCCCTAAAATTTATTGTGTGGTCTTAAACAACGCGGCGATTCCATTTCAGTTTAAAGTTCAGTAGCGACGAATCTTGTACCTCGCGCAGATGTTGTGAAATTCGCGCCATTTTACTGTGTGTTCACAATAAATTAATGTAAGAAAATGTTATTAAAATTTCAAATATTTTATTTATTTATTTATTATTTATTTCAGGAAAACATAACAGATTACAATCAATTTCATTACATTTATGATCTCATAGGAGAGTCAAATAATAAAGTAAGTAGTATTAAAGAAATACGTCTAGAAAGCAAAGCTCATAAGTGACAATAAGAGCCACATTAATGTGATTTTTTGTTGACATGGCCAATACAAGGTGGTTTAAATGATATTTCGCAATTCAAAGCAAAGTGGTGCATGCAAACTATGTTGAATGATGTCCATATGACATTCGTCATGATTTATACATATTCACTATCCATGAAGAACGGCGGCTGTTCCCGCGGTAGTACGGCCAAGAGGTCGGCCGGAATCAAAAACATGGGATATATCTAACCGAGTAGGCGCGTTGGTATTTACATAATTTGGTGGGATAATGGCGGCCGCAAACATAGTTACTAGGGTTCCGAGTAGGGTTCTAAGGACGTCGTTAAGGACCCCCAATCTTTGCGGATTTGTGGCTAAACCGGGATTTTGGAGCGCTGACTTCTTTATAAGGTTTTTATTGCTGTACTCAGAGTGGTATGAGTAAATTCTCTTGAGATTTCATCCATGTTGATAGAGAACTTGGAAAACCAATTTATATGAGACTCTTGTGAGTCTTCCTAGTTCAATAGGTTCTATACAACTACATCTACCTAGTAACACTAGTGGATATGTTTGTTGGCACAATAAATTGTGTTATTGTTCACACTCAATGGCGCTAACTCGTGCGTAATTGTTATGTGCCAACTGCCAACGGATGTTTCTAATGTTAGAAATATCTCACATCACTAATAGAACCTATGTTGGTGTAATTACGTTCCCAACCTTTACGACCTTCTGGTTCTGATGTCGAAAATATACTGATAATACATTCTTCGGAAGCATAATTGCAAATCTATCTCTAGAAAAGTATAATTCTGAATTGAATGTAGTATTATTTTAGATTTATACTGCTTAAAAATATTATAGAGGTAGTTAGCTCATTAATATACAAGTCGTTGCATTGATATTTTATGAACAAAAATGCTAATTAACGATTTTAATGACTTGTGACGTCAGATTGTAGAGTTTTGTTAAATGCTTTGTAAGAAAATAAAAGTTAATTCTTGTGTCTTCTTTTACAATTCTTCAGATCTCAAAAGCGGCGCGTTTAATGCTGAAATTGTAAACTCAATCTGCTAACATGTGACACACGCGGAATTTTTATATCATCTGAACAATTATCTTATTTAGTAGGTACGTAGAGAGCCTGACAACCATTCAACGAAAATCGCTTGAACACACGACAGAAAACTGGGAGTCACTTTAAACAAAAGATGACTTGAGGCACAAGCTAATTTAAATCTTGTGGTAGTTGTGACCTCGATATCTAAATTTCAATGACATATATTAGTCAGTTAATTTTTTTGCCAAGTTTTCTATGGATGTTTGTTTTAACGAGGACTAGGTGTAAAAATAAAAACTCCGCACTGACTTTTTATATTTATTTTGACATTTCACGTAATGACATATCTATACTAATATTATAAAGCTGAAGAGTTTGTTTGTTTGTTTGTTTGTTTGAACGCGCTAATCTCAAAAACTGCTGGCCCGATTTGAAAAAATATTTCTGTTTTGGATAGCTTATTTATCGAGAAAGGCTTGAGGATATAAAACATGACGCTGTGACGGGAGGGGAGGGAGCAAACTCAAAACGCGCGGACGAAGTCGCGGGGGACCGCTAGTGTCTACATATTATTGTAAAACCCCGAGGTCATAATCTAACTGTCTTAAACCCGTTAGATTGTAATCAGTCGATTGATTGTGAACAAGCTCAATAAAGCTTAGCATTTATGCTTTTTTGGTACTTACGTGTCAACCTAATACGAATCCTTCATATGAATATCCTTCACCTACCCTTACCAACCATTTTACCCAGTAATTCATCATTTCAATTTAAATTATAATGTATGAAGTTCGGTATAGTTCACAAAAAACGACATATCACAATAGAACTAATTTAAAACCATTAGACCTTTTACACACTGCGACTCTTAGCAGCGACGCAATCGCGACGCTAACACGCGTTAGTATTGATGCTGTCGCAAAATGTCAACCTTTACACACTGCTCTACTTTTAGCATCGAGACAGTCAAGATGCAGAAACTAGAAATTATTAAATCATGTACTGAATTTTGGCGACTGCATCGATACTAACGCGCGACTGCATCGATGCTAAAAGTTGCAGTGTGTAAGGGGTCTTAGCTTGCAATCACGAGGTTTTTCAATATTACGGTCAAATGTTTTTGGTTTCTTTTAATTAGACATTTTCTTCGTTTGATTCTTTGAGCAACTTCACCCTGGCCTCAAGTAGTCTTGGATAAACGCTGGTTTTAACGACATCTATTGCCCCACATTGGAAAACAGTGTTCTAAATTTCTGAAAAAAAAAACTAGTTCTCAATTCAAATTACCTAAAATGTTTTAAGAATCTATCTGGCATACCTGCCAGTATATTTATAATAATTGTAATTTTCCTAATTCTTTGTGGCTAGGGGCTAAATTTTTGAATCACTCGCCTCGAAATGACGAGTGATTTTCATTCGACAACGAATTTTTTTCTATGACTTTTAATTCATCTTCGAACGAAAATCACTCGCCATCTTGAAGCGACTGATTAAAAAATAGAGCTCCAGCTCCTGCCTGTAAAGGTTATTTTCTTTTTTTGAAAATTAACTTTTTTTCGAACATAAATCGGGCTTAAGTTCTCCTGTATGGTCGTTTTTTCTTTCAAAATTAACAACATCATTTTAAGGTAGTGCCATATTGCGGTCTTATTTTTGGAAGTGATCTTATTAAATAATCTCATTAAAAAAACTTAATCAGCTTATCTCCAACACATAATACCTTTATCTAAACATGTAAATGTTAAAGGTCCTAAAAATAAAGAAGTCTACTTAAGTAGTTTAGAAGGTAGGTAACAGGTTAAATTTTAACATCAAAAGACACAAGCACAAAACAGGCAAAGCACAGTTGTTGGTGTTACCCTAGAATAACGTGCACACTAATTGGATGATCAAACGAACTTACCTTAAGTGAAGTTCGATCCAAATTGTCCCGACTTCGACGAAGAGATTTAATTGACCATGTAGTATGCCCTACTACGCGTCTATTCACTCGCACACAGGTTTAGCGCAAGAAGAGAAGGTAAATAACCTCACTCTCTCCCACCCCTCACAGCACTACCAGCTGCCTGTCGCTCATTCATTTCAGAGCAAGGAGACCGATGTATGAGATGTACAACATTGATTATACTTATTGGAAGGGTGACGATTATTTTTGCATAAAAAACGTACACGGGAATAGGGAAGGTTACACACTGAATTTGGCACGTAAAACAAATGATAATTTTATCACGAGGAAAACCACATACTGAAAACACTTTTTAGTTAGCGCCTTATCTTTGGTAAGGTAAAGGGCGTGAAGGTAAGTCTGACAAATCATTATCTTTGTCTTGCAGTTTTTAGCATATTTTATAATTATTGATTTTAAATACATAGGGACATGATATTATATTGCTTTTCAGTATGGGATATTTAGGTATTAATGCGACTGTTTGAAAGATATTCAACCGAATACCAAACATATAAATAATACTTTATTCATTAAAATTTCGAATACCTGAGAAAATTTACTTGCTTAATTTGGTTATAAAACGTGTTTGATGATTTGTATAAAAGTAATTAATTAAAAGATTCATTCTTAGGAATGTAATTCTTTTAAGATTATGATTATATTCACGGGTGTCTATCAATGATATATGATTATTAGCTGTGTTAGAAAAATAATACGATTATTCAATGGCTTTGAAATATTATCGTTATCAGAAAGTTTAAGGCATAGGTAGGTAATGATTTTTTTATGTATTATTTATATTTCATTAAGTATATTAGTTATTTTTCTAAAAAAGATTTAAAATCGGCTCCTGGGAACTTTATAAGGGCAAACGACCGCAAACGATTTCTCCGATATAAGTTTTGGTACCACCCGGCCCCGACCAAATACGTTTGACTAATATTCGACTAATCGACCAGGAATGTTCGCCGAGTATTCGATAGTCGGCACATGGTCAGATTTCTCGTTGTAAATTTAATCATAATTTTATTGCCTGGGTAAATGTCTGGATTACTTTTAAGGATTACAATAAATATCAATCCTATCTTTCGAGTTGGTAACTATGACTTTTTTATTTATTTATCTATGTTTATAATTTTAAGTTTGACAAATATTTGTATCTTATTTGGCTACATATGAGACTTGTTTCAATATTATGAGCTGTGTCAAAAACAAAAATCTGATGATGATTCAGAATTAGGGTACCTATTTTGTTAAGAAATCCAAAAATAAACGGATACCGTATTAAAAGCCTACCTATGTCATATTGAGATCCTAAGGGTAAACTGGTTTCATACATATTTAAAAACATCCTTAAATATGGTTAATAAAAAACGTGGAAAATTTGGTTCAAAACAATTAATTGATGCAAATTTTAATAAATGGTCAAATCACATTACTTCCTCTGGCGTAAGAATTAAGGAAAAGTCCTATAAAAAAAACATTTTCTAAATAAAATACTTTTTGCTCAACTATACCACCCGACCTATTTTATTATTAATTTTTAATTTGCAATTGTTCCACCATATGTAAGTAACTGGTGGATATCAAGACAAATTGTCCTTTGAAAATTTATTAAACACAGTATATCAAATACTGTAAACATCAAACAATAAAATGCATATAATAAGTATCTATTTTATTGCTTATTAGAGCAACGTTTTCAAGGAATTGTTCCTTAATAACTTGGTGGCTTTCTGGGGAAGATTGTTGGGGAGTGGGTGGATGTAATTGATTGGAAAAAACTGATGATTTGAGAAGATATTTACTTAATGTAGTTTATTCTTAAATCACATAATAAATAGTAGAAAAATAAACATGGTTCGTATTTCCAATATCTCGAATTAGATGATTATAGTGCAATTTGAGTCTAATGCTGCATTGCATTTAGGGTACGTCATTTTTTTATATATAAATAATAATTTCCTAGCCTTTTGTTAAAAAAATATCGATAGTGGTATTTTTGTAATAATGAATATGGCTTGTATTTATTTCACCTTAAACGTAGGTGTGTGTGTGTAAATGGCAAATAAAAATAACCGAATAATATGAAATATTGTAATAATACTTGAGAAAATATAATTGTGCCAATTGATATGCTTCGCTTATGCATTTCCATAAAAAGCAAAAAAGGCATTATCTTCATAAAATGAGCTTGTTTCAATTTAATAGCTACCTACTCTTATGGTATATTTAACAATGTGTCGATAAGTTTTGGCTTGTGCTATCTGCCGTATACTTCAATACAATAGATCGTTTTATTTAAATTATTCTTAGGTGGTGCTTGTGGTAGGTAGTAAATGGTAAAAAGGAAAACAAGGTTATAGAAACAAAAGTCAATTCAAGGTGACCAAAGGTTGTCACAATTTTTACTGGGCAGTGGCTGGCTTTTCCAAAGCTAAGGACACAGATCTTTATTAAGTTTTCTCGACTCGAGATAAATTACCGAACTTTGCGACGGTTAAATGAATGCATTCATAAAATAATCATAATTATCACTATCACAGCATATTTTTCGAAAACGAAATAACCTCTAAAACAATGAAATACCGAGCACCCTAATAAATCTAATATGACGGTAGTACTATATTGATTTCGGAATTTGATAAGATGTCTCATTGGTATATTTAAAAAATATTACACTTTCCAGCTAGTTGTTATTGCTTCAGTAAATAAAATCTAAGGTTTACCGAATTATTCACTGAGAAGTTGATTTAATCTTAGTTGGATATAAAATAAATACGGCAAATTTTCTGCCATCCAGAATCACACATTTGCCAGGTATTTAGCAAAGCTCATTCTTATTTTTATCATAGCTGTTAAAATTGAAAGCACTAAATGGGGTTTTTAAACGGACCGGTTTTTATAAGGACCAAACCCTATTTTGGTACGTCCTGGGCAAGCTTACAGCAAGCTTGCTTGCTCGTTATAATCAAAGAGCCAACCACAAGCTAAATAGCTATAGGTATGAGCAGAAAGCAGAAATGTATGTAGAAAAATCTTGCTTTGTTAAAGTAAATTGTTTTCTTTTTACAAAATCTTTTAATTTCGATATTTTAAGTAGTATTATTAAGCAATTTATGTTTACCATAGCATTGTATAGTTAGACAATTTTATAGTCATTGGCAAGAAATAAGTACAAAAGAGTTGTAATCAATGGATAAGGACTCAAACCACCCACAACTATGTGAACTATAGTGGGATGCTATGCTACCGTTTTTAGAGCTTTGTGGAAAACATATTAGGAGCGTGTACTGCAGGTTGCAGAGTACGTGTATTTATGATTAAGGTCTAGGCAGTTAAAGTGTTTTTGAGTCTCTCATTTTTACTATTCTGAGTAAAAATTTACAAAATAAATATTAATTTTCTCGATTTGAAATAAATCTTCTGCCACTATTAATTTTCGGTACTTACGAAAAAGATACTTGTAGACCATTTATTGCTATTTTAGTTTGTTCGTGATGGATCTGAAAAGATTGGCTGAGACAAGTGTTCGGTCGTGGTTTTGCCACGAGTAAAATACGGTAGCCCGTAATCAGTACATGTACGTACGGCTTTAAGGTGATATAACAAAGCATTCATAGAAACACGTACCATTTTTGGTCAGATTCTGATTCCGAGTGCGAGACGTTGAAAAATCGCTGGAATTCACCGTTGCGACGCAATTCGCGGCGCGTCATGGGCCGTCGCGTTGGCACAGGCAGGTGCCTGTTGGGTCGGATGAGTGCGGGCAAGGGCCGCTGATTCATACTTAGAGGCCATAATGGTGCATCGTCAGCGCTGCTTAATATTATTCATGAATGTCTTTGGCTGTAATTTATTATTGTAGCATTAAAGCCCAATTGGCTGTAACTTCAGCTTACTTGTTTCCCTTTTTTCGCAATGAAAATAAGGATAGGAAGCAACGCATACCAAAAGTCTCAGATGAGGTCTAGAAAAGTCTAGATAATTAGGACTGGCTGACATCGCGTGTCAGCTCGGCCAGTATTTGCTACAGATCAATATCGCGTATTGATTCGGAGCGGAAAATGCGGACTGGCTAGCATCGCGTGCTAGCTCGGCCGCGAAGCGTAAAGCATGCATGGTGCAGCCACGCTGAGTAGTGCGTTTTACTTCACATTCACTTTTTAAATAAACAAAAAATTATTGAATAAAAAATTCACTATATTCATATATATTTCGTGCTAAACGAAATTTACCTTAAATTTCGTTTAGCACGAAATAAAAACTTAACGGTTATATACTGTGGTTACTGCGTGCGTTGGAACGGCGCGCGCGCACGGACACGAATGAGCGACAGGCGGCTGGCAGTGCTGTGAGGCGTGGGAAGGAGTGAGGTTATTTACCTTTTCTTCTTGCGCTTAACCTGTGTGCGAGTGAATAGACGCGTAGAAGGGCATACTACATGGTCAATTAAATCTCAGAGTCGAAGGCAGGACAATTTAAAAACATCTTACGTGCACACCCCGTGTCAAATAAAAAAATACTAAATAGAAGGCAGTTCTTATTACAATATACACACACATATTACAGTTATTGAAAAAGCACCATATTATCTTAGCTAGATGATATGTCTTTATGTAGTGTCCAATCACAACAAAAGCTTAAAGGTAGGTATATGGAACATCATCGAAATCTCAGTCTCTGAGGGATTGCGAGGTTTGCTCTATATAAAGAGGTATTGTGTTTGAGCAGAAACTCCCTTAAGAGGATTCGCGCTTTTCAATAACACATAAGTTGTTATATTATATGAACCACGTTCTATAGCAGAAGCAATCATGCTAAAATCTGTTCCGCATGTAGGCCGCGGGTGAACATTAAAATACGGAGGGGTGCGAATTCAACAGTGAAATATCGGATGGAAACATACAGGAATGGAGATGGAGACTTTTCGCTGAAAATCCTTACAAAGAGAGCAAAAAAAATATTGGTAAGTTTTTCGACATCCTTATCTTGTGTTCGTATGTGTGAATTCAAGTCTCCCTTTACACCATTCTACGATTGAAGTACTCTTAAAATCTTGGCTCGTAACAAACATCCTATTTTCCAATGAATGTGTATAATTAAATGTATTATAAATTTTCATAGTTTATATACATCAGATAATATATTCCCATTCAGTCAAACTCACTCCAAATTCACTTAATATGAGAACACAACAAGTTTAACTTACCAGAATAAAAAAAATATGCGTCAAACTACACTACAACCAAAATACTACGACTACTACACTATTTCTACTTAGTACAGGATAATACTTAGCTTCGTTCATTAGAATTTAATATAAAAGACCGAATCAACTTTTAAACGTAAAGTAAACGTCTTTCACAGACACATTAAAACCCCGTATATTTCCACCAACACATTCCCATTACAATTTAATCGGGAGCACATCTCACATATTCAGAAAACGGGCGAGTCGGAGAACTTATCATTTTATAGGCGCTTTGTCTTGCTTTATACCGTTTCAAAGACTTTAAACGACTTTTATGCGAGACAGATAGGTTAATGGGCGATATTACTTGAGTATTATGTTTGATTTAAAGCTGTTTGAACGAGCTTTAACTGTTCAGTATAAATCTGAAAAATCTTTGCCTTTCCTTTCATCAAATTGCTTATTAAAATGAGACTTATTATTATTTCAACACTCACGTCTTTTCTTAAAAGATAACATATTTGTGTGTTTAATTTTTATTTGGGTTTCTCAGTGATGTAGGTACACTATAAATACATTAATCTTACGTATATTCGGTGGAAATGACTCGTTCCACATAATATTAATGCACGTTGGTATAAAAACAATCGATATGGACCATTACCTCATGTACATGTGTGGGTGATGATTAATTATGCTACAATGAAACACACACGACCCTCGGGAAAACACGTTAGCATATTTAAATTACTGTATCTGACCACTGCGGATTTTTCTGGAACTACTCATGTAGTATAGAACTCTCAAATAGATTGCAAAACTAGCGCCATAATCTTCTTACCCTTAAAAAATAAAAATCATTGGGCGAGCGTGGGCGGATTCACTACGCGTGACTGAAATCCCTTCGGAATAGTCAACAATGCTCCTCAGATAGTAACTCTACCATTTCTATTCTAAATGTGTTTTGTGGCTGCTAATGAATGAACGTAATCCGCACTTGACTCTTGATTGTGTTGGAAGCGACAGAAGAAAAGGGCAAGATACATTTTATAATTAGAAAATCTACGTAATTAATATGACACCTAGACCTAATCCGATTCAAGAAGACCTTGAATGTAGGGTGTGTGATGGGTGTGGGATTCGAACCTGAATCTTTCAAGTTAACCGGGCACACGCCCTTTCTAAGAGCTACCATGCTGTCGGTCCGACCGCGCGATATTTCTAGTCTGTTAGGGAAACAGCCATGTTTTAATTAATGTAGTGTCCACATTGGTTAAAACATGGGAATCACTTACTTTCAAATTCCAGCGTTTCGAAAACTTTACAGCGTACGTGGTCACGTGTCGACTAATACTTACATTTTATGTCCAAGTTTGAAATATTGTACTAACCTCACACGCCACATCACACTAATATAAACGTTACCATACTAAATGTATGACACCGATTCAGTTCTGATGAGTCACAACACGACACGTCAGGCAAATATGTCTCCACCTTTAATCGACGTTCCTATCCACACAGAAAACCTTAAGCCTTATTTGCTGCCTGTACCTTAATCCAGGCGGTAACGGTACAAAGGTGCGGCCGACCTCATTAGAGCCTTCCTTTAGAGAAGAGTAGAGCCCTACAAAGGTTCTACACTGCCTATTACGTAGCCAGGGGCATGCTGCTCTAAAACTTACCGCAATTGCAAGCTTTGTTTATTCTATGGTAGTTTTCTGCTCAATCTATCCTAATATTACAAAAGATTTGTTTGTTTGCTAATCTCAGGAATTATTAGACCGATTTGAAAAGTTATTTTTGTGCTGTATAGAAAGCCAGGCTTAAGGCTATAAAACATCTCACTGCGAGTCGGAAGAGAGCAAACTCAAAACGCGCGGTCGAAGTCTCAGGAGACCGCTAGTTATATCATTAAGGTATAGGGCCTTGTTAAGGCAACCCAAAAAAATAATAGGTGTCTTGTTATTGTTCTTATAGCCTTAGCTAGGTAATTACGACACGATTAGGATAGATAGACTGATAAGATCCTTTATATTAGAGGAATATACCTAATTATTGACTAGCGCTCCTCCGCGACTGCGCGATGTTCTGCCTAAAGCCGTCCTCGATAAAGAAGCTATCCAACAGAAAGCTACTTTTTCAAATTGGTTCAGTAGTTCCTGAGATTAGCGCGTTCAACAAACACTTCAGCTTTTTAAGTATAGATTAGGTAACTTACTTGATTTTTAAATAACAAAAACGTCATTCGTGTTCGAATTACACTTTATTTTCACAAGATAGAGAACATCAACAAATCTCTTAAAAATTACAATAACGAAAGTCTACTTCGGGCCCAGCTGGACCCACAGCTGCATTAATATAATATTTACAATAAGCTCTTTGGCCTGTACAAAAAAATATACACGAAAACATTTCATTAAAACATAATCTTAATATAAAATAATGAACCAAATCATAGGTAACGAATTTAAAATTAGCAATAAAATTTCAACAGTTCAAATTATTCAAAAAATTATACATTTATTTATACAGAAAGTGCGAACGACGCGTCAATGTGCGATTTATACAATTCCACAAATACTGACATCGGTAAACGATTTTATTGCTAAAATTTACAACTTAATTCACGCTTCAATAGCACTAAAGAACATAAGAGTTTTCAAAGCAATGAATAAAGATAGAAATTACAATAAACGCAGTGTAATTTTAAATTTCGACAAACGTTATATTTCCAATATTCTTTTAAACAAAACATCGCAAAATCACTGAGCAAACATTGTAGGCTCACACCTCTGTTAGAATAAATTAATAACTCAGTTTTTTATAATAATGTACTATGCAAATGACTCGAACGAGAACCATAAACTAAATGCACTTAAGATGAACTTTCAATAGAAATATCAAAATGACACGACTCGAAATATCCAAAAAAAAATGTATTTGTATAAGTCACAAGACACAAAATTCATATTTATCTATTTCTATTGAAAGGTTGTATACTTAGTGTAAGACTAAACTTGCGAAAACCACTAATAGATGCGTACGAAGTAAACACTTTACATTGGATAAGTACCTAATTATAGACTAGGAGCCGTCTGCATAAAATATCAAAATTTTCACCAGCTCCTGGTCTATCACATAGGTGGAAGCGTAACTACCTATAGTAGGCACAGAGGGGTTCAGTACGTTTGGCTTATTATGGGAAAACCTCATGAATATCACATCAACTATATTTTGGCCCTTGGGTGAAAAACATCATACATACTATTCATGGAATGTTAACTATTACTACACCTAATAGAAAACGAGTTGACGAGCTATTACGCAACGGTGTTACTAAATAAAAAATAGCATAATAATCAGAGTAGTGTAAATATAAAATTCAATAATATATTTAGGACTAATTTTCTATCATAGAGATATTTAGACAAAAATATAAATCCCGCTTAGAATAAGAAAAACATTTAAAGAATAGTAAACTAGTTACCCAAGGGCTTAAGGGTAAAGCGACAATAATTACCACTAAAATAATTACTCTAATTTACCCTACGAATAGCGTTGAGCTGAGATCTTGCACCTAACGTAATAATTTATACCTATTACATTATAACTAACTTAACTATGTTAAGATGCCGCATTTCAAAGAAACGGTAGATTGCGATAAACCTAGTACCGCCCTTTGATATATTATTTATATTCCATAGGTACGTTTTCATGGTCAACGTATGTGTGTTACAATACAAAGTTTATTTATAGAATGCACTTTTTACTAGCAACGGATGTAATGAAAAGATGCCTCTAATTCTGTTTGCTTTACTAAGTATCTTAAAACTTGAATACATATCATAAGTCCATTTAATAACTGCTCACTGGTGTGAAATTAAACTAAAATGGTGATGCTATGTTCATGTATTATGCATTTAAAAGTCAGAGATACAAACGCGTAAAAAAGAAAGCACCTAATTCCTAAACGAAATATATAACGTGTAAAACTAAATGCACAAAATTTTTAATTCATTTTGATCTAATTCTGAAAGAAAAATATTTAAAAATAGGTTTTATGTAGTGTTTCAGTTTTACTGTCACTTCTGATCATTTCTTGCTCTGTGGACGATGCTTTGTCGAGAGAGAATTCGGTAGGTCCACTGCGTCGCGCTGACATTATTATTATTATTACTATCTACGCTCATAAAGAGCTAACCGTTGCTTGTTTACGTATTTTGGCGGGCTTGCGCACATGATGGCTTGTCATAGTAATAAATAGACAGGGCAATATTTTAATGAAGATTTTTTGAAAAAAGGTAACCCAAATTAATAGTGGATCAAATGTTTTGCTCGTTATTACAATTAAACTATTATAAGGTTTTATGCATTTAACGTTACACGTTGAGGACGTAGTCAGGGCGGATAACTAGTTACCATCAATTAGACCTGATACAAAAACGTGCGTTATTTTAGTTGGAACACTATTTTAAAACGTAGTTTAAATACACTGTCGGACTACGTAATAATACAACGAATTTGAACTATTGCACGGGATATGTGTAAACAAGGGTCCTATGTATCATACATACTATGTTTTCTAAAGAATTTAATTAACTTCAAATTGACATATACACAATTTTGCTAAATATAATTCGAGGAAATAACATTTCAGGGACCGACGAATACATTGGACAATTCGACTATTAAAATCTACATTTTAAAAAAAAGACTATTTTAACCAATTTAGTCAGAGAGCCGACATTTTATTTATTTCAATTTTACCGTAAAATCGATTACCAAATGCAATGGTTTAATATGTCAACATTTTTAAGTCAAGGATAATTCAAATATCGAGGTTTAAATAAACAGTATGCAAATTATGAATGCGAGTTCAATTAAGAAGTTAAAAACAATAATTTTAATAGATGTATTGTATGAGATTTTCATGCCATTAATTTCAAAATATAATCTTACAACAATATAAGTAGAAATCCTCATATCATTTACATAATAACCCGCACATACTTATTTGTAATCAAAAACATTACCCTAAATTTTTACCATCGGGTAACAATTGCCTTACCGTAATGTACGCAAATAAGTTTTTAAACTTTAAAAACGATTAGAAACCTTAATTCTTTTATACACATACTCCAAAGACGGTGCAATAATAAAATTACAAAACTGTAACGTTTACAATGATTTACTTTCCGAAGTAAATATTATTATTATCTACGCGTAACCTAAACTGTGATAATTTGGTAACTATAAACGCGAAATCTCTCCAAGTTTCAGTCACATTTTCAGTAAACAGTCGGTTACTATACGTACGTACGTACTTTCAATTTAAATCTTCGTATGGAAAGGCATGGAGATGACCAATGATTGTCTCCATCTTTTCTTTCTGAAAGTAATTTTTAATAGACATTTTGATTTCTCGCATAAAAATGTTAATTTCCATCCCAGTCTTTACAGAAGATATATATTCGAAATAGATCGTCCAAGGACTTGATTTTTTATACCAATGTTGAAATAACAGTTCTGTTACAACCGGTAAGGTTGAGTTTGGCATAATTATTATAGACTTTTGACCGCAAAACAGCCCAAGTTCAAGAAGCCTTACGGATGGTTTATTTATTTGTGAGCCATTTAACACTTTACGGGACGGTATCCCACAATATAACTTTTATTGTTTTACTGCTATAGCCGTTCACTGCCCCGTAAAGTGTTAAACCATGGTTTAAGAACCTCCAAGGGCGATCTCTGAAGACTACCATTCTCTTACACAATTCTCCCGTTAGACTTTTGACGGCAAGACAGCCAAAGTATAGAAAACCTCACGGATAGTTTATTTATTTGTTAGCTATTCAAACCACAGTTAACCCAGTTATTACTACTGATCTTTATAAAGATCACCTGAGTTATAAGAAAGGACATGTAGTTTTATCAAGTAGCTTACTCACTTCGATAATTTTTTTTCAAATCCAAATTAGTAAAAACTATACTTTTCTGTGTACCTGAAACTCAAATTAACATATTTATAATTACATTTAAATTTAAAAAATATATTTATATAAAGTAATAAACAAATTTTGTTCCAATTCTGTACATAGGTCCTTATGTTTTTGAGGCATAATATTTCCGTAATAACTGGGTTAAGAACATCCAAAGACAATCTTTTTAAGACTATTTTCTCACACAATGCTTCCGCATTTTCCATTCGTCAGCGACAAGTTCGGCCGGCCGAGCGTACCGTGGCTATAAGAGCTGGTAATACCGCCGTTATTATGACCCTCGTATCCGTTCATGAACTGGTTGTTCTGTAGCGTGATGAGCAACTCAACTAAAGCGTTTGCAGCGCTCTGTGCGCTGAGCAGCTCGAATATTATGCAGTTGCATTCCGGTTCTGGATTCTTGAGCGAGCTCTTGCTGGATGCTGAGCTGTAAGAGAGAGAGACAGTATAAATAAATGGTAAAGTAAGCTGAGAAAACACAAGAATTATATAAATATATTTTTGGACACTAAACACTATCAAAAGTGTTTCAATTGATTCTGCTCGTTATTCCAATAAACCTATTTTCAGGTTTTGCGCATTTAACCCAGATATTCCTACTGATCCATAAAAGACACAACTTAGTTATTAGAAATGACATGTATTTTTATCAAGGACCTGACTATTTATCAGTTTTACATGTTTCCTTATGTCATTTTCAGAAATGTTAAGTACCTTTTCAATTATAGTATCTTTGTACGGTCTTGTGTTTATGATGTTTGTACTGGTAGTCAATGAAAATATATTTGAATTTTGTTTTGACTCCTCGTCAGAGCGTAAAAAATATATATTAAATGTTCTCAATACATTCACCATCCCATTAATTAATATAAATATCATCTTTTGTAAAAATCCTAAAACTAAGTAATAACATATTTAAAATAAACAAGTTATGTTCCTGTTTGCCACATAGCACGTTATGTAACTAAGGCATATTTTTTCCGGAATATCTGGGTTAACGACACACGTTATATTAGTATTAAATTAAGGCGCTCTCTGTTTCTAACTCGCATTAATACGGTAGGACGGATGCGACATGGCCTCTGGCTGAGAGGTCGGGCGCAGGACCGCTTAACGTGCGAACCGAGCCGCGGGGGAGGAATCACCAACGACCGCCTGAACCCGACCTGTTTACCGAGTATTTTCAAGACAGAAAAACCCAGAAACAAAGAAGTCCCACATACCATAGAAAATTTCCCCACGTCCTGTACGTCCCACAGAAATGAAATGTATTTTTAAAAAAACTAAAAATATTTGTTTTACTATAATATGGCAATAGCATAGTTTTTACGGTGTGACATTATATATTTTCATTGTAAAAATATGCTTCATAGCATGAAAATATACAGTTAATTAGAATTTATCCTTAAATTACAAAAATCTCATGAACATTACAGTTTCATTGAGGCGTGCGTAAGATAAATAAATATCCTTTGAACATTCCCACGCATCGCCATCTAGTCCCAAAGTAAGCTACTCAAAGCTTGTGTTATGGGTGCCAGACAACGGATATAACACTTATACTTTTTTTTGTAAATACATACATGATATACATAGAAAACACCCAGACCAATACAAACAGACATGTTCATGCACACAAATGTTTGTATTGAGCGGGGATCGAACTCGCACCCGCTGCGTAGTAGGCGATTTCTCGACCACTACACCAGACGGATCGTCGATTATTAACGATACTAACAAGACGCAACTAGCGACTTGGCGCGTTGGCGCCGCGGCAGCTGTCAAAAACCGGCCAAGTGCGAGTCGGACTCGCGCACTGAGGGTTCCGTGCTAACTTTAACTGAATTCGGGAATCCACTTACTTCTACTTAGTAAAATACCACAATATTTGTTGACTGCAAATATAACTTTGTTTTTCATAGTGTTTGTATGAAGTACAAAGTTATGTTTGCGGTTGTTGAAAACATGCTATATCTCAAAAACTATTCGTTCGCTCTCGTCCAAACCAATTTTCGTTGAAAGTATTTGTTACAATCTATATTATATATTATTTTCAAAATTTACACTCTCTTGGTTTAGAAGTTAGATGGGGGGACGCCCATTTTACCACTTTGGAAGCGGATAGCTATGAAACGTTAGACTTCAAAATAAAATGGTTTTAGGAACCTCAATATCATTTTAAAAGATCTATCTATAGACAACCCACACGCATAGGTTTGACAAAAAAAATTTTTTTTTGGTTTTAGTTTCATGTATGGGAGCCCCCCTTAAATGACATTATTTTTTATTTTTTTAGTATGAGAATCGGTAAGCGGTTAACAGGATACATCTTCCTACCAAATTTCAACAGTGTAATGCTTATAGTTACAGAATAAAATGGCTGTGACATACGGACGGACAGACAGACAGACTTGACGAAACTATAAGGGTTCCGTTTTTGTCATTCGGCTACGGAACCCTAAAAAGCAAAAGAATAATAATGTTTCACTTGTTCTGGTGAATATTATATTTCGTTTTGTAAATATACCTTACAACTAAGTCCTGTTTTGATAACACTGGGGGTGGAGACACTATTTCAAAATAAACTTTTTATCTGGTTTTTACTATAAACGGATTTTCAAACCAGTCTCTGATCGGATTTCATTTTTTCATGTCGAACTGTAAAAATTATGACTATGTAAAGTTAGCCTGTAACGTCCCACTGCTGGGCAAAGGCTTTACCTCAACTATGAGGTAGTTCGAGCTATGATTATGAGTATGTCATATTTTTTTTTCAATTTTTTTAAAATACGTTTTTAAAATACGTTTTATCTCTGTAGCACGTGGGGCATTTCTGGACCCCCCCCCCTTTTTGACCCGACCCGGGACCCCTTGGAAAGCAGCCAGCGAGCTAGCCGCTACACCGGCGAGGCAGCCAAGTTTAATATCACATTACCTCATTTGACGATCCGTCTGGTGTAGTGGTCGAGAAATCGCCTACTACGCAGCGGGTGCGGGTTCGATCCCCGCACAATACAAACATTTGTGTGCATGAACATGTCTGTTTGTATTGGTCTTGATGTTTACTATGTATATCATGTATAGTATGTACAAACAAAAAGTATTTAAGTATTATATCCGTTGTCTGGCACCCGTAACACAAGCTTTGAGTAGCTTACTTTGGGACTAGATGGCGATGTGTGGGAATGTCCAAAGGATATTTATTTATTACTAGCGACCCGCCCCGGCTTCGCACGGGTTTAATGTTTGATCAATCTCGCCAGCGTTGCAATGTAAGCGTAAAAATGTGTTCATTTACGACGTCACTTAAATAACTATATAATTATCAGGGTTTTTCTACTCTATATTTAATACAAATAAATTTCCCTCGTAAATTTCTCTCCTTCTATATATATATATATATATATATATATATATATATATATATATATATATATATATATATATATATATATATATATATATATATATATATATATATATATATATATATATATATATATATATATATGTATATATATATATATATAAAATCACACGCGCTCGCGCTTTCGGCTGCGTATGTGTAATCGGTGCATAAATGCAAAATGGCATTATCAAAGTGCAACAGTTGTAATATAGTTATAAGTGAAGTGCTGGCTTTCATACAAAATAAGCTAGATGTTATGGATCAAGTCAGTTTGATGCAAATATGCTCAAGTGCTTTTTCATCGGAGGAGATTATAACTGCAAAGAACCTTTTGTACGATTGCATTTCTACTAAGAAGAAATCGCAACGTAAGAGGGACGGGAAGGCGCAGAGAGATTTGGAAGATATAATAGGAGTGTTTCGAGAGCTGGACCCTAAGGAGTTTCCTATTTTTGTCGTGCAGAACATAAACAAACTACCCCCAATACACTTCGATCACATAGACGTAACTAAGCTTCTAAAGGATTTATTGCGATTGCAAAGCGATTTAACGTTCGTTAAACAAAACTATGCAACTAACGAACTACTTAATGCATTAAAATGTGACATGGACAACCTAAAAACTACATCTATTGTGAACAATTTTGAATAGGGTAATATTAATACGTTACGCCGTGGAGGGTCAAACATAACGGACATAATGAACTCGTATGATAGTGGGCCAATAGGTTTACTCCACATTCCAGATACACAAATATCAGATCATAAACTAGCCACTTCGGGAAACGATATTGGATTGCAGTCGTCACCGTATACAAAAAGTGATGACAATGAAACGACGATGTCGCATACCGTTAGAACTAATAAGGACTTCAAATCTATAAATATCAAACAGAAACAAATGTCACCTACTAGTGAGGCTCTGTCAAAACCGACAACATCAACTGGATCAGCCCCAGAGGCTGACACTCCACCTACTTCACATCGACAGAATGCACATAGAAAGACGTTCGCTCAGCTTGTCAATAAAGAAGGAGAATGGAAAGATAAAGGCCCAACCGAAGAGTGGAAAATAGTTCAGAGGAAAAGGTTAAGGAACAGATTAGAGACAGCAATGGGTGAAGCAATAATTGCTCCAGACGTAAAATTTAAAGCAGCGGATGTTAAGATCCCACTCTTTATAAACAATGTGGATAAAGCTACGTCGGCTGAAGACATATCAAAATATGTCCTGGAAAAAACCAATGTTGAGGCAGGGGGGTGTCACTCCGAAGTTTAGGTACGTTCGAGCGACTCTGTACGCCGAGCATAAATGAGCGCGGGGCTGCCGCCCGCGGACCGCGCCACGCGCCTGTCACTGTGTTTATTTTCTAAGACTGTGACTGACTTCGTTACCACGAAATAACTATTAATAATTTGAGATATGTGTTCCTAATTATGACATTATTTATCAAAACAAATTTTGTAGGTAGGTTTTCAACATTTCTTGTTTAAAGAAATAGGTTTGAGTCTACCCAGTTACTTACGTCAATCTAACTTAAAATAAATGTAAACCGATCAATAAACTTACTTTAAATTTAGCATAATATTTATAAGTACCTACCAAATTACTTAAGTAATTTTGTGTTAGGATTTTACGTAGTCCAAAATCTAATAGTCCAAGAGCTACAGTTCATTATTTTACTTTAGCTATATAATATCATCCTTAATTTTTGGGCATTCTAATAAAATTAATCTCGATTTTGATAGCATTTATAAAGGTACGATAGATAAGGTTCACATGAACAAAAGTCTCTTTTTGTAGTTAAGTACGGACAGAAGTGTGTTTTTTTATAAAATAATAAATTGATATAAAATTTTAATATTAATTGAAATTATTTATAATAAAATATTTTTTTAAATAATATAAATTTTATTACGGCGGTGCGCCCACGCAACATACTCACCGCCCTAACCGGGCTGAGGCCGAGCTATGATTTATGACCCTCAAACTGCACGGAGAAAATAATTCTACTATACAATTTTATTTAGTTAAGTGTGATGTACAGTCGACAGCACATCAGGTTATCCACTTTTGTTGCAAATTAGCCCTTACTACAACTGCATAAGATACCGCAGTGCTTACCTTGACGTGCTGTTGTCATACATGTGTGTTTGGTTTGTAGGTACATACTTTCATTTCTCCGAATTCAGTAATTTTGTACCAAATAATTAAATTAGACAGAGTAAACACTTATTTTAAAATTGAACGAACGCTGACACTATCAATTACTTTCTCCGATAGAACACAGTCAAGAAATGTGCTAGGTCCTCTAGACTATTTATTTTATTTGAGTAGCGCGTTGTGTACCATACCAACGCGTATGTTCGTGCCACGCGCCGCTCGCAACCCTGACACATTCAAGGCCGCGAAACAGGGAAAGCGTTACGTGTTAGAAAGAGACAGGTATAGATAGGTAGATGAAACAACCTTGAATTAAAATCGTGCGAAATGAATTGCACTTCATTGCGTTGAAGTGAAAGTTGTTTTTACTTTATCATTCTTAGCACAGTGATCCTTCTGTACGTAGTACTATTATATTTTCTGTGGTTGAGGTACGCCTAGAAAAAATTGTTCCTAAAATGCCACGAGAATATGATGCCTATAAAATGACGATTCCAAAAAGTAAACTACCGATCTTTTTAAATGCTGAGTTGTGGCCTAAAGGAATAACATATCGGCGTTTTGTTGTGGGCTCGTTTCGAACAGCCGAAAATAAAAAGGCAAGCACAAATAATAAAGTATGAGTGAGTGTAAGATAGTAACATTTAACTGCAAAAGTGTAAAAAGATCAGCCATGTGTATAAAGCAGTTATGCGATTCGGCGACTATCGTTGCATTACAAGAAACGTGGCTACTTCCGTCCGATATACCTTTCCTCGGAAGTATACATCAGGATTTTGAGTACACAGGTAAATCGGCAGTTGACGTATCAGCCAACTTACTTCGAGGTAGGCCGTATGGAGGAACGGCTATACTGTGGCGAAAAAATGTATTTACCTCGACAACGATAATTAACTGCGCGAGTGATCGCATTGCAGCGGTGCGATTCGAAACAGCAAACAGGTTTTTTATCGTGTTCAGCGTGTATATGCCTACGCAGTCAATTGATAACTTGCCAGAGTTCACTGAATGCTTGAGTGAAATAAGTGCAATACTAGACAGTTGCGATGTTGAATCAGTGTTTGTGATGGGTGATTTTAACGCACACCCAAATGAATTGTTTGAGTCTGAGTTATCGCGTTTTTGTGTCGATCAATCTTGGGTCTGCGCGGATATTCTCAGGTTTGGTGTGTTATCTAGTGAATATACGTTTGTTAGCGATGCACATGGATCAAGGCGGTGGCTTGACCATTGCGTTGTGACACAATCAGCATTGGACATCGTTAAGGACATTAAGGTACGTTATGATGTAATGTGGTCAGATCATCATACTTTAGAAGTTTTTTGTGATTTAAAGCTTATACGCAATAAAATACTCAAGGACACGAGTACAATCAATAAGTCAGTTATATGGGGCGAACGCCAAAAGTCTCAAATAAGTGAATATTCAGTACTTTGTAATGATAGATTAAGGTTAATTGATTTCCCACAAGATTTTTCGCTATGTGCGGATAGATTGTGTAACGATCCTAACCACAGGTTGGCAATAGAACAATTATATTAACAAATCATTAATATTATCTCTGAGTGCGCAGAGAGGACACATGTCCCTAAGAATAAAAGGCGCAAATACGTAACTGGATGGAATAAATACGTAAAAGAGGCACACAGAGATGCTAGAATAAAATACCAAGACTGGCTTTGTAATGGTAGGCCAAGTTGTGGAAAAAGTTATGATGAAATGTGTAATAGTAGGATAAAATTTAAGGCCAAAATTAAATGGTGTCAAAATAATCAGGATAAAATTAAAATGGATTTTATAGCAAGTAAAAGAGATGCAAAACATTTTCCACAATTCTGGAAAGCTGTTCGCGGGCTGAATCCTCGAGCTGGTCTCCCTGCCACTGTGGCTGGTATCTCAGATCCAGAGGCGATAGCGAACTTATTTAAGTCTCATTTTTGTATGGAACCCACATTGAAATCTCCAGGGCGGGTGATCGATGCTGAAGGCGGTCATGGCCGGGAATGTAATTTCACAATCTCTGCTAAGGAGGTGAGAGAGGTTATTACAAGTATGAGCAGGGGTAAATCCCCCGGGCATGATGGTCTCAGCATCGAGCACCTGCAGCATACAGGGCCTCACATGGCTAGGGTTCTATCTATGCTCTTTTCACTTTGCATTAGTCACTCATATCTGCCCAAGGACCTGATTAAAACTATCGTCGTGCCAGTAGTCAAAAACAAAACCGGTGATATTTCCGACATAAAAAACTATAGGCCAATATCGCTAGCTACTATAATGGCTAAAGTACTAGACCGGATACTGGATAAACATCTAACCAAGCACTTGCATCTCCACGACGCTCAGTTCGGATTTAGGCCGGGCCTGTCCACTGAGAGTGCGATACTTAGCTTTAAGGAAACAGTTAGGTACTATTTGGATAGAAAGACACCAGTATATGCCTGCTTTTTAGATCTGTCGCGAGCCTTCGATACAGTCTCTTATGATGTGCTGTGGCGAAAGCTTCGCGACACTTCACTTCCCATAGAGTTAGTTTCAGTTTTTGAGTACTGGTATTCGAGACAAGTTAATCATGTAAGATGGTCTGGATGGCTTTCTGAATCCTATGATTTGAAGTGCGGGGTGAGACAGGGGAGTGTGTCTTCTCCTGGCCTCTTTAACCTTTATGTAAACGAACTGATAGATGGTCTCAGCAGACAGCCAATAGGATGTTACATTGATGGGACTCCCATCAATAACATCAGCTACGCTGACGATATGGTGCTGCTGGCACCATCTGTCAGTGCCTTAAGAAAGCTCATAGAAATATGTGAAAAATTTGCAGATGACCATGGACTGTGTTACAATGTTAAAAAGAGCGAGGTTATGGTATTTACACCAAAGGGCACTAAAATAGAATATGTTGTACCACCTATCTTGTTAGAAGGAATTCGATTAAAAATAGTTAACCAATTTAAATACTTGGGACATGTTGTAAGCGATACGCTCTGTGATGATCTTGATATCGAAAGGGAGAGAAGAGCACTGACGGTGAGAGCTAATATGCTGACTAGAAGATTTTCACGTAGCTCACATGATGTAAAAATATCATTAT
Organism: Pyrausta purpuralis; assembly: GCA_963924145.1. NCBI lineage: Eukaryota > Metazoa > Arthropoda > Insecta > Lepidoptera > Crambidae > Pyrausta > Pyrausta purpuralis. The sequence goes on from OZ001655.1 coordinate 24,005,095, forward strand.
TTAAGGCTTTCTGCCAGACTTTATACACGTGCAGCCTCTGGTCAGTGTATGCTCAAAAATCTATCAGTGCTCTTCGTGTTCAGTATAACAACGCCTTTAGGATGATGTTGGGACTTCCTCGCTTTTGTAGTGCCTCTAGTATGTTCGCCGAAGCTCGAACGGACAGTTTTCGAGCATGTTTACGAAAAAAGACTGCGTCACTACAGAGCAGACTGCGAGCAAGTGCCAACACCATCTTGAAGACGTTGTCTGACAAATTTGACAGCCCATTCATCAGACACTGCAATCGCATAGTGACGGCATAGTCATGTGATTTCCCAGTGCCGCTAGTGCTTGTTGTAAATTCAATTTATACTAACATTAGAATAAGTGCATATCTATTAACATACTATGGATCTATGATCTGAAATAAAGAGTAATTTAATTTAATTTAATTTAATAAAAGTAGCAAGCATAGAGGTACGTCAAGGTAAACACTGCGGTGTCTTATGTCGTTGTAATAAGGGCTAGTTTGCAATAAAGGGTGACCTGACGTGGTGGCGACTGTATTTCCCTCTTAAATTTCTCTCCCTCTATATATATATTGAATTATACGGTATTTCGTTCACTACAAAATAAATTTAATTAATTTTATAGCGTCAACAACACGTGGTTAGCTTATATGACACGTTCGTAGATTTACCATAGCAGCGCCATCTAATGATTACTTACTCAACCCAGTCGAAAGGTATCGACATCTGTTAGAATCATTTGGAGTTAACAGATAATTGTGACTGTCAAATAATAACAGACAAATAATTAGCAATAAATTAAAAATGCGACTATAATTTGAGATTTAAACTATCCTATCTCTCAAGTTGGATCGAACTGCACATGGTGTGCGAATTTTATTATAATCGGTTAAGTGGTTTAGGAGTTCATTGAGGACAAACATTTTGACACGAGATTTATATATATTAGAAGAAGATTATTTATTACCTGGACGAGTTGGTGGAGCCCCCTTGCGGCGGGCTGGGGTGCAGCGGGCAGGCGAGCTGCAGCGCGCGCGGCATCTGCGGCGGGATGCCGGACAGGTGGTTCGCGGCCGCGCGCGCGTAGAACACGCAGGTGTGCCCGTCCGCGTCCGGGAAGTTCGGGTTGCCGTTGTGCTGGATAAATTTGAAATATACTGTTATAATGTGGCAAAAAGAACTTAAATATTCGAATATTCAGTCATTGCCGTGGGGACTGCTAAATTGCTGTTTAGAAAAATTTAATTCTTTAACAGCCAATAATAAAGCTGGCTGGTTCCTGGCTCAAAGGATCAGCATAGCTATCCAACGCGGCAACGCAGCCAGCATCATAGCCTCCTTGCCGCAAGGAAATGGTTTCGTTTTTGAATAGGTAGATATTAAGTTATTTTTTATGTTGCATGTCTTAGTTTTTTTTTTTCACATATATTTTTGCAATAACTTTTCTCCTGATTGATATTAATTAAAATTGTCATTGGCTAATAGATAAACTTTATAGCACGCACTTAACAATAGAACATTAAGATACAAGTGTGCTAAGTTGACCATTATATACAAGGCGATATTGTGTGCGCACGAACGAAAGCGAGTGCGCCATAAGAAAGCCGCGTATATTATGGTCACAGGCACACGTGTTTCATTCGACATTTTTCAACACACTTGCGAGGAAGAAACAATACTCCAATTATTTACGAAAAATGTGCGCCATTTTTCGTGCGTGTTTTTTTTTCTTGTCGCAATACCGATGCGCGCGAAACCGACCCGGAACTAAATCGGCCAACAGCCAGGGTAAAAAATGAAATTCGTGTTTAAAACACAAATTACAGAAAATTTTAAATGTTCTTGAGCTATTTTTAGTAATAAAGCTGGATTAACCATTTATTGAAATACTGTTATTTTTCGCATAAATACTGTTTGTAATAAAAGTTATAACCCGACTAAATTATATCGCTTCTTCTTACTACGTACTATTTGGTACTAGGGTACAAATGTTAATTGGTCGGGTTAATAAACAAAAGGCACTAGTGCAATAATGTATCAGTGAACAAAATCAGTGGAATAAAGACGTCGTTATGAGCAAGTGTGTTGAAAAGTAAATTAAACGAAAAATCTTAACTAAGAAGTCTTTAAATATTGCCGGCAACGGCACATTTAATTGTGCAGCCGCCAAATCGACGGCACTTTATCGTCGGCCGAAGGCGCTCCCGCTCCCGGCGATCTCGCTCGTGAGGCGCCGACGCCGCGAGCAGCCGCGCTAACACTCCCGTACATAGCACACGCATACGTAAACGCGCCCCTTAGATCAAAGACGCTCACCCATATTAGTAACTGCGCAGCCGCTAGATGTCCCGCTGCAGCCGCCGCCCTCAACGACAACGCCTTGTCGTTATCCGAAGAGGGTCTCGGCGGAGGCACGGCCAGCATCCTTGTTAATGTGGCGCGAGCAGCCGTGTTAACACTCCCGTAAATAGTACACGCATACGTAAACGCGCTCATTACATCAAAGACGCTCACCCATATTAGTAACTGCGCAGCCGCTAGATGTCCCGCTGCGGCCGCTGCCCTGAGCGCCAGCGCCTTGTCATTGGCCGAAGGGGCTCTCGGCGGAGGCACAGCTAGCATCCTCGCTAGCGTTGCGACGGCGCCTCTTGACGAGGCGGCTCGCAAGGCTTCGACTCCAGTGGGCACATCGCCGGGGGAGAGGAACGCTCGCCGCTCGTATTTTAGCCTTATCCATCTGGAAAAGTGAAATATTAGTGAGTTGAGGCTCAATTTAAAACAAATACAACAGTTTAATAACTTTTGGGAATGGTAAGATCTCGCAAAAACGCATTAAACTTGGTCACAGAATAACATTTCAGATACTATTTATATCACTGATTTGATTTCCATGTTATTCCATAAGAGCAAAATAATAAATAAAAACTGTTTTGTGTACCTACTGCGTTCATGAATATACCAGAAAGTAAAATACTTCCTCGTCTCGGACGAATCTTACTTCAAAATATTCATTTCAAAGTCAACAAAAATTTGATGATTTAAATGTTGTACCAAAATCTTATCCCGGCATGCAATTATAACAGGAATTAGCCAACAAACGTAGAATGCAATAGTGCATTAGTAAAAATTGTGGCATACGAAGCGACCCTCTTTTTCTTCACTCCCATAATTTGGTGAGACGCATCCATCACGAACTATAACTATACATACAAAATACTTCAATACTGACCGTTCCTTCTCTTCCCTGGTTGAAGCGGCCTGCGGTTTCACGTGCCCTCGTAGGTCGGCCTCCCATATCGAATTTGCGAGCGCGTTGCCCAGAGACACCATCACACTAACGTGGCCGAGTCTGAAAGTTATTTTACTCCGTAAATAATAAATAATGCCATCAGTTTAACGAGATGCAAGTGCTGAATTCAGACTCTTTACACACTGCATCTCGACTTCATGCAGTTGCGATGCAGCATCGATGCAGTCGCAAACTGTCAACCTTTAAACACTGCACTACTTTTAGCATCGATGCAGTCGCGGTGCTAACGCACGTAAGCATCGATGCAGAAGCTGGAAATTGTCAAATTTGTACTGCATTTTGGCGACAACATAGATACTAACGCGTGTTTTCTAAACACGCGACTGCATCGATGCTAAAAGTCGCAATGTGTAAGAGGTCTCAATGATGTGGCATAATTCTTTAATGTATTTGTACTGATGTGATTGAAGACAACGCTCATTCTAACTTCGTTTAAATATTTTGATTATCGATTAAGGCTTAACTATGGTAGACAACACTAGCACACATGGACAGCCCTAGACCTGTCAGATCGATTGTTTGACATTAAATAGATATTGACTTTTTGATTATTCAAGTATTGTCCCGCGCATATTGAACTGACTGCGCTGAATATTGTGTAATTATTATAATTGAATAAGATCATCTCCAACTCACCGAGTTATCTGTATCAGTTATGTCAAGTTACACTAAATTAGTGTAAAATTTATTGTTATTGTTTTCTTTATATAATAAACTGTAATTACTGAATCCATAAGGGATGAGCGGGACATTCTCAACACAAGTGTCTTTTGAATACTTAAAGGTAAGTCTCATATTATAAAGAAGTTTATTGAAATGAACACATTTTTATTTATTAATTTATGTCTCTAAGCACAAATTATATTGTCGACGGATTATTTCATAAATTTACACTCATCTTGGCAATTCAGATACCGATAAGCATATTTTAATGCTGCGCAGAACTTCAAACCAACTTTTAAATTGCTGCGTAGAACCTCAAGCTAACTTTATAATTGCTGCCATAAGACTAACAATAATTAAAGGCAGAACAAAAGTTAAAGTATGATTGTAGTCTGTTAAAGTGTAAGTAAACTTACGGCCACTCGTCCAGGTCCAGGGATCGAACCCGCGATATGTGCGAGCCGAGGTTCCGGTGGATGCCCGAGCACTCGATGCAGATCAACACTCCTAAGTTCAGACTCGCCCAGTCGGGGTCTGGAAACAAAACATAACATTGCATTAGCTTGATATTAGTGGTGGGTCTTATAATTAAAATGTTACACAACCAAAGTTTTTACAAATATTGGTTGTGGCCTTTGCGCCTAGCAGAAATGATAGTAAGCGGTGCGACAAAGAAATAAAAGTAATAATTAAATAAATAAAAAAATGACTTTAAACAATCCATACTTAAATTTCATACAATAATAAAACTACTAGCTCGATCTCGTTAAAAATTTACACTCACTTAGTTCAAAAGTTAGAGGGGGGAGGGACGCCCATTTTACCATTTAGAAGCATCTATCTCCGAAATGTTTGATTTTCAGAAAAAAACGTTTTTGGAAACTCGATGTCATTTGAAGAGACCTATCCATAGACACCCCACATGGATAGGTTTGACAAAAAAAAATATATATTTATTTAGTTCCATGTATGGGAGCCCCCTTCAAAGGTCAATGTTTTTAATTTTTTGTATAGGAATCGTAAAGAGGTTAACGGAACACATCTAGCTACCAAGTTCCATCTGTGAAATGCTAATAGTTTCAGAATGAAGTGGCTGTGACATACGGCTGAACAGACGGACTGATTTGACGAAAATATAAGAGTTCCGTTTTTTCTATTCGGCTACCCTAGAGTCGCTTCTCATCACTATTCACACACACACACTACAACAATATACATAATAAAGTGATCAAATATAATATTTACCCTGCGCGCCGCAGTCGCAGCATTTATCGTTGCCTTTAACCCGTCGGATGTAATAGGTGGCTCTCACGTCGCCCGTTGAGTTCGCGCCCGTGGGAGCGGGTTGTCGAGACGTCTGGAATTAAAATATTCAGTCAATATAACATTTAGAAATGTCGGTTAAGGATTATATACATAAATAAAAAAGTATATTTATTTTCCTTCAAATTGTATATGTCACCGTAATATTGTTAAAACTGCGAGAATATAATCTATGGCGTTAGATTGTTATCCGTCGAATGATTGTGTACAAGCTCGAGAAGGTTTAGCATTCATGTTTTTTTTGTACTAACATGTTCACGTAACACACACATACATGTTATCCTTTACCTACCTTGACCCACAATTTTGCCCAGTGATTAGTTATTTTAGTTTTTGCGTGCGTGTGTGTGTGTGTGTGTGTGTGTGTGTGTGTGTGTGTGTGTGTGTGTGTGTGTGTGTGTGTGTGTGTGTGTGTCTGTGTGTGTGTGTGTGTGTGTGTGCGTGTGTGTGTGTGTGTGTGCGTGTGTGAGTGCGCGCGCACGAGCTGTGTATAATTGTGAGAGACCCTATATGCCGGATGCAGCGCGCAATACCTTTACCATGAGTTTACGGCGTTTTTACTCGCCAGCGACGACTGCAAGTGTTCTGTAAAGTGTTCTGCAAATGACTGCTAGAGGCCCTGTGCAATTTTCCATAGACTTTTTTACGTCGTCGCTAGCGAGTAAACCCGCCGTAAACTCATGGTAATGGTACAGGTGAAGTATCTATCTGGAGAGGCGAGGTCATCAGGTGCAGCGACTCACCCGTCCCTGCAGCGAGGCGAGTATCTGCGCCTCGACGCAGGCCATGCTGTCTCGCGACGCTAGTTCGGCAGGTGCAGCGACTCACCCGTCCCTGCAGCGAGGCGAGTATCTGCGCCTCGACGCAGGCCATGCTGTCTCGCGACGCTAGTTCGGCAGGTGCAGCGACTCACCCGTCCCTGCAGCGAGGCGAGTATCTGCGCCTCGACGCAGGCCATGCTGTCTCGCGACGCTAGTTCGGCAGGTGCAGCGACTCACCCGTCCCTGCAGCGAGGCGAGTATCTGCGCCTCGACGCAGGCCGTGCTGTCTCGCGACGCTAGTTCGGCAGGTGCAGCGACTCACCCGTCCCTGCAGCGAGGCGAGTATCTGCGCCTCGACGCAGGCCATGCTGTCTCGCGACGCTAGTTCGGCAGGTGCAGCGACTCACCCGTCCCTGCAGCGAGGCGAGTATCTGCGCCTCGACGCAGGCCATGCTGTCTCGCGACGCTAGTTCGGCAGGTGCAGCGACTCACCCGTCCCTGCAGCGAGGCGAGTATCTGCGCCTCGACGCAGGCCATGCTGTCTCGCGACGCTAGTTCGGCAGGTGCAGCGACTCACCCGTCCCTGCAGCGAGGCGAGTATCTGCGCCTCGACGCAGGCCATGCTGTCTCGCGACGCTAGTTCGGCAGGTGCAGCGACTCACCCGTCCCTGCAGCGAGGCGAGTATCTGCGCCTCGACGCAGGCCATGCTGTCTCGCGACGCTAGTTCGGCAGGTGCAGCGACTCACCCGTCCCTGCAGCGAGGCGAGTATCTGCGCCTCGACGCAGGCCATGCTGTCTCGCGACGCTAGTTCGGCAGGTGCAGCGACTCACCCGTCCCTGCAGCGAGGCGAGTATCTGCGCCTCGACGCAGGCCATGCTGTCTCGCGACGCTAGTTCGGCAGGTGCAGCGACTCACCCGTCCCTGCAGCGAGGCGAGTATCTGCGCCTCGACGCAGGCCATGCTGTCTCGCGACGCTAGTTCGGCAGGTGCAGCGACTCACCCGTCCCTGCAGCGAGGCGAGTATCTGCGCCTCGACGCAGGCCATGCTGTCTCGCGACGCTAGTTCGGCAGGTGCAGCGACTCACCCGTCCCTGCAGCGAGGCGAGTATCTGCGCCTCGACGCAGGCCATGCTGTCTCGCGACGCTAGTTCGGCAGGTGCAGCGACTCACCCGTCCCTGCAGCGAGGCGAGTATCTGCGCCTCGACGCAGGCCATGCTGTCTCGCGACGCTAGTTCGGCAGGTGCAGCGACTCACCCGTCCCTGCAGCGAGGCGAGTATCTGCGCCTCGACGCAGGCCATGCTGTCTCGCGACGCTAGTTCGGCAGGTGCAGCGACTCACCCGTCCCTGCAGCGAGGCGAGTATCTGCGCCTCGACGCAGGCCATGCTGTCTCGCGACGCTAGTTCGGCAGGTGCAGCGACTCACCCGTCCCTGCAGCGAGGCGAGTATCTGCGCCTCGACGCAGGCCATGCTGTCTCGCGACGCTAGTTCGGCAGGTGCAGCGACTCACCCGTCCCTGCAGCGAGGCGAGTATCTGCGCCTCGACGCAGGCCATGCTGTCTCGCGACGCTAGTTCGGCAGGTGCAGCGACTCACCCGTCCCTGCAGCGAGGCGAGTATCTGCGCCTCGACGCAGGCCATGCTGTCTCGCGACGCTAGTTCGGCAGGTGCAGCGACTCACCCGTCCCTGCAGCGAGGCGAGTATCTGCGCCTCGACGCAGGCCATGCTGTCTCGCGACGCTAGTTCGGCAGGTGCAGCGACTCACCCGTCCCTGCAGCGAGGCGAGTATCTGCGCCTCGACGCAGGCCATGCTGTCTCGCGACGCTAGTTCGGCAGGTGCAGCGACTCACCCGTCCCTGCAGCGAGGCGAGTATCTGCGCCTCGACGCAGGCCATGCTGTCTCGCGACGCTAGTTCGGCAGGTGCAGCGACTCACCCGTCCCTGCAGCGAGGCGAGTATCTGCGCCTCGACGCAGGCCATGCTGTCTCGCGACGCTAGTTCGGCAGGTGCAGCGACTCACCCGTCCCTGCAGCGAGGCGAGTATCTGCGCCTCGACGCAGGCCATGCTGTCTCGCGACGCTAGTTCGGCAGGTGCAGCGACTCACCCGTCCCTGCAGCGAGGCGAGTATCTGCGCCTCGACGCAGGCCATGCTGTCTCGCGACGCTAGTTCGGCAGGTGCAGCGACTCACCCGTCCCTGCAGCGAGGCGAGTATCTGCGCCTCGACGCAGGCCATGCTGTCTCGCGACGCTAGTTCGGCAGGTGCAGCGACTCACCCGTCCCTGCAGCGAGGCGAGTATCTGCGCCTCGACGCAGGCCATGCTGTCTCGCGACGCTAGTTCGGCAGGTGCAGCGACTCACCCGTCCCTGCAGCGAGGCGAGTATCTGCGCCTCGACGCAGGCCATGCTGTCTCGCGACGCTAGTTCGGCAGGTGCAGCGACTCACCCGTCCCTGCAGCGAGGCGAGTATCTGCGCCTCGACGCAGGCCATGCTGTCTCGCGACGCTAGTTCGGCAGGTGCAGCGACTCACCCGTCCCTGCAGCGAGGCGAGTATCTGCGCCTCGACGCAGGCCATGCTGTCTCGCGACGCTAGTTCGGCAGGTGCAGCGACTCACCCGTCCCTGCAGCGAGGCGAGTATCTGCGCCTCGACGCAGGCCATGCTGTCTCGCGACGCTAGTTCGGCAGGTGCAGCGACTCACCCGTCCCTGCAGCGAGGCGAGTATCTGCGCCTCGACGCAGGCCATGCTGTCTCGCGACGCTAGTTCGGCAGGTGCAGCGACTCACCCGTCCCTGCAGCGAGGCGAGTATCTGCGCCTCGACGCAGGCCATGCTGTCTCGCGACGCTAGTTCGGCAGGTGCAGCGACTCACCCGTCCCTGCAGCGAGGCGAGTATCTGCGCCTCGACGCAGGCCATGCTGTCTCGCGACGCTAGTTCGGCAGGTGCAGCGACTCACCCGTCCCTGCAGCGAGGCGAGTATCTGCGCCTCGACGCAGGCCATGCTGTCTCGCGACGCTAGTTCGGCAGGTGCAGCGACTCACCCGTCCCTGCAGCGAGGCGAGTATCTGCGCCTCGACGCAGGCCATGCTGTCTCGCGACGCTAGTTCGGCAGGTGCAGCGACTCACCCGTCCCTGCAGCGAGGCGAGTATCTGCGCCTCGACGCAGGCCATGCTGTCTCGCGACGCTAGTTCGGCAGGTGCAGCGACTCACCCGTCCCTGCAGCGAGGCGAGTATCTGCGCCTCGACGCAGGCCATGCTGTCTCGCGACGCTAGTTCGGCAGGTGCAGCGACTCACCCGTCCCTGCAGCGAGGCGAGTATCTGCGCCTCGACGCAGGCCATGCTGTCTCGCGACGCTAGTTCGGCAGGTGCAGCGACTCACCCGTCCCTGCAGCGAGGCGAGTATCTGCGCCTCGACGCAGGCGACCCAGGCGTCGCGCTCGGCGGCCGCCGCGCAGCCCGCCGCGCCCACCTCCCAGCGCCAGCGCTTGCCGTCCAGGCTCACGATCGTGAACTCGCACGACGTCGCCGCCTCGCCGTCTGATAGGTTAAACAGTACATTGTTTCTGAAGTTCACGCGGATACTACGCATGGAATGAAAACACTATTTGCGGATACTTATCGCGGATGTTTAGTATTTTTATATCCAGACGTTTTGAACACTGTAAAGTGTTCACGGTAATGGGTAGACTGAAATATTACTTAACATTTACTGTTTTGAAGCAATGAAACTACCATCACTCATTGATATTAATTAATGACTAGTGAAGCAAGCCAAACCATTCACTGCAATATCACAAGACACAGTTAGCTCTTTCTGCGCGAATAGGAACATTAGTGATGGTAGTTTTTTTTTTTAAAAACTCTGTAAATGACAAATAACATCTTAGTCTTCTAATCATTACGAACGTGTACTGTAAAGTGTTCAAAACCGGATATGAAATTTAATAAATATTCGCGAAAATAATCCGTAAATTAGCTTTTATTCAATCAGTAACTTTGTATTCAAACACACACAAGACACATGAACAATGTAGTAATAATTTAAAAAAAGGTCAAATCAGACCAGCAACATTTTTACCACGAAAAACAACACGATCAGTAGCCACCAACGGTAATATTACGAACCTTATCTACTGTACGAACGCTATCTATAAGACTATGGTGGCAAGAAGCCACAACCGGTACTTTTTCGACTACGTAGTCCCGTGTGGCCACCACCAAGTATAATCGTGTCAGGACATATCATAGATATTATATGGAAATATTTTTGTCTCTAGCTACTCATGGCAGTAATCACTGCCCAATGCCTCGTCTCGTATAGAAACCTTAACTACTGTCATTATCTCTGTCCTTTTTGAAACCGCTGTTTTCTTGCGTCGGTTTCTTGCTTGTTGGAGGCGACAACATCAACTTTTAACACAAGCGTCTATCTGACTCTTCTATACTAATATTATAAGGCAGAAGAGTTTGTTTGTTTGTTTAAACGCCCTAATCTCAGGAACTGCTAGACCGATTTGAAAAAATGTGTTGTATAGCTTATTTATCGAGGAAGGCTTTAGGCTATAGTACATCACGATGCAACGGGAGGAGAGGGAGCAAGTCGCGGGGAACTGCTAGTATTTCATTAAACTGTCAGTAGGTTAATAGGTAGTTTATCTCCAGATTTCTTAACGCTGCTCTTCATCCGCTCATGCTTTTTCTTGACATCTTTATCTCTATTTGTGGAGCAAACATCTGTGAGCCGAGCGACTGCCAACTAGTAGCTGACTCTTTCATCATTTTGAAAGCAACAGGATTCTTATTTCATAATGTAGCCAGATTTATAATTCTATAAAGAAAAATCTTGCTTTGTTAATTTGCAATTACCTTCATCTCCGTCCTTCTTTACGCTGCTGCTCTTCATTCGTCTATGCCTCTTCTTGACATCTTTATCTCCATTAGTGGAACCGACGTCAGCTTCGGAGGCGAGCGACTGCCGACTGGTAGCGGGTTCCTTCATCGTGTCGAAGGCCGACATCAAGGCCTTGTCGGTGGCTCGGGTCGGCTTGTCTTTGTAGCCTGGCGAATTATGTTGGTATAAGATTAAGGAAGAATATTGTGAATATAATAATAGTCTCCCTAGTCGATTTCGACTACGGTGGTCAGTCACAACGACTAACCGACTGCGCGGGATATATTATAGTTGACAAGTGTGTGCGCAAACACTGGTCTATTACTTTCACTCTCATAGCCCGATGGCACAGCAATCTGACACGACCGGAGAGAGTTCAGGCGCAGTACCAACGGCTTTACGTGCTTTACCGAGGTACGGGGGTGAAACACCACTAACTTCCGAACTCCGGGCTACCCTAAGAATTTCTGAACAGAAGAACCCAGTATATATTTTTGGCACGACCCGGGGATCGAACCCAGGACCTCTGGCGCAGCCGTCGCTTTAAAGTGCGACCCTCTTACCGCTGCGACACCGAGGTAGATAATTATTTTATTTGTGAATATAAAAGACTTGGCATACGTTGTTTCAGAATGTTTCACACTCACATTATTATTTTATATTCTGATACGATGAAGAAGAAACCAAAACCAAAACTTGCGCACGAGGGGGATTTGAACCTGCAACCTCTGGCAAACCAGGCCAACGCTCTTCCCAATTAAGCCACCATGCCTCATTCTATCCGCGCGAATTTTCTGGTCTCTTTTGGATACGTCATTACACGTGACGTCCATTTTGAGTTTCTTAATTCATCTTATTAGAATACTTAGCATACGTGTTTAGAAAGCTTAACTTATTGATCTATCAAACTTAAATATCATCCCATTCCAACTATATAACATCGAATCGTTAAAAATCATCCTTTTTCTGCATTTCGAGTGATTGTGTGCGTCAACTATATCACAGATTTGATTTATTGCCGACGTGAAACTATAAATACTGCTTGCAAATAATTTATATGACAAACCACGCATTGTAATTTACTGACTGAACCATAATCCAAAAGAATCCACGCGTAAAATACACAACATCTGAGAAAGTAGTCAAACAGCATCGCAGTTCGCTGAATGTCGTCCGAAGCTAATAAATCATGACAGTCATAAAATAAATGAGCTCATATTTAGTGTTTAAGACTGTCTACCATTTCAACGGGTTTAGTAACTAAAGACCTAGTGGTGTGGTGATGGACTTGAACCACCGCGGATTTTATCCAGGGACCATCACTGTGACGTATGTTGTGAGCTTTAAAAGACTAGTCTAAAGTCTAAAGCTATAGACGTTAGCAACAGAGTCGTTAGGGCAAAATATCGATAGAGATAGGAATATGTAGCGCGCCGCTTTATCGATGGGTGCAAGCGATATAGACATGACACTGACAGGACTCAGTTAATAACACGCCGACTATACACACTACACAGAGCAGTTTACTTATTGTTCTAACATATAGGCACGAACTTAAACGTAAGTTGCAAACTTACGGTGATCGACCGGAATAATTTAAGCATAAAAAACGCCACATGGTATATTTTACTTGCACAGGGTCTTGAGTGGGAGTTTTCACTTCGCTCTAATCAAAAATCAACATCAAAATACCAAAACGCTTTCTAGACTCCCCCGAACCTTTGAACTGCGCCTCTACTCTCGCAACGCGACATCTCACAGTGCTATGCACAGAATCTATCGTCATTTTAATTAACTTACATAAATGTCATCGGCGAGATACCCGACATCTACTGTAGTTTGCACCAGATAAAAACGATGGTAAAAAATAGTTTAAAAATCACGCTTTTTGATACCCATATCATGGGGGTGCATTTCAAACAGGCTGTCCGCCATCTTGGGGAGCCCGCCATATTGGTTTTATAATGACGTTTCTTAGCTAGTCATGTATTGTCACCAATACTCAGAGCCTGTGCAAAATATCATCCTAATCAAAGACCGGGATGTAGCACGCCGCGATGTAAGTCAAATTAAAATTCCAAGATTTCTTACATACATAGTTACAAGTGAAGCTAATATAAAAGTCTTACCAAGCGAGAGCCCTCCGATGCTGTCATGTATGTCCAAACTGCTGTATCCGTTATACCCTGGCACGGTCGTGATGATGGACTTGGACCCTCGAGGCTTCTGTCCGGGCACCTTCACCGTCACGTACTGTAGGGAGATCTCTTTGCCGTTCACGTCTTCCATGTAGTCCTGGAAAAGAATTTTCATTGTTACAATTGTGCACATTTTTCGTGTGAACTTGACTGCCTTGGCTGAACTTATACGCAATTGAGTCCGGTGATCAGACATGGCTAAACGAAAATAAATTAGCGCACCTTTTAACCCTATATTTTTTCAATCAATCTCGGTATCATCGCATTTATGCTGAAAATGATTTCTCATTTAATGAAGATGCTACACGTAAACATCACCAGAAACTTTGACAAATAGTAAAATAAATAAATATTTGACAACATCACATACATTGCTCCGATCCCAAGCTAAGTAGCTAAAGCACTTTTGTTATGGAAATCGTTCACGACGGTGATACCACAACACTCAGACCCGAGACAGTATAGAAAAGATCGTTTTCTACATTGACCCGACCGGGAATCAAACCCGCGAATGGCGACGCTTGAAACCAGCGTGCTAGCCACTCAACCACGGAGGTCGTAAAAAAATATATGTGTTTTATTCGTAAGTTCTTGATATTTTATTGACCATCATCATCAGCCAAAGGACTTAAGCACGTCCACTGCTGAGCACAGGCCTTCCCCAAGGTATTCCACAGCCACCGGTTGTGTGTGAGCGGTCTGTATCCTCCAGTGTGATCCTGTGATCATTTGTCGGTGGACGCCTGTACGTACGCTGCGTCTTTGATCGAGGGGTCTCCAATCTAGAACTTATACCCCAAAAACTTTCAGTTCTTCGCGCTGTGGCTTGCCCATTGCCACCTGGCAATTCTCGAGCATTTCGTATACAAAAAAAGTTCACCGATCGAATTTTCTTTGTCAAAGAAAAAATAGTTTTTGATTTCTCAGGGCCACGATTTCTATGTATTTAGATTTTGTTCGTGCGATAGTTTTTTAACGTGTAGATATTTTATTTGTTTTTTTTTATTATGGAAAACGGTTAAACTCACAATCGAATTACCGAAATAAAATCGATTGCCGCGAGAATCGGCGTCCTGAGCTTACTGATTCGAAGGGCTATGTCCGTTATTTTAGTTCTACGTATCTCCTCATTTCTGATTCGATCTTCTTAAGAAACACCGAGCATAGCGCTCTTCATCGGTCGTTGTGTAATTAAGAGCTTCTATATGAGGCCTATAGTTAGAGTCCATGTTTCGGACCATATAACCAAGCAATGGAAGCTATAACTATTTCAGATACTAATTTCATACATAGCTATGTTTTGTAGCCTTGTAGTTTGTAGTAGCAGTACAACCATTAGGTTGTAATAAAAGTTTAAGAGTTCTGATAAATATTTGTTTACGTTAACCATTTTAACACTGGAAAAGGTAAATGTACGATATTGGTCTTGTTTTCTTGCAATAAATTGAACCAGTACCAAGTTTTTATTTTTTAAATGATGAATTTGTTTTTGATCACAATCTCCCACAAAGCAGCAGATGTAATCTATGATGGAGCGAGTTTATTTAAAAGAAGCCTGTTTGATTGTGGTTTGAAGGTCGTTGTATTGCGTTGAACTTTCATGGTCAGTACTATGATATATTTTTTTTATGTAATGGCTACCATGTGTGAATATAAAAGTTTTGGTAAGGCTCTTTTAATTCGGCAATGTTACGAACGTCTCGAATAAAAAAGTAATTTAAGTGTATGCGGTTTGACTACATAGACATATTACTATATCATTACACATTCTTCATTAAAAATTTTACAATATTATTTATAGAGTTTGCCCGTGAAAATAGTTCAACTATGCTTACGAAAGTGCCGAAATACCTACCTACTTACCCCACATTAAGTGGTTGATGTTGGTAGAAATACCATTAAAACAACTATTGCAAGTACTTAAGCGTGGGGTTGAGTTATATTTGACTAATTAACATTTTATCAAAGCATTGCATAAATTAGTGTTCAGTATATCTATTTTCGGTATAACTATAGGAAACAGAACATGATTAGTAAGAAATGTGGGTGTATTTATAATGTAGTTCACGCACGAGTGCCGCGCCGATCTGCAACTAATTGTCACACAAATAGAACGAGATTATACTAAGCTAGTCTACGGTTGGCAGTTTTAAAATTAGAAAGGCAGACTTCTATAATTTGTAAATGTTTTAAGAGCTAGAACTAATTTGCGTCCGACAGATCTAAATCCTTTCACGGATTTGTCGCATGAGACCGTACAACCACACGGCTCTACTTTTTACGACGTTATTCCGATTTTTTTCTCTAGCCACCCGTTTCTTTGACTCCTACCAGAATAACAGTGAGTGTAAAAAAAAAACAACGAGTACCCACTGATATTTAGTTAGGAGACAACCCTTAACGTACAATTTACTTGAAGGTACAACCGTTTCTATTGTTACACAAATAAACGTCTGAAAAGCTATGGAAACACAATCCGTGTCAATGAGATAAACGATAGCCGCTATCTGAATACTTATTTGCGGATGTATTGTAACAAACTGTGTCATATCACTTTACTTTACTAGTCAAAGAGGATACTATGAAGTGAGTAATCGTTTTGAAACTTTCATTGCTTCGTTATGAAACTATAAATAGTAACCCTGTTAACTTGCATAATTATTTCGTTTACTCGTACACAGCAAATTTTGTGATGTTTGCAGCTAAACTCGTTAATCGCAAATACAACCTTACACAAAACGTTAAAACGTAAACTGGTTCTTTATCATTTATCACCCTGCTTTTACGAAATAATACGCCAAACTCCGTCAGACTTATGTATGGAGTTATCATTTTTCTGCACATAATATTAAATACCATCTCAGCAATTTTCGTCTTCGTAACGGACAAGTGAGACAACCTGTCTGGAAAATGAATGTCTCCAGAAGAAAATTACTCTCGAAATATGAATGTTTATTTTTCATAATACGTAAATACGCTTATTATTTTTGGCAAGTCAAATTATCTAGCCAGTGATCTTGGGACAGTAAGTGCTGACGCACTGAAATGGATAATTTTAGATTTTGTCAGCGTGTAATGTGGAGAGTGTAATAAAATGCGTATATTTCAAGAACAAGTATGACTTTTAAATCTTCAACTACCTTGCTACTATGTCAACCCTGGTTCCATTACGTCATTAACCTTTTAACACATGTTTCAGCTTCAACAGGCGTTTAAAAACAAAAAAAGAATCAAATATTACTTACATGTAAACTCGGATGATACGTCAGCCTCCCATCATCGCATAACGTGACGTACTTCTTCTTCCATTCCTTATTCAGTGCTTTACTGCTCTTCTTATACAAATACCCTTGCTTCAACGGTATCGCTCTCCCAGACCCTAGCTCCCCATTCTTTAGCCTATCGTCCCCCTTTTTCGAGGGGGTGAAGAGATTCGATCTTCTCCTAGACTTTCTTGAAGTTGTAGGAGTTGATGAAGGCGTGGGGAGGTCTTTTTGGTCTTTGCCCGGCTGGAGGTTGTCCAAGCAGTGTGGTGCTGTGAATTTGACGTTGTTGTTTTCCGTTGCTATGGAAACGAGGCCTGATGATGACCCGTGGCTTCCTAGGGAGTTGCCCCATCGTGATGAGGTGTCTGAGCCGTTCGTGCTGTGGATCTCGACGACGTGTGTCGAGGAGATTCCGCTGCTGTTTGAGGACGCGTCGAAGGACTGCGCCCCTCGGTGGAGGTGGTGTGATGAGGCAGAGAGTGTGTGGTGACCGCGGGGTAAGGAGTCCTGGAAGAAAATAATAAATGACGTTTATGAGTGCATATGATCGAAGGCACAATTACTTATTCATATACCCAACAGAGCAGAGGGTATATTTTGGAACGTAATTTATGCCACTGCTTATGAACATATGGAAGCGAGTACTAGAAAGAAGAGGAAGGCACTTGTCCCTGAGTAACTATTGTAGTAAAGCTAGGTAATGGTTTAGAACATTTTTTACACTCAGAGTGTCATATTTTATATTCTTAAAGAGAAAATAAAAAACCAAAATCTTGTGCACGGGCGGAACTCGAACCTGCAACTTCTGGCTAACCGGGCGAAACGCTTTTTCAATTGAAGATGAAATTCTTATTTTATTTTTAAGAATGTAAAGCTACTTAATTAAAAAATATATGTGTTATAGAAATCTTTAGAGTAAATAATAGTTTGTGTTGATGATACTACCAGAACATGGTTAAATACGGTCGGTTACAGAAATCAAGAATTCTTACAAAAATCTGTGTAAGAATCATTCAATATCTAAAATGAAGTGATAAGATTTGTTTGTTTAAAATATATAAGAAGATATCAGATATCTTATCCATCACTAACTCTCTCTAGGCTTATGTTGATTTTGGTCTGCTTTCCATCTGAATAAATACAATCTAATTTTACACTTTCATTATCTATACTGTGTGGTTGAATAAACTAGGTCACAGCTATTATTATGTTCAATAGCTAAAAACATAGTAATTTATGTAAGTACACCTAGGTTTTCTTATCTCCATTGCACTCAAAACAAAAAAAAACCTTAGTGTTTATTATAAGTGGGATGTTTCTATGCTGATAAAATCATTAAAACTCATTAGTTTAACTCATTGTTATAAAAATGCTTTGACAAAGAGATAGGGCCACGCCAACTTTCTTTTCTTACCCTAATGTTGTGAAACGAAAACAATATCTAATGGTACAATACCTAATCCAATAAAATTCAATTTACATTAATATAATTCATAATGTAATAGCTTGCATGCAAGAGTGCCTGGAAATCGTTTTGAATAACAGGCCTACTATGCAATCTTAATGCAGATAATACATAGAAATCAGTAGGCACAATCGTACTGTAATATCCATACATTATAACTAGCTGTTTCTCGCAATTTCGGGATAGTGGTAAGTTAGTTATTTAAAGAAAGTACATTTTCAAGGCTTGCTTTTATATTGTATTGATTGGATTGTTCAATGTGTACTGGAAGAGATAAACTTATTTCATGATAAGATGTTAAAGTTATCTATAAATTACATGGAATGATTATAAAAAATATAAAGGAAATAGTATGACTAATATTGATTTCTCAATAAAAGGCAATTCAAGTTTTAATCTGATTTTATTCTACAAACAATTAAGATTCTTAAATTGCTCAAAAAATGATGTACCTGAATGTGGTTTAGAATGTTTTTAACACTCACAGTGTCATATTTTATAACCATTATCATTAAGATGAAATAAGAAACCAAAAATTTGCGCACGGGCGGGACTTGAATCAGCAACCTCTTGGCTGACCGGGCCAAACGCTCTTACCAATTGAGCTACCGTGGTGTCAGTCCGACCTTGCGAAATTTTTGGTCTCTTATGGATACGTCATTGCGTGACGCTTAGCGCCATCTAGCCTTCTGTTTATGAAACAGTGGGCCCAAGCAGTTATTATTTACAGAATAAATTCAACTTGGAAATTGATGACGCTCCGCTATCTAATGGTTTAGAATGGTTTTAACACTCACAGTGTCATATTTTATAATCATTAAGAAGAAACAAGAAACCAAAAATTTGCGCACGGGCGGGACTTGAACCAGCAACTCCTTGGCTGACCGGGCCAAACGCTCTTACCAATTGAGCTACCGTGCTGTCAGTCCGACCAAAAATTTGCGCAATGTCGGGACTTGACACACACACACAGCACGGTATCTCAATTGGTAAGAGAGTTTGGCCCGGTCAGCCAAGAGGTTGCTGGTTCAAGTCCCGCCTGTGCGCAAATTTATGGTTTCTTATTTCATCTTAATTATAACCTGAATGTGATCACCATGCTACTAGGTAGGAATAGTATTCTTTCTAAGTCACTACACTTTTGAGCCCAAAGCAAAACACCAATCTATACAAAAGGTGCTACCTGTTATCTGCAATTATTCTAGTAATACCAATAATATTCATTATTAAAAAAAAAGTAAAAACCTACTTCAAAACCAAAATGCACTAAAGTCTTAAATAAACTCTTCACTCTTTAAAGATAACGGCTCCATTTTAGGTGAATAATTTCATTTTGGAGTTGGTGCCCTGATACGTGATTATAAAAATGACAATGGAAAAACGGCAAAAATGGCACCAACTCCACTTTTGGACTAAAAAGTGCATTTTGTTTTAACTTTTTTTTAAAGTTATTATTTGACTACAGAAGAGGTTGCACCATTTAACTCTGTTCTTTAATAAGCTACAAATTACCTATCATAAGTTCTGTTGTTAAAATCACTGAACTCATAAGCGTTTAGGAGTTCCACCAGCTCAGCCTCACACAATGTCAACTATTAGACCCAACAACAAGTCTTCATTATGATTCTAGTACGAAAACACTATATGTGCCTTTTAAATTCGAGTTTTTTCCTTGATTGCACCAAGATCGCATCATCAGATCCCGACTTGGCAACAATGGGACCAAGTAGAAAGTATAACCTTTATAGGTAGAATTTTTTTTTTAATCAATCGAGAAATGACTGAGATATGATGTAACATAGATTTAAAAAAAAACATACAGTGGAATTGATGACCTCCTCCTTTTTTGAAGTTGGTAAAAATAAAACATCACACTTTAGAATTTCAGATTGAATATGTATACAAAATCTGCATTAATTAGTTGTCCTGCATTATTGCGATTATGTTATTTTGTGAACAAGTTATCACATAATGATAAGATATGATAACTAAACACATTTCTCTTTAATTTGGTGTTTTCAGAGCAATACAAGTGAGATAAGGTCAAAAACCTTTTTAGTGGTTGAGTGATGCATTTATTTTTTGGGTTTGGTTCATTAATTACATTTATAAGCATTCATTTAATGGTCACGATTAACATAAAATTCATTTTTATGTTAAGGTAACAAAGCTATTGCAAAAGTGTGTATTTATTGTACTAATGTTATAAAGCTGAAGAGTTTGTTTAAATGTGCAAATCTTAGAACTTACTGGACCGATTTTGTTTTTTTTTTGTGTTGGATAGCTTATGATCGAGAAAGGCTTTAGGCTACAGGAAGAGAGGGAGGAAACTCAAAATAGGTGGATGCATTCACAGGGGACCACTAGTAATTGAAAGGTGATATGTAATAATGCTGTGGAATCAGTAATAATCACAGCTGAATAATTTTAAGCAAGTTAGTTGTGTAACTAATTTTTAAATAATTTTATGAATATTTGGACAATTCTGTATGAGAATAAATGCATTTCATTTCCAAATACTACTGTAGTAATAGCACTATTAACCTTATATTTCAAGATGTTTTTATGTTATTAAAAGGTGTAGCAACATGGATATGCCACCATCATTATTTAACTGGTTATTTTGATAACAGACATCACACAACTCCAATCGTTGTATCAATAGAAAATAGGCTGAAGCAAAAACTTACACATTCAAGGTTGAGGATGACTAATTTTTATAGCATAGTCTCCATTATTCTTTTTACTTGTAATTTGTAATAAGGCAATAGAATTTATTGCAACTAGCAAATTATTTATTGTTTAACTCTTCAACACTAAAGCGGTTGCAGGCAACTGCATAACAATAGAATTACTATTGTGTCCCGTTTACATATGCTTGAGGAATTAAATTAGATTCAAAACAAATGTATTCTTATGTGATTGGTTAAGATACACAAAATTCATTCTAATCGCACTTGCGTTAAAACAAGTTTAAAAAAAATTACAAGTTATCCGAACGCCACTAATCTGAAGCAATGAGGCGTAAACGAATTGACTGCCTATTTTAAGAATTACGAGGAAGGAAAGTATTTTTTCGTCGCACCTACCTTGTATAAGAATGTAGAATGGTTGTGGCTAGGAGAATTTGCTAACGGCTGTGGAGTCACCGGCCTGGACCCACCAGATAGACATTGTGACGACGCCGACAGTCTGGTCCCAACGATCTTCTGGCACGCTGTAAATATAGCACAGTTTAAACTAACCCATCACTAAATTCACACACGACAACTACCTGACCACATCGGAAAACAAACGGAACGATATCCAAACAAACAAATACACACGCACATTCAAATTTTGACGATTTTCTACGATCGCGCTCCTCTGCTCTTTGTATGTTGTAACACGAACTTCGACGTCTCAAACTTGATATTGGCGACAAATTAGACTTAAATATCAACGTTTTATCCATCATTCCACACAGAATTAATTTAAAATTCGATTAAAATATCACGACGAAACGAAAGACGCGTTCACGGCCAAACAAACTACAAAGCGTTGCAAAATGTCAAAAAAATGTAAACAATGCCGAATGGAATGAGTGAACGACCGAACGACCGCGCGGCTGGGGGCCGGTGTTACCACTGCGCGAGTGTGCAACTCCCCGCGGTGGGACGGAACAAGATCAACAGCTTGTATGTAAAACATAGCAGAGTCATCATCACGGCACGCGAGCCGAAAGCAATAAAAAACTCAATGTTATGTAAGTTTACAAGCCGTTTCTAATAAAGACGCGACGTGATAGTTCCGAACAGAATAAGATAAGAAAAAATTTCGGATATCACACAAATCTACGCTTTTTGATAATAATATAAGTACTACCTAGTTCGCTGTTTTATCAATATGTCACAGTATAATAACATTTCGAGATATATAAAAAATGCGATTTTTGAAGGCAGTATAAGTGACAGGCCTCAGTTATTAAAAATACGACATTAAAAGAAAAATAAAGTAAGTGTAAGTATTAATAAGCATATGTCGCTATAGGCTTATACATCCTGTAATTATAGTATAAGTTTAATAAATAAATACATTTACAAAAGATAGTCAAAGAAAGACGCTTAATGATTAATTAATCAAATTAAGGCTTGCCAAATAAGAATGACGATTCCATACGACAAACTAAGACAGTAAAGTTTATGCAAATTCGATCAACATTCCAGCCGTGGAACTAGATTGAAATGACATCATGGCTCTATGATCTGATACATACACGAACAAGATTCGTTATCCGTCTCCAAGGAATATTTAAATTAATACTTAAAAATATATATATTTTAATGAATCTTTAACTATTGCTTATTTCTGTTCAAGTTCAGTATAATGTATTATGTAAAGACATTCCTATGAAAAATGAACTTAGAAACAAACGTACAACATACGTAGGTCAAAGAGCGTGATAGATTAAAAAAAATGAAAAAAGAAAGATTTGCTGAACTTACCATCTTGAAAAACTCTTTCGACGTTCAGCCCGTACGTGGCGCACGTCTCATAGTATGAGCATCTTCGCAGTTCGTTCGACAGCTTGCGCGCACGGTTGTCGTCCACGACGCGTGGACTACTTTCACTTATGGCATCTACAACCGATCGTTTAATAGGAAATTATTAGAAATTCTATATTATCACTCGCACTTGCAAATTACAGGGTAACACACCGCAAGTGTTTATGATCAGAAATGAGAGTTATAGTGGATATTGATTGTGAGAAATAAAAGCAGTTTATAGTTCACATCAAGAGTGCATAGGTGGAACATTAGGAAACTTTCTTTATGGAACATATTATTATGATCGTTGCACACAACTCATTGAAAATAATGACTTGCTCAGTTAGTATTCATTCAGGAGCTACTTCAATAATTTCATTCATTTGAGATAGTTTTTCACTATTCGAATGTGTCATTACTTGCACACATGGTACCACATACAAAGACTGTTAACTGAAAATATTAATCATAATTGTACGCATCTCATTGTTTGTCAGTAGTATTTTTAATAAACTCACCTTGAGTCCCTACTAGAATGATCGGAATCTCTGCGGAATTCCGATAGTGGGACATCTTATTGAAGTAATTCGATACTGTGTTGTAGCTAAGTTCGTTATCGAGACTGAATACAAAGATCACCGCGTCCACCCAGGCCGTGAACTGAAACAATAAAAGCCGAATATTAATTTAAAGGAAGAAGTTATACGACGTTTTCAGGAAGCAGTTATAATAAGTGATATTGATTTGCACTTAAAAATAGGCAAAAGCACTACTATGTACCTAAAAAGAATCGACAACATAAACCCTTTTTGTTCTTTACGAGTGCAGAATAGATCACCTCGCATGATAGTATTAAATTGTAATAGTGTCCTAAATTATAATTATAATTGTATACCTACAAATTGAATTTTAATAATTGTATAGCTAGAATAACACCAATATGTGACTGTATCTTCAAGTAAGGTCATAGCGAAACATATGGCCAGTATACGTGTAATGTTACGTAAATGTGAAATGTGCTGTTGCGAAATTGTTCGCAGAAAAAACCGCACCCTCCTTTAAAACCCATAATAATTACGTGGGGTAATTTGGTGCAGTCGTAGAGGGTTTCAAGGGGAAGGGTTATGTTATGTGATACACATTGCCCTACCTTAGTAAACAGATTAACATGTGTTTTCCCTACATGCAGAGTACATGTTGTTACACGGAAGCAGGCACTTGTATGTTTGATTTTTAATTTATATTTTGCTTCTGAATGACATCTGCTGTGACGGCGTATTTGTATTTCGTATCAAAAAAAAATCCGAATAAACACAAAATTAACAATATTCCCATTTTCATTAAAGAGCAACAGAATATTGTCACAGGAACATGACATTATAAAACCTGTATGCAATTTCCACTTCAGTGAATAAAGGTGCGTAGGAGGGTGTCACCCCTTTCGGCTGAACAACAATCGACTATGTGGTGAGAGGCGTCATCCGCCTTCCTTCGGAGTTCGTGCCGACGACAGGAGGAAAAGAACCTTGTTTTTTTTTTTTGTATAACAGGACCTTTTTGTCTCCAGAACGCCTAATTGAAGCAAGGTTAAGAAAACAGACTATCTCTTTTGCCAGAGAATCGGTTCATTGTTATTTCAACTGCGGCCCAATGAATTATTTAAGCTTTCCTGGGAATCTTGTCTTCAAAAAGCAACTTAGAACCCTACAAGACGATTTTATGGAGATAGTAAAGTTAACATTGGACTTGGAATAAACTGTGTAATAGTCACAATCATGAATGATTGATGATTGCTATGACGTCGAACATAAAAGTACTATTGTTAATGTCACGTCAAGTCACATGAATGAAGCATAATCTGGACGTGTTACTTGAAGTATGCGTCATCAAAGTGAAGGATTGCAAGTGATTTTGTGTGGTGTAACAGAATAGTAACCGTGAAATGTTGACGCTAAGGTTGCCGCTTCGACCTACACGCAAATATGAAATATGCTTTACCACGCGTGAAATGAGAATACATCGATGACATTACATTAAAAAAAACCCTCAAATGTGATAAATTAGTTACGACAGACCGCGATGCGCTATAAACAAATATGATACCATTTAAAAGGTTCTTAATATTTTAGAACCTAATGAGTCAAAATTACACGTAACAATTTTATGCCAATATTATAATATAGTTAAAAATAGGTCAAACGGATTCATCAATTATATTGATGGATTAAAATCAGGTTCTCAGAAAGCCGTTATCAGATTACCGCAAAAAGTGATTGGGTAAATACGATGCAACAATGAAACTATAAATACAAATACTACCTGAAAATTCTTACCAATCCATCGTACCTATCGGATCACACAGTCAAAAACAGAGTCAACTATGACTTGGATAATCACACACACACACAGGTCAAAACCAGGTGTAAATATACATAAAAATTGATAGCGGAGGCAAAAATGTGGTAGTCTACACAGGGCGGCGCACCGACTGCGACTGGGCGGGCGGGTGCCGACAGGCTTAGGCGGCGAAACCTGACTTTTTGTTTCAGTCTCGCACCCCAGCCTCCCCTGAGCGGACGAGAGGGAAACACTGGATGCACCAACTCCAATGCAAACCTTGCAATAGAGCCTATATTTCTTGCGTACAGTATCTGGTCTGCGTGATATTCGAGATGACTAAATTTAGAAGTATGGACGATCGATTAAAAGGGATTATGTTGGGATACTGCGGCCTTTAACACTCATGTCTTCCGAGGTCATTCGCAGGAAATGTTTTATTTTCGGTAATTACATCTTCTAAACAAAGAGTCTCAGTCAGGACATAATAACAGTTATGACGTGAACATTAAAATGTAAAACATTGTATTCGGAGATAGCTCCTAAAAAGAGACAGCACTTTAACTTTCATACAAGATACACGCCACGTAATGGCAAGCCAAAAAACTATAAGCAACAACACAAAAAAAGCGTTATCGATAATCTCGTGACGTGATTCAATAAGCCCTCGTAATATGAAATCTGTGACAAGGCTCAGGGGTCGCGGGTGTAACGCCCTATCAGGAGCAAGGCACAAACTTTCTGAGACCTTGAGTTGGCACTCGGCCTGCGTTCGCGAAGATCAGTCAACTCCCGGGAGACAAGGTCACGGCTCTTAACAAAGTAATAAAATAAAGTGCACAGACTTTGCGTAATGAATGTAACACCATAAAGGTAAACCAATTTGTAAGTGACGATCCCAAATAGTGTTTAATATTATTGCCATAAGCTTGTAGATTTAGCGCGACATTAATTGCAAAACGTGACTATGGTTTTGATTCATGTAAAAGACAAATTTTCGATCACGTATGTACATGAGTACACATTCAATTCAAATAGATTCTTAAATTATAAAAGATTCTCAAAACAAATTAAAGTAGGTATATGACAACACTTCAGGAAAATCGCAGCAAGTCGCAACTATAAGGCCACAAGAAATGCAAGGAATCTACTTTCATCTTCTACTGATGTACATTGTTAGGAAGCAAAGTGACGAGGAAGTAATTCAGTTGCAACGAGTGTGCGATCACATTATTTTGTACCAACCAGGATTTTATGCAATAGTTTTCGTATGAAGACAACTCAACTAATGTAGGTACTTACTTGCTTTATACTAATCTCACAGGACTACAACTAGAACACTTCCGAGATATTTATCTTCTCCTTTACCGGAGAAAATGCAGGACGAATAACTACAATGCAAAATATAATTTTCAAACGTAGGTATTCCGTTCCGCTGATAGCGGTAATTATCTTTCGAGAGCATTGTGCCAGAAATGCGATTTGTTCATCCGCGAATGATGAGATAGTACACATACACATAGGAACACATCCGGTGCACCACATTAGATATTACAACACTATAAAATAACATCGTTGCAATTTTGTTCAAGAATTTATCAAAGCTCTTAAATACCATCATAACGATGGTGCCTATCAGCACGAACAATTCAAAGCTTTTGTTGTCTTGTTAAAAGTACTCGGGGAACAGGATTCCATGCCCCTACAGCCGGGGTGCGTCTCGAACAAAGCGAGTCGTGCCTATCTACATACACGCGAGTTAGTTACAGGTTTTTTACGTAGCTTGAATAGCAGAGAGAATAATGTCGGGGCAGGTAACTCGATACACGAACGTGACCCTTACGGCTCTCACCATACATTGTTCGAGCGACACGATACTGCGCTTTGGAAGACTTTGGATGCGTGTAAAATGCTTCCTTGCGGTTGCGATACTTCCGTCCAATAGAGTTATAAAAAAATATACACAAAGCGTTAAACGAAATTATTCCGAAAATTATATCAAAATAAAACTTTAAATGATACTTTTGTATCTGATTAACAGGTCATAATAATATTGCGTCCTTTGAAAGGTTGTGTACCGACTTGTGTAGAAAAGGTTAATGACTCTCCTCTAGCCAGTGCAATCATTCACGCCTATCTTAGAGGGTTTGAATTGAATCCAATTTCAAATAAGGGTCAAACTGTGTTGGAAGACTTATTCTGAACGGATGACAAGACCAATGAATGATTATTGTCTAAATTAGCTGTAAAACGCGGAAAATGAACCAGCATTATCTTTCAACCTATTGTAAGAGCAAACGTGACGTACCAATCTGTCACCATCACCATTTGTCAGTTATTCTTAAGTTAGCAAGTAACTTAACCTACTTCATAACCTTAATAATTTTCGCATGTACCACATCTATATAAACTAAAAAACATGAAGTAGGACGCTTTTTTATGTTAACAAACCAATCTAGCTGCCTAATAAGCTAAATGTATTTTAACAGTTTCCAGAGACCTTAACAAACAACACGTTCAAAAAAATTACGGGCTAATGAAGGAACCCCACTTTAATTAAACTGTTGTAATTAAACTGTTGTTGTTGTTACCGAAGAAATACAATATCCTATTTTGATCTCAAGCTCTTTGAAATAAGGATAATACATTTAAAAGTTATCGACAAAAATGCTTTGTGACTCTGCAGAACTACTTTTTGCTAGGCATGGAGCATTCAGTAATTCTTCTTCATCACACACAGGTCACAAGAAGAATGCTGTGGGTGTGGGTAAATAGATCAACTATTTACATCTAGACAGTAATATGAAAAACTGGCAAGTGAAATGTTAAGAAAATGAATGGTAGTATATCGGGAGAGAGAAAATATTTCCTACTGTAACAGGTCGAAATATAAACAGTTTTGCTTAACTGTAGATATTCTCAGAATTCAATTTGAATAGCTTATGGATGGCCACCACGACCAAATGTATGTGCATGAATAAACAGACAGCGTAAATAATTTAAAACACTATTCCATACGATTTTTTTGCTAAGCTATCAGACTGGGTATATTCGGCATGCCGACCGTGTTAGTCGAGTTTGCTCGTAAGCTTCTTCAAGGATGTATTAATTAGCTAAGTATTCAGTAAAAGCACGTACTCTCGAAATTTGTTCCCAGCATGTTCGCTATCACTCCCCCTGCATCAAAGTTTCAGGAGACGAGAAAGCATCAAGTTTTATCGAGTTACACATAACTTTTGTGATAAATAGGAGCGATTTAACGAAGCACGAGAAACGAATGAATAAATTAGATAACATAAACATGACGCCCCTCATTTCACATAAATAACTTCTACTGATTTATGAATGCCTGTGATTGAATCTGATTAAATAAATGGTCTAGGAAGTTTCGGGATTAGAAAATTGGATTGCTTTGCTTGACTTAAAATCAAATCGCTAAATTCGACTTTAATTTTTGAGTTGATGTTGCCCAATTCTTAACGCGACTTATTTGAATGTAGAACGCACCAAATAATTCTATGTAACTGTATTTGTCTTGAACATCTGACCTTGAATGAAGTAACTTTGCAAGCAATTTGAGGAGTGCGGGTGACCTATGAGATCAACGCACTTTCAATGTGAAATAACGGTTCTAACCGTTTTCGTTCGGCCGATTCTATGGTTTAGGAAATCGATTCACTATCGCACTTCGGTCAAAGTTTTTGAAATAATTGATATAGGTACACCACAGCACTTAAGCCACCAATATCACAATTTTAATTATCTGATCCGAACTATGAATAATGATTTTCTACACTACAGAGACACGTTAATGTTAGTCTAATTTCCGTATCCTAGAGCTAAATGGTATAATACATTAATTTAGAAAATACATTATTTTTCTTAAGTTCGTTATTTTCTTATGATATTGTTTGACTCAACAAAAGCGTGCTTGACTATCTGATGTATTATATGCTTCCAATATTAAGTATGCATTAGTATTGTTTATAAGTAAACATTACATAAAACTTATTTATGATACGCACAGGTGTCAATTATTAAATTTGAGATGATACAACATTTCGGACCAAAGAACCATTTTAATAAAGGCAAAGGAGCCATCTATGCCATCAATAAACATATTTTAAGTTTATTAAGAGGTATAGATACTGACTTCATTGTACGTATTATGTGGTGCTATTGAATAATTCAGTATCTGGAATCTCAAAAAAAAATAAAGTTTAATTATTAAAAGTGTTCTAGCGTGTTGATCACTGTAGCCCCAAACATAATTTTTGAACTCGTACATTATAATGTGGCGAATTGTAAACTAACTGTAAGTATTTGATTTAATCATAACTGAGACCTTTTCATTACTAATTATTTGCGTAGACTTTTATATTCAAGCAAGGTTAAAAGGTTTTATATTTTCTAAGTACCTTATAAGCTGCAAATTCATGCGTAGATTTTTGTTGTTTTAAGGTGAGCCCGTGCATTAATAAATAATAGCTTTTAAAGCTCTGAGAAAATCACTGAAAGCCTGCACTTGATTAATAGCCCCGTTAACTAAGTAAATGAAATTAGTATGAGAGTAGCTGATGCAACAGATTGTACATCCTATGAAATCCAACATAAATAACCAAGACTGAAAAGAAGACAGCCAAAGACTGATTTTCATTGGAATCAGAAATCAGAAACATTTATTTGCTTCAACATGGTAATACAATGTTACATTTTTTTTTAAGTAGCTCATGTTTGACTAATTTTTTCATGCAAATTAAAATTGGAACACAAAATTCCAGAAAATCAAAAATAATAAAAGGTACATAAGTTCACAATACATATTCAAATTCTTACATGTCTTATGATATAGTATTATGTCATAAATTATAAGTTAATTAGTATCCATGCAAAGTCAATAGTAAAAACAAAAGCTACATGTACAAACAGTTACATAAATTATTACATTAATCGCCTTAGAATTCCCTCACCTAATAAAAGCATGTCATATGGAGCCATTTAGTTTTCTGTTAAACATTGCTAAAGGCATTGCTTTAAATCTCAGATGCAGTTTGTTATAAGTAGTATTATATTATCTGGGGTTATAATTTTTATTGCCATGCAGTGACAACTCCGTCTGTACAATTCTAGTCTTATATATGGTATCATTATGCTATCTTAACGTCAGTATGTTTGGCCAGATATTATTATAATAATATTGTAAATAAAGAATAACAGTTATTTGTTTGTGTATTAACTTTAAGCATTGCATGCATTCGGGCTAAAAAATTGCCGAAGTTTTTCACAGTAAAGTAGCTACTTCAAAAAAATCATATAAAATAAAATGCACTAGTGCTAGGTTAGAGCACTCAACCGGAGTTAACACAGTGTAAACTTTCTTCGTGAGAAATACTCAATGCTAACAGAAAATATTTACATGAGGTGGTCGAATGGCTAAACATAAGCACTGTTTTACGAGCAAATATTGACCTAAGCTTTTCGATAAGAAAGTGAGCTAACCCCCCCAGCTGGTGTAATACAATGCAATTTTCAGAGTGACGATTTAAGATTATTTTATTCTCGCCTTTGCAAGAATTTTACTAAATTCCGCGTGATTTTACTTATAAACGGAGTATTTACTGTATTTTAAACCTTCAAAGATATTCACGATTTCTTATTTTCATAATAATAAGAATACTGTATTCACTTGTCAAATTATTACAACCGTGTAGGTGGCGACGGCGCCACACGCAATGTCTGGCCTTCGTCAACCGTCACTTTCTATAAACTACCACTTTACCCTGACTGCCGGGTAAACCCCTGAAAATGCTAACACTTTTTTGAAAACTGTCACTGCCAGTCAGGTAATTAAAATCGTTCATTCACGAATTTCACGATATTTACGTTCATTCAAAATGTTTCTAAAGAAAAACCATAAAATTAATATGCCTATCGGAGATAATAATTTTATGAGAAAAACAGAACTTCGGAAAAAGTGGTAGATATACCTGTTTTTCCTTATTCCTATCATTTATACTAATCTAAAGACAGAAGAAGCTATGCAGGTTTGAAACAGACATTATAAAAAAAAACTGTATACCTAGCCTCCTCTGGTTTTGATTGCGTTGCAGATTTATTTGTTTATATACCAATTATGAGGTGAAGATCATGGTTGGCATGAAATGATTATTGTAGCTAGACATTAAGCATAAAACTCAATATTGATCTAGTTACCTACTTACTTAAATGCATACCTACCAAGTAACATGATTGACCAGCACATAAGCATTACCGGCTTCCCAAGCCAGTGCCAATACCTTCCTGTTTGCGGTTGTATTTTATTACACACTTTGAGGACATTCGTCCCTTTTGGCGCCAAGCTGTCGGCACTTCGGCACGCGTTGCTTATCGTGTGGTGTGTGTGGTCAGTAACTATTCAGAATTATCACTAGTTTTATTTATAACTCCTATTCTAATAGAAATAAAGTCTTTTTTTGATCCACACGATTCTGTGAATGGAAATGGCAAAGATTATGAAATAATAGATATGGTAAATTAATCTTCTTTCAGGTGGTAGGTATCGATCGATAATAATGAGTTTTTACGTAGAATCTTGATATTTCAGTGGAAACGATTTAATAATATTACTTGATTAGATATTTATTATAGAAGGTTAACACTTGATAAATGATTACAATAGAATAAGAGTTATTACTCCTTTGCGACATATTTCAGTGGTTTTATACAATGTAGTTAGAAAAATATAATAACGTGAAAAAAGTACCTACAGCTCGAGGAAATACCAATACTTAAATAAATTCACCACTTCCATTTTTTTTGTTTTGTTTTTAACTCTACGGTAGGCGTTTAGCTTGACTAGGGGGAAATTATTTGATTGAGAATTTCCTTTGTTCAGTTTAATTACAGTTACACTTATCAAAAATTAAACGAGAGTGGCTTGAAGCTACGTAAAACTGGAATTCATTTATCGTTTTCTTAATAACTTGTTGAATAATTTGCTTCTGTTCTAACTCAAAACGAATAAGGTCAATACTTGAAATGCTTTTAGTCTTAAATGTTTTGGTACTTTACGTAATGCAAAACAAATTAAGAAGTCTTAAAATCTGTGACTAACTAAAACACTTAGGCAACGATGACTTCAGTAATAGAAAACATCCTTATTGCCACACACTTTTTGACAAACCAAATAAGTAAACCTACTTACATAAAAAATGTTTCTTACACAACTATTTTATTCACTGCCATTTTACATACTCCAGTCTCCTCTATGACTTTAAACATAAATAATGTATAAATTTTCTTTATGAATTGGTAGTGCTTTCGAAAGCGAGGTGGAGGCTCATTTATATTTCATACGTTTGCCTTCAAATTAGTCGTAAGCGTAGACTTCAGTCCTTGCTTTAGAGTTCAACAAACCACAGAAATTATTGTATGAATTTAAATTAATAATTATGTGAAAATAGTACCTTTTCATAAAATCAACACAATATAGCTATAGATACGTGCTCTTGGCAGTTTACTGCAATTCTAAATTACATTTTAGTTCTTCTGCTGACGAAGAAAGATCCAATTGTCTTTAAGTAAGTAACTCAAACGCAGTCTATCCAAACAAAAGTTTAGAATTCAGTACGGTCGCTCGTCTAAAATCAAAGTTAGTGAAAACGTCTCAGTAAATACATACAAAGAATAATGACAGTAAATACATACAAAGAACAAAGAAAATATAAGTTTTGCAAGGGAGATTCATTAAGGCAGTCAATCGATTCGATTAAAGCTTGACGTAAATGGAATCACGCTCACACAGCCAGCAAAGATCAGAAATTTCTTTGAAGCAAAAATTAGCGACAAGGAGCAGATTATGTGGAAAAGATATGTCAAAACTTTCATGTGCTTTGGTAAAGTAATTCTTATCTCTGTATGTAATAAGAAAACAAAATTAATATGGTATTTGAGCAATGCTAGCCATTTGTAACAGTACTGAGGCTTAACTATCTTACATTGCGTAACTTGGCCCCTTTTAGTGAGAAATGGTTTTCACTGTTACTCGTATGTACCCAAGAATGGCAGGCAGGAATGTCTTGAAGTCCTGTATGACTCGTCTGAAACGTTCCTTAGACTCTAAGGCCTAACCACGCTAAAGACTATATTATTTACTAGCGGACCCAGCGAACTTTGTTTCGCCCCCAGCCCCGTCCCGCCCCAGCCCCGTCCCGCCGAGTCCCGTAATTTGAAAAAATTAAGCATTCCCAGCGAATTTTGTTTCACCCTTAAATTACTTAAGTGGCTATTAATAAATAAGGGTTGATCGTAGAAGGGTGGAAATAAAGGGTTGTATGTATTTTTGTATGTTGTATCATAATAAAATAGAATTTTAAAATTTTGTCCAAAAAATATAAAAAATAAAAAATAAATTTTAGGGGGATGAAAAATAGATGTTGGCCGATTCTCAGACCTACTGAATACGCACATAAAATTTCATTAAAATCGGTCAAGCCGTTTCGGAGGAGTTTGGCAACTAAAACTGTGACACGAGAATTTTATATATTAGATATAAGCAGTTTACAAAACGAGGATAAAGCACTGATTTTATCAGAGTGTATAATTAATTAATCAGCTTTATAATCTTTTATGTAGCCAGTCATTCAGACAAAACCATAAATTATGAGTAGGATTTCCGTTGATAAAATTATCAACACATTTTACTGAATCAAATTAATCAATGACTGAAAGTTCTACTGGTGTATTTTCCAGTGCATTCTTAATTGGAGTCAGAGAAAGTTTACCTTTACTTCTAAATGCCTGTAAACTAATTTTCGAACTACTCTACACTTTAACGCGAAAATTCTCGGAACAAAGCTGAATTCCACGTTGGAGGCAACCGACAGAAAAGTCCTAGGGTGACAAGCTCAACACAGAAATTAGGAACAACCTTTATGTTAAGAAAAATATAAACTGCCTTTAATTTGAAGAAACACAAGAGCTGCACTTTCAATATACTCGAGCGTATGTTTGGGCAAACAGATGAATTACCATAACTGTTGCTATCACAGGACATAAATAACGATTTCTTGGAGACAGCTGTGTAAGTAGGAAATAATGTAGTTTTTAATAAATAAAGATATTATATATTTGTATTTGTATTCGGGCATCAGTATCGTTTGTAGAACCACCCCTCGTCAAACCAATTCGCTCGTCACTGACCAAAATTGCGCCAATTGTACAACTTACAATGCAATAAAGTTTAAATAAGAAAATATATTTTCGTGACGTGACCTACTTACAAATAACACTACGGAGGGAATAAAGTTAAAAGTTTAATTGGTGGCTTATTAACAATAACTTTTCTGGGCAAGTTTCTAGTTTATCAGCCACCAATTAAACTTTTCCTTCGAAGTACCCACAACGCAATCCAGACAGACAGACTCCAGCCAGAGTTAACATCTTACACAAGTTATGTTATTGACGACCTAGTTAAGATCGCGGGATCACACTGGATGCAGACAGAACGCTTGTGATCGGTCGCTGTGGAAAACCGTGGGGGAGGCCTATATTCAGCAGTGGACTTCCTTTGGCTGATAACGATGATGGTGAAGATGACAAGTTTATTAAGAGAGTTTTTCTTCAGTCGCTGTCACTTTTTAGATTTTATTAGAAACAGAGAGACGCGTTAATACAGGTATTTCATTTAACTTTACTCAATGCCAGTAGACTTATAATATGTCGTACATGACATCAACATAAGTATTTCAAAAAGTCTATAGTTTAACAAAAGTCAGGCACTACTGCCTGCATCTCGAAAATGGGTCAGATGCGGCGCAATTACCGGCACAATACGCTCCAGGATATAGCGAGGCTTCCGCTTAGAAAACTGAGGAAAGTGCTTTTAATAACCACGTGAGGAACCTTCGGCTTTATGCTGTCAACTATAAAGCGACGCGTAATTAAACGCATAAAAAGGCAGTTTTTTTTTAATGTAAAAGGTTTAATAGGTAGAATACGATCGTGATGTTAACGATGTGACCCCTCTGTTTGTTAGTTGCTCTATGATTCAAATAATTCATTAGTCCACCATAATCATCATTATTCTCAGCCAAAGGACGTCCACTGCTGAACATAGGCCTCTCCTACGGTTTTCCTCACCGACTGATCACTAGCGGTCTGCATCCAGTTTGATCCTGCGATCTTTACAAGGTCGTCTGTCCATCTTGTCGGTGGACACTACTAGTGAATACCTTAAACGATCGTGAGCGCAATGCAGTCAGTGCAGTTACTGAATTGGTCAAATATTTCTAAGCTCTAACTTAGGAGCTTTCCGAGCTTTCAAAATACTTAATCAATTTTAATAATAGCGCCCGAAAACGCTTGCGTTACTTAATACGCTTACTAGAAAGGAAACTGAATCACGCTTTGTAGTGTCGAAATGTCAAGAGCATCGTTTCAATCAACACCATTGCAGTAACATTGTATCGTTTGTGTCCTTCTAAAGCCCGCATGTATCATGAGAATCCTTTGGCAACGCGAAATCATTCAAATGTAAATGCGTTTGATTTACAT
Organism: Pyrausta purpuralis; assembly: GCA_963924145.1. NCBI lineage: Eukaryota > Metazoa > Arthropoda > Insecta > Lepidoptera > Crambidae > Pyrausta > Pyrausta purpuralis. The sequence goes on from OZ001655.1 coordinate 24,040,403, forward strand.
GTCTGTAAACTGTTTGAGTACCTAGGTACCTACCAAGTTCTGTTGTTTATAGACCGGGGTGAGAGCGAAAGCTCTCATGAACAAGCATTAATAATTATTTTAGTCATACGTCTGTCTGTACAATAGAGATCCTAATATAAATTAGCATGCAATGGCATTTATGAACATGCAGTTTTTATTTGTAACATTAAAAATATGATCAACTAGCAGCAGTTAGGTCGCTCTTGTTTAAATATTTAGTACATTTTTGTTTATGAATTCATAATCAATCAGCAAAAATATACAAAAAGGGATCACAGAATTATAAAAAGAGAAAGAACACTCGCAGCAACGGTTAATAATTTATACACTAACTAGCGGTCCCCCGCGACTTCGTCCGCGCGTTTTGAGTTTGCTCCCTCCCCTCCCGTCGCAGCGTGATGTTTTATATCCTAAAGCCTTTCTCAATAAATAAGCTATCTAACACAGAAATATTTTTTCAAATCGGTTCAGCAGTTCCTGAGATAAGCGCGTTCAAACCAACAAACTCTTCAGCTTTATAATATAACTAGCGGTCCCCCGCGACTTCGTCCGCGCGTTTTGAGTTTGCTCCCTCCCCTCCCGTCGCAGCGTGATGTTTTATATCCTAAAGCATTTCTCAATAAATTAGCTATCTAACACAGAAATATTTTTTCAAATCGGTTCAGCAGTTTCTGAGATAAGCGCGTTCAAACCAACAAACTCAGCTTTATAATATAATTAGCGCAAGCGCACGTTGTACTTAAGCTGCGAACATTATTTTGGTGCGGAGTTATGTTAAAACTGTGATAGCTCCTAAGATATTTATTGGAATCAAATGATATAAAGGGCAACTTTGTTCTATATGAAATGCTCGTGATGATGAATGTATTTATTTTGATAAGAATAAATACCTGTGTGTATAATACACCTCTGAAAATGATGCATTATTTTTTTACAAATTTATTAACATAAAAAAGGTTGTAGTAAGTCAACCATAAAAGATAGACTTATGCTGTCGCGGACTTTATTATAGAACTCTTAATGCTGAACAATCTTGTCATACATGATTTTTGTGTAACTTCAGCGGTTTCCGCAGCGTACGCAGCGGAAGCTCTCAAAAGGAATACCTTTCTCCCGTTTTCGCAACATTTTTCATTGCTGCTGTGGTCTTGTGAGTCGTATCTTTATGTTATATAGCTTAAAGCCTTCCTCGATAAATGGACTATCTAACATAAAAATAATTTTTCAAATCGGGCCAGTAGTTTCTGAGATTAGCGCGTTCAAACAAACAAACAAACAAACAAACAAACAAACAAACAAACAAACTCTTCAGCTTTATAATATTAGTATAGATTAGCGCAAGCGCACGTTGTATTTAAGCTGCGAACATTATTTTGGTGCGGAGTTATGTTAAAACTGTGATAGCTCCTAAGATATTTATTAGAATCAAATGATATAAAGGGCAACTTTGTTCTAAATGAAATGCTCGTGATGATGAATGTACATATTTATTTTGATAAGAATAAATACCTGTGGGTATAATACACCTCTAAAAATGATGCATTATTTTTTTACAAATTTATTAACATAAAAAAGGTTGTAGTAAGTCAACCATAAAAGATAGACTTATGCAGTCGCGGACTTTATTATAGAACTCTTTATGCTAATCAATCTTGTCATACATGATTTTTGTGTAACTTTAGCGGTTTCTGCAGCGTACGCAGCGGAAGCTCTCAAAAGGAATATGTTTCTCCCGTTTTCGCAACATTTTTCATTTCTGCTGTGGTCTTCTGAGTCGTATCTTTATGTTTTATAGCTTAAAGCCTTCCTCGATAAATGGACTATCCAACGAAAAAATATTTTTTCAATCGGGCCAGTAGTTTCTGAGATTAGCGCGTTCAAACAAACAAACAAACAAACTCTTCAGCTTTATAATATTAGTATAGATTAGCGCAAGCGCACGTTGTACTTAAGCTGCGAACATTATTTTGGTGCGGAGTTATGTTAAAACTGTGATAGCTTCTAAGATATTTATTGAAATCAAATGATATAAAGGGCAACTTGGTTCTAAATGAAATGCTCGTGATGATGAATGTATTTATTTTGATAAGAATAAATACCTGTGTGTATAATACACCTCTAAAAATAATGCATTATTTTTTTTCAAATTTATGAACATAAAAAAGGATGTAGTAAGTCAACCATAAAAGATAGACATATGCTGTCGCGAACTTTATTATAGAACTCTTAATGCTGAACAATCCTGTCATACATGATTTTTGTGTAACTTAAGCGGTTTCCGCAGCGTATGCAGCGGAAGCTCTCAAAAGGAATATCTTTCTCCCGTTTTCGCAACATTTTTCATTTTTGCTGTGGTCTTATGAGTTGTATCTTTATGTTATATAGCCTAAAGCCTTCCTCGATAAATGGACTATCCAACGTAAAAAAAAAAATTCAAATCGGGCCAGTAGTTTTTGATATTAGCGCGTTCAAACAAACAAACAAACAAACTCTTCAGCTTTATAATATTAGTATAGATTGCGTGTTGTCTATTGTGTTTCTAACATTAAATAGAAATACAGCTAAAATCCCCTGGTTTTCTGCTGAGCTTAATCCTAGTTGACGGGGAGCGCAAAGCTGCGCAAAATGCACTACACTTATTTTCCCAGGCGAAAAAACGCAGGCCGGTTTTTCACGGAGAAGCAGGGTGGTAAAAAACAGTTGACAAATAGAATAACGTCAGATACGTTCTTCGCGAAAAAGGGTGTAAAATATGAAAATGCTAATACTATTCATGACTGTATTATCAGAACCATAAATGCATTAATATGTTATTGTTTTCCAGTGTGTTGTTATACTATAATAGAAGATATGCCAAGAAAATAAACGCAAATGCAACGGCAAGATTGTGACGTATTCCTTAAAATTTGAATTTTGAATGTAAAACCGTTAGTATGAGTTGATGACACGTAGCGTCAATTCAAGGAGCACGAAATTTGTTCATGATGTCAGTTCCATACGTTAGTAACAGTAGTTCAATATAGTTATCGTTTTATTTTAATAATTTTTATTTGTTAACTTTTGTTTTATAAAACTTTTATTTGTTAAAATTGTTAATTCAGACCTATCATATGATCTAGTTAGGTAAATAAGTAAGAATTTGCTCTAGTAAATAGCTGTCTGGTTTCATATTTGGAAAACCTCTCACAAAATTTTATCTAAAATGCTGAATGCGCATCGAGCCATGGAGGTTGTTTCTATTTTTTGCGAGGTTCAATCTGTCTCCAATTTGGTGCAAATTGATGCGGTGACACACATAACAGAGTTACATAGGAATCATGTTACTGACCACTATTTTGGTATGAACCCTATGTATTCTTTTATTTTTGAATGCAGCAATAGAGCTTTCTGTTTTAGCTATGTATTTTTATAAATTTAGTCAAATAATAAGAAAAAGTGTTTCTTTTTCCATTTTAATGAATTATTGAACAGCCAGAATAGGTAGGAGGTAGAACTTTTTCTTGTAAAGGTCATATAAAGGTTCAGAAGTGACCTTTTAAGTTTTGGCAGCTTCCTACGACAAGACCAATTCCATTTAATCGGCAGTTACACGACACAAAATTACGCTGGGTGGATATTTACTCTTTTACCATACTTCGTTAAAAACTGCCGGTATATTAAACTTAACCCTCTCACTGATGTCTGACAGAGTAATGTTCACTATGAGATTGAAGTGAATTTCTCTGGTAGTTGAAGTATTTCTACAAAAATAAAGAACTGGTACTTATTGGCTTATTGGTATCAATAGTTAGGGTGCATCGTGATCGTCACTAACGGTCTATTATCGGCACTATATCAGTGCCATTTTTTAGGGTTCCGTAGCCGAATGGCAAAAATCAGAACCCTAACAGTTTCGTCGAGTCTGTCCCCCCGCCTCTCTAACTATTAAACTAAGCGAGTGTCAATTTAGAAATAAATACATGATATAGATCTTTACAAATACTTTCAACGAAGATTGGTTTGAACGAGATCAAACACTATGAAAAACAAAGTTATATTTGCTGTCAACAAAGTATTTTGGCTAAGTGGAAGTAAGTGGATCCCTAATTCAATCAAAAATGCCACGTACCCTCAGAGTACTATTATATTTTCTGTGCTCTCAGTGCGCGAGTTCGACTCGAACTTGGCCGGTTTTTAAAAGGTTACTTTGAAATTATTCACATAGTCTACGAGAGCCTCAGGGACAAACCTTTGATCCGGGTTTACGGTCCAGGCTAAAACGGGAGGATACGGGCTATGTGCGTTGTGGTTTATTATTATTCGGGTCGGCAATCCGGGATGTATGGGCATGACAGACTTGATTCTACGTTTGAAGGGATTTATTCAGGTTAATTAACTTCGACTAAATCTGCAGGGATTTCATAATAGTGGTAGTGGTTTTGAGCGGTTTTATTTATATTTTTTGCTATCTGAATGTGGTATTGTTTTGTTTTATTTTTACCATATTTATAGAAGTTCCGTTTTCTTGGCTAGTCGAATAATGTAAACAATCTTTTTACAACTTTTAAAACAATACCAGTGAGTAAAATTCATTTACTAAATTTAAAAAGATTGCAGTGTTAAACGATAAAATTGACCTATTTAGTCGGTGATAGGTATTTGTATTTATTTTATTTTAACATGAATTATTTCGGAAAAAAGGAAATATCAAGATTGTTTACAATATTCGATAAAGAAAAAGGAACAGACTTTATACATTTTATTCCTATTCTAAGTCTGTGGTACTACATTCGCATATACCTATTCCCACATAATTTAGAAAGAAATTAATGAAGCGATGAAGTCGGCATCGTCGGTTTATGGCCGAAGAAAATCGGCGGCTAAAATGTCCTACGATGTAGCTAACACATGCTTACCCTACCCGGTCACATCAGTGACTATATTTAGCGGGTGATATCGGGACAGAGATTGCGCTCGGCTCGGGTGTGATATGACGTCACGCAATCCCCGTAATGTGATGACGTCACGGCTGCTATTGGCCAGAATGACTGGCACAACAAATTGGCTTCACCCTTCCGATATGAATGTAGGCTATTTTCGGAGGCTTCTTTGTCTCATGGTTACGGTGTCTTTAGTGGTTGTGGGCGAGGTTTGGGTGCTTGGTGATTTTTAGGGTTTCGCATCTCAATTGTTGAAAACAGAACCACTATCGGACGGGACCACTAAGTACTCCGTTTTAATGTCATTTACGAGTAACGTCCCTTTGCCTAAGATCTCATAGAGATCATTATCATCCAAAGGACATCCACTGCTGAACATAGGCCTTTTCCATAATTTTCTACAGCGACTGGGCCGGAGCTGTCACAGGCGGTTTCCATCAAGTCAATCTTTATTTAATATGGTATGGGTTTGCTCTTGTCTCTAGACTATACTTGACGAGGCATAAACAGGGACAATAAAGCGAGCACAATCAGAAGAAGCCTGATCAGATCACTCTTTCTTTGAAAATAGCAGAGAGTAGCGGGTAGAAAATTCCACTCTTTTGCGAGTGATCTACTAAATTGAGTCAGAAATAAGGATCATATAGGTAAGGAGATACGTTAAAGAACTAAGGTGACGGAAATAGTCCTGAGGACCAGTAAGAACTGATGGCCGTTGGGCCAGAAAAGTTAAGCCCTTCACAAAAGACGTAGTGTAGGACGTCCACTGACAAGTTGGACAGACAACCTTGTAAAGAATGCGACTTATACTGAGCCTGACCTTTTTGGCACACTTGGTGGCTTTGTTTTAGTTTTACGTAATTTTTTGCTTAGCTATTTCTCATAATAGTATTGTATTTTATTTCCATGTGTGTGAAAATTAAATAAAATACTGTAACAGACAATAATAAAGCAGTCTGGTTCCTAGCTCAAAGGATTAGCATAGCTATCCAACGCGGCAACGCAGCCAGCATCATAGTCTCCTTGCCGCAAGGCAATGGTTACTTATTATAAAAGGTATATTTTAAGTCAATTTTTTATGTTCCATGACTTAGTTTTATTTTTTTCTTGTTTGTTTTTCTATTGAAATACATAGAGATATCAAACTAACTCGTTGTATCGCTATCACATTGCTACCGATAGTCGATGGTTTAGACTTAAACTTCACATGAAACCACACCAAAATCTCTTAACGCGGTCTGCAATTTTAATTTTCTCCAATCATCTGATTGCAGAAAATTCCGATTTGCGGCAGCCGATAAATCCTTGTGCGATAATTATTTCAAACAATGCCGGGAGCGAGCCTTGTTCAGACTTCGAGCCCTTAACAAGAGGGCCTTCCAATTATTGGTATAACTAAGGTTATTGGTAAGGAAAGGAGAGTAAATATATCGTAGGTAGGTGCAGACTGCAGCCTGGAACTCTACAGCGAATACAAATATGCATTATCTAGACCTCTACACTTCTACACTATCCGAATCTTACTTTAGGATATGACGTCCCATCTATACTCTATATCTTCTATGCTATATTATAATACTGAAGAGTTTGTTTTGTTTGAACGCGCTAATTTCAAGAACTAGGTACATGACCGATTTGTTTTTTTTTTTTGTGTTGGATAGCTTATTTATCAAAAAAGGCTTTAGGCTATAAAAAATCACGCTGCGACGGGAGGTGAGGTCAAACACAGCCGCAGTCGCGAGGGACCGCTAGTAAGAATAATTATAGATGGACATTGGACAGACGGTCGTGTAAATATAGCAGGATCACACTGGATTGGACACGGTCGCTGTGGAAAACCGTGGGGGAGGCCTATGTTCAGCAGTGGACGTCCTTTGGCGAATAATGATGATGATGATGAATTAAATGACAAGAAGGTCTATATAAAAAAGTACCAACGTAATATGGCTATGTATGGGTTTGCTCGTTTCTAGACTATTTGGGATTGACAGTCTTATCGTCGCTCAAATATTTTTTACAATTTACGACAATATTACAATAGCATACCAATATAATATAATCAGGCAATTAATCGATATCTATATTGCATGTATGGCGATTTGTGAATTACCTGATTTCTAAGAAATCACCAGGCAATCAGTTTTGAAGGTCTCTAGTGATTAATGCCAGTTCCTCAAACTGAATCGCATAATAATTATCATTTTAACGCACACCGTAATCTCTTATGACATAGATTTTATGAATACCTTCTGGTACGAAGACCCTTCTCGTACAGTCTCTGGTACTACCTATAATTGACTACGGTGATATCTGCTGTACTAACATTTCTCAGGACTTCCTTAATAAGATGGACCGGCTCCTTAACAACTGCATCAGATTTGTGTTTGGTCTTCGCAAATATGATCACATCTCCCAATTTCGCACCCAGCTTGGCTGGCTTCCCATCCGGCAGCGTAGACACCTTCGAACACTTTGCATGCTGTACTCCATTCTTTTCAATCCCAATTCTCCGTCGTACCTTAAAGACAAATTCTCGTATCTCCATACTTCTCATGACCGGTCCCTTCGCTCCAGTAGCTCTCTCCAACTGTTCACTCCGCGTCACTCTTCTGGCTTCATGTCCAATTCATTTACCCTCACAGCCATTCGACTTTGGAATGGCCTCCCAAAGACAGTACAAACATCCTCCTCCAAATTCTCTTTCAAGATGGCCCTCCGAGCACTTTACAAGGAAGAGATATCGAACTTGTCTCACTGACCTCTTTTTTTTTTCTCACATGTGTACCATTAGTATTATTATTATGTGTATGTACTATGTGTATGTTTATTATTCCATAATTATGTATTAATGTATACGGTATTTATGTAATAAGTAGTATGTATGTTTATTGTTTGCTTAAATACCTATTGTAGGTTTAATCAAGCTCTCACTTTTGCTCTTCTATCACTTTCTTCGCGCCGCCAGCAATTTCTCTGTATAGACCTATGGTTGACTGGTAGGGAATGCTTTTAGCATTAAGTCCGCCATATGTACCTTTTGTTTGTGCATGAAGTGTTTTAAAAAAAAAAAAAAAAAAATACCATCCGTAATCTTATGAGGCTATGAATAAACAATAGGATGGATGCCAGCGCGGGCGGTTAAGTAGGAAAGCCTTTTGTTCCGAAGAGCTTGTGTAGGCGTTCAGTATAGTATGTAAAGGTATCTATTTTACGTAAGGAAACGAAACGTGCGTCTTCAAAGACATTAAGAAAATATTTAGGTCTCTCTCCTCCCACACAAAAATGAAACACAACAAAGTGACTGTCTAAGTAAACTACTTTAATAAAACATTCGTATTTAAAACTGCTACAGCCTATTCAAAATCAATGTTCTTTAATTACATCTTTTGCTACATTAAGTGGTAAACAAGATGTTTATAAAAATGCCAAGACCGGGTACAGTAGACAGGCTTTATGTAAACTTAATTTTGTTCCCAATTTTTAGGTAATTTAAATAATAAAAGCTTCAAAGAACGCATTCGTCTTATTTTTAAGGGAAAGAAATTCTTTTAGAATCGGTGCTCGGTGCATGATGTCAAGCTTACACACACCACCAGTCTACACACATTTTGAACGAAACAAGAACGGTTTTTTGAAGGCGGTTTTTAATTTAAATAATATTTATGGATTTTTTATCTCATCTCAAAAACTACTGGACCGATTTTGATGAAACTACGTTGAACTATACCTGATTCAACTAAAGCAGAATTAGTGTGTATGTTAGTAGGAAGCCCTAATGGAACAACACAATATTTTTCATCTAACTTTGACGACATTACATAGGTACATACAGGTAGAAAAAAGGTAGTAATCAACTTCCTTTTTTGAAGTCAATAAATAGTGCAGGCGATTTTCCATGAAGTATCCTAATCTCTACTGGCTACTGCTGACGTTTTTTCATATTTTCAGGTCTACTATACTATCACTTTCAGTTACAGTATTATTTTGGCATGAGCAACAAGGATGGTTATAGTGAGAACTGTGGTAAACAGGGCAGGTTATATGAATGCCAGTGAGTCCGAGGATAGCATTCTTTCCGTTTGGAGACAGACGTGCCGAGTAATGAAATTCGCCGCCCCGTTTTGAGCTTCATATTATGGTTAGATCATACTTGTGTTTATTTCGCTGGACTCTACTAAAAATAGTTGCATTGCTGCACTCACTTTATTAGTAAGATACTTCTAACGTTCTTGGTTTAAACTAAGTAACAAGTAGTATTTGAGGTATATTTTGCTGTCATTATAAATTGTAGTATTATTAAAGTTAATGGACCCTAATTTAGTTAAAGTTGTCACGGAAGTTGTCACGTGAGTCCTACTCGCACTTGGCCGGCTAAAAACAGGTCATCAGTAAGATCAGGTCATAAAATAACTTCTTGCATCCTCTTTGCCTGTATTGGACTAGAGTCTGTTTATATTCGAACGTTAGCAAGTAGGCATCGAATGAATAACGAAAGCCATAAACTTTTAACAGTCAGTCGCCTCTTAGCTCAAAAGTTAACAGGCCGTAAAGTTGAGGAGTTGCACCAACCATCGATGGTGCATGTTTCAACAAGGCCATAAAATGTCATAGTCAATAAATTTCACACTGGACGGTTTTAAGCCGAATTTAGAATAGACACAAATTGCCTTCTACGAATACAAAATTACCAGTGTCGGAAGTCTCGACATAGTTCTCTGTAAAACCACCAGGTGGCGCTCGAAAAATGCCCTAAAGAAAATTAGTGTTTTCGTGTATTCATTGATAGAGAAGAACTTTCAAATGAAGCTTAAAAATAACAAATATTTTTTTAAAATTTATTAAACATACAAGCTACATAAGTTAAAATGTTATTTAATAAATTAGAAAATCATAAAATTGAAATTATCTACGCGAAATGTCAAAAATGTTGCATCAGACTTCGCCCGCAGCATTGATAAAAGGCTGAATAAGTAACAAGTAATCAACAAATTGATAGGTTGTTCATAAATTTATACTAATATTATAAAGCTGAAGAGTTTGTTTGTTTGAACGCGGTAATCTAAGGAACTACTCGACCGATTCGAAAAATATTTTTGTATTGGATAGCTTATTTAAAAGGAAAATAGGATGATATCGATGGGAGGGGAGAGAGTAAACTCAAACGCGGTGGACCTCTAGTTATCCATACAAAGACTGTGATTGCTTTGCTGGTACAACAGCCACTGTCATCCATTGGGTAATGTATGCATAGGTAAAAAGTTAGCAAAGGCATTAAGGTGATTACATTCCTGTGATCATACTGTACGAAGATACGGTTCTAGGCATCTCATCTCACTGCGACGACCGTATGAGTAAAAGCGACTGCTTTAAGCGAAAATAGAGCCATTTAACCATTTAGACTTTAGAGTAAGTCCTCTAAACATTATGACAGCTGCATCGCTGCAATCTGAACACGGTAAAGTAAGCCGCAGTGCTCAACGCTGAACGTCGTAAAGTGTAAAGCGACTCGGCCGTAACTGCGGCGTTAATAACGTAGACACGTCTATTAAAAAGCCCCCTCTAAAGTACGAATCGATAGACTGGTGCGCAGCTCCATTGTTTAGTGCGAATTGACATGACGTTGGATTCGGTTGAAAATGAATTCACTAGAATATCCATGACCTGTAGTCCTAAAATGCATGACACAATATGTATTTCGATCGACATGACATAGTTAGTCGATCTGTGCTATTTTATCATATTCCCTGACATGCCAACCACATTGGACAAATTTATCCAAAACGATAACGAGTTAAGACAATTTCTAACCATTCACTCAATTTTATGTCAAATTTTGCTGAGAATGATAAACTTGACACAATGACAGATTGACTCGATATTGGTCATAGATATTAAATTCAAACTAATAAATATCTTAGGGATAAAAAAATCCACGAGGACTTTTTTTTCAATATTTTTACCCTTTATTGTTTTTTGAGAGCCTAGGATAAGAAGATATGGCACGACACAGTCATATATTTTTGCTCTAAATAAGTTGTTTTTCATTTATCGTCGACGCTAATGGTGGACGATAATGATTCACGGCAAAATGTCATAATTCGGTAAAAATCAAATCAAATCAAATCAAATTCGTTTATTGCATGTCATAAATTACATAACATTGTACAAAGATGGTAGGTAGGTACATAAGGTCTATATGACGCCCTGCAAGGGCATAGCAATATTTGAGAGCTCTAGTTACTTTACTTATGTATGTATCATTGGTGTGTATATATATATATATATATATATATATATATACTATATATGTATATATGTATATATATATATATATATATATATATATATATATAAATTATTTATTATTATCTTTGTCATTAAAAAAACTCTTGTTTATTGTAGTAGCACTTATTAATCAAGTATTCCTTTAATGTTTTCGTAAATATTTTTGGGCTGGTTTGGTTTTTTATATAATTAGGTAGATGGTTGTATATTTTTATTAACATGTTATGACAGCTGGATGAAACTAATTTTAATTTAGTAAATTGTGTTTTAAGTTTGTTTAAATTTCTGTTATTTCTTTTATTATCATTTTTTACTGGTGAATAAAAATCTGGGTAGTTTCTAATGAATTTGCAGGACTCGAGAATATATATTGATGTAACGTTTAATATTTTATGGGTTATGAAGTGGGCTCTACAAGATTCCATTTGGTTAATATTTGTTATTATTCTAAGACATTTTTTTTGTAGAACGAAAACTTTGTCTACATCGCACGAACTTCCCCAGAAAACTATACCATAGGTGAGTCTGGAGTGCGCGTACGCGTAGTATGCCGTAAGGGCGGTTCTAAAATCTGTAACTCTTTTAAGATGATGTAGGGTATAGATGAAGGAACACATTTTCTTATATAATTTTTGAATGTGGCTTTTCCAATTTAAGTCATCATCATCATTATCAGCCAAAGGACGTCCACTGCTGAACATAGGCCTCCCCCACGGCTTTCCACAGCGACCGATCACTAGCGGTCTGCATCCAGTTTGATCCTGCGATCTTTATAAGGTCGTCTGTCCATCTTGTTGGTGGACGTCCCACGCTGCGTCTTTGGTCGAAGGGTCTCCAATCTAGAACTTTCCTGCCCCAACGGCCATCAGTTCTTCGCGCTATGTGCCCTGCCCATTGCCACTTGAGCTTACTGATTCTCAAGGCTATGTCCGTTACCTTAGTTCTTCTACGTATCTCCTCATTTCTGATTCGATCCCGTAGAGAAACACCCAGCATAGCCCTTTCCATCGCTCGTTGTGTGATTTTGAGCTTCATTATAAGGCCCATAGTAAGAGACCATGTTTCGGATCCGTATGTCATCACTGGTAACACACACTGGGTGAAGACTTTCGTCTTCAGACACTGAGGTAGATGAGATGAGAAGACACTCTTACGTAATTTCCCGAACGCTGCCCAGCCGAGTTGGATTCGTCGATTGAACTCTTTCTCGAAGTTGGACCTACCCAATTGGATCACTTGTCCCAGGTAGACGTACTCGTCGACAACTTCGAGAGTTGAGTTTCCAATTTAAGTGACAGTCTAAATCTATTCCCAAAAGGGTTGCAGAATCTGCGGTTTCTAACTTTATATTTTTAAATGCATAAGAAATTTTAAAAGTAGTTTTTTAGTACGGTTTGAATTTTATGATTTTAGTTTTGTTCAAATTTAGCTGCAAGTTATGTATTTCTAGCCAATTTACTATGTTCTCTAATGTTTTATCTAATTTAATTTTTAGTTCGTCATGATCCGAACAGGGGATTAAGATAGAGACGTCATCTGCAAAAAGGACGCACTGCTCTTCCAGTACGTTTGGAAGATTATTTATATATATTAGAAATAACAAACATCCCAAAACACTGCCCTGAGGAATAGAGCCAGTGACTTGTATTTTATCTGATATTGTATTTGTAATTATTCCGGTATCAAAGTCTGTGTGTTCTATTACTACATGTTGGTAACGGTTGTTGAGATAAGAGTTAAACCACTCATGTGCCACTCCCCTTACTCCTGTTTAATATAATTTATTGAATAAAATTTGATGATTCTTTTTGTGTATTTGTATATTGCCAGAATTGTAGAGTAGTTTTTCCGGAAGCCGTTTTGATTTTCATGTAGTATATTAATTTTTTCATAGAATAAGTATAGTCGATTTATCATGGCAGATTCAAATATTTTAGCTGAAGTTGGTAATAATGATATGGGACGGTAATTATTTTTATCGGTGGTCTTCCCTTTTTTATGGACAGGTTTTATTATTGATATTTTCAGGGCATCTGGGAAAACTCCTTCTAAAAATGATTGATTGATTAGTATGGTGTATGGAATAGTTAGTAGATCAACACATTGTTTTATAAGAGAAGGGGGGATTTCATCAATACCAAAAGATGTTTTGTTTTTAAGGTTGTTTATTATGGTTCGTATTTCTTTGGGTTGGACCGGGTTTAAAAAGAATGAATTTTCTAGAAGATTATTTGCTTGTGTTCCAATATAAATGACTGGATTTGTATGCGAGTTTCAAATAGAAGCGAAAAAAGAGTTAAATTCGTCAGATATTACTTTAAGGTCTGTTAATATATTTAAGTTATCTATTGACGTGATAAAAATATTTTTATTCTTCCGTTTTATTTTATTTTATTTTATTAAAAATATTTTATTAAAATATGTGTCGCATGTTAGCGTTCAATGATAATTTTGTCATATTTCGAAATTTGACAGTACGACATGACTTTCATGGCAGCCATGTTAGCAACTATGGTAAAGTAGACTTTTGACAAACAAATGGGATAGAATGCCGCGATAAATTTTTATCACGGCGTGGATGTTAAGCCTGCTGAGGTGGAATTGTGTAAAGCAATCGTATTCATTTGACAGTTCAAAACGTACGGTTTGATCTGTCAAACGCATTGTTTTTCTCCGTTTGACAGATCATACCGTGCGTTTTGATCTGTGAAATGAATACGATTGCTTTATACAATTCCACCTCAGGGACCTTATTTCATCAGGTACTCAAGAAAAAGGCGATCACAAAGGTCATGATAGAAGAGTTTGCGAAATGAGCATTCGATCAATAAATATTATAAAACTGTAAAGAAGGTAACTACATGGAAAGCCGCAGCTACGTGTCAAGCTACCTTTGTCATTGTAGGGGATGTATTGGCACGTCAATCATAACTCGATCGTCAGAGTTATCAAGACAATGGAAACGCGCTCACCTAATTCTAGGTCAGTCGAACTATCCCCAAATACCGAAGTTCCGTATTGACGACTTTTCCCGGTGGAAAAACCGACGTTGTCATCCGACACGCGAGCCAATCACTCCTCACTCTGAATGCTGAATATTTTATTGGTATCGATTCTGAATCGAGGGAGGGTTTGTAAAGTTCCCTTCTAGCTTCTAATTACCTATCACGTTGTTTGTCAGAGAATATTGCTTTGAGTTCTTAGGTGAAAGATGGTATTGTGATTTTATCTACTTTAATATACATATGTCGAGTTTATCTATCAATGTCTTGTTATGACAAAAGGTAGTATTATTAGGTAATTAGTACTCGTAGGTGTCATTTGAGTTGAAGACACCAATATTGAATTTAATTATGTACTTTTGTATGAAGGCTACATTACACTAATTGATCATTATTCAGAATTTTACATAGCTGGCAATGACAGGCTCATTCTCCTCCATCTCCAACCATAAATGACTTGAAATAACTAAAACTATTTTATAATACTTAATTAGAAGTGAAAAAGAAATCAAAATCAAACAACAAGCGATGGAGAGGGCTACACTAGGTGTTTCTCTCTGCGGGATCGAATCAGAAATGAGGAGATACGTAGAAGAACAGGTAACGGACATAGCCTTGAGAATCAGTAAGCTCAAGTGGCAATGCGCAGGGGCGCGCGCGCGCTTTCGCGCTATGGGCACATAGCGCGTAGAACTGATGGCCGTTGGGGCAGAAAAGTTCTATATTGGAGACCCTTCGACCAAAGACGCAGCGTAGGAAGTCCACCAACAAGATGGACAGACGCCATTATAAAGATGGCAGGATCAAACTGGATGCCGACCGCTAGTGATCGGTTGCTGTGGCAAGCCGTGGGGCAGGCCTACGTTCAGCAGTGGACGTCCTTTGGCTGATAATGATGATGATGAATTCGAAGTGAATCAGCCGAACATACCTGCATTTCTGGTGGTCCTCCTTCGTCTCGTATTAGTAGAAGGTAACTGTGCCCGTCGATTATCACTTCCTTCTTGAAGCGGCCACCTGGAACCAAAGACTCAATTTGTTGAATATAGTACAGACACACATAAATACCAGCTATACGGAACAAAACTGCAAAGGGTTCCTTGCGCAGACGGCTTAGCTAACTCATTTTGTGTGAGCAAAAACAAAATTCGCTTTGAGTTACATGTTACATGCTGACCCTAGCCAGCGTAAGCGGATCTCTGTCTTCTTCTTTTTTCAGCCACTGTCCACCTATTGCTTGGTGTAGGCCACCATTAACCCTCTCCATTTGTCCCTGTTTTGGGCAGAGGATCCAGTTGCTGCCCGCTATCTCTTATAAGTCCATTCTTCCATCTCTTTTGCGGTTTTCCTCTTGGTCCATGACCAAAGAGATCAAAGGGTCTATGTATAAAGTCTGTTTTTCTTTGCTAGTCCAAAAATGTAAACAATCTTTTTATAACTTTTAAAATAATATCAGTGAATAAAATCAATTTAATATTGGATATAAAAAGATCTTTCCACGATGAATTACCAATTTAACTTCTGAGTATTGTGTTATTATTATTTTAAAATTAATAATTTCGTTAAAAAGGAATTCAAGATTGTTTACAATATTTGAATAGCATATAAAAACGGACTTAGTTTACTAGATTGTATGTGCTGTGCTGGACAGAAGGCTTGCAGCAAACAGACACTGTGGTCTACAATATTTGTATTGATCCGTTGAGAATGGAAATCAATTGGGGAGATATATTATGTATGTTCAAAGCAGACTAGGTTTTTAACATTACAGGAATTCGGTAGGATGACTGAAAATTAGGGTTATTTTAGTAATAGTGTTGAGGTGTATTATTAGATAACATTATGAGGTATTAATAAATAGGACTTCAAAAAAGGGAAGTGCTATTGTGATTTTCATTGATAAATGGTTGATTGTCGAATGAAAACCGGATAAAATCCACACAAAAATGATTAAAAAAGTTAACTCGATTTTTGTAAGTATTCCCATCATGTGATTTTCGTTGATTTTCGAACAAAAATCACTCCGAAAATTGACGCGAGTGATCCAAAAATAGAGCTGCCTTTAAGTTGGAATTGGATTATACACATCAGGTATTTGAGTGTTACTAAAAATACTACTATCTATTCGTAACTGACACTGAATAGGAAAGCAGAGAAAGTGTGGGACGATAATTATGTCCTTGTGATACTTTCACATTAATTTACATTTATTTCCGTGTTATGTGTTTACTTACAGATTATTGAAATTTTAAATGCTATCTCATTAGCTCCGTATAATGGTGCCTACCTACCTACCATACATATAAGGATGTGATACGAAACAAGTTCTAATTAGAGTTAAATTATTTACTCGAAATGGTGTTGTGCATCCGTGTGCGATTACACGACCTCAATAGGCTATTGTACAAAAAACTTCCTACAAAATAGATAAGAACTTGAGGCTCCCTTTAAAATTAGCACCTATTGTCAAATACATTTTGAAGAACGGAAAAATAAACCACTTTTAGTATTTTTTAATAATATTCTTATTACTTAATGTTATGTTAATCTAAATAATAATAAATGTAATCAAAAATAAATAGAAATTAAAATAAATTGCAAATTGCACTTGTAAAAAGCAACTTTGGCATAGGCATACGCCCGGATTGCGTTAGACACGGGGTTCGATTCCTCGTCTGTTACACAGCCAAAGTTGCTTTTTACAAGTGCAATTTGCAATTTATATTATTAAGTTTGTATAGTGACAAAACACTATAAAAACTAAAATTTAATTAGAAATTTAAATTATATTTTATTTAAAAAGCAAAAATGTACCGTAAAATACAAGTACATCAAGACCTTCAAAATTCTAAGAAAACTTGTCTGGATTCGGATTGAGGGTTCCGTACCTACCATATAACCTTATAGGTAACAAAATACTTAAGTGGGTAGGTACATAGGTTTTCAGACTTTTTTACATATTATGATGATATATTTCATAATTCTAGGGTTTTGTAACGCAGGAGTGTTTTGAAAATGCATATAAGTATGACGATACATCGAATCCATTGACAGACAAGAAACAAAATTTCACTTAAATTAATAGTAATTCAACCGCCTTAAACTTAAACCACAAAATATTTTGACTTTTTACAACGGCATACAATGCCATCTGTTGATATTATATTATACTATATTCGGGAACAGCGCTATCTATTGAAGGAATTTTAAACTAAGTATATGAACAGCGCCATCTATTGAGCATTGTATACACTGCATGTTTATATGCTGTCATCTAGCGGCGTCACAACGAACTACGTACATATGCCATTGCTTTCATGCCGTAAGTAAGATCCTAGCAATCTACGCTAGGTAGCATAATAGTACTCAAGTTCACCGCTAGATAGAGCTTAACTCAAAAGACTCAAATGAGAAAAAAATAATTATGTAAACGATCGCAAAAAGAAAAAAATACCTTCAGGACTTTCCTCCTGCATGTAAGCGCCAGTGAGGTACCGGTGGACCAGCGCTGACTTCCCACTGTCTGGAGAACCTAGCACTCCCACCCTCAGTTCTGTCACTCCTCTTGACGAGGTCCATTCTTGACTGTTCACGAATGAATCTGGAACAAAGCAAAAATACAATTTAGTACAAAAGCAGCATGAAATATATTATGTATTTGCTCTACGTATACATATAGCTGATTGGGTAAGGGCCGATTTTTCAATGGTCAGATAAAACCTACCAGGCTGATAAATTATAATAAAGCGATAGATTTTAAAAATATCAGTAATGTATGATTGCTGACAATTAGGTGACGTTTTCAAATTAGCCATATTGTATTTTGTTCGACGAATATTTCTTATCTGACTATTGAAAAATCAGCCCTAAGTCAGATAAATAGTAATTTAGCGCTTCTGACTACTAAAGTCGCGGGTTCGAAACCCGCAACGGGCAGATGTTTGTGTGATGAGCACGAACATTTTTACCTAATTCATGGATGTATTTATGGAAGACGCCCTCGACATAATCGTTGTCAGTGCCATTACCATGAGTTTACTAGCTAGTGACGACGGTTTAACTCGCTAGCGACGACGAAACTTTTTGTATGGAAAAAAAAATAGTTCTGTTAGTGACCGCTAGAGGCGCTGTGCAATTTTCCATAGACTTTTTTTACGTCGTCGCTAGCGATTAAAACCGACGTAAACTCATGGTAACGGTACTGGTACTTCGTAAAACAAGAAAGAGCATTCCCTATTTGGACACAAGACAATTGGTGTGTTTGCTGGCGCATTTTTATTTATAATTGTTAAAATAGACAAACTACGAAACATCATCAATGATCCTTAAACATGTCCATAGACAACTTTCACCTGTTTGTATCCCATTACTTCCTTGTACGGACAACAGCACATCAAGGTAAACACTGCGGTATCTTTTGCCGTTGCAATAAGGGCTAGTTTGCAAAAGTGGGTAACCTGATGTGCCGTCGACTGTACCTTGGTTTGAGCAGGTTTTATCACCTATAGCCGGTGAAGCGTGGCATTACAATATTACGACATCGGGCGAACTAGTTCAATATTATGCATTTATGGTAATTGTTTAAGACACTGTGCCGTGTCGAAGACACTGATACAGATAAAGTAAAGCCGGTATTAAAACTAGCTGCAGCCTGTGGATTTGCTTGGCCTTGCAAAAATAAATTTCAATATATGTTATACTTTTAGCGAAAGATGTCTGCAATACATCACTAAAGAAAATTTAATTTCTGCAACTGCAATTCACACTGTTTTGTTTTAGCGTACTTTACTTTTCAAAGAATTTACTATCGCTACAGAAGATAAAAGTTACAAAATCCATAACATTTTTAGGGTTCCGTAGCCGAATGGCAAAAAACGGAACCCTTATAGTTCCGTCAACTTCACGTCACGTCACTTTATTCCGAGTATAACACAGTTAAAACTTAGTAGGTAGATGTATCCTGTTAACCGCTTCACAATTCTCATACAAAAAATAAAAAATAATAATATTTAAGCTTAATAGCTCCCATACATGAAACTACAACTTAAAAAATTTAATTGTTCTTCATATAAACACTATGAAAAAAAAAATGTTTGCTGACAACAAAATGTTGTGGTATTTATTAGCTAAGTGGATTCCCAAATTCAGTTAAAATTGGCACGGAACCCTCAGTGCGCGAGTCCGACTCGCACTTAGCCGGTTTTTTTCTTCATGTTGTTTAGGTCTATCAATGCAACCACTCAACAAATAGAATACGTGCCTTTCATTAAAAAATATTTTTAAATATTTACAGCCTTACCACAAATAATTTTACTAGTTTAGACAACTGTTTAAATATGATACGGCTAGTTTAAAATTAACGTCAATCAAGTCAAATGACATTAGGGTGACGTACATTTCACTTTAGCCGCATAGCAGTGAAATAGTAGTTTAAACCTTGTTTATTTATTTATTCCTTTCAGTATTCTCGATAACCCGAATTCTCTCGACTATCTCAATCTCAAATGTCATTTCTAATTTAAGAGAGACATAAGTTCTCGAACTTTTTGTCCAAACAATGCCCTCCAGCTATACACACCTCTTCACAAGACTGCTTATGTCTCAAACTCCTTCACCCTCAGTGCTATAAGACTCTGGAACTCCCTCCCTGATACCATCAAGACTTCATCGTCTAAGTATTCCTTCAAGAAGTCTATTCGTGAGCTTTTTCTCAGTGGGAATACCACGTGATGCTTGATAAGGTTTGTCCTTCTCTGTTCCCCCTTTTATAATCTGTGTTAGCCTATTTTTGGATAATTTTATGTATTCAAGTATGTTTAAGTAAGTTTATTTTTAATTATTTTTGTAAGTATATTAGTAGCTTGAAATTAATTTGTTGCTTTTATGTGTTTCCGCTTCACCCAATGGTTGAATGGTAGTGAATGCTTTAAACATTAAGTATGCCATTTGTACTTTAGTTTTAGCAAAATATCTTAAGCAAATGTGCCACCAATAGTTAGCCTCTCAATGACCATCGCATGTATGTATATGAATGCAAATTGAACAGACGATATGCGAATAACATTTGAAGTGGCGTAACTTTAGGCAGTAGCTTTGATATTAACTTTATAAATGCTCAAGACACGTACGAATAAGCGTCTCGTCGCATTAGGTCCACTTGGTCAATTTCTCATATAGTAGTAAGTAGGTCAAAGATAGAGCATCTGCTAAAACGAGTCCTTGATTGTTACGTCATCAAAATTTCATTTAAAAAAATTAACACCTTAAAAGACCTTAATAAAAAGTTATAAATAACGCATTCTTCTTCTATTTAAACAAATTCATTTGGAGTCAGTGCATGATTTCATATTTAGACTGTTGAAGTGTACGTAAACTTTTATTATGCATTGATGATGATGGATTGATGGAATAAGGAATCACGTATCACTTCCATAGTCAAAGTTACTTCTCTAATAGAAGTTATGTCACACGTAAAAAGTGTGAAAAGTCGCAATACTCTAATAATAAATGTCACGTATTATACCTCACTTCCTGTACCCTAGTTCGAAGGCTTGTTGTGTAATTCGCAGTCATTACTTCCGACAAATGCTTACATGGTTATTGAAACACATTATTAAGAACGTTAAGTAACAGTTATTTAATTACGTACCTACTTAAAAGACATTCGGAAGAGAAATTAAAACTTTCATACTCTTTTTCATAAGTGATACATTTGTCAGATTCAAATATCTTTCTTAACAAAAATATATCCATGACGGACAAAGATATATGTTAAATACAAATTCATTCATTTATTCGTCACCGTAAGTGTTAAACGATGACAATTATTGTTAGTACAGAACTCCATGAACGGTATACGAAATTATTCAAAAAATATTTTAATCAAGTTTGGTTCATTATATCTAGACTTAATATTAAAGCTGAAGAGTTTGTTTGAACGCGTTAATATCTCAGGAACTACTGGACCGATTTAAAAAATCATTTTTGTTTTAGAGAGCTTATTTATTAAGGAAGGCTTTAAGCTATTAGGGACTACTCGCTAAGACGGGAGGGGAGGAAGCAAACTCAAAACGCGCAATTGTAGAAAATATTTGCAATGCGCTACTTACTTAACATGTACGGTGCAAATAGCGTTTATTTTATTAGGATTAGGGTAATTTACGTCAAGCAAGGTTAAATCTAGATTAAAAAGACACTCTAACGACTTTAAAGTACTAGTTACAAAATAATGACAATTAATATGCTAATACCGCGGTTTTACACATCTAAAACCGTTTATAAACCACAAAATATTTCAAGCTTCATTGCACACGGCAATTGAGTGCATTTTATGGAGTCCACCAAAGGTCAGAGCACGCTATAACGATGCATTTTTTGCTGCAACCGTTGTCGACGGTTGCGTCGTGAAAAAATGGAAAATGTTGCAAGTTGACAACTTTCTAGCGGCAAAAAGCGGCACGTGCCGGCAAAATAGTGCCTTTTATATTTGTCATGGTGGAATAAAGGCGGGCCATGGAGACAGCGGTATAACACAATTTTATATAGTTGAAAATTATAGAAAGAAAAAGTATTTATTGGAAGGACATCGCTTGAATCATGTAATATTATCATAGAAGTACTATCCGCTAATTTTATGAATATTATAGTAGTTTATATTGTATTTATAACAATCTGTATTAATTTTCTTTTTGTTTTAGTATTTTTTTATGTGGAAAATTTACCTTTCTTTGTTAAAGTAATTTATTTTGTTTTTATTAGTCGCAGCGCCTACTATTATTTCTGCTTAGCCCAAGAGTATGATTGCTAGATAATGCCATTGTCCTAAAGTCCACCTTTTGTACAAATTTTTGTTGTTTAATAAGGTATAAAAAAGTAAAACATCCCAAACACTCACACATGCACAGTATTACACATAAATTACAAACAAATAAATTAAAAAAACAAATAACCTCACTTACTTAGAAAGTGAAAGTATGTTTGTTGAAAATATTATCAACAATCTGAATCTTTTTAATAACCCCCAAAATCTCTTTAAGGCAACAAGCTGATGAAAAGATGGCACGTGGAAAGGCTATGAAAAATAACGATACCATTACGTAGGCCGTCACTACCTAACCACTTTAAGAGCCAAAGTCGCTTGCACTTTGGCTTTGCGTCGCCATTTGTTTGAAGTGACGTGGGTGTAAGCGATTTTAGTTGAAAAGAGGTTAGGCATCAGAGACCTCAACCGGCTTTCTTCATGAGAAAGGGACTTGAAAAAAAGACGAAAAAACTAAAGTTTTTGAAACAAAAACGCTTATCACCACCGGAAGTTTTGTGGCCCCAACAAGTCATCCACGATGCTCAAGATTGTGACATGGTCGGTGACTCCATAGCGAATCGCGACCAGTCGCGTGTCGACAATGAGTCTATAATACCAACTTAAGTGCTTTAAGTTCTAACTAAGTCGTCAAAATGACAAGGATTCTTTTTCAGTAATTCTGTGGACATAGAAAATAATCCTTGGCAATTTAGCTACGATACTTCCATGGAATTAAGAAATCAAGAAGTCGTTATCATTATAGGTAAGGTTAAAAATAGTAGTTTGTAGGTTGGTAAGTCGTTGATGAACAGAGATGATGCTTTTCCTTTGGAAAAGGGTACTTTTGTAGGTGTTATAAATATTGCGGTTCAGCTTTTCCAGCTATCAGAAATCGAATACAAATATTTTACAATCTTATTATTTACTACGTGTTATAATATTATCATCATAGTGTCTTCATAAATTCTTATTGAAGTCACAAGTATACTAACTAAATTACAATTAAATTAGTACGATTTTAATAAAAAGTTCATTGAAAAATAAATTTAGAGTTACCTACGTCAAATTCAAAAAAATATTTACCTTATAAAAGCATTGTTCTTATCTTATAGCGTTATTATTACACTGAATTCTTCATAACATATTCATCATTCCGGTGCTAATCCCAGTTGCTGTGGCGGATTTACAAATTTGCCGCTAGTAGGCCATTCAATTTTTGCCGCCCCTACTGACTTTTGAATTTCAATACGTTAGTTTAATCCCGTTATTAGTATGATTGTGAACTTAATGATATTTCTGTCAGTTACTAGATTGTTTCTGCAACCCGCTAAAGATTAAAGATTACTAAAGATTTTAATGTTGACCTAAAAACAACAGCATGTATTAATCATAAGGTGGGGAAAGGCATGACTTTAAAATACCTACATTACATGAACACAGACAAAATAATGTGTGGTCAGTAAACATTGTTTTCGTAAATATTTTCTATTGCACTTAACAGTTAAACAATAAAAACATTTTCTATTGAAATATAACATGTTAACAATCCAGTTAATGGTGATCTTTTTCATAAGTTCTGACTCTACGCACAAATGAGATAATGAATTAAGCTTTTCTTGACTTAAAGTAGATCATAGATAGTTTTTAACCCATTTTAAGCAAGAAAAGCTTCTCTCACCTGAACAATTTGTCACCGGTGTGCACAGAGCCATGCGAAGTGATATAACAAAGATAGACTTTTTTATGATCCAGAATCTGGTTTTATCGAAATTCTTTCAGAAGAAAGGTGGCATTGAAAGTGTAAGCATTCCTGAATTAAATCAGATTCTAAATCATTAGGATACATTTTTTACAACGAAATGGCTTTTCCGTTAGGGTCGATAGAAATTAGAAATGAAAACTTCTCGTTAAACTCGTGGTAAGCCTTTTGCTAAAGTTACTAAATTTAAACTGAAATTAATATTCATAATAGTTTATTTATTTATTTATTTTTATTTATTGTCTCTCCACAACAAACAGATAACAGAAGATAATTAGCTAACAACTACTGAAAGGTAAACAGAGAGACCAAGGCTTGGTAATAAAACAATATACACGAAGTTGTGGAGAGATAGTGCTCGTGCTAGGCTCCGAAGATCCTGTGTTACGAGGTTTTTATTTTATTTTTATTGAAACGCTATTGGAATATTTTAAAATTCATGATCACATTTACATGACACATGATTAATAAACGCACTGTAATATATACAAGTACCTTAGTATATATTACAGTGCGTTTATTAATCGTTTATTTATATATGGTTTGTGTAAACGTATAATTATATATTTTTTGCTGTAAAAAAAATAGCTAAATTTGCTGCCCCTCTAAATCTGCCGCCCTAGGCACCGGCCTACTTGGCCTATTGGTAAATCCGCCACTGCCCAGTTGCGTACGATGGCGCCCGAGGTCCACCTTCTTAATTTTACGTCTCTACTTTGCACAGTCTTGGGCATCCTCTGTAGACAGTTGACAGCACGCATATGATCTTTCACGACGTCAAGCCAGTACTTTTCGGGGCTACCTTCTGCCCCGGCGGAGGCGGTGTGGCTAGACATTTGTTACCCTCGTAACTCGCCGGTTTCAGCAAAACGTGAACGCACCAGCGAAAGCGACTTTCCTTATTACACTCAACTTTTTAAGTAACAAAGTTTCGAGTTTTTCATAATCGATTCATTGTTTTTTAACCGACTGCAAAAAGGGAGAGTTTATCAATTCTGATACGTCTGATAGACAACATTGTGTGGAGCTGAGCTGATGGTCGAACTCCTTAACGCTTAGGAGCTCAATGATTATAATGACAGAACTTATGATAGGTATTTGTAGCTTATTAAAGAACAGAGTCAATAGGTGCCACCCCCTCCCCTTCCTTCCCTCATACCATCACTAAAAATTAACAAATAAAATTTACTTTCACAGCAAAGGTAAAAAACCGTCTTCAAAACTATAATGCACTAAAAAGTTTAGTATCTATCAGAGCACCGACTCCATAAAGAAATTGTTCATCTAAAAAGTCCAGAGTTTAAGTTCACAACTTTTATAATAATAAAACATTGTGTTTTGAACAAAACTACTGAATCTTTTGCTTTCGCACTCTTCTTCTCGTAAGTTTAGTATGTATGAAACTCGAAACATCCATTTAAACTCATCGCAAATGTCACAACAGTACACCCTGAATATATGAGTCTCATAACACAAAGTTTGCTTTTCCTATCCTAAAACTTGTTCTTAATTTCCCATACAAGAGAACTGGAATCCTTTTCAATGGTTTTAACCATTCATAGTGATCATTAACGTCTGGATTCCCGTAGTAAATTACTTTTTTATGGCTTACAAGACAGCTATAAATCAAGGGTTACCTCGGGGGTCCATTTGACCCATACACTAATCGCAGTGGTTAAAATTCATGGGTCTATTGGACCCGCCCAGAGTCGTTCAGCTCGTAAAGTGTTAAATGAGTGTTTAATCGTGATTCTTTAGTGTGGATTAGATCTTTTGAGTGTGTAGTGATTGTTTACGTTAAGATTTTTGGCAGAATCGCGAACAAATAAACCCTTTACGTGCGTCAAAGCAAATTTTGTGTCGAAATAGGCTATTTAGTTACAGGACCCTGTAATAGAGTTATCAATCAATCAATAAAGCATTTATTGTTTCAGCTATAGGTACATAGAAGTTTTTCTTATTTTATAATACATTCTTATCTTTATAAATGTCGTTATCTATTTGACACGAAATTGTCCGAAGCAAAAATCTTCTTATTTTTGAAATAATATACTTTTCAGGGGGCATATTGTAATCCAACTATAGACGTTCAATTTCCAGGCAGATCAATTCCGACTAAGTCAAAACGACTATTATCAATATAATATTATCATAATAATACTACAATGGTACGAATATCTAAGTTGTTTTGTTATAATAATATCATGCGAAATCGCAATACGAATTGCTAATTTGACAGTAAAGCTGAGCCGCTTACCTATCAAAACAATTCAGTTTTCA
This sequence comes from Pyrausta purpuralis, assembly GCA_963924145.1. Classification (NCBI taxonomy): domain Eukaryota; kingdom Metazoa; phylum Arthropoda; class Insecta; order Lepidoptera; family Crambidae; genus Pyrausta; species Pyrausta purpuralis. The sequence continues at coordinate 24,066,470 of OZ001655.1, forward strand.
TCAGGTCGCAAATACAATTCAGTTTTATTAGATGGGTGGTTAAAAGAAGTTTGTTTTCTATCAAAAACGATACTATAATTTGAGCTCTACATTATCATACAATGAGCTCCCCATTTCCTGACAATTATAATCATTGACTTATGATTTCAAAGACCACCTCGTCGACCACACCGGCGGAAGGAAGCCGTAAGGGTCCCGGTTCAATGCCTGCGCAGTCACTCCGCATTCGGCACGGGTAGGTCAAGGTTTTGAAAACAATGGATAATAGACAATTTTAAATTGCTTATGGTATATTTGCCGTCGCTAAAAAGACATTAGTTAAATAAAGCTTTATTATCGCTTTATATAAGTAAATACTGTGTACATTGCCTGGGAATGTACCTAACTGAATAAATAATATACGATCAGTACACTTAGGTTAGTTAAAATATCTAAATAGATTTTCTTATAAATGATATGAGAAACGTTGACGAATTGAACACTTATGAAAATACGGCAATTAACCTATCTATTTTCTCTTGTTTGTTATTAATAAAGATGACCCAGACAAAAACTATCTTGCAATCGCATTTTTGTTTTTAGTCAAAGTTATTTTAGAGCCTCATAAACTTACCATTAAATACCAAAAGAATTTTCGAAAAATTGATGTCTCTAAAACTAATCTGTTATTTCTATGGAGGTATGTTATGGTACTCCTAAAAATAATGAAGCTCAGATTTTCATTATGGGTTAGGTCAAGGTTTTCAATGTTTACACCAGAATGTATGTAAATTCCATATTTTAAAAATGTCACACTCACGCTAATTAACTCGATTAACGAAACGAATTAAGTCCAGATTCATTAAATAAAACAAAAGCACGAAAGCTACCCAGTTAGGTCAAGGTCCAAGTGACGTGACATATTCCTATTAAAATAGAACTGCGCGTGATTTCGTCAAATTATGAAGACCAACCGGTAATAGGTGGAAATGGGGAGCAGGGTAGGGCTTTTATTATTAGGCGTTTAATAACTATTTGTTGGTTTAGGTCAGTCTTGAATCATATCGTCGCCGTAGAGTGAAAACCTCGTATGTGTTTTTGAGTAAACTTTTTAGGAGGTGAAGAAAACCGTCTGGTGGAAAAAAATGAACTACGTAGATTTTTGTTTTAATTGTTATTGTGAGTAAAACTAGTTCGTTCATGATGTATATGCACTTTTAAGGTCTGTTTTCACGATTTTAACATGCTCCAACCTGTCGTCTCGAAGTAATCACACCAGACTGAACAAGTCTGAGCGAATTCGAGGTTCTTATTGAACGTCACAGACGGCGCTATTCGTATCCGATGAGCGTGTGAGTTTTAAACTAGAATGTGCGTCGCGAGGTTTTCTTTCAAATAATGTAATAATAAAAAAATGAGCAAAAATGCACTCCCGAGGTTTTCACTCTACGGCGACGATATTTAAGAATTTTGAACAGTATCCTAATGATTGGTAACTGCTTTGGTGGCGCAGCGGTTAGAGGGTCGCACTTTAAAGCAACGGCTTCGCCAGAGGTCCCGCGTTCGACCCCGGGCCAATAAAATATGTACGAGTTTTTCGTTCAGAAATTCTCAGAGTAGCCCGGAGTTTGCAAGTTGGCGGTGTTGCACCTCCGAGCCTCGAAAGCACGTAAAGCCGTTGATCCTGCGACTGATCTCTCTCCGGTCGTGTCAGGTTGCTGTCCCATCGGATTATGAGAGTGAGAGGAATAGAGAGTGCACCTGTGTTTCCGCACACACTTGTGCACTATAACATGTCCCGCGTATTCGATTAGTCGTTGTGGCTGGCCACCGCAGAAATAGGCTAGGGGACTATTATTATTAATGGTTGGTAGTAAAATTAGCCATTTCCATTTATCAAGGTACCTCCTGTTAGCGAGCGAAAATCAAGCGGCTAGGAACGGTACTTAGAAATCATGTGGCGGTGCCCCTCCCTAGAAGAGCTAGTCAAATCGCGCTAATGCTCTGCGCCAAATGTTGTGTTGCTCTGTTTTCAGTAATAAATAAATACATCATGACAAAATGTGTTTCATTGTTACTACTCCAGAAAGTAAAGTTTCGTTTACACTATTACATAATAAATGTCGATATTATGTGGCATAATCACAAGAAAGTCTAAAAGTCAAAAATCATTTATCCAATTTATGATACAAAATGCCACTTATGAACGTCAATAATTCATATCAATCAATTATGGCCCATATGGGGCCATAACCTACTTATTTTGTCCTATCTCCTTAACTGTGCAGAATGTTGCACATCGAACTCCTTTCATTCCATGACGTAGTTCCATTAACCCATCGACACCCGTTAAACAAAAATACTAACGAAGATAATAACGATTCCATTCAGGCTAATAGTGACCTTTATTTCTCTAACACTCCCTTGCTAGTACATTTTGCGAATAAACAGACAAATATTTGGCCCCTTCAATGTCAAAGGCTCAACCTTAGCGTCTCCGATTCGCAAGTCACATATCGTGTGACAGGGGACAGAAATGCTTTTAGGGCACGTTAGGGTTACAAGGAACGTGCTTTAGGGAATGATGAATGGGGTGGAAAGGGTGAGGCAACGTGTAAGACTTCATTTTTTATGGAGTCTTCATCGGATTTTGGCAGTCTGAATCAATCAAGTCAATCTTGTCCAGGTTTCCTGAGTGAGTAACCGACAGGGTTGGTATTTAAAAAAAATACCTTGTAAGGTCATGATCATTATGTGGCTTTTGTTTCCTTGACGTTGAAGACAAAATTGATGTAACCCAGAGCTAAGCTATGTAATTTTGAGTACATTTTATTTCATCTAATATGTTTTTGCTGATAATGCAAGTCAGAACTTATCAAGCCATTGTGAAGGGGGCTGTTAAGATTTTAATTAAATTAATGATTAACTGTAACTTTTATTTCACACTAAATTAGAGGTGGGGTGCGATAGGTATAACACAAGAATTTATAACTTACCATAGGTCATTACTCTCCACAGAAACGAAATAATAAATTATTTGTTAACATTAAATACCTACTTGTATGTGGTGATAAAAATAATTATTTATTTACAAAGTAGCTCTCCAGGTATAGCCAAAAATGCTTAGAGCCGAGGCTATCCATTAGATAAAATGCTAGGAAACAGTCAAAACTATTCGAATGTTTTAAAGTACTGTCAAGGCCAAACTCATCGCAAAGAAAATATAAATTTTCAAACTATCTCAAGTTCCTAAGTTGCACGAAATTCTTATGAAGTTAGAAAACTTGGCGACGACAGTTCTACATTGGACGAAAATTCAGTAAACTTATTGCACTCTAAGAAAATTGCTTATGGTTAAATATGTAACTTTCTGTCTTTCGAATTACCTTTACGTCATTTGGTTGTAACGAATCATTTTTATTTTCTTAGACAACAAAAAGATACGCTTTGTTTGCTAGTGCTATCGACATGATAATATGGTATTTGTTGATAGCAAACAAATAAATATATAAACTAAGATATGCAACATAAAAAATAAACTTAATATCCACCTATTCGAAAACGAAACCATTTCCTTGCGGCAAGGAGGTCTTACTGAATATTCTCCGCTATTGTAACATATTTTCAGTTAAGTTATGCGGAAAGTTATCACATTCATACATCTTAATTCTTTGGCTTCCAAGTTTGATACAGCTTGCAAAGTTGCGATCAACATTTACATAATTTACTCGAACCACGAATCTATATGTACATCATATTTATTATACTTTTTATCAGCAACTTGCGGACCTCGCGAACTTTGTTTCACCCCCCGCCTTGTCCCGCCCAGCACCGTACCTAATCTTAAAAGTTAGGCGATTCCTTCAAACATTGTCTCCATTCAAGGATATTTATATTTATTTATTTATTGTGTCGCCCCGGCCCCGTCGAACGGGATAAAAAGTATTCTATGTCCTTGTTCTGGTTCTAAGCTATCTCCGCACCGTTTCGCCCCGGCCCTGTTCCACCTCAGCCCCGGTCCCGTTTAACGGGATTAAAAGTATCCTATGTCTTTTTCCGGGTTCTAAGCTACCTCCCTACTAATTTTCAGCCAAATTGATTAGGCCATAAATAGTGTAACTAAAACAAATCGTTTATACTCGTACATATAGATTTTCCTTGCGCATACTAGCTAACTTGAAGTATTTATGATTGATTGCCGACTCTGATGGGAGTTATCAAAAATATTCTAGAGTATGACATGACAATGTAACATCATTTAAATTATGTGTCAGTTGGTCATCCTTAATCAGGGTTTTTATAACGTAAAACTTTTTTTTTTCATTCATGCTATGAGTCATCATACAGGGTGTTGTTTTGGTCAGCGACGAGCGACTCATGGGTGGCTGTACAAACGATATTGATGCCAAAATATATAAATAAATATATATATTTTGCAATGGAAAAACCCACAAAATCATTTTTTTATGCGGTACAGCAATCGAGTAAAAGCTACCAACACCAGGTAGCCTTTTCGAAGATTACTAGCTACGGCGTAGCATTTCGTAGATAAGCGCTAGCTACGCGCTAGGGTACGAGTTTTTCCATTAAATTTGTAATTTTTTTGAATGTTGTGAAGAGGTTTTCTTGTATAAAACTTGCTCAGAATTTAAAGAAATTATTTCTTTTAGAATAAGCATAACTCATATTATCAGCCCTAAGTTGGATGTCACTGACCAGAACTTCACCCTGTAATCAAATAACGATTTCACCTGCATTTTCAGATTTCATAAGAATACTTTCGAAAGTTGTACATTAAAAAGAAAAACTCTACCAACGGTTAATCTAAAAAAACAATTTCTAAAACACAGTTTTATTGCGGTTTTATATTGTGATTTGATTTCGAAGAAAAACTATTCGGAAGTTCGATTGAGGCCAAAAGCTAGTGTGGCCACCTCTTTAAGGACAATCGGGACATGATCGTGATCATGAATAGAATATGAATTGATTTTGTAGTCTCGATTCGGAGACGGTTAAGGTTTTCTGATTATACAACATACGTTCACAACCTCAAAAAAACAACAATTAATATTGATGGACTGTATTCATAAACCTAAGATGTTTTTAAATTGTATAGATACGTCCTATGCGCTCGAAAATGGCAACACGAAAAGCAGGTAATTGCCCGGAGTGCATTCAGTTGGGCACGCTTTCTCTTTATGGCTATACGTCCCGACAACGACTTAAATTATTTCTCGTTTGCTGGTAAAAATGCCTTCCCGTGTGTTTAGGAGTAGTACCAATTACACTGCAACTGTTAGAGACAAGAAAAACGTGTCATTACATTCATTAGTATAGTTTTTCATTTTAAAGTATTAAAACTTAACACACTTATTTGTGCTTTACCATAATTTAGCAATGGCTGACATTAGGCTAAAGAGCGAGATGTCACGCGCTCGCGCCAATGAGCGCTCAGTAGCAATCAATACGTAACGAATGTTATATATTTATCTCTTTCTATGAACAGGCATGCCCCATCTGTTGTCTTTATTAGCGCTTAGTGTAGCAATACACAACTATACGTTTGTATGTAGAGTAATCCTTGCGCCACTTTATAATGTGTTCACGTTGGTGTAGAACGTGTCTATACTTTTACGTCATTGTCATAAACCCATATAATATACTCGCTTTTCCATGAGTTTTTTGTACATATTCCATAAGTAGTACTTTCAGGAAGTAAGTAAAAACTTAACGTAGTTTGATCAGTTTAAAGATAAAGCTCTTAACTGTCATTTAAAAAAAAGTAACCCCATTACACCGGGACGTCCGAAACAAGGACACTTGGCCGAACTATTCGTTGACACAAATCGGGCAATGCCTCCTATTCTGTGGCATGAATGGATTTCGATATACAACTCCGACACAAATTCAAATTCAGAACACGTCTGGAGTCATCCTAATCTCACCTTTAACTCAAACGACTTACGACATAGTCCTTGGATTTCGAGTTACTATTATTATGAAACATCTGTCCGTTTATACGTATTTTTTGTGTACATTGAGTGGACATATCGGCAGTTCTTTGACTGTTGATTTATTTGCAATTTGTCTACCGTTTCGGCTGTCGTAGGACATGACATAAAAAGTGTTCTATTTTTCAGCGGGACACGTGCTCACATATTCTGTGCAAGTTGACAGCTGATTTAAGTTGACAGACGTCACTCAAACCACATTTAAACATTTACAGCTTTGTAAGATTGAAAGAAAATGCAGCAGTTGAAATCTTTGAATAAGTTTTTAATAGGGTTGTAGGTTGTCTTTCACTTCGAGTAAACATTGCAGTTTCCCCAGTTTTTTTTTCCTTAGATTTCTGGATAATATGCACTTTTAAAATCACACAAAAAGCGGGCATATAAGTAATCTTCATTAAGATAATTTATTGATTTGTCTCATATTTTTTTATATATTACTAAAAGCTATTTGTAAATGTTCATTAATCACTTATGCGGACCTTAATGGGTTAACTTATCTAATTTCATAGCATGTATTTTTTTAACAGCAATTAAAGTTTAAATTAAATTAGTTTAGAACAAAGCAAACAGTCTAATCCTTGGAGATCGTTTCCCATCCAACTCTAGACTATTTGTCTCCATTCAACCGTGTCTTTGGGACAAAAAAAATGCCATTGGTCTGTCCACCTACTTGAAATATGGGTCTTGGGACAATAGGCCAAAGGTCAGGCCACAATATGGCTGCACAATAGCCAGCTGAAATCGTAACAAATGTGGGAGTTTTGTCAGTCATTTTCAAGAATTAGCGGCATTTTAAAAACGCTTACACGTATATAATACTCGAGTTTAAATAGCGTAGGAAGTTATAAAGTATTCCGTGATTGTGTTTACTTGAAATAAAGACATAAATAATTGCGACCCTTGAGAAGAGTTTTGAAGTATGTAAAGAATAATATTAATGCTTTTTGTAGGATATTCTATCCACGAATTTAGTACCCTAAAACCTCAACCTGAAGTCGAAGCATCTATCTTTGTAGTAATGGCCAAGTGAAAACAGCGGAATCGCGAAGGAAGTATGGCCATTTTTAATATCGATAGGAAAAGCTTATGTTCAGCAGTTGCCGATATTCAGCTGAATATGCTTTAATTCAGAGACAAAGTAAACGATGGATGAATCTCACTCAGAAGAAGCGTGTTCACTCAAAATTTGAAGGTGTTAAGTTGTCATTAGGAAACACTGAAGCAGTGAGCATAGTTTTAATAAAATTGACTGGTCAAAAACCCAGAAGATAGTGAATTAGCATAGCACTTCAGCTTCGTCGTAATAAGTCATTGTAACTAATTGAACGGTCCTAAGTCTTAACTATTGTAATGTTTTGCTATCATTTCTATTGTTAACAGAAGTAGATATTTCCGATTTCTTATGCTTCGATTAGGAAATAAGCTAACAATAGAAGATACCAGCCTTGTAAACACAATGTAGAGCCTTGTCGATAAATACTATTCGCGTTTTGTTTCTGGTGATAATGTTCTATTTCGTGGTTTACATGGCCATGAATTCCATTGGTGCGAAACAATCTACACTAATATTTAAAAACGGAAAAGTCATTTCGTTTAAACGCGCTAAGCTCAAAAAGTACTGGACCGATTTGAAAAAATATTTTTTGTGTTGGATAGCTTATTTATTATAGAAGGCTTAATAAGGCTATAAAACATCACGCTGCAACGGGAGGTGAGGGAAAAACTCAAAACGCGAGGACAGTTGCAGGGGACCGCTAGTTAATGACTAAAATAATTTTACACACACAGTGTTTGATACTTTATTATTTTAATTACTTGCCTACCTGTCTTTATACATTTTAATTTGAATATGGTTACTAAGACGCATTGATACTTCAGAAAAACTAAGTTAACTGTTACAGAAAAACAGCATCTCTCTTTGGATGTTTATGAATAAATAAAAGAGAAATTAAAACTTAATTAAGCAGAATCTAATTGATATGTGTATTGGTAATTAAATTATGTATATTGTTTTGTCTTATTAAACTTTTAATAACAATACAAGAAATCCAGGTAAGTAGCAATATTTTGCCTGTACTATCTTAATTAAGTTTTTTTTAATTAACCTTTATTTATAATTATTATACGAGCAAAAAATGTATATTGACATAAAAACATAACATAAAGGTTTATTCTTATACCTAAGGTAATAAATATTTCATTATCATTTGTTTATTTCTTTCTACTCGGTCCCTTCGGCACTAGCTTTGCAGTTTAGTAGTCAAAGGAAATTAAGTTCTTATTAAACTAAAACTAGTTACACTTTTAAGCATCGTAAGGTTCGTCACAGGTCTCAAAATAGCTTGCAAATATACTAATGAGCGTAATTTTGCTGCACAGTCACGTTCGTTTTGTGTTCTTATGCTGTTGGAATAGAGTCTTCAATTGCTTGGGAAAATATTTATACGCAACTAAGTTGTCAAGTGAGACGTGGTTACTGTAAAAGGACTTCTTGCTTTACAACTTGATTTGAACCGTATATGTTTCGAGATACGGTGGAAAATAGCAAGTTATATTTGTATGTGTAATATAAAGTAATGTTCCATACAAAAATAGTATGCTGTTACATTAGCAACAGAGATGGTGATTTTCTCAGTTATTTAGTAAGGAAGTGTGCGTCTTTATAAGATAAGGCAACTGGAGTGGAAATATGGAGAGTACAGGGAAAATCGTTATGTCCTTGTTATCGTACTGATAATAATCAAACATTATAAATATTTTTATCTGATCTTAATGCTATCGTCTCTTTCAGTGACAATTAAGTTTGAAAAACCCTTTTTATACCGATAACAAAAAAAATACTAAACGATGGTAAGAATAAAAAACAATTAAGTAAAAGTAAAAACGACATTTATTTACGAGTATGCAAATAGGCTTATTGAGGATACTTTTACACGTCCCAATATAAACCCTATCGCAGATTCGGGACAATGTTATGGGATTGGATTTGCAAACTACTAGTAAAACAATATACAGTAACAGAAAGTAAAATAATCGAAAGTATGAAACCCTTATCCTAAGTTAATTTATGCAAATTGCCTCCTGTCAAGTTGCCAGTTAAAAGTTGCTAAGTGCCGTCCGAAGTTAACTAAGTCGGCCATTAACTGAAACAATATTTCACTTGAGATAATTACTTTGAAATTAACTGCTATATTCGCTTTTATAGAGTTTAAGATTTATTTATGAATTTTTCGGTCCAAAGCAGATCGCAAAATTTCGGGCATAGGACAAGGTATGAAAGAAATGTGGCGTAAGACTTGTATAATAAAAAACCCGGCAAGTGCGAGTCGGACTCGCGCACTGAGGGTTCCGTGCCAATTTTACTTAATTAGGGAATCCACTTACTTAACTAAAATACCACAGTATTTTGTTGACAGCAAATATAATTTTGTTTTTCATAGTGTTTGTATGAAGAACAAAGTTTTGTTTGCGGTGGTTGAAAATGTGCTATATCTCAAAAACTACTAGTTTCATCCCGTCCAAACCAATTGGGGTAAATCAGTTCGACAATACCTTAGTAAAAAAACCTCATCATTAGGTACTCTTGGTAAAAATCTATTTAGGTACTAGGATTAGGTTCATGGCTTTCCTTTCTCCACAATGTATGAGGTGTGTCAATCAACGGCCATCAATTCTTCATCAAGACAAGAAAGTCGTGAGAAGAGATTCTATAATGATTCCTTGCCTTAGATGACAATAATTACAGGTTTCTCGTTAGGAATGTTTATGTCTCCATGTTTTTAAGCCTTGGTTTCACATATTTAACAGACCTTAGGCTAAAGTTGTTTTTTTAGCTTTCGATTGTGTGTTGACAAACAATAATTGAAATCTAAAAAAAACATTTGACGGGTGACGTTAATGTAAGAAGACGTAACAATAGATGATTTAGAACGAATAAGTATTATGTTCTAAATAATCCTATCCGCGTACAATAATTTGTGTCCTATTAGAAAAAATAAACGAAAAAATTACATCTTAAATTACAACGAATATACATTGGTTTCCTACATGATCGTCTTGAGAGGTTTCGCATGATGCCACTGTCCAGCCGGCGAAAACAATTAGACCTCATGTTTCTGTATAAACTTATCAACTCACAAATTGATTCGCCTTGCTTATCGTCTCAGTTAAACTTTAATTCTAATTTTCGCGTACGAAAGCCAAAAGTGTTTACCCTTAATATACATCAATAACACATCGTACTTCAATAGGTGAAGTTCAATAGGCTCGTAGGTGGTTGCGCCGATGCAGACATTGATATTTACAATGATAGTGAGGCTAAGTTTAAGAAAAAGCTAATTAATTGTATGAAACAGTAATTGTAATATACTAATATATTTTGCTTTCTGTATATTCATTCATTTGCATCATGATTAATTATAGTTCTTATTTCATCTTTATGATTATTGTAGTTCTTATTTGGTTTCATCGTATTTTAATCTTATGAATTAATTGTACTCTGCTTATCTGCATATTCTGTAAAAGTATGTACCTATTAAGGGCTGCAACCTAGACCGTAGGTTTCCATATTACTATTTTTAACTGTATTTTGGCTGTAACCTGTTTTGTACATCTGATCAAATAAAATAAAATAAATAAAATATACAACTATCAAACATGACCCGCCAGTTTTATCAACCTTCAGCAAATCAAATCAGCTAACTGTATCTTTTGTAACCATTTTTATTACTCGTCAAGTCTTTTACGCCCGTGACGCCATGCAACCACGCCTAGAAGTTAGAGCATGCTCAATTCAGTCTAGCTGGTAATCGAATCACGCAACGCCTGGTATTTTGTAAATTAAGCATTACGTCATCAACAATGGTTATAGTCTTTACCGAAACAATGCTCCTAGCAAGGATACATTTGTATGGTATTTTCAAGTTAGGCGATAGAATGATCAATGATCATTATTGACATTGTAGTGACGAAAATTTACTATTTCGACTGAATAGATTTAGAGGAAAAATGATCTGATGACGAAGAACTGATGACCGTTGAGGCAGAAAAGTTCTATATTAGACTCTTTGACCAGAGACGCAGCATAGGACGTGACCTTGTAAAGATCGCAGGACCAAACTGGATGCAGACCGCTTGTGATCGGTCGCTGTGGAAAGCCGTGGGGGTGGCCTATGTTTAGCTGTAGACGTCCTTTGGTTGATAATAATGATGATGATGATGATGAGAGGTAAAATAAGAGTTGGAATACTCTTATAAGAGGGTTAATGATTCTACAAGTATTCAATTGGATTTTTTAAAATACATTGTGTTCTTCTAAATCAAATTATCGATAATTTGACCAAAATAAAAACCGAGTGTGTATTTCCAATTTTTATTTGTCCCCAAATAGCTATGCTCTTACGTGGAGTAAAGATAAACCGACAGAAAAGGGTTCGCAAAATAAAAAATATATATTGTATTTTGGTCGGTCTTCCTCCGAGCGTGAAATGAGAATGGCAAACCGACGCGACGTTGCGATTTTGGGTTAATAAAAAACGGATTTGTGTATTCTTTTTTTTCTAAATCGAAAAGTGATATTGTGATGAGATTGGTCTATGCTAGTAAAGTATTAGGAATTGATGTGCGTAGTCCGATTTCCCTCGAACTGACATCAAAACACTCTAAAAATAAATGTTGCCTCTAAAATATTTTGTCGTTATTTTACATTCTTTATGCGTTTTGTCGTTATTTATTTTTAATGGTGTCTATTATACGTATTTGCTGCTTTAGCGCTTACGATTTACTGCTTGATGTTATTCAAACCACATTAAGTGCATCGAGTACATTCTGTAACTCAAAAACACGAGCCAAAAGCCGTTTGACATCATCTCACATTTCTGCAAACCTCTTAAGACCGTCAAATCCAAAGCAACGTAACCTTACCCATTGAGTGTTTTCCAAACTTTGCGCACAATAATTTAATTAAAACGAACAAAAGCGGAATCAGCTCGGCTGATACATTGTTCTTCGCCCATCTGCTCTGGTTTACCTGCGCCTGCGCCGACGAACATCTGCCCTCCTTGCGAGCGCTTTGTGCCCTTGCGAATAGATTACGGAACCTTTGTATGAGTTTGCCGAATTGTGAGGTCTAAGATGTCGACGGGTTTGGAGATGTCGATGTTTTTATCGATATTTTTATTTCGGTTACAAAATGTTAACAAGATAAAATGCACAAACGCTTCGGGTATCAGCGCCAATCTTTTAGGGCAGAATACATTCCATGCACATAAGTCAGAATAAATATTTAATTGAATTCTCACATAATATTTACAAAACATTTAAGTAAATGATTAGATAACTTTTTATCGCTTTCTTAGCCAAATGAACAACGACTCGGTAAAAAAAAATATGGCAGAGTGGTTAAAAGGTCTTTCGATAAAATAAGTAAATTATTTTAGCGCAGATGACATTATGTATTTGCAATAAGGATAACCAAACAAGGTCGAGAGAACTTATCTTGGACAAATGTATTTAGCCAACTAACATGAATTGTAAACGATAATATTTATCGAGACTTAACTAACTAAAGAACTGTTTTAGTACGAGAATATCGGTGTGATCTAAGCTACGAATGCCACGATAATATTATTCACAAACGTCCTGTCGTTATCAGTGCATAAGAACATTGAACTGGGATTATTTTTATCAGAAAAATAAACAAAAGAGAATAAATACAGACATCACGTCTTGATAAGATTGTTCCTTGATAGAAAAACATCGACACTTTTTGCTCTTTTAACATCCCTTGTGAGATGCCCTTCCCGAAATCGCTCAGCACATTAATAGTATAATTATAAGATTCCCGATATATGGTTTTTCGGTTTGATGGATCATTATTAACTCATTTTTCGTCGGTTACTGAGGTTCCGCCCACTGCATTTTTTCTTTTGGGGTTCCATATTCTTGCTCCTTTCGCACGATTTAATGATATGTTTTGATGTTTTATTTATAAAAGCGCCGGTTGTATTATTATCCTTTTAAATTGGCCTAACGATGTGTTGTGAACTACGTGAACGATTTGTTGATTCAATTAACATGTTAAGTTCGGTCGTGTCTGTCCGCTATGGGAATGTTCGTCGTGCTTGCTATGTGTAAATAAATAAAGTATTTAGATTCTTGGCAAGCTTGATCGTGCGATTTGCCAATGTAGCTTGACCTTCATTACATCTAATGTCCAAGTTTTCACAACTTGTGACCTTTAAGTGACATTGACGTTTTTTGTGGTCAACAAAAAACAACGTAAAGTTGATTTTCTATGGTTTTGAATTGGAAACATCTTCTGATGTGAAATAGAGATTTAATATATTCACTACTCCGATAATCCTTTCTAGGTTAGACCATACCATACAAGGCAAACTCAATACAGTCAATGGGTAAACTCTCGATAAAGTACCGGGAACTACCACTTTTAAAGTCATTACGAACACATTTGCGCCATGGCATTGACGTTTCTTGTGCTTTTGACCTGTCATTAGACAAATAATAAAAGTGCGAAATGAATACCAAACGATTTGCTATCATCATTAGTAACTTCCATTTACAAATTACTGTTCTGTTAATTAAATTGTGTGTAACATCCATTACCTATCATAGTTTTGTCGTTTTGACAGATTCAAAAAGCTCTTTGCAACACTTGGCTCGGTGCACCTCGAATTTTCGAGGAACACTGATAGCCTATTTGATTCTGAAGTCTATTTTAAATTTCCACGGCGAAAATAAAAATGTTATACTACAGTGGGTTCCTGCTCATACCGGTATCATCGAAAATGAAATAGCTGACACACAAGCTAAAATAGCATCTTACGAGGGAATCAAGGTAAACTTTTTGCCTACTTGGTCGGATTTAGTATCTCACGTAAAACAGCGATGCACAAATCAATGGACAGAATATTTTGACGAACGGTCGTTAACCAAAGGCATATGGTACAAAACCATTCAACCATCTCTTTGCAGATCCCCTTGGTTCGATGGCACAGGTATGAACAGAGATGACATAGTTATGGCCCTCAGACTTCGTTCCGGACATATACCACTAAATAGCTTTGGATTCCTTATGAAAAAAACACTGTCACCTTTGTGTAGCGAATGTAACATTATAGAAGATGTGTACCATGTTATAATGGAATGTGTCCGAAACGAGGCTAACAGACTTAGTTTCTTTCAGTTAGTATCATTCACTTCCGAGATTGGTATTTGTAACAGTGTTTTATCAAAACCTCTTTCAGAGGAAGCAAAAACGTTATATGCACTTGTGAAAACTGGAATGAGACGACGAAATGTTATTTAATTATTTGTAGTGGTCACAATGAGGGTGTCATTTTCTATTAGAAAAAACCCTCTTACAAAAATTATGAATAAAAAAAAAAAAAAAAAGTTTTGACATCCGTCCTCGTATTTAAAAAAAGTCTAACTTAAATGGTTGCGAATTACCACAACGGAACAAAGAGAACCGACTCTAGATAAAAACATCTTGAATAAGACACTATTTACGGATATATTTTGCGGCTATTAAATTTTATATCTCGACGTTTCGAACACTTTACTGGGTTTTTCAGAGTTTTTTTTCACTCATCAACGTTCCTATCCTAAAGTAAGAGCTGTGTCTTGTGATCTTGCAGTAAGTGGTCTGGCTTGTGTCTTCGAAAGCAACGGATCCCATGCTGGTGAAATTTTTCAACCATCTTGTTTATATCCATAAATAGTATTTATTCGCATAAACTTCAGAAACAAGCCTAATAAAATATTGCTTTATTTCTCCCCATAGAAAAAGAACCCACGCCTATTTCGGGCAACCTCCCTTCACGGTTTCCGCGAAAGTCCCAAAATAGTGTTGTGCCTATCGGTAACAAAGTATCGATCGGGAGCGCACGTGCGCTTCGATTTATGAATCCGCGCACGCGCACAGTTTCCGTTTCCTTCGGCCCGTGTGAAACCACGTGTCGCCAGGATGTGACGTCATATAAGAAATGTCGATGTGGTGATTTGATTAAGTTTATGGCGGTTTTAGTTCAGAGTAACAACGTTAATTTTTAAGCTAGATTTTAAATTTTCACCAGCTACTCATGTCATTATACCTCATCTACATAAAAATGCTAAAATACCGTATCAAATGGTTAAGCAGTGTCATATTTTATATAAATAAAGATTTAAAAATATTTAAGAAAACAAAATTTTTTTTTAAACGTCACGCGTAATGACGTATCCACAAGACACCAGAAATTTCGCGCGGTCGGACTAACAGCACGGCAGCTTAATTGGTAGAATTGTTGGACCCGGTTAGCCAAGAACTTGCTGGTTCGGGTCCCGCCGATGCGCAAATTTTTGGTTTCTTATTTCATCTTTATGAATACCGTATTAGACTGTAAGAAATGTTAGTTGTAGAAAATAGGATCCTCTCAAATAAACTCTACTGATGGTACTGATCTCATATTTTTATGGCAATATCATGTACAGATGACAGCAAGTCAAGGTAACAACTGCGGTATCTTATTCAGTTGTAATAAGGGCTAGTTTGTAACATCGTACATCTTCGTACCTTGCTTTTATTCGGAACTAAACAAATTCGCTAATACAGTTTGGCTACTTACACATCTTTAAGAGAGCAGTTCAAACTTGCACCATTATAATAATAATAAAATATGAATTTTCGGCAATGGCGGCCCCTCTTAGTAGAGGACAGGAGATATTATAGTGCCTAGATGAGTGCGCAATCGTTAGTGCACTCTCTATTCTTTCACTCTTATTAATTCGGTGAGACGGTAGTCCAACATGACCGATGAGAGATCAGCCGCAGGACCAACGGCTTAACGTGCTTTCCGAAGCACGGGGGTATCGACACCAACAACGTACCGACTCCAAGCTGTTTCCGATAATTTTCAAGACAGAAAAACTCAGAAACTTCATTTCAACCCGGGACCCGAGACGTCTTGGGTAGTGACCGGCAAACTAAGCGCTACATCAACGAGATAAATTTGATCATCCGTTTTTTCAGATCAGATAATAGCGATTTTTTATTTAATTTTATTGGATAAATACGCATAACAGGTTACAATTAATAATCAATATAGTAAACTTAAATAGACCTTACGAGCTTAAAAGTATACTTACACGATACGATATAAGCTTAAAATTTATTGACGTCTAAAGCTTTATGAACACAAGAATGTAAAAAGGAAGAAGAAAATAAAAACACAAAAAAATATAACTCAACGACATTAAGGAGCAAGACAGTGAAGCAAGCTCCTTCGAAAGACATTTGGATTTTAAGTAAATATATCAAGGTCAGGCTGGGTACGCACAATGTCATTGCATAGGCGATACATTCGGACGATGGAATTATAGAAAGATGTATTATTAAGTCTCAAGTCATATCAGACTATACACTATCATGTGTGTGTCCACAAAAACTACAATTTGAAAAGCAATAAGTCCGCATAAGTGTGCTGATATCCTGAACAGCAATAATAACGTGGGATCGTTTGTGAATTCGCAATGATATCGCGCTTCATTTGTCGTAATGTACGCCCATTTATGCAGGGTTGTCGCAACGAAAACATCAACTCCTATTTTAAAATTATAAAAAAAAACATATTAACCGTGTTCAAAAGCAATCTCGTTCGGAATTTTAAATTAAAACGACAATAGTCAATTGATTTGACAAGATTTTAGAATTCAATAATTTTACTTATTCTGGTTTTTTTTAAAAATAATTATTTAGCAGATTAGTTTTTTTTTTTCATAAAAAGAATAAGTATAAAAGGGGACCACAGAGAGCCTTAAAAACCGCCATCAACTAGATCGTTATAATAACTGTGCCAACAATTAACATGGTTAACTGACATTAATAACGCTTAATAGTATGCGCAGTGCCGTGTAATTAAAAAGCTGAATTGTTTAGTGACAGTCGGCGGGTATGTCGGTCTGTCGTCTCGTTAGTATTCGTAGGTTACACTAGCTGGTTATTTGGAATTGAACTTGACAATGAATTTATAGAACATAATTGGAATCAGGCGTTACTTTGCGGAAATCCATTATTAAGTTGAAATTTATAAAATTATTTTGCTTTAAATTGTAATGTCGCTTCGCGGAAATTTAAAGCAAAATAATTTTATAAATTTCAACTTATTTATAGAACAGACACGGACAGGAAGATTTGATATGAAAGTCGCTTAATGTTGTACCAATTATTTTTAAACCATTTTATTTTACTTTTTTTTTTTAAAAAAAGAAAACATTTTTTTAATGAATACCAGTTTTTTTTTCCACCAATGGAGATCATTTAGTTATTAAGTTTGAAAAAGAAACATATTTTTCACATCATCACACTAGGATCTCCTTATCTCGTTCAAATCGTATTACCCCATAAAGAAAAGAAAATTTCCGGTCACTTTTACAATAAATCCTTTTCTTTGTAACCTTTTAGTTAGTTTTTAATTATTTTGCTCCCACGTGGCAGCCCTGTCATCCGGCTGCAGCATCCGCGGCGCATTAGCCTGGCCACGATTGCGCGCGCGCACCGATAGTTGAACGCTATGCGAACTCACGCATGCTGATTAGTTTCAAGTGTGCGTGACGTCAGCGCGTCATGCTGTCAAGAATTACAGCTTGTAATGTGAGTTATTGAACTAACGACACGGCTTGGTTCGTTGACGTCACATTAACGACCTGTTTCACAACGTTCTAATAAGTTCTGGTCAATGTTATTTTCTGTCGTAAACTTTGTACAAAATGACGTTCCATATTTGAATTAGTCGTTGGTGCTTTTTTGACAATTATGAAACAGACCCTATCTCGTACAAAAAAAGCAGAAACACTGTACAGCATCATTATTTCTTTCTTTATTTTTATTTTGATATTAACCAGTCATTGCATACTAACTATTTAAGCGTATATTTATACATATGTCCATGTGTAAAAAAATATTCGGTGTCATCACCTAAGTTTTGGCATCATTGTAAACGTTTACAATGCATAAAGCACAGTGGTATTTAGTGTCCATAATTTACACCAATCGCAAACCGCTGCGTAGATGTAATGTCTTCGCCTACTCAAATAAAAAAAAATTTGCTTTTGTTCTTACTTTAAACAACCTTTAAAACTTAATCTTCATTTCTTACTGCCTTCGCCCAAAACTGGCACAAAACAAAAAAGAAAACTTCTCGAAAGCCGATTTACATCAAACGCCAACTTCGAGGCTGGCTGCATAAATGCAATGTCTTCGCCTGCTAGAAGCTAACAAGATTGCATTGTGGGGAAAAGACGTCGAAGTGGGTCACCCGTCACTCGCAACCCGGGGCAAATGGCTTTTCCGATTGCCTGCTAGGGTTGCTAGCTGAGAAAATCTGAGATATTTGAGCGTGGAGTCTGTAGGAGCTCCCCCCATAGAAAGGTATGGCCTATGTTCAGCAGATGACCTACTGTGTCTGATAGACAGATGATGATTAATAGGAAATTGTAAGGCAAATATTGACTTAGCCATTTTAAAAATATATAAATCCACCTACTCTGCAATTTAATGAGATCGATTTGAATATCTCCTCCATTTTTGTTCGGTAAAAATATTTGCTTTTTACAATAAATTAGAAGACTTACGAGTATAATAAGCACACATTCTTGAATTCATTTTATTATGCGAGTAATTTACATTGTAGGGGTATATTTTATGACGAATTCTTGTGAATTTTACGACTGACAGTCTCTTTTTACAGCCCAATTACAACATTAATATTATATTTACGTACCAGATAATTAAAACAGGCAGGACTGTTATAATCGTAAAATAATGGTGACCACATTCAACTAATTCCGCGAATTCTAACAACCCTTTTTACGTTCTTAATTAGTTTTCAATCCTGTTAGAAGGGTATGTATGTACAATGTATTATAACGAACCATTGTGGCACCGTTTGATTTGGTTTAAGTCTAGAATAAAAAGGTAAAGAAATGTTTTAAGCGTATTATGATAAGAAACTAAGATAAAAGAAGAAGCTATCATCATTTCCATAAGCAATAACACTCGGTTCGTATCGGTTTCTCATTTTAATAATACTCTTGGAGACCGGCCAGCTATGTTACTAGAGTCTAGAAAATCTGTGCAGTCCAGCCCTAGCGTAGCCCATTTTTAAGTCGCATTTTCGTTGCCTGTTTTTTAACTTTTCAAAATTGGAACGCGCCGTTATGGTGGCTGCCACTGTTTTATATTACTTTTTAAAGTCGACACGGGCGAACGCTTCGCTTTTTACTGGCCAGTCACTTTTTTTATTTTTTTTACGACATTAAAATGATATTGTTTGTAAACAGCAAATAAAGTTGCCAAATTTCGATGCGAGTTTGGCTTGCATTCAATTTAGAGATCAGTAATACTTACTTACATTTTATATTTATTTTTATGTTGACTGAGAAAGACAAAGCGGTTCTTAAAATAATGTAGGTATTTAACTTATACAGCAAGAATTTCGGTTTACCCATATCTTATTTTAGTGACTTATCCGAATGCAGAGATGATATCATGATAAAAAAGGCAAAAGACATAATACAATTAATTATAATAACACATGTGCGCAGGACTTTGAGGTCATCTGGTGAATAACTAGCAAATAATCTTGTGTTCATTTGATTTTGAACCTTATTTCTTTGAGTCAAGAATATAAATATGTATTTGTTAAAGGTTGAAAGAAAATTCAATGTCACTGTGAGTCATTAAAGTCTGGTTTGTGGCATATCGATTGCAGATTAGCTGACGAATCGATTGAATAGTAGACAATCATACTGATTAACTTGAGGATTCTGACGTATTAAAGTGTCTGATTGTTAGCTATTGTTTTGTGACGTCACTGGCATCAATGATGCGTAACTACGTGCCGTAATCTTTAAATTTTTCGCATTTATTATTATAGATACAGAGCTCGTTTATGCTAGAAAATTTGTAGGAAATAAATTAGTTAAAAGCGAATAAAATTGCCATAGCCTTTACCAACTACCAACTTTACAACTTTTACAAGAAATTTAATTTAATTTTCATGTTTCATAATTTAAATTAAAAAAACACCACTTTTATGTAATTCCTTGAGAATACCTTATTGTAAATGTGTTTTATTGAAATCTTTATTCAACAAGTATCCAGTAGTTCCTGAGATAAGTGCGTTCAAAAAAAACAAACAAACTCTTCAGCTTTATAATATTAGTATAGATTTAATTTAGCAAAATCCTAAACCGTTTAATTATTGTACCGCACGCGCAACTAAAAAACCTATGCCTAAGATTCCTCTCACACCGTCCATCCAGGTACGTTTTACACCACATTTTATTCCGGGGTCTAGCACTAAACTATACAAATGTATACGTTATCTCAGAATGGATCCCGAGCGAGGTAGATTTCGAACTACAGCCCCGTGTCACGGTCGTATACTATACTGTACCTTTTTCAATATCAGGGGTTTGGCTGACCCCAATAAATTGCAGGCAAAGCGTCTTGGGAGTGGGTTTGGTCCAAAACATACGGTACAGCGATGTAAAAGTAATGAAAAATTCAACATTTATGAAACTCCTTCGTCTTACGTGGCCTAGAGCAACCATGGCAGCTATATGTATAAAAAACCGGCCAAATGCGAGTCGAATTTGGGCAGGGTGAGGGTTCCGTGCCAACTTTAACTGAATTAGGGAATCCACTTACTTCCACTTATCAAAAATAGGTACCACAATATTTTGTTGACAGCAAACATAACTTTGTTTTTCACAGTGTGTATAAAAAGAACCAAGTAATGTTTGCGGTTGTGCTGTATCTCAAAAACGGAGCTCCCCTTTAAATATATAACTACAAGGGTTCCGTTTTTTGCCATTACTGGGTGGCTACGGCACCCTCAAAAATAAAATAAAATAGTAAGACGGCAACAACGACAACTTGTGTAGAGTTACTTAGTGTGTGAACACTTACTTTAGTCCTACCAGCGTCAGACATATTGTCATTACCCCAACTGAACACTTGTTAAAATAATGCTATATGCACATAATTTAGTCTTGAACTTTGTATTGTTTTCTTCTACGTCATAGAAGATTTTTGTTTTTGAATAATCGATTCCACCTCTTCCAACTTTATGTAATTTCCATATAGCTCGTGAGTAGTTACGTGATATTTGTGTACTATAACTAGCATTTAAATCATTTAACTTTTGGCAAGAGAAGTTTCGTTAAGATAAATCATGCAGGCATTACTTACATTATTTTATCGAAACAGAATTAGCACTAAATTACTTGAATAGTCATAAGCGATCGCTTTGCATCACATTGGCACAAGTTATTTCCATATTTGTCAGTATTTCATCTGCTGCAGTCAGTAATATAAACCATACTACTTCCTAGAGCATTAAATGAATTTATTATGAGTTCGGAAAACCGCGCGGAACTTATTCAATTTAGATAGCACACTTTATGTAATGGATATGTTTTCCCCGTTTATTTATACTAAGTGGACTGATGCAGTATGAGTGTGTTTATTGTGATATGTAAACGTTTAAGATACCATAATTATAATATACATTGAAATTCTTATAGAATTACAATGATGAGGCGGTACCTATAACGATTAGGCATGGTTGGCTGCAATCTAAGTAGGAGAAAAAACTGACTAAAAATCTTAAAATAACGCATTTGCTTTTTAGTTAGTTTTTTAAGGGCCGTTTTTATTTTTCAAATTATTTTTTTCATTTCATGATTTTTAGTTATTAACCCATACCTCTTAAAATACTAAACCGATCTTGATGAAACTTAAACTACACTAAAAACTAATCATCTCGCTAAGACTTTTTTTTTTTTGAGAAATTGAGGACAAACATACATACACGAAAACTTTGCAAGTGTTTGGAAGCTTTTATAGATCAACATAATCAAATATTATCAAATTCCAACAATATCACATACATACACATTGAATTGATTACCTCCTTTTTTTAAAGTCGGTAAAAAGTGGCTATAGTAATTGTTTTGTGAATCACCTCAAACCTTCTCTTATGTCGGTTTATAGAACGGTTTTTTTTAAGTCTGATTACCTTAGTTCTTTTAAGTTTGGTAACTTTTATAGTTTTTAGTTTTTAGTAAAATCAAACGGTTTGAAATAGACCCTGTTGCATATTTATTGTTGTTGACATGTCTCATCATTTTTTCCAAAGCCTGTCATAAATGAAGCATGATGGAATTTGACCCAAATAGCTGATCTAGGTCGTGCGCCCTCTGATGCAGATATAATGGCAAATTGCATCTGTTCAACTGAAAACATAGCACAATGCTTGTGTTACTTGGACGAATAAACCACTGGACGCGCAATGACGGGCAATTTCGCTTGTGCCCCCTTAGCCACGAAGCGGGCTTTTTGGCCTCACTTACAGATGACGTCTTGTCAGTACGGTGATGGAGCTCAGTGAGAAACATTGACAGAAAAAATGGGTAAATGAGGCTTATTTTTGTGTAAAAATTATAGCGGCAAGACAAAACATATTCATTTTCATTTGTAAGTAACGTTTTATTCCAAAAAAGCTGATATTTTTCATGAAAATGGTAAAATGTGTTTTCCAAGAGAAAAGATACATTGCCATTTAAAAAAGTGGTGGTCAGTTACTACAAAATCAACAAGATAACGTATACTTCATACGGTAGGATTGTCGTATGTTTATCATTCGTTCTCTTGTCAGTTTAATTTTAATTGTGCTTGACAATAGTCGATAAATCGTATCGATAAACATTTATTAAATTTTTAATATAAATTCTTTTAAAATAAAATGATAAATCTGTAAAAAGTTTCACTCGAGAGTAGATTAAGGTAATCTTAAAAATACAACAGTTTGCTTTAAAATTTGAAACTTCATATTTTATGACAATACTTCTTTAAAATATAATTTCAGATTTCTTGTGTATCCATTAAGTAATATAAAGTGCGAAGGGAGACAAAATGGATCCCCACAAAACATCACCGAATATGTGGTATCCATTTAACACCAGTGTGATTTAATGCCAACGCAAAAATTTACTGCTTAATTATTTAATTGGATTTAAATGGTGCTGGGCTGTATGTACTTATGGGTGGTTTCACAATGTCTTAGGAAGTTCTAGTGAGTGTTACTTGCCAGACCGTTCATATAAACGTTCTATGTTTCAGTTGTTCATTCGATGGTTTGTGCATTAAACATGTCCATAATGTAATTTATTGTTTTAGTGATAAAAATATATGTCTTTTTACAAAAGATTCGTTCATTCATTCGTTCCGCACATATCGATAAAAAAATATCGACACTTACATGCACTAAATGTCAAAAATTGACACAACAAGCTCCCCCCGCCCCGCAGAAATTGGCTAATGATGTTTTCATACATTCGCTCTTGCGTTTCATATCCAGTGGTTAATTCATCCAAGTTGTGTTACCATCTCATTAAGGATTGATGTCAGTCAAGTCTCATCTCGTAATCGCGCTGTAAAAAGATTGAAATGATCAAAGTGAATTTGAATTTGAAATGATTTTTAATTTGATTTTTAACTGAAAACATAGCACAATGATTGTGTTACCATCTCAATAAGGATTGATGTCAGTCAAGTCTCATCTCGTTATCGCGCTGTAAAAAGATTGAAATGATCAAAGTGAATTTGAATTTGATAGACCAAAATATCATAATAATTTATTAATGAAAAGTATTAAAAAGACAAAATACGTAAAATCGTACAAGAATATTGTTTTTTATTACTTTTTCAAAAACTATTTTATGTATTACTTTTAATTACAGCTTCGTGTAATGTATTACATGTATTAATTATCTTAATGAGTAAAACCACATCATTGAAAATCGTATCACATTTTTTTATTAATCGTGTTCAAATAAATTGTGACAACACTATTGGTACTAAGCTTGCAACATTAAAAATTAAAAAGTTCGATTTAAGCTGTCATTCTGGTCTTTCTATTAAAAATAAGAGTATAAAAAAGTTGGATGAACTTGATACTGCAGCACACTTATTTTCTTTAAGGCCAGTGCTAAAATATTATGGCTCTTATCCATCCTCTTTGACCTAAATATTATTATTCCCCATTATCGCCCCGGAAACATTAAAAAGAAAACATAGTTAGCACTTGTTTTATTTTCTTTCTGGCCAGTGCTAGCGTGTCACCGTGCTCATCACGACTTTGATCAAAAAGTCTCATCTCAAACGGAACACGCTCAATAAGAAAATTAAAAACATTCCGTGTGAATCTTGAGACGTGACCTCGTGGGAAACGGTCGTCTCGCGAAACTGCGGCTCTAAATATAAAACTTTATCACACGCGAGAGGAATTTTGATCAGTGCAATACGTTAGCGTTCGTGAAATACTATCAGAAAATTGTGCAAGAGAGATAATCGTAAGTCTTGTGTTAATTGACGGGCAGGTATGGTAGTTAGACGTTTTTTTTTCTATTGAAGTTTTTTTTTAAAACATCGTATTATCCACAAGTCCACTCATTGTGATAAAACTGGTATTTTTTACTGCTAAAATCAATAGAATCCAACCTTGACCATACACTTATCAAAACTAGTTATGACGACACACCAAGCATACATCTATTTTTAAAACTTAAAGGACCAGAAGTAGGGTCAATGAAACTTAATTGAAAACAAATATGCATAACTGAAGAATATCACCTGCTCTCTTCGACTTTTAATTGAATTTGTCCGTTTTAAATAGCACTAACAAATCATCAATCAAATGTAAGCCTAATTAGACAAAAAAGTAAAAGTTATCACTCATTAAAATGTCGGATGATTAGGTTTATATATCTTGGCACGTGACCACAGAGTCGTTAATAGAAACACAATATTATTATTAGGGTTGACACTTCACGGTTTGCGGACGTTAAATTAATTTATCAATGTTAAAATTTTACGAGTGACCCACAAAGATGACTGGTGTCAGACTGTTTGTGGCATTGAAATAATTAATTATGATGTTTTCAGTCACATATCATGTCGTATTTAAATCAATGAAAAACGCTTAGAAGAGAACTGTTTAAATATTTTAACATAAATACAGGCTTTTAAAAAATATACACATTAATAAGTATGTGGCGGAAATTTAATCAAGCTTAAAAAGATTAAAGTTTAAACTTATAAATGACAAAATCAATACTAATATTATAACGCTTAAGCACGGTAATATTATGTCTATCAGTATTGTAACTGGCCCGTGTCCTTGAAATAAGTACCTACAGCAGCACAGTACGTTAGCATGCGATAGGGCTGTCGCCCACCTACAGCGTTTTATTTTATTGCATCTGCCTACTTTGAGTTTCTATCTAGTTTTGAGATAGTAAATTTATTACTTTTTATTTATTTATCTATTAGTTCAGATACTTATAGATAAATAAATAAAAACAATATGACATATTAATATGATAACATAAAATCATCGCAATCAACCTTCTAGTTTTCGAGAAACTCGTGGACATACATACACTAATACATACAAATATTACATATGAGTAATATTTGACACACGTGTTCAGAAGGTAGTATAGATTAACATACGCAAAAATGGTACAATTCCAACAATATTACATACATTGAATTGATAACGTCCTTTTTTGAAGTCGGTTAAAAAGGAAATACCAATCCATTAAGACACAAGACACAAATTACGTAGTAGGTAGGTACCTACTTACCTAATAGTAAGTCTTATTATTTTATAGTCTTACCTTTCGGAGTTTCCCGGTAATCGAAAAAAAGTTATTTCTGGGTGCGTTAATAAAGAATTCATGCAACCAAAAACAGCAGAATATATTCTACTTGCCATATTAAATAGCTACTTGTACTTATTTCTACATAGTAAAAAATCGCGCGGTTACTGATTAAAAACCAACACACCGTCCGGTCGTCACTGCGGCACGTCCGCGACTGTAGCATGCCGAGCGCATGCCGTCATCCGAGCGATCCTCAAAATTATTCCCTAACTATTCCAAAAAATCAAAAATGCACAACGTTGATATTCAAGTTTTCACTCCCGGAGTGCAATTTTTTTTGTTTTTATAGTGTTTTGTCACTATACAAACTTAATAATATAAATTGCACTTGTAAAAAGCAACTTTGGTTGTGACAGACAATTCATGCTAAAAAGTTTGTTTGTTTGAACGCGCATATCTCAGGAACAGCTGGACCGATTTGAAAAGTTATTTTTGTGTTGGATAGCTCATTTTTTGAACATCAATAGCGACGGATGGGTAGGCAGCAAACTCAAACGCGCGGATGCACTCGCGAGAGACCGCTAGTAATGCCCTATTACAACGGAATAGACATCACAGTGTTTACTTTGACGTGCTGTTGTCCGTACAAAAGTTTAAAGGCATTAAAATAAAGACACACCGATCAATTTAGAATCTGAATAAAAATCAATTGTTTATCTCTAACTGTTTGACGACCTCTGTGGTGTAGTGGCTAAGCACGCTGGTTTCAAGGCGACGCCGCTCCGAGGTCTCGGGTTCGATTCCCGGTCGGGTCTATATAGAAATCAAAAAAAATCTATATTGTGTCGGGTCTGGGTGTTGTGGTACCACCGTTGTGTCTGATTTATTATACAAGTGCATTAGCTACTTACTTTGGGATCAGAGCAATGTATGTGATTGGTGTCCAATAACTTTTTTTTAAACTGCTTTGAATATCAATCAACCGACTAATTAATTCAATTGTTTTTTAACCAATTGCACACGACAACCCTGGAGGGTGAGAGGTCACTCCAACGTAAAGTGTGGCATTTCGTGCGCATGCGCAGTCCAGGTGCAGCGCTAATTAGCTGTGTAAGTCGATTTATAAAAAAAATATAGCTAGGGCGATAGCAGCTTGTTTTAATTTTGTGGTCGCCGTGCGATAAGAAATAGAACGATTTTTGAGCGTCGTGAGTGATAAATGATATCGATTGAGGCAACCCTGTTCATAGTAATGATGTGTTGCTATTTATTTTGTCATTTATTAAATAAATAATTTTTTATAACTTTTTGGCAAATATATAATTAAAAAATGACAAAAGTAAGAGTGAAGAATATTAAAGTTCGTTTTTTTTGCTAGTCGAATAATGTACACATTTTTTATTTATTTAAAAGGATCTCTGTGCTAAATGATAAATAACCAATGTAGTAAGTGAGTTTTGTGTCTATCTTTATAATCATTTTAGTAAAAAGAATGGTTAAGATTGTTTACAATATTAGACAAGCAAAAAGAGACGGACTTTAGTTGGTATAATTTTTAATGATTCAGTTTTGAGAATTAGTTACTTAAGTAATTAGAGAAACCAAATTAGATAATAACAGATTAGAAATATGAATCATAATACGTTTTTAAAATATTATATTAACTCAAACCCTAAAACCCTTAGACAATAACTCACGGCCCATTAGAAACTTCGAGCACTGTGATTCGATCTTCGATGAATTTAAAATATCAATTTCAGAATATTAAAAGACAAAAGGGCCTTGTTATAAGGTCACTGAAGCGCTGGGATTGAAAGTAGAGGACAGACAGGGTGATGACCTCAATTTCTAACTCCATTAAATTCTGAATTGCCAAGTTATTGCATTAGATCCTAATGTCAAAGTATTTTATAGAAGACTCATAAATAGATATGGATTTCAAACGTGACCAACCAACTGGAACCAACGCAACGCAACGAATCCAATTAGAATTTGAAATAGTTTTATTTTATTTTCACACTAGAGGTCCCCCGCGACTTCATCCGAGCGTTTTGAGTTTGCTCAAAAGTAAAAAAGTAATGTTAGCCTGTAACATCCCACTGCTGGGCAAAGGCCGGGTTGGTGGAGGGGTGTTTGCAAGGCAAGCGACTAACTCTGCTGTCAAATATAAATTGCAAGTTGCACTTGTAAAAAGTAACTTTGGCTGTTGTGACAGACGAGGAATGGAACCTCGTGTCTTACGCAATCCGGGCATACGCTTTGCAATTTATATTATTAAGTTTGTATAGTGACAAAACACTATAAAAACAAAAATTTAATTATCTGCTGTCAGATGTTATCAAGCCGCCCATAAGGTCTCTGACTAGGCTCATCGACTAATATCAACCGATATTAGCTAGCCGGGACCAACGGCTTAACGTGCCTTCAGAAACACGTATATGCTCGTGATGTACGTCACTCTTATGGTCGGAATGGTCACCCATCCAAACACGACCGCGCCGTAGGCTGCTTCACTTCGGTACCAAGCTTCGGTATCACTACCAAAGCGCTGCTACCACTGCGCTACGAGCACCTTCTATCCAACACAAAATTTTTTTTTACAAATCGGTCCAGTAGTTCCTGTGATTAGCGCGTTCAAACAAACTAAAAGATAAGGTAAAAGGTTCCTATCGTGTTTTATCTCTTTGCAAATTCTTTTATTTTAATTTTATTTTATCCTACTTGTGGCAACGCAACGGCCTCCTCTAGACGTCTCTACCGATAAATGTCACAATAAACTAAAACAAATACTACATTTCGATCTAAAAGAACAACGAAGTAACCAAAATGACTGCGTGTTTCTCATTCTTAGCTCGAATGTCAAGACATTGCACTTTTTCTCATCACAAAGTCGTCAACCGTTTCAAATCAAATCAGGTAATATTACATAACGTTGCGTTCGAGCGGAGAAAACCTACAATTTTCATCTGCACCGTACTGCGTCTTAGAAATCGCCTGAATAATTCATTGCACGAAAACCGATGTAATACTACGTAATAGACATTAATAACCATCCAATAGTTCCGCAAATGAGATGGTAATGAAACGGATAATTAAACGGTATCGTTTTATCGTAATTTGATTTTGTTTTGTCAGTGGAATGAAAAAGTGAATCAATCAATTTTTTATTATAGTTTATAGTTTCGTCAAGTCTGTCTGTCTGTTCATCCGTATGTCACAGCCATTTTATTCTGTAACTATATGCATCACACGATTGAAATTTAGTAGAAAAAGATGTATCGTGTTAACCGCTTAGCGATTCTTATAGAAAATAAATATATATTTAATTTATTTCCCATACATGAATCTAAAACCAAAAAATTTTTTTTTAGCCAAACCTATACGTGTGGGGTCTATAGATAGGTCTTTGAAAATGAAATCAAGGTTCCTAAAACCATTTTCTCTTGAAGTCTGACGTTTGCGAGATATTCGCTTCCAAAGTGGTTAAATGGGCATCCCCCCTCTTTAACTTATAAACAAAGCAAGTGTAAATTTTGAAAAAAAAATGTAATGTAGATCTTAACAAATACTTTTAACGAAAATTGGTTTGGACGGGATCGAACTAGAAGTTTTTAAGATATAGCACATTTTCAACAACCGCAAACATATCTTTGATTTTCATACAAACACTATGAAAAACAAAGTTATATTTGCCGTCAACAAAATATTGTGGTATTTTAGCTTAGTGGAAGTAAGTAGATCCCTAATTCAGTTGAAGTAGGCACGGTACCCTCAGTGGGCGAGTCCGACTCGTACTTAGCCGGTTTTTTTGTTTTGATTTTTACTTTTTATGGTAGTGTTTTTGGAAGATCTGCAATTTTGAATTAAAGTCAAAAGTCAAGTTATCAACGGTTTAATTTCATATAATTTGTCGTTATTGAAAAACAAATAAAAAAAAAACAAAACGGTATAGTTATAAAGAGACAAAAATATATTACTGATAGGCCCTTGAAGTAACTAGTAATAAATTCCAAATGTTTTGAATGTATTTAATTAAAAATAATTTGTTGTAATTTTCTAACAAAATAAAACGAACTAGAAATATATTGCATACAAAATGTATCCAGTCATATAACTCGAAATTGACATTAACAACAACGAATTAGCGATTTGATATATGTATATGGTTATGGGATAATAACTATGGATTACTATATCTGTGAGTTAAACAATGACCAGTTCAAGGTAACTACGTATACTCTGTAGAATCATTTATTAATATTTTTGCTCCTATAACAGGCCACACGCTGTTTCAACGTTATTTTTATGCAATAAACATTTGATGGTTAAATAATGAACCAATGAGAAGATATTTTTGTACCATGAATGTATTTTTTTATAACAATAAACAGCTCAGTCTAGCACTAACACATTTTTGTAGGTCAGCCAGGTCGCACGCCACCACATGGTAAGCACATATTATCATTTTTCAGTCGGTTTATGTTAAAACACATTTATGGCACGTTTCGGAGCAAATGCACTATTTGTATGACACACTTCCCACACAGAAAATATATGGCATCTCATCGCTAAAGTCTGTTCTAATATTGCAAACAATCGTGACACTTCTTTTTAACGAAATAATTCATTTTAAAATAAGATAAACACAAAAATCACAACCTACCAAGGTAATTTAACGTCGAACACTGACAACTTTTTAAATCAAATAGATAATTAATTTTATTTACTGATATTATTTTAAAAGTTATGGAAAGATTGTTTGTATTATTCGACTAGCGAAAAACGGACTGTAAGCTTAGAAGGCCATATGCAATCTGCTCCTAAATATACATCCTACATTAGTTAAAATCCTTTTTTTTTTTCAATATCATTGCAAATAAATCATGATGATCGATGGAGATCAAAACGACATAAACACACACATTAAAGACAGTAAATACATCTTTTGACTGTCTTTAATGTGTGTGTTTATGCCTTTTTTTAAATCCGTGTATCTACGTGAGTACCTACTACGAAAACAGAGTGTTATAAAACCGCTACGTTTTAATTAAACAAATGTGTTAGCATTACTGCATCATTCATCCTCACGATCGAGTTGTGTCGTGAATCGATAAATGTCTGTGACTATTTCAGGTAAAACTACTAAATAACATTTACATTTAAAAGGTTCGGGCCCGCTGATAGGTTAAAATGTAGAGTCAAATTACCTAGTAGTATTTCTTCAGTTTCGTAATTTCTCATTTAAGATTTCCCTGAATCGCTTACAAAATATAAACAGCATAATTTACATAGGTGCTTAATTATCCGTAATTACTAAGTGAACAATTAAGCAAACGGTAATTTCGTAGTAAATGATGGCATGACGTGAGAAATATTAAAATTCATACGCTACCACTCACCGGACTTCCTTTTCTCATTCACGAGGACGAGAGACTTTGTCCTCTTAACCCTTAAGGACCGTCTCCTAATGGACCTCATTAGGGCCTCGGGCATCCGCGAAAACCTCGGAGAATCCACCCTTTTTTCGGGCATAAAAAAGTTTTTTACAGCCAGCATCGTCATTTTCACTAATTTTTCACTCTTTTGTCTGCTTAATCACTGCACTATTTTCATCCCACAATCCTTAATTGCACAATCCACTCGATATTTTATGGCCGATATAACACCGTTTTTTTAATTTTAATCAGCCGATATGTAATCCATTGTTTTGTGTCACACCATTTTTGTGTATGGTAGTGACTATTGTTCTTGGTAATCGCTATTCGAAACACGAGGGGGTATCCGCTGCCTTATAAGACGCGGCGCGTTTAACCGACGCGCGACGCGTTCGCTCTCGAACGCGGTTGACAGAACACTGAGGTATTTCTTGTTCGAAATTCGAATCGCGAGAGTAGACGGCTCGATTCAGGCGGTGTTATCTGTTATCACGGTTTACCTAGCACAATCGGAGGTCGAGGCTTTAGTTGATAAGGCAAGGCCGATTGTTTTGAGAGGAAATTGCTTTATTTTTGACGTTGGAATGTATATTGTTTTTGTAGGTAGAGTCAGTTATTTTTCATGCAGAGTTTGATCACTTTAAATTGACATTTTAGCTACAAAACTATGACAATACAAACATTATGCTTTTTATTGTTTGCGAACTCTATCTGCGTGAGATATAAGCGCCAATGAACTAATATATTTGATTTTTGGCAAATATCTTGAGAATTCTATTGCACAGTCGTTACACACATCAAATTAACATGTTATTTTTTTGGCCAAAGTAACGTTTGTATGTAGGTAGAGTATTTGAAAATAAGTGTTTGCGCTCTCTCTCAATAAAAAGTTGTTGTTTATTATTTACACAGATTTATTCAAAACATTTCCTTCCTCAAAAGTAAACAAATTAATTGTGAAAATAAAGTATAACAAAGATGACATTCAGTTGATAACTTTGAGTATATCTTTAGCTCGATTACTTTTATCTTCAAAATAATAAATCATTGAAGTTTGTCCTGTTGCGGGAACAATAAATTAATCAAAGTGACGTTACGGCCGCGGCCGTGGCGCCAAAATTAAATGAATGGATGGTCATTAAGAGACGAATGCCACTTTGATTGGGACGATTGTACGCATGTTTTGTGAACTTTATTACGCGGCTGTTCAATTACTATGCTTATAGCGCTACAGCAACAATTTTTTCTCTAGGTATCCGGTCCATAGGGGTTAACAATGAAGTGCTTGCTCATAAGTTGCAGCGTCAATCAGAAATGGACAGACATTTCAAGAGGTACGAATAAATGAGAAGATATTTAAAAAAACTTTTAGTCTTTGCTTTTTTTCGAATTTTTTAAGGAATCATTGCATGGTTCATGTTATGATAAGAAAGAAATACTTTTTACATGTATTCTTTATTGCACAAACAAAATGAAGTACAAATGGCGAACTTAATGCTTTCAAGCATTCTCTACCAGTCAACCATTGGGTGAGGCAAAAACAGTTGAGGTGGCGTAAAAGAACAAAAAAACATTTTATAATAAAGAATCAACTACATATACTTTTTCCGTGCTATTGTTCCATTTGATCAAATCACTGCTGGTTGTATCTTGAATAAATAAGTAGGTTAGGACGTGCATAAATTATTTGAAACCTTACATGAGCGTGTCTAGGCATTCTGCATAAGTTACACACCGTTTCACTTAGAAATGCTAAGCTGACCTTGCCGATTTGAGAAATTATTTGCACATTCGCTAACATTACCAACTTATGTTTGCATGTCGAGTTAGTGCTTAATGCAATATGCCTAGTTTATGAAACAAAGCAGAATTTCACATACGAAAGTGCCTAAGTGGACTTCGTAAGTATGCACAGTGGAAACTTTTGGAATACTCCATCATAAAACAATCGTTATTACAAGTGGAAAATTTAGAATACCAATGCATCAGATCTTGTCTAATATTACCCATCACAACCTTTCTGTATGACCTAAGGTGTGACTGCTGTTTTAACATTCAGTCCACAGTTTTACACGCTTTTAGATGCAATGTGACCAAATCTAATATTACCCATCACAACTTTTCTGCATGACTTAAGGTGTGACTGCGGTTTCATTCAGTCTTTACACATTCTTTTTGGTGCAATAAAGTTATTAAATAAATAAATTAACACATTGTGAAGCTCGCAGGATCAAACTGGATACAGACCCCTTTTAATCGGTCGCTGTAGAAAACCGTGGGGGAGGCCTATGTTCAGCAGTGGACGTCCCTCCTTTGGCTGATAATGATGATGATGATGATGATGGAATAAGCACTCCATAAAGTCTCCATCCTTTTTTCGAAATCGCAACTTTGACTTATGTATGTACAGCCCAATATTTTATGATCTAGCTTTTAGGACCTAAAGATAAGGTCAACGCTATGTGAATGCGTGCACTGTAACCCTAACAGTACTCTCTATTGGAGTTAGTCTTCATTTTACTCTAGTTTGCTCTTTAAGCGCTTAAACGTTATTTAAAGCGGTTTTACTGTTGATATTGGGCGGGAAAACTGCATTCTCAAAATGGGGCGAGGATGCTGGAATATAGAAAACTGATCGAACGTGCAATATGAACAAGTGAGGACGAAAGTTTTAGAATTGATGAACTTGACAAGTAAGCCTGAATAGAGCAAGGCGTCAGAGCTGACTTTGAATTTTTTTCATACGACTAAGTGCAGTGCTAAATAGTGTGAGCGCGATTTGCAAATAATACCATTCAATATAAATTGCTCTTTTAAAAAGCAACTTTGGCTGTGTGACAGACGAGGAATCGAACCCCGTGTCTTACGCTATCCGGGCGTATGCCTATACGACTCGGCCACCGTCACATTAGCAAGCCTGTCGAATATTGCAAGCGCTTACTTTAACGCAACATTAATGACGTCAAGTGCTTTTCATATTATAAAGTTTGTAAAGTGGCAAAACACTATAAAAATAATTATTATAATACCATTCAATTACCGATTTCGTCTATATTTAAGTATATTTCGATATATTTCATAACCGAGTAATTCATCCACGCCGAAGCCCGAATGACAGATCAGCCTTCTTGACAGCTCTTGTCGTATTGTCCGTCGTATGTGTGTCGTGCTATATTATTATGAACACCAAACATCAAAGTGATTCCTGGATAATTGAAAAATAGACGAAAGGTTGCACATTATTTAAAACGATAATAGTAAATAACCATTTCAATATAAGATTCCCTTATCCAAGTTCTTGATAAAGATGTCTCAGTGCAAGTGACAACCAGTTACCACAGCGTTCAAAGCTCCCCAGATATGAATAGCTAGCGATGAAGCAGCTTTGCGATTCAGCTGTTATACCAGAAACTGGGGCATGCACCTTCACCCGCCATTAATTTAGATTAGCTGAGCAACAGGGCTTATAAGGGTGACCACATACGGTCCGTTATTTTACGAGAATTTCCACGACAAGGCTTTGGGCAGTCTGGATTAAAAGGTCGTAGTTTGTGTCAAGAGAACATTTCGAAACCTGAATTTTGGAGAGACGAGATCTACTTTCGTCTGTTTAAAAATATTTCTTATAAATAAATGAGCCTCACGGCTTGGAAATCTTTGGAATACTGAAGGGTATCATCCTCATGATGATAAAAAACCATTGCTTAACACTAACTAAATATCTAGTAATGACTCGATTGAGATCAAGCTATTCAATAGGAAGGACTACTGAAAAAATCCATGTTTATATTATAACTGAAAATACTGAAGTTAATATATCGATAAAAAAAGATAATGAGTGGCTAGCCAATAGCATAATGACTGCTGCAATTTGTATGAAGGTTCCAGTCAAATTACACATAAAGTCAAGGACAACAAAACCGCAGAGCAGCTAAGGGACAAATAACGCTAAAGCGCTGAACAATACCAAAGCAAGTCGTGCAAACTCATATCGGTACGTCGCAATAACTGCACGTTTACATTTTACACACTCAGCCATTTTAAACAGACCTCGGACCCTCGTCTTGAATTCCACAACAATAGATTCCAGAGAGGAATCTAACAGTATTTCTAGAGATCCAACTAAAGTGGACAGTATTTGTACAAGTTTAACTACACTGCTGTTATACGCCGGTATATTGTTGAGCGATAAAAATTCACGTTTCTAAACGAAATCGCATCTGCATGAGTACTTTAGTGATTATATTAAACTATTAGTTTTTATTTTTATGTGCCTAGTTTCAAACTAGGTCACTATTTATTTCGTGTACCTTATGATTGGATCATGTAAGTAGGTAAAATACTTGTATAATATTCCTTAAGAAAATACTTGACGTAATAGTAGTAGTGTTCCTACCGATCACATTCAAAATTGATCGATACAGTTTTATATTCAGAAATTTATTCACAAACAAAGATTGGTGATTCTTGAAGCTGGTTCCGTCTAGAGTTTTCTACAATGATCAAATGAGACGTTTTACCTTGGGGATAAGATGTAGTGACTGGAGCAAAAAACCTGTTACCATATTTATCTTTGTACTCTGACTAAGGGCCTCTCTACAGACCTGTCTCTCAATATTCCTATCTAATTATTCCCTTATTTGTTATTGTCCATTTCGAGAAAGCCGTTCCACCCACGTCAGACCGGGAATCGAACCGGTTGGGGCATCCTTTCATATTGTAGAGCGTTGTTTAACTGGAGACGGTGGGATACGGATGTGTAGTTTTGCTGTTGTCCTGGGATAAAATTTATGGAGTAGGCGGAATTTCGAACCAGAGTTAGTTCTTAGGCGTTATGATCAAACGGCATTCATTGGGAGATGATACTGAAGTCAGACACTAAAAAAGTAAACTATTATATATATATTTACCTGATGAAGATAATAGTAAAATTTGGTCTACACTGCCTTTGTTGCGAGCAAAGCGCAGGGCGTCTCGCCCGTCACGCTACCCTTAAAGACGTCTTCGACAGAGCTCTTGCCACCATTAATGTTCCTTCCACGTAGGAATCACTTGGTTTGGTCCGTGATGATGGCAAGAGACCCGATGGCATCACGATTACTCCCTAGGAACAGGGCCTTAGTTTGGGATGCAACTTGTGTCGATACTTTGGCCCGTCCCATCTCAGAGAATCAGCCCTTTTAAAGCTGGAGCAGCAGCGGAATTAATTGGCTGCAAACGCCAAGTGTCGCAAGTACGTCTCACTTGCAAGTGATTGAGTGTTTGCGACGTTGGGTGTTGAAACATTTGGGCCGTGGGGACCCTCTGCTAAATTGCTTTTAAGAAAAATTGCGCCAAAATTAAATTCTATAACAGCCAATAATAAAGCAGGTTACTAGCTCAAAGGATGAGCATAGCTATCCAACGCGGCAACGCAGTCAGTATGCCAGCCTCCTTGCCGCAAGGAAATTTTTGGAAGGTTTTGTTTTAGAATAGGTAGATGTTAAGTTATTTTTTTATGTTGCATGTCTGAGTTTTATATTTTTCTTGTTTGTTACTAATAAAATCACAGATAAAATTTGCAACGATAACGAAATACAGTTTTAAAACCATCCGATAATTTCAAGAACATAATACGAAATTACGACCATACATTAATTTTGTAGTATTTACAAAATAAATATTTCGTTCATGCCTCATCATAAAACATTGCTTCAAAAATAAACCAAAATTTTCCATGAATAATTCATTTCCTAGAATTAATATTTACGCGCACGCCTTATGTACTGATCCATAAATGCATACCAAATTTCATATCGTGATGAATGATGCTGCACAATGGTGTGAATCAAATCTATCGCAC
This sequence comes from Pyrausta purpuralis, assembly GCA_963924145.1. Taxonomy (NCBI): domain Eukaryota; kingdom Metazoa; phylum Arthropoda; class Insecta; order Lepidoptera; family Crambidae; genus Pyrausta; species Pyrausta purpuralis. The sequence goes on from OZ001655.1 coordinate 24,103,468, forward strand.
TAATTATTTTATCTGTCAGAAATACCTGGTGACTTGCTAACGCTATTGTAGTATTTCCCACTTCCCACAACACTCCTCTCACACTGATCATTGATTACCCGGTTTCCTCTTTAACGGGAAGTGTTACAAGAAAAACATATAACACTGAGATACTTACATTTAATACTAGACAAGCGACCCACTCTAGCTTCGGATGTGTGCATTATATCCTACTAGGAGCCCCCGCCGTTTTACCTGCGTCATGTGAGATTTGCCAACAACCTTTACCCGTTTAGATTTGCACATTTAATGGAGATCTTTTATTTATTGTTATTTTTATAATTGAAAAAGGTAACATAAATCGGTTATATTTTCATTGAAAAATTCCAACAGTTTAAGTCGTGCCAAATTAAGGGTTAAAATTAAATGCAAATATTAAGAAACGTTACCGTCAAAAACTAACATAGCAACCGACCGCTGAGAAAAATCTTGGACAAGGCATATATGGTAGTGGTATTGGATCATAATGATAAAAAACTAAGATTAGGTACCTTTCAAAGTCAACTAAAATTCGCTCCAGGCTTTAAAACTCTAAAAGCAACTCTCGTTAAAATAATTATAATGTTTAGGGGCGTTCAAAGAAAACTTTGAATTAGCTATTTCACCTGAACCCCCAGCTCACCTTACAATTATTCTTAAATCACGAATCCCGCAATTTCAAGGCTGGTAAATAAACGAAAACTTCAAAGAACCCTAGTTTAATACTTCGTGTTGCAAACAAAAGGGAGATAGCCCTGTAATTATGCCTCCAGCCATCTTAGATCAAAGTTATCTCATTATTAGGAAAATTTGAATACGAATGTATGGCTAAAGGGCACATTACTGAAATAAAAATAACTTCTTTTGAACTACTCTAAACTTTTTCAATGATTTTAATTGTATTCGCTACTCTTGTTCTTTAAGTTAGCTCTATCAAATAACTTGATTTTAATGCAAGAATAAAATGTAAAACGAAAACATTATTTCCTAAATACAATGGCAACGTAAAAAGCATCTTCACATATTTTCCACAATTCAAACAATACATGAGCCCAATTATTAATACATTGCTGTTGTTAGAACAATGACCTTAACTGGGAGACTATAATTATTACCTTTCTCTTTCACACAAATCTAGTTTACAGAGACAAAAATAAACAGGACAAGATAGACCTGTTGCCTACGCACCTGTCCACCTACATCCATAAACAAATCAAATTATATCACCGATCTCTTTCTCACACTATATGGATAGATAAAGACGGAAGATTTATGTCTAATTTAAACATTACAGGACCTAGAATGAAGCCTTGCGGAATGCCGTGTAGGCAGAAGCGAGTTGGGGATTAAATTGTTGTTGTCTTAAGACTAATTCGCCTTGAGGTAACTCGTCGTGTTGTAGATCAAGAGCTGTATTGGAAGATGAAACTCCCATTTTGAACTTGGGGTTTTTCAAGCCTCATAATTACTTACGCCATAAATTATTGTGACATGCTTTCTGCTCAATGTCAACCAGCAAAAGTATTGGGTACCTGAAAAAGAAATAAAACTGTTAAAATTCGGATACGACATTAAAACTATCTAATAACATTTTAAACCCCACCGAATGACGTCGTAAAAGTAGGAGTAGTTAAGAAGATCACAAATATAAAGAACTCTTAAATGTCATTGGAGTTGCATTAAAGTCTACTTGGATAAACTATTACAAAAGAAAATTTTATTACCGGCTCTGGATCCAATGAAAGATTTTACGATCACACTCAAAGGGACAACACGGACATAAAATTTAAACATTAGTGGCTTACTTTTGATAGCTTTTAAGGAAGCGTTTAACAATAATATGAATCGTGTCTTACAAATGTTCATCATATTTTTATCGTTTGTTTGAGTGACATTGCACACATTGGAATGAATATGATGAAGAGATGACTTTAACCGTGGGAACAAAGAGCTCATGTTAATGAAATGTCCAGAAATAGAGATCTCTGATTTAGCATAACAAATAGAATTATACTACTCTATCAAAGAAGAGCCAAGATCAACATATGCTGGACATTAATGGGCATGGTAATGTAACGCTATGTATCTAATGGTAATGAGGTTAACACGGTAACACTAAATTTCTTGATAAATTACGACATGACAATAAAACATAATATATCCAATAATGTCATGGACTTACAAACTCGTAAACGCTACCCAAGATTGAAAGTAAGATGTTACTGAGACATGTTATGTTTTTAACGGCCTGCTGAGTAACCATAAAATTATTATCCCTTTGGAATAGAACGACAAAAGCGAGATGTCACTAGCAGTAAACTGTGTGATAAAAAGAGATGGGAGATACGAAGTAGCAGAACCATTTTTGGCAGATGTCAAACAGTTGACCGCCCCGCAGAAGCTCGCTGAAAATTACGTGCATTTGATTTTTTATATTTAAAAGTGAAATTGTGTATATTTTGGAGAAATAATGCATCTGAAACATGGTGAATTGATCGGTGATTACGCAGTTTGATTATTCTTTTCTACAAACGTTAATTTACGTAAAAAATAAAGACAGAATAACACAGGGAATGTATATCGACGAATATTTAGTATAATGAAATAATATTTAGTTTTACACTAGACCTGCATGTTCAATATTTTGTGTCGACTGTTTATCATGCAGTAAACTACTATATTTAACTTAAGAACATTGTTATAAATCTCATTTAAAGCTACAAATGTTACTTACTTAAGTTAGTTACTGACATCTTAAATCGGTTTCGTTTGACAGCTTTTACTTGTCCTTTTATTCCGATAGGAATAGTAATTTTATGTGAGTAACAGATTTATCATCAAAGTGGTTTCTAGCTCCAATCAGACTGAGTTCTTCTGCTACAAGTATTTGTCTACGTGCGAAAGTGCTTTTTTAGGGTTCCGTAGCCGAATGGCAAAAAACGGAACCCTTATAGTTTCGTCAAGTCTGTCTGTCTGTCTGTCCGTCCGTATGTCACAGCCATTTTATTCTTTTTTTTTTTTTTTCATTTATTAATTTGGACCACAAACAGATTCACAATACATGTTTACAATATTGATTTATTAAACACTAGTGCTCATTATGAATCCTACAACGTTGGCCACATTCTATTATTTAAATTTTATAACTAAGTGGAGCCTGTCGAGGCATACAGTGGTATTAATTAACTAAAGTACAAAAAAAAAAGAGAAACTGTGTGTGTGTGTGTGTGTGTGTGTGTGTGTGTGTGTGTGTGTGTGTGTGGTGTGTGTGTGTGTGTGTGTGTGTGTGTGTGTGTGTGTGTGTGTTTGTGTGTGTGTGTGTGTGTGTGTGTGTGTGTGTGTGTGTGCGCGTGTGTTTCGTGTGTTTTATTTCATAAGAGTGTAAGCTTGAACCGTGTTTTTATGTCTTACATTGAATCTTATTTTTAAATCTGTATTCACATTAGTAAGTAAGTACTTCTACAATTTTCTTCTTATAATTTTTTGCATCTAAAGCAAAGATATCAATTCCATTAAACAGTTTGTTATGTGAGAGTTGGATTCTGTTCATTGGACATCTCTTACCAGCATTAGTTCGACATGTTGCTGTTAGAAAAGTTTCGTGTTGACGAGCTAATCGCATATGCACCTTGATTGGCACTCTATAACAAATTTCATTGCTTAATTCAATAGAATCATACTTATTATGACATATATCGAATAATAACATTGCTTCCAATTGCAAGCGTCTTGATTTTAAGTCTAATAGTTTGTAAATATTTAACAATTCGGTATATGGTACTCTTTTTCTGGCACATTTGTAATGTATATATCGTAAGAATTTCTTCTGCACTGTTTCAATTTTTTTATTGTATTTGTCATATTGAGGGTTCCAAACACTAACTGCATACTCTGTCTGTGGCCTTACAAGTGACTTGAAGAGATGGACGTAAGTTGATGGCTGCCTAAACATAGTACCCGAGCGAACGACAAAGGAGTATAGTTAGATTAGATTCTTTAACTATAAGCTTCACAGTGTTGAAATTTGGTAGGAGTATGTATCCTGTTAACCGCTTTACGATTCTCATACAAATAATAAAAAATAATGTCATTTAAAACCCATACATGCAACTAAAACCAAAAAAAAAATTAATAGTCCAACCTATACGTGCGGGGTGTCTATGGATAGGTCTTTTAAAATGACAGAGAGGTTCCCAAAACCATTTTCTTTTAAAGTCTAACGTTTCATAGCTAGACGCTTCCAAGGTGGTAAAATGGGCGTCCCCCCCCCATCTAACTTCTAAACTAAGCGAGTGTAAATTTTGAAAAAATATGTAATGTAGATCTTAACAAATACTTTCAACGAAAATTGGTTCGGACGGGATCAAACGAGAAGTTTTTGAGATATAGCACATTTTCAACAACCGCAAACATAACTTTGTACTTCATACAAACACTATGAAAAACAAAGTTATATCTGCTGTCAACAAAATATTGTGGTATTTTACTAAGTGGAAGTAAGTGGATTCCCTAATTCAGTTAAAGTTGGCACGGAACCCTCAGTGCGCGAGTCCGACTCGCACTTGGCCGGTTTTTTTTGTATTTTCTCTTTTTCAACGGCTACATTTAGCTTTAACTTAGAAAATGAAATTATATAACCAATCCAGAATAGGTATTTCTGAAATTTTTCAAATGTTGTTTATTCTGGTGAAAGTTTATATCTTATTCATAGACTCTGTTTATTCCAATTGATGAGGGTTTACACAGGTAACCACTTAAACCTAAGACTGAAAATACCCAGAACGGACTGACTGAATGTTTTTTTTAGAAATGTTACTATTTTTGGTAGGCGAATAAACATAATAATATATGTTTAGCGTAAATTAATAAAAAATGTAAAACAAGTAATTAATAACTAGAAAAAAAACTATTTATTTACATATAATATCTATTTATTTACTATAATGCCATTACCTTATATCACACAGAAACCTGGAATTAATTGATTTGCTTGACTCCGACAAATAAGTATTGGAGTAATTAATTAATTTTGTAAACGTACTCATATGATGTTGGTTCCTGATAGTACATTGAAGCGAATGGTCTATCTATTTAAAGCTTTACTACGCACGTGACACGATTTCATTCAGATTAGCGAAGAAATATTATTTATAGGTTACGTTCCATTTCTCCGGTTTATCGTGAGATTATTTATTATATTTAGGTTAATGATGTCTGGGATATATCAATTAACAGTCCCTTTCAATGTACATTGTATTGATTGGCAGAAGTTAGCTTTGAGTAAAAAAAAACGCTGGGGATATTAGTTTTGAATTTTCAGATAAAGTTAAAATTTAATTCATTCACAGAATGTTTATGTAATTTATAATATAATATAATAATAGTAATCAAAATGTATCTATAAACAACTGAAGACTGACGTATTTCTAAAAAGTCGTACTAAAACCAGAAATTGTTGATTTCACAATCTCAAAACACTTCAATGAAATCCTTGCATCAAAAATGTACACACATCAAACCAATGCATAAGAAGATCAAACGCAACCGTGTGAAATGGTACCCTAATAGTATAATCGGTATCACTTACGCCTCGATGATTTCCGATCGATAAATACATCGATACCAAGTCGCCGACTCGTAACTAATGTTATTGAAGAAATGCGAAGAAAGGTACATCGTAAATTGCAGTTAGTTTTGGCTCGTAAAGTATTCAAACCCTGGTTTGTGAGGTTATTAAGGGGGCTGCGTGAGGAGTTGTAGAGCGGTGAGTTACTACTGTGTGCAACAGACGTGTAAACGAGAGTGTTCTCATAAATATTGAGAAAACGACAGACGGAAATCATGTCTTACTTTATTATCGACTTGGTACTAAACAAAATTGCATTGCGTATCATTGCATATTTATTTATTAAATTACATAGAATTTTCTCGAAATTAATTGTTTGATAAACATGTGCAATTTTATGCGTTTTTCGTAGTTAATGTATATAAAAGATGGCCTTATTTTGCATTAGAATTTCATGTTTGCTATTAGTTAAACTTTAAAATGAATAACAACATCTAATAATTTAAATTGTGGTATTTTACAAGGTTCTGTTTTCCATGTTTTTTACTTTGTTTGATTCGTCACCGTCCGGAATTAAATAATAACTAGTAAAATTACGGGGCTGGGACGGGACAGGGCCAGGCACGAAGCAAAGTTTGCTGGGACCGCTAGTTTCTTATAAAAAGTTTAGTCATAATAAGTCCGTCATCAAGATTTTCATAAACAGAATTTTTCCTTCAAAATATTGACGCGCTAGAGTAAGATTGGGAAACTGCTTTGAACTCCAGTGACGTCAATAATTTTGTTGCTAGCTATAAATAAGGTCGGTATTAATGTTAAGTATCAGATATTTTCGTTCTATATAAGATAGTGTGGAATTTTCGGATTCGGAGCAAACGTCATGTTAGGGCGATGATCTCTTAAAATATCGGGATGCTATATCTAGTCTGAAATGAGTGTTAGCAGATCCCTGAATGTTAGTTCTTTTGGGTAAGGTATGTGTTAATAGGTTTCCGTAATAAATGAAATAGCACGGAAGCTGTTGCTTATAAACTGGGGAATTTTGCCACATCGGCGAGCTTATTACAATATGGCTTTAACAAAAGGAAGTCAAAGGGAAAGTCTAGGTAAATACGCCTTAGCCGTAATTGCCATTCTAGCAGCCACAGCGAAGAAAGTTCGTGCAATTATCCGGAGTTTCACCGTAACATCGGATATTACGACAAATGACAGATCGTGCCCTGCACTTATTGTGTGTTGCGAAACAAAGGTATAAAAAACCATTTTACATCCTTAGTGCTATATGATAACTACTATCAATGGACTCAATAAATAGACAACTTATTAACATCGTCATGTATTTAAGCTATCAAAATAAGAAAAAAAGTTTTTTTTTAAACAGGTAGTGTGTGTGATCAAAGATTTGAGAAAACTCAGCTTTTTGATAGATTCAACTTGGACTAAAAAGGCTGAGTGAATAACATATGGTAAAGACACACCAATCATTATAAGACCTGAGGTAATAACCCACGTAATTGAAAACATTACAATCAATTTAAAACAAATTAGGGGGTTCTTCTGAAGGGTGGATCGCTTGAACAAAATATTTCATAACATCTGGCGGGCGTTTTACATTCTTAAGTAATAGGCGGAGGCGGTACGTGAACTTTTAAAAGGTCAGGAAACCTACATAGAAAACCGGGAGTATAATAGTAGGAATAAAGTTATACTCGATAACCGTTGAGCTATCTCAACAAAGCTTGTTCTCCAAAATATACTTAAGGGATTAACATTAGTAAAGGTCTAACGGCGGGAGGGAACTATTGCTGAAATAACATGATATCAAAATATATCGGTATACATGAGTGATTAAAATGTTGCAAATAAAACATAAAAACTACGTTTGCATGTGTTTCACAATACTGACATCAACCTTGACACTCACACCAGTATGTAGGAGACATGGTGTTCGAATGTTTATAGTATTGTCTGTTTTTTCCGTGTTTCAATTTTTTTTATATTTATCAAGTCGCCTGTAACCCAGGCTGTCATCTAAATAAGCTTATTTATACCTTTACCGTGGTACCTCAAGCGGTGATGCGAGAAAATTGACACGGCCTACGGTTCGGGGCAAAGCACGGGCCATCGGTCAACGCATGTGGGGTGGCGTATTACCTGCTTAGAAGAAGAAAAGTAATAAGTAACATTAGAATGTACCAAGGATTACTTATGAAATGCAAAGGTAATGTTAACGTCACCGAAACTCGGAAGATAACAACGCATTTTAAACTCGGAACTGACCGCATTTTTTTTTAGAACCAAGCTGTTATTAAAATGGCAAATGCAGTGAGTTACAAACGTTTTCCATAAAATGATAAATAATCCTTATAAAACCAGTCATAGCCCCATCATAAAATTTGAATACTCTAAACACACTTTTTTTTCTAATATCTAAGCCCCTCTTAGTTTACAAACGCTTACTTTACTTTAGCTAGTTAGGTTAAAGTTGAAGTTGTTAGCGTTAGATTCGGTAACGTTACGTTAGCTTAACGAGTCTCGAGTGCGTGCAATATCAGATTTCGCTTGGGGTACTCGAGGGAAGTTTATTATTTACATTTAGCTATGAGATTAGCAGAGCCAAGTATACATAGGAAAATAGGAAACATAATGACGGTCGCTGATCAGAATAATTCAGAGAGTGAGAGACAGAGAGCACTTGACTCCTTCAAAATTATTTTACTACAGAAGCAACGTCTCATCAAAGAATTTAAGAGGGAGGAAAAGATAAGTATTAAGTAAGATGTGTCATTAAGATACGTTATGAATTCGGATCGGAGTAAGGTATTTGTTACACAAAAAGAGTGTATTCCTTCCTCTTGATGTGCACCTATATCATTAGGATAATATGCAATGAAGTTCAAATTTATAAAATTATTTTGCTTTGAATTTCCGCTAAGTGGAAAAGCAAAATAATTTTATAAATTTCTACTTAATAATGGATTTCCGCAAAGTAACGCCTGATTCCATTAATTATAATTATATGCAATGCATTTCCAACCCCAAAATTTTTACAACTTGTCCAACGTTTTCATTAAACTGTCATCCACTTACTTTATTTGCGCTCACATCAAAATCTTATCGTGCTTTTAGTCAAAATCAATACAGAAACACGACTCTGGTCCTATAATGGAGTCATTACGTGTACCCTAGTTCCAGAAAGGAGGGTCGGTCCCTCAGTCCTCTTCGACTAGAGTCACTCCCTCCCTATGCACGTGCTAGGAGCATTATGGCCACTTGATTTGAATGGATAAAGAATTGTTAGCACTGATATTGACGTAAAACCACTCGAATATGGTAGGTACTTGTTATATCGATTGCAGAAAAATAAAACTGAAATTAGAGCCGAAGCTAATGATGGACTCGATTTTTTTGTTGGTCTCTATGCGTAGGTTTTAACAATAATTGCTACAGGGGGTTTTAGATAAGATAGAAATACATACTAGGGGCGTGTTGCGATTGGCATATTGCGACATGCTTGCGAAATGCAACCATATTATGACCAATCATCCCGATTTACTTTATATCAATCAGTAACTGCTAAAATATGTTCACAAACTCGACATGTTCCAGTTTTTTTATCAACAAAGATGAAAAAGTCTGATTCGACAAATTAATTCTGAGATCTTTCTCCGTAATAATAAAAATGTCTTCCTGTGCCATTTTGCATTCACATGATACACGATTTTCGGAGAAATACTGCAATGCGCTAACAAGATCACGGTTAAATATATCTTACCCAAGGGGATAAAAAATCAATAGTATACAATAATGCAGAAGCGTGTGCATGTATGGTATGAACCCTCTATCTAACTGCATGGGTGCGCTGTGGGATTGAATCTATAATTACGTTTGATGTAGGTCGGGGAGAAGAAAATTGCGTACATTTTTTTGGGCAAGACTACAATTATTGGTGCATGCATGCAAAGGAACATTAAATGTAAAATATATATAAAAACAACGATCAAAAAATGAAACTTCACAACACCACGGGACTATATGCAACTGTCACGACGTTAAAATGTTAAAATCGTATAGATCAAGTAATGAATTCTGAATGAATGAATGCATTCTAATATTCCTGAAATCGTTTTTTCGTATTGTTATTCACAGAAAATATAATCTTGTATCTTTCGTCTTTTCAACTTATAATATAAGCATCAATAAAAAAAAACTTGTTTGCAAAAACAATATCACATTGAAGGATGAAGGTGTCTTTCGTTATAAACTTGTAGACACGAAAATAATAATTGTCCTCTCGTTTTCAGTAGTTATTCCGGCCACTCCCACGCAATGTAGCGTGTGGCGTAGAACCAATTGCAAGAGACGCCCTTGCTAATCTCTCAATGGGTCCGATTCATTCACTTTGGTATTATAAGTTGAAAATAATTCATCACAAATCACTATTTACTGCACTTTGTAAATAAGTAGAGGTATATCATTGTACTTTGTGGCAGCATCCAAAATTTGCTAAGACCTCGAAAGACTGGAAAACCATTGGTAAATAAAAAATATTTATTACATTAAAGGATGATTCACGCTACAACGTGCCGGGCCGGACCGTCCCGGAGCCGAGAAAAATTCCCACCGACATCCCAACGCCGTGTCCCGTCTGGGCCCATGCGGAGCACGATCAGGCATGAATTACTTCATACAAAATTTATACAATAATGTTTGACCGTGCCCCGGCTGGCGCCCGGTTGGAGCCCGGCCCGGCGACGGCACGGTGAATCGTGAATCAGCCTTAAGCCCTGTGTTAAACGATAACACCGATATTTCAAATAACTGGCATTCTACCTTCATTTCGACGTCCGAACAATTTTCAAATTAACATAGCCGGACCTGACATTGGAAAACTAATCTTAAAACTAATTTCTAGTCTGAAAATACGCGCCTGGTCTTGATGAATAATTAGTTTGACAGCTACAAAGCCGACTCTTGGTCAAGGCCTAACATTTGCTGGCTTATTTGTTTCATAAAATATTTAGTGGAATAAATGCAATACATGTAAAGTGACTGGTTCCATTCCGAAATTAAACAATCAGTATGATTGACTAACGGGCGGAGATTATTTGATCAGGGACGGTAGGAAAATATTTTCAGAATTATACACGAAAGGTAAGAGAGTTCATAATGTTGAGAATGACTTTATATTCTAAGGATGCCTTTATAACATTGTTGAAATCCCTAGAGGCATTATACATGCTACTGTTACTTTTTATAGTATCAATATACTACAGATTCAAAACGTAATGATATTTTTTGTACAAATAACGTTTTTGAAGTGTACCGTGTAATTAATGATACGACAAAATGCACGAATCATTGAACATTTTCGATCCATTTATGTCAAAAATCGCACTATGACCGGCCGAATTTAGATTGATGATGTTGCCAAATCGGTTTTGTCACGTCCCGTATCCCGTTCAAATATACAGTTATTGGGAAAACAAATACCATTAATGGTGTGACTTTATTCTTTAAAAATACTTGTAAGAACACCCAGAAATAAGAGTGCCTTTTTTTTCTTTCAATACTCTTTGCAAAAGGGTGCCTGGCTGGGTTATTATTCTAAGATCGAAATAGTTTCATTTTCCAATTCGTGGTCTCAATATTTAGCCGGGTTTACCACGTACTCTTAATTTTTCCAGTCCAAAGGTACCTACTTCAAGTATTCCCATCAATCAAGAGAGTTCACTCTCACCGTCAAAAAAGGTTAAAAAATGTCCCAACTTCCCTGACTTCATCTTCATTGCTCAAAACCAACAGACAAACCATAATCCGCACTAATCCGTATTAAAAATGGCACAATATTTCCGATCACTCAAATTGACGGATCACCAGCGTGACGTCGCGACCGCCATTTAAAAAAAAAAAACCCGCGCTTTCAATTCATCCAGCAGGGGCCCAATTAAAGTGTATTTAAAAACTAATCTTTGCGCATCTTGACATTAACAATGCATTATTCAAAACAGGACACAAGGCGCATAAAAAAGGACCTCTGCTAAGAATTGCAATTCCTATTTTTATGCTAAGATGAAATACAATAGCTTATGTAAACGGATGACCGAATACATTAAGAATTCCGAAGCTGCCTTTACTAATTGAGTTGGACAAATCCTTTTGTCACCCAACACTCGAGGTGAATTAGATATGTTACGTGCTACTCGTGTGAATGTATAAAAAAACCGACAAGGAAATGAACGCAAAAACAATATTTCTGTCATTGTAGAAGTATGCTTGGAGCAAACTTTAGCTGTTCCATGACCGTGGACCATGCAATTATTCCGAAATACAGGAAACTCAATAATGTCACGGTCTGCAGCCAATGATAATAGCTTATTTTTACTTATTTGGCTTCAGTTTTTGCATAAAACTTTCTAGCATTGCCTGAATCTTTTGACACAAATAAATTGAAGTTGAAAAAAAATGAAGAATAGTACAAACCGAATCGATTACAAAGAATATCAAATAAAAACATCTACACCTCAATTTATTTCCACAAAACCAGCAGAATAACCAAAAAGTGTAATCCATCGCGAGGGATTCTTTAAATAAAAAAATCTGCAAGTTTGCTATTATTGCAAGAAAGGAATAAGTGCAACCCTTATGGTATGTCATTTTTTGCAACTAAGACGAGGGGCGAACTAAAACATTTTAGTTTTTGAGACGTTCCGATTGGTTGACATCTAGAAAGGGTGACACCCAAACCGAAGGGCGTAACATCTTGTACAAACTCTTGCAGAAATTGAGGTTTCGTTTTTTAAAAATATTGTAATTGTGGCTTGAGCATTTACAAAACCATGAAACCTAGCCAAAACACGCCCTAAAAGTCTGCATATTACTCGTATAATTAATCAAGAAAAAAAGTGTTTACGATTGACTAGTCCTATTTACTGAATATGGTGTGTAATAAAGAGTATAAATCCTGGTCTACCAAAGCTACTGTGCTCTACCTTAAATTATCTAGTAAAATTTTGTATGAAAGGATGTTTGAACCAAACAGTACAATATAACTATACTATTACAGCTGCTGCTCGAGTACTAAGAGAAAAAGTTGATAACAATCAGTGATGCCATGAGATAGAAAAGATAACAAACACTTTCACTTACAAAACAAAGACTGCCATAAATCAGGGACCTTAATAAGGACAATATCTTCACGCTGTGCGCGTACGCATTCCGACAATAGAGTTATGCGCCTAACACCGATGCAGACGAAACTAAAAGGCGTTCAACAAATTTATGACCCGTAACGCCACATCCAAATTGCCACCACTCTATAAATCAAGCAAAACGTATGGTTAACTTTCGTTCTAGCATAATTTTGCGCTACTAAGATTTGGTTACGGGTCATTAAACTAATCGGTGGATAACTATAATGGGGTCGTAAGAAATCGAAGTGAAAAGACCTGGGATGCAAGCATTTTCATGAATCCAAGGCTTGTAAAATTATGCGAGGTGAAAGGAAGAATAGACGTTGGATTAAGAGCATGCTGCAACATTAAACGAATGCAAAACTTTTGGTTAAAGAGCAGACATAGCAACAATTTGAATAACAATCCCCTTCAAAGCACGCTCTATTGGAGTGTAAAAATCATAACACGTCAAGAAATTTTGACAGCAATTAACAATAGCGGTGCTACCGCTGAAGATGCAACGGACGACGCAGACGCAACAAAAGAAACTACCGGCAAGTAACTGTAACAAAAAGTAGTTGACCCACCAGATGCAACTCTAACAGAGGAATCGCTAAAACTTGGATTTTTAAGGAAACTGGAATAATCATCGTGGGACTAAACTTCCGCGTTGCAGAACCGGTTTTGTTAAAAATACGTGTTTAAACAACAATGCTCATGAATTTTGAAGTTTCACATCAAGATCATGAGAACGGCTTTTATGTTCAAGGTGAGTTTGTTACTATGTCAGTAAGAATATTATTTTCACATTATTTTCTCATTCGAAGACACAAAAATAAATTTCCGTTAACAAATAATCTGCATGTCACGAATTCCCATAAAAATCTACTTAAAGCATACAAAATAAGCAATATTGAAGGAATTCTGTACATCTATAAATGTGAATCCAACATTGATATTTTAATATCAATATTCATGAGTGGTTTGTGTTTCTTTTGTTCTAGACAGAATATGATATTCTTAATTAGATTTAATCTCTATTTTCATCATAAATAAGGTCCACGAATTTCATAACAATTTAATACGCTTATGATATCTCATAATCAACTGTGTAACTAAACAGCTTCAAATGTTGACCTTTTTATCGTCAATCTACTTTACTATAATCGAGATACTTTACGGCAATATGATTGTCGACAATAGCATTATATTTAATCTAATCCGTCCAATTTGAGATCAAAAGTCTGATAGCTACAAATTCAGCCTTTCCATGTCTTGGATAAACGTTTCTGTAGTCTGTAGGTTATATTGTTGCATTGTTGTTGACCCTTTAACCCTTTCAAGGCAGACGTTGTCAGGTAACAATGTCAAATCTGCAGTACGCGACGACCTGTCAAGCCATGTCAGTCATGCAGGCGAAAATGCAGTTTTAATGACATTTGAATGCGTGTAAGGGTTAATAATGAGAGCAAGGGTATGGGCACATTGGGTGTGAGAGTTCACACGGAGGTAAGGTGTAAGTTATATTGCTGTGGAATCAATCATGTTTATATAAATATAAATTGCACTTGTAAAAAGCAACTTTGGCTGTGTGACAGCGAGGAACTGTTCCTCGCTGTCATACAGCCAAAGTTGTTATTTACGAGTGCAATTTATATTAAGTTTATATAGTGACAAAACACTATAAAAACAAAAATGTAATTACAATCGTGTTAATTTTGATCGGGTGATTTCTCTACGGGATCGGATAACTTAGTTTTTTCTTAGTTCACAGCTAAAGGCTGAGACTGACACTTTTGTCTGTTTTACTTAAGGCCGTCATATCGTTTTATATATTTAAAAAAAACATAGTCAATATCCGTTTACCCCAAAACAAATAATCAGATAACATTCCTAAATCTATTGTATTAAACCACCAGTGTTTTCAATACCTAGTATCAAACTCATCAAATATCATATTTGGGGGAAACGATCTATTGTACTCTTTAAGATAAACTTGATACAATTTCACAAAAAATCTGTTTCTAAGGAGATTCAAATGAGAATAACGCAAAGATTGTCTATACGAGATTTTGGTTCAGTAAATCATATACACACAAAAGATGAGAAGAGGGGTTCCATTGTTCTGAATCTCGAAGAAAAATATGAGAAACCATAAAATATGGAAACGAAATCATCCTGAATAGTTCTCCCAGATTTGTTATATTTCTGCGATAGTTTATTGGGAATTTGTGTTCGGATTGTGGATGTGGATTGTGGGTTTGTTGAGTAAATCGGAGGTGAGATATGTGACATCGGAATAATGATAGGCAATTTATGTCTTTCCCTCTTTCTTGTCTACACAAAAACTACTTCCATATCTAGTACAAATAAAACCGTTTTTGCAATGTATAAAATTTAACTCACAATGTTGATAGTAAATCTGACCAGTGATATATCTCACTGCACAGTTTTTTTTTCATACAAGTTTAACGTCTTCGGCTCCATGCCATACAGACTATTCTTTAGTGATTGATCAATTTTTAACACCTGTTAACTAAAACTAACACTAAACTAGCCTATCTTAACCTAACTCATTGAAATGCGAGGTGGTTCGCATTTCAATGCTCAACAAGAAAGCTTAGCGCAGGAACAGCAATCCGGGTAAGACGGTGCGATCAGATCGCTTCACTTAATTCCACACTTTAATTGCATAGTTTTCTTCAAAAGCACAAATTATCATGACAATTCCACCACATAATTACAATAATTGACTTGATAAAAACAATTACTAAAACAAAGAAATAAGGTTCATCCTTCCCTTTTCGTTCCCCGCGCAAAACTCGTCACTGCACAGATTATCTAATCTGACTGTATGTCTGTCTATAACTTAGATTTAAAATTAGTCATGCGCTATGTTTAAATGTTATATCTTTCTAACATTGTCGAACATTCTCCTTTCGATAAACAGATGTTTTAACTAGCTAGTATTCCAATCTATGTTTAAATAGACAGCTATTCTACAGTGAAAATTTAGTAAATTTATTATAATGCTCTTATTCATTTCATTGATCTCGTGTGTAAACACGCAACATGCATTTTTTAAATCTGTTCTATTCAATTTAAAACAAACACTGCAACTATTTTTTGCGAGACATTATTTGATCAGTCCATTAAAATGGTTACAAAAAGGATTACACATCGGAACAAAAACCTAATGCCGATTGTCTAAGCTCGCTTTGGGCTAAATAAAACATCCAAAAATGTAAGGCCATGTGACGCGGAAGGGATTTTTACACCGTACCCTTAATTTGGGGTTCAATTCCCAGTTTGCGATAAAGGCAAGTGTAAATAGAGGCATGTGAGGTCTAGGGTTTCGTATGTCAGCTATTTTTAGGTACATTTATCCTTTATCCTTATATCCTTTGGACATTCCCACACATCGCCATCTAGCCCCAAAGTAAGCTACTCAAAGCTTGTGTTATGGGTGCCAGACAACGGATATAATACTTAAATACTTTTTTTTTTGTAAATACATACATGATATACATAGAAAACACCCAGACCAATACAAACAGACATGTTCATGCACACAAATGTTTGTATTGTGCGGGGATCGAACCCGCACCCGCTGCGTGGTAGGCGATTTCTCGACCACTACACCAGACAGGTCGTCTGTTACAGTTGACAGTTATTTGAACCATTATTTGACTTGGTCAATTAGGGTAACATTTATTTTTGCCCAAATCAAAGGCTAAATATCACATTTAGCCCAAAAAGCGGTTGATCAAACTTAACCTAGTCATCGGAATAAAAAAGTAGATTATTATATACAAACTTTTAATTACTATCTTATCAACCATTGAAATAAGGCAATCAGTGCAATATGATGATCACAATTTAAGTTTAATTATAACATTATAATCAAAATTGTGTCATTTAGTAAGAGATAAAGTCCTCTGATTTTGATACACATAATTAATTATCGCATCTACTTTTGGCAATCGGCAATTCTGTAACATACGAGTAGACCTCTTAAAAATCGGAGCTAAGCAATTTTTTTATCAAATCAAATAGAGTTTTACAAAAAGGATCCCTGAAAACGAGATCAGGCAAGCAACAAAAGGGATGGCCATAGCTTCCGCGGTCTTCATCAAGGTTACAGCCAGATTTGGGGTAATTTAGACCGGGGTATTGTGGGTCGGTGTGTTTGCGCGTTTGCGAGCGCAATCAATGAGATTTGATCGTTTGCGTATTGTTGGTCTGCCTTAGCAACACGGCGTTGAGTTAGACGAGGTCATGATTTTCTGTCAGTGTTAACTTATTTATTTAACTATCGAAGCGTCTTCCATAAATACTTAAATTAGGTTGTGTAATAAGGTTCAGGAAGATTTTTGTTCATTATACTACTTGAAGTTGTAGAGGTAGACAAACGATGAAGAAATACTAAATACTATTAAAACATAAGCAAGGGGCCTCTTGTTAGCCGACTACCGACCAATATTTTATTAAAAAGTAAAATCGTCACAATAGATAAACGTTATCGAATATAATTAATGGATAAAACTATATTATATTGAAACAACTTTGGTGTAGTGGCTGGGTTTCAGGGCGTGTGGGTTCGTTACCCGGTCGGGTCAATGTAGAAGTCATAATTTTCTATATTGTCTCGAGTCTGTATGTTGTGATACAACCGTTGTGTGTAATTTCCAACACAAGTGCACAAGCTACTTTCTTTGAGATCAGAACAATGTATGTAATTAGTGTCCAATATTTATTTATTTAATACAACGAACACAGTGCGAAGAAGTGATGGCCGTTTGGACAGGAAAGTTCTAGATTAAAGACCCTTCAATCAAAGACGCAGCGTAGGACGTCCACCAACAAGATGGACAGACGACCTTGTAAAGATCGCAGGATCAAACTGGATGCAGACCGCTAGTGATCGGTCGCTGTGTAGCCGTGGGCCTATGTTTAGCAGTGGACGTTCTTTGGCTGATAATAATGATGATAACAACGAACGATTTTGGGAGTGAATTGGGAGCTTTGCTCATGAAAATTTTCCAAAAGATATGAAACGTTTTTTCAAAACCATTCTTATTTCTATTTACAAGAGCCATGTGATGCGACTTTCATCTGCCACTGATTTGACAGTAATAATAGTCCACAACTGCGTATAATTTTCGCGAATTACTTTCAATGGCTAACAAGCTTCAATTTCATACTTCATACAGACGGTCCTTCAGCTCTTTGTAAGTGTTACGAGATGAATAAGTCGGTATAATTGGTATTCAAAATTGGATTAGACCGTGAAATAAACAAGACTTATGAATACACTTTCAAGATGTATGGAGAAAGGCTGGTGTAATTCAGAATGGGGTAACCAGCAATTCTGTGATAAATATTTGTGAAACTAAGATCTTACGGCATGTAGAGAGATTAAGATAACAAGTGAGCACGTGTACGAACATCTTTAACTTGTACTGGAAATGAAAATTGGAACATAAAAATATAACTGGTTTTTTTTTTCACAAAACAAGAAAAGTTTAAACAATCACTAAACTGATATTAAAATTATTTTTATTACATAAATCAGAAATCCGGATTTACCTTTTGTTCAGTGATTCGGGCAATGAAAACATTTATAATTTCACACCAAATAATATTGTAACATTTTTAACACCACTAACTCCATACCGCATATTTTGAAACTGTGATAGGGGCTATTTCTTGCAGCTCTAGAAGCGCTAGGTTTATGTGCCATGGCAGTTACCGTCTTCTCGTCCAAGGCAGTCGGACCAGAAGCGCAAATAATCAGTCTAGTTTGCTCCAAACAGCCGCGGAGGGGTGACCGGAATAATTTATACGTGCTAAACTTGTCTGCTTGCTCTTTGTATATCGTCTACAGTCTACAGCATAGAGAAGGTAAGCCAGTGATCAATATTGACGGGATATCTTCTTAGCAAAGTCAATGGGTACAATTTACTTTAAAAAAAAAAACAATTGATTCTTCGACTCCTCCAACCTCCTTATGTAAAGATTTCAATTTAGATCTTTAACGTTTACTTATTTGAGATGATAAAAGTGCTTCAAGGCCCCGTCGAAACAAACATGAAATATAAATTATGATTCTTTATACTGTAGAAGAAGTTTCCACGTATGAAAACTGATCTGAAAACAATCCTCTAGACAACAAAAAGCATTTTTTCTTCGATATAGATTAGAATAAAATAAAATATATACATTTACAATGACCACACCCGCTGCGTAGTATTTCTCGACCACTACACCAGACGGGTCGTCTGGTGTAGTGGTCGAGAAATCGCCTACTACGCAGCGGGTGTGGGTTCGATCCCCGCACAATACAAACATTTGTGTGCATGAACATGTCTGTTTGTATTGGTCTGGGTGTTTTCTATGTATATCATGTATGTATTTACAAAAAAAAAAAAGTATTTAAGTATTATATCCGTTGTCTGGCACCCATAACACAAGCTTTGAGTAGCTTACTTTGGGGCTAGATGGCGATGTGTGGGAATGTCCATAGGATAGGATATTTAAATGCAAGAGAAAATGTGACCACAAAACATAGCAAAATAAAAATAGATAATCATACTAGATTCTGGTAGTAGGTATTACAGGTTATTTCTTTTCGGTGTCTAATATTTAGGTACCGACCTTTTTAACCGAACCCACATTTATTACGAAGTGGACTGTCTTTTACCAACTATGCTGTGGTAAAATTGAACACAAAAAATATGTTATCTGACCATTTTATTGGCATGTTGGTTTCTCGCGACGCTTGTTACGAGATTTATGTTATACTTGCTCGCTGCGTGTGCGCATTGCTTAATACAAGGAGGGCAGTTAGAAGGGGAAGATTTGAGTAATAATAAGATATGGCCTGATTAACTGCTAACAAAATCCGTTCCAACAAATTTGTGGATAAAATTTGGTTGTTTAAAATGATTCCGAAGTTAACAAAATGCAAGGATATAAAATTAAAAAGGCATTTAAAATTAAGTTTATAAAATTAAAATGACTGACGTCTCAACCACGGTAATATTATGTCTATCAGTATTGTAACTCCGTAGGTCCGTGTCCTTGAAATAAGTACCTACAACAGCACAGTACGTTAGCATGAGATAGGGCTGTCGCCCACCTACAGCGTTTTATTTTTTTGCATCTGCCTACTTTGAGTTACTATCTAGTTCTGAGATTGTAAATTTATTACTTTTTATTTATTATCTATTAGTACAGATACTAATAGATAAATAAAAACAATATGAAATATTAATATGATAACATGATAAATTAATATGAGAAAATAAGAAAAAGATAAAAGCGTTTATGGGTTTTCAGCTGTCTGGTTTTCGTGAAATACGACATAATACAAAATTATTTAAATGATCATAGCACAAAAACTACTAAATTGATTTTGATGAAACTTACATACACTTTTTTCTAAGTTCAACGATACACAAGTAGACAAAAAAAGAATCATCGCAATCAACCTTCTAGTTTTCGAGAAACTCGTGGACTAACATACATATATACCTTCATACATACAAATTTTACATACATACAAACATGAATAATATTTGGCACACGTGTTCAGAAGGTAGTATAGATTAAAATACGCAAATATGGTACAATTCCAACAATATTACATACATACATTGAATTGATAACGACCTTTCGGTGTATCCAGGTAATCGAAAAAAAGTTATCTCTGGGTGCGTTATTGAAGAATTCATGCAACCAAAAACAGCACAATATATTCTTCTTGCCATATTAAATAGCTTCTTGTACTTATTTTCACTTATTTCTAGTAAAAATTCGCGCGGTTACTGATTAAAAACCATCACACCGTCCGGTCGTCACTGCGGCACGTCCGCGACTGTAGCATGCCGAGCGCATGCCTTCATCCGAGCGAGTAGGTATAGCTCGCTCGTCGTCCATTTGTATGAAGTTACAATACTGTAGACATAATATTACCGTGTCTCAACTTCTACTAGTATAGATCTCAATAGCATTATACAGCATGTGGCCTGTATTAAGAGCAAAAAAAAAACGGTGATTCAATAGAGTACACGTAGATACCTTGGCATGTTCGTAGTGCTCTTAAATGCTTAAACTCAGAGATATAGTAATATTAAGTTTCAATTTTTGACTGGACACATTTGTTTGCAATACATTGCTGGGTCGATTAATTTTGTTAGGAAATAACAATACATTTATTTATTGGGACGTCCACCAACAAGATAGACAAAACGACCTTATCAAGATCGCAGGATCAAACTGGATGCAGGCGGTAGTGATCGGTCGCTGTGGAAAGCCGTGGGGGAGGCCTATGTTCAGCAGTGGACGTCTTTTGGCTGGTAATGATGATGATGATGATGATGAATACATTTATTTTTATTATTATAAAATAAAACCGTTTAAAATTTGTATGAATACTCAAAGGGTCTATTTTTTGCTCCTATTATAGGCCACACCCTGTTTAAAAATAAATATTTAAAAAACAATAGTTAATTTTATTACATAAATTCAATTAGTAAAATGTAATTATTGCAAGTTAGCAATAAAATCAGTACGCGACGATGGATAACGCACATGGACGCGAGCGAGGCCAAAATATAGCAAGAGGGCAGCTGCATATAGTCACACAGAAATGTTATCATTTCTGTAGTCGGGTAAATGGCATCAAGATACTGGTTCTATATTTCGCCATTTCGAACATCGCTCCGATAGCCGTGATCGTCTAGTGGTTAGGACCCTACGTTGTGGCCGTAGTAACCCAGGTTCGAATCCTGGTCACGGCAGTGTAACGCACTGTCATGGCGGAGCTTACTTTTTGTGTTTTTTGACCCTTTTTCTATTTTATTTGCATACAATAATAGTTGAAAATAATTTTGCGTAATGTTGGGTTAAATAAACTTTTCAAAATTAGAATATTATTTCTAACAAAATTAAAAATATTTTAATGAAAAGATCTATTTCGAAATCTCTATTACATTAGTTTAGAGGAAAATGGAATGAACTCTTATATCATTTTCCGAGTTTTTTTAAAAAATATTTAAGTAAATATTAATTATTATAGCACTGCCACCTATAAGGTACAAAGAGTACCATCAAAACGATTGTTCAGCGTCACCTAGCGACACTACGATGAACTACATTAAGCTTAGCTCAATTTCCTATAGATGGCGCTGCAGACGTTTCAAATAGAACTTTGTTATGTCTGTCAACAATAGATGGCGCTGCATATTCTACAAACAGACTTTAGAAATGTCTTTCAACAACAGATAGCGCTACTAGTAGAGGAACAAAGTTTCACTAGGTTCACAAGTTTACTTTTACAACTTATGAATTCTTTTTTTTTTGGTGATATGGCGTCTTTACGCATATGCAAAAAATGAAACAAATTACAGATGAAAAAAAAATGCTCACTAAATGAATGTCATAGTTTTAACCCTTAGCTACCTACCCCTTGTTTCAGTCCGTTAACTACCTACCTGGAGTCTCTCAGACTCCTCTCTTCTCGGGACTCTAAACAAAAAACTAGGGTATCGTAAGGTACTTAAATATATAAAATATTAATTTTATAGACTTTTCTTTCAAAAAAATGTATTTAAGGCGTAAACAATATAAAATATTTATTTTTAAAAATGCCATAATCACTGAGACTTCAAAAAACTAACAAAATAACTTTTTATGATACTGAGATCCATTTAAAAAAAATGACAAAAAGTAGGAACTTTTCTCCATTAATTTATAAAAAAATATCAATCATCTTATAAATGTTTTCATAAATTATAACTGAAATAACAGAATATAAACAAAATTGCAAGTCCTAAACTTTTACAATTTTAGTCGACGAAGCCCACATAATATAAAGGAACATTCTAGACAAAAAGGGTTTTTGCAATAGCAACACAAGTACTGGGTTTTCCGTTTCTTTTTAAGATCACACTGAGAGCAGTATATGCGGATTTTCAGTCTTTCTGGTTGTTCAGAACTACTTCCTGCAGCACCAGAAAGTGTCTCTGTGTCCAGTCAGTCGCAACACAGTCACCAACGAAATCAGTTTTTGCCAAAATAATTTCTTTTTATTGGTCAAGATCGCAATTGTTCCAAGGGTATGTCAGCTTCGTCTGATGAAGAAAGAACTAAAGACGTGTCTTGGGGCACAAAATTGGTAGTATCTACCACTTAATCCGTCACTTCTTCACCGTCAATTTCCGAATCCGATCCGGACTGTTCGCCCAGCATGAAATCTTGACCAAAATTCACATCCTCATCACTGTATTCTGCATTTTGTAAGTCGTCTTCAGTAGCAAGTTCTTGCTCTAACCAGCGCTCAATAATTGTATCACTAAATCTCATTTTTCACTAAAATAATAAAAATTACATGATTAGAAAAAAATCCTTTAAGTACCTACCTGGAGTCTCTAAGACTCCAAAATTTTTTAAATACTCACTAGAGAGCAAACGCGCGCAAGTGAAACCTCGACGAGCGCTGACGTGATGCTGCGGGTAGAGGGCGGAAGGTACATGAACGCATAAAGACTAAAGATGCGCATGCGACAAGTTAAGACAAGAAACAAATTTGCCAGAGTCTGAGAGACTCCCGGTAGGTAGTTAAGGGTTAAATGGTCACAATATTATTAGCAGGCATCTCTTCGAGGCTGACCACAGGCCAAATTTAAATAAAACATAATACAACGAGATATTTACACGTAGGCAAACAAATACTTGCACCCCTATTTTACCTTCGAATCGCTCGCACCCTCCTTCCCTTAGGTGTTTCTTATCACAAGCCCGTCTATCGAAGCTTAGCGCCTTTATTAACAGTGTATTACCCCAATCGGTAAATAACAAGTGTGCGAAACTCCGGCTCCTTAATTCGTAATTAGGCCGTACAATCGCGAGCATATGAGAGCGTTCTAATTTCCTCTAAGGGCAGGCACACACGTTACACGTGCTGGTTGTGTATATGATTGAGAAAAAATACAAAGCTTTCACATAAAACTTGTTATTTTATGAATACGAATAGGGAGATGAAACAAAATTAAAGAGCAAACAATATAATTAATCGGTAATAAGCATCTGAACATTTTTTTAACGTTTAAAAAAAAAGCTGTAATCAATTCGAATGGTATGGTATGGTATGTATGTGATATCATCGGAATTGGATAAAAATTTAGTATTTTGATCTATTAAGGCTTCCTGACACGTGTGCTTTCTTGAAATTTCGCAAGTGTGTGCATGTTTGTATATTTGTATGTTTGTCTCAGTATTTCTCGAAAACGAGAAGGCATAGCAAACTGATTCTTGTTTGAGTTCAATCAGGTATAGTTCAACTTAGTGTAAGTTTCATTAAAATCGGTCTAGTAGTTTTTGAGATGTGAGTAATATAAATGACTAAAAAGCTTAAAATAAGGCATTTGTCTTTTATTTAGAGGAAAGAAATTCTTCTTAAGTCGGTGTTTGATGTCAGTCAAGTTTACCTACACCTACAAGACTACACACACCATGCACGTCCATAAGAATTTGTTCTGATAAATGGAAGACAAATTTTATGCGTTATTTTAAACTTTAATTATTTTTTTACTATACGGGCACTAGTTTGACTAAGAAAAAATGTTCAATAAATTCATGGACAATACAAAATCGAGAACGACAAGACAATGACAATGAATATGGTACCTACTACCTACTTTTAAGACCCGGAGATTGTAACTTTGTCAGTTTTTGTGTATTCTGGCAAATAAATGATTAATTATTGATTATTGACTAATGTTTCAAATGTAAACGACTTCTCTGTCTTCTAAAGATGACCTCTTTGGTTAAGTGGTTAAGGCTAAAATATTTTTGGTTTGCTATTAGAGTTTAGAGTACAGAAACAAAAGCATTTGAAAACCGTAGCGTCAGGCGGTTCAGCAGTGACGTCATTTGGCTGATAGTGACAAATCAAAAAGTTCTCTGAAATTCTACCGAAAGTCAAAAGAAAATACTAACCTACCAATCTCCGTCTGTGCCCGTCCTTATCCATGCAAGGGCTTACGTGTTTCGCCTATGCATTACTAATCTTGAGGCCAATTGTTTACGTTTGGTCCCTCTGGCGGGAAACGCGGGAATCTCGTTGCCATCGGAAATTCGGAACACATTCTCGGTATAGTAAATAAATTAGTAGTTAGATAGTTCGAGAGAGAAAAAAATAGTTTGATGAAAGAAATAATAGATACAATTATACCATTTCGAAAAAACTTAGTAGGTTAAAAATACAAATTAATTGTAAAAGTTTCCATAATTATATATCCCGGTATTTTGTAAAATAAAAAAGTGAAATGAGTAAAAGAAGAAAATGTAGGTTATTCTTAAGCTTTCAGCAAAAGCTTAACACTAAGAAAAGCATAGAGAAAAAGATCTAAGCAACTGGATAATGTGCCTCTAGTGTGCAGTTGGATCGGAAGAACGTTAATGACGAAATATATCAGGGCCCCGATTCTCACTTCAAACAAATATTTTTCGTGTGGTAATTCGATTAAGAGTTTCACCGTTCTTCTTAAAAATTAAGTATACCAATCTATCTACACAAATAAATAGTAGCACACAGGACAAATTAAATCTATACTGATAATATGAAGCTGAAGAGTTTGTTTGTTTATTAAAACAAACAAACTCTTCAGCTTCATATTAGCGCTAATCTCAGGAACTACCGGACAGATTTGAAAAAGATTTTTTGTGTTGAACAGCTTTATTTATCGCTGAAGGATTTATTAGCCTATTAAACATTACGGGATGGGAGGGCAAACTCAAAACGCGCGAACGTAGTCGCGGGGGACCGCTAGTTGCATATAAATAATGACCCTAGAAAGATTTTTGCTTCTTCTATAAGACAAACTGAACTTTTGAGCAAGTGAACTTTTTACGAAAGCGAACTGCAAGAGAATTTGGGCCCCTGGGTCAGAATAAGAGCATAAGAGCACCATACTAATACAAATAAATACCTTGTTAGATTAACAAAAGTCAGCTTAAGCCGCTTACAAACGATTCATATAACAAGTCATGTCATTCGAGTTTTATAATAAGGTACCTAAATTTAACGGTAGCGTAAGAAAGTTGGATAATTTCATTTTAATTTGATATACATAAATTAATTACTAAAATAGCTGGACAAAACCTAAGTACCTCGTAGAAATAAAGAAATAAATATAGGACACCAATCACATACATTGCACTGATCTCAAAGTAAGTAGCTAATGCACTTGTGTTATGAAAATCAGACACAAAGTTGGTACCACAACACCCAGACCCGAGATAATATAGAAAAATTTTGATTTCTATATTGACCAGACGACCCGTCTGGTGTAGTGGTCGAGAAATCGCCTACTACGCAGCGGGTGCGGGTTCGATCCCCGCACAATACAAACATTTGTGTGCATGAACATGTCTGTTTGTATTGGTCTGGTTGTTTTCTATGTATATCATGTATGTATTTAAAAAAAAAAAGTATTCAAGTATTATATCCGTTGTCTGGCACCCATAACACAAGCTTTGAGTAGCTTACTTTGGGGCTAGATGGCGATGTGTGGGAATGTTCAAAGGATATTTATTTATTTATTTACCCAACCGGGAATCGAACCCGGAACCTCGGAGTGGTGACGCTTTGAAAACCAGCGTGCTGAGCCACTACACCACGGAGGTCGTCGAAAGAATAATATAGAAATACTAACAAACATATCATAATTTACCACCAATACCTAAGAGTTGTATGTATAAGTTGAGTAGCTCACAGTCAGATCAGGAAAACACTATTTATTACCTGAAACAAAACAATACGTTAATTAGTTTCTATGTTACATTGTGCTTATTTTAAGTGAATAATATAACATTACAGACAATATCCTATTTAATAAAAAAGTAAAATTAGCCTGTAACATCCCACTGCTGGGCAAAGGCCTTACCTCAACTATAAGGTAGTTTGAGCCATACTCCACCACGCGGGCTCAGTGCGGTTTGGTGGAGGGGTGTTTGCAAGGCAAGCGACTAACCCTGCTGTCAGATTTTATCAAGCCGCTCATAAGGCCTCTAACTAGGCTTAACGACTAATATCAACCGATATTAGCCGGGACCAACGGCTTATTGTGCCTTCCGAAGCACGGAGATGCTCGTGATGTATGTCACTTATATGGTCGAATGGTCAACCCTATTTAATAATTAGACCCTTTTCACACAGGGATTTTTAGCAGCGATGCAGGCGCGATGCTTACGTGCGTTAGCATCGATGCAGTCGCAAAATGTCAACCTTTACACACTGCGCTACTTTTAGCATCCATGCAGTCGCGATGCAGAAGCTGGAAATTGACAAAGAACGTACTGAATTTTGGCAACTGCATCAAAACTAACGCGCGTCAGCATCGATGCAGTCGTGCTTCTGCATCGATTCTAAATTAAATCTTTTTATTGCGTGAGTCGCAATGCTGAAGCGCGTTTTCGAAACTCGCGACTGCATCGATGCTAGAAGTCGCAGTGTGTAAGAAGTTTTACCTAGCCAAATAATTTCCAATGGCGTTGGAAATTATTCGGTTTACTTACACGTTGTGAGTTCATCTAGTTCTGAAGTAATTTATGGATAAAGGATTAAAGGTAATTGAAGTTTAGAAGCCAGCACTTCAGGGTACCCACTTTTAATGCAAACTAGCCCTTATTAAAACTGAATAGGATACCGCAGTGTTTACCTCGACGAACTGTTGTCCGTACAATGTACTTAAGGGTCCTAAAGTATGTATTCATTCATTTATAATGTTGTGTAACAATTATATGTTATAGTTTCTACCGATAAAGATAGGTTACTGTCTGTTGTGTGTCTGTGTCTTGTGGAGTCGGTACGTGATGTCAAGCTTACGCTCACCAAACTGTCTACTCACATTCTCAGCTCATACTCTTATTCCACGCCCAGTCTACACACTCCAAAAGATTTTTATCTTAAATATAAGAAGTTTGGGCCAGTCTTTATGTCATCCATCCATTTTCTTCTGGGTCGGCCTGGTGATCTTTTGCCAGTAATCTTGCCTACGAGGATCAGCATTAAAAACTCATATTGGGAACCTCTTTGAATAAGTCCAAAGAAGGCAACCTTTCTTCTCATTATGGTTGACATCAGTTCACGTTTACAGTTGTCACGTTTCAGTACTTTGACAACAAAGACTGGAACAAACTTCGTTTTTATGACCAGCTAAAAAGAGCGGCTTATGATTGCATCGGTTTCTACATGCTGACCTCCAAACTTCAATTTGAAGATGGCATCCTATGATGATAAATATAAGAAAAATGCGTTATTTTCAGCTTTATAGACAGTTGTTAAGTCGATTTAAATTTATAAATTATTTTTTTATTTCATGATTTTTGTTAGTTACTTATTATTACCCATATCTCAAAAACTAATAGACCGATTTGATGAAACTAACACTATACCCAAAGTTGAAATATACCTGATTAAACTCAAAAAGTATCGTGTCGTTTTCAAAAAATCCGAAGTCAAACATACAAACATACATACACTTGCGAAATTTAAGACGTGCGTTTATAAGCCTTACTAGATCAACCTCTTATTTCTTTCTAGTCGTTCCCTCAATGCTAAGGATCGTGACTGTATGTCAATCTTCTCCACTCGGTCCGGTTCTGCGCCATATGTACCGCTCCCTGTATCTGGCCTCCAGTTACCTCCTTGAGATGGTCCACCCATCAGCTGGCGCTCTTCCTCTAGCGCGCTTCCCCTCCATTTGTCCTAGAATAATGAGTTCCTCCAGGCTGTGCAAAGGGGATCGCATTATGTGATACTAGATCAACCTACTCAAATATTATAAAATTCCAACGATATCGATAACGATATTGAATTAATAACCTCCTTATTTTGAAGTCGGTATAATGTATTAATTATACTTATGTAGGACTTACTAGATCCGTACATAGTACTTGGGAGATAGTAGGTGCTTACTTAATTAGAAGCGACTCGCCCCGGTGTGCGGAGAGATTTTATCCGTCCTTTTACATTCATTTTCATTTGTTAAACCAAGTAATGTAAAGAATAGTACAATTAAAACCCCGGCTTTAATAAAGGAATCCCCAAACCAAGGATTAGCTAAAAATCCTAATTAAAATTTTCCATAGGACGTCTTGCTTTATAATAATTTAATTCATGGCCTCAGAATGAGGGGGAAAAGCGAATTATACACAAATGCAAATTCTTTGGATAAAGTTGGAAGAATCGGAAGACGTAAATCAAAATTTGTTAAAATTTCGCAATTTACACTTTGTTTCTGAAAATCTATACCTGATATACCTGCCTCCGTGTTTATATTTTTTTAGAGTTCATTAAACTGTTAACTGCCTCGGTGACGCAGCGGTTAGAGGATCGCACTTTAAAGCGATGGCTGCGTCAGAGGTCCCGGGCTCGAATTCCGGGTCGGGCCAAAAAATACCCGTGTTTTTCTATCAAGGAATTCTCAAGGTAGCCCGTAGTTTGGCAGTTGGCGGTGTTTCACCCCCGTTTCTCGAAAAGCACGTAAAGCCGTTAGTCCTCCGGCTGATCTCTCTCCGGTCGTGTCAGATTGCTGTCCCATCGGGCTATGAGAGTGAAAGAAATAGAGTGTACCTGTGTTTGCGGACCTACTTCTGCATTATATGTCCCGCGCAGACGGTTAGTCATAGTGACTGGCCACCGTAGTCGAATTTGACATTGTAGCCTACAATACAATATTAAGGTTCATTGTGTATATGAAATTGGTACCCCTATATGTGAAATTTTTACGTGTCCCTGTGGCAAGGAGGTTGATAAATTTGGTCTCCACTGCCTTTGTTGCCAGCAAAGCGCTGGGCGTCTCGCCCGTCACGCCACCCTTAATGACGCCATCAGAAGAGCTCTTGCCACCATTAATGTTCCTTCCACGTTGGAACCACGTGGTTTGGTCCGTGACGACGGCAAGAGACCCGATGGCCTCACGCTTATTCCCTGGGAACGGGGTCGGGCCTTAATTTGGGATGCAACTTGTGTCGATACTTTGGCCCCCTCCCATCTCAGAGAATCAGCCCTTAAAGCTGGAGCAGCAGCAGAGTTGGCTGAAAACGCCAAGCGTCGCAAGTACGTCTCACTTGCAAGTGACTATGTGTTTGCGCCGTTTGGTGTTGAAACATTTGGGCCGTGGGGACCCTCAGCTAAATTGTTGTTTCGAAACATTGCGCCTAAATTAAATTCCGTTACAGCCAATAATAAAGCTGGCTGGTTCCTAGCTCAAAGGATCAGCATAGCTATCCAACGCGGGAACGCAGCCAGCATCATAGCCTCCTAGCGGCAAGGAAATATTTTCGTTTTTGAATAGGTAACTAATAGGTAATTTTAAGTTATTTTTTTTTATGTTGCATGTCTTAGTTTTATTTTTTCTTGTTTAAATAAATGACTTGTGAGCTTTATTGTGTATTGCTTTAAATATTTTTCTAATAATGATTTAATTACATTTCTTTGATGTACATCCACTCATACCTTTTGAGGAAATTTATGTTTTTCATATAGCAACATTAACAGACGCTCACCCACTTTTAAAACCGAATCATCTAAGCCCTTTCTGGCTTTTGTTTCAATATAAAATAAGCTGCAATTGACCTCAGACAATCTCCCTAACCTCTGTACCCCTATTTACATGATTTGTGTTCAGCAGGACGAATCGACAGGTCATACAATTCAATGTGCCCTCGGATGACACCATTCGTCGAAATGGCTACCAGGTGTCAACGAGCCTTTTGGAGGGATGGAATAAATGATTGCTGAAACAATTGGTTACAAATACATTTGATTTAAAAGGGACTTTTGATGTTGGACGAGGCTAAAAATGAACTTTTTGCCCTAGAACTAACGCTTATTAAGGCTCTATCGAAAATATTCTGATTTGTGGATAAATTCTAACAGGACTATATTTAAACTTAAGACAAAACATATGTTGAAGCAAGCTGAAATAATGTTGCAAAATCTCGCTACTTCCACAATCTTTTTGTAGAATTTTCCAAGATTTATTTTAGATTCAATAAGCCTGTGTTATAAATGAAAAGATATTGTCGATTGACAGAGGGTCACGTTATCTCATGACTAATATTCTTACGTAAAACTTAATTTTATACAGTTTACTTCCAACTAAGTAAGCAACAAGATTTCTATCACAACAGTTTTACAGTCTTATCAGAAAAGAAGACGCAAGTTATAATTCAAGGTGTATAAATCAGTTTATTTACACTCAATTCTGGCCCATTTGCGGATGCCAGGATTAGTTCAAAGATAACTCTGGGTTATATCACCCTCCTGTTAGTACCAAAATAGAAATATGCCCAAGGCCTATAAGGAATTTACAGGATGTCCAAAACGATAAGATCCTAATTTCAACAAACCGTAATAACCGGTACCATTACCATGAGTTTACTCGCTAGCGACGAGGGTTTTACTCACTCTAGCGACGACGTAACTTTTAGTATGGAAACTTTTAGTTCTCTCAGTGACCGCTAGAGACAATTTTCCATAGACTTTTTTGACGTCATCGCTAGCGAGTAAAACCGTTATAAAATTACGGTAACCTTAAGGGACCGACTGTTTTGGCGTCTTAAAACGAGAAGAGCTGAACCCTAATTAGAAGGGAAAAGGCAAAGCAGAAGAAAAATGCATGATGTGTGTTGACTGTCGGTGTACATGTACCGACTTCAAAATAATTTGTTTTATCTCAATCGAAAACGATTGAGTTATCTCAAGCTTTTATGACAGTTTTTTTGAGGTTTATTTTTTTTTGTATCTTTTTTCATTTAATTATTTTTAGTAATTAGTTATGCATATCTCAAAAAGTACTGGACCAATTTTAATGAAAGTTACAGTGTACCCAAAATTGAACTAAAATAAACAATCATCTCGCTATTACTTCTCGTTTTAAAGAAATCCGGAGACAAACACGTGTGTGTTTGTCTCCGGATTTCTTTGTGTGTGTGTGTGTGTGTGTGTGTGTGTGTGTGTGTGTGTGTGTGTGTGCGTGTGTACACACACACAAACACACAGTTACGAATTTTTGCACACGCATTTGAAATCCTTGATAAATCAACATACCTACTTCAAATTTTATTCAATTCCGACGATATCACTAAAATTTTATTCATACAGGTCGAGATGATAACCTCCTTTTTGTTGAAGTCGTTAAAAGCCCAGGTAAAGATATATTTAATGATTTTTACACGTATTATAATTTTATACTTGCTCATGTTATACTCATATTACCACGTAACGTAACAGTTAATTACGTAAAATTAATGCCAATTTAGCTAATATCACGTAAACTGATAGTTTCATTTTGGTATAATTAATATCGGCTGCTCCGTAAACAAGGACTATAATTAACGCTTGTTCGGTAATTATTTTAATGAGTACATTGTGATTAATTAATGTACTTACCTGAAAGGATAGATATTTCTCTTAAACAATATTATTATGAAAGATCATGTCTGAAACATATTGTACAGGTATCATAAGTCTGTATTCTATTTTATCATTATTATAATTTACCACAAAACTGATATAGGATGCTATTGAGTAGGTAGAATAGAGGAGGCAAAAAAAAGGTTCTACGTTACATTCTGTAGAGCCAGTAAAACCCGAAAGATATAAACAATTTCATAAAAACGTGTAAATATATATAATCAAACACAAGGCCTGAAGGAAATCTCATGAAATCGCTATTTTTTTGTCAGCCGTTATTGTCCCATTACTGGACAAAGGCATCCTCCAAACTTTTCCATTGGTTGCTGTAACCGGTGTGGGCTGGCCAGTCTTCGATAAAGTGGTCCAGATCGTTTCGCCATCGTAAAACGATCTGCCTCTCGGACGACGTCCATCGGTTGCCAGCTAGTGGTGACGATTTTAGTCCATTTTCGGGGCACATTCTGTTGACATGGCCTGGTCATCAAGCATCTCCTGGCTCAGCTGTCAAATTAGCAATTCGTATTGTGATTTCGCATGAAATTTATAATATTATTAAAATAAAACAACATAAATATTAATATTCGTACCATTGTTATTATAATGAAAATATTAGTTTACACTGAGTCGGCATTGAGCTGCCTGGAAACTGAACGGCTAAAGTTGGATCGCAATACGCCCTGTAGAGGTGCTCGCAAACTACCGCTAGTAAATTTAAAAAAATGTTAAGCAATTAAATGTGTATGTATGTCTATCGTTGGACTTTAAAATTTTTGAGTAGTTTTATCTAGTAAGGCTTCCAAACACGCATGCTGAATTTCGTAAGTATGTAGGTATGTTTGTATATTTGTCAAATCAAATCAAATCAAATCAAAAACATTTATTTGCAAAGAATACAATTTACAAAATAGGGTCTTAAAATTATGATAGTGTGTGTACGCGTATTCCGCCTGCACGCAGGCATGCAAACATTATAATTTATATTTATTTAAATACAATTTATAACATTAATACAATACAATTTTAAACATTAATAATAAATTTACTTCCAGTCAAAATAGTCCTTTAGACTGCAGAAATTCTCGATAGCGAGAAGTCACAGCGCGATTATTCTTCTTTAGGTTCAATTAGGTATGCTTTAACTATGGGAGAGAGTAAGTTTCATCAAAATCGGTTATGTAGTTTTTGAGATATGAGAAAACTGATTTAAAAGCTTAAAATAACGCATTTGCCGTCTATATAGAAGTAACATTAATTCGTAAGTCGTAATAAGTATATCAAAATTGCGCACACCAACAGTTTATTGCACATAATGCACAGACTCCAAATGTTTCTCCTAAATAGGAGGCAAATGCGTTATTTTAATCATTTAAATCAGTTGAGTCACTAACGATATATTAGTCTCTTTATTTCTCTCCCAAACTCTCGACTTCGTGGTGTTATAAACACAAAACCCTTTTTATATGCTTATACCTCGAAGGGTAAATAACGAAAGGTTGTATGGGTGATTTTGGCGGGAAAACGGCACAGCCTTATCACGCCGTAACAAAGGGCCCTCGAAGCAAGGGGATCGGAATTTCATGGGTGCTGATTTTTATTTATTACAGGACCCACCTGAAGCTCGGGATCTACGGTTTATTAGGGCTAAGAGCGCTGAGATTGCGAGATAAAACCTGCCTAATAATCTTTATTTAAGGTGAGTTTTGCTGAATTTCTAGCTTAGCGAGCAAATTTCATACATGCTAAAAAATAATAAAGTCCAACCCTTTATTCATAATAACTCAAACAGTCTAATAAACCTATTTTAGCTATTACACTGTTTTGTCACTTTCTGTCAAATGATGTCAGCTCCAAGAAAGAGCGAAACAAAACAGTGTAATAGTTAAAACAGGTTTATTACACTGTTTGCGTTTTTATGAATAAGAGGGCTATTATTCAACTCTTACGGACTGTTACACAATGTCCTTATAAGTTCTAGTTAATGACATCTGTCCATTACTTTATGCGAAGACGTCGCATATTTGTATAATTCGCTGATTAGCGCTTATTTGTAGATGGTGAAACGGGCTCATAACGTCTTTCGAAAAAAAAACCGATGAGACGACTATTTTGGAAATCCGTTCCGCGCCCTATAATCTAGATACACAACTATGACATTAAAATCACTACTTTTCTATTCATCTGTTCAAAATAATGATTAAATACGGTATGATCAGACGTATATATAATAAGTGCAAAAAGCGATAAAATCTTACACACGGGTTAATATCGACTTGTGCTATTAAAACTCTCTTATCAACCTCATTGCCTGCTGAGGCCAATAAAAACCAAATATAACTACACATCCAACCAATTATAGGATCCCCTCTCACCTCCATGCAAATTGTATGAGGGCTACATAACAGCCTTATTTCCCAAGGGAGCCCGAATTATAGGGGCGGCAACTTACTAACTTAGTAAGTTTACCTGAGAACAAATGGTTGCTAACTTTCTGCATGACTGAAAAGGTTTGACTGGCAGAGAATGCTTTTAGCATTACGTCCACCTTTGTACAGTAATTTTGTGCAATAAAGTCTTTAAATAAATATGAAAAGTAAATTATGATAACATATAATTATTTAAT
This sequence comes from Pyrausta purpuralis, assembly GCA_963924145.1. Lineage (NCBI taxonomy): Eukaryota > Metazoa > Arthropoda > Insecta > Lepidoptera > Crambidae > Pyrausta > Pyrausta purpuralis. The sequence goes on from OZ001655.1 coordinate 24,138,339, forward strand.
TAGGCAGGGCGCATAGCGCGACGAACTGATGGCCGTTGGGGCAGGAAAGTTCTAGATTGGAGACCCTTCGACCAAACGCAACGTAGGACGTCCACCAACAAGATGGAGAGACGACCTTAAAAAGATCGCAGGATCAAACTGGATGCAGATCGCTAGTGATCGGTCGCTGTGGAAAGCCGTGGGGGAGGCCTATGTTCAGCAGTGGACATCCTTTGGCAAATAATGATGATGATGATATTTATTAATTAGTTAGTTTCAGGTACATGCGTTTGTTTATTTTTTTATGTATGTGTATGTTTGTGATGTCCACTATCAATAAAAGTTTTATTTCTTTCTTATATCATAATGGTGTCTTAAGAACACTTATATTAACATTGAAGCTAAAATAACATGGCATGGCTATTTTCCTAGAGGCAAATCTATTTAGAGTTTAAAAAAAATATTGTTCCTGTATTCTAGACTCGAATCTTAAACACCCCGTTGAATTTGCTTCTTACTTTTTACATACTGTATACTTATTCAAATAAATTACTATATCGAAGGTGACAGCCCTAACATTTTCCTGTGTTTAAGAGGATATTCCAATAGCGTCTGTCTTTTTTCAATGCGTAGCGAGTGAGCGAGGTGGCTAATTAGGGTAGGTGATATAAATGTATCTTTAAGTAGGGTAGTGGAGAGGTGATAGAATTGTATGTGTACGTTATTTGTTTTTGAATCGTAAATGAAGTATTCAAACTACTTTCGGTAGGAATATAATACTGGAATGAATATGAAATTATCTTGTACGTTGGCGCCTTGTACTTTCAGGTACTTAAGGATTAGCGAACTTATTAGGAGATTGTCAACACCCATTTCCCTTTTTCCTAACGAAAAATAAATTTGCAATCACGCCACTAAACTGGAGTAAAATGTCTAAATTTGAACAATATCATTAAGAAATACTAGCTGACTTTTGGGCACTTATTAATTACTTTGATGCGACAGTTAAATTGTCTATATGCTCCGAAGACTAATCTTCTTAATGACTCAACACCCGAGCGGTTGCAGGCAACCGCATAACAATAGAATTTGCATTGTGTCTCGTTCACATACGCTTGAGGGATTAATCTTGAGCCTTATTAATATAACTACTTACCTGACGATAGAAAAGTGTTAGAGGGTCTGGCAAGCAAACTAACCGGATGGCTGAAGTTTCATTGTTTTTATAGTCATAGGGATTTTATAAAATATAAGACAAATTAATTAATTAAGTACCAGTTATTTGTTTGCATTCACACGTCTAAACATGAACACCTTATTATAATGTATGTTTTATTTCAAATAAACATTCTGATTACTGATTTTTCAACGCGATTATGTAACAACCAAAGAAAATTCAACCTCAAATCATGGTTAAATAACTAACCATTCATTTATCCGTGAACAATTGTGTACCATTGTCAAATCGACCTTCACGCTCAGTAGTTTTTAAATGCTTTACTTTGACCCCGTGTTTCCATACAAATGAGCGTTATGTAAAAAGTAGAACAAATTACGGTGTTTAAGGGTTGACGTATTGATGGTAATAACGGTGTGATGTGATGACGAACGGTCACGCACGCGATAACGACATGAGGACAAATATTATTACAATAACCATGTTTGTGCTAAAACCAGTTAGTATGTTAAATTGGAATTGGACACCAATCACATACATTGCTCTGATCCCGAAGTAAGTAGCCAATGTACTTGTGTTAAAAATCAGACACAACGGTGGTACCACAACACCGAGACCAGAGACAATAAAGAAACGATCGTTTTCTACATTGACCCGACCGGGAATCGAACCCGGAACCCCACGAGATGGCGACGCTTGAAACCAGCGTGCTAGCCGCCCGACCACGGAGGTCGTTAAATAATAGTGTGATTACAGCTGAAAATATTTGCTTTTATGGTGTTAACGCATTTGTGTTTAAGTTTGATTGGATTCGTGTTGTTTACTAAGCAAATATATTAGACACGCTACTCGTAAGCTCCAAGTTATAACTTTTTTCTGAAAAAAAAATGCCACATGTAAAGTCCATTTTTCTTTGCTAGTTTAATTTTGTAAACAATCTGGACATTCATTTAAAAAAAATGTTAATAAGTTCTGCACAAAACTTAAAGCCTACACACATAATTCATCGTTGAACACTGAGATCTTTTTAAATGAAATAGTTTGTTTTTTCGTTGATATTCGTTAAAAAGTTATGAAAAGATTGTTTACATTATTAGACTAGCAAAGAAGACTTTATGAAGTTTTTTTATGGTTTGGCTTATAAAATTAAAAAACAAATATTTAAGACTTGCCATTTTGATAACCTCATCCTCTCTAAAAAAGACGGTTTAAAAGGACATTTGTGATATAAAAAAATAATTGATTTTTGTTTCTCTGTTGTTTTATAAAATTTTCTGAGTTAATCATTTGGGTTTATCCCTGGTCTAGTGTGAAATGTTAATACATAGAGAACTATCGTCACGTATTATAAGTAACACACATGAAATCCAGGTAAACCTTTCAACTACTCTTAAAAACATCCGAAGAAACCACTTTTCATACTTTGAAAATATTTGGAGAAAAATCCTTTCCTGTCCAAACAACAATAGCTTCCAAACCCCCAAATAGAAGAATCCACTTACCTTCAAGACCCTCAAAGCAAGTAGCACCGCAGGTTCGATTCTCGTATCACGTCAACTTTCTAATAACTCGCACTCGTCTCAAGCGCTCTCCACACAAGTGCCCTTGAGGTTGGCGCGTGTGTTGTTCGATAGCGTTTTATTTTAGCGATAACATTTTATTTTGACGATAACGTTTTATTTTTCAACTGCGAAATCCAGTTGAGGTCTCATTTTTATCGTCATTTTGTAAACAAATGACTGTGTTAATTGGAAAACTGCCAGTATCAGTTAGCTCTAGTCACAAATACGTTTTTCGGACGCGGATATGTAGTGGGTAAAACGATGTAAAAAGCATTTTGTTTCATGCATGCTTTTCTATAAACGTTTTTATAACTTTTTGTGGTAAAATTTTATAAATATGATTTGTGAAAAAATTAAAACCCTTGTCATTTTAATCCCTACATGCATTTTTTTGGCATATATATAATAAATATGCGCCAGACAACATACCAATTGTTTTCTTTTCGAAGTCAGGATTATTTACCTTGTGTTACGAATTCCCGACAACGATTATGACAGGGTCGTATATCATAAATTCTTTAATACATATAAACATCAATGACTTAGGTACAAATGTTCGTGCTCATCACATGAACATTTGCACTTTGCGGGATTCAAACCCGCGACCGCGGGCATAGTAGTCAGGATCGTTAACCACTATGCCAAACGTGTCGTCTTAGACCCTTTACACATTGCGACTTCTAGCAGCGATGCAGTCGCGATGCTAACGCGCGTTAGCATCGATACAGTCGCAATGCAGAAGCTTGTAATTGTCAAATTATGTACTCAATTTCGGCGACTGCATCAATACTAACGCGCGTTAGCATCTATGCAGTCGAGTTATAACTGCGGGTCTATACGCGACGTATATAATGTAGTAGTATTGTAACTACTTACACCCTCGACGTTTCGACGGTGTTGCAACCGTCGTGGTCACGAGGAGACTGGCGCTCGGCGTCTTCGTCTGCATCGGGCGGCCGGTTCTTCTGCTACCCTCCAACTATCCGATATTTGTTGTGCACGTGAACTAGAGTCAGTAGGTTCAGTGCGACACACAACACTCACAGTATCCGGGTTAATGTTTATTGATAAAGGCGACACACACGGTTTGCACTTATTAATCACTGGATTCCAGGCCGATGACAACTTAAACTCGTCTTCCCGATTGAAATTATTATACTTCTTGATTTCAATCGCTTCACGTATTACCCTAGTATGGTAATGGCGATCCGTGGAAAGGATTTTCGGGTCATGTAACTCCATCCAGTGATTAGTCCCCATATTAAGCAGATGTTCTGCCACCGCGGATTTATTGGTCTGCCGATTTTTCACTGCAGCGATGTGTTCCTTGACTCTTTCGGCTATAGTCCGTTTAGTCTGGCCAATGTACGAACTACCACAGCTGCAGTCTATTTTGTAAACCCCCGGAGTTTGAAAAGGCAATACGTGACCACGACGGTTGCAACACCGTCGAAACGTCGAGGGTGTAAGTAGTTACAATACTACTACATTATATACGTCGCGTATAGACCCGCAGTTATAAGTTATAATGCAACGCGAAAGTTTAAAAATATATCTATGCAGTCGAGTTTCTGCATCGATGCTAACGCGCATGCAGTCGCGTGATGCTAAATTAAATTTGTACATTGCGTGAGTCGCGATGCTGAAGCACGTTTTCAAAACGCGCGAATGCATCGATGCTAAAAGTCGCAGTGTGTATGGGGTCATATGTATGATGTATAACCTAAAGTACTATATATGTTATACTTATTTTTTGTATTAATCGTAGCTATATTCGATTATTAACTGCCAAAGTATTCAATTATTTTGTTATCGTTAAGTTTTTATTTTATATTTTCTCATAATTTGATATGTGCTGCAAATAAGTAAAGCCTATAGGTACACTAGCCGTGTCCATGAAGTGAAAGTGACTATAACAGCCTCTCAAGAGCTCTCCACATGAGAGTGCTAGACTATACACGGTGGCGCAAATAACAAACGGTAGAGATTATATAGAGATTAGATTAACAAAGAAAGATACAAAGAGAAATTAGTATTTGTTTTGATACAAAGCTTGTGCAGTGAACGGAATACTAACCGGCCACTGCAAACTGAACAAACATTTGTCCAATATGAACAGTGATCGGATAATAAGATGCATATTTACCTAAAGTTCATTTTGGCCTAAAATATAATGAAGGCGGCTTCTTAAATAAAACATTTGTTTAAATATAAATCCCGGGATTCCAGTAAATTAGGGAATGTGAAACTAGTATGTAATATGGTGAGTTAACGACGTCTATAGATTTTGTTTAATAAAAAAATGATTATAACAACCAGGAGTGGAATTGTGTAAAGCAATCGTATTCATTTGACAGTTCAAAACGTACGGTATGATGTGTCAAATGGCAAAGAACAAAGCGTTTGACACATCATACCGTACGTTTTAAACTGTCAAATGAATACGATTGTTTTACACAATTTCACTTCTGGGTCAAACAATAAATACTTAGTTTTTTTTATTAAAAAAAACCCCGAGATTTTCCGATGTTAAACTGCATTCTGCATTATCCTCTTGAACTTTGGTAAGATAACAATACACTAGTTTTAGTAAAAGAAACATTTAAAAAAAATAACCGTTTAACCATTAAATAACCCAGTATGGGTTGCTATTTGATGAAGAAACGGGTTATTGTCGATTCGCCACAAAGTCGATTTGCCGCGTTTTTGTAAGTTCCATACATTCAAAGTAAACTCGCCACAAACATGAAAAGTATATGTCGATTCGCCACAGTTAAATAAAAGTTGTTGTTAATTCGCCACACATCTTAAAATTATACCATTTTTAAGTAAAGTACCATTAGCAAGCAAAGCAAAACAAATTCTTCAAACAAAAATGACCGAAACTTTGTCACTGGTTATGCTGATTTTAGGTATCCATCTAGTTTAACAAAAAAACATTTTTTTTTATATTTCCTATTTAATAAATTAAAATTAAACTAAACCAAAATACTAATTTAAAATTCACAATATCAATACGGCTGTGATTCTTGGATTTTTTTTTCAATAAGAACTGTGATTTTGATAATAAGAAATACATATTTTTATTCCTATCAAGTGTTTCGTTTTTCTGCAGTCTCTACTTGGAAAACAAGTGTGGCGAGTTTACAGTTGTAGAAAATATTATATTACAAGTCTGGCGAGTTTACACATGTATTTTTTCGTGGCCAATCGACATTGTGGCAAATCGACAATATCCCAAAGAAACCAGTAAGGAACGTAAACTTCGACAGTATCTAAACATTATAATTTTTTGGTAAGTAATCTGATAATATTAAGATTATACTTATAACATACTATATGTAACTCGATTTGACAGGACAACTGCTACCAAACAGTAATCTTTTTAGTCATTTATTTGTGGATTTTATCCAATTAAGGCCCGATTTTATCAACTTCAGATATGGAATACTCGACGAATATAAAACATAACGCCTAATATGAAAACTTCATCTATTTGACAGCAATCATTTATGTACATTTTATGTAAACGACATTTTAAAATCGGTAGTTTCATACTTATTAAGTCGGATAAGTCTTCTCTGACGTTGATAAAATCGGACCTAATAATACTACTGTACTTAAATAACTCTGATTAATTTTGCTTCTGCTTCTCACGTCGGTATAGTTTTCTTCTTTTTTTATATGTCATGCCCTCCTTTGACCTCTTGATACGACTCTAGCTAGATTCCACATCTACTTTATTTCGATCATGTGTTTCCTTTTCCTTCAATCTTTTCCCTGTACAATTAATGGCTTTATACGTAATCTTTCAAGAAACTCGACTATATAGTAACAAATATATTACCAATCCCTAAACAAATGTAGTCACGGCGGCCATGATTGATTGTCTGTTTGTCAGACGGGATGCGCACGCGATACGGTTCACAATTACATCTCGGGGATGTGTATAGAGCTGATAAAAAAACTAATATATAAAATTCTCGTGTCACAATATTCGTTCCCGTTCTCCTCCGAAACGGCTGTACCGATACTTACGAAATTCGATATGCGTTTTCAGTAGGTCTGAGAATCGGCTACTACCTATTTTTCATACCCCTTAGTGATAAGGTTTGTTCACCCTTAAAACTTCTTTTAACATTTTTTGGACGAATTTTTTTGCTTTAATTTTTTTTTAATGTGGCATTAAAAAATACAAACAACCCTAATTTTTTACTTTTTTATCATAAACCCCTATTTCTTGTAGCCATTTTAGTAATTTGATCATTTTTCACTCCGCTCGATAACTGATCAATTAAAGTGTTTTTCTTAACTTTTAAAATTACGAGGCTGGGCGAGGCGGGGACCGTGCGGGACGGTGCTAGGAGCGAAGCATAGTTCGCTGGGTCTGATAGTAACATAATAAAATTGACCATTACTTTACACTTTGAAAAAAGTTAACTTATTTTATTTATTTACTTATACTTTATTGCACAACCAAAAATTTGTACAAAAGGTGGACTTAACGCCATATGGCATTCTCTACCAGTCATACCTTAGGGCTAAGCAGAAATGATTGTAGGCGGTGCGACAGAAAATAAGAAAATGGGTTACTATTAAAAGAAAAAAACGATAAATTTCACACATAAATAAAATATACATGAAAAACATATCTCATAAAACAAAACAAAATAACTACAATTTACAATAAATACAATATACAATACAACAATGCTTTCCGGATGTTGTTGGGGTTGCCGCGCTTCTGCAGCGCGTCGGGTATGTTTGCCGAGGCACACACTGATGGATTTTACGCGATCATTCGCAAGAAAGTGGCCTCGCTGATGAGCAGAGTGTGCGGCAGCTCCAATGCCATTCTGAGGGTGGTGGGGGGTAGGCCCGAGTGTCCTATCGCTGATCATTGGGCGGCCCTTTTGATCGGAGCAAAGCATTAATTGAAAAAAAAAATACGTATTATTGCATTTTATTGGGTTGACATTTTTTTTTGTAATTAATTGACATGTGTATTTTAATTATTATTTGAAATTATAATTATTATTTATTTAGTTTAATGCTACTAACGTAATCGTAAGAAGTACTAACAATTTATATGGAATTTTATTCTGAAATAAAATATTTGAATTGAATTGAATTGAATATGATCTAATAAAATATTACATATACATAACGCAAGCGATAAAATAAATACATATACCTGTTAAAATAAATACATACACTTGTACATACTATAATAATTATATACTATGACGACGTATTAGAAGCTTATGGATTACGCTTTGTTGATGCTTCCGATATACAAATGTAGAAAGTGTGCACGGACGAGTCTCTTAAATGAAAATTACTTACTTACTTATCATAAAACATCTATGAAATAACAGGCAGGAGACCTCACTGATGATTTTCTAAAGCTTGAGCAGATTAGCCATTAGTTGAAATACTTTTATCATTAGCTAGCGGTCCCCCGCGACTTCGTCCCCACGTTTTGAGTTTGCTCCTTCTCCTCCCGTCGCAACGTGGATGTTTGGCTTACAGCCTAAATCCTCCCCTAATAAATAAACTATTCAACATTTTAAATCGGTCCAGTAGTTCCGCGGTCAATAAAACTCTTTATCTTTTAATATTATTACAGAGGTAATGTGTAATAACATCAATGATAATAATAAAAAGCTGAAAATGTTTATGTGCCAAAGATACCCGACTATCCTAGCCAGTCATAGATTGTCTTTTGAAAATTTTGCACCATTTCTGAAGTATTAATATTCTACAGCAAGGTATATTAATATGTATAAGATCTACATGTGGAAAGGAAAATGTTCAAATGAATGTAATCTCGTTAGGTCACAAAATTTTCAGCAGTATTTGGAGGCTCGATTATTTACAAACCGTCATTTTATCAGCTCTCACAAATCTCAACCCCCAAAGGGTTGCGTTAAGGGCCCGATCGGCCGACAGTCGGCTAGTCGCCCGGAAAATTATGTTGCCTACCTCGAGCAAGGTACATTTTTACGCTTTTGTTTTATCTACCATCCTCCCCATTATGCCTCTTTAAACGACAGAGCGGACAGATTTGTTGGATGGGGGGTGTCGTCTTTTGTTTTTATTTTATTGTTGTGATCGCGAAATGTGCGAGTTGTTTTTTTGTTTTGACGTGACAACGTCTTAAATTAGGTTGCGGCTGGGAGTCACTTATGAAAAAGTGTAACGCTCGGTAACGTTACGATGAGTCACCGAACGAGAGAGAGGCCCGCGCGCGCAGCACTGAGAGCGAGTGAGAGGCACGCGTAAGAACGAGAGAGACAGACATAAAAAGTCGTTGTCACGTAAAACTTTCGCCCGTATACCGACTTTACAGGCAACCAATTTTTTTTGTGTAGACGTGTTCAATGGATTCAAATATGAATAAGTTCTTTTTTTAATATTATTTCTACTTTAATCGTAAATTAAACAAAATAAACAGATGTTTAATCTTATTCTATTGTGTACTCTACCAGCGTGACAATGGGAACTTTCAGATATATAATAATATCTACCGAGAAATCCCGACAAAATTACATTTACCATCAACGACAAACCTGTGATTGCCGGTTATTACATCTTTTATATTTACGTTAATGTACCAAATTCAATATCTTTCAATAGACCTGAGCGGCACCTCCATATAAATGGCGGCCATATTTTAGTCGCCTTATCGGGAAAATGGAAAAATCTAACAAAGCGATCCCAGCAAATAACAATTACTTCGAACACTGAACGGAGTAAAAAAATAACGAAATGGCGCAGGAGCTGGGCGCCTGTCAACGAAAGAGTAGTGCAATGGGAGAACCATCAGTAGGCATTCAGGTTCTGAAATTAGTTTTGATTAGCAACATAATATCATTTTCAGCAACTATTTATCATTTTCTTGTGGATTTGAGATTTGAGAGCTATCTGACGTTACATATAGTGGTTTGATTGAGCCTTGGCTCCGTTATTATGACGATGAAGCAAAAATCTGTCCAAGTCCATTTATTTTAACCCGTTTTAACATTTGGTGATGTTCAAAAAGTAACTAACGTAGTCATAACTGACAGTGGGGATTGTCCTCTGATCGGGCACATTATTAAATTAACAAGATCTTTATACTCAATTAATTACTAACATAGTCATCTATACTAATATTATAAAGCTAAAGGTTAGTTTGTTTGAACGCGCTAAACTCAGGAACTACTGGACCGATTTGAAAAATTATTTTTGTGATGGAAAGCTTATTCATCAAGAAAGGCTTTAGACTATAAAACATCACGCTGCGACGGGATAGTAGGGAGCAAACACAAAACGCGTGAACGCAGTCGCGGAGACTGCTAGTTCATTATACGAGTACTAACAATCTAGATCACAGTTGTCTGAAATAAATACCTTTTATTTTATTTTATTACTATTGACACTATACTTGGTGCAATCTTTTTTACTTGTAACTGAATCGCCAATATTCTGAATAACAGTTAAGTTTTCTTCTGTTATCATTGGCATCAAGATTTCTACAATAAGTTTCGCAGTAAAACCAAATTGCGAGCCTACTGATCACTCTATAAGTTGAAGGGTGTATTGGGACGTTACGAAATTAAAACAATTCATTACGTTTTATTATTTTTCAAAGCGAATTTGTAACAAATTCTGCGGAGCAAACGGCTGTGTTTTCGCAAGGGTTAAACTAACATTTTGCGAACCAACAGACCGGAATTGCGAAGTATTTTTTAGCTGACTGTTGCCTTATAAAAGACAAAAAAAAAGTTTACATAAGAAAGGATAAAAAAAAACAGAAAGAGATAGTATACAAATCAAAATAAACACTCAAGCATCTTCTTATAGGTACTTTTGTAGCAATGTAAATACGAGTATTTACATTACAAAAAATGATATTTTTTAAAATTGAAAACATGTAATAGAGTTGATAATCATATGACTTTAATTTAAATTATATTACTATAAGAACATAAATAAATAATTAGATCAAATACTTTGGTCCCAAAAAAGTCATTTTTTTCAAAACTTCATTTAATAAAAGATAGGGTTTAATTCCAACGCTGCAAAAAAAAAAAAAACACTAAAAATATTATATCGCCATTCGGAATTCACCCAGAGATAAGAGTTCGCGACAAACCCTCTTTAAAAATTGCGGGAGACTCAAATTAAATGTAAATATCTTAAGAAATTTAGTTATTCCTTGAGGGAATATTAAACAACTTGTTAGGGATGGTTTTACAATCTCCTTGATTTTTATCTCGAGTTTTTTAACACAAACTGACTACAGAAAAGATAGTATTTAGGTTAAATTTTCCAACAGCGAAATGTTAGAAGAAAACGTTTTTATTACAACGAAATTGAAACCTAACGTCATCATAATAAACTCATTCATCTACCAACATACTTTTTGTGTGAAAATGATGTCTTAAGTTTTATAAAGTGAGACTGCAATGTTTTTAAAAAAAACTTTCTGCAGATCTTCTTATTATCTACTATGCAAGCTGGAGAAGAGATTGAGAACGTTATGTTTACGTTATCTATTCCATTCCAATACCAACGGTATTACCAAAACTTATGAATAGGTTTCCGTAAGAAATCATTTTTAACGGATACCAATTAGTTTTGGTACAGTCCGTCAGAAAAACAACTTATTTCACGAGTTTAATCAAAAACCTTTGGTATTACTTTTGAGTATCAGGGTGAACAAAAATCGTTTACGTATCTCCACGTATAATTGCTCATTGACGGCTGCCTAGTAGGTACGTAACTAGAGACCAGACTAGGTGATAGGAGTAACACGAATGGTGCCCTAGGGCTTATTGCTCGTCCAATCACCGGATCACGGACAATCTATCTGCTGATAGCCTATAAGCATGAGCGTAGGAAGAGTAAGTAGACACTAGGGATGATCGAGATGTATAAACATAGATGTGTGGACTTACATATTATCGATACATCGATTTTTTATGACTTGACGACCCGTCTGGTGTAGTGGTCGAGAAATCGCCTGCTACGCAGCGGGTTGCGGGTTCGATCCCCGCACAATACAAACATTTGTGTGCATAAACATGTCTGTTTGTGTTGGTCTGGTTGTTTTCTATGTATATTATGTATGTATTTACAAACAAAAAGTATTTAAGTATTATATCCGTTGTCTGGCACCTCTAACACAAGCTTTGAGTAGCTTACTTTGGGACTAGATGGCGATGTGTGGGAATGTCCAAAGGATATTATTATTATTATTTATAAAAAATATATCGCAACGTCAATTATTTTAAAATACGCTTTCTAGTGTGCATTAAATGAATTAGGTTCAACTATTTTTAAGTCAGATAGTCATTCATTAGCTATAACTCATGACTATCAAGGCAATAATTTTTTCTACTAGATGATATTGGTCGACGAAATCATAGGAAGCCGTACGAATAGATTTTTTCTAAATTTCTCAAACGACAAAAAACGTTCTAAATCTTCAGTTTCCATTCAAAAAACAACATTTCAGTTTTATTTGTTCCCAAAAACATACATCTTTATCGAACATACTTTTACTCTAATACTATAACATCGATATTTTTCTAATATCGATCATCGCTAATAATAATAAATAGTCTTTATTGCACTAGACACAGGTTACAAAAAATATAATAAACCATACAAATCACAAGTACAATACAATATTGGCGGTCTTATCGCTGGAAGCGGTCTTTTCCAGACAACCATTGGGTAGAAAGTATTGTCTGACATTATAGAATAAAATATATAAAAGACACACTGCCTGATATTTTCTGGACGTGTGTCATAGAACATTCAAAAACGGTTTTGATACGGTATGGTTACTGACCAATAAACAATATTGGAGTTTTGGTTGGAGTAGATGGTACCAAACTACTTTAAAGCCTGATAGATAAACTAAATAAATAGAATTCACTTGTTATGCTACTAACGAAGCTTGTATATTTTATCGAGTTATGTACCTTTTTAAACCATGCATTTTTAATACATATCGCGACCATCTCAAAAACTATGCCCTATGTAAGATAAGCTATACATGAACTTAGTTTTAGTTTAAAGTATCGAGATCTATAGAGACGACTTTTACCACTAAATAAAATATGATGCACGGTTACTACTTAAATCTAACGATTTAAGTAGTAACCGTGAAATAGTAAAAGAAGTCCGCCAAAGTTGTATTTATTTGACGCTGCGAGCGCTGTCATCGATTTGGGTTTCCCCACTAGCTACTTCGCACACGTGAGGTGCTCGTAGTGATACCGAAGTGAAGCAACCTACGGCGCGGTCGTCTTTGCATGGGTGACCATTCCGACCTTATAAGTGACGTACATCACGAGCATCTTCGCAAGGCACGTTAAGCCGTTGGTCCCGGCTAATATCGGTTGATATAAGTCGTTAAGCCTAGTCAGAGGCCATATGGGCGGCTTGATAAAATCTGACAGCAGGGTTAGTCGCTTGCCATGCAATCACCCCTCCACCAACCCGCACTGAGCCCGCGTGGTGGAGTATGGCTCAAAACTACATCATAGTTGAGGCCTTTGCCCAGCAGTGGGATGTTACAGGCTAAATTTACTACTTCACACACAGCAATTAGAGACGAATAAAATTGATTGTGGCGGCCGGCATACGCAAGTATTAAGCGTTACCGTCTGTACGTATTAATGGCGCAATCTAAAGGACTAACCATTAGTTAGCTAGGAAGTAGATGTACGTTATGAATGGTGCCCTAGGGCCTAGAGCTTATTACCTGCCCAATGATCACGTCGCCTTTGGGAGCGCGCCAATCCACCCGCTGATAGCTTATAGGCGAGTAACTAAGTTGACTTTAATGTCTGCCTAATCTAAACGTATGTGTTTAGTGATCAGGGATTTTTGTTATGAGAAGACTCGTATCTTAACCTATGATGACTCCTACGTATCCTTCTAATAATATTAATATAAGAAGGATACGTAGGAGTCATCATAGGTTTTATAGAACTTGGGATGGTTCAGCCAAATATGAACTGGCTGCCTTGGACTCAATTGAAACTAAACAAAAAGGATAAATAGAGAAACTGAACTATTTGAAAGTAACCTATTAAGTCTAGAACATAGACTAAAAGTGGCGTGTCTTTCAGTCTTCTACACACTGAATTTCGGAAAGAGTGCGAGAGATTGCTCGTTCTGATTCCACCAGCCCTCTTTCACCGGCGGAATTCCACCCTTACGTCGTAGACATACCAGCAATACGCACTAATAGGTTTCGATCTAAATTTCGCTTGCGCATTGCTAGGGAGTAAAATTCACTGCCGGCAAAACTGATTCCTAGCCACTATGATTAAGGGAAATTCAAGAAGAGATTACATATGTTTTTAAGGGAAATTTCTTCCATGGATTACTAGTCAGACATGATCCATCGTATGTCACATGATCACTTACCATCAGGTGAGATTTGTGGCCAAATGTCGGCGTGCATAATAAAATTTATTTCTCATCACATCAAGAACGATTACAATTGAAAAAGTTACTTAAATACCGACACAAAAATGATATTTAGGTTGAGCTGAAAAAATTTTCACGTTGACTATTAGTTACTTGTATATTACAAATACTAGGTTCAACGAAGCATTAAAACACTAAGGAAGACTCTACCATAATATGTATTACTTATACACGAACATAATTTATTATCATTGTTTCTGAAGTTTACGCGAATATGACTCATGAAATAAAATTCTATTTATTTATTTTTTTCAATACTCTGTAAATGACAAATTACATTTTACTCTATCCGTGACCACGGAATCTGTAAAGTGTTCGAAACGTCGAGATAAAATTTAACAAATTCGCAAAAAGTTACTCCGTAAAACAGAGTTTTATTTCATTATTTAATAACCAAAATACCCAATTCATCCGTCATACCATGATGGAGAGTATAGACGAAGATTGGACGCGGTCCAATACAGCCCAGTGTTGTGTTTCCTTTGGTACAGTCCGGCCAATGTATCCCTTGATGAGATGTCTGCCGCAGGACGTACAATCAGCCACGTACAATAATTTCGTCTAGCATTGTTTGCAGAATTGTACGTAGGTTATAGTTACACATTAAATTATAGTTAAGATAGAATCAACTGATCGAGGTAGTCAAAGAACTCACGTATTATGGTATGCCACACGGAAAGCCTTGGATTTTCTAAATGAAACAAGGTTTAGGCTATTTGGAATATTATATTGATTTAAACTTACATAAATAATACCTTCCTTTATTAACAACTAGCGGTCTTCCACGACTTCGTCCGCGCGTTTTGAGTTTGCTGCCTCCCTTTTCGTTGCAACGTGATGTTTTAGAGTCTAAAGCTTTAAGCGATGAATAAGCTATCCAACACAACAATGTTTTTCCAAATCGGTCCATTAGTTTCTGAGATAATAACAAACAAATAAACTCTTTAGCTTTATAACATAAATATAGATACCCTACCTTATTATTACCTGATTGATAATAAGGTAGTAGCAATCCCGTTACAATCCATTTTAAAGCTAGAATATTGTTTACTTCAGATCCTGTGCCCCTCCGTCTGGTTTTGTGTTTTTAAGAATTTTGTTGGCGTGGTCATTAATTCTTCTTCCATCAAACAACCTGTTTCCAACTGTACGCGTCAAAATTTCGTTGCACATGATCAGGGACAGTCAGGTTCATTTACTGACTGCAGTCCATCGCCCGGTCAACGGTTGCAGCGTTGAATCCGTTTTCGCTCAGTCGATGAACATTTGTGGGTTTGAATAATTCCATACTTGCCGATTCAAATTGTGCTTTTAGTAGCGAAATCTGTCCATTTTGGTTTCGATGTGATCTGTTTTCGAATTAAGAATGGGAAGCTACATTGATAGAAGTACTGAAGCAATGTTTAAAAGTTGCAGCGGATACTCTGGACAAGACGAACAATTTGTTATGAGTAACTGATTGTCTCAGAGGCAGGTATGATCTCACATGGGGCCTTTTTGGTAGGATGCAATCTTGGACGGCTATCTAAAGGACCTCATATGAACATAAGAACTTTGGAGTCATCTATACTAATATTATAAAGCTGAAGAGTTCGTTTGTTTGAACGCGCTAATCTCAGGAAATATTGTACCGATTTGAAGAGATATATATAGTCCCCCTAGCCGATTTCGACTACGGTGGCCAGTCACAATGACTAACCAACTGCGCGGTACATATTATAGTGCACAAGTGTGTGCGCATACACAGGTGCACTCTCTATTCCTTTCACTCTCATAGCCCGATGGGACAGCTATCTGACACGACCGGAGAGAGTTCAGGCGCAGGACTAAAGGCTTTATGTGCTTTTCAGAGGCACGGTGGTGAAACACCGCCAACTTCCAAACTCCGGGCTCCGGGTAAGAATTTCTGAACAGAAAAACTCAGGTATATTTTTTTGGCCCGACCCGGGGATCGAACCCGGGACCCCTGACGCAGCCGTCGCTTTAAAGTGCGACCCTCCTACCGCTGCGCCACCGAGGCAGTTGAAGAAATATTTTTGTGTTAGATAGCTTATTTATCGAGGAAAGCTTTAGAGGAAGCTAAAGTACATCATGCTGCGACGGGACGGGAGGGAGCAAACTCAAAACGCGCGGATGAAGTCGCGGGGGACCGCTAGTGTTTTTCTCTATTCCAAAACCAATAAAAACTGTCAAAAAAAATCCCAAGAAAACGACACCTTCTCCTCGAAACTTGTATATACATTTACTTGAAAATCAGAGATAAAGGTACCCAAGCTGTCAAAATTGGATTAAACTTGACTATGCTTCTACGGACGGAAAGGATCGTCCGCTCCTATTCAGAATAACGTATGTGGATATTTCCTTATAAAATCATGAGGCAACTGTTGCCCTACACACTCACTGCTTAGTGATGTTATTATTGTTGTGCTGTGATGTAAAATTATCGATATTTTGAGTAACGATATTTCCTTTCGAAATATTAAATGCCTGAGTTGACTAAGAGCGGTCATAAGTTAGAGGAAAACATTAAACTTTGTATAAATAGTGTGAATTTTGTGTGTTTATGAGTAAAATGGTCCTCAAGCCTGTGTAGGCATAGAGCTGTATGCTATGGAGTAGAGTCTAACTGTTTATGTTTCACATCCATTATTTGCATAATTTTGAAATTTGAATTTGTAATTTTTCAATCGATAGTCGAATTGGGTACAAAACTAGCGGAATCTCCATAAATACCTACACATGAGTAAAAACAAAACCGCCCAAGGCTGTACACCTAAACACAATTTCACACCCTATCCACACTATCAAAATTCACAGCGTGTTTCTCTCGTATACTACAGCTTTTAGGGTGACACACAAGGAACCGTTTTTTGGGCGGTACTTTATTTTAAAATTGGTGAAAAAACCTTAGGATTTTATATCTTCTATTCTTATATCTCTTGATTTATTCGTTTCGAAACCTATTATCGGGTCTGTCTGGGTGTTGTGGTACCACCGTTATGTCTGATTTCCATAACACAAGAGCATTGGCTATACTTACTTTGGGATCAGAGCAATGTATGTGATTGGTGTCCAATATAATTTATTTATTATTAATTCCTTTTTACGTACAAAATTAAATAGGACATAAAAATGCCAAAATAAAACTTAGAACTGTATAATTAAGAAGGTAGTGTGTTTTTAATCCGACAACAATTTAACATCAGCTAGTATATTTTTTTTGGCAAGTATCAGCACCGAAAATATAAAAATAAGGAAAATGTCAATGACGTAGAATGTACAGAGCACGGTCGAGATCCCTGCTCGCCTTTCCTCATTGTAAACTAAAATTGCTTGCACTAGCACTTGCTTAAAGTGTTAAAACGGCGGTGATCAGGGGTGGAATTGTGTAGAGCAATCGTATTCATTTGATAGTTCATAACGTACAATATGATCTGTCAAACGCTTTGTTCTTCGCCGTTTGACAGATCATACCGTACGATTTGAACTGTCAAACAAATACGATTGCTTTACACAATTCCACCTCTCGATTGTTAAGTACATGAACAGCTTTGTAAGATCATTTTGCACCGTCTTTTCATTGGAATTCTATTTCACACCTGTTTTAGCTTAGCAAAGCAATAATACAAAAAAAACCTGCAACGAAGTAACTCAAGCTTATAAATAAATACTCCGATGAGTTCCCGCTCCAACTAACCTCCCGTATGTTTCCTCAAGTTTTACATGCCCACAATAGACGTTGTCCCGTCGTGTCCCTATTTCTGTCCCCATTGTCCGTCAGATTCTGTCCGGGACGCCTCGTCTGGACGAAAAGCCTTCGGGGTTGGCGCAATTTGATAGAGAAAGCGGTTTGCTATAATGTTTTATATGAGGTGGTCAATCTAGATTAGTATTCTGATAGAAAGTGTAATGATTTGTACACCTATACGTCAGATGACACAAAAGATATTGAGATTCATTAATAGTGAGTAGAGATCGGTGAAAAAGTTTATCATGAGCTTTGCAGAACAGTCGGATGTTGTTATTATGTATGTATAAATAGACAAGGTAGAGTTAGTGCTAGCCTAGCACGAATTTGACACAATTGAGTAGTTTTATACAATAACCTAACAATTCGGGTATCCCTATATTTAGAGAAAATACAATTAAGTTGAGGCAAACATTCAATCATCAGTCTTATCAATTTTAAAATCGAATCTTATTATTTTTAACAAATAAATTTTAAAAGCTCCGTAAGCAGTTAAAAGTGTGTCAGTTGAACGCATAAAACTATGGCAAATCGCCATATAGTAAATCTATGGTAGAACAAAAGTGACGTCAACCATTGGTGGTGGCAACTAGCCTATGTATAAGTGCTGAAAACTATATCACAAAAAACGGCTAAGTCCGAGCTGTACTCGCACTCTAAGGGTTCCGTGCCAACTATAACTAAATTAGAGATCCACTTACTTCCACTTAGCCAAAATACCACATTTTTTTTTGACAGCAAATATAACTTTGTTTTTCATAGTATTTGTATGAGTCACAAAGTTATGTTTGCGGTTATTGAAAATGTGCTCTATCTTAAAAAATACTAATTAGATCTGGTTCAAACTTATTTCTTTTGATAGTCTTTGTCAAGATCTACATCGTGTATTTTTTTTCGAAATTTACACTAGCTTAGTTAAAAAGTTAGATGGGGGTGAGCATTCTATCTCCCAAACGTTAGACTTTTAGAGAAAATAGGTCCGTGTCATTTCAAAGACCTATCCATAGATACCCTTCACGCATAGGACGGACAGACAGACAGACAGACTTGACGAAACTATAAGGGTTCCCTTCTTACCCATTCGGCAACGCAATTCTAAAAACGCCTACTCTCCTAATTTAGGGCATTTATTTACTCGTTCCATTCACGGCTTGCGTATCCCTATGCGATAAGATAAGGTATCCCGTATTAATCGCGGGGAGCGTTCCGGGATTAACCCCGGTTTACGAGAGGCCCAGGTTTAGTGCCGGTTAAAGCCTATTAACTAGATGGGTTTTAAGCGAGGCTGCATCGTTTTGAGCAATGGATTATAAATTCAAATCAGTTTTATGTATGCACATGTTTTGGATCGGATTGGATTTCTCATAGATATTCATCATTCTCATAATATTCGACTTAAAAAGAGGTCCTCAGTTCGAACTGTATGTTTGTATGTTTTTTACCTCGAGTGGGTAAGTTATGACTATTTGAGATCAACTTTGTACTTTAAAAAATATATATAACTGCCTGCTATTTACTTCTTTTTCTGCTTTTGAATTTACAATATTTACTTTTAATCCCTTTGATATTCAAATTCATTTTTTTTCGTGATAGAGGGATGCTAAAAATTTCGTGCGACCGTAACTTTGCTATTAAAGGCGGGAAAAAAACAATGGAGATTTTCCGGAAGGTGAATAGTTTTGGTCTTAGCCGTAACTTCGTGTATTACACTATTAAACGATACAAGAAGACAAGTTCATTAAAAGATTGCCTAGGAGGTATTGGCCACTCTCTGTGAGGACGAAACTGAGCAGTTTTACACTCAAAAATCGTTACTAATATTATAAGGCTGAGGAGTTTGTTTCTTTGAACGCGCTAATATCAGGAACTACTGGACCGATTTAAAAAACTATTATATATAAATATAAATATATATCTATTATATATAGGGGAAGAAAAATCACAACGCGCGGACAAAGTCGCGGGAAGCCCCTAGTTTCCTATTAACCTGTCAACGCCGATTGCTATTTGATCTACTGAAAGTGTGTGATGTTCTGAATGAATAAACCCATTTTCTTACTTTCTTTCTTTTTTTCGTTCAATCAATATCCTTATCATTACTATCTATCAGTCCCGTCTATCGGTATCCTAAGCTATAGTAGCTACTAGACAATATCGCATTCTTAAATATGATCTCCCAATGTTTCCGTCCCGAGAACTATTCCTTACTAATAGTATCGTATCTGCAAGACGCCCTCCACTTATCCGCAGATTATCTCGTCCTTTATGTTCCTTAATGAATTGTTTTTCCGTTTGTTTGTCCCACGAGTAATCTGGCCTGTTTGTGACATATTTATCAAGATTTCGGAAGGTCGGCATTTTTGATGGTAACCTTCTTTTGTTAGTAATAGTACATATTTTAATTAAGAAGGAAAAAGTTTGTTTAAGGTGTTACCATGTCTCCTGAGCTTATAATCTAACCCTGGCGGCAAGTAAAATACATTTTACAGAAATATAAATGCATTTTCATGCTTATAAATGTTTCTTTCATAATGAGATCTTTATCTATAAAAAGTATTAGTTGTATACATCGGCACTTTAAGACGTCGCAATATAAACCCACACACCACAGCTTCGGGACAATTGTGGGTTAGTGCTGAGAGAAGCCACGCAACAAACTCAGTCACTATTGTCAATTCTTCCTCTATTCTTTTGTTTTCTTATATGTGACTGTAAAAATGCCCGGTGGTTGTTTGACCTATTGATTGATGCCCGGTTAACTGTAAATATGCTTCTGTAACGTTTCTTTGACTATAGTGTTTTCTTTATAACAATGACGAACCCATAAATTTAGCACACTTGAAGTTTATCAGCTCTTCAGTAGAAACAGCCGGTAATTAAAACTACGGTCATTTCCTGGCAATCCAATAAATGGAGAGGTGCAACCGGACATATTTACCCTCAGTCTGAGAGCTCGCGGCCAAATTGCATGTCTCGATGAGTGCAATTGGTAAGGAGCGGCGCACAATGGAAATTTTTAATGAAATAACTTTATTCGACACAAAGTACACATTTACAATATATAAATAAAATAAAACATAGTAAAACGAGTTTATTAGTAAGTAAATTTGTGTCGAAAAGGTCCACGCTCAGCATTATTCGTGACAGTTTATTCTTGTATTCTGCGGAAACCATACACACATACATTGCTATGAAAGGTTTATAAGAAAAACGAAAAAAAATAATAGTAGCAATAAGAAATATGTAAGGCCTTCAAACAATTTGCGATTATGAACAGTAATACCAAACACAATATTAATGTTGATACTTGGAATATCATTTAATTTTCGACAAAACCAATTTTGCAGCAGCAAATAATTCTTTTTAGGATTTTCGCGAAACTTTGGCTGTGGGCAGCTTTTATCACCATTTCAAAAATGCTGACCTACGAGGGTCAAACTGAAAGTTCTTAGAACTGGCCACTTATAAACAATATAATAAAAAAAATATTCTAAAATTTGAAAACAGAACTCTTTGCCAATATTACTGAGTATATATTTCATTCATTTGTCATTTGTTTTACGATTTGGCTGCAAATTGAAAATTGTCTGTGTCACGTCAACATGAATTTAACACGAGAAAATTTTCGTGCAATGATTTTTTATGACTTTCGATGTCATTTAAGTCAACAAGAAAGTTATGATAGACTACGATTGGCCTTTCACGATGAAGCCCCATCTCGTGCGACTGTTTACAACTGGTTTAATGAGTTTAAACGTGGTCGCACTAATCTCACTGATGATGTACGTGAGAGACGGCCTTCTACGGCGACGACTGAAAATAACATCTATGTTGTGCGGCGTATGATAGAGACTGACAAAAGAGTGACCTATCAGCAGATTCGGACAAGCTTAGGCATCGGTATGAGTCAAGTGCACAAAATCCTCCACGAACATTTAGCGGTCAGGAAGCTTTGCGCCCGGTGGATACCTCATAATTTGACTAAGGCTCAAAAACTCCATCGTGTGGATTGGTGCCGTAAAATGATTGAAAGATTTAACGGAGGTGACTCAAATGCTGTGTTCGACATACTAACAGGTGACGAAAGCTGGATTTACTGTTATGATCCTGAAACCAAAAGACAATCTGCTCAGTGGGTGTTTCCTTTCGAGGAGTTGCCAACTAAAGTGAAGAGAGATCGAAGTGCGGGAAAAAAAATGGTGGCCTCGTTCTTTGGAAGGATAGGTCATTTCGCAACAATTGTGTTAGAGGATCAAAAAACAGTTTCTGCAGAATGGTACACTACCAATTGTTTGCCACTTGTCTTGGAAAAAGTTCGAGAGAAACGACCTCGCAGTAGGATCCTCCTTCACCACGACAACGCCTCGTCGCACACCGCCAAGCGAACGATCGACTATTTGGCGACATCAAACGTTGAATTACTGGGTCACCCGCCGTATAGCCCCGACCTCGCGCCTTGTGATTTTTATTTATTTCCAAAAATTAAAGAAAAACTTAAAGGAAAGCGGTTTATGAATGCTGAAGAAGCGGTGGCTGCGTATCGCGATGCCATTGAAGAGACCCCTAAGGACGAGTGGGCAAAGTGCTTTTCCCAGTGGTTCCATCGCATGCAGCGGTGTATTGACGTCAATGGACAATATTTTGAAAAGATATGATAAAACTAATAACTGGCTAATGTAATCAGTTTTTGATTTTCTAAGAACTTTCAGTTTGACCCTCGTATAATTAAAACCGTGCTGTGTGGAGCGTCCTTTACAGTGCAGGCGTGTTTTACATGAAAAGATAATTGAATTTTAACCTGTGCGCGATTGGTGTGTTATTGGATTGTATTTGACATGTTTGGTCGGTGCGACTTTTTTTTTAATCTGTTATATTACACATCCCACAGTTGCATTTCGGATGTTCACTGTCTAAGTAAACGTATCAGTAATCACAATATTTGTTTTAAATAGCCGTTATAGATAAGAGAGCAATGTAAAAGTGGTGTTTTTTTTTTTTATCCTTTGGACATTCCCACACATCGCCATCTAGTCCCAAAGTAAGCTTCTCAAAGCTTGTGTTATGGGTGCCAGACAACGGATATAATACTTAAATACTTTTTGTTTGTAAATACATACATGATATACATAGAAAACACCCAGACCAATAAAAACAGACATGTTCATGCACACAAATGTTTGTATTGTGCGGGGATCGAACCCGCACCCGCTGCGTAGTAAGTAACTAACTTTAGCTAAACTAGTCACGCCTCACTTTCATAACATTTCACACAGTCTGTCTATTAATCTTATCAAGTCGCATTTGAAGGGTCCACTGGAAAAATGATGAATGTCCAAAAATGTTAAAATTCAAACTACTAACGTCATTCGGTCCCTTGATATATGCAGAAAGTTATCTCGTTTACAAACTGAGCAATATAGCTTTCAGTCCCGAGATAATTTAGTTTTTAGTAGTAGAGTTTTTTTCTCACCGTTTATAAACTTTAAACCCAATTATCTCGGAACTATATACAAAGGACATTCATCATTATTGCAGCTGATCCTTCATTTGTAAGAATATCTATACTAATATTATAAAGCTGAAGATTTTGTTTGTTTAAACGCGCTAATCTCTGAAGTTTCTAGACCGATTTAAAAAAAAAACACTTGTATAGCTTATTTATGTTGGATGAATTAACCACTGGATATGAAACGCAAGCGCGAATGTATGAAAACATCATTAGCCAATTTCTGCGGGGCGGGGTGAGCTTGTCGTGTCAATTTTTGACATTTAGGGCATAAAAGTGTCGATATTTTTTCATCGATATGTGTGGAACGAATGAATGAACGAATCTTTTGTTGAAAGGCATATTGGTATTTTTATCACCAAAACAATAAATTAAATTATGGGCAAGTAATGCCCAAACCATCAAATGAACAATTGAAATATAGAACGTCGTTTTATATGAACGGTCTGGCAAGTATCACTTAGTTAGTGTGAACTTCCTAAGACATTTTAAAACAACCCGTAAGTACAAAATATAGCCTTGCACCATTAAAATCCTCCTATGGGATAATTAAGCGAAAGCAGTAGATTTTTTGCGTTGGCATTCAATCACGCTTGGCGTAAAATGGATACCACATATTCGGTAATAATTTGTGGGGATCCATTTTGCCTCTCTTCGGACTGTTTCTACCCACTTTTATTTTCCTTAATGGATCTACAGGAAACATGAAATAGTATTATAAAGATGTATTGTCAAATATAAAGATTAAAATTTGAAACAAAACTGTTGTATTTTTAAAATTACCTTCTACTCTAGAGTGAAATATTTTACAGATTTATTATTTTATTTTAAAATAATTTATTTTAGAAATTTAATAAATGTTTATCGATATGACTTATCGACAATTGTCAAGCACAATTAAAATGAAACTGACAAGAGAACGAATGATAAACATACAACAATCCTACCGTATAAAGTATACGTTATCTTGTCGATTTTGTAGTAACTGACCATCACTTTTTTAAATGGCAACTTTACATTTCTCTTGGAAAACACATTTCATTATTTTCATGAAAAATAACAGCATTTTTGGGATAAAACGTTACTTACGGATGAAAATATATATTTTTTGTCTTGCCGCTATAATTTTTACACAAAAATAAGCCACATTTACCATTTTTTTCTGTCAATGTTTCTCACTGAGCTCTATCACCGTACTGACAAGACGTCACCAGTAAGTGAGGCCAAAAAGCCCGCTTCGTGGCTAAGGGGGCACAAGCGAAATTGCCCGTCATTGCGCGTCCAGTGGTTTATTCGTCCAAGTTATTTATCGAGAAAAGTTTGAGGCTATATAGTATATCACACTGCAAAGAGAGGGGAGGGAACAAACTCAAATCGAAAGGCGAAGGCGCGGGGGACCGCTAGTTACGCCATATATTTACATGAGGTTGCTCTATGTATCGAATAACAGACACGCAAACAGTCAACAATTTCGTTACCGCACAAATCAAACTAGTGTGGATTAATAACCCTTTCCAGCAATCAATACTGCCCGACTCGGGCATCAAACATTCGAGGGAGTGACGGTTCACTGGGCAGGGAGTGGCATTACTCATCGCAGAACACCTTTTTGCTTAATCCTCATTAAGCTTATCGGTTTAAACGAGATTTAAAATATAGTTTAATGGGTGTTTGTGATTTGGCACTAAAATTTAAAATGTCCTTACTTATAATACGAAACTAAATGTACTTTACTATGGTTCGCCTTCATTTTTAAAAAGCAACATGTATAACAACATAAGTACATGGGTATAAGTCTGACTAATAAATCTCTATACATATAAGAAGAGTTCTCTGTCTGTAATCTGTGAAATCTGTTAGAGAATTCTGTCTTGTCCATTAACACATATCAGGGCAGTATCGCAGGCTTAATATAGCTTGTATCGTTTTACGGATGTAGCTATAGCCGTTCACTGTCACGTAAAGTGTTAAAAAGAGCCATAGATCTTGTACACTTGTGATTTTGTTTTTGATCTTGGCTTGGGCAGTAAAGTTATAGATTGGACCTTTTGACAACAGACGCAGCGTAGGACGTTCACCGATAGGATGGACAGACGACCTTGTAAAGACCACAGGATAAACTGAATGCAGACCGCCAGTGATCGGTCGCCGTGGAAAGCAGTGGACGTCCTTTGGCTGATAATGATGATGATAGATCATAGATATTGTTAGTGTCAGCAAAAGTCACAGTTGATTACATTAAATTTAGCTTTTAGAGTAAATATTTAGTACCAAATCAGAAACCATCTGTATCAAATATAACCCTTCAGTAACAGTACCGTCAGTCAAAACCGGAGGGTGACACGGTTGAGCGCACAAGGAGTGTCTGTTACGCGAGGGAATCCCTCTGTGCTTAATTTCATTGATGTATTACCTTTTACTGAGGTTCCGGGTATAGCTTAACCGAGCATCAAAATAACTGATGTAAGGGGCTGGTGAGCTTATACCCTTTTATCAGCTTGAACTGAACTATGCTTGCTTACTAGTTTTCCACCTAACGTTATCGCCATCTTCATTAAATAAAGAGATAGGATTACCTTTCTGTTTAAGAGCTTAAAGTGAATGTGTTTCATGATCATGAGTAACGAGTCAAGAGGTTATGATTTTGGTTATAATTTAGCCGCGCAGAAAATGCTATTCGTCCTTTTCAATTTTAACACACAATTTATGGTATGGATGTCAAACTTCCAGATTTTCTATGAAGATTGAAAACGTCAAAATAATTTCATCTGAAATGCTAAAATTATAATGTAGAAACGTTAGGAAGAGAGCTAGTTCAAATTCAAGACAAGTTAAAAGCAAACATCACGGGTAAAATGTAAGTTCACATAACATTTCATCAATTTCTACAACCTTCTTTAATACCCTCATACTCGTATAATATAAGGAAATAATAGAATACTGAATGTAATCTCGTATTGAATAGAGTGCTACATGTTTATAAATATTTGGATGTAATATTTTATTCTTTACCCTTTCCAGATACGCAAACCCAATTTTCCGGGTTCCGTACAATATTAATACGTCTGCAAAAAGATTCGCAAGTCTCGCAGGTATTACTAACATTATATTCAATTTAAAAACGAAAGTTCCCTCAGGCCATAACTCAAATTGGATCATGAAAAGGAAATTACCTTAATTCAAGCAAAATATACAATGGTGGGGGGTGAGTAGGAAAGGGGAGAAAAAAGGGAATGTATGCGAAATTGGAAAACGAGGGGTGTATTATGAGCTGAGCAATTTATGGGTCCAATTTTCGTGCACCTGCGCTATGGAGTGGGCGACAGATTTCGAGCGATTAGTATGGTAGTATGAAATCGTTTTGTCTAAATTAGGGAGTTTGATTAATAGTGATGACGGAGTATCCCCCCAGACGGCGATAATAGAGGGAAAGCTTACGTGATTGGCGCTTTGGGATGCTTGATGAATGCATGGCTTTTATTCTGATTGTGATGGAGATTTGTACCTGAAACAAGGAAACTTTCTGATAAATATTTATACACAAATATGATAATATATATAGCACGACCGCACTGTAGGCTGCCTAACTTTGGTATTTACTTCCCAAGCGCTGCCACCACTGCGCAACGGCTTAACGTGCCTTCCGTGCTTCGGAAGGCACGTTAAGCCGTTGGTCCCGGCTAATATCAGTTGATATTAGTCGTTAGGCCTAGTCAGAGGTCTTATGGCGCCTTGATAACATCTGTTCGCAAGGTCAGTCGCTTGCCTTGCAAACACCCCTCCACCAATCCGCACTGAGCAAGCGTGATGGAGTATGGCTCAGACTACCTTACAGTTGAGGTAGGCCTTCGCCCAGCAGTGGGACGTTACAGGCTGACTTTACTTTATGATAACATAAGGATACAAATAATGTAAAAATACATAACTTTTCATTTAGCGAAACTGTTAAAAACCTAGGCATCCACATTGATAGTGCACTCACTTGGTCTAAGCAAGTGGCTGAGGTGAGCAGGAAAGTGTATGCTGCTGCAGCGTCATTGAATAGACTTCGTAATTTTCTCCCAATACCCACTAAGATTGCGCTTGTTCAGGCCTTACTCCTGCCCATTTTGGATTATGCAGATTGCTGCTACTTAGATCTCAACGAGATCTTCCTAAGTAAGCTTGAGCGCCTTCAGAACTTTTGCATTCGCATCATATTCGGATTGCGTAAATACGATCATGTCTCAGAGTACCGCGCTCAGCTGAAATGGTTGCCCATTCGCCTTCGTCGTGACTTACACGTATTATCCCTTCTCTACACTATTCTTTTCAACCCTAAATCTCCTCCATACTTGAAAGAGCGCTTCCAATTCATGCAGCCGCCCCAAAGTCGTGATATGCGGTCCTCCAAAACACTTCGCCGCCTTTTTCCTCCTCATGCTTCTCGTACGTACTCACAATCTTTTACAATACAGGCAATCCGTTTATGGAACTCTCTGCCCCTTTCAGTCAGGAAGTCCAAAACGCTGCCTACTTTTAAACGTAAAGTAAAAGCCTTTATCCTTTCTCGTTTATAATTTCTATAGTCTTAACAATATCTACTTACTTACTTACTACTCCTTTTTATTCTTCATTGGCTCTCGGATCTGCTGGTTGCAACTGATTATGCATTTATTTTTACCTATTTATTTATATATATTTTTATGTAAATGTGTTTAAATATGTATTAGTTTATATATTTCGTATTATGGTGTGTATTTTATGATCATTTATTGACATTTAATTTTTATACAATGTGCACTTATCATCTTCTTTTATGTTTCTTTATAAAAACCTGTCCACTTCAAATTTGTTTAGAATAATTTCATCGCCATGCCTCTTCTTATATTCTTCATGCTTTTCCTTACCTGAAGGTTGTCTGGAAGAAATTGCTACAAGCAATAAGACCGCCTAAATTGTACTTATAGCGAATATCAAAGATACTATCCTGTGTAATTATGTTTATGGTGTGCAATAAAGTATTTTTATTATTATTATTATTAACTTAGAAATAAATTGCACCAATTATAATAAATAGTACATATTTTTACAACCTAACCTCATAAAGTGTAATAGCGATAAAACATAGTTTTCCTACTAAGCCTGGACAAAAGGTTCAATGTTTTTGAAGTGAAAACTTCTTTAGCGGCGTTGAGCACTTTTGTGGGATGGGGGAAAAATGTGAAACTCGCGTCAGGACACGTGGGCTGATCGAAAAACCGTAAGACGGTTGGCGAAATTATAGATGTAAGTTGATTTTTTTGAGAGATAAACTTTTAATGTAATTTAATATAATATAAATTGTAATGTTTGTGTACGATAGCGCAATAAATAAATATTGTATTCTTTAAAAATATTATATTATTATAATTATTATTGTATTATTATTATTATTATTATTGTATTCTATCACAAAAATGATAGTACTTTGATATTGATAATAAGAGGAATTCATTCAAAATGATTCCCTAACTATTCCAAAAAATCAAAAATGCACAACGTTGATATTCAAGTTTTCACTTCTGCCGGCACTCCCGGAGTGCAATTTTTGTTTTTTTGTTTTTTTGTTGAAATGTTGGAGACGTTGGTTTGTGAGCCTAACGAGGTCTGGAGCTCTATTTTTGAATCAATGGCTTGGATATGGCGTGTGATTTTCGTTCGAAACCAAACTAAATTTCCAAGAAAACCGAGCAAATTATATACGTGAATACTAACAATATTGAGATTTTTTTAAATTACTCCTGTGTGGAATTAAATTGTTTTTCATTCGATAATCTGACATTAATAAATGAATATCACAAGCCATTTTGGCGCGAGTGATTAAAAAATAGAGCTCCTGATCTAATGAGCTCACAGTACGACTACACATATTTTTTTAATTCTTCAATTTTCATATTGTGACTTTACCTCACTATACATTCTCCCGCAACTGCTGGTTTTCCAATTCACCACGGGCCCCTAATCTAAGTCGTTCAACATTTTACCCGCGTGTAAGCGGCCTAATAACGTTAAGTGAGTTCCGAATTTATCGCCAATCCCGCCCGATAGGCCGAAGTCATATTTTAATTATACGACATTACTTCCGAAGTTAAAATCGGTGCCGCTTATGGATTTGATATATTTTATATCGATTCCTTCCTGTTGCTTTATCTTGGGTACTTGGTCTCGAATACCAGATGCTCAATCATATTTTTGTTTAAAGCATGATGGACATTTTTCATAATTTGATAACGAATTGTCTCCTGAAAAGTATTCAAGGTCTTGAGAAGAACAAGAACGAATTATAAGAGCGCAAATTGTATAAAAAAGCTGTTAAGGTCATATATAAAATAAATATTTTCTAACTCCTTATTGTACAATAGTAAATAATTATATAGGTTATCTGTCAGTAAGAAAGTTCTTTAACTGCTAATAAAATCGGTACAAATCGGGACTAAACGGCTTGGTAACATTAACGGTCTTTACGCAGCGTACACGAATTTCCAGACACAGTGCACATCCACAGCCAGTGTACTGATTGTTAATACGTGTAATACACGTACACTGTACGTGTGTTGCACATATCACTGCACGTGTGCTGTTCTAGAGACGCTCAAACGACTTAATTACCGGATAGAGCGGTTAAGTTTCACTGCTACTAACCTCAGTAAAGCGATATGAACTGAAACGCATATTCAGGATTGTGAAACTGACTCGGCAAATTGA
Organism: Pyrausta purpuralis; assembly: GCA_963924145.1. Lineage (NCBI taxonomy): Eukaryota > Metazoa > Arthropoda > Insecta > Lepidoptera > Crambidae > Pyrausta > Pyrausta purpuralis. Next base: position 24,168,533 of record OZ001655.1, read on the forward strand.
ATACAATGAGATAATAGGGTCATCGTGTGGGCATCTAATAATAAGAGTCCCCCTAGCCGATTTCCACTACGGAGGCCAGTCACAACGCTAACCGACAGCGCTAACACAGGTGCACTATCTATTCCTTTCACTCTCATAACCCGATAGGACAGCAATCCGACACGCCCGGAGAGAGATCAGGCGCAGACCAACGGCTTTACGTGCTTTCCGAGGCGCGGGAGTTAAACACCGCCAACTCCCAAACACCGGGCAACCCTGAGAATTTCTAAACAGAATAACACAGGTACATATTTTGGCCCGAGCCGGGGATCGGAACCCAGGACTTCAGGCGCAGCCATCGCTTTAAAGTGCGACCTTTTAAACAGAAGGAGAATACGTAGAATGACGAAGACCGAGAAAATACAAACAAAATGAAAACGCCCGTAACAAGCTGGGGCTTTGAAATAAATAAATCGGGCCAAACGGTTCCGTATAATATTTATGAAGTTGCGATGAGTTATAGTCTGGCGGAGATAGCTGGTTTGGGTAAAAGGTGTAAGTCATTGTAGCGCGTCTCTATCTTGTCTCGATTTGAAAGGGTTGCGTGACTCACACAGGCAGTATAAAACGTTGTGATATAAATAGGTAGTGTATTTTTTTAGATTGTACATCTAATATATAAAATTCTCGTGTCACAGTTTTCGTTGCCATACTTCTCCGAAACGGCTTGTCCGATTTTGATGAATTTTTTTGTGCTTATCCGGTATCTATGAGAATCGGCCAATATCTATTTTTCATCCCCCTAAATGTTAGGGGTAGTCCACCCCTAAATTTTTTATTTTATTTTTTAGACAAAATTTTTAATTTCTATTTTTTTATGATACAACATACAAAAATACATACAATCCTCAATTTTTAACCTTTTACGATCAACCCTTATTTTTTAATAGCCATTTTAGTAATTTAAGGGGGAAACAAAATTCGCTGGGAATGCTTAACTTTTAAAATTACGGGACTCTGCGGGACGGGGCTGAGGCGGGACGGGGCTGGGGGCGAAACAAAGTTCGCTGGGTCCGCTAGTAATATATAAAGTCATATCGTTTTGGTCGATAATATTTTAACGGTGCCTTTGTATGCACTATCTTTTGAAGACCTCCGTGGTGTCAAAAGATAGTGCTTTGCACGCTGGGTTTCAAGGCGTCGCCGCTCAGAGGTCCCGGATTCGTTTCCCGGACGGGTCAATATCTATATTGTCTCGGGTCTGGGTGGTTGTGATACCACCGTTGTATCTGATTTCCATAACACAAGTGCATTGGCTACTTACTTTGGGATCAGAGCAATGAATGTGATTGGTGTCCAAGTTTATTTATTATTTATTTATTTATCTTATTCATTAAAAAATAGAGTTTTTTTTAAATTTTCTCTAACAAGAAGAATATCATTTTTTAAAACATAAATTGTCATTATTTAAAGTTTTCTACGTCATCGGCTTCGCCTCTCTCATTTTAATGCGCAATCCTTCTTTTTCTCTAATACATACAATAATAACCTTTAGTGAGTAAACCGTAGCTCCTTGAACACGACAACAAAAGCTACGTCCAACAAAAAAAAAACTTAAACTTTATTGTTAAAAAAAAAAATGTGCAAAAATTTTTATAAAATTAAATTAATCTGAAATTTTATTTAAAAAAAAACCAAAGTGTTTTTACAAAAAAAAAAAAACATTTAGTGTGCTGAATTGGCCCTTTAAATATTATCACTTAAAACACACACCTTAATATAGTAATAAGTGATGCATAATTTGAAACATAAAAATTAATGTTTATCAGTTTTGATAGAAATTGACATACTTATTCATTTAGTTAGGCTGAACAATTTATCGCTAACTCTCAGTTGAAATATAAGTTTGTTAACGCTGCACGGATCAAATTATACAGTGTGTAAAAACAACGAAAGAAAAATAGAAAGATCGAGATTAGGTTATATTTGTGTAATAATTTTCATAAAATATTAAATAAATATTCTTAAATATCCTTTGGACATTCCCACACATCGCCATCTAGCCCCAAACTAAGCTACTCAAAGCTTGTGTTATGGGTGCCAGACAACGGATATAATACTTAAATACTTTTTTGTTTGTATATACATACATGCTATACATAGAAAACACCCAGACCAATACAAACAGACATGTTCATGCACACAAATGTTTGTATTGTGCGGGGATCGAACCCGCAACCCGCTGCGTAGTAGGCGATTTCTCGACCACTACACCAGACGGGTCGTCATAATATTAGGAATATTAGAAAAAGAATACCCAAGAAAAAATATACATAAATTACTATATTAAAAAAGAATATATGGCAACCCGAAGGGGGGTTGACGGGACGCGCGGGAGGCACGGAGTTGCGCCCGCACTCGACAGTAGTGATAACGTATTTTGAAAATTCCTCCGTTTTAGGGTAAATAGGTGCTAAACTTTTATAGAATTAAGAAATTTTAATACTTGTTTTGGTTATGTTATTAAAGAAACTTTACGACCCTTTCGGGTCGGACAAGGTTTTTTCACATATTGTATTCTCTGCACCTAAGCCTCCATTTTTTCCAAAGTGGACGAAATACGTAAACTACTTAGTTTTTCTTTTTCATCCCGCAGTATTGACACGCACTACCTACTCAAAACTTTTCAGAAGTTAAGTGGGCCCCGCCGTTTTAGTTTGCGGTAGGCGTAAGATAAATAACGTCAAGTTTTTACTGACCGCCCTTTGTTGACTGTTTGACAGGTCCAATGCACCGTACCGTCCCTTGTGACCCAAACAGACTTGTACAGAACTGTTTGATCAAAAGTATTCTTTCAATGGGTATGGGTATACATATGTCATAGAGAACTGTAGATAGATGTACTCTTTTGAGCTGTAAAAAGTTTTGAGAGAAATAAAATATTGCATTAGCTTAAATGTTAATCATACCCATACGCTAATCTTAGAAATTACTGGACCGATAAAAACTTGATTTTTGTGTTAGATAACTTATTTATCGAGGAAAGCTATAGCCTATGAAACATCACGCTACAAACTCAATACGCGCGGACGCAATTGCGCGATACTGTGAAACGTACGAAAAGAGGTAGTCAAGTAATACAGTATAGTTTAGTGCATCATGCCATTTCTTTCAATAAAAAAAAACATTAGTCTGTAGTCAGTACGATGAAACGCGTAGGCTGGCAAAAGTAAATGAATTTATATTTTTGAGTTAAATAGCTAAACATAAGAACAAAATTTAACCTTTATTAATAACAAACAAGAAAAAATTAAACTAAGACATGCAACATAAAAAATAACTTAATATTAATACCTATTCAAACACGAAACCATTTCCTTGCGGCAAGGAGGCTATGATGCTGGCTGCGTTGCCGCGTTGGATAGCTATGCTGATCCTTTGGGCTAGGAACCAGCCAGCTTTATTATTGGCTGTTAAAGAATTTAATTTTGGCGCAATTTTTCTAAACAGTAATTTAGCAGAGGGTCCCCACGGCCCAAATGTTTCAACGCCAAACGGCGCAAACACATAATCACTTGCAAGTGAAACGTACTTGCGACGCTTGGCGTTTTCAGCCAACTCCGCTGCTGCTCCAGCTTTAAGGGCTGATTCTCTGAGATGGGAAGGGGCCAAAGTATCGACACAAGTTGCATCCCAAACTAAGGCCCGACCCCGTTCCCAGGGAATAAGCGTTAGGCCATCGGGTCTCTTGCCATCATCACGGACCAAACCACGTGGTTCCAACGTGGAAGGAACATTAATGGTCGCAAGAGCTCTTCTGATGGCGTCATTAAGGGTAGCGTGACGGGCAAAACGCCCAGCGCTTTGCTGGCAACACAGGCAGTGGAGACCAAATTTATCAACCTCCTTGCCACATGGACACGTAAAAATTTCACATATAGGGGTACCAAGGCGGAGACCCACACACACCCGGAAAGACTCACTATCGAAAAGAGTGCCCAAATTTTTCGACGGTAAAGCATGAAGCCAATGACCAGAATCTTTGCAGGAAACTGCCAAGAGCCTTGCGCGACCACTGTCACTGACGGAATTTTGAAGTAAATAATTGAAGGTCTCTCTCGCAAGAGGGACATCCCAAAGTTTTTGCTGGTGACGTTCCTTTGGGATGTCTTCTCTAGGACAGAGGCCTTGCCAAAACTCCTCCGCCTCTCTCACCTCAGAAAGTTGGCGAGGATGTTCAAAGATTTTTCCGGCTAAAACGGAAGTGCTATGCAAAGAGGAGAGAAAAGCGGGGAGGGCTATACTAGAAATTTGGCGAATTCCGATACCACCAAAACGAATAGGAAGCGAAGCCTGAGCCCAAGAATTATTATCGAAATGTAAATTTAAAATTTTTTCCAAACTATTTTTAAGGGTGGTGTCAAATAGTTTTAAATAATTATTTTTTTTCCAGATAGGACTAGCACGTAAGAAATATGTAAATTTAGGCACAAAAAGACACGATTTAAGAATAGTAAATGCAATGTGTGAATTTAGGTGTTCTAATCTAGGGGCTGAAAGGGTGAAATCATTCAATTTTTTATCTAGAAAAGGTTCGATGCTGGGATCAAGAAGAGGGGCACCCAGGAGGCAAAGCGATTCAGAATTCAGAATTTTGATGTTAGGAGCAAGGGAATTGAATTTATCAATGATTGCCTGACGGGAACTAGACGAAACGTGATCATTAATAAAAAGTTCACATTTTGAAAGGTTCAGTTCCAAGCCTAATTTCTTAAATCCTTCTATAATCTGGACAAGGTCTTGGAAAACAACATCTGCTTTGCCTCCAAAGGACCCGTCATCCAGATACCAGGCATTGAATTTAGAATTTAAGGATTTAAATTTAACTGTCCCTGCTATAAAAGGATCTCTAAAAACAATACTCCAGTACAAATCGTCCAAAAGGAATAAGTAATGAGGTGTTCCAACCGCCATATTTTTATTTCCATCGCCAATTTAATAAGAGCTTTGCACCTTTTCTCTCACAAAGATACAACTACCCGCATTGTCTGTCTGGGGAATAGTCTGGACTCTGAAATATTAGAATTTATTCAATACTTTTAGTCTATTGGTAAGTAGCAATATTTCATTGTTCTAGCGCACATCTAAAATGTCTTCGAATATAATTTCGTTATTGTCAAGACTTTGATAGACTGCTGTATAATCTATTTTGCTTTTAGACATATTGATTTAGTTTGTCTAACGCAAGTTATTCAATAGAAGTATCTATGTGGTGTTTTTTCTGCTTAGTACTAAAATTATTATAATTGATCAATAATTTAGAATAAGTAAGCGCATATAATTTAAAATTGCATGTGGTGTATACCAGTAAAAATATTTTTTTAATGAAATAATATATTTGTAGTTGAGTTGTAGTAAAGCTCCAACTTACCGACCGACAGGCGAAGGCGGAGGTGAAATTTGAAGAGAAATAAATATAAATAAATTCATGATTAATGAAATTCATAAAATTATTATTGCAAATAGGATTCATACATGTACATGGTACGCTTTAATTAATAAACTAGTGATTAAAATTGAGACGAGGCAAAGGATATTTTACAAACAACAGCTTTGTCGCTTTTCAAACGATTGCTGAAGGGTTCATAAATTGAACCAGCTGGACTAAATAACTATTTACTTGGCACTGAACTTGGCGGCGGAAAGGGCCTTTATATTTCATTCTACATATATCACCACCACAACAAGAGATCTTTATTTAGTTGGAGACGGTTTTCTATATTATAATAATCAATTAGCGTTTACTGGTGCTTTTATGTCATGAGGTTGCTTTTGGTAACCGTGCTGTCATTTTCTGGTTCATTATATCGGAAATAAACCTCCGTTAAAACTCGGCATGAAATTTGTGGCTGATACGGAAGCGGAGGTTTAATTCTTTGCGGATGGTTCGCAGTAAGGGGTGCGAAGGCGGAGCTCCCTTACTACATAGTTTTGTAGTTTAAGACTTGTATCTGTGCATGAAACTGTTGTTAGGGCTAATAAAATAAATACATACTGTCTTTTATGATAAAAAGGTATAGAAACTAGACTCAAAAGATATTTAAACAAACACATAAGTAACAGTACTCTACGCAGATGCAAAATATTCAAATGGTAGAGTTGGATTTAGCAATACCAATTGGTAAAAATACCTTAACAATACTGATTAAAAGAATAAGAAGAAATGCCTACATCAACATGACTGCAGTTCCGAGCACCATCGATAAATCGGCTCCAAACACCCAATACCTTCCGTTCATGTTTCTTTGTTAGTTCAAAAGCTAAAGCTCTCGCATATGAAACGAAACGAGTGAATGTTTTTCACCGCCGTAAATAGAGAACCGTAGTCAAATGAAAAACAGTGAAACACCTTTTTATCCCACTGGAGAAAAGAGAGGCAGTAGGACTAAATAGCATTCGAGATGTTTAACGTTCAAATTAAAGCAGCAACAAAAAATATAATTTTGTTTTTAAATAACAGCAGCCAGCAAATCAGCAGGCCTAAGACCCTTTACACACTGCGACTTTTAGCAGCAATGCAGTCACTATGATAACGCGCGTTAGCATCAATACAGTTTCAAAAAACTTCCAAAACACATTGTAAACATACCGGTTAATAAATTTAAAACTGTTATTAAAGAAACCTTTATGACGAAAGGGTATTATAAAGTAGATGATTATTTAAAAGATAATAATTTATCGACTTGCATGATCACTACAAAGATTGTAAACTTTTTGAAAGGAGGCTTTGACAATAGTGACTGAGTTTGTTGCGCAGCTTCTTCTCAGCACTAGCCCACACTGTCCCGAAGCTGTGGTAGAGTTTATATTAGGACGTGTAAAAGTGCCCCTAATGGGCCTATTTGCATAAATAAATGACTTGAATGAATGAATGACGATACAGTCGCGATGCTAAGTGGCATATTGTGTCCTAAATAAGTGCAGCATATTGTGTCCTAAATTGAATAAATATTTTTGATCTTGATTTTGATTTTGTATTTGCTAGTGCGCGTTAGTATCGCTACAGTCGCGATGCAGAAGCTGAAAATTGATAAATTATGTACTGAATTTTGGATATCTATAACTTTATAATAATACTAGGGGTCCCCTGCGACAGCGTCCGCGCGTTTTGGGTTTGCTCCCTCTCCTACCGTCAGCGTGATGTTTTATAGCCTAAAGCCTTCCTCGAATTCCTCGATAAATCCACCTTTTTTCCTGAGAGTAGCGCGTTCAAACGAGCCAACTCTTCAGCTTTATAAAATTAGGTAAAGATTGTAAAGCTGAAGAGTTAGTTTGTTTGGGTGAGTTGAACGGTCTTACTTCAGGAACTGCTGTGCGATTTAAAAAATAAACAAACTGTGGTGGATAGCTTAAAGAAACGTCTATCTGTACCATTACCAAAAGTTTACTCGCTAGCGACGACGGTTTTACCCGCTATCGACGACGTCACTTTTCGTATGGAAAATTTTAGTTCTGTCAGTGACCGCTAGACGCGCTGTGCAATTTTCCATACTCTTTTTTACGTCGTCACCAGCGAGAAAAAACCTTTGTTAACACATGGTCACGGTACTGACCTTCTGTTCCTTTTTTAGTTATACTATAATACGCGTATACAAGCTTGGATGAGCCTATAAATCACTATGCAACATTCATAGCCCCTTCGTTCCTTAATACATAATTGATTTAAATGTTATTGTCTCAGGCGAGTATCTCATTCAGTAAGTTGTTTTCTTGTGCGCAGATTTATTTATTCTGATGTGTTTTTATGTTGCAAGAAGAGCAATAACATAATTGAGGATAATCTTGAACATTGAGCAGAGAGAAATGCTGCGGAATGCGACAGATGGAAAACTTTGAAGTGATGCTTCATCCTTATCGTACACAATTTATAAAATAAGATTTATTTATTTATGTGAAAACAAAATAGATGACGAAGATAATTATCTTGGTTGAATTATCGCTTCGAAAACACACGTTATTTAATAAAATCACTGGACTGTGCGTTAAGGAGTTCAACAATCAGCTGAGCTCCACAAAATGTCGACTATCAGACGCCACAACAAGTCTTCATTAAAATTTTTGTACAAAAACACTAAACGTGTCATTTAAATTGAAGGTTTTCCATCGATTGCACCAAGGTCCCATCATCAGATCCCGACTTAGCAACAATGGGACCAACTAAAAGGTATAACCTCTAGGTAGGCGAAAATTTTTTCGAATCGGTCTACAAATGACTGAGATATATGAGGAAACATAGACACAAAAAACATACAGTCGAATTGATAACCTCCTCTTATTTTGAATTCGGTTTAAAATGATTCGTTACAGAAAATACACGACGTACACAATCCCATAGTAAGGGTGAAATTAAGGCTAGTCCTGAAATACACTAAGCATAAACAAGGTCTTTCCTAGATTTGTCTCTTTTAAAGCAGACTCTTGCGCCGTAATTGCACTAGGTGGCAATAAAACAGGCACTAACGCTAATTGTCGCAAACGCCTCTAAATAGCTTCAATAAGTGGACATAATGGTCGCGACTTTAGGTGTCAGGGTCTTCATTAAGAAGTTAAGTTTAATTTCTGCATAGTTTCTTTTGTCTCATCAATCTTGCAAACAGTTACCAGTTTATCACATTCTCATTCTATTTTATATTAACTTATTTAATTAAAATGAACTGTCAAGGTGAGATTGTGATTACGAAAAGGCTAAAAAACCGTGACATTTCTATTGCATTTTTAAAAAAAATATTGTTGTCAAGTAAAGTTTTTCGATTGTGCTGTAGATCAATTTCATTACACAAGTATATTTGAAGCACCAAAATGCTATATGATACTAGCGGACCCAGCGAACTTTGTTTCGCCCCCAGCCCCGCCCCGCCCCGGCCCCGTCCCGCCGAGTCACGTAATTTTAAAAATTAAGCATTCCCGGCGAACATTGTTTTGCCCTTAAATTACTAAAATGGGGTTAAATAATAAATATAGTATATAAAAAATAAGGGTTGATCGTAGAAGGGTGAAAATTGAGGATTGTATGTATTTTTGTATGTTGTATCATAAAAAAATAGAAATTAAAAATTTTGTCTAAAAAATAAAATAAAAATTTTTGGGGTGGACTACCCCTAACATTTAGGGGGATGAAAAATAGATGTTGGCCGATTCTCATAGATAACGGATGAGCACAAAAAAATTCATCAAAATCGGTCCAGCCTTTTCGGAGGAGTATGGCAACGAAAACTGTGACACTAGAATTTTATATATTACTATCGGACCCAGCGAACTTTGTTTCGCCCCCAGCCCCGTCCCGCCCCAGCCCGCCACAGCTCCGTCCCGCCGAGTCCCGTAATTTTAAAAGTTAAGCATTCCCAGCGAATTTTGTTTCACCCTTAAATTACTAAAATGGCCATTAAAAAATTAGGGTTGATCGTAGAATGGTGAAAATTGAAGGTTGTATGTATTTTTGTATGTTGTATCATAAAAAAATAGAAATTAAATTTAAAAAAATAATTAGGTTTGGACTGCCCCTAACATTTAGGGGGATGAAAAATAGATGTTGGCCGATTCTCATAGATACCGGATAAGCACAAAAAAATTCATCAGAATCGGTACAGCCTTTTCGGAGGAGTATGGCAACGAAAACTGTGACACGATAATTTTATATATTACTATCGGACCCAGCGAACTTTGTTTCGCCCCCAGCCCCGTCCCGCCCCAGCCCCGTCACGCCCAGCTCCGTCCCGCCGAGTCCCGTAATTTTAAAAGTAAAGTATTCCCAGCGAATTTTGTTTCACCCTTAAATTACTAAAATGGCCATTAAAAAATAAGGGTTGATCGTAGAAGGGTAAAAATTGAAGGTTGTATGTATTTTTGTATGTGGTATCATAAAAAAAAGAAATTAAAAATTTTGTCCAAAAAAAAAAAAATAGGGGTGGACTACCCCTAACATTTAGGGGGATGAAAAATAGATGTTGGCCGATTCTCAGACCTACTGAATACGCATATAAAAATTCATCAAAATCGGTCAAGCCGTTTCGGAGGAGTTTGGCAACTAAAACTGTAACACGAGAATTTTATATATTAGATAGAATATAGTAGAAACATCAAATACTATACTAGTAAACACTGCCATAGTCACTGTAAGTCGTGCAACTTACTAAACCAAACCACTTAACGATCGACCCTAAATATGACACCATCACCAAGCGCTAACCACAAGCTTACGTTTGACACTAAACCGCAGACTATCAAGGCAGTTTATAATCTTACATTACCATTTACAGTACAGTTTTAACATATGTACGGACAACAACACGTCAAGGTGAACACTGATGTATCTTATTTAGTTGTATTAAGGGCTAGTTTGCTTTTGCGTTTGGTAACCTGATGAACCTGATGATGACCACTGTAAATCACTGAACTAAAAAAATGGAACAATTTTTTCTAAAATATCGCTGGCGAGATGGACATTGGTTCACCTGCTGGTTACCGTATTGCATGTATCCGATCGAGTGATCAATCAGCTGAAGTCTGTAGTAGTCACATTTTTAACTATGATCAAACTCCGTGGTGTAGTGGCTAAACACGCTGGTTTCAAGGCGTCGCCGCTCCGAGGTCCCGGGTTCGATTCCCGGTCGGGTCAAGGTAGAAATGACAATTTTCTATATTGTCTCGGGTCTGGGTGTTGTGGTACCGCCGTTGTTTCTGGTTTCCATAACACAAGTGCATTAGCTACTTACTTTGGGATCAGAGCAATGTATGTGATTGGAGTCCAATATTTATATTAAGTATATTTATTTATTAAGTCCTAATGCCACGAAGTGTAAATTTCATGGAGAGCAAATATATCTCCTGGATCAAACTTTGTATGCTACCCCTAAAGCTTCAGATTAATCTACAGTCTGCTCCCAAACAGCCTGCAGGCAATAAAGATCACATTACAACAAATTGGCGCGCCCTATGCTCTTAGGCACGAATGGGAAATCCCGCTAAGTCTCCTAATAGGATTACTATGTTGACCAGGGCGACCAGGCTTTCAGGAACTATTTGGTCGGATTAAGAATAGAAGGCGCAATATATTTTTAACAGGTTAGTAAGAACAAAAGATTAAAATGATGTGTCATGATCGTAAAAGATTTAAGACATAATTGTTTTAGTAAGTTTCTTGTCTCTCAGAAATTGTTCAATACTTCTGTTTGTATTGATCATTAAATAATAAAATAGAGTATACTAAGGTATACTTTGAACACTTGTGTGAATGTAGTGTTTTTGTTGTTCTTAGAAGAATTGGTGCAGGCTTTTTCAATGGATATTCAACTGAATCTCAACCAAACCTAAAGTTAATAAACGAATGTGGTATTTTTTTCAATTAATACCTGCTATCATTTATTGGAACTGTTACTTGTAAAGTTGAAAATGATTTACTGGCAACACGGATATATTTTGGAGGGGAATTTCGTATTCGGGGAGAATGCAGACTTCGGTAGTTGGTATGCGCGTCACTTATAAAAGTTGTTACTATTCCTGGGGGTAGAAGAATAAAAGTATTTAAGAAGTATCCAGTTTTATCATTTCATCAAACTGACGAAACTAAATTGATGAGTTAATGATGATGAGTGGGCTTTTATTTTTAAAAATCCCTTTGAATTAGTACCGACTGGTCACCCTCGTCAAGGACCAAGCCACTTTAAGCAGATTTCCACCGGACTGCCATTAGGCAGCCACAGTTTACGTTTACGCTAATTTGATAAGGAGTCGGTTCGGAACCCGGTCAAGTCATGCAATATTGATGTGAACCGAAAAGACTATCAGAATCGTCGTTTGTGGCGACGAAAATCGGTTAGTTAGAACCCCAAGCACATAACCTACCGTTTATACTTCAAAGCGAATCAACTAAAAGCAAATGACTATGTCCATTATGTCCATGCATTACATAACCCCCAGTTTCTAGGACATTGATGCTATAATGTTAAATCTTTAATGAAGCGCAGGAGTGCTGTGTGTGATTGGGCTGGCGACAGCTAATTAATTATTAAAAAAAAATTGCACTCCGGGAGTGCCGGCAGAAGTGAAAACTTGAATATCAACGTTGTGCATTTTTGATTTTTTGGAATAGTTAGGGAATAATTTTGAATGAATTGCTCTTATTATCAATATAAAAGTACTATCATTTTTTTGATAGAATACAACAATAATAATAATAATAATAATAAAAATAAAAAAAATAATAATAATATATTTTTATAGAATACAATATTTATTTATTGCGCTATCGTACACAAACATTACAATTTATATTATATTAAATTACATTAAAAAGTTTATCTCTCAGAAAAATCAACTTACATCCATAATTTCGCCAACCGTCTTACGGTTTTTCGATCAGCCCACGTGTCCTGACGCGAGTTTCACATTTTTCCCCCATCCCACAAAAGTGCTCAACGCCGCTAAAGAAGTTTTCACTTCAAAAAGGTATAATGCTGATTAATAGCGTTTGCAACATTTTTTTTACACATTGATGCCAATAAACTTGCCAATTCTCGTGCTGTCCGCTTTTAAAAATAGTTCACCGTTTTTTTTTACAAACTTACACTTTTTGCTTTATCAGAGTCAGGTGTAGATATATAACTAGATTTTTCTGGTAACAAAGTAAAATTCGTAATCAAATTACCACACAAAATAAGTTTGACTGACGCGAGTATCTGAGCACTGATAATGAAATGTAAAGCTGCTACTATTTATGACTTTAATCGGTATTAAAAGGAGTAGAGAGTGTTTTGATTAAATCATTAAGTGCACCATTTGTATATTATTTATTTTGGGAAATCAGTCTTCTTGTCATAAATTATGATTATTTCAAATCCCAAGGACGTTTTAAACGAAGACGAACAAGCGCATCAGTCAGCCTAACTAAACTGCTGACAGACGATCCATCTGAGGAGATGGGCGGCCAGGTGTTATCCTGGCGATAAATAAATGCCTGGTTTAGTCTTTATGTGAGGGACACACGGGCCAGACGTTTGAACGAACCTGGTAAAGCGTTATTAGTTGTCTTAACATTGATTTTATAAGAAGAACTAAAGAACGAGTTCGTCGAAGTTTAGATTGAACAGTATCACAAGAATTAGATACGGGATTGCCACCATGTAACTTATTAGTTAAGAGTTTCCGATATAATTCCGTGATCATGGCGCTTGCAACAGTTTTAAAACCTCGGAAACTCATAAATAATAATAACTGTTAGGATATTAGTGACCGTGAAAGTTTAAAACATTAAATCACAATAATTATGTTCCAACTAAATGGATTTGGAAAATCTTTGTAATAATTCGACTGTCAAAGTATCTTACATACTTCTCATTTCTCAGTGCTGTATAAATCACAAAGCTGACACGTTTATGTTTCAGGTATATCAATAAAAGAACTATCTTAAGATTAAACCTGTTTCAAATCGTTTTAACTTTTCAATATACAAGCGGATGCAGGCAACCACATAACAATAAAATATCTATTGTGTCTCATTCACATACTTGAGGGGTTAAGTTTAAAAATCATTGATTAATAATTGTTGGCCATCCTCCAAAACCGTGTGACACGAAAAGTGATAAGTCACCGGCAATCGCTCGCTTAGATCTAAAAGGTGTCTATTTGTCTCTGGCCGATATTTCTGAAGCAATAGTCCTTGAAGAAGTAACAGCTATGTTTCGAGCCACTAAAACCTTGGGACTCTACTCTGTAAGACGCTGACGAAAGTTTTTTGTAATCGGACGTGGTAATGTATTAGAGAGCGCATGCTAAGGAAGCTAAAATCACACAACGAGCGAAGGAGAGGGCTATGCTCGGAGTTTCTCTATGAGATCGAAATAAAAATAAGGAGATACGTAGAAGAACAAAAGTAACATAATAATAGTAATAGTCCCCTAGCCGATTTCGACTACGGTGGCCAGTCACCACGACTAACCGACTGCGCGGGACATATTATAGTGAACAAGTGTGTGCGCAAACACAAGTGCACTCTCTATTCCTTTCACTCTTATATACCAATGGGACAGCAATCTGACACGACCGGAGAGAGTTCAGGCGTAGATCCAACGGCTTTAACGTGCTTTTTCGAGGCACGGGGGTGAAACACCGCCAACTTCCAAACTCCGGGCTATTCTAAGAATTTCTGAACAGGAAAACTCAGGTATATATTTTTTGGCCCGACCCGGGGTTCGAACCCAGGACCTCTGGCACAGCCGTCGCTTTAAAGTGCGATTCTCCTACCGCTGCGCCACCGAGGCAGTTACATAAGGTAAGTGAGAGTAAGGTAACATACCTAGCCTTGAGAATCAGTCAGCGCATAGCGTGAAGAACTGAGTCGTTAGGGCAGTAAAGTTCTAGATTGGAGACCCTGCTACCAAAGACGCGGCCTAGGACGGCTACTGATAAGATGGACAGACGACCTGGTAAATATCGCAGGACCAAACCAGTTTGGTCCTGCGATATTAGATTATTAGATTCATCCAGATGCAGACGGCTTGTGACCAGTCGCTGTGGAAAACTGTGGGGAAGGCTAATGTTCAGCAGTGGACTTCCTCGGCCTGATAATGATTATAATGATGATTCTGAAAACCCAAATGAACTGCCATGAAGTGACAAACATTGTTGGAACATTGAAACCAAAGTTTGAGCGATAGTAGCTGTTGAAAATCGTTGATTCTTACTGTTCAAATATTAGTTAGCAGAATCACTGCAATCTTCCAGCTACAGCCATAATCATGGAGTCAAAATTACTATAAATGTCTTTCAGGGTGGAAGCCTTAGCACTTATTGTTCTGCCTGTCCGGATATTGCCTGCTTTTCCCGGGAAACCGGACGGAACTGCGATGCAGCGACAGATCGCCGTAGATTGGTATCGTGCTGACATCGATTTCGACAGGTCAAAGAGTGTTTAGATAGAGTTATGAACGGTTTTCAAACGGGATTGGTTTCTGAGTAATGCGGAATAGCTTTAAGAAAATAGATTGCTGATCCGTAGGTATTATTTTTATATAGGGAAACAGCTCTATATAGTGTGGTTAAATGTGCTAAAATTTACAATTTGGTATTTAGGTGTCGTATGAAGGGATCAACTTTTAAAAATCCTTGGTAGATATCGTCAAAGATCAAAACGCTATCATCAACCGTAAATGATACAAATTACAAATAAATAAGAACCTAGAACTCGAATAAAAGGATCGAACCAGGACTATTGTGCCTGTCGCTATCCGGGAACATGCGTCTATACATACAGATAAAGCCTAAGTAAGATCCGATTCCCTGTCCGACACAGTAACTTTTTAGATGTGCAATTTATAATATTATGTATTAAGTTTTTATTAGTGACTGAACACTATAAAAACAATAAAATTATAAGTCTTCTTCTTTTTCTGACCTATTTAATTTATTTATTTGGTACACGCATCAGACTTAATATTATAAAATGCACTTGTAAAAAGCAACTTTGACTGTGTTACAGACGAGGAATCGAACCCCGTGTCTTACGCTATCCAGGCGTATGCCTATACCACTCGGCCACCGTCACATTAGCAAGCCTGTTGAATTTTGCACGCGCTTACTTTAACGCGTAGGTTGCGTGACGTCATGTTGCGACATCGCTCTCACAATAATTCAAGTCTTGCTAATGTGACGGTGGCCGAGTGGTAGAGGCATACGCCCGGATAGGGTAAGACACGGGGTTCGATTCCTCGTCTGTCATACAGTTATAGTTACTTTTTACAAGTGCAATTCAAAATACTATAAAAACAAAAATAAATATCACACAACAGAGTTTAAACAATTTCATTAAAAAAAAAAATGGGGTGCTGTATAATTTGTTGCAACTCCAAGGGCGATTGCACACAGCATGCAAATCGAGTTAACAATAATATGTAACTAAAATCAAGAAATTTTACTTTAACATTATTTAAAATTTACATTTTAACAACAACAAAATTATTTTAAAGTAAATAACTATCAGTCTTTTAACCGCTGACTGAAAACCGTTCATCAGTGTTCACTCGTACATTTTTCCGACATTCGCGTACGTCAGAAGCGGCTGTCGCGAATATTCGCAATGCGCAAGGAATATGCTCGGTCACGCACAGCCGACGCAGACGGAAGATTTAAAACGCCCGTCTGGGCACTACGCAAAACAAAGACCTTTCAGACTGAATAAATTTACAGGAATTTACATAGGATCTATGGGTCAGGGCTGCCAACATTTAAAAAATAATTAAATCAAATAGTGTCAGTGGAGAAATCTTATTACTGCAATTAAGGACAACAATCTATACCATTTATGAACGCCAAAAATTTTGCGTATTTACGTGAGGAGCCCAATTCTTATTTATAACATCGAAATTGATATAGGTTTGTTGCTCCTTCGCGCCAAAAAAATGAGATGAGATGAAGCCGCGGGGCACTGCTAGTAGTGTAATTAAAACAAAATGAACGACACTATTATATTATTATTTTTTAAACTTGATGTCACGTTGAGTTCCTATAACTTGCAAGTAGATGTTATTTACTTTGATGATTAAATGATTAATATCCCATAACTCGTATAACGCCAAAAAAACCAGAAGCACGTTTGTAGTAATATCTCATTTTCGACAACCCTGAGCACCGTATATGCATTATATTGGATAAGTTCAGTTTTGTTCGGCCTTCATGAAAGGCTATAGGCTCTTTTGGATGTGGGCTCGAAACAT
This sequence comes from Pyrausta purpuralis, assembly GCA_963924145.1. NCBI lineage: Eukaryota > Metazoa > Arthropoda > Insecta > Lepidoptera > Crambidae > Pyrausta > Pyrausta purpuralis. The sequence continues at coordinate 24,185,278 of OZ001655.1, forward strand.
CAAATTGAATTTTAACGTAAAAGCTTTGATTGGATCTCCTGAAGTTAGTTTTTAAAAGCACCAATCTCTTATTTTTACATGAAACAGTGATCTGCCATGAGATACACATAACTAACTCAGGTGACTCGACCAACTAGAAAGGTATACATTATTGAATGTCATCATTATGATACATTTTTAAGTGAGTTGAATATTACTTCAGTACGGTTCCTGATATGTTTTTCGAATAAGATGGACATAAGGATTGATTGTACGGACAATAGCACGTCAAGATAAACACTGCGGTATCTTATTCAGTTGTAATAAGGGCTAGTTTGCAACAAAAGTGGACTTTTATTTACAGTGTGCTGGCCACTGTAAATACAAGTTTCAAAACGTCGTTGGTTCAAGTAACTATTATAACCGATGAAAGCAACTGTATTCCCCCCCCCCCCCCCCCCCCCTATGTAATTAACCCCTTCGATCCATCAAGTTTGCCAATACCGAAATTGGTCATTTACCATAATGGCTTGTGATTGAAAAGTAATCAGATGATTGCCTGATCGCTCATACCTACTCCAGATATCGATTCCCGACCGGTGGAGTAGACGTAACACGATTATAGATGTACTGACATACTCTTACTCTACTGCTTGCTTCAGTTTTTTACCGTTACCATGAATTAACGACGGTTTTATTTACTAGCGATGACGTTAAAAAAGTATATGGAAAATTGCACAGCGCCTCTAGCGGTCACTGACGGAACTAAAATTGTCCATAAAAAAAGTGAGGATGTCGTTAGCGAGTAAAACAATCGTCGCTAGCAAGTAAACTCATAGTAACCGTACTGTTCGTGTTTTAGGTATAGTGTTCTAACGACACGCTCTTCGTAAAGTTAGAAGGCAATTATGACACATTCATTAATTACAATACCGACAAATTATAAATACTTACATCACTTTTCGCGCTTTTTCATTTTCCGTTTTATGAAAACCCTTGCATCACTCTTTTATTTAATATTATAACCTTGATAATGAGGAACCAAGGCAATTTTAGTATAAGTATTAGTAATGATTTCTGTTTTATATATGTAGTCTTTAACTTTTACTTGCGTGTACAATTAGCTTGCGATAGCTACTAAGCCCCCATTACTGATCTTCTCGTTACCACCTAGAGAGAAATGGGAGTGACTGACTGAAAATCAGCGCTGGCTAGGCCGGTAGGGCCTACCCAGCATACGCTGAGTCACTTCCATTTGCCATTTACGTATTAAAATTAACTTGTTATCATTATGAATTTGTATCATTGTAAAGGCGATAAAAAAATATCTGTTTTTTTTATAAGTTTTCTTACTAAACGAAACGTTACTAAAATATGTCAAAGTCAAGGTCAAGTCAAAGTCAAAAATAATTTATTCAATTTAGGACACAAAAAGCCACTTATGAACGTCAATAATTAGTGTAACGTCAATCAAATATGGGGCTAGAACATGTCTCCTTATCTTTTGGGCCCTACTAGCGCTTCGAGACAAGACATGTTATGTGTTATATAAAGCCCTTTAACAGCTTTAGTAACTTTTGTACTTGTTGATTTTATCATATTTACATAGTTACTAAACTTTTCCGATATTGATTTTTAATAGCAGCGTTTAAATCACGATTTTCCCATTAAACGATTATTATTAGATCCGCTCCTGCGAGTATATCCGAAGATTAAGCGGCAAGCGAAAGTTAATATCCTGTAGGTTCGGATATCATTAATCTTCGCGCTCCTCCGGTGGTCACTGTGGCGTAGTGAGGGTAGTGCGAAAACAAAGCAAATTAACACCCTGTATACGAGCATTGTTATTATAATGGACGATAATTACGAGCGTGTATATGAAAGCAATTAATGTAAAAGGTTTTCGGTGGTCTGTGCCCGTATTCTAGAGGTTTCTGGGAAGCTGCGATGATATTCGATTCTACCATAGACTTAATTATTTTAGGAGCTCCAATTGAAATTATAATTGCTTTTTTATAGCAAGATGATGAAGATGTGCAGAAAATATGTTTAAGGTAAAGGCGGCCGGCCCATGTTGTACCTGTTCTACTACAGGTAAAGACTACATTGATAAGCTCGATATAATATTCCTGTCCAATCCAAGTTCGATATAATATTCCTGCATTCCCGTTGAAACACAAACGACCTACTCTGTCTTCACAAAATAGTGCATTCAGCTATTGATTCCCCAGATTTGTTGTCTTCACTCCACTTCAACATCTTGTACAGATCTCGAAATCCGAACATATTTTTCACTTCAGGTAAATAGGAACAACACCTCCTTTTAGGATGTGAGGATGTGCCGTTCGTAGAATTAAATGGCTCGCAATGGCAGAGACATTGATCTTTTTAACAGCAATTTTTCGCGGCTTAAGACAGCTGTCAGCGATAATTTGAAATATAAATGAGCGTTCTCGTCTTTCGACTCGACTGTGTGAGCTAATTTTGGATCTTTGTCTTATTATATAATGTTATTTTGGCTCTGTGGCTCCGTAAATGACCATGATCTGTTTGTGTACCAAATTTTAAATGAATAAATTGTATTGTTCGCGACTCTATTTTCACGGCTTTGTTCGTTATGAATCAGTTTCGGAACAGCTTACCATACTTCTACAATATCTTCATAATATCTCCTAGAAACAAAAGCATCACAGTAACTAACATTTCGTTGGGTTGTAAGTCTCCAAATAATTAACGAGAGTGTGATATACACATTTAAAATTACACATAAAATCGGATAAGCTTATAAGTCCAATTTATTATACATAGTCTTGTTCCACACCAGCGTTTCCAATTTGACGGGTCGCGATCCGGAATCGGGTAATTAAAATAAAATACCCAGTCGCAACATTCGTTTTCAAATAATACCTACTATCGACCTTAAATTTTTATACGTAAACGGTGATATTATTTAAACTTAATGGAACCGGCTTAGATCTAAAAGTATTCAGTGGATCACGAAGGGGTAATGTGAAAATTACCGGGCAGAAGAACGTTTGAGAAGCATTTTTCTAGACGTTAAGAAGAGTTTATTTAGCGATAACGGATGCCAGCCTATCTTTTTAGGGTTCAGTAGCCAAATGGCAAAAAACGGAACCCTTATAGTTTCGTCAAGTCTGTCTGTCTGTCCGTATGTCACAGCCATTTTATTCTGTAACTATAAGCATTACACAATTTAAATTAAGTAGGAAGATGTATTCTGTTAACCGCTTACTGATTCTCATACAAAAAACAAAAAATAGTGAGATTTAAGGGGGGGCTCCCATTCATGAAACTGAAACCAAAAAAAATTTTTTTAGTCAAACCTATGCGTGTGGGGTGTCTATGGAAAGGTCTTTTAAAATGACATTGTGGTACCCCAAACTATTTTCTTTTAAAGTATAACGTTTCATAGCTAGACGGTTCCAACGTGGTAAATGGGTCCCCCCCTATCTAACTTCTAAACCAAGCAAGCGTAAATTTTGAAAAAAAATATGGAATGTAGATCTTAACAAATACTTTCAACGAAAATTAGTTCGGACGGGATCGGACTAGTAGTTTTTGAGATATAGCATGTTTTCAATAACCGCAAACATAACTTTGTACTTCATACAAACACTATGAAAAACAAAGTTATATTTGCAGTCAACAAAATATTGTGGTATTTTACTAAGTAGAAGTAAGAGAATTCCCTAATTCAGTTAAAGTTGGCACGGAACCGTCAGTGCGCGAGTCCGACTCGCACTTGGGCGGTTTTTTTTATTTCATATACTCATGCATGCATACTAAGTGTTACTAACTACACAGGTGACATCAATTAAGCAGTAGACGAGCTTTCGCTTTATAATGAAGATGATAATAAGGGATATCAACATCAGCTGTTTAATTTTGAATAAGTCAGTTTGACAGTTTGGTTATACATCTGTTATTCTACTAAAGAAAGCATAATAGCCTAAATTGGTAGATCTTATTTGTGAGTCTTGGAGGTGATGGCCATACAGATGCATTTATTTGCTTTGGCCCTTACCTAACAAGGAGATATGCTTTTTACCAAAACTTCACTCGAATATCTAGACCATGAAACCGCATCAAAAAGTATACGTAGTGCATAATTTCTCTGACTGTACGGCGCAACATTAGACGTCATTACTGGAAGGTTGATTACGTATCTCGATCGCTATCGCACCGTCATGAAAGCATTTTAAAAGATTTGATGATAGCATTTATTAGCATTTGATAGTTTGCTGATAAATTAATCTACGGTATGCAAGCACGGTTCTATTAATTTTCACTGATGGAAAGCTAGTGGTTATAAATCGGCATACACACACCAGTATCAGTCACTCCCATAACGTGATAGATTACATAAAAACACTAGTACCGTTACCATGAGTTTACGGCGTTTATAAAGTCTATGGAAAATTGCACAGCGCCTCTAGCGGTCACTTGCAGAACTAACATTTTCCATACAATAAGTAACGTCGTCGCTATGGAGTAAAACCGCCGTAAAGTCATGGTAAAGGTACAGTATCAGTCACTGCTGTTAAATATGTAATAGGTATCCATCAGCAGCTAACTGACAGCAAAACCTATCATGTAATGAGCGGAGGGTCTCGTTTCAAGTTGCACAATACTACGCCGTAAAATAATAATTTTAACAATTAAACCGCGTTAAAAAAAAAAGGTCAAAGAACACATTTGCTCTTTGTTTAGGAGAAAAAGTCATTTGGAGTCGGTGCATGATGTGCGTAGACTACTGATGAACGTAAGCTTGAGAACATACACCGACTCCAAATGTTTTTTTTTCTTCTAAACAGGGGGAAAATGTGTTATTTTGAGCTTATTAGTCAGTTTTTTGAAGGCGGTTTATTTATTTTTATGTCACGATTTTTTGTTTTTACCCAAATCTCAAAATAAACTCGACCGATTTTGACGAAATTTACACTGTACCCTTAGTCGAAATATACCTGATTAAATCAAAAAAGAATCATCTCGCTCTGACTTTTAGTTTTGGAGAAATCCGTGGACAAACATACAAATATACAAACATACGTACACTTACACAATGTTACACACATGTTTGTAAACCTTAATAGATCTACCTATTCAAATATTATCAAATTATAACGATATCGTATCTACATACACATTGAATTGATTACTTACCTCTTTTTTTAAGTCGGTAAAAATAGTGTAATATTAGATTTTTAAACATTCAGTGTACATATTAATATTGTATTAATTTTAAGCAATCTATAAGGTATGTATTCTATGGGCCTGTCTTGTTTTAATCTGTAGCCTGGTTATCAATCAATTAAACTAAATTGCTTTGCGTTTGATGATAAGATACGTAATCTCCCTGCGGTTCGGTGGCAGGATGACGTCACAGCTAAGTGCACCGGTAACCGTACACACTGCACTTTACTAGAGAAAATATCAAGTTTTCTCGCGACCTTTTTCAAGAATACAACAATGAAGGTATGAAAATGTTGACAAGAAATAATTGAACGTAGAAAAAGTTTTTCGGCCTAAATTTAGATCAGAGTTATGTTAATTTAACTTTTTCTAACGCGTTAGTTTGCATAAGCAATAGGGCAATGGTAGGTAAGAAAGAAAACGGTTAAGCTACGATTACCGATCTATTCCACTCGAATCTCAAAAACTAATACCAGCGGTATTTAATTACACTTACAAAAATGCTTCTATTCTAAACGAGGCACCACTCATAAATGAATCCCAAAATATGAAAAACCACTATTTATGTATGAAAGAAAGAAAGAAAGAAAATACTTTATTCGACCGAAATCATTGACAGGAAAAAAAAACATGCAGAAGAAAAAACAGGGCTAAGTATTCGAGTCAAAAAGGCACCCGCTCAGCATAATTCGTGGCAGCAGAACGCATACCACGACGCTGATTTTCAGCGGGTGCCTTTGTGGGTAGAATTAATTATTACAATAATAAAATACACTAAAATTCGAACAAATCCAAAAAATTATGACTATGTACAGACAGTATAAAACAAGTTTTGGTGGGTTATTGATGATAATGTGATTTTAAATCGTGTTTTCGTAAATTATTGGATAACTTATCAAAAACCTTTCGAAATATGCTTAAAATTTTTGCACTGCTAGAACTTTGACAGTTTGTTTTTTACCTAGCCGTTATTGTTCCACTTCTGGGCAAAGGTCCCAAATTTTCTCCAGTGGTCGCGGTCTCCAGTCTAGGCTGGCTAATTTGATAAATATATTTTTAAGCGTTGCTATAAATCCCATTATAAGATTAATTCAACTATAAGAATTAAAGCTTCAACAAACTGCTTTCAATTTCTGCACTCATATTACTTTGAGAAAAATAAGCATAATAAGTTGTTTTTGTGTCCGACTGTAGCAAAACTTATGAATTGCTATTTGTTGGGAACCGATTTTAAACATTTACAAAATATTCTTAATACGAGGTATTCGTTAGGAATAGTACGAGTTTTATGAGTGTATTCAAATACCGTTGGTATTCGCTTTTGAGATAAGAGTGGAAAAGATTTATAAATCCAAGAAACACATGATGAATATGACCGACTGGTTAAGAAATAAATAGTTGAATATTATGAGAACAGTTAAAAAAAGATAAGGCCACTTATTTACAAAAACATCAGAAAATAAGAAGACTATGGTTGAAGACCGCAGGATTATGGCAGCAAATAAGTTTAAACCATAAAATTATTATCCCTTTGGAATATAATGACAAAAGCGAGATGTCACTAGCAGCAAACTGTGTGATAAAAAGAGATGGGTAGCAGAACCATTTTTGTCAGATGTCAAACAGTTGACCGCCCTGCAGAAGCTCGCTGAAAATTACGTGCAATTGATTTTTTATATTTAAAAGTGAAATTGTGTATATTTTGGAGAAATAATGCGTCTGAAACAAGGTGACTTGATCGGTGATTGATTATTATGCATTACAGCGGCATAACCCCAACAAGTAATCATTTACAGGTAGATTAGTCCAAATCGAAGCCTCTTAATATACGAGTTATATTTACCAATGCGCTTCAAATTTAAAGTACGCAGTTTGATTATTCTATTCTACAAACGTTAATTTACGTAAAAAATAAAGACAGAATAACACAGGGAATGTATATCGACGAATATTTTGTATAATGAAATCACACTGAGTTTTACACTAGAGCTGCATGTTCAATATTTTGTGTCGACTGTTTATCATGCAGTAAACTACTATATTTAACTTAGGAACATTGTTATAAATCACCTGATCGAAAGGTTATCTCATTAAAAGCTACAAATGTTAGTTACTTATGTTAGTTACTGACATCTTAAATCGGTTTCGTTTGACAGCTTTTACTTGTCCTTCTATTCCGATAGGAATATTAATTTTATGGTCTAAACCTTAGATAAGATAAATAAATGTAGGATTTCATAACTTCATTCCATATTTTCTAATGAAAGGTAGATTCTCCCGAGTACAACATTAATTTGGAAAACTGGTCAGTATAAAACAAAATGAGTTCGTCTGGTTCGCAACCCACCTTCCAATGTTCCCTTCTATATTAAACCGCGAATTTAAAATTCTCATTCCAGCTCAGAGCAAAATAATTAAACATTCACTTCGAAAACAATTTTGCGGTTCAACTAAACTAAACTCATTAAAACCGACCGCGTTTAGGTGAAAAAATCTAATTTCACGGACGCCATTTTGCGAGGGTAAATGTGTGACCCCTTACACATTGCGACTTTTAGAGCGATATTACATCTAGGCGACTTTAGCAGCGCGACTAAGCGCGACAGTCGCGATTCCGATGATTTCATACTATACACGACTGCGAGGCAGAAACGCCACAGTGGCGCGTAAGTCGCGCGGGCCCGTCCCACTATACCCATTACCCATTGCAGTGGTAATACTATCCCCGTATTAGCACTGAAATGGGTAATGTCTGTACGAGGGGTGTTCAAAAAGTATTGTGAATGAAGAAGTAATGGTGGGTACTTGAAAAAAGATTTTATTGTCACAGAAAGATTAGTTCTTTGTCATAATACCCTCAAATAATTAGCTTTCTATCTTGTCTGTGTCAGTTGAATTCATTATTTGTTTCTGACTTGTCGATAACTCTCGCTAAAAATGGATAAAATTGAAATCCGTGCGGTGATAAAATACTTTTGCTTGAAAATTTTTACTACGGAACAAATTTTTAAAGATTTGCGTGAGACATTGGGGGAGTCTGATCCTCCATATTCCACAGTGGCTCGGTGGTGCGCAGAGTTTAAACGTGGTAGAACATCGGTTAAAGATGACCCGCGCTCTGGCCGCCCTTCGACGTCAGTCACTCAGGAAATGGTCGAAAAAGTTGTAAAAATTGTTCAGTATGATCGCCGTGTAACAGTCCGTTTTATAGCTGAAGAGTTGAAGATTTCAACAGGTAGTGTGCATAGCATTTTGCAAGATCACTTAGGAATGAAAAAGGTATCCGCGCGTTGGGTCCCGAGAATGCTAACGGACGCACAAAAATAAAAAACAAACGCGACTCAACATTTCAAAGAGCTCATTGGAACTGTTTCAACGAGATCGTGATCTTTTTTTGGCCCGATTCGTAACAAAGGATGAAACATGGCTTCATCATTATGATCCAGAAACGAAACAACAATCAATGTCCTGGAAAAGACCGTCATCTCCCACGCCAAAGAAATTCAAGACTCAACCATCTGCCGGCAAGATCATGGGCTCAGTTTTTTGGGACAGCCGGGGGTTGGTAATGATTGAATACCTTGATCATGAAGCCACTATCACAGGAAATGTCTACGCAGAACAAATAAAAAAATTACGTCAGGAAATCCTTAAAATCGACGAGGAAAACTCTTGAAAAAAGTTTTGTTCCATCAGGACAACCCGCCGGCGCACAAGTCTGTAGTTGCCATGGCAGCAATCCAAGATGCTGGCTTTGAGATCCTCGATCATCCGCCATATTCACCGGACTTAGCCTCTAGTGATTTCTATCTATTTCCGCGTTTGAAAGAACACTCGAGAGGCACAAAATTTGAAGATGACGAAGAAGTGAAGGCCGCTGTAAACGATTTTTTAAGTACTCAAGATGGAGATTTTTTTAAAAAGGGAATTTTGGCCCTAGAAAAAATATTTGCTAAATGTATTGACCTAAAGGGTGACTACGTCGAAAAATAAAATTATATTAAATACATTCATTTTCTAACATAGCTATTCTCATTACTTTTTGATGGGACCGACCCCGTCGCGCTGCTAATGTAAAGGCATCAGCTGCTGCCGCGCTGCTGACGCTCTAATGTGAAGGCGCACTTAGCATAGATACCAGTCGCGCGTCTTTAAACGCGCCTTAGAATCGCGACTGCAGTCGCCAAAATTTAATACACGGGATTTGTCCATTTCCAGCTTCTGCATCGCGACTGCATCGCTGCTGAAAGTCGCAGTGTGTAAAGGGTCTAATGTCGGAATGATGGGATGTGAGTGCGATGGTCACAAGAGGTGAGGTGTGTAAATGTTATAATTTTGGGAGATTTCCTTAAAAAAACAAATACACAGACAAAATAAACACATACAAATCAGGAGACATTGTCTAGTACCTAATCCTGGTACCGTAGTTAGAGTTGTGGTTCATCCATCTGTTGGATGCATGCCAGTTAATTTTGAACCCTCGCTATACATCGGCATTTTCTACTCGGGAATGGCGATAATCATGGGATAAGTTATCCCGGATAACTGTCTTTTGAGCCGGATAATTGTCTTTTGTCTAGAGTACTTTTTTTATTTATAACTTAATTGAGTAAATAAATATTGGACGTATTAAGTAGGTAGCTAATGTACTCGTGTTATGGAAATCGACACAACGGTACCACAACACCCAGACCCAACACAATATATAAAATTTTGATATCTATATTGACCCGACCGGGAATCGGACCCGGGACCTCGTAGCGCCGACACCTTGAAACCCAGCGTGCTTAGCCACTACACCACGGAGGTCGTCGAGGTCGTCAAACTGAGAGTGCCAGTGGAGGAGTGACAATATCAATCAAACTAAATTAACGAAAGAAAATTGCAAAAACTTATCAATGGTGTATGTAGAGCATACAACGACAGGAGAGGAGCAGTTTTGTTTTTGAACAATTGGGCAAACAACTAGTTACTAGATTAAGGGATTATTTTTCAATAGTCAGACAAGAAATATTCGTCAATCAAAATACAATATGGCTAATTTGAAAACGTCACCTAATTGTCAGCCTGTCATTTTTTAAACCTGTCGCTTTTGAAATTAACAGCCTGATAAGTTTTATCTGACCATTGAAAAATCGGCCCTAATTTGAGTAAGTCAGTGTATACAGAATATTATAAATCAAGAGACATGCTTTAAATATTTATATTAAAAAGTTGGTCACTCTACCGCCTTTAGCGTACCTGCAAGGCAATTTTCTGGCGGTCCGCTCCTAATGGGTGCGACTGGGAAATAGGTCGATGTTTCGTATCTAACTTGTTTCCTCAGTGACTACCATTTATATAAAAACAAACACATAAAAATGAGGAGTTTACTGATGCAAAATCATGAATTTGTTAAGGTACAATGTTGGTGATCCATTGTGAGGGATAAATCAAAAAGTGGTAACCTAAACCTTAGCAATATTATCAAAATGCCTGCGAGGATTTGGTTCGTGAAATCGTCATCATCATCATTATCAGCCAAAAGACGTCCACTGCTGAACATAGACCTCCCTCACGGCTTTCCATAGCGTCTGATCACAAGCGGTCTGCATCCAGTTTGATCCTGCGATCTTTACAAGGTCGTCTGTTCATCTTGTCGGTGGACATCCTACGCTGCATCTTTGGTCTCCAATGTAGAAGTTTCATGCCCCAACGGCCATCAGTTCTTCGCGCTATGTGCCTTGCCTCCTGCCACTTGAGCTTACTGATTCGTAGGGGTATGTCCGTTACCTTAGTTCTTCTAAGTATCTCCTCATTTCCGATTCCTCATTGACTACATTTTATAAAAACAAACACATGAATATGAGGAGTACGTTCATGCAAAATCATGAATTTATTGAGGTAAAATTTTGATGAACCATTGTGTCGCGAATCAAACTCCGTTGAGTTTATAAAGTTCTTTATTCGATCAACACACTTATCTTTGATACAAATCACTATCTCTAGCCACATCAATAATAATAACTACATTTTAACATAGGTTCCTTCCCTTAACCTTTCGCTTCGGCGGTCAGCACTAGATTGCCTCGCCTTTCGAGAGCACTTCGCAAGTCAGAAAATAAGAAGGGGCAGCCAGTGTTGCCATTTTTAAATAGCGATAACGTTATTCAATAAAGTAACAATACTCGATTTTATATAAATATAAATAACGTTAACTGTTATTATGAGGAGTTAAGATTACAAGAGGCTACTGATTGAATCTAAGTACAAAAATCATCACATTCGGCCATCCGACCTAATGCACCTCCTGGTGCATTTTTAAAAATATTTACAATGGCGCATTTATATCAATACTACTACAGCATACTACATTTATCATATTACAAGCAATAAAAATTAAGCTGTTGGGCTAACTTAGTAATTCTAAGTTTACCTTAGCGTACACATTAGAAAATCATCACATTCGGCATTTAAGTTTAATTAATTACAATTATCAAATTTCTAGTTCTTTTAATAATTATAACCTATTTTTGGTTGACTTGAGTTGCTGTAGCTTTGACCAATATAGATTGATCTATTGAATCTTTAGATTGATTATAATTTGCCTGCTTACCTGCCTTATAAGACTTGTGGCAACGAACATTTTATACATTTTATGTAACCGGGTTCATAATCTATTATTTACCTTTAGTTTCTTAGTTACTTCGTTCTACAGGCTAATAAGTTAAGAATGGTTATGTTATTATACTTATGATAACAATCGTAACTATTAATTAGACTAATCTTTTTTTTTTACTCCTGTCTATGAATGACAAAAAGTCATTTATCGAAGCCATATTTATTTTATTTTATTACAGTCTATTATCTTATAATATACTTAACAAGATTAAAAAAAAAACATCTGATTTTAAGATAACAATATGGCAAGAATCTAACTAAATTGACTTTTAAATTGATGAATGAATGAAAATGTATAGGTAACCTATTGTAGTTTTAAGTGTGTGACATATAAACGATCCTAACTTAAAAGAGACCTTATCTACATAAACAGTTCATTTAAAAAGTAACAAATCAGTCAAGTCAGTAAAAGACAAATTAATTGGACACCAATCACATATCCAGCAATATGATAATAGTTTACAATTTGTATAATGATATGTATAAGGTAAATAAAATAATCAGGTTAAAACAAAAGTTCCTTTCTGAAACACAGTCTCATGATTTGAATTTTTCATATTGAGTAATGTATAAAACTATGTATTGAGATAGATATTAGAAAGTCACTAAAGCATCCAAAATAAATGTCACTTATTAATCGTGGGGAACATAATCAAGAATTATTGAAGCTACTTAGATAACTTTAAAAAAAAGTTAAATTTCGTAATTTGCGTGGCGCATATCAATGAAAGTTATGAATCTTAGCACTTGAAGTCATACGAGAAGAATTAAGCTATTATGTGGTTTTGGTTTTTTTTATTGGAATTGAATGGTTACCTTAATGTCTGTTCCCAATCCCTTATAAATACTGTTTACGGAGATACAGACATTTAAGGGATCATTATTATTATTTATAGAGTCTCTTATGATCTTACAATTTATTGTTCACATATGTGTGTTCGGATGAGAAAAAATCAATATTTCAGGGCCCATATTAATCATATTTGTAAATCATTAACGAACAGTACATGAAGGTGTGGTCTTAATTTAGTAGCAGGAACAAGTACCTACTTCACTTTATTAATCATTATACAATTAATATAAATAGAATTGAGATTAGATTTAATAGTCAAATGACATTAATAATTAAACCCTACCACGAATACAATTTACTCAGCAAAGTAAACTCAACGATATTATGCTGTTACATGTAAAAAAGAATAAACTGCATGATATTGCCAAGAATACAGAAAAATATCAAAGTGGGGAACTAGAATAAAAACTAGTTTTGAAATAAAGCCTTTGTGCATAATTATCTATAAATTGACCTATGAGATCACGGTCTCCTATTTACGCTGACGTTTTTAGTTATTCCAAACCCAAGCATATTGCAGAGCAAACGTCGTGTTTGGCGTCAATATAATATTCATAAATGAAAATATATTTCTTTTCAAGTCAATGCTTAGTACATTATGTAAGGTCACCTCGTTATAAGTGATAATATTTTAACAGAGCATCAAACAATAACATAGAAAGAATACCCTTTTTTTTGAAAACTGGCCCGCATACGATTTTATTTTTCCTAACAAAAAAAATATTATTCTTTAAGGGCACCCTGACCCGCGACAATGCCTTTCGTCTCTTACATAAGTACTAAATTGAGCGAAAACTAGACAGACGTATATAATAAAAGTGCTAAGAGACAATAAGTATAAAAATAATATCACAAAACAAATGTTTTTACAAATTGTCGGAGTAATGATTTATAGATAAACAATGTCATTTAAAACAAATTTATGTAGACATTGAGGATACATTAATTTAACTGACTGTCTACTAGTCAGGAATACTTATAGGAAGGTTATTTAATAAGTAAAAGTAAAGTATAGCTACCTAAGCTCATTCTTGATGTATAATTTCAATTTTTTTTTATTGTTTGTGCAGTATTACAAAAATATTGTGTAGTAAGTTATTTGGTTCCTAAATGTTTATAGTAGTCATAAATAAATATTAATATGTATAGGTATAGGACCATCTGTTCCAAAATTAATATAATTACTCCACAATTTATTAACAGGTAAAACTCACCTATAAAATTGCTTTACTTTACTGTACCCTACCGGGTGTGCACATGTAGCGAGCGATGTTAAGTTTGTAATTAATTATTTATCTACTGTGTATTTCTTTCATCAAATAAATGATAATTGATAAACTTTATATACATTTTATGTCTTACAAGTTTGGCGGTTAACTGCGCTGTCAAAGTTGCAACGGAATCTGCTACTCTTTACAGTTCTAGTATGGTTAAAACGACAGAACAATTTATATAAAGGAAGTAAGGGTATTTTCTATGAATGTTGTATAAACGAACTGCATTGTAACGCGTTACGCGACTTTAATGGCGTTTTAGTAACCCGACATTAAAATTACCGCGTCAATGAATTAATTAAATCTTTGTTTTGAAATAAGTCACGACGTTAATTCAAGTAAGAATTTACTGACATCGTGTGCTAATAGATATATTTTTCTCATGATCATGGTAAATGCGCGGTATTTTTCGCAAAGTCAACTTAGTATAAGATTAGGTCTGTGGGAGCGATTAAAAATGAATATTACACTAATTTATTTTTAATTAGAGAATTGACAGTGATCTCATACAAGACGGTGAAAAGGGCTTCTGTTGTTTATGCATTTACCAAAATTATCAGTTGTACGGAAAACAGCACGTCAAGGTAAAAACTGCAGTATCTTAGGTTAAATTTGCAACAAAAGTGGGTAATTTGATGTGCTGTCAACTGTACATATATTCAAAATTCTGTACTCAATCGTAACAAAATAACCCATTCTACTAAGAAGAAGTGATGATATTTTTTATCTTTTATAAATGATAAATAACATCCTAGCCTACTCGCGACCACGAACGCCGCAATGGTTAAAACGTCGGGAATCAAGATAAACCTCCGCGAAAAATATCAGAATTGTGTGTACAAGGACTTATCCAGTGAATGAATATACTACAGTTAAAACATAGTGGTTGTTATTTTTTCCTCTTTGTGATCGGAGCCAAACAGTTACTTCGGATTGTGTGAAACGGTAATTTCAGGTGACGACGGCTTCGAGCGTTGGTGACGCCGAAATGGTACTTTTTGATTTGTGACTTCCTTTAGAAGATGTCGATGTCCTCAACCTCGATCGCGAGCTCTTTCGTCTTTTTAGGCCCAACCAGCCTGGTTTGGTCTCGTGCTCTTCAGTCTCATCACCTCGGAAGAAAAAGAATACCAGCATTAGTGTTGTTATCAACAAAATCATACTTTGGATATGGTAATTATTTACTAAGTTATGGTTTAAATAATTATCTTTGTAAATGAACTGTATGTATTTATGAGAATAAATGTCTTTAAACCTAATTACTATGGAGCCATATCTTCATTTATTAGAGCATAATTTTAGTAAAGGAACAATGTTTCAAATAATCCTGAACGCAAGTAAGTGCACCTATATGGCTCACATGACCGTTGCTAATGAAAATTTCTAGTAAAAGAATTCACAGTTAGACTTGACCTTTTGTAAAACATACATAGCTTCTTCATGGCACAAATGGCCCGATCTAATCGAGAAAAATACATAGCTGGTATACATAACTGATGTACATGTATTCCACAATACATGAATTTAATTGATTGATTGATTGACTGACTTGGCTACTACTACTGCTTTTGAATAAAAAAATGTACCGAACTATGGACACACTTGGTCCACGCGATACACATGGCCGCTATTTGAGGACACACTTGGCCCACGCGACACACCTGGCCGCTATTTGAGGACACACTTGATCCATGCGACACACCTGGCCGCTACTTAAGGACACACTTGGTCCACGCGACACACCTGGTCGCTACATAAGGACACACTTGGTCCATGCGACACACCTGGCCGCTACTTAAGGACGCACTTGGCCCACGCGACACACCTGGCCGCTAAAACTTCTTTGTAAAATCTGACACTATGGCCTTTATTTCAAGTTATATATTGAATGAGTACGAATGTATATTAATTTAAAATTAAAATGTATATGAATTTAAATTGGGTTGAATTGGCAATAAGGCATTTACCTTAAAATGCCTTTATATCAAGTCATATCAAATGAAGTGAAAGAAAAATTATTCTAATTTAATTTACTTGAGTTGGCTTAAATTGAACTCAGTTAAATTAATATAAAAAAACTCAGTATTGTTTAACTCACTTACATAATCAATGGGTGTAAATACCCTAAAGGGCACACAATTCATGTCATATAACGAAATTGAATTGAAATAAGAAATGATTCGAATATTAATAATTAAATTGGATTGAATTGGTTGAAATTTAACACAATTGATTAAAACACAATTGTTGAACTCACTATCATAGTTTACAAGTCTGTTAACAAATTATGAATGCAAAGTCTGAAATAAAGATTTTTTACTGTATAATTATTTATGAACACAAAAATATTAGCCCTAGAACAGTTGCAGGTTGAACGGTTATTCTCAATCAACTAAACATAGCTACCTACAATAGGCAGTGACATGATAATATTTAATACCTATTTCTTTTCGTATTTCCTATTAGGATGAAGGAACTACTGAGGTCATTTATTATATTTAGCTATTTAGTTGCACGTACTCGTGTCTCGTATCCACTGAACATTATCAAGGAGTAGCCTTGACCAAATGGTCAGTTAGAAACGTCACACAATTAAGTCAGGATAATAGTGCAACAGCTTAACCGCAGCAAAATATTATCCCAACCAATGCAACCTAACACTACCCCGATAATTATGAGAAAAAAATATATAATATTTTGTTAAACATGCCTGCGTAGTTGACCCAATTTAATAAATCGCGCATTTAGCTTTCACATACCATTAGCAAAGGGTAGCCTTGCCCAAATGATTTGATGATAGCTTAGCACGACTGCGTCGAGTTAGCATAGGCCCAGTTCATATTAAGAACAACCTAGGGCTAGCCCGACAATTTGTTACCTACCTACTTTGCTATGAGCATACTCGTATTAGTCACCACAGCTCATTATCAAGGAGTAGCCTTGACCAAACGATCAGTAGGAAACTTAACACGATTAAATCAGGATAATATTGCTACAGTTCAACCGCAGCAGAATATTATCCCAACCAATGCTATCCTATCGTGGTATTTATGGCGTTATCTTCAAGAAAATTTTCTTAAATAATATTACTTGCTCTTATCATTTGAAAATAATAGTACATACCTTTTGTGGGCTGTAGATTTCTTCTCGCTTCTGAAATGTCGCGAATCAAACTCTGTTGAGTTTATAAAGTTCTTTATTCGATCAACACACTTATCTTTGATACAAATCACTATCTCTAGCCACATCAATAATAATAACTACATTTTAACATAGGTTCCTTCCCTTAACCTTTCGCTTCGGCGGTCAGCACTAGATTGCCTCGCCTTTCGAGAGCACTTCGCAAGTCAGAAAATAAGAAGGGGCAGCCAGTGTTGCCATTTTTAAATAGCGATAACGTTATTCAATAAAGTAACAATACTCGATTTTATATAAATATAAATAACGTTAACTGTTATTATGAGGAGTTAAGATTACAAGAGGCTACTGATTGAATCTAAGTACAAAAATCATCACAATTGTGAGGGATAAACCTAAAAGTGGTTACCTAAAATGCAACCTTAGCAGTATTATCAAAATGTCTGCAAAGATTCGGTTCATACATTGGAGGATTCATTTAGCTGATCACTGTCATTTCTTTAAATACTCGGCGCAAAACCTTCAAAAAACAAGTATATATTATCAATTTCTAAATGATTGGGATATTTTGGTAGACTGACATCGATATGTATGCTTTGTTGTCACCTACATAACAATGATGACCTCCTTAACTACTCTAGATAGGATATAGAAAATGCCGAAGCAACAGCGCACTACAATAGTGTAGTCTAGTATTTACACTTTAATGGCTGCCTGAAGTAGGTCGCTGCATTACGCCAGAGGACAGGGGAGGGTAGATAGAAAATTGTCATGACTTTCACTGAATTACAGCGCTGTTTTTTCTCCTATACTTTTATGGCTTTGCTTTATTTTCAAGCTTGCACTGAATGCTTGGCGCAACAATGATTTTAAATCTAGAAAAAAGCTTTCTGATTGAGTATTTTGGTTTGATTGGGTTTTCGAATTCATTGAAAGACTTCAATAAGTAGGTACTGGATTAAATGCCTCGAAGAGGTTAAGATTTTTGTGATAAAAAATTGTACATTTATCTATCATCAGACGACGAGCCAAGTGGTAATAAGATAATTTTGATAAAATTGACTACATAGGTTTCCGTATAACACCCTTAGGGTACACAACACTTCATCCTAATATGGATATCAAAAGGAGTAAGAACAACGGAACCTGGGTCCCATAAAATACCGCATAGAAGCGGACTAAGACAGTTAGAAATGACTGCGGCATTCACTGGACCGGTGCCTATAGCCTGCTCACTTTCCATTCTTGGCACGGGAACAAACCTTGATAGAGTTAAGGTCACGAACATGACTAGATAGTTGGATGCTGCCTATAACTTTGAATTGATGAAATAATAGATTCAGAGTATGTATTACCTTGCATTCACAATCTCATCTTCATACAACATAATAATAATTTCAATATTAAACAATAGTTTTAACTGACTGCACAGTAGTTGATCATCAAATTGATGGTCTTCATCATCATGGTCTTGAACAGCTTTCTTGACAAGCATGATATTTTGCATAAATATCAGTTTGGCTTTCGTAAGGGAAGCTCAACATCTTTGGCGGGGTTTAGCTTGGTTAAGTTTGTCACGGAATCCATAAATGACGGCAACAACCCAGTTTTAGCATTATTTATGGATCTTAGCAAGGCGTTTGATTTTGTTGATCACGACATACTTCTTAATAAACTAGACTGTTATGGTATTCGGGGAAAGGCTCTCGAATGGA
Source organism: Pyrausta purpuralis (assembly GCA_963924145.1). Lineage (NCBI taxonomy): Eukaryota > Metazoa > Arthropoda > Insecta > Lepidoptera > Crambidae > Pyrausta > Pyrausta purpuralis. The sequence continues at coordinate 24,204,111 of OZ001655.1, forward strand.
TTAACAGTTACTTAAGAAATAGAAGGCAGAGTACGGAGATAACCAAAGTAGTTCAAGACGTCAATAACCATTTTTTTAAACGAAAGTTTAGGTCTCAAGAAACTTTAAAAAATTCTGGGGTTCCGCAAGGGAGTATCTTGGGGCCTCTATTGTTTTTGGTATTTATAAATGACTTGCCGAAATATATGACACATAAATGTGTACTTTTTGCCGATGACACCACGGTCTTAATCAAGGTGGAAAATAAAGACCTTGCTCAGCAAACTTTGAGCAGGGCTTTTTTTGACATTGTTAACTGGACGATTAGAAATAAATTATATATAAATATAAATAAAACCAATTTAATGCAATTTAATTCATACAATACTATCCCATTAACTCTTGACATTGAATACCAAAATGAAAAGGTAAGCACAGTGACTTCGTTTAAATTTCTAGGGTTTACTGTAGACACGCACTTAAACTGGAAAGATCAGGTTGAGGTTGTTGTTAAGAAGCTTAGCAGGTTCGTTTTCGCCCTTAAAAAAGTACGTCAAACTATTTCGTTTGATGCTGCGATAGCTGCGTACCATGGTTACGTGTCGTCTGTGTTAAGCTATGGACTGTTACTGTGTCGTAACTCGGTTGACGCTGAAAGAGCCTTTAAAATGCAAAAGAGATGCGTCAGAGTAATAAATTCTGCTTGGTTTCTGGACAGTTGTAGACCACTTTTTCAGAAGTGTCACATTCTGCCGCTGCCTTGTATGTACATTAGGGACGTTTGTAATTTTGTTAAGTCTAATCAGGATTACTTTAAAAGACGAAGCGATGTTATGCCCCGTCAAAAGCGTGCCAAGTTCAAAAACCTGCTCTATCAGCCTCCATGCCACAAAGATATTTATTAGAAAAATGTTTATAATATGTCAATCTATATATATAATAAATTGCCGGAAAGACTAAAAATACTCGAAGGTAATACATTCAAGAAAAAGTAGAATGATTGGCTGTTAATTAACTGTTTTTATAGCTTAAGTGAATATTTTAATTATAATGACTAATTTAATCAATGAATATGACATTTACGAATATAATGATGTGACTAAGCATAATGTTATGTGTTATAAAATAATGTACTTTTAATATTAATATTTGCATGCCTGCACGCAGGCTGAATACACGGACTAATTTTCTTTTAAGATCTGCATTGTATATCTGCATATGTTGTATTCTGGCAAATAAACACTTTCATTTCATTTCATTTCATTTCATCATCATTATCAGCCGTAGGACGTCCACAGTTGAACAAAGGCCACTGGCATCCCGTCACAATGGGAAATCATGGGAGATACCTATGTTCAGCAGTGATTAACTATCCTGAAGCATATTTTAATATAATATCAAACAGTAAATAAGAAATAAGCAATTCAGATACAACCAAAATGTTCCTTCTCCGATGTAATGTTGCAGGCCTTACATTTATTATGCAAAGTTTGCTCGGCTGACCAATTTCTTGGGAATCATAAAATATTACGGCCTAAACATAATTACTGCTGTCTGGCATTCAGCCTAAATATTCAGGCTTCCATAATATTAAACAAGACTAAAACTATGAACAGACAAATATTCCAATTTGGACGATATTAGTTCTAAAGGTTATTTAACAATAAATTCTCGTGTAAATAGATCCTTGATCTTTTAGCTTGAATTAAGTTACAACAATTAAATAAAATATTAAATAATAAAGGTGAAGGCATTACGAAAATGTTCAGTTTTTTTTTGGATTATAGCAGAGCCGCAGATGTTGGTATTAACAGTCGTTACTATTTATTATATAGGATCAGGCATTGTAAATTGTTCTAGACTGGCAGCGCTAACATTTTCAGCCTAGAATCTAGGCTGAAATACTTAGTACCGTTGTTAGAGCGTTAATTAGTGAGCTGGTGGTGGTAGGCTTTTATTAAGGTTTACATTACTAGTGATTAAACAAAGACATCGTCAAATTTAATGAATTCATTAAGTTAATACAGTGTTGGAAGTCTCGACATAGTTCCGTGTAAAACCACCAGGTGGCGGTCGAAAAATGCTGAGACAAAATTGGTGTTTTCGTGTTTTTATTGACTGAGAAGAATTTTTGAATGAAGCTTAAAAATCTGCAAATATTTTTTAAGATTTATTTAAGATTTAGCTACGTAAGTTAAAATGATAATGGATGAATCAGAAAATCATAAAATTGAAATTGTCGACGCGAAATGTCAAAAATTATGCTTCAGACTTCGCCCGCAGGTGTTGTTTTGGTAAGTGACATTCAACTTAGGAATCATGGTATGAGTTATGCTTATTTAAAAAAATGCAAGTTTCATAAAAGTAAACCTCATCACAACGAATAGGGAAACTCGCACCCACGCGCTTATTAATGAAATACTACGCCGTAGCTTGTAAACTACGAAGAGGCGACCGGCGTTGGTAGTTTTTACTCGCTCGATAATACCTTGTTTTTCTATTAAAAATATATAATTTCATATGCATATTTTATTGGCATCAGTATCGTTTGTTTTGAGTCGGCAGTCGCTGACCAAAACAGCACGATATATGTCGTAAATTAAGAACAATAGAACTCTCTCGTGCCAAACCACATTAAGAGCCAAAACCTTTTACACCTCGCGACGTTTTTGGTTTGGAGTTGTTGTGTCGTATGTATGTGTCACTTTTCGTTTAAAAATATTTAAAAAATATGCACCTAAATCGTGCCTAAGCTATATCTTTGACGTAGATGACATGGATCAGGTATCCTTTATACTATAGTATCTCTTAAAAAACCGGCCAAGTGCTAGTCGGACCGTCGGTTCCGTGTCAATTTTCGTAGAAAATAATAGTAAAGCGGTTAACAGGATACACCTTCCTCCAATGTAATGCTTATAGTTACCCAATAAAGTGGCTGTGACAGACACAGACTTGACAAAAATATAAGGGTTTCGTTTTTTGTCATTCGGCTACGGAACCCTAAAAAAGGTAACAATTAAAACGCAAGGGTTACACAGTTACTATACGGTCAACAAATATACACCACCCAATATAACCCTAAGCAAATTACCAACAAATATGCCTAAAACAATTATATTTACCTGCGCCAAATGACGGTGTTGCTACACAAGGGACTGGCAACCCTAATGCGGTCATAATATCGGTCCTTCGACGATAATGAACAAAGTTGGGTCGCGGTACATTAGCGGTTCAAACGGGGTAGTGTGTGGAATACTTGGAATGACAGTATTACAGTTTTGGCTCAAATCGTAAATTGTGTCAGTTTTTTTTTTATGTTTTGGAATGTGCTTACATATAATCATAATGCTTGCATATAATCGCTTTGCTAATAAATTCTAAAGCGTCTGGATCCAATTTTGAGCTGTCAGAAACTTAAACATTAACAAGTGTGTGTAGTATATATACTGCAGTAACAGGGCGCTGCTGTGTCTAAAAATTTACTTTAATTAGGAATCCGAGAGTGCGGAGTATGTGTCCTATCACTAATAAAAGAAGACCACTTAACTTGCTTATCTCCTTTTATTTGATATTTCACAACCTATTAGTCGTATTTCAATATATTTAACTCTTCTAGTTAATACCTTTTATAGCAGGAAGGTGCTACCTACTTACACAAAATAGAGGTGAACTTATCCGTATTGTCTGTCCTATGCAAATATACGAAAAATCAAGTACTCTTAAAGATATTGTATGAATAAGTTGGATCAGAATAAGAATGCGTTTTAAGAAAGGCACCAAGTGCCTTGTCATCAAGTAGATTTTGTTAAATCTTTAATACTGACCTAAGTTATAATAAAGAAAAAACATTAAGCTAATTGCCTGTGCTTTACGCAAACTCTTTGCTTCACGTTTCCTAGTTTGAATCGGTTGACTTCTGAGTTTACAAAGTCAAAGCTACGGCGAGTGTTTGAGTGACTACAGACGATTTACTTTAGTTCTGATCTCGTGTGTATACAGCCTAAACGTAGCTCTACATCGACTTCACAAGGCCTACTCTGTTAGTCAGTTCTATTTAGAATAATTTGTAGACTAAAGAGCAGTTATTCTAGCTCTGTGCTACACAAAAATGTTTGTGTGTTAAGCACATTGATGATGGTGCATTATGTACGGACATCACGTCAAGGTAAACACAACAGTATCTTACGCAGTTGAAATAAGGGTTATTTTTCAACAAAAATGTATCGCCTGATGTGCGACTGTACAAGATGACTCGGTTAAATCAATATTTTTTTACCAAAGATTATTGTTATCATCATCATCACCTAAAGAACGTCCACTGCTGCTTCCGAGCCTTCCCCAAGAACTGATGGATGTTGGGATTGAAAAGTTCTAGATTAGAGATATCATATGCTTACGCGTGACTTGGGGTTGTGTTAGCGTTTATTTATCTATAACTATCTCACTAACTAGCACTTCATGGTTAACATGAGTAACAGAGACTTTCGAAAGAGGGAGAGAACGATTCGAAAATACGACTATTATCACACAGTGTAGCATTATACCTAGAACCATTCACCGGAATGCCTGTGTGATGTTTCAAAGCGAATTCTCTCTGAGGAGAAATGCTGACCTATCCTGTGTTGCCCTGAACACACGTGAAACAATATTACAATGTATTTTTTCGGGCACATGCCACTGAAATACAGGTGCTTCCAAAAATGCTGACTGAACAACCGCCTGCATGACAACATTTGTAATATACCTATATAGGTTATATTAAACTAAACGAAATAAGGGTGGGTTGCACCAATTTTGGTTATAGTAATAGTATTGATTGCACAATTAATGTTTTATAATAGAAGTGATATCTCAATCTGGATATCGGTAATAAGGACTCAAGTAACTGCTCACGTTACGGTAAGAGTAGCATGGATTTACTCACTCTTAGTAATGGGCATCATTCATTACTAACCAGTATTTTTCGAGCGGTGCCGTATTTAATCGTTCGGTATGAAAATTAATTCGTGTCCAAGTTACTCGTATAGAACCCAAACATCCATAAATTCACTTCAACCGTTGGTAACATCAAAATAGTTTTACAAAAATCGGTCAGACATAGCATGCTTTAGTACAGTCAGCCAAATGCTTACGTGACCAGTTCGAGCACATACCTCGATTTAATAGCAATCTCGGCATCAAAGGAGTTCGAACAATACACAGGGTGGTTACCTAAATTGCATCACGTGATAGCGATTTATTTATTTCTTGTTTAAATTTGTATTCGCAAATTGATAATTTGGGCGTGGCATGGACAGAGAAAGCGGCGGAACACACTGTCAAGAGTATCCGTGGGACAGCCTCTTGAACTCCTCAACCTATTTGATACATTTATAGAGATAAACGTCAAATTAGCATAGCTGTTTAAAAGGCAAGAGAGTAGATTTACATGTCTACCTTTCAACTGCTCTCTCAAAACTATGCTACAGAGGTTTTAAAATACTGTTGTAAATTTGTAATGCAATTGATACACGTAATACCCCAGCCGGTAAGTACAGAAAAATGGCAGCTAATGGTCTCCTTTGAAGATTCACCGAGCAAAGGATACAAATTGGTTTTAAAATAAAACTTCTTGGTTATCTGATGCCGTTTATAGTGACAAAAAAAGAAAGCTTTTAAAATAAAGGTTTAGGTTTAACAATTATTCAAGATTTATCTTGTCTTGCGTTTCTTTAGAGAGATCGTATATGAGGAGACTGTAGAAAATCATACCAGAATGATCCCGATATTTCAGCACTGTTAAGTTAACAGTACTGAAATATCGGGATATCAAAAATAAGAAGGCACTTGTCCAATACCAAAAATACGTACTTGTGTTAGTTAAAGGAAATTACCCCTATGTAAAAAATGCAGTATAATGTTCAAGAAAATCGTCAGGTGTAAGTGTATATCAGTGTGTATCTATGCAGCTACGTAATAATCACTAACAGATAGATGTGAACAGGCGTGCGGAGACGAGAGAGAATTCGTTAACTTATTTAAAAAAAAGGAGTAATATAAAAAGTTACCGCGACCGTTTCAAAATGTCCGCCTCCAGCTTCGGTCATTAGCGAGCAAACTATCGTCGACGACGAAACTTACACTTTTATAGAAATTTGCAATATGAAATGCGATGAAGTTAATAGTTTTCTACCATTCCAATAAGAGTAGTTTATTTATGTTTAAATCTCTGATATTATAAATGTCTGATACTCTAGTAACGACTTTTTTTAAAATAATATTATTTGCTTGACGCATTGATCTCACTCGATGATAAACGATGTCATAGCATAGCAAAATAATCGCTTTTCCATACAAAAATCATCGAGGAAGGTAAGATTTTAGTATGGAAAAGCGATTTTTATTTTGAAGGTTCCGGTATAGTTTCATTAATAAAAGGTTTTGCAAATTGGCTTTTAAATACGTACCCCTATAATTGCTATACCTATCCCGGACAGTATGTATTATAGCTTTGCGAACAGTTTATAATGGCATTAATTACCAGAATCCAAAGTGATGATATAAACTGAGATTTTTGTTGTAATGTAAGTGAGACACGAAAATAATACATTCCTCATACTTTTTCACATGACCGTGTGATGGATGATCTTGGCTTTGGACCAGGAGCCAATCACGAGACGATGTTACAAGTCTGAAAGGTATTCGATGAAAATGACATTATGACTAATAGTTCTTAAAAATTCCTACCGGCAATAGAAAAATAAGCTATTCGTCTTTACTTTACTTACTTATAAGAAAAGGACTTGACAGAAATCTTGAGTAGTGGGTTCCTAGAGTTAATAAAATAAAGACGATATTACGCGATGACAAACGGATCCCAAACATGGTCTCTAACTATGGGCCTTATAAGGAAGCTCAAAATCACACATCGAGTGATGGAGAGGGCTATGATCAGTGTTTTAATGGAATGAAATGAGGAGATACGTAGAAAAACTTAAGTAACCGACAAAGCCCTGAGAATCAGTAAGCACAAGTGGCATGGGCAGGGCACATAGCGCGAAGAACTGATGGCCGTTGGGTCAGGAAAGTTATAGATTTGAGACCCTTTGAGACGAATTTGTAAAGATCGCTGGATCAAACAAGCCTATGGCCACCGTAGGATGTTTACAGACTGACTTCACTTACTTCGTACTGTAAGTACTATTATGTATAAATACCAATTTATATATATAAATTGGTGTTGCTACCACAGAAACCAGTCAGAACGACCACAGCCCATTAGCTTTTAAGAGCTAACACCAAAATAGTTCAGAGCTTTGCATACATTCGCCCGTATTCTGCCGCACTGAATACGCGCGCTTAATCGATCAGGGTTGTCAGATGGCAAGACAATTGAATAAACTTTTTAACTAGTGTACACCCGTGTAACCGAAGAAGTGAAATTATTTTTAAATAATAAAAATAGTTATATAAATAAAGATTTTATAGAGTTAAAACTACCAATAATAAACAACAAACACATATCTTAATAAATAATCTGAATCTGATTGGCTTAAAAACAAGTATTTAAGTTTTATTTGCATGAGTTTCATCGAATCCCTCCGTGAAGATATTATTTAAATAGTGAAAAGTCATAACAATTAACCCTGAACAACAACACAAATCTGAATAAAAACGACTTTTAGACAAATATTCTAGTAATTTTTGTTTTTTTACAATTAGTTGAGTAGGTGATAAATTCACAAAGATCCAACGCCCAAATAATTTCACAGAATGCCATTAGGTAGTCACAAGCATAAACGGGTTTGCCATAATCTTCAATAGAGCTCATTAAAAAAACTTTACGACCAGAGTTGAGTTTTATTAAATACTGTTACAACTAATTACTATTTTTCTGACAAATAACGTCACGATTTTCTTTTACCTACAATTCCAGGGTATTTTTCTTTATAATCCAGAACTACGTTGGCAACCCTGTAAACCCAGTATTCCCCAGGTAAATGTATTGCGGATTGCCTCGATACGAGCACATTTTTCAATTCGCTCTACCGGCGACAGAGATACGTGTAATAAATGATTTATGCCGTTGAATATTGATGATTTATGGACATATTTCAATTAGTTTGTACATTCTGCCATATCTGGGTCAGCCCCAGAAGAGCACTTTCCGATAATTTCATCAGCAGAAATAAGTAGAGCTATCAACATTTCAGTCCATTTGCATTTTATTAATATTTATTTTTATAAAATCAACAAAAGTGGTAAGTTGGGAATTGCAGATTTACTTTTTAAAACACACAGTATAAATGTGAATTCGCAACTCCACAATATGGTACACAAATATTTCAATATTTTAATACTTATAAACAGACTTTGCAAACAAATAATGTGTTTGTATGTGAAAATATAGGGGTATATACTTCAAACCGAAATCATTGTCAAAATATTTTTAAAGGCATTATAAAATTATAAAATCATCCGTGAAAATGATTCTTGAAAGTATTAGAAATAAAGAAACTGAGTTTATTAATTTAGGACATCTATAACACACACACACACATTTAAACGAGTTTGCAAAATAAAACATACACAATCACATAATTTGACGATCCGTCTGGTGTAGTGGTCGAGAAATCGCCTGCTACGCAGCGGCAATACAAATTAAGATTTGTGTGCATGAACATGTCTGTTTATATTGTTCTGGGTGTTTTCTATGTAAATCATGCATGTATTTAAAAATAAAAAAAATATTTAAGTATTATATCCGTTGTCTGGCACCCATAACACAAGCTTTGAGTAGCTTACTTTGGGACTAGATGGCGATGTGTGGGAATGTTCAAAGGATATTTATTATTTATTTATTTATAATGAATTTACAAATTACAAAACAGAAAAATACAACCAAAAAGCAAAACAAAAAACAAAAACCAAGGAGAAAATTATTCCAACCATGCAGTGCTTGCCTCCTCACTCAGCATATGCCAGGTCCCCGGGAGACCCTGACGCTGGTTTTCAGTGGATTCTTGCTAAGTGAGGTACAGTGAGGTATTATTTATCTTTCTTTGGTAAGAGATGTACTAAAATCATGATAACTTAAAAACGTTTCCTTTGTATTTTAATAAGCAACTTCTAACAGATCTGTGGCAGCGAAATTACCACCAAAACAAAAGTAAAAAATATAAAAAAGTGTTCTAACCACTTACGAAGCCAACTATTATCGATCATCAACTATTCATCGTACATCTGATCGCACTCGATTCAAAACTACTTCAATGTAACGGACCCTTTTATGCGTTTTCGGTTCATTCCCTCCGTCTAGGGTTGTCACGTTATTTACTTAAATATTGCACATTATTTTTCGCGGTTGTGTTAAATTTTTTACATTATGACATATTTTTTCGGCTGCTGCGAATGATAATAGTTAATAAACTGTGTCCTCACTTTCAATGTTCAAGTATACACGTTTTATACAGATACTTTGCAAAAATAAAACATATTATTAATAGTTTAGTCCAATGCCCAACACATGCGAATCTTAAAAAACATAATCTTATACCTATGAGCTGCAACAAGCAGAGACGCGTGACGCTGAGAGCCTGTTAAAATTTTAGCTAATTTAATGATTATTGTAGTCCCATTGTTAAAAATGTAGGTGGCACTTTGCAGTAGGAAATCGATCGGAGATTCGAGAAAATAAAGATTTATTGCGAACACACGGAAAGTAGCTACGAAGTCGCGGTCGTACAAAAGCAGACGAAATTTGACAAATTAACGAGCTCGATAGCCACATCGTCTGCGCGTACCCTTTTTTCTTTTCATAAATATTTCTTTTAAAAATCAAAATACTAGACAAATTTCTGAATATTGAAAAAACAAGTATGGATCGGATACACAGTACATAAATATTTTGACTATTATTTAAAACATACAAATAAAACCTACACAAATGAGATCGTCGTCAACACCCATATCTGAGTCCCACAGAGGAAGACGGTTAATTCAAACAATTGAGGCTTATTTTATCTTTAAAAATTTTAGGTGAACGTCTAAGAAGAGGCAGTCCCATATCAGGGTCACAAACATGCAAATTTAATGAATCTATAGCCCGGACTTCAGACAGTAAAAACAGTATCTTTAAGCAATTTGGCTTATAGATGCTGTGTAGACAAAATAATATACTTGACCTTTTCTGAAATGTTAATAGCCTGGTATTTGGCCTCAATCATATCTAATATTCTAAAGAAAGTGTATGTGTATCTTAGGTCCATCTTAGGACGGATCATGTCTGATTTGTATCAGTTTTCAGGTAATGTAGGTTGGTGATGTAATAAGTGACAACCCTAGGGCCATATCTGGGTCACACAGACGCGGGCTCTGGACGCAATGAGCCGGTCAGGTGACTGCAGTCAGTGGAACTGCATCAACTGTTAGTCAAATAGCTACAATTGGATTTGGAAGCATTTGGATTGGCAGTGGAAACGTAAAATTGCTTACTGAAAAGTCACAAATAATAAAAAGTGAGTAAAGTAATAATAATAACACAGATTGCTGATGATTAAGTGCAGTTTCACATTAGAGCCGCAGCCGCAGCAGCGCGGCTGTCGCGCGACCGTCGCGCTGCTAAAGGCGCTTAAGTGTAAAAGCACTCTTGAATGGATGGAAGAGTAAAAGAAAAAAAAAACTAAGCACCAAATTGTCCTCTGCAGTATAGGAAAGTAGCTCATATATAATCCTTAATTGATGCCAGAATAGTAATAAGACTTAGTCTTAACTATATCCAACTTATTCGACTAGAAACGAATTGGCTAAAACATCATTGAAACAACACGTTGGGCGCCACAATACATTGCCTTACTAAATATTGTATGAGAGGTACGGCAACTAATATTCAAAATTACTTTAACAATTTCATATAATCGATATAAAACTATCATAAAGAGCTTGAATCTTTAATGAAAGCCATTGTAGAAAGCACAAAAGCCATACAATATGGTAGTAAAGTTGTTAAAAGTCGGGAAATGATAGCATAATGTCATCGCCATTGTTGTGCATAATATATGTGGACACCATACGCGGTGGGACGTAGCGAGTAGAACTACTAATGAATAGAAGGGACGCAATTTTTGAAATTTACCGGAATAGTATAATCGTTTTATCTTGGGACTTCAATTAAAGTTAAATTAAAGTTTTATAATGGAAAGCGAAAGCACTCTTTTCTATGTCTAGTTCCATTATTCACTTGTATATTTGTTAGATACTTTAACAATAATCATGTTGTGCACGAAAGTCACAAGATACGTAATTTCTATAAAAAAAAATTTGAAGTCAGTAAGTCAGTAAAAAATATAGAATGGGATCATGATTTTCGTCATAAATCGACAATGTCTTGTTGGTTGATTATGATATTCCTTTTTTGATTAAGTTCAATAATGGAATAATAAGTAAAAAATAATCAATCCAAAATTTGTGTTGTAACTAATACAAATTTTTGATTGCCGCCTCTAAATCATCTCAGCTCTACGATATACGGTGTTGTTAAAACGCTGTGAGTTTTAATGACGCGCGCGTGCGCTGTCATCCGCGCCGTTTAATGGACATGACTCTCACGTCCTTACCACTTTTGCTTTTAATAACACGTTCTACGGAAAACGTCACACGTTGGTACTAGAAATTATGGAGATCGGAAACAGAGTTGAGAAAAAGGTTAGAAATACCACAGTTTAATGGTTTAGAATGTTTTTAACACTCGCAGTGTCATATTATTTATTCTTAAATATGAAATGACCGACAGCACGGTAGCTTTCTTGGTAGAACGTTTGCCCCGGTTAGCCAAGAAGTTACTGGTTCGAGTCTCGCCCGTGCGCAAAATTTTGGTTTCTTATTTCATCTTAAAGGATATAAAATCCCGCAGTTGGTTAAAAAAATGATTTAAAGAGAGGTGAATTGACAAATCTCTAGGTATATATTGTAAAAACAGGTACAAGTTTGGTGAACTCAAATATTTTGACAATATTCGATGTCTTTTCATTTATTGTAGAGTTCGAGTCAGCGTTAACTCTCGCATTAAAACTATTTACCTAAATAACCGCAGTACATAAAACTAAAATGTCCGCATCAGCATTTATTTAATACAATATAAGTGGATGGCAGTAGGGTTACTTACATCTAAATAAGAATGATAAGTATATAAACTGTCAACTCCAAGCACTCCCCGTTACAACGGTTTTTTCATTCATTGCGAACAATTTACTTTTGCTTACATCTTATTTATTTTTTCATTTACAATTTATTTATTTTATTTTATTTGTAAAGCACGCATACAGATTACAGTCAAACAGTCTTATAAATCTAATTTAAAATCTATTTTAGCTATTACACTGTTTTGTCACTTTCAGTCAAATGATTACATCGCCGAGAAGGAACGAGACAAAACAGTGTAATAGATAAAACAGGTTTTTAAGACTGTTAACGTTATTATTATTAAGGGGGTTAATTTATAGTTCTAAATTACAGACTAAACATTAGTAGAACCATAGTATACATAACATGATTAAAACAATCGAAGCGTATAGTAAAAGAAAAAGATTTTGAACCAAAAATATTTTTATAACAATATCATCTAATGAGTTCTGTTAAAAAAATATTTTCGTAATGACGTATCCATAAGAGACCAGCAATTTCGCACGGTCGAACCGACAGCAGGGCTCGCAAGTCAATTGGAAGAGCGTTTGGCCCGGTTAACCAGAAGTTGCAGGTTCGAGTCCCACCTGTGCGCATTTTTTTCGTTCTATTAGAATTAAAAAAAGGTTGTTGGATTTGACCTTTAGAACAATGTTGAGGGGTTTTGAATTAATTCATTATAAGGTTAACGCATGTTAAACATTACTGTGTCTGAAAGTAGAAAACTAATCTGAAAGTAAAGAAACTTATAAATAAATCAGAGTCTTCTGTATCCTCCCCAGACGAGTATTTATTTACATTGTCGGATTTACGAGTGAAAACAACGCTGAATGAGTTTACAGGCGTTTCATAAACTGTTTTATATGAATTTTAGAGCTTTCTAGCAGTCCCTTAAATTGCACAACTGAGTTTTTAGTTTCAGTTTTTAGGTGGAATTAATGGTCGGTGTGAGGATTTATTGTAGTTTTATTTTAAACGTTTTTGTTCAGAATGATGCGGGTACTCGTTTAGTATTCAAAATGCACATATATTATATATAGGTGGTAGGAACATTGTCAGTTTGTTTATAAAGTCGCATACGTATAAACAACGTATGTTTTTTTGACTTGTGACTAGTAATGAATTGGAAAGGTTATTCCTCTCCAACTCAATTTCGGCACAATGGAATGGAAATGTTAGTCCATCTCCATGTCTCTATATTTATCAAAATCATTACGGCATTAAGTTTTTTTTTTATTATTTATTTAAACTTTATTGCACTGTTAATGGTACAATTGGCGGACTTAATGCCTTATGGCATTCTCTACCAGTCAACCGCTTGGGAAATGCAGAGAGTAAAATCAGTGGCTAATATTTAAAAGTACTGAGAGAGACAAAAATTTAAAATACATTAACATAAACATACATACAAAAATTACATAGGTAAACAAATTTATTTGTAAATATATAAGCATTGGATTAATAAACTAACATAGAATACATATATTTAATAAAAAATAAACTACAGATAGGGAAGTGAAGATATTGATGACATCTATTAAAATATTACCGACAGCAGTGAATGAAATTGTGGTTAATTCTGAAGTGAGCAAAAGTTAAGATAGTGGGTGCGGAGAGACTTCTTAAAAGAAAGTTTGTTTGAGGACGTTCTGATTTCCATGGGAAGAGAATTCCAAAGGCGAATCGCAGAGATGGTGAAAGAGTCCGACATAACGCCGGACTTAAACAAAAAGTGTGAAGAGTAAGAAAATGGGAAGAGCGCAGGTTGCGAGAAGTTGTAGAAGTCAGATAGTTGAACCGCTGTGTCATATAGGTCGGAGAGTGAGGGTTACGAAGTATGTTGAAGAGTGTACACAGGATTCTTGTTTCTCTGCGATGACGGATGGGAAGCCATTTAAGCTTGGAACGGTAGGCAGAGATGTGGTCATATTTACGGAGACCGAAAATGAAACGAATACCGTAGTTGAGGAGTCGATCAAGTTTATTAAGAAAGGTTTCACTGATATTCATACAACAAACGTCGGCGTAGTCGAGAAGTTTGTATTTATTTAGCTTCGCAAACTAAGTACATTCCACAAAATTATTATCCCTTTGGAAAGTACTTACTTAGTAGCGCGACGGTTAGGGGCACACTTCAAATCGACGGCTGCGCCAGAGGTCCCGGGTTCGATCCCCGGGTCGGACCAAATATACTAAATGTGTTTTTGTGATCAGAAATTCTCAGAGCAGCCTAAAATTTGAAATTTGGTGGTGTTGTACACATGGGTGTACAACACCACCAAATTTCAAATTTTCTTTACCGAGGCATGGGCCTCGGTAAGCATGTAAAGCCATTAGTCCTACGCCCTAATCTCTCTCCGGTCGTGTCACAATTCTGACACATTGTTCTATGATAATTAAAGAAATAGAGAATGCACCTGTGTTTGCGCACACACTTTTGCTTTATAATATGTCCCGCACTGTCGGCTAGTCGTTGAGACTGGCCATCGACTTGGGGCTCTATTATTACTTTCTGATCTATAACGAATACTTTAGTACTTTTGTTAGTGAAAAATAACGTACCTCTACTTTACTGTACACTTATTAAGTAATTTCCCTAAAAGCATCTATAAAGATTGTCGAGAAATGAAGGAGTCATATGAAATTCATAGAGTTAAAAGCTCGATCTAACTTCGGAACGGTGTTGTAGTTGAAGCAAAATTAAATGACACAGAATATTAAAAACCTTTTTACAGTTAAATTACCTTCTAGCGTAGTGCAAAATTAGTAGGTTAATGATAATTATTAATGAGATAGAGTGTAATGCATTTGCACGAAAGAAGACTTCAATAACCACATGAAGGCCAACCTGTGTGTACAAAAGAAAAGTAGATAAATGATTATTATAATTGATATAATAAAATGTTCGAATTTAACTGACAATAAAAAATATGCCTTTTGTTCAGAAAAATATCGAATCATAATCAAAAAGACTGATAGCACAGCGACATTGCGGCAACAAAATTGCAAAAAAACTGAGCAACAATTAATGTTGAAGCACATTGCTATTTATTTGAATGAGAAGGTTTTTTATGAATGCATATCTAATATCTAGTACAAAGTATATCTATTGCATATACTTTTTAAACTTACCTTTGTTTTTTTGGTTTACACTGCAGTTTATTTAAAGCCTGGTTTCTTGATTGAAGTAAACTATCAACTTATGGTTTAAAGTCGTTACCATTTTAAATTTTACTGCTTTTTTAAAATTTTAACAACTTCTTTGTGTTTGAACACAACATTTAAGAAAAAAATATTCACGCACACTGATTATGTACGTTGGAGATTTTTTCGTAGTTCTAGTTATGTTGAACAATTTGAGGTAAAATAATGTACTATATGAACATTAATTGATGTGCCATAAGTTATTTGATGTAAAATAATGGATTGCAAAATTTGTACAACGTGCAAACAAATTAGAAAGTTAATTGACCTTTGTCTATCAGAAAAATGCTTAACTTAATCAGATTCGTTCTATCATTGCACGAGTGCTAAATGAAACCATTGTTTTAGAGTACCGTATATGACCACGAGCCACATTTGACCGTAGTTCCTGTCATCTTTGTTCATTATGAACGGTGTTGTCACCATCCGGTTTACAGTCCCTACTCTATACTTTGCCGTAATTTTCGTATAAGCCATCCTTTTTAACCGACTTCAAAAAAGGAGGAGGTTATCAATTCGACTGTATGTTTTTTTTGTATGTTTGTTACCTCATATCTCAGTCGTTTGTCGATTGATTCGAAATTTTTTTTTGCCTACTTAGAGGGTATACCTTCTAGTTGGTCCCATTTTTTCCAACTTGGGATCTGACGATGGGAACTTGGTGTAATCGAGGGAAACCTTCAAATTTTAAAGGCATGTATAGTGTTTCTTTACTAGAATCTTAATGTTGACGTGTTGTTACGTCTGATAGTCAACATCTTGTGGGGCTGAACTGATGGTGGAACTCCTTAACGCTTAGAAGTTCAGTAATTATAATTAAATAACTTATAATAGGAAGTTTGTAGCTTTTAAAAAAACAGAGTCATAAGGTGCAACTCCCCCCCCCCCTCTCCTATAATCTCTAAAAATGAAGAAATAAAATTAACTTTAGAAAAAGTAAAAACCGACTTCAAAACCAAAAAGCACTAAAAAAACTTAAATAAACTCTTGACTATGGTAAGGAAAGGTGGGTTCTAGGTAAACAATTTCTTTTTGGAGTCGGTGCCATCACTTTGACCATCAAGCATCAACTATCACAGCACCGACTCCAAAAAGAAATTGTTTGCCTAGAACCCACCTTTCCTTTCAATAGTCAAGAGTTTATTTAAGATTTTTTAGTGCATTTTGGTTTTGAAGTCGGTTTTTACTTTTTTTAATTACTCATAGAGCCGTTTCTCACGTTTTTTTTTAATTTTATTTAGTATGGGTTCGCTCTTGACTCCAGCCCAAGCCAAGTGCGACTAAGACGAAGTCGAAGATGAAACGAGCTCGCCCAGAAGAAGCCTGTTCACTCGAATTTTGAATTTCGGATTGTGATCCCTAGGAAACACCGTATAACGATGATATGTAGTATACGCGTTATATTGCTAGTATTCACACAAAAAACTCGTTTCAATGGACCAATTCCTCTTCTAAAATGGCAGTATACACAAAATCAGCAATCACCATGGCAACGTTGTGATAGATAGATAGGTAGGTATACAGCGCACCGCTTTATCTGTAAAGCGAAATAGACATGACAATAACAGGAGTTGACAGGACTCAGCTGTCGGAAATGTGTACCTGCAAAAAACTGCCGTGTAAACACCAGAATATTCTGCGAGATCCAGTAATGCAGTGATCCTGCAGAACTGGGCTGCCGATGAAAACGGCACACCTGACAGGGACAGCATCAGTCAAAAATATATGCTAAGCTATCAAAAATTGTTATTCCTTTAATAATATAATATTATTAATAATATACTATTATTAAAGGAATAACAATTTTAGGCATAATACTAATATTCTGTTTTAGTGTACCTTGGAATGCGTCTAATTTGTGCGTTCGTTTTCTTTTAGTTATTACTATTTGTGAATACCAATGAGTGGTTTAAAAATTGTATAATTTGTAGCTTTCTGTTAACTTGTCAACCCTGGTTATCTCTAAAAATGTACAAAGTTTTACATAGTTGAGAGTAGTAGCTCTGGTTCACTGCCCGCTGACACTGCAAATTAAAATGTCAGACAGCGCGTATTATTTTTTGTCCCGACGCATTAATTTTATTAGTTTACACGACAGCGGGTTGCAGCCGTTCAAGGACCTCATTAGAAATTGAGGTAGCTCATAGTATAGTTAGAAACTAGGCTTGTGTAGTACATGTACGATGTACTATGAGGAATTAGTTCATGCATGTGACCGAGTACGAACTATTCACTTCCAGTCATTCAAATCGGTCTTTAGTACATTTCATTAAGCAAATCTTGTTTGTCTATAGTACAGTTTAGCTCGCAAGAGCCGATTAAGAACGAATAATTCCAAGTGTCAGAGTGAGTTGGACGATTACAAACGCGCGTGCGTGAACGTGATGAAGATGTACTAGATTGAGCGAGAACGAGACAGACGCGTGTGCGTGAGTGTGACGGAAAATGAACTAGTAAAGCGAGAACGAGACGAACGCGTGTGCCAGAGCGTGATAGAAGATGTACTAAATTGAACGACATTGACGTAAGACCATATTCGCTGTGTACGACGGACAACTGATGTCGTCTGTCTGATCGGTGAACTATTGAACTAATAGTACTAAAAGACCGAACTAGTTCCTTTGAGCAATTGTACTAGTTCGGAGCGCTCCATTTAGTGTCCGATTAAGAACAAGACTATTAGAAACATCACAAAATGTTTAATGTTGGCACACTTTTGATCGTACTAACAAAATATTAAACACCACATACTCGTAATATTTAATACCGGCACGTTTTTGATGGTACGTACAATACTGTATTTTAAGTACTTTATTAATCATGAACGACGACGACGATGATCATTAATTGCCTCGGTGGCACAGCGGTAGGAGGGTCGCACTTTAAAGCAGGGATGCACAGACCGCGGCCCGCGGGCCGCTTGCGGCCCGCCGGTCGAATACTGGTGGCCCGCCGACAGCAAAAATAATACTCTCGTACATTCGAAAAATATTGAATTCTATTCCAGAATAAAACCAAAAAAAATATGTTCGAAAAGTAATTTGAATCTCGCGCGCGCGCTCTTAAGTGCACGAATTCCCGATTGCTCGCGTAGGTAGATACACGAAGCTTCCAGAGTCGGTTTCGAGATTTCTCCAGACAGTTTTCGACTCTATACGCGCGGTATAAAAGCCACGCTAACCGCAGCGACCCATAGTTCGGTTTTAATTTGAGTGAAGTGTCAATAGTTCTAGTGTAGATTTTAACTCGACTAGCCGGTGTCATATATTTTGATCCACATTCAACGTAGATTTCCCGTCAAGTGCCGTGTATAATTGTGTTGTGAAATCGTAAGTAAAACTCTGTTATTAATAAGTGTTTCCCTACCTATTTAAATCAATTATTTTTGCTAATTTAAAAAAGGATGGGTAATTTAAGTAGGTACTGTAATTGTTTTTAGGTGCTGTGTTAATCCTAGCCAGGATTAGAACGCAACATGTACAAGCCAGGACCTAGTAAAAAACGTAAGGTTAAAGATGAAAATCGGCAGTTTCAAGAAATTTGGACTGAGAAATACTTTTTTGTATGGTCGCATAATAAAGTCGTTTGTTTAATTTGCAAGAATTCTGTTGCGATTGCAAAGGAATATAATGAAAAAAGGCACTATGAAACGCAGCATCCTACTTTTACCAAGTTTACAGGCGAATTAAGAAAGCAAAAAATGTTGTCTTTAAAACGGGAGCTTATTGGTCAGCAAGCTATGTTTACAAAACCCATCCAAGATTCAGAAACAGCTACAGAAGTTAGTTATGAAATTTCTCGAATGATAGCAAAGCGCAGTCGCCCCTTCAATGATGGGGATTTTGTAAAAGAATGCATAGAAATTGCCGCTAAGAAAATGTGTCCAGAAGCAGCAAAAAAGTTTGAGAAAATTCAACTGAATCGTATGACTATCCAAAGACGTATTATGTCTTTGTCAGGTAATATTGCGGAACAATTAAATGAAAAAACTAAGATCATTGAATTTTTTTCATTAGCACTCGACGAATCCACTGATATTACTTCCACAGCTCAACTTCTCATATTCATACGAGGTGTTACTCAAGATTTTGAAGTCTTAGAAGAGTTGTTAGGAATGTGTTCATTGAAAGGTCAAACCAGAGGAGTTGATATACTCAATGTACTTTTGGATGAGTGTTCAAAAACTGATTTGGACTTATCAAAATTATCGGGAGTTGCCACTGACGGTGCTCCTTCGATGATTGGTGTCAATTCTGGGCTAGTTACTTTGCTGAAAAAGCATCTGCAAGAAAAAAACATAAACGCTGAAGATCTCATGCAGTTTCACTGCATTATACACCAAGAAGCCCTCTGTTCTAAAAAAAATGAATTTCAAAATGTCATGAAAGTGGTAGTTTCGACTGTAAATTTCATAAAATCACGAGGACTCAATCACAGGCAATTCAAACAATTCCTTGATGACATCGAAAGCGAATATGGAGATTTACTGTATTATACAGAAGTAAGGTGGCTAAGTCGTGGATTGACCCTGGAACGATTTCTAAATTTAATAGAAGAAATTGGAATATTTCTGGCGGAAAAGCAAAAGGATGTCCCGGAACTTAAAAATCCTGATTGGTTGTGTGATTTGGCTTTTTTAGTTGACATTACAAATCATTTGAATGTCTTGAACACACGGCTTCAAGGCAAAAATCAACTGATATCCCAGCTCTACGCTCACGTATCATCCTTTCAATGCAAGCTGACACTTTTCAGATCGCAATTGAATTCTGGAAATTACAATCATTTTCCGAATTATAAGAAAATGGCTGAAAAATTCAACAAAACTGCGATTAATTTCAGTTATGTAGAAAAGCTAGATATTTTGATTCAATCTTTTCAAGAAAGATTTTCGGAGTTTAAAAAAGTGAAACCTCTGTTGGACATATTCAGCAATCCTTTCACGATTTCAGTTGAAAATGCGCCAGAGTCAATGCAGTTAGAAATTATCGACATTCAAAACGACCAAGATTTACGCAACAAATTCAACGAAGGAGACTTGCTGAACTTTTACCGCTGCATTGATAAAAATACGTACAAAGAGTTGCGCATAAACGCTCTGAAATGTGCCAGCTTATTTGGTTCTACCTATATATGTGAACAAACCTTTTCAATACTAAATAATAATAAAACAAAAAATCGAAACCGCCTTGCAAATGAAAGTTTGGAAGCAGTTTTACGTGTTGCTACAAGTAAATTTGAGCCAAATATAAAAAAGATTGTAAGCACTATGCAGTGCCACGCTTCAAATTAATAAATTCTTTTTCAATTTTAATACATAATTATCAATTCTTTATTGTCTTTAATTACCTATACTTCTGGCGGCCCGCCATCAGTTCATAATTTGCCCGAGTGGCCCCTAGTCTTAATAAGTCTGTGCATCCCTGCTTTAAAGTGACGGCTGCGCCAGAGGTCCCGGGTTCGATCCCCGGGTCGGGCCATAAAATATATATACCTGAGTTTTTCTGTTCAGAAATTCTTAGGGTAGCCCGGAGTTTGGAAGTTGGCGGTGTTTCACCCCCGTGCCTCGGAAAAGCACGTAAAGCCGTTGGTCCTGCGGCTGAACTCTCTCCGGTCGCGTCAGATTGCTGTCCCATCGGGCTA
This sequence comes from Pyrausta purpuralis, assembly GCA_963924145.1. NCBI lineage: Eukaryota > Metazoa > Arthropoda > Insecta > Lepidoptera > Crambidae > Pyrausta > Pyrausta purpuralis. The sequence continues at coordinate 24,225,096 of OZ001655.1, forward strand.
TGAGAGTGAAAGGAATAGAGCGTGGCCTGTGTTTGCGCACACACTTGTGCACTATAATATGTGCCGCGCAGTTGGTTAGTCGTTGTGACTGGCCACCGTAGTCGAAATCGGCTAGGGGGACTATTATTATTAATCATGAACGATTTCATTCATAGGTATAAATAATTTCATTGAAGATGTCTTCTCACTTGCCTTGGGGTTTAATAAGATGACGAAAAAGAGCCCATCAAAAACAACAACCAAACTTTTAAAATACGATCATTAACTAAAAAAAAATTAAACAAGTCTAAAAAAAAACAAGAGTCAACAAATTACGTAGACTGTAAGCTACTTTTATTCCACCCTTGTTACACACCTTCAAGACACTTGCGGCTCGTTGACATTTTAATAAGCCACACTCGTGTGCGCCATAAATTAGCCACATTAACTTCTGCCATAAAAAATCCCATCGTATTTACAGGTATTTCATGCGGACGCGTAAACCCCACTTTGTTTGTATGAGTAATAACGTATGGGCGTAAAGTTTTCCTGGGATACTGTTTGATGAGACAATCCCATTGAGTAGTATGAAAATATTGTAGTGGCTGACCACTATTTGAAGGTTATTTTAGTACTTTTTTTTACTGGTGGATAAAACAGGACTGGTATATAAAAAGAACCCATATTTCTCTTAGTCACGGCATCACGCGTGAACGGCTGGACCGAATTCGCTAATTTTTTTCTGTTATGTTTAAGATTGTCAGTAGAAAGATCTTATGAAATAAAATTTAAAAAATGAGCAGGAAAACCGATTTTCATGATTCTTATTTTGTCAGATTCGTCACGGAGATCCTTTTGGGCAGCTGTTGTGAGTGGTCGTGTCGCACGTGTTCCGCAAGCGGCCGGCCGACCCTAAAGAGATCTATTGTCTTAAAGCCCGACGCGCGCGCAAGGGCATCTAAACAACGAATCGTCCCTCAAAATATTGAAACGGTTTCTCCGTAATTAGTATTTTATAAACAGTGTTAAATACATCGTCACGATTAAGATAAATCGAAAACAAATAGCGCGTAAATTTCCCTTCACAAAATATCTCATTTTCGTTTATTAATGTGTGATTAAATCCTAATAGTGCGTAACATGTGTTCGTAATTAAATCACCGGTATATTTTAAATTTAATTCCAAGTCTCGAAGTGATTCCTTGTATGTGTATGTGTTGTAGTGAATTAGCTTATCACTTCTTTGGGCAAAAAAATACTAGAGAGCTTAGTGAAAGATGTGTATAATTTGCGTTCAACTCTGTTTAAAATAGTAAACTTTTACAAATAAGGTACCTACGGGTGTCGTGGACAAATGGCCTATACCATGATACCGTTTTTCCGAGGCATAGCGACGCCTGACTAAGATGATTCTACTATACTAGAGCTCTACAGTATGTACGGGAGTAACTCGCGGTGATAAATCGTACATACATATAAAGCGTAGTCACGCAGGATTATAGCGTGTGATCGCGGCTTAAACGTCTCCGCAGAAGGAATGTGTCTACCTCAGTTCCTAGGCAGAGAGGATAACCACCGGCAAACCCGCGACGACAAACACTATACTAGAGCGAAGCCCAACACTCAGCTAAGCTACAATATACTGATACAAACATGGTGAGATCTTTCCATTTGAAACTTTATTATGTACACACGAGTCATTTTGCAACTTAAACAATTATACAGACAGAATAATAGTCGAACAGGTTAGCTTGCGTTGCCCAAAAAAAAAAGAATGCTCCCCATAACTTTCGTGACACGTGTGGTGTCTCATTTCGGTCAATCATATAATAATGGACCTTAGCGTATTGTGTTACATCCTTATGACTATAAGAAACTTTTGAAACAACACTAGGATATCATTAAAACAAAAGTAACAAAAAATGCACTTACACAGCATCGCCTTTCAAAGTCTAAGAAAAATACACACGTGCGTCCTAATACAAATTAGGCGCAGCACCTAACTGGACCCTCACAGCGGGGTACTATAAATATGTTGCAAACTCCTTACCATCTGACATCTTAATAATGAACTCGGCTTCAAAACTATAGTATCATTGACATTAAATGAAAAAATTCTCAACCACAGAAATTTAGGATTATGAAAGATATCATTAAACGTTACTTAATTTTATTGCCTATTGTCTTGAATTCATAAATGAGGTTACTGTTACTGCACTCATCCAACACCTCTATCAAACTTTGAACGAACTAGCCAAGTCGTAAACTCATGCCACAGGTACACAATTAAAATAGCAGGCCGACTGTTCTACGAATGGTTCTACGTGATAGCCCCTGATAGCCCACAAATCAACAAGCTGTCATTCTTGACTTTGGCTCATCGGGCAGTTTGACGTGATGCTGCTGAACATAAATCCCACAAAATCGATGACGAAAACCATCATTCATCATGAATCCAAAAATAAATCCAAATCGTAACGACAGAATACAATCAATTAGTAACATATACTCATATTAGAAATCCAAAAAGAAATGTGTCAGTGTAAAATCAAAATTGTTTAAATCGAATTAATAGGTATGTACCACAATAACACCTTGGCACTAAAGGGTCTAACTCCCGCAAATAATATATTCGGACGCCCTGGGTCGATAGGACGCCGGCGGTAGCGTGAAAGAAGGAAAACAATTTATAAATACTTCTTTAAAAAAAAGCTGTGTTAATTCTGTGAACTATAAAACGAAATAATCTAAGTTTTTTAAACAAATAATAGTATGTACCTCCTTATAACAATTTCCTCGTATTTAGGTAAAAAAATCACCCTAAATTTCTTGCACAAATAATATTGTACATTGTCCAACACGTGCATAGCAAAGAATATCCGACCGTTGTCAAAAAAGCCATGCGAAACAATAACAAAAGGACCAGAAGAGTAGATTGTTAAAGCCCTTTCTAAGTGGCGGAATATGAAAATCGATTTTCAAGTTAATATGTTCACTGTTGAATCATATTTGTTCGTCATTTCTATAATATAATATTGTTTTAAAAGAAAACAAAGCACAAACGGCCAATAAATTTATCTGTCATAAGAGCTTTCAGACGTGCACCTTTTTAGCGCCTGCTCTTACTTAACGCAAGCCACCATCAAGATTGGCATGTATTGCACTAATCTGATTTTTCTTTCAGGTTAAAGATATCTTTAGATAGCAAGCAAATCCATGAAAAACTGCAGAATCACCAAAAAGTGTAAAATGCATGTGTGTGCAGTGTAATTAAACGAAATTGTGTCCTCATGATGTCTGTGCGTGAGTTCGTGTGTCTATGTGTTTCACTACTCGTGCTAGTGATTTTCTCCTTTCTATATGTGCTGTGTGTTGACTTTATGTGCGGATCAGTGATGGTCAGGCAAATTTTCCGGCAACTAAAAAAAAGAAACCGCATTTTTTTTGTATAAAAAAAATCTGAAGCATGACAGGAAAGCACAATACTAGAAGCTTCAATAGTCAACGTTGAAGCGCAGCGAGCCAAAGCGGAAGAGAGCTACAATGATCAACGTTGAAGCGCAGCGAGCCAAAAGCGAAAGACAGCTACAATGATCAACGTCGGAGCGCAGCGAGCCACAAGCTGAATTCAGCTACAATCATCTGCGTCAGAGCGCAGCGAGCTATGAGCGAAACAGTGACAATGAACAACGTCGAAGCGCAGCGAGCCATAAGCCGAAGACAGCGACAATGTTCAACGTCGGAACGCAGTGAGCCATAAGTCGAAGACAGCTACAATCATCAGCGTCAGAGCGCAGCGAGCTATAAGCGAAACAGCGACAATGATCAACGTCTGAGCGCAGCGAACCATAACCCGAAGACAGCTACAATCATTAACGTCGGAGCGCATCGAGCCATTAGCCGAAGACAGCTACAATCATCAACGTCGGAGTGCAGCGAGCCATAAGCCGAAGACTACTAAAATCATCAATGTCGGAGCGCAGCGAACCATAAGCCGAAGACAGCTAAAATCATCAACGTCGGAGAGCAGCGAGCCATAAGCTGAAGACCGCGACAAAGATCAATGTCAGAGCGCAGCGAACCATAAGCCGAAGGCAGATTCAATGATCAATTACGTAGCTCAGCGAGCCTTAAGCCGAAGACACCCTCAATGATCTATGTCGGAGCGCAGCGAGCCATAAGCCGAAGATAGATACAATGATCAACGTCGGAGCGCAGCAAATAACAGATACAGAAAACCACCACGGCATGATAGCCCAACCCCTCGCAGCATCAACGCTCACTGTCCATGGATGATACCAGTCTTCCCTACTCCTAGACCAATTTAGGCTGAATAGCTACTTTGGTTCTGGTTGGAGGGCTGCGGCTTGCCGACCTTCCTCTCCCATCCCAGAGCGTGTCCCTCCTGCCTCCAACTCGTGCACCTCGGTTTGCCGGTTTTACCGGATCTGAGCCCTTGTGGCCTGGCTGAGTAATGCACTATCGAATCGAATCGAATCTTATTTTGTCAGATTCGTCACCGTTTGGAGTAAGCAAAATAAAGTTCGCTCGGTCCGCTAGTTAAAAATAAAAGTTACTAATCCTTGTTGGACGTATTTTTTTCAAAGATGCTAGAATCGAATACAATAGTACTTTATGAACAAAACCATAATAAATTATAATACTTTTGCAAATTATAAGATTAATTGCGCTGGAAGTAATACAGAAGCTCAATGCTTATTAGAATTTTAAAAGTTGATACGTGTTGCACATAAAATAACGGCCAAGTGCGAGTTGGACCCGCGCACTAAGGGTTCCGTGCCACCCTTTAACTGAAGTCGGGGTCCACATACTTCCACCTAGCAAAAATATCACAATATTAGTTGACAGCAAAAATAACTTTGTTTATCATAGTGTTTGTGTAAAAGACAAAGTTATATTTACGGTAGACGAAAATGTGCTTAACTATCAAAAACTACTTGTTAGATCTCGTTTAACCTAGATTAGAAAGTGTTTGTTTAGGTTTATTCTTAATTCAAATGCTCGAGGGGGACGTTAATTTTACAACTTTGGAATCGTCTATCTCTCAAATGTGTGACTTTTAGAAAAAAATGTATCAGGAACATCAATGTCATGTAAAAAGACCTATCCACACTATAGATATCACACGCATAGATCTGAGATCAATTGCAGTCTGCAGAATTTATATTGCTACATCTTTCCTTAAACTAAATACGAAAGTACCATAAGTACCTCAGCTCAAAACGTCCTCAAAGTATCATCCGTCCCATAATTTAGTATTCACTTGTCACAAACAAGCGCTTATAACAAATTCCCCGCCCGCAGGAGCCATAAACAAGTTCTGGGTTATAATGAACTTCGTCTGAACACATAAACACCTAATCACTGTTCTCGAACTCACGCAACACAATATTTGTTGGGAATTTTTGAGTTAGATAAAGTACACTTTGTAGTTAGGGACACTTGACGGACTGCGGGGAGGTCGTCAAGATAAAATTATGGTGACGACGATACTAAAAGGTTTGAGTAGGTAAATTTTTCGTCTGATTTCGGCCTTTTTTTGGCCACCCATCACATACATTGCTTCAATCCCAAAGAAAAAAGCTAATGCACTTGTATTATGGAGATCAGACACAACGGTGGTACCACAACACCCAGATACGAGACAATGTACAAAGTTATAATTTCTATACGATTCGATTGGGAATCTAACCCGGGACCTGGGAGCGGCGACGCCTTGAAAACCAGCCTGCTTAGCCACTACACCCCGGAGGTCGTAGTCGTCTTTACTTCAAAATGTAAAGGGGAAGATTAATAAAAGTATGCCTACGATATATGTCTTAGTGCGCATTCACATTAGGGTGACAGCAGGCGACGGGGCTCTAATGTGAACGGCTTACTGCTGTCATTTATGTATGAAATTAACAGCAGTGCGGCTGTCGCGCAACCGTCGCGCTTCTAAAGTCGCCTAAGTGTAAAAGCGCTCTAAGACTTTCATCAATGTATGGTGTCAAATACAAGAATATTTCAATAACATTGATCGTTCTTTCACATTTAAACAGTATCATCGAAACGCTTGAAAATATCATAAGAATAAAGGGGCTAGTCTATACGAGTATAAAGTGCAAAGATACTTCAAAGTCTACTGCAAAAGTTGCGAAACGGAATAAAAAAGAAAACAAATACGTAGTTAATATTGGAAATACGACGGGACGTTTTTGAAGTTTCCATTTTGATTCTGAGGGTAGAAACTTAAACAAAGTATTTCTTCAAATTCAATGAGGCACACATTTTCAAAGAAGGACTGATATTAGACTGACTTACAGCACAGTACTTATACAATTTGGATTAGAGTTACTTACATAATTCCATCCAAAACTGAGTTTTGTAGTGAGTTCTGCACAAGATATTCATAACGTACCTGTAAAGATGAAAGTTAAAATTTAGTATTTCGTAACAGATAATTTCATTCCTGTAACATACATTTACCTACGAAACCATGTTCTTTTTGCTGAAACGTGACGTCATCTCACCAAATTTAGATAAATAAATCTTTATTGCACATAACATCAATTGATCGACAATTCGTTTCCAGGAAATGTACAATTAAGGAGGTCTTAAATAAGCGATCTCTTCCAGACAACCTTTTTATGGAAGGGGTATTTAATGTATAGAAAATGAAGAGCTGAATAAGTCAAATATAAATATATCTGTATAATAAAATCATTACATACTTTATTAATAACAAACAAGAAAAAATTCAACTAAGACATGCAACATAAAAAAAATTACTTAATCTACCTATTCACCCAGTAAAATTATACATTCCTACCTATTCTTATACCCATAGTTGACATAAATTTCTAATAAAGTCTTTTAATGCTCTTCACACTGACCTTCTTCCACCGTCCGATATTACAAACTAAACACTATTTTTCAATTAACCCAACATGGCGCAGACAATTCGATTACTCTCTGGACCTTCACAAGAACCTACATCAATCTTAGTTCGCTTTGAATGTTTACACGGAGGCATCCTGAATACTCTATTGAATTTATTCTTAGGAATTTCTTGAGCAACTGGACGTTGCCCGCCAATCTTTTAAATGTAGTTCTTTAACTGTATCAAGTAAGTAAGGATATCTCATTTATCGCTCTTCCTGTGCTTTTGATAACAAAAAAAAATACTGAACTGTAACACGGTCTCTGAATCTACTGAAGTACCAGCATCAACATATTTCCTTTTTCCTATAATAGTAGTTTGAAGTAACAATAATTGGACAAAAATTAAAAACTACCTAGAAAAAATAGTACAGTCAAGTTTAGCACTTTAGTAAATCATATAGATATATAGTAGAACAGACAAGTTGGTTGGGGTGATGGATGGATAGGTGGTAGAATGATGGATGTTAGTAGTGCGAAATGTCCCAGACAGACAGGTTAATAAGTCAACACTATAATATCAATTGACAGATCACCGTCAAATGTTCTGTAGAATATGATCTTTCATATGATTAACGTAACTTGCAGCAATATGCTAATGGAGCCGTGTATTTACTTACAGGCTCAATACAAACACAATAACGTGACCTTATCTCTATCAACAATGCATAATTCAGCGGTGATCCCACAGTCACGGGCGTATTAGTAAGGTAATATGCTCATGACTTACAGCTCGACACGGATCTTTTGACCAACGGCAAAAATGTGAACTAACTCTCATCGTTAATATTTCATCAAGTCTGTCTGTATGTATGTCCGTCCGTATGTCACAGCCATTTTATTCTGAAACGATTAGTATTACACAGTTGAAACTTAGAAGGTAAATGTATCCTGTTAACCGCTGTACGATTATCATACAAAAAATAAAAAAATAATGATGTTTAAGGGGGAGCTCCCATACATGAAACTAAAACCTAAAATTGTTTTGGACAACCATATGCGTGTAAGACTATGGATAGTTCTTTGGATCTGTCTTTTTAAATGACATCGAACTGCAACTGCCGATGTCATTTGCTTCTCTGAGATAAATATATATTTTAGACAAGCAAATAACCCCGACTGCACGTAGTCGGACTCTTCCACAGAATAACATTGGCTGATGAATCTATCTACGAGAGATGAAGGCTATTAACATATGACAATCGCTATCACGATCGTACAACGAAATCCGTCAATACGCGAAATTAGTTTTAAATTCGTTGCATGGACTGCTACGAAATGTTTAGGACGGAAAACAATGATTGCATTGACGGATTTCATAGTATGTAATACGCCTGTCGAGTCATGCGGTCAACGAAATAGCCGTCAAATCGAGCTCAAAACCGCATACTAAATTAAACGTTTGCATTGCTAGACTCTCTGCCGTCGCGACCAGACATGGGTCGGGAACTTTTAATTATTTTTATAATTAAAATGCACGTTGCAGATTTGCGGTGCAAGGGAAACAAGAGACAAATTAAAAGGAACATTGTCGCGGATCGGTTAGTTCGTCCGCTTTGTGTTGCGGTAGTTTTATCTCACTGTAGAGTTAAACGTGGATACGGTATTTCTTTTCATTGAGAGTTTTTAATATAAGTTTCGGAATATAAAAGCAAAAGCATCACCGTTTCACAACATTGAATTGCTACTGCAAGTGTTAATAAATCAGTGTAGAAAAAAAATGCACATTAAACAGTATGCAATCCTAAAAATCCAGTTCAGCAACACCAAAATATAGTTACGGCGTCAAATAAACTTTTTATTTACGGGCAAAAATCTATGAAATTCATTTACGAGTCACTCCACTCCATGCACTGTTCTAAAATGAACTCTATCACAAAGTTGATGCAAATACCTGGCTGTCAACATTCTGGATTGAAAATGCTGAAGCCCTACCCTGTAGGACTTAATTCCTTATTTTCAGTTCAGCCATCTTTGTCACTACACATAAAGTGCAAGAGGGCAGGACAAGTGTATGGCATTAAAAAAAACGGATGACGACTTAAGCTGCATTAAAGAAGAAACCTTGTTAAGAAGCAGGGAACTGTTTCAAAGAAGCCTGCCCTTTATTAATGAATTTCACATTCACCTTTAAACTTATCTTTAGTGCGATTCTACAACAGTTTGTCAAAACTGATTTGTAATTAGCCTATGATCATACTCGTAGTAACGGATTTGTAGTAGCCTACAATTAGAGCATTTTTTTCATTCACACCTCTGACGACGTTCAGAAATTATCAGCGCCTGATCATAATAAGTTCTTCTCATGTATCCTTACAGGTCTAACAGGGTAGGATCCCTGAATCCATACCTATCCGTAGAGCAGGCATGCGGTTTGGTGAAATCCGAGGAGATTGAAAATTTTAAGAGTGCAATCGGAACCAATAATGCACGTCGAACCTCTCATGTAGTGGATCAAACAGAGCCGACTGAAATTGACTTTTTTCTGTTCTTTTGAAGGTAAAATTTTTCATTAAGGGCCTCTTTTAAACTGACTTTATATAATACTTTAGGCAGTACTTCACTAGTCTCTCGGTTTTTTATTGTATTGATGAAAGAATACTCCGCACTTAAAATATTAATAAAAAACAAGTAGAATTTTAATGCAAATGCAAAGTTATATCATGTAGAATAGCAGAACATACAATTAAATATTGACATATGCCGAAGAAATTTAAAGAGTAGGTAAATATAACGTTTATTTGTATAATTCAATATTCAGGTGGCAAAAATATTCATTGTTTAAAAAATGTAAAAGCTTACCAAGAAGAAAATAATTCAATTTCATCTAAACAGGTACTTAACAACTATAGTTAAGAGCAAAATTTGAAAGCCCTTGATTCTCGGATAAGCCCTACTTATTCTTTGCAAAAAACTGCCAATTCACTGAGGTCTGAAAAACCCCGGCCATATTTATATTTGGTCGAGTTCGACGAAGCTGGTATAAATCATGCCAGACACAATGTGTAGAAAGTTTGGATCGTAAATTACGCTTTTGGACTTAGCCACTACGGGTTCCGGATAAATAAGTGTTATTATTTATTTGACAATCTATCTTGCTGCTACCAAGTTTTTGTGTTCATTATGAGTCATGCTCTTATATTTTGGAATATTTTCAGTATAACAGATTTAAGTTTTTTATGAAATCATGCTCGTACCGTAGGATATCTATACTGTCAGTCTTTGAACTTAAGTGGTTAAACTACAGGTCATTCTACAAAACTATAGAGATCCCCGCTCTGCCTTACCATCACATGAGCCAACATCAGTTGCACCTTGCGTAGTCTTCTGTTTGATGTGACGCCCGTTTTTTTGCCATGTGTAAACGCGCTAAGGCGGCAGAAACTTAGACTGTACATACATAGTATTTTCTGGAAGCACTAGACGCTTCTTCATTGGTATTTGGCAATAACGAATTATTAAATAAATATCAGTGACGACCTCCGTGGTCGAGTGGTTAGCACGCTGGATTCAAGCGTCGCCATCTCGTGAGGTTCCGGGTTCGGTTCCCGGTCGGGTCAACATAGAAAACGATCATTTCTATATTGTCTCAGGTCTGGGTGTTGTGGTACCACCCTTGTTTCCGAATTCCATAACACAAGTGCTATAGCTACTTAGCTTGGGATCGGAGCAATGTATGCGATGTTGTCAAATATTTTTTTTATTAATAAATGAAAAACACATAGTTTCAACAGTAGTTATAATCTGAACTAGATATAACACTGACCACATTGTATCAAGAAGTGCAAAATATTCTTTAAAGATTTCTTCAAGAACGACTGCTTCTAAGCTCCAGTGCCATAGAATCTGCGTTCCTGTGTCGGAAGTCTCGACATAGTTCCATGTAAAACCACCAGGTGGCGCTCGAAAAATGCTGAGACAAAATTGGTGTTTTTGTGTATTTATTGATTGAGAAGAATTTTTGAATGATGCTTAAAAAACTACAAATATTTTATTAAGATTTATTAAAGAATAGCTACGTAAGTTAAAATGATATTTGATGAATTAAAAAATCATAAAATTTAAATTGTCGACGCGAAATGTCAAAAATGATGCATCAGACTTCGCCCGCTGATCAGTATGCATCCCGTTGCTCCGGCAAGAATGGCCAAATTAGCTAGCGCCGCACATCCGGAAGTGTTTTGTGTAATAGCGTCTTTTGTTCCCCTTCGTTGCGTGGCTCTTTATAATTGGCATCTTCAGCCCCTTTCTCATTTGTAGCCCATATTGTCCCATTTCAGTTGTAACTTCTATCGTTGCTCCATTCGTAGTTCCGAGTCAAACAGAAATTACCAATAGTCCGTTGTTTTTTATGTTACCCAATTTCTGTGTCCTCAAACTGTTTAGTTCCTTTGTAGTCACAGTCAACAAAGAGGTTTCTCTTTGTTGACTGTGACTACAAAGGAAGGATAATAAAGATGCTATTCTAAAGATATTTAAGCCTAACCATGGTAATAGGAGAGATTGGGTTTTACCCTATTACAGACATTCTGTATTATTTCTCAAATAGCTTTAAATAAGTCTCCAAAAACGTCACATTTATACTTAAGGAAAGTCTATTCACTTACCCAACTCCGAGAAGTTTTGACACGGGATATTACGGCGGTATAATAAACTATAAACGCGAATAATACTGAAAAGTGGGTGATTTGGTATGCGTCCCGCGAGCTCCCGTGCTCTTAGAGGCATCTCGGAATTAGGCTGCCTTTACCTGTTTCCACTGACTGTGTGAAAGGGGAACATTTTGACCTCATTCCTTTGAACAGGGTTTTAAGAAGAAAATTTTTAACCCGAAAATTTCTGACGATCTTTGAAATGTCTACATTTAGTTTAACTATCGGGACTACGGGATTTTGTCTGGATATTTATTGGAAACATCATTTATGGCCGCATTTTTTTTTCTATAATATCATAATATTGATGGCCTGTTTCACTATCGACTAATAAGCCCTAACCATCAAATAATGGATTTTCTTTTCTTATTACGTATTGGATAGATAACGCTAACCAGAACCTATTCAGATATTGTGAAACTGGCGGTAAATATACTAGTTACAGTCACTAAGTAAAGTGCTTTTTTTCACTGCACTAATGTGAGCGTACTGCAAATTTATTACAGTACTGCGTCTTTCCGCAATTATTGACATTCTATCTAACAGTAAACAGGTCGTTGACCCATAAACTGTCCATCGAATAGCAATCAGTGCCAAAGAGTCGCCTAATATGGCACTCGGGCTTCCTGCGCACACAATGGCATATTTCGCAACCCCATTTATGGCACATGAATTTTAAGTCATTGTACTAAACGAATCGTCGACTTCTTACGCTTATGAATAATTTCAAGTTTATCACTCGGAAGCAGTATAACAAGCCCATTTTATGACTATGCCGCTTGTTTGTTGACTATGTTCTTGTTAGTTAAGGTAAAATTATGGACGTATAGTTATTGTAACAAATGCTTTGGTTTATCCACCAAACTGTTCTAAATTTCCATAGCGGTGACTTTATTCAAATACATTTTAGAACATCATCTACATATGTGATACATTAAATCTGTCTCACAGTCGCAGGGTTCTCATATGAAACATGCTTAAAGCTCAGAGGGGCGTGGGGATACTGCAGGGACTATTTTGCACAAATTTAGAAATATAACCATCGACCGTTCGCAGCAATGAATAAAAATGGGTCCGCTCGGGCTTGGTGTTAATCTGACGGAATCCGGTCGATATCTCCTACAGGTCTGCATTTTTTAAAAGATTGTTTAATCTATAATCTGAAAGAAGTAATGTCTAGTTAGGTTCAAAATTACGTTGAAAAATGATTACATTACCACATTTGAGAGTAGGTAACACCAGCCTTGATGCATAAAAATACAGGTTTCTAATAGCTGTTTTACAAACCGTTACAAGAGGATTTATTGCTTTAAAGCAAGTTGTAAAACTAGATTCACGACTGTAAAGGTTATTTTGATAGCCAACTAATGCGATTTTTGTTTTGTTTCTAGGTCAATCACCCACAAGACATAAATCTAGCCGACATAACATAAACTCCTCATAAAATGTTATCGCGGCTTGATTACTGGCGATCAATTTAATTGAAGCTCATTACGTTGGTGGGCAATGGTCACTAACTGTAGTTGGCAGGCCAAATTGGACTTTCAGTACTCGATACTAACTTCAGGCTTAATTGTAACGTGCAGAACAATAAGCTTAACTGCCCTGTTTATTTTCTGCCTGTTTTTCATCCATCTTTAATTGCAATATACTTTTAGTATCCTAATTGTAACTTTTGTAGAAATTATATTTGTATGATTGTGATTTAATTTTAATTCCTTGTTTTGTTTTTATAATTTTGATTTAATTGTACTGTAATTAATTTGCCATAATTGATCTCATTTCTTTTTTTTTATTGTATTAATTACGCTGCAAACACCGTTCAAAGGTTACAGTATGTAGTAGCTTTTAAAGTAGTAGCTTTTTTTTTAAACATAGTAATTTTAATTCATAAGGATGAAATAAGAAACCAAGAATTGCGCACGGGCGGGACTCGACCCAGAAACTTTGTGGCTAACCGGGCCAAACGCTCTTCCAATTGAGCTACCGCGTGCTGTCGGTCCAACCGTGCGAAATTTTTGGTCTCTTATGAATACCTACGTCATTAGGAGTGACGTCTGCGCTATCTACTGCAGCTGTTTTAAAGAGCGTTTGGCCCGGTTAGCCAGAAAGTTGCTGGTTCGAGTCCCACCCGTGCGTGATTTTCGGTTTCTGATTTCATCTTTATGAATATAAAATATGACACTGTGAATGTTGAAAATATTCTAAACCGTAGTAATTTAAGTTATGCATCGAATGTTATATTGATTGTGTTCCAGTAATAAATAAATAATTCATTTAGAGCGTTTGTATTGTTATTGAGTGATCGATATGTTCAACTGACCCAAGCGTTTGTACTCGTACTGTTATTAATTAATCGATATGTACAACTGAGCGATAAAGGTTTTTAATGACTCGACCTTTAATTTCAATTGCATTTACAAATAAGTTTTACAGTAATACAAACACAAATTTATAGCTTTTTGTGTTCATGATCCGATGTGTTTTGATACGCATGATATCAATAGCAAGATACCAAAATTACCACAAATACAATTGATGTTATTGTAGCCGCCATCAATATTTAGTTCATAATAGGAATGGCAAAACTGAAAGCTGGCATTATTTGATGTTATCTAAATAACAGGGGAACTTTCCACGTATTATCATCAATTATTGGAAAGCGCTTTTAGTGTTGGATCTGATTGTATTTGTAGGTGGTCATAGAACTATGCGCTAGTGATATAATATCATACTTGCATATTTTATTGGATTTACTTACAATCGTGGCTTTGCAAAAAATATTTGATATCGATATCTTATATATAGATCCTAACTATGTACAAAAGTTAGTTTTACTTTGAACTGTTTGTTTGGTAATGGATGCTATACATCTAACTGATCTATTTCTGATTGTAACCATCAACCCTCAGACGTCGTTAGTTGTCCATCGGGCATTCATTCGTTTGCTGAGTCACTTAGAGGTATTCTGTACTAATATTATAAAGCTAAAGAGTTTGTTTGATTGTTTGAACGCGCTATCTACTACTGAACCGAATGTATTTTTTTGTGTTGGATAGCTTATTTATCGAGAAAGGCTTTAGGTCATCACGATGCGAAGGGGAGGGAGCAAACTCAAAACGCGCGGATTAAATCTAAAATCAATTAGCATTAATATAGTTATATTGTATTAATATATCTTCTTTCGATCAGATTCATATCCTATAAATCTTACCACATGTTTTGATAACTCAGGGTAAGAACATTGTTGTGCTCAGCTTTTGTAAAGTAAGTAGGTTTAATCAAATAATCAAAGGCCCTGTTGGAGAACAGCTCAACACCGCCTTCTCCTCTACATGGCAGTCCTTCAACCGACCCCGGACGCAGTTGGGTAGATGTTAAAGTTATCAAACTCAGGTGGGGCTTTACTGACAGCACCGACTTATCCTGCCTCTGCCGCTACAGTTCGCAGGATGTGGCTCAATATCTGTCTTGTCTCACATACCCTGGTGTCTGTTCTTTGGAAGACCTCATGTGAGAAAATGCCAAGGCAATCAGTGTCGCCAATTAATGGGCACAACCAATTTAATTAGTTCACCATCGACACGCTTAGAACCCCGCAAGGGGCAAATGTGTGTGTGATGAGCACGAATATTGATGTTTCATACGTATTTAAGTATTTATGGGAGACGCCCCCGTCATAATCGTTATCTGGTATGCGTAACACAAGGAAGAAAATTCCTTTCTTCGAAACCACGACAATTGGTGTGTTGTCTGGCGCATATTTACATATCATATTATTATTATTTATATTATTTGATCGCCTGATTCTTTACAACATAACTAAAATTAGTAATTCATGTTTGAGTAAGCACGCTTTAAAAATTGGCTGCAATCGTATGAACAGTCACTACATCCCACTTTAACAATTCAGGACAAAGTTAATAAGCATTATTTAACCCAGTTTCAAACTGACTGCAAGGAATGTAGTTTTAATCTTGATTTAGGTTAATCGGGGATTATCATCCTTACCACAAATCACTTAAACAACGTTTTATGCACTGTTTAACAAGTTTTTAGATAATTCTTACCACACTTCAGTTTTTGACGCTACAACACTGTGTTTGATGATAACCTTATAAGTAACAACAAGTTCACATTTAATGCAGTATAAAGAATCGCTTCTTCATGTTTGTTTAAGGAAAAATGTAGACTATCCACTCATATTTATTTAACAAAGGATCAAAGTAGTTCCAATGACGAAGGTCCTACTAAAGGCTGTCACGGCGTTTCAATGTTGAACAATTTATAAAAGTAGGGTAGATTAAAATAACTCATGGGGTTGAGTTGAGATGGGTCTCCCGGAAACTTTGGCAGAGTAATACATCATTTTGTTGGGGTTGAGACGATATTTTGAACTCTCATTAATTGAACCATTAAAACAAGTAAAATATATTTCAGACGTTGCTGAGATGAAGTCCGTTTATCAAATACTAGTAAAGTCTGTTCCTTTTTGCTTGTCGAATTTTGTAAACAATCTTGACAATCCTTTTTAACGAAATAATTCATTTAAAAATAAAATAAACGCATAACATACCAACTACATAGATAATTTAGCATTTATCACAGAGATCTTTTTAAATCAAATAGTTAATGAATTTAATTCACTGGTATTATTAAAAAAGCTGTAAAAAGATTGTTTACATTATTTGACTAGCAAAGAAAAAAAGACTTTATCAATTTTATTTATCCGTTGCTATGTTCACGCTATTAATTTTAAACAGCTTTATAAATATTTTTGCGCAAATTTTGATGCTCAGCATTTGCACTTTATGTCATTCAAAAATCGATTTCATTTGCAGACAGTAAACTGAATTCACACTGAGTCATTTAAAACCATAACATTGTTATAAGTTGTGCACTAAATATTGTATGTACCTTTGAGCATTTTATTATATTTTGGTAAAAGTACAAATTTTATTATCTTGTGCTCGGGGTGCAATTGAATTAACTTTATAATAAGACCTGTTTACAAACGTTTGTACAGCTGAGCGGTTTGTTCTGTGGCTTCAGGCGTTATTCTTGCTTAAATGAAACAGCCACTTTTTTAGAAAGAATAGTCAACTGAGAGTCTTTTAAATTATTCTGCATAAATTTCGCTCCACTATTATCCTAAACATACCAAAAATATCTCGTTACGGCTTAGCAATGTTTTCTTCATAAAAATATTTCTTTGATAGGAACAATACCAACTTTTTGTTTTTGTTATCTTTCATATACGACTATATCACATGATTGAATTTTAAAATACAGACCAGCTTTCTGAGACGAAACTTTGATTTTCTTCTCAGTTCAGCTATTTCACTTTCTACTTTATCATGAGTTCTCTGCTGACTCATGAGCATGAGACAAAATTAAATATTTTCAGTGCTAGTGTTTACACAAAATATTATCTGACTGTTCTCTTTGGAGTAGATACAGCGTCCTGAAATTCACTCGCAAGTTTATTAAGTTATTTAAAGTTAGACAAAGAACAATATGAGATGTGCGCAAAGTTACTTCTGTTCGCATTGCTTAGAGTTATTGCTAAACGCAGACGCAGTCATAATTTATTTTATACCCCGTTGAAAGGTGAGTGTAGCTTCTACCCATTTCAACCGAAAAAAAGACTTCTGCATTATAAAAGCTTTTAAATGAGGTACCTGGCCTGGTTATTTACAGAGGCATTGTAGCAATGTGTTATTAAGTTACAAATAATTGGTTTCAGCGAACTAAATCAGGTTCACAAGCCTAGTCTCTGACAATGCAACACAGTATTTTTCGAAGCTTTTCTATCTGCTACCTACCAATACACAGCGTATGGGCTATCTATCATAGGACCAAAAAATTTTACCGATGAATCTACAGAGTATACGTATTATCGTCAACCTAGTTCTGAATTCCTTTAACTCAAAGATATAGTAATCCAAATGTATAATCACTAATCAATGTATATCAAAATCGCTAACTCGTTGTAGCCAATGACAATGTCAAGTTCTATGACTGGACACATTTGTTTGAATTACATTTCTGGTTTGATTTATTTCGTTAGAAAATTGCAAGAAACATTTTTTTAATCCTATTACAAGCCACAGCCTGTATATGAGGTAGTAACTCTGTTGTCTGTAGTGTAGTAACGTCCAATGTAGCGTGATGATGATGAATACCTGATACCCTCTGACGTCTATTGGATAGAAGAAATTTTGAAATTCGTATCCGATAGAACTATCCCAGGTATGTCAGTTTTTATTCCGGAAATGAACCTTAATGGAAGTGAATTCAAAGATGAAATGGCATTCGAAATTTTCGCCGACAAATTTGCGGAAAATAACAGGTAAAAACACATTTTTATAGTCGGCCCAGACAAACCATTTAAGGCTCGAGCTGACTCTTAACCTTATCAGAAAGGTGTTCTAGTCTCAAGGATCTACAAGTAGCTTACATATTTTATGAGGCACCTAAATATAAACTCTTGTATCGCCAAAAGTTACGTGTTTATTATTACCTCTATGCGAACCTATTAAATGATGTAGGTAGGTTCTGTATTATTATATGTAAGTAACTTTAAAAAATGTTATAAGGAGAATAATGAAATAATATTACATATTTTTTGTCTCTAACTATGGGCCTTATAAAGAAGCTCAAAATCACACAACGAGCGATGGATAGGGCTATGCTGGGTGTTTCTTTACGGGGTCGAATCAGAAATAAGGAGATGCGTAGAAGAACTAAGGTAACGGACATAGCCTTGAGAATCAGTAAGCTCAAGTGGCAGTGGGCCGGGCACATAGCGCGAAGATCTGATGGCCGTTGAGGCAGGAACGTTCTAGATTGGAGACCCTTCGACGTAAGACGCACCGTAGGACGTCTAACGGCAAGATGGACAGACGACCTTATAAAGATCGCAGGATCAAACTGGATGCAGACCGCTAGTGATCGATCGCTGTGGAAAGCCGTGGGGGAGGCCTATGTTCAGCAGTGGACGTCCTTTCTAACGAGCAACTGTGCAAAGTGTTCGTAGGTATGATATATTAATGAACAACCTAAGTAATATGATATTTATTTAATGATGCAAATAGTTATAATAGGCATGTAGCCTCGTAAACTGTACTGATTTCCGCTGTTTTAGACCTAGGAATAATGTACACTAGACCTACTACTGTAATTATTTATAAAAATAAAGACCTTTGAAAAACAAAACAAGCAGTGGACGTCCTTTGGCTGATAATGATGTTTTTTTTTTGTAAACGTACTAATAAATATCATCAATGCAATGTGTGTGGAAAGGAAACTTTTATTATATTTTATTTTGGACACCAATCACATACACTGCTCTGATCCCAAAGTTAGTAACATATGCACTTGTGTTATGGAAATCAGAAACAACGGTGGTGGTACCACAACACCCAGACCCGAGGCAATGTCGAAATTTCTGATTTCTACATTAACCCGACCGGGAATCGAACCCGGGACCTCGCAACGGCAACGCCTTGAAACCCAGTGTGCTTAGCCTTATCTTTGTGAAACAAAATTATTCACAACGATATATAAACTAAACTAGCCTAAAGACTTTTGATAGTTGGGATTGCCATTCAACATTGAACCTGAAACTTTCAATACACACAAGTCTCCACGTTCACTGAACTGCGAATTTCTTTAATTCAACTAGCTGCTGTTGTAGTCCAAATCCTCAAACTTGAAAGCAAACAGCATTGAAGTTGTTCACGATTTCTGTACCGCGTCTGCTCGATCCCATTCAACTTGTCCAATGTAGCGTGCGTCTCTTCAGACGAGGTGAGGCCAGTGGTCAAAATTCTAGGCCCAAATACTCATGGAGCTTGTATTCGAAAAAGTTCACTAATATAATTTTCTACTCAGGGCATAAAGCATTCAAGGACACGATTTATATGCAATCGACCTTATTTCGTTCGCAAATTTCGCAAAAAACGGAACCCTTATAGTTTCGTC
Organism: Pyrausta purpuralis; assembly: GCA_963924145.1. NCBI lineage: Eukaryota > Metazoa > Arthropoda > Insecta > Lepidoptera > Crambidae > Pyrausta > Pyrausta purpuralis. Next base: position 24,244,655 of record OZ001655.1, read on the forward strand.
AAGTCTGTCTGTCTGTCTGTCTGTCCGTTCGTATGTCACAGCCATTTTATTCTGTAACTATAAGCATTACACTGTTGAAATTTGGTAGGAAGATGTATCCCGTTAACTGCTTACCAATTCTCATACAAAAAATAAAAAATAATGACAGTTAAGGAGGGGGGCTGTATGGGGGCCCCCCCCCATACATGAAACTAAAACCAAAAAAAAATTTTTTAGTCTAACCTATGCGTGTGGGTTGTCTATGGATAGGTCTTTTAAAATGACATCGAGGTTCTTAAAACCATTTTCTTTTCAAGTCTAACGTTTCATAGCTAGACACTTCCAAAGTGGTAAAATGGGCGTCCCCCCCATCTAATTTCTAAACCAAGCAAGTGTAAATTTTGAAAAAAATAATATGATGCAGATCTTAATAAATACTTTCAACGAAAAGTGGTTTGGACGGGATCGAACGAGTAGTTTTTGAAATATAGCACATTTTCAACAACCGCAAACATAACTTTGTACTTCATATTTGCAGTCAACAAAATATTGTGGTATTTTACTAAGAAGAAGTAAATAGATTCCCTAATTCAGTTAAAGTTGGCACGGAACCCTCAGTGGGCGAGTCCGACTCGCACTTGGCCGGGTTTTTTTTAACGTATTGATATTAAACTTATTATTTCTGTATAACTGTGAAACTCATAATCGTATTACCACACAGGAAAAATCCGATTGGTACGAGGATCAGGGCTCTGCTTGACACAACTAGTTCACACCACTTCTAATACCTTCTTTATATCCTAGGGCTGATTTTGCAATAATCAGATAAAAAAATTTCATCGAACAAAATACAATATGGCTAAATTCTGTCTGTCTGTCTGTCTGTCTGTCTGTCTGTCTGTCCGTCCGTATGTCACAGCTATTTTATTCTGTAACTATAAGCATCACACTGTTGAAATTTGGTAGAAATATGTATCCTGTTAACCGCTTTACGTTTCTTATACAAAAAATAAAAAAAAATATGTCATTTAAGGGGGGGGGGGGGTCCCATACATGAAATTAAAAAAAAAAAATTTTTTTTGTCAAACCTATACGTGTGGGTTGTTTAAAAATAGGTCTTTTAAAATTACACTGAGGTTTCTAAAACCATTTTCTTTAAAAGTCTAACGTTTCATAGCTAGACGCTTCCAAAGTGGTAAAATGGGCGTCCCCCCCATCTAACTTCTAAACTAAGCGAGTGTAAATTTTGAACAAAATATGTAATGTAGATCTTAACAAATACTTTCAACGAAAATTGGTTCGGACGGAATCGAATGAGAAGTTTTTGAGATATAGCACATTTTCAACAACAGCAAACATAACTTTGTACTTCATACAAACACTATGAAAAACAAAGTTATATTTGCTGTCAACAAAATATTGTGGATTTTACTAAATTGAAGTAAGTGTATTCCCAAATTCAGTTAAAGTTGGCACGGAACCCTCAGTGCGCGAGTCCGACTCGCACTTGGCCGGTTTTTTATAATCTATCGCTTTATAATTTATCAGTCTGCTAAGTTTTATCGGACCATTGAAAAATCGGCCCTTAGTTTAACTAAGTTGTTTCTTGAAACAGTAAGCAAATACTACTCGCTTTATTTCCAACAGTTTGAGAAGCACTGTGCTAAACCGTGTTTGCTTAGCTCCGCGCGCGTTGTTCTCAAACATGTATTGAAGTTAACTCGTATATCCGCGTTTAGGGCAGTTGGTGGCGCTGGTTTCACTTTTGTATGTGCGTTTGTTTGTGCACTATGCAATTGTAAATGGTTTTTGTATTTTTTTATTTCATCTTTATCTTATCTTCCGTCGTATTGTGATGTTTTGTAGCCTACAGCCTTCTTTGATAATCTATCTAACACATATACATTTTCTTCAAAACTTTTTTAACAGTTCCTGAGATTTTTCTCAACAAAGATTACGAAATTTTGACGACCTCCGTGGTGTAGCAGCTAAGCACGCTGGTTTCAAGGCGTCGCCGCTTCGTGGTCCCAGGTTCGATTCCCGGTCGGGACTATATAGATATCAAAATTTTCTATATTGTCTCGGGTCTGGGTGTTGTGGTACCACCGTTGTGTCTGCTTCCCATAACACAAGTGCAAATAGCTACTTACTTTGGGATTAGAGCAATGAATGTGATTGGTGTCCAATACCTATACAAGACCTATAAATCCACTCACATGAGAAAAAAAATTCAATTCAAACAAATTCATCAGCTTTCTAAAATTAGTGACATTTATTGCTCAGTTTTTGAGGTAACTAACCAACAGTTTACGGTCTGTTCAGTCCAGTTTATAGGTTCTCTGTTTTATTATTTAAATGGTGGAAGATTTAAAGCTGAGCCTTGGTTAACTAATTTTCTAACTCTCCAACAGTTTCCCAGGCATCCGAACAACAGGTGAAAGAGTAATAACGTAACGCCGGCTTCCTAGCTCCGGACCATAGACTAAATGCAGTCACAGTAGGTACAGAGTACATATTATGAACAAAATGAAATACGAATTCATTTTATCAACATTGATCATTCATTGAGTAATCAATGTTGATAAAATGAATTAAGGTAGATCATTGAGTGTACATTAACTGCACCGCAGTTTCCATAGCGACCATTCTCTTTTAATTCTACCAACAGCTTGCGGTAGGTATTCACCGGGCCGTTGCTCCATTATTATTATTACACGACATTATTATTATTACTATCTACTCTCATAAAGAACTAACTTACGTACGAATTTGTTTACGTATTTTGGCAGGTTAGCGCACATGTATGCTAGTCTTATTAATAAAAAAACAGGGCAACATTCCAATAAAGAATTTTTGGAAAAATACGACCCATTTATAAAAAAGTGGTTCAACTGATTCTGCTCGTTACTCCAATCCACCTATTTTAGTTTTTTGCGCATTTAACATTACAGTTGTACAGATCCGCAAGTATCTTCAAAAATATCGAAGAGTCGACAAACTCTCCATCGCGCGTGATTTAAAGCTTTTTGACATAGACCAAAGATACAAACTACTTTAGGGTGAGAACACTCGACAGTAGACTTTAATTGCTACACGCTTGACTTAGAGTCGAAAGGAAACCAATTTCAAACAAAGAACACTTTTCAAATCGCATCAAACAAGTGAGCCCTCTGCACCCAAATTATTGTTTGACGGCTTCCCTCCAGGATTAGCATTGCAGAACTAATTTACACGACGCCCGGTAAGCCTTGATAAACGGCGCTATGTATGCGGAAAAACCAACTTTGCGAATAGTTAAAAACTACTATTTTCACTATGGAGACGGTTTTGTTGTGAGAGTTGGACCCTGGAGTTAGTGGAATTGAAACTTCTGAGAATTCATCTTTGCAGCGTATCATATTTTTGAAGGAAAAGCGAACACCTTTGACCTTTGCCAAATGAAGACAATTAAAAAAAATACTTTCAAGATAGAATAACAAGAAATACCTAAGTTAAACATTTACAAGGATTATAATTTAATCACCTTTATATAATTATGTTTGAAACTTTTCATTAAATTAACTTACTGTTGTTTTGTAATTCACCGATGCTGTGTATGCCAAAAAAAAAGGTTAACATATAAGATGTCAAACACTGATATTATGTTTAGTGATGTGTATATGTTAACTGTTGGCGTGACTGTTTAAATATAATAAAATTAAAATAAAAGGTCATGGGGCGTATAGCGATCCAACTTTAGCCGTTCAATTTGCAGGCAGCTCAATTCCGACTCAGTCTAAACGAATATTATCAATATAATAATATTATAAAAATATTACAATGGTACCAATACTAATATTTATGTTGCTTCTTAAAGATGAATATGAAACCAAAAAATTGCGCACGGGCGGGACTCGAACCAGAAACTTCTTGGCTAATTGGGTGAAACGCTCGACCAAATGAACTACCGTGCTGTCGGTCCGACCGCCGAAATTTCTGATCTCTTTTAGGGATCCGTCATTACGCGGGACGTTAGCGGACAAGTAGTTATTCATTACATAATTAATTCAACTTGGAAATTGATAACCCTGCGCTTTTCCAATGGTTTTTAAAATGTTTTTAACACTCGCAGTGTCATATTTTATATTCGTAAAGATGAAATAAGAAACCAAAAATATGCGCACGGGCGGGACTCGAACCAGCAACTTCTTGGCTATAAATATCATGACAATATTGTAAATGTCATGCGAAATCGCAATATGAATTGCTAATTTTACAGAAAAGCTGAGCCGCTTACCTATCAAAACTGCATCGCAATACGCGCCCATGTTTTGAATAAGAAATTGACTATGATAACATGATGACTTATACAATAGGTCCTGATAAAAACAGAACTTATCGTTTTAGCTTTTAAAAATACAACCCGGTATAGTCTAAAGACAAGTGCAAACATAACCTAACTAACGAAACACGTAAGCTTCTAAATTTTCCTACTTTGACAAAATAACCAAACATATTGTCCCGTCCAAAATAAACGGACCAACATGTTTCGGTCTAGCATTACCCGGTACAGTCAGCAGCATATTTTCAAAGCACACAGCTTTGTTATCGTCCTCACAGCGAAACAGAACATAGAGTTTCACGACCCATAGTTATATCCGAACAGTGTAGAATTTCTCTTACACTTTGACAAAGACAATTTGACAGCAAACATACTATTGTGCATTTGTACAATTTACAATACAAAATGTGATGTATTTTGTATTTTATCCGATTCTAAAAAAAAAGGTTATTAAGTAGTTTGACCTGTACGTATGTAATATGTATTGTGTTTTTTGTAGCTGAGGATAACTATTAAATGTCAATTAGTGCATCGATTTCATTTATTATGAGTTAAATCAAACTATCGGACATACAAATATTAACGTGGCCAGACTAGACTGAACTGTATTTGACAATGTATGGAATATATCTATCATCTCTAATGATGTTAATGCAAGAGTTTGTTTGTATGTTACCCTTAGTTTACTGCTACTAAACCCAATAAGGCGCCACTTGCGCACGTCAGGTTTTATAGCTTTTGGTGAGATCATTATTCTGTTGCTGTTTTTGGGGTTCCATAGCCGAATGGCATAAAACGCAACCCTTATAGTTTCGTCAAGTCTATCTGTCTGTCTAACCGTCCGTATGTCACAACCACTTTATTCTGTAACTATAAGCATCACACTGTTGAATTTTTTAGGAAGATGTATCCTGTTAACCGCTTTACGATTCTCATCCAAAAAAATAAAAATAATGATACTTAAGGGGAGCCCCCCTTAAGTATCATTATTTTTATGCATGAAACTAAACCGAAAAATTTTTTTTAGTCACACGCATAGGGCGTGTGGGGTGTTTATGGATAGGTCTCTTAAAATGACATAGAGGTTCCTAAAACTATTTTCTTTTAAAGTATAACATTTCATAGCTAGACGCTTCCAAAGTGGTAAAATGGGCGTCATCCCCATCTAATTTCTAATCTAAGCTAGTGTAAATTTAAAATAAAATATATAATGTAGATCTTAACAAATGCTTTCAACGAAAATTGGTTTGCGGGACAGAACGAGTTTTTTTTAAAATACAGCATATTTTCAACAACTGCAAACATAACTTTGTTCTTCATACAAACACTATGAAAAACAAAGTTATATTTGCTGTCAACAAAATATTGTGGTAAGTATTTTACTAAGTGGAAGTAAGTGGATTCCCTAATGCAGTTAAGTTGCGGTTGTTGGCACTTGGCGGGTTTTTTTCTCATAATATTGACAGAGTTACGAAATAAATATTAAACACCAAACATAAATATGGGACACTAATCTCATACATTGCTTTGTGTGATACCAAAGTAAGTAGCCATAATATTATAGACACAACGCCCAGACCCGAGACGATATAGAAAATAATGAATTTGATATTGACCCGACCGAACCCGGGACCTCGGAGCGGCGACGCCTTAAAACCCAGCGTGCTTAACTACTACACCAAGGAGGTCGTGAAATACGCATTGTCATTTTACATAACGTCTAGTATTTCGCTCTAATGACTCGACACAAATTTTCGCGCGTGACTCTACTTGTTAATTAATAGTACAGCTATTACGTCTTCCTGAGGTTTGACTGTGATGGATCCTCGCCTCGTCTCATCTCTCACGTTTTCATTACGGACTGAATGTACGAACCCAACACCTTTTTCTGTATCAGACTAACTGCGCGATGACAGTTTGAATCACTCATCGTTTATTCTGTGACTTTAATTATGAGGTGTTTCGTTAGACTTTTAATAAGAGAAATGATAATCATTTATTTTGATATGCAAAATTAGCAATCGTGTTAATTTATATTAAATACTTGCGGACCCAGCGAACTATGTTTCGCCCCCGGCCCCGTCCCGCCCAATCCCGTAATATTAAAAATTAAGCGGTTTCAGCGAACATTGTTTTGCCCCGGCCCCATCTATCGGGATAAAAAGTATCCTATGTCCTACATAAAGATGAAAGAAACCAAAAATGTGCGCAAGGGCGGGACACGTACCAGCAACATTTTGCAAACCGAGCCAAACGCTCTACCAATTGAACTACCGTGCTGTCGGTCCGACCTTGCGAAATTTGAAGTCTCTTATGGACACGTCATTACGCGTGGTTTCTAAAATATGACACTATGAGTGTTAAAAACATTCTAAACAATTATCCTATGACCTCTTCTAAGTCAATTTTCAGTCAAATCGGTTCAGTCGTTCCTTAGTTGTAATTAACACGAGTTTCTTTTATATACATATTTAGATATAAAATGTAATAATATTGCTTGTACTTTAAAACTGTATGGAACTATTAAAAAACCTATTAAAAAAGTATCTTTTCCTATAACTCCTCATTCAAGTCGGTTAAAAATATATTTTCTAGGTTATGTTATTTTATTTTAAGGTCTTGGTGTATGTAAGCCCGTTTTACGCTTTTGGTAGAACTTTCCGATAGGAAAATCTGAATAAAAAAAAACAATACTACCCTGTTTACTTCAGTAAGATGCGTTCAAGAGGGGAAACTCAATTCAACGAAAATATCAAAATGTTTTCCTTAAACTCGCTAAAAACATTTGCTTGTGTTTATACAAGCGGGATTTCGGGGTTCAGAAAATCTATCTCCAAACATTTGAGGAATAAGATGTTTCATACAGTTCAGAACATTCTGGAAAGGGGAATATTTCATGAGATACATGAGTTCAGGGCATTTTAGATGCTCTGAAAGACGGAATTTTGCCTGGATTAGGATGTGACGGAAACATGATTGGAATAGCTAGCAATATGAAGCGACTGACATGTAAGAGCCCTTACACACTGCGACTTTTAGCATCGATGCAGTCACGCAATGAACAGATTTAATTTGGCATAGATGCAGTCGCGCGTTAGCGATATCGATGTAGAAGCGCGACTGTGTCTATGCTAACGAGCGTTAGTATCGATTCAGTCGCCAATATACCGTACATGATTTGTCAATGTCCAGCTTCTGCATCGCGACTGCATCGATGCTAACGCGCGTCAGCATCGCGACTGTATCCATGCTAAAAAAAAACGCAAGTGTGTAAAGGTTGACATTTTGCGACTGCAATAATGCTGCATCGCGACTGTATTGCTGCTAAAAGTCGCAGTGTGTCCTTTTCACACTGTCTAAAGTATTAACAAGTATAATAGTTTTAATAACTGTAACTCGACTACGAATAACTGCTCAAACATATTTGTACTCAGAATTGTATCTTCTTTCATTCGATACACCACTCTTTATAACTTCAACCTGTTTAAGGTTCCGTAGCCAAACAAGGAATCCTTATTGTTTCGCCATGTCCGTCTGTCCGTCCGCAGTTCCGTGCAACCTGAGGTGCTAGAAAACTGTAATAAAAATGACAGCACTAGCATTCACATATGATGTTGAATTTAGAAGTAAAACTATCACGGCTATTGTAAACAAATGACAGAGTTGTAATCCATAAACTTAAAGCAAAATAATTTTCAAAATCCAGCATTTCAGCACACGTGTTTGGAAGCCTTACTAGATCAACAAGCTCAAAAATTATCAAATACTAACGATATCACATACATTCACATTGAACTGATTACCTTTTGTTTGAAGATGGTAAAAACAATACACACACGTTTTTTTAACACTCGATTTCGAACTACTCGAAACTATTTATAAAAAAAGAACTTTATTAAAGTTTGGCGTTATTATTGTGATTGAGTATCAAAATACAAATAACAAAGAAATTCATTAATCAAATGTTATGATGATTGATCTTTTACACAAAAGAGAATCAACAGGTTGAACTTTCCTACAACGAAAATAAATCGACATAATTTTATTTTCACTGTATCATTCATTAAATTAAATTAAAAATCTCTTATTTTTATACAAATCTAATTCTTTGTTAAAATCAATAACCCAAATTAATAACGAAAATAGCCATTACGATGAACCATAATTAATTAGCTTAATGTATCAGGAATTCCAATTATAATAATTGGTTCGATAGAAGCACAATACAATTAACAGGAATTCTGATTTAGAATAGCCGAAACAAATCAGCTTTCTCAATCAGATATGAATTATCACATCAAACTTTTGTAAGTAAAAAATAAGAATGATGAAAAGAAAAAGCTTCTAGCAAAACACTTAACTTGTTTGTTTAAGTACCAAAGAGATTATTACGCCAATGTTTGTAGATGCGTTGATAAGGATTTTCCTTCGAGCTTAAAAATATCAATCATTTACGAAAAGACGAGAAGATGGCGCGTGTGGCGCTAGAAAAACAATAAGCAGTAAATAGATCACTTGTTTCGTATTGTTTTTATAATAATAATAATTAATTATTGTATTTACTGATCTTCTCAAGCTTTAAATGAGAGTCTCACCTTACATTCCGTTACGGGCTATATAATAATTAAATTAATCTCCCGTATCAGATACTTCTACCTAATAACCGCCATTATGTTATTAGATAAGTATGTATTAGATATGTATTGTTGAACGTCTTCTTGTAAGCATGACTTGTAAGATAAAACGTTTTTTTTTCTTCTATAAATCCATTCAAATCATATTTAGATTTTTTTCTGAATTATTCCGACTACGGTGCCGGCGTATGAAAACGTTAAATAATGGCGAAACAAGCAATAATCCTTGTTGATAAATTCATATCAGAAGTCATTGACACACACACAATTTCACACAAAATACTGTACCACACACATACTACAGTACTACACTCATAACATAACCCACATACGAGAAGTATTAAATATTTAATTAAAGTATTAAATTGCTTTACTTGTTTAGTGTATTTAACTTAATATTAGTAAATTAGTTAACGATGTAAATTATTATTATAAGAGCGGTTCTTACTTCCACAGGCGATTTTTGCCTAAAATGGTGTTCTCACAACCAATATCTGTATTATTACAGACAAAGTTACCGAAATAATTTGTATTCATTGAGGCTGGCCAGTGAGGCGCAAAATATACTTAATCGACGTAGTTTCACTATTAGCATTAATAAGTCAGGAGATGATTGCGTAATCGAACGGATCGATCATTGACCGAAACTCGATACACCTCGGCTCGATTAGACGATAATCGATTCGTATGCTTCGTTCCATATACGTGATGTTACGGGGGTAATAGCGGTTAGGAAAGTATTTTTCTTGAATAAAAAATAATAATGGTCTGGTTGTTATAATTATCATTATTCAATGATATTTTTTATTACTAATCTATACACAGTCTGGCCATAAATACTGTTAATGTACGGCTTGCTCCAAACGCCATGATAATTTGGAGTCCATAAAACAATCCATACGATTGGCAGTGAAGAAATGTCCCATGGAAAGAGTGCGTGCTTCTATTGATAACTGGCCTCAACGTTTACTGTATTGCAGACAATGGAGACCACTTCTAATAAGCTTTTTATATTTTAATTTTTTTTATATTTATGTATAAAACTAACACACTGTAAAAGTAATAAATATTACTTGCATTAAAAAATTTTTTTCTTTGTGACAATATTTATGGCCAGACTAGGTATATACTAATATATCAAGCTTAGGATTTTTATTGTTTGTTTGCTTGAATGCGCTAATCTCAGAAACTACTGGAGCAATTTGAAATATTCTTCTTGTGTTGGATAGCTTCACGCTGCGACGGGACGGGAGGGTGCAAACTCAAAAAGCGCGGACGCAGTCGCAGGGGAACGCTAGTGAATCTATAAATAATAGACCAATATAAAATAATATCTTATAAAATGATCCAATTTCTTGGATGTATCATTTAAAACTTTTACTTAACGAGAGATTGAATACAATTTGACATATTTTAAAGCACTTATTACTTCTAAACTAGAGAAAACGTCGCGGTCAAGTTGGATGGGTGATCATTTTAACCACATATGCGCTTTGTGTTTAATACTAATTGATAATAGTCGTAAAACATAGTCCAGGGCGGCTTGGTGTCATCTTACAACAAGAACCCTCCACTAATCCACACTGAGCCCGCGTGGAGAGGTATGACTCAAATCATCATCATCATCATTATCAGCCAAAGGACGTTCACTGCTGAACATATTCCTCACCCACGCTGCGCTTTTGGTCGAAGGGTCTCCAATCTAGAACTTTTCTGCCCCAACTGCCATCAGTTCTTCGCGCTATATGGCTTATGTACTACCTCATAATTGAGGTAAGGCATGTGCCCAGTGTACAGGCTAACTTGAATTATTACTAGATTTAAGTATGATCTTGTAAGTGATTGATTACCTTATCTTGTAAGTGAGTGATGATTATGATTGATCTCACAGAGATATTTTGACGAAATATTGGGTATATAGTATGCTTGCTTATACAGTTGCCTGCTTACTATTACTAGATCGTTGACCGACACATCGTCCCGATCGGCGAAGCCTGTCATCGATTCTCACGCGCCGCTACGCGTCTGACGATGACGTCACTGATCTATTAGCGGACATTTACCGAATATAGATCAGTGAGATCAACTCATGTGGAGCAAAGGCAGTTACTGAACTGACCGGTGCGGAGTAGGTTACTGAGGTTGTGTGGACTTAAGTCAAACCTTTATTCAGTTGAGTGCAAACAGTGACAGTAGTGAATGTCAAGGGCAAATAAAATTTGCAGGGTCAGATGACTTACGACAAAACGAAATGACTTTCGTTTTACGATACGATTATGTTTTTGCGGATGCGAAGCATTTTTTAGTATGCAATCCTAACTATGAAATGCTTCGGTTTAGCATAACTTTTTTTTATATTGGACACCAATCACATACATTGCTCTGATCCCAAAGTAAGTAGCCAATGCACTTGTATTATGGAAATCAGACACAACGATGGTAGTGGTACAACACCCAGACCCGAGACAATACAGAAAATATCGTTTTCTACATTGACCCGAGCGGGAATCGAACCCGGAACCTCACGAGATAGCGACGCCCGAAACCAGCTTGCAAGCCACTCGACCACGGAGGTCGTCAATAACTATATTTGTATTGACGGATTCGTTTTTCTTTGTAGGCCTTTACTGATAGTCCTCTCACCAATAAGATGTCTTATAGCAGCTGCTCATGATTTCTATCAGTTGGGTCCCACCAATATCACTTCGAAATAGCAAATGAGAAAAGAGATGAACAGAGGCGATGATATATTTTTTAACGATATGTGTAACAAGGTAAATTGTGCATGTTGTATTGCAGAAAAAAAAACAGTCAAAGAATGGTAAAGGATTCCATGGAAGTTTTCACTTTGATTTCGTGTGATTCCGTCTGTGTCGATATGATATAAATTATAAATGCCCAAAAAATAAAAACAACAGAAGTCACGTCAAGCTCTCTTTTTACCCGATCCATAATGATTATTATTACTCAATTAAAGTCTTATTAACTTCAAGACGGTAGGTACCATCAAACTCCCTAATTCTACCGAGTAAACGCGATACGGGTAAAATTCCTGTAACGAGCTGAAACTCCAATTTAAGTTAGGCACTTTTATTCGAAACTTGTACACATGTTCCCTGGGTAACTCGATAAATTTGAGAACTATGCACGTTAGTTTGAAATTGCCACAGATAATACAAGGTGTTGTTTTGGTCAGTGAAATCCAACTCAGGGATGATAATATGAGTTATGCTTAATGTAAAAAAAAACTTTAATTATACTCATGCAAGTTCTATAAAAGAAAACCTCTTTACAATATTCTAAAAAAAAACTGGCACCTAGCTCGCGCGGTCTACGAAAACTAACGCCGCAGCTAGTAAGCTACGAAGAGGCGACCTGGTGTTGGTAATTTTTAACTCGCGATACTAGTATCGCAATAAGAAATGGATTTAGTGGGTATTTTGCATTTAAAAAATATTTACTAGCTCACTGGTATCACAATAAGAAATCGATTTTATTGGTCTTTTCCATGTAAAAAAATATTTTTATATATATTTTTTTGGCATCAGTATCGTTTGAACAACCATCCCTGAGTCGCTCGTCGTTGCTAAAATAACAACACAGTGTATAAAGTTTGAGTATGTTCTTTACGTTCTTATAAGTTTTAAACAATTATGTAGCTAAGGTAGATAAGGATCTATCTGTCAATTTATAGACTCAACGGGACTAAACAGTCCACTTTAAACATAAGAGCGGCTACAATAGATCATACCTGGTCGAGTTGGCAACAATGAGGCCCAACAACCAACCAAAATCATCTAAATAAGGATAACTGAAGTATGGATAGATAGACCAAAAAAGTTTATTTATTTTTTAAATTGCATTGCACTGTACGTTGTACAATTTGAGAACCTTATGTATTACGGCATTCTCTACCACTTCAAGAGTTCAATCAGTGCCGGCACATTGCAATAACATAATAATTATTCATAAAAAGTAAAGTTTCACACATCATGTTTTGACGTTCTTCTGCACCATACCATCATTTAAGGCCTTATATTTACTAAACTGATTCTCGGTGCCCAGTTTAATAATGAAAATAATTCACATAATTTTCCCTTTCATTCTCATAATGGTACTAGACAATTTACGAGAAAATCGTCCGTAACATAAGCCTCTTGCTTGGCTTCCATTACCTTTTACTTTGTTAGGAGAGTATCTCGTTGCAATCGGAATAGAATATGGAACCTAATAATACAGACTGAATTATTTTATTTGTAACTAGCCGTCCCTGCGAACTTTGTTTCGCCCTCAGCCCCGTCCCGCCTCTGTCCGGTCCCGTAATTTAAAAAGGTAAGCGGTTCCAGCGAACATGGCGTTTAATTTGGAGTCAATACTATGACGACTTTCGTTTATAAAGTTTTCATTGCAGATAGGATAACAATCTAATGGATGCAGATGGATAATATATATTTTTACTCTCTGCCTTCCCAAGCGGTGGATTTGGTTGGTCGTAGAAACGACTGTCGTAATAAGATACACGGCACGATCGATCGTGACGTAATACGATATTGTGGCAGTAATTCTACTGCATCCATATTTGTTACGCTAAATACGTCTTCTTAAAATATGTTCCTTTGAAATCGTTAATTGATATAAGCCTCTTATTTATGCTTAGAGCGACCTACTTACTCTGAGATGGGTATTTACTGGAAATTATTGGAGCTTCGCAATGAATCAATATTATTAGCGATAGCTTACTGCCCTTTATCGTATCTTAATAGCGGTGGCAATATTCTATCTCTATAATTTGAGTGATTACCGACTAACTAAGGTTAAATTCACATCTGTAAATTTAGTTTAGTGATATCTCTTAATTTTGTTGTGGTTAGTTTAGTTGATAAATAAATTTTCATAAAGTTTTCTACAGCACTATATGAATAATAACGGATCATGTATATCACTCCTCATAGTGATCGGGTGCATGATCAATTGTACTCGATATACAGATGCTATACAGCAGTAGACGAACCATAAAACTGCGTATAAAATAATTAAGAGTCTTGTACCAAGCAGATACTGGACAATCCTAGCTTATAATTGGTATTCTCCATATCCGATATCGACCGCGGAGGCCAATAGCAACGACTAACTGACTGCGCGGGACATATTATTGTGCGCGCGCACTCTCTATTCCTTCCACTCTCATATGCGGGATTTACACTCAGCCCCTGCCACTGCTCCTGCCGCTGCCGGCAATATGCCCTTAATGCGGGATTTACACTCAGCCCCTGCCACTGCTCCTGCCGCTGCCGGCAATATGCCCTTAATACTTCCGTAGCAACAACGACGCGAGTGAGTGTGTTCACATTCAGCCCCTATACTTCTTTACCGAGCGTCTCGCAATAATGGCTGACGTCGAGGTTGTTGCGGCAACAGCAGTATGTCTGCTCAGTGTAATGAATTATTTAAACGTTTTGAAAAGAAATAGAAATAGAAACAGTAAAAGACGCCGTCAAAGAAGATGGTGGATGAAAAAAATTCATCGCAATAGAACGATGTAAGTAACTACCTACTATAAGGTTCTAAAGTGGTGCACACACTTTTAGATAGGATATAGAATGAATGAGTGAACTAATGAAATATAATAATTTGTTACAGTAACAGCATGGATATTTTCTTTATGGAGTTGACTGCTGAAGATGCTGGCGAGTTTTCTAACTTTTGCAGAATGGCACCTTCAGATTTTGAATTCTTGTTAAATAAAATTGAACCTATGATTAAGAAAAAACACACTAGGCTGAGAATGCCCATACCGGCAAGAATACGTTTGGCATTAACTTTAAGATATTTAGCAACGGGGGATAGTTATCAAAGTCTGCATTACTTATTCAAGGTTTCTACACCAGCCATTTCGATAATTATTCCTGAAGTATGCAAAGCTATCAACTCTGTTCTCAAGGATCAAATAAAAGTAAGTAATTCAATACAATTGCTTGAAAATTATGTTTTATTAAATTATACAAGTGATATATTTAAAAACAAAACTAAACAATCTAAACAAAATAGAAAGGATTAATGGAAATTACAATTGGGTAGCATTCCAGTATGCCTTTTCAATCACATTCATTTGGTTTTGAGGCACATTCGTTTGATTTTGAGAATGCAAGATATTAAAATTTTGAGATGATGAAGTTTGTGACATGGTATGACTTGGTGAAGGTGTTAATATTTCATCCATTGCCGGGCTCATTTCCGGGATACTGATATGTATTGATGAGTCGGACTGTACCGTGGATTGCATGGCATAAACACGTTGAGATTGTTGAATCGGTGGGGGTGATGAAGTTTGGTAATCTGAATACTGTGATTGCGATAAAGATGAATAAACTGAGTAGGCACTGGATGGTCGATCAACTGGATAAGGATTTTGTAAAAGTAAACCATCAATTTGATACATAATTGTTCCCCGCATCGACTCTGGATATTTTCGTAATCTTTTAGCTAAGAGTTTCGCATAAATGTCACACTCATCTTCATTATTTTCCTTTGTGTAATTTGTTTTATCTCTTAACACTTGGTTCAAAGTGTCCAAAGTCTGAGATATTTTATTTTGCGCTTCGTCTATGTCAAGGCTTGCTTGTTTTTTGTTTTTTTTTGTCCTACTGCTTACTGGTGTTGACGATACGCCTGCCTGTGATGACGAAGGAACTGACTGTGACGATGGTGACTGTTGTGATAGTGATTGAAGTGGTGGTTCGACATCTCGTTGAGATTGTATTTCAACATCTGGTTGAGGTGGTTCAAAATGTGGTTGAGATTGTGACTCCTCTTCAGTACGTAATATCGAAAAAAAAAAATTTTTTTACTGTTTCAGTTACCACAAACACCAGCGGCATGGTTATCTATAGAAGAGGGTTTTAGGAAGAAGTTTCCTCGATGTGTCGGAGCTATAGATGGGAAGCATATTGTAATTAAATGCCCACCACACAGTGGCTCACAATATTATAACTATAAGCATACATATAGCATCGGCTGTAGTTGACAGTGAATACCGTTTTACTTTTGCTGATATTGGTGGCCAGGGGCGCATTAGTGATGGAGGAATTTTTCAAAACTGTTTACTTTGGCAAA
The DNA here is from genome assembly GCA_963924145.1 of Pyrausta purpuralis. Classification (NCBI taxonomy): domain Eukaryota; kingdom Metazoa; phylum Arthropoda; class Insecta; order Lepidoptera; family Crambidae; genus Pyrausta; species Pyrausta purpuralis. Next base: position 24,260,702 of record OZ001655.1, read on the forward strand.
AAATTAACACTGACACTATTAATTTGCCACCAGACGCCCCTTTACCCGGAAGAGAAATAGATGTACCCTATGTATTTCTTGGTGATGGAGCTTTTGCTTTACATAAACATTTAATGAAACCTTTTCCTGGTAATCATAACATTAACACAAAGGAACGTACTTTTAATTATAAACTTTCAAGTACTCGTGTCATTGTAGAAAATGCCTTCGGTATTTTAACTACTGTTTTTCGAATATTTAAAAAGCCCATCGAAATCGATATAAATAATGTACCAACAGTAACTATGACATGTATTTTATTACACATTTTTTTAAAAAACAGTAAAGTTTCTAGTAATATTTATGCTCCCCCGGGAACTTTTGATTCCGTAGTTGACGGAGTACATATTGATGGCGCTTGGAGACAAAATCAAACCAATCCAAACAGTTCAGCTATTAGGGCAATAGCAGATGTACCAAGACGCTCATCCAGAAACATTTATGACATTCGAACAGAATTTGCGCATTATTTCAATAATTTGAATACAGAAAATGACTGAATGTACCTACCTATGTAATAAGCTGTTAAACTTAATCACCTAATAAAAAAATGTTTAGTAACAATATAACAAGTGTTTTATTATTTGAATGAACTTACCCTGTGTTGCGTGTTTATTGTCTCCTCAACGTCATACAAAGTGCCTAAAAATCTTTCCATTATTTCAAAAGCAAACCATATTGGCTGGAACACATCGTCAGCACCTGTTCCGGAACGAATGGATGCTTTTTTTTTTTTTAAGAGCGGTCGAAACGTAGCCATAAGTGATTTCTTCTTTGTTTTCATCTCGTCTATTGGAGTATTGTCCAAATTAATACTAATACGATTCCACGCATCGTGTACAATATGCTTCATCTTATGTTTTTTGTGACGAGGATCCCAAATCACTCTTTCGATTTCATAAAGCTCCAAAAATTTAATTATTTTTTCATTACTCCACTCTAGTGGCGGTTGTGGCGTAGCCATTGTAAATTTCTCGAAGCAACCGCACACTAGTAGGTATTTTCTGACAGCGCAGTACGTAGGTACAAGTACAACACACGTCCTCGCGCTCGAACGCCGGGCGGCAAGTGAGCGAGGAGGGCTGAATGTAAACACGCACTGCCACTCGCGCTGCCCGCCCTTTGACTTCCGCACGAAAAACCGACAATCGAGGGATTGCTGGACAGCGCGAGTAGCAGCGGCAGTAGCATGATAAGTATCGCATTTACACTCTCGCGCTGCCCGCTTCCCTGCTCACTTCCCTGCCCATTTGGGCTGAGTGTAAATCCCGCAATAGTCTAACAGGGCAGCAATCTGACAAGACCGGGGAAAGATCAGGCGCAGGACGGCTTTATGTGCTTTCCGAGGCACGGGGGTGAAACACCACCAACTTTTGAACTCCGGCCGGGCTACCCCAACGACTTTGGAACAAAAAACTCAGGAACATATTTTGGCCTGACCCGGGGATCGAATTCAAGACCTCTGGCGCAGCCGTAGCTTAAAAAGTGCGACCCTAATCCCGTTGCGCCATGGAGGCAGTTATAGAGTTACTCGTAATAAACAAACACTTAAACAGTAAAAAATATTTGCATAAGCTAAGTTTACTGTTCATAATATCTTAGTTTTAATGAAGACGTTTCATTTATGGAATAGTTAGACGACACTTACCATTCAGTAGTTCTCAGTACTACTAGCGCAGTGAAACGGGACTCTTAAAGGTGCTCACTTTTAATGATAACTGGCTAACTTGTTTGCATGATGGTGCATGTCACAAGAGGTAGCAACACGTACAACTTTAGTACACCTAGTTACTTTTAGTTTCTATCTTAGGCATTCAAACAGCAAATCATTAAATTTCACACTTTTAGTAGGTATAGAAAGAGTAGGTTCATCGAGGTAGGGCTATATATGGAACGGTATACTGATTTTTTACTGTAAGTACTTAGTACGTACCACTAAGTGAATTATTTAGCCTAATAATAATTTGATTCATATCGAAATATAGTTATTCGATTGAAGTTGCTAAAAAATATTTTGAAGACATAACAAGTTTGTCTACCCGGAGTAAGCAAGTCGACGCACGAGGTAAGTAACATGCAGCGCCATCTCTTAGCGGTCATGGGAACTAATGCGAAGTAAACAAAGGTTAGTTACAGAAATTCTATTGAAATTAGAAAAATGGTATGGTCGATTTTGTCAGCAATATTTTTTTCCCATATACATTGGACGTAATTTCATAAAAAAATGTGGGGTTATTCCCATGTAAATAGTTTACTCCGTCAAATGCAGATGTAATACCATTATTTTGTGATGAAGATTAGACTCAGAGTCAGCCGATAGCTCAAACCAGAACTCCTGATCTAGGTTCATAAAATTTCGCTCGAATAGTCCGTCCACCTCATAACAAGTCGTAGACAGGTTGTTTAACGTCGCATTTCGCTCTAGAAGTTAGTTTTGTAGAAACCTTCAAACGAATTAAACTCTTTTACCTTAACAGTTTCAAGGAGCATTTGACAGCGTGCAATTAGCGCTTACCCGACTGCACAGAACACAACAAAGGCTCAGCAGCCGGGTAATTCTGCAATTAGTGCTGGGCTGCTATCTTGAGACTTGTTACTCTCTGTGATAAAAGAGGACGTGGAAACGTTTATTGTCTAGATGGGGTGAAATAAAGCCTAGTGGACCTTGGGTGTAGTACCACTTATGAATCTTATGATATAGGAATAAAACACTGGATATTTGGACGACAAAAAGGAAATCAATCACATAAATAACATTGCTCTGATCCCCAAGTAAGTAGATTATGTACTCCTTTTATAGAAATCAGATACAAAGGTGGTAGGTACCACAACACCCGTACCCCAGGCAATATAGAAAATCACGATTCCTAAATTTACCTGACCGGGGAATTGAACTCAGGACCTCGGTGTGAGACTAAGCACTCAACGTGCTTAGTCTCACACCGGCATCGACACTACGGAATTCTTAAAAAAAACTGTCTCGACTGAATACACTTGATTAACTACTAGCGGTCCCCCGCGACTTCGTCCGCGCGTTTTGAGTTTTCTCCCTCTCCTCCCGTTGCAGCGTGATAATAGCCTAAAGGCTTTCTCGATAAATAAGCTATCCAAAACAAAAAGATTTTTTCACATCGGTCCAGTACTTCCTGAGATTAGCGCGTTCAAAGAAAAAAACTATTTAGCCTTGTAATCAGAGATTTAAATCTCTGCTTGTAATATTAACTTTAGATATGTACGAATTATTAAAACTGTACTGTAAGTATCGCATTTATGAAATGGAACCCATTTGATCAGGGAAAAAGATGCGAACATGCTTTTCAACCTCAACAATATAATTCAAATCAAGTCATATCAATTTATTAATTTATTTAAGTCATGCAAATGCATTTAAAAACATGCAATATTCGATGAACCCACGACAATCGTAACTATGGATAGGTCTTGACAAACTTATTTCGCATACATGTAACTTTGGGTAATGCTTGGTAAAATTGTTTCACACACGAAGTTCCAACTCCCAGCTTAGTATCGGGATACCTTTCACCACTCAAAGTGCATCAAACTTCATCAAGGAGTATTAACAGCCACTTCGGAGGGTAAGCTTTTGTAAGATGCCGCATTTTCAGTAGGGCTACCAGGGATTTAAAGAATTTCAAGGCTTGAATTTCGATTAGATCCTTCCTTTGGACATTCCCACACATCGCCATCTAGTCCCAAAGTAAGCTACTCAAAGCTTGTGTTATCGGTGCCAGACAACAGATATAATACTTAAATACTATTTGTTTGTAAATACATACATGATATACATAGAAAACACCCAGACCAATACAGACAGACATGTTCATGCACACAAATGTTTGTATTGTGCGGGGATCGAACCCGCAACCCGCTGCGTAGTAGGCGATTTCTCGACCACTACACCAGACGGGTCGTCAAACCACCTTTAAACCCGCGGAGTTATTGCTGTACTCCGCAAGTACAGCTAGTTTGTTGGACGTGGATTGGTGTGATGGTTTGGTTTAGGGGGTTTTCTTGAAGTCTTTTACCTGTACGGTTACCATGAGTTTACAGCGGTTTAACTCGCTAGCGACGATGTAACTTTTTGTTGAGAAGAAGAATGGAAAATTTTAGTGCTGCCAGTGACCGCAAGAGGCGCTGTGCAATTTTCCATAAACTTTTTTTACGTCATCGCTAGCGAGTAAATCACAATGTAATCTATAAGTGTATGGTATGTTTTAATAGTTGTGTCTTTTGTCATAATTTCGGTAATATTAATTGGATTGGCAGAGCTTGCCCTACATTAGTCTTGAGCTTGCAATAATAAATAGAATGATAAAGAAAATTAATATATATTTAAAACTCGGCAGGCAGCATTTGCCGCAGTAGATATGTTACAATATGTTACAAAAGAGAATACGTGCAAGTAAACAAAGCATTATAATGACCTTTATCGTTTAAGGAAACACTCTCATCAATGGTCACTGGAAAGCAATAGAGAAAGGTCGATATTAAACGAATTAATAAACCGCTAACCAGGTAACCCAGTTTCAAATTAAACCTTGATTGGCAGCCCTTATTACCTGTGGTATTCGAAGCTTGGCAGCGTTTCAGTTTGGCCTCTGAGTTCTTGTTTCAAACGCTCGCATGAAGTCTTTAGGCGCTCAGGTTTCAGTAACAGAAGCCTGGGTCAATTAAGTTTTAAACTCAGCTTTAAAGAAGAAACATAATGCATGTGCAGCAGCAGAAGGCTCTGTAACAAGAACATTCTGTGTGCGTATGAAGAAAATGTTATTACGTTGATATTTGTGTAACTGATAAATAAGTTTGTTCGAATATAAGGATACTTATAAGTGTCAAACAAATATACATAAAATGGGCTTGCTCTCGTAGATGAAATATAATTATATGAGTTTACCCTATGATTTTGGGTTGTAAACATTAAGAAACACTGACATTAGTCCAAATTGTATTGTTTTATAGATTGTCTTGTTCAAACTCTTACTAATGAATCGCGCCATCCATGAATTGGTTTGGCTTCTTTCCCATTATTTAGGAGTTGTGGCATCCAACGGCGCCGTGTGCGTCAAACAAAATTGGCAAGAGATGTATGACGAGACAAATTGTGTTTCGCTTCGGTTTACTACTAACTGAAGACCCAGGTTGGTCAGAGTAAAGATAACCTGTGTCGGTGGGAGTAATCAAGCATCGCAAACGCCAGCTGTGCATGTGGAGAACCCCTGCAAACCATGGCCCACTTACTCGCGCGAGGGCTTACTTGTCTTTAACCAGAGGGCTACCACGGTAGCCGCTTTCTGGGCAAGTAAAATTTAGCCCGTGGTCTTGCCAACACGAAAGAAGACTACTAACTCATATAATATAATGTAGTAAAGATATAATTTTGTTACAGACGAGCATGTTTTGAAAACTTCAATTCTTAAATATATTTATTTGCAATATTTATAATGATTTAAAGCGAAGAGGGCACTGAGTGTATTTGTTGTATGTAGGTGAGATCAAGTTTCAATTACTGTTATCAGTTAAGATTTCGTAACAGGTATAATTTTGACTTCGGATTCACTTTATCAATAATGCTTAATTAAAAGGAAGAGTTTCGTTTGACTTGTTAACGAAGAAGATTGGTTTAAGTCTTAAAATGTCTGCTTTTATATTATTACTAGCGGTCCCCCGCGACTTCGTCCGCGTGTTTTGAGTTTGCTCCCTCCCCTCCCGTCGCAGCGTCCTGTTTTATATCCTAAAGCCTTTCTCGATAAATAAGCTATCCAACACAGAAATATTTTTTCAAATCGGTCTCAGCTTTATAATATATTAGCGCAAGCGCACGTTGTACTTAAGCTGCGAACATTATTTTGGTACGGAGTTATGTTAAAACTGTGATAGCTCCTAAGATATTTATGGGAATCAAATGATATAAAGGGCAACTTGGTTCTAAATGAAATGTTCGTGATGATGAATGTATTTATTTTGATAAGAATAAATACCTGTGTGTATAATACACCTCTAAAAATAATGCATTATTTTTTTACAAATTTATTAACATAAAAAAGGTTGTAGTAAGTCAACCATAAAATATAGACATATGCTGTCGCGGACTTTATTATAGAACTCTTAATGCTGAACAATCCTGTCATACATGATTTTTGTGTAACTTAAGCGGTTTCCGCAGCGTATGCAGCGGAAGCTCTCAAAAGGAATATCTTTCTCCCGTTTTCGCAACATTTTTCATTTCTGCTGTGGTCTTAAGAGTCGTATCTTTATGTTATATAGCCTAAAGCCTTCCTCGATAAATGGACTATCCAACGTAAAAATAATTTTTCAAATCGGGCCAGTAGTTTCTGAGATTAGCGCGTTCAAACAAACAAACAAACAAACAAACTCTTCAGCTTTATAATATTAGTATAGATGTAATTAATCAAGTTTCTTTCATTTTGCACAAAATTTTGGCATAATTAAACAAAGCTTTAACTTTTATTTCATGTCTTTCGTTTTCGTTTTTATTCTAATATTTGAAATGCGAATCATTTACATACGATTGATCAATTAGATTGCATTTCATATCAATATTATCAAATTAGTTTTTAGGCACTGACATTAAACTGGATACTTATTTCATCTATTTTCTCTATTATATGAAACTGAATCTATATTTCCTTGGTCATGGCATCAGGCGTGAACGGCTGGAGCGATTGCGCAAAATATTTTTTGTTGTGTTTGTATTGTCAGAAAGTTCTTGTATGACAAAAAAATAAAAAAGCGGGTGGACCGATTTACATGATTTTTTGTCAGATTCGTCACCGTCCGGAGTAAGACAATAATTATTAAAATTACGGCGTCGGGGTGGGACGGGGCCGAAGGCGAAACAAAGTTCACTAGGTCCGCTAGTGTAATAAATATGATACCGCCTCGGTGGCGCAGTGGTAATATGGTCGCACTTTAAAGCGACGTCTGCGCCAGAGGTCCCGCGTTCGATACCTGGGTCGGGCCAAAAATATATATCCGGGTTTTTCTGTTCAGAAATTCTTAGGGTAGCCCGGAGTTTGGAAGTTGACGGTGCTTCACCCCCGTGCCTCGGAAAAGCACGTAAAGCCGTTTGTCTTGCGCCTGATCTCACTCCGGTCGTGTCAGATTGCTGTCCCATCGGGCTATGAGAGTGAAAGGAATAGTGAGTGCACCTGTGTTTGAGCACACACTTGTGCACTATAATATGTCCCGCGCAGTCGGTTAGTCGATATTATGACTGGCCACCGTAGCCGAAATCGGCAAGGGGGACTACTTAATATAATACCAACACAATGGTTTTGCCCCTCTATCACTTCCTAAGCTCCGCCAGCATTTTTTCTGTATACTTATTGTTTACTAGTAGATAATGCTTGTAGCATTAAGTCCGCCATATGTACCTTTTTTGTGAATGAAGTGTTTTAAATAAAAAAAATAAGGTCTAGTAACTAGTCTACTCTACATAATAATGTGCTTTATGTTCTGTTACTAAACATCAATATATGTTACCATCTGAGAATGACGTAACACAAAGTCTGTTCTCTATTCTCCATTATATTAATTAGTATCTATAAATTAATTAATGCTCGGTCGCTTTGCAAAGTTTCCAACTTAGTACATTATTTCGACTGCGGGTTGATATTGTTTGGTACGGGATACGTGGGTCAAATTGGGGTTGGTATGGGACAGTCTTAAACTTGGAATCGGATGTATGTATTATCTTGATTTTGAATAACATTATTCCAAATTGCAAGTAAATCCGCAGATGAATTAAATTCTGACTCACTTAGTCAGAATTTAATTCATTTCTGCATCATCAATAGTTACATAACGTCTTTTAAAATGTTATAACTTAAACATTTAAGAATCCTATGAGGCCGAAATAAAAAAAATACAACAGCGCGTACACAGTTCTGTGTTTTTTTATTTATTCTTGCTAGAATAAAAATAACACTGTGAGTGTCAAAAGTTCATAAAAAAAAATTAACACATTTTTTTATTTTTTGAACAATTACCATTTTCATCCTAAAATAGCGTAAAGCTGAAGATTACAAAATGAAAACCTGTTATACGGAAAACAAATTGATGGTCCATATTTGATGCGAAAGTCAGTCATCCAAACCAACTGAAATTATAACGCTCCACTCCAAAACAATTTATTATTAAATAAACAACCCGTGGTATTATTCTAGGCAAAGCTGTTTTGGTTGTTTGAATTAATAACTAATCGGCCTTTGATTGCCAGATTGCTACAACTTGATCCGTGCTCTTAGTGATATCACCGCTGCGGTAAAACTACGAATTCAGACAGACTGCCTAATTCGCAGTAAGCCGAAACTTTGACCCCTTACACACTGCGACTTTTAGCATCGATGCAGTCGCGGGTTTTGAAAACGCGCTTCAGCTTCGAGACTCACGCAATGAACAGATTTAATTTAGCATTTACGCAGGCACGCGATAGAATCGATGCAAAAGCGCGGCTGCATCTATGCTATAACGCGCGTGTGTATTGATGCAGTCGCCTACATTCAGTACATAATTTGTCAATTTCCAACTTCTGCACCGTGACTGTATCAATAACGTGCGTTAGCATGCATCGTTGCTAAAAGAAGTGCAGTGTGTAAAGGTTGACATTTTGCGACTGCATCGATGCTAACGCGCGTTAGTATCGCGACTGCATCGCTGCTAAAAATCGCAGAGTGTAAGACACTTTACACCTTGCGACTTTTAGCAGCGATGCAGAGTGTAAAACCCGATGCAGTCGCGCGTTAGCATCGAAGCAGAAGCGCGACTGCATCGATGTAGAAGCGCGACTGAATCGACGCTAACGCTCGACTGCATCGATGCTAAATGTGACCGCGTGTGTGCTTGAATAATAAACACGTAGTATAAATCTCAAGGTTCTTCTCCAATAGTTTTATTCCAACAAAATAGCACAAAGATAGGGCACAAAGTGAGAGAAAGTACAAAATAGAGCCCTGTTCTGGGCATGCAGCTTGCTTTTATACAAAACAAAACCCTGATCAACTGTAAAAAACAGTGGGGACGACATCCGTTTCCATCATTGAACATTTACTAAAATATTTATTTGTAGGGATAAACAATCTGTAATTATATGTATTTATTAATTTGTTTTATTTTATTTTATTTGTGATATAAGTGTATTAGATTTATATATTTTTATACTTACATCTATTATGTAACTATCTTTAAAGTATGATATTAAAATTCCAGCTATATTTTTGCACACCGTTTCTACCTCACTGATTAACGTTGTTTCCTCTACCCAATGGTTGTCTGGAAGAGATCGCTTCTACTAGCGATAAGACCGCCAATATTGTACAAATTATTTGCCTGTATTGTTATTGTTTCTTGTGTCCTTACTTGTGCAATAAATAATATTTATTATTATTATTAATCTGCTAATTAAATATGTAATTTTATGAATTATTTAGTTATTAATCGTGCTGAATTTAATAAGCCTTTTATATTATTATTTTAATAGTTACAATAAGCAAAATAAATCTAACCTTCAACAACCAATCAGAGTCAACTTCCTTTGGCGCCAAAATTAACATTTGTTATACGGCAAACATAAAAGTCTCAATAATCTCAAGTGTCCCAATAATCTTTAAATATTCAATTTACAATAAATAAAATATAATTATAATAATTAAATCATCTCAAGATTAATCCAAGTTATTCTTACATCATAGCCGAATTACATTCAACATGGTGGACACTTCGGGCACTTCCACAATAAACATTATTAGTATGACAAATCTAGATAGGTGTATAAATTATGATGTATTGAACATATGACCAAGAGAATGTGTAATTTAGTGAATACAGTGGTGGTACATAAGTCACACACAGTGAGTATGTGGTTTAGTGCATTACAGAACGAAGTAAATATGTGGGGCAAAGTAGGATCGGAAATCATCTTGTAACATAAATTAAATCTGTTCATTGCGTGAGTCGCGATACTGAAGCGCGTTTTCAAAACGCGTGACTGCATCGATGCTGAGTCGCAGAGTGTAAGGGGTCTAAAGAGTCTTTGGATCAAACAGACGCCGTCCGTCAAAATACCACATTCCAAGTTTAAAGCCACATTGAAGACAGAGTTTCGTCAGTATAGTACTGACGAAACTCTGTCTTATATAACTTAATACTTTACTTGAGGTAAAATTCATATAATTAAGTATACGAATTTTGCCTCAATTGTAAGTAGATGATTGTGAAGTTACATTAAGGCTAAAAGTGAAACGTATTCAGGTATTCTTATTTTGATATAAACTATTGTGGCGTGGATATAAAGATTTCTTTAATTTCATTTAATTAAGCACGAAGTAATACAAGTGGCTGAATTCTGGGCTGCTACGATGTAATTTCTCGGATTCCATCGACACGCTAAGAAGAAGAAGGCACAAAATACAATACAATTATTCAAGACATAGCACCTGTCTTGAATAATTGTATTGTATTTTGTGCCTTCTTCTTCTCATCATATCATCATATAAACTTACGAACTACATTATAGTCTACTATATCTTACATATATTTATAATTCTCGTGTCACAATGTTCGTTTCCGTACTCCTCCGAAACGGCTTGACCGATTCTCATGAAATTTTGTTACCATATTGAGTAGGTCTGAGAATCGGTCAACATCTATTTTTCATACCCCTTAGTGATAAGGGTTGTCCACCCTTAACATTTTTCTTTAATTACGTGGCTGGGCGGGACGAGGCCTGGCAAGACGAGGATGGGGGCGAAACAAAGTTCGCTGGGTCCGCTAGTACATACACAAATATCTCTATTAAAAATTAATCCATTTTTCCTTGGACCGATTTCGCTAATTCTGTTTGTTATAACATTTGTTATTGTCAGGACAAGGTTGTTATGAAAGAAAAAATTAAAACAATTGAGTGTGTGGCGCGATTTTCCTGCTTTTACTTTGACAGATTTTTCACCGCCCGGAGTAAGATAAAAATAATTAAAATTACGGGTTCAGGCGGGACGGGGCCGGGGGCGATACAAAGTTTGCTAACTAACATTATGCAGTTGAAATGTGTAACAATGATAATTTCAAAACAATGTAAATTAAGTTTACACCGCTCACACTAAAGATCAAACAGTTTGTAGACCAACTAAGACCATTCATCAAAATACCATGTTTCAAAGGTACCGAAACCCTTAGGGGTTCAGGGGTAACGATGTGCAATCCCGGAGGCGAGTGAAGATCATTGTAGACCTGGCATCCACTGAGGAGCTACGTTAAAGCTATACACATAAGCACACTTTAAGCGTAGACTGCTCTGTCTTTTTCTTAATCTTTACCTTGATAAAAAAGTCAAAATATAAAACCTTTCGGTACTGGTAAGATTAAGTAAAGTTAGCCTGTAACATCCCACTGCTGGGTAAAGGCCTTACCTCAACTATAAGGTAGTTTGAGTCATACTCTACCTCGCGGGCTCAGTGCGGATTGGTGGAGGGGTGTTTGCAAGGCAAGCGACTAACCCTGCTGTCAGATGTTATCAAGCCAAGCTAAGATCTCTGACTAGGCTTAACGACTAATATCAACTGATATTAGCCGGAACCAACGGCTGTCCGTGCCTTCCGAAGCACGGAGATGCTCGTGATGTACGTCACTTATATGGGCGGAATGGTCACCCATCTTAACACGACCGCTCCGTAGGTTGCTTCACTTCGGCATCACTACCAAAGCGCTGCTACCACTGCGCTACGTCAGAGTCCTTATATTACATCTGACAGCAGGGTTAATCGCATGCCTTGCAAACGCCCCTCCACCAACTCGCACTGAGCCTCCGTTGCGGAGTATAGCTCGAACTACCTCATAGTTGATGTAAGGCATTTGCTCAGCAGTGGGCAAAGGCCTAACCTTACAGGCTAAATTTTCTTTTTGATTAAAGAGTTAGAACACTACTAAACCTCGACGGGACCATTAGTATAACGGTAGTAAGACGACGCATATCAATTGCAACAAGAAAGCTGTCGGGACAGAATTAAATACAGCGTACGTACAGGTTTGGATTGTATAAATGTTTGTATTTAATTCCATTTTGTGTTTTGATTATAAGTTGTCGAAACCAATATTATGTTTAGACATAGTTTTTTAAGAGATGACTAAATATTGGCATTGGCCAATAATTACGGCGCCATGAAGTAAAGTTACACAAGACTCTACACTCGCATCATTGTTAGTAACTTCAAACAATTATGACACATGTATTTTATTATTTTTTATTGCACTGCCAAAATAAAATACAAATGACGGACTTAATGCTTGAATAAAGCATTCTCTACCAGCCAACCATCGGGTGAAGCAGAAACGTTTGAGACGACGTACAAATGAACACAAAAAAGCAACAAATAAATTTTATACACTGATATAATTACATACACATAACATAGATTATAATAGTGGAAAAAAAGAACGGCAAAGCTTGAAATATTTTTTTTTTATTTCAGTGCAACCAAAAAAGCATACACTTCACAATCATACAAGACAACAAATGAAAACATAATTATAGTAGTGCCTTGATAAAAAGCAAAGACATGCGTAATAAACTTGACTTTTAAGCTCGCGAATTGATTTCTTGAATGAATGGCTTAGAATGTTTTAACAGTCAGAATGTCATGTTTTATATTCATAAAGATGAAATAGGAAACCATCCACCATCATGTATAAGAGACCAGAAATTCGCACAGTCGGACCGATATCACAGTAGCTCAATTGGAAGAGCGTTGAATGAATGAATGAATGAATGATATTAATTGTGCCTGGAAACAAGGTTACAGAGGTCTTACAGCTAATTCAAGTTTCACTTGATTCTATTCTACCTTTTCAGGTGTATACACATTTTGCATAAATTTTAATAAATTTCAGTCAAAACAATATCAGGAAGGCATGTCTTAATTTCAGTAGAGATATTAAAATTTTAAAAAAATGACAATAAGTATTAGTTATGTATAATTAATAACGTTTGGCCCGATTAGCCAGAAAGTTGCTGGTTCGAGTCCCGCCCGTACGCAATTTTTAACCGACTTCAAAATAGGAGGAGGTTATCAATTCGACTGTATGTTTTTTTTTATCATCATTATTTTTTTTTTGTATGTATGTTACCTCATATCTCAGTCGTTTGTCTACCGAATCGGAAATTTTTTTCACCTACTTAGAGGGTATACCTTCTAGTTGGTCCCATTTTTTCCATTTTGGGATCTGATGATGGGATCTTGGTGTATTTGAGGGAAACCCTCAAATTTTAAAAGCACGTATAGTGTTTCTTTACTAGAATCTTAATGTTGACGTGTTGTTACGTCTGATAGTCAACATTTTGTGGGGCTGAGCTGATGGTGGAACTCCTTAACGCCTAGGAGTTCAGTAATTATAATGACACAACTTATGATAGGTAATTTGTAGCTTCGTAAAAAATAGAATCATAAGGTGCAACTCCCCCCCCCCCCTCTTATGTAATCACTAAAAATAAAGAAATAAAATAAACTTTAAAAAAAAGTAAAAACCGACTTCAAAACCAAAATGCACTAAAAAGTCTTAAATAAACTCTTCACCATTGGAAGGAAAGGAATCCGTTTTAAGCAAACAATTTCTTTTTGGAGTTGGTGCCATCACTTTGACCATCAAGCATCAACTATCACAGCACCGACTCCAAAAAGAAATTGTTTGCTTAAAACGGATTCTTTTCCTTTCAATGGTGAAGAGTTTATTTAAGACTTTTTAGTGCATTTTGGTTTTGAAGTCGGTTTTTACTTTTTTTTAAAGTTTATTTTTTTTGTTTCTTATTTCATTTTCTTGAATGAATACTTTGACGCTGAAGTCTTGATAATATCAGGGAGGGAGTTCCATAGTCTTACCTATAGCACAAAGGGTGAAGGGTGGTTTGTATAGCTGGACGACATTGTTTGGACGGAGGGTTCGAGAACTTATGTCTCACATAAAGGACATGTTTACATTTGTATGGGGAAAATGCCAACACCTTGTACATGTCACTAAAAATAGCTTATGGAAAGCTTAATCCTTTTTTGAATAATTTTCGTCCGTAAATTATTCAACTTTTAGGTAATATGTACTACAAAAATAAAATCTAGCAATATTTCATGAAGTCTAATAAATCTGTCAAGTAAGTGACAGCCAATCAGCAACACGACAGCGACAGGAAAGCAAAATGACATTTGACAATGACTGATTTACTTTTTTTGCAAGTTTTGACGCGATTTTGGCGTTAGAATAGACAGATGGAGTTTCGGGATTTTAAAAGTTTGTAGCTTTATTATTTAAATTACCTGAATGTTGCTAGTTTAATAAAGATTCCATATAGTCTGTCTAATGACCTGTATTTTTTGCTATTTTCACACACAGATACTGTACATGGTCTTGGCATTTTTAAAAACATCTCCTATGAAATGACATTTGAGGTTGATTTTGAGATTAAAATATTTTTTGCATTATAATACATTGCTTTACTTTGATTGAGGCTCGTATAATATATGTGACTACCGATACTGAATAGAAAATCAGGCATTTGTTTTTTTTTAACTTTTCATGCTATTTACTATACACAATTGTAAGTGGATCACAAGCCTTAGGCTTAAGGGCATCGTTTCGCCCATTACCTGATTTCGCTGCCCTTTGTTTTCTGTCGTTCAACATTCCCTTTGCTCAGTATTACGTTTAAGAAGTCTTGTTTATAGAGAACCTTGTTTCATAGATTCCTTGAGAAACGTTAGCAACGTTTTTTGCAAAATTACTGGCTAACATGCACGCATCGATACCGTTTATCGCGTCGATAAAATTATTTTAATTCCTATATTTTTTTTTACATTTTTTGTATTTATAAGTCAATTCTTATTGCTTTTAGAAAAAAAAATACAATTAGTTACTATAAACCTTATTAAATATGATAAAAATGGCATTGAAATTTATCGATTGCCGCGATAAATGATAAATAGGCGCGCATCTTAGGCCCGCAGGTTACACAATCTTTTTACTTGTTATGATGTCCTTTACAAGCAGTAATTAATGTCATCGTTTGAGTGTTCGTTCGTCATATAAAAAAAATACGATACGTAGAGATTTGGGATAAACATACCATATGCGCATGTGCGTTCGATTTTTTAGTAGTTTAAAACTTTTAAGTACCTTTAAAGTTATTATTTATTGTTTGTAAGTCACGGAACCCCTTTGAATTTGTACGTAATGTGTAATTATAATTTAGACATTACTTTATGTATTTCTTATCACTTCATAATACTGTGTTGTACTAACATAACACTCTTTTTATCACACAGGTGTCTGCTACTGACATCTCGCTCTTGTCATTCTATACCAAAAGGGATAATATTTTTATGGTTAAAATAACATAATAGTTTATGATCTGTCTATCAATAATATTTGTCTATGGACTAGCAAAAAATTTTGAACCGAACATAAACGTGGTTTATTAAAACTTCAAACAGTAATGAATTAGGAAATTTTCTTTGCGTTTATTTTAAGGATATATTTTATGCATTGCAAGATAAGTATTTCACATCATGTTATGTATAATTTCAATTTCTTACGTAAAAGTCATGACGAAATTCAAGTTAACTTATTGAATTATGAAAATGATTCGTAGCTTTCGCGTATGTTCACCCATTTCCACCTCATATAACTTTTTGACGTGCGCTAAAGACAAGAAAATGTTAGAACAAAGTTCGCTCCCTCAAGCATCTTCCAGAAAACTTGATTTAAATAAAACTTACTCGGCAACAGGGAGTTCATTTCCAAGTTTCATTTAAAATAATTCAAAAACAAAACACCTGTTATTGTAAACTTTGCGTTGTTCAGTAAGTTTTTAAGTCCTTAAGGGACCGAGTACACGGAATGGATTTAGTTCTGAACTAGACACCGTTTTCCAGCTGTAAAAGCGTTTTAATGTTTTTTTTACTTTTTTACTAAGTGATTTGTTAAGTAAGGAAGATGGAAAACATAAAGTGCTTTTAGAAAAAACTGTGATAAATGGAATGTGTGATTAATGTATTATTTCGGGCCGAATAAACCAACATCAGATAAAGCTTATCCGACTTAATAAGTATAGAATGACCGAATTTTAAAATGAAATTTACATAAATGATTGCTGACAAATAGGTGACGTTTACAAATTAGGCGTTTCTTTAATTTTCGACGAATATTCCTTGACATTGGTGAAATGGGGTTTGAGAACCAGTCAGTTATGACGACTAACAATTACCTTAAAGATAAAAACAATAACATTTCATACATAGTAGTTCTACGCTTATTTACAAATCTGCCTTTACGATAAGCATGACGTCGTATTTTAATGTTGTTAAGATAAAAAATAGGGTATTATTAGTTAGTGGTATTTTTTCTTGTATTTTACTACGTAATAGCGTATCTTTTCTATTTCCTTCAACTTACTAAGCGCATAGCCAATTAGCATATCCCACTCGTAACTCGGTACCTGCCTAGACGTAACGTCGACCAACAAAAAAAAAGCGCTTATTTGTATACCGACATGAAAAAGCGCTGACAAAGAGTGTATGCTATCTGCAAATAAAACTGGGGCATGTTTATATGCTGCGGGGGAGGTCTGGGTCAATATTTGTCACAAATACCGGTGCAAAACGGTTTCTGTTGCACTTTTATGGTAAAATTTGTTGGTAATTGTGTAGAAATATAATAACCATGTTATCAAAGATATGAAATAACAACTTGAATTTACCCTTTTGCATGTACGCTACAACATACAATGAATTCGGTGCTTTGGCGTCAAAATCTTTTCATACCTGCAACAAATAAAATAATAAAATTAATATATGTATATCAAACAGAGCTTTCATATTTAATCAATTTTGAATATTTTTTAAGTGACTTCAAAAAAGGAGGAGGTTATCAATTCGACTGTATGTTTTTTTTTTGTATCTATGTTACCTCATATCTCAGTCGTCAGTCGACCGATTCGAAAATTTTTTTCGCCTACCTAGAGGTGATTTTACTAGAATCTTAATGTAGACGTGATGATACGTCTGATAGTCCATATCTTTTGGGGCTGAGCTGATGGTGGAACCCCTTAACACTTAGGAGTTCAATTAATATAAAGGCAGAACTGATGATAGGTAGTTTGTAGCTTCTGAAAGAACTGATTCATAAGGTGCACCTCCTCCCATCTCCTGTAATCTCTAATAATGAAGAAATAAAATTAACTTTAAAAAAGTAAAAAACGACTTCAAAACCAAAATGCACTAAAAAGTCTCCAATAATCTCTTTACCATTGTAAGTAAAGGAATCCATTTTCGGCAAAAAAAAAACTGTTTGGTCAAGAGTTTATTGAAGACTGGATAACTGTGCAGTATGCAATGCAACACTTCGCCTCCCCATCAGCCCTGTGAGTGTGAAAGAGATATAAGTATGCGCTGTCGCTGTCCCACGTTTTATTGCCGCAGAGGAAGCCAGTGTTTAATATTACTACAGTTATATTCCAGTAAGTCTAAAAAAATAAGCTCATTTAGACTGCCAATGCCAGTTTAATTCATTACAACTTTTGTTAACCTCAGTTCTAATGGCGGTTCTCTGTAAGGCACAAAGGGCCGTGTAAATATTTTATAATATTACGAAACGTGCCCCCGGCATTCCGAGGAAATACCCACTTTGTCAGGTTCCCTGTTCCCAGTCCGTTCCCAGGTTTGTTAGAGCGAGTATTTGTTTGCGCTTCACTTGTTCTGGTAATTAAATAGTCTGTCGGTTGGCAGGTATTGAAAGTTAGAATAAATACCTAAATACGTTAGGTTTATTAAGTTTAAGAATAAGTACGTGATGTCACGAGATAAAAAAAATGTAGATACAGTATAATAAACGACCATGTTTCATTGTTTATTTGTCTGTAACACTGTAGGTGCTTGTTTTCCACCGATCCCTATCCATTGTCAAGGACTTTCAACAATCAATCAAAGATCGTCTTCTTTAAACAACATCTTCTCTCTTCGAAATAAATCTTTCTGGTGTCTCGGTACACTTCTTTCATTTCATATTGGTTTATATGTTATACATACATAAATTTATTTATATAGTATTATTAATTAATTATTTATACAGTTTATATTGTGTTGGTATACAGGGTGACCTTTTTATCAGTACCGAAATTTTGTGTATAGTACCTTTTTTTTTGATGTTCTTGACCTGTATGGTGCCTTGGCTCTAGTTTCGGACTACATATAAGTTTACTCTTAGAAAAGACCTTTAGTTAAAATGAATCATGACTCAAAATAAACAAATAACGACTATTACTCGATTCTAGCAAACAATTTGCTTCGAATAGCAGACCGTCTGAAAGATACAAATTCCTGAAAACAAAATCTGTCCGTCAAGTTCAGGGCAGACGGACAGGAATCTTGGCGATGTCTGTAAACAAATCAATGTTCGAGGAATCACCGTTTGTTCTGAGGAATGTATGAATTGAGTGGAGTCACGTATTGATAAAATACATTCCCTAAATAGTTGACTGTCTCGTTTTACGTATAACTCACGTAAGCGTTTATTTGATGAAAACCAGGCAAAGAAAAAAACATTTTTTTTTATTAATGAGAGATGACAATACTTTGTTTTCTTTTTACGTTTTTAACTTGGTACTCCTACGTTAAAAACGATGCCTGATACCCCAAGTTCGATCTTTAAAGTGAGTCATTAGGTCTTTAATCGAAAGGCATCGATCAAATATCGTTTTTTCACAGCCAACTGACTATATTAGGAACTTGATGTTGCGCAGTGAAGCGTGAACGCGCCAAATGTTTACGTTTTATTTCATTTTGCGTCAAAGGAACTGGAATTATCTCTTCACGCATCGGTCTGATTTTCCTCAGGATACTGAAGGTGTGTTTTCATTTTTCATTTCCCAATCAATTTTAAATGCCTATCGTATATTGAAGCCGATTTGTAGGTCGATCAAGACAATCTAATATTATTTCAGCTCGAATTGCTATAGGACATGCGATTGGGTAGGTTGATAAAGACAATCGAATATTATTTCGGCTCGTGTTGCTACCTAGACATGCGATTTGGTTTATGTAAGTCGAGGTCAGGAGCCACCAGAGGATGGTTAGTATGAATAGAGGCAGAACGGTATTGAAAATAAAACACATACTTTTTCACTTTATTGAGTTGCTAATGTTGCTAGTATTAGTTAAAGAAATACATTGTTTTGGAACATTTGACAAACACGGGTACTCTTCAAGAAAGTTTGTACGAAATAACACATCAAATCCGATAATGCGGTCTCTACTAATGCAGTTGAAATATGGATGATTTTTCAACGAAATCTGATGTTCTGGAAATTGTACATGATATCCCAAAGAAAGAAATCAAATACAGTACTCTCACATTCAGGGCAAACTTCGGAAACGTCACTTATATCACGTTCCTCGGA
This sequence comes from Pyrausta purpuralis, assembly GCA_963924145.1. Classification (NCBI taxonomy): domain Eukaryota; kingdom Metazoa; phylum Arthropoda; class Insecta; order Lepidoptera; family Crambidae; genus Pyrausta; species Pyrausta purpuralis. The sequence goes on from OZ001655.1 coordinate 24,280,215, forward strand.
TTAGGGAGAGCGTAACGTAAGATTACGTATTTTCGGTACAAGCACGTCTGCTTCCTTTTCGTATTGAAATGATGGACGCGCTTTATAAGTGACAGGCGAACATGAAAGGACGTGTTTTACATAACTTTTCAGGTGTCAGGCTGTTGTTTTCAGGTTGATGAAAATACGATTGCGCTATATTTATGATGGAATAAGTTAAAGAAGATATAAATAGCCTTGAGTTCTTAAGATACCTGCTCAATGTGACTGTATTTTATATCCGATTCTGTTAGGTTGAGAACGTCTCACTTGCAAGTGATTATGAGATGAGTTTGAGCCGTTTAGCGTTGAAACATTAGGCCGAGAAGATTTTCTGCTAAATCACTGTTTAAAAAATTGCTCCAAAACCAAATTCTGTTACGGCCAATAATAATCCTGCTGGCAGGGCTTGGAAACCAGTATTTTTTCTAAACCGGTTTAACGAAAATATAGGTGGAACTTTTTGAAAACGGTTATGTACCTTTGAACCGGTTTGGAAAAATATGGGTATTTTTCACTAACCGGTTCAACTTTTCGTTCAGGCGGGACAACCACCTCAACTTCGTTAAGATCTGCGAGCGGTGAGCGCATTTACGTTTGTTTTTATTCAATAAAACGTATTTTGTTTATATATCCTATCAGATACGTACTGTGGTAATAGTTCGACATATTTTTGTAAATGTTAATTATATTATAAAAACAATATAATGGCAAAAGGAATAATTCTGAAAAATCTGATAAGTAGTATAACCTCTTTCGAAGAATATTCGGTCAAAAAACAAGTCGCGTTGCGATCGTCGCAAGCGGCTAGGAATTAACCGGTTTATTTAGGTTCACAGTATCACTCTTATTTGGTTCCGCTCCGAAACGGAATTTTACGATAAAACCGGTTTAACCGTTATAATACCGGTAAATCTTGAACCGGTTTCAAGCCCTGCCTGCTGGTTCCTAGCTCAAAGGATTAACATGCTATCCATCGATGCAACGAAGCCAGCATCCTCCTCGTCGCAAGGAAATGGTTCGTTTTAGAATAGGTAGGTTTTGAGTTTATTTTTAAGTTGCATGTCTTAGTAAATTTATTTCTTGTTTGTTAATAATAAAGTTGATAAATCATGTCAGATTCTGCCATTTAGATTCTAACGAATCAGGAATATGAATTTTGTGTGGGTGATAAGAAATCGTGGGCGTCTGCTGGTAACTTATAAATAAATAATACAAAATAATGAGGCTTATCGATGTAAAAGTTCATAATATCTATAGTTATGTTTGATGTGCGACTTGGTGGCGGCTTGTCGACATTTGTTGTGAGCTTGTATGATGATGTACAAGATTGGTATTCGAGTTATTACCCAAAATAAGTATAGCGATTGGGCTTTTTAGTTTTCAGCTGTGATCATCATCATAAATACAAAAGACACACGAGGATTAACGCGATCGCAATATGATTACCTTACGTTTTATCGCGATCGCGTTAATTCCCGGGTGTCTTGTGTATTTATGGTGTAACGCAAAAGTATAAAAGTGTTTATCATCATCGTTTGAATGTAACCATTGTCCCATAGCACAAGCACATAATTTTTACACAGGGTGTTGATTCGGCCTGTGACATCCAAATTAGGGACAAGTATATGAGTATAAGTAACATTAGCCAATTTCTGCGGGGCGGGGGGAGCTTGTCGTGTCAATTATTGACATTTAGTGCATAAAAGTGTCGATATTTTTTCATCGATATGTGTGGAACGAATGAATGAACGAATCTTTTGTAAAATTATATAATTTTATCACGAAAACAATAAATGACATTATGGGTATGTAATGCACAAACCATCAAATGAACAATTGAAACATAGAACGTCGTTTTATATAAACGGTCTGCCAAGTACCACTAACTAGAACTTCCTTAGACATATTGAAACAGCCTGTAAATACACATAGCCTTGCACCATTGATTTGATTTTTCAAATTCTTTATTAATAAAATCAAATATAAATATACAGTGTAACTTACGACTAACCGCATCATTACATGTAAAAACATCCAAGCAATTAAACTACTTTGGGCTGAAATCACCCTTAAAAGTAATACAAAAATGAGTATCATGCTATTTAAATCATACATTTCATATACATTGTTATCTTGTCGCTATGGTCCTATTATGCATTATTGAATAAAAACATTTACGGCTTCTTATTGAATTTACATGCTACCGCCGCTCGGCTAAAATAATAGCTAGTAATCAGCGTAGCGAGGACTCCATCCGACCGGCTTGCGCCTGCGTAGATAAACGCAGCGCGGGGGGGGGGGGGGGGCCTGCTCACGGAGATCTCGTTAACTGGTTATCATGCGTTCGGGTGGCAGGCGCGCGTTCGCTGCGAACGCTCGGTACTGCGTCATTCGTGAATAGGCAATAGTGATGAGGTAAACGGTAAGTTCCATACTTGTCGATATAGGGTAAATCATCCTTGCTACTTTGACCAATACTTTTAACTAATCGATTGCAATGTAATTTATTCTTAAGATAAAATTTACGTGTTAATTTAATTATAAAATCTTTGAGTGTAGGAAAATTTATTTTCGAGTGAAGTGTACTCAGGTTTGTATAAAAAGGAGTGTTGAAAGCTAGCTTAAGCGCTTTATTTTGGACTACCTGAAGGGATAAATAGTTCGTATTACACGTAATGCTCCAGACGGGACACGCATATGTTAAACATGGCCTGACTAAGGTCGTATAAATCCTGAGTTTGTTTTGGGCACTTAGTTTCGACCGCCTATTTAATATGGGGTTAAGCGCTCCCATGACTTGAGCTCCCTTGACCCGCACTTTGGAAACATGTTTTGACCAGTTCACTTTGGTATCTAAAGTGACTCCCAAATAACGAACTGCACTGTTCCACGGGATGACATGGCCGGCCATTTTTAACTTGCGAGTTGGAGGTTTTCGGTGACGGGTGAATATTATAGCTTCTGTTTTCGAAGCATTTAGTCTCAGTTTCCACTTGGTGAAATATTGTTCTAGTGACTCCAGCGATAACTGCAATCTATCTACGATGAGGTCGTAATCATCAGAAGATGTATATGAAGCGGTATCATCAGCGAAACATGCTAGATGTGTTCGCGGTTGTACAGGTAAGTCTTTGATGTACATGATGAACAAGTATGGTCCTAGTATTGATCCCTGGGGTACACCTGCTGGCATTATGTATGACGATGATTTGCAATCACTTATATGAACCTGGAATGCGCGGTTGGAGAGGTAAGACTGAAGGAGCTTGACTAAGTCCAAAGGAACAAATTTTGAAAGTTTATGCAATAGACCATCGTGCCATACCGTGTCAAACGCCTTCTCGATATCAAGAAGGAACATACCCGTTGATCGTTTAAGGTTAAGGTTATGGGCAACATGTTCAACAACTCTGGCTAGCTGTTGCGTTGTGGAATGACTTTCACGGAAACCAAACTGCTCGTTAGGAATGAGATGACTAGTATGCTGGGCAAGACGCCTATAGATCTTATAGATAGCCTTGCACCATTAAAGTCCTCATAACGGATAATTAACCAGAAGATTTTTTTGCATTGGCATTATGTCACTCAGTGATGTTTTGTGGGGATCCATTTTGCCTCTCTTCGGACGGCTTGTACTCACTTTATTTTCCATAATGGATCTACAGGAAATCTGAAATTATATTAGAAGGATGTATTGTCATATAATATGAAGTTTAAAATTTTAAAGCAAATTGTAGTATATTTAAGATTACCTTAATCTACTCTCGAGTGAAACTTTTACAGATTTATAATTTTATTTAAAAAGTATTTATTATATTCAAAAATTTAATAAAAGAACATTTATCGATATGATTTATCGACATTTGTCAAGCACAATTGAAATTAAACTGACAAGAGAACGAATGATAAACAAACGACAATCCTACCGTATATAGTATACGTTATCTTGTTGATTTTGTAGTAACAGACCACCACTTTTTAAATGGCAATGTTACTTTTCTCTTGGAAAACACTTTTCACTATTTTCATGAAAAATAACAGCTTTTTTGGGATAAAACGTTACTTACGAATGAAAATAAATATTTTTAAACTTGCTGCTATATTTTTTTTACTAAAATAAGCCACATTTACTATTTTTTTCTGTCAATGTTTCTCACTGAGCTGTACTGACAAGACATCACCTGCAAGTGAGGCCAAAAGCCCGCTTCGTAGCTAAGGGGGCACAAGCGAAATTGCCCGTCATTGCGCGTCCAGTGGTTTATTCGTCCAAGGTCTGGAGTCAAGAGCGAACCCATACTAAATTAATTAATAAATTCTAAAAGATAACCTCTTCACAACATTAAAAAAAAGGGAAAACTCTAATACTCTCGCGCGTAATACTACGCCGTAGTTAGTAGGCTAAAAGAGACGACCTGACCTGATGTTAGTAGTTTTGACTCGCTCGCTAGTACTGCAATAATAAATTGATTTTGTACCTCTTCACAACATTAAAAAAAAGGGAAAACTCTAATACTCTCGCGCGTAATACTACGCCGTAGTTAGTAGGCTAAATGAGACGACCTGACCTGGCGTTTGTAGTTATGACTCGCTCGCTAGTATTGCGATAATAAATTGATTTTATGAGTTTGTGCATAAAAAATAAATGTATTTTTGGCATCAGTGTCGTTTGTATAACCACCTCTGAAACACTTGTTGCTGCCCAAAACAGTACCATGTAATTATTGGAACAATTAATTGAATTCATTTCTTGAAACAATTAAACATCCAATTCGTATTTAAACACGCCACAACCTCTATCAAATGCGCAGTTGAAAATACATGATTAATAGCGGAATTCAGCCAAAACAAGTTCAGGTACTTAGCGTGGGTACTAAGTAAGGTAACTTGGGAGCTGGCACCTCGCAACTTGGACCATTAGGAGCGCTCGGACGACCAACTGTGGCCAGAAGTTTGTTCAAAATACATTTAATCGCTTTCATAATTCATTTTGGAGATTATTTTTGTACCTGCAGCTTCATCAATTTCGGTTAGATGAGATAAATGATGTTTCAGGTGTATCATATAGTTTTTCAGTCTGTTCACTATAAATAAGTGTGCGTGGTAGTCTACCAGTTTTTATATTAAAGTACAGTAGAGTAATGGCCTCGGTGGCGCAGCGGTTACAGGGTCGCACTTTAAAGCCACGACTGCGTCAGAGGTATCGAGTTCGATTCCCGGATCGGGCCAATAATATGTACCTGGGTTTTTCTGTTTAGAAATTTTCAGGGTTGCCCGGAGTTTGAAGTGGGCGATGTTACGCCCCGGTGTCCAATCGGTCTAAGAGAGTGAAAGGATAAGAGAGTGCACCTGTGTTTGCGCTCACACTTTGCACTATAATATGTCCCGTGCAGTCGGTTAGTCGTTGTGACTGGCCACCGTTGTCGAAATCGGCTAGAGGGGCTCTTATTATTCGAGTATAGTCTTCAGCAAATGTTGCTTTATTTAAAAACATCTGAACATAAGAGAAGACCTTGCAATTGGTCACGATAGAAATTGCTGAGCTCTAATACGTAGTTATTTCCATCTGAAACTCCGTATTTTCAAAATTCTGAGTCTGCTTTATCGTAGGTACTAGTCTTTTTACAGACTTCAAAAAAGGAGGTAAACTTTTCGACCTGTATGTGTGTGATAGTGTAATAATTTCGTAATATTTGAATGGAGTGTCTATTATTTTCATGAATATACGATTGTTTCAAAACCTACTTTCATTTACATAAAACTTGCATTTTACAATGGACAGCCCAGTAACACTACACTAGTTCCAAAAATATAAAAGTCTTCCAAAGTAACAACCGGAATGGGCAATAGTGAGAGGTTACAAGCACATAATACAGCCTCAGCTGAAAAACATTTTTCGTGGAATTGCGGCTAAGTAGGTCCGAGTCGAGATTCTTTATTAAAAATACTATACTTCTGATTATAGCTATCTCACTCGTTTGAATGGTCACGTGGGTAAGAGGAACAAAGATGGATAGAGGGGAAAATATGAGCATGATCAAACATAGTGTAGGAACTACTTCATAGCGAAGCATGAATGAAATATTATTTTTTAAGCCTCTTTCGGGAGGAATGTACACTTATTTCGGGTACGAATAAATGAAACTGTCTGTTTGAATGACTTAGTTAAAAATAAAAATATTGCAAAATCAAAAAGGCTGCTTTCACATTTTCGTTTCATTTCAATATATCTATCGTATCCATAAACATTTCATTATTACGACGATAGCTCTTATAACTATTCCGTCGTTGAATCTATTAACGAAATGCTTCTGTTGGTTGACGTACTATTTTATACCGACTTAAAAAAAGGAGACTTAAGAGAAGGAGAAATTAATTCATTGTGTATGTCGTTTGAATTTTATTAATTTGAGAATGTTGATCTATAAAAGCTTCCAAACGCTTGTGCAAAATTTCGTAAGTGTATCTTTGTTTGTTTATTTGTGTGTTTCGTGCACAGATTTCTCGCAAACGAGAAGTCATAGCGAGATGATTTTTTTTTTTGTTTTATTAAGTGTATTTCAACTAAGGTTACAGCGTAAGTTTCATCAAAATTGGTCCAGTAGTTTTTGAAACATGAGAGATAACAAAAAAACATGAAATAACCAAAATTATTTAAAAAATGAAATGTCAAGCTTACGTCTACACACATCATGCACCGACTTCCAAAAGAAAGTTTCTCCTAAAAAAAGACGAATGCGTTATTTTAATATTTTTACCACAGTAGTATAAACAACTGCTAAGTTGTGTTGAAAAAGTAAAATTTCAATTTCGATTATAGAATACATTACATTTAAGAGACATAAATACACTTATATTGCATTAAACCCTCTATAAACACATTAATCAATAAAGTCGTTTTTGCCATGTAAATACTGCGCCACCCCACGAAGGGATGGAGGGTCCTTATCACCCGGAAATCGAACCCTGAACACTGCGCCATTGTGTCACTTTGTCGCCACGCATACGGTGTGATAACGCGGACAGGCAGTTGAATAAATATGCAATGTATTTACTTTTATACAGGATGTAACAAAAAGGGATTTATACCTAAATTTATAATCTAACGTTAAATAGTGAAAATTTGAAAATATGAGTGCCGCGTGTAGATCTTACCTTCACTTAAGAAAAATACGAAAGTATTTTTGGAAATATTTGTATCGAAAGCAAAGGATTTCCAATTATGTTGCATTTGATTAAAGCTTAAAACAGCATTGTGTTGAGGAATGAAAATACTGCAGCTATGAAGACCTACAGATTTAAAGTAAAACTTAATTTACCTCTAAGTAATCATTCATAATCTTATGAAAACTCAAATAGGAGTTCAGCATATGTAACAATTATAGTTATTGAAAAATCATACGTACCACTTAATTCACTCAATTATTTTTGTCCTCGCTAAAGTGGCAAAAAGGCGCTATATTTTAAAACTTCAAAAACACGACATAAATACTCAAAGCTTTTAACCAATAAAGACGCGTTGACATGATAAAGCAGGACATTACACTCATGTATAATCGATGGTTTAAAAATATCTACCAGAATGAAAAAGCTCTATAAATATATACTAATATTATAAAGCTGAAGTGTTTGTTTGTTTGTTTTAACGCGCTTATCTCAGGAACTACTGGGCTGATTTGAAAAAATATCTTCGTATTATATAAATCATTTGCTCTTGTAAGAAGCGACTGTGTCAGACTGTGTGAGCACTTGTAAAATTCAAAAGGCTTGCCAAGGTGTTGGTGGCCGAGTGGTATAGGCATACGCCCGGATTGCGTAAGACACGGGATTCGATTCCTCGTCTGACACAGTTGCTTTTTACAAGTGCAAGTTATACTATTAAGTTTGAATTGACAAAACACTATGACAACAAAAAAATGAAATTAGCTTTGTGATGAATATAAAACATCACGCTGCGACGGGACCGCAGAGAGCAAACTTAAAAAGGCGCGGACGCAGTCGCGGGGCACCAATAAAATTAAAAAATTAAAAGCATAATGGCTTCGGGTCACTGGCTGGGGGAGGCCTATGTTCAGCAGTGGACGTCCTTTGGCTGATAATGATGATGATAAATGTTGATGAAACAGGATAGGTTGATGTAACAATAAACCAAGTAATTATCAAAACAATGAAATGCAGAACGGGTTTTCACAGAATAAAAACTATGAAAGGGTTCTACTTTTTACAGGGAATACGAAGATCTAACGTTTTAAACTTTCATGGTCACTAACATTAGAATAGTTAGATACGGGATTGCTACCATGTACCTTATTATTTATGATGCACTGTTGCAAGCGCCATGATCACGGAGTCAGTTACTCCGTGATCATGATCACAGAGTCAGTAACTCCGTGATCATGGCGCTTGCAACAGTGCCGAAATATTGGAAACTCATAAATAATAAGGTACATGGTAGCAATCCCGTATCTAACTATTCTTACGAAGATCTATGTGAAAAAACACAATAAGTAACGGATTGCTACAAGATTCCAGTATACTGCAATCAGAACATAATTCAGTTTAAGGGTGTCGGGTAAAAATAACTAAAATGCAAAGTTAAAATAACTCTTTATTGCATTTCATTAAGGTGTTCATGTACAATTTATGCCCCATACGAAACACTATCGCAAAGAATTCATTTATTTTTAAAACAATTTACTTGCTTTGTTAGGACTAGATGTTCTTTTGTGGAAGAAATGCCTTAAACACTCTGTATTTAAAATAGCTGGAATGCCTGAAGTTCTAGTGCTAGCAATCTTACTGTATTAAATTCTTAGAAAAACTGGAATTTCAGCTCAAATTCTTAGTTGAAGTTTAAAATAGGAAAAAATGTTAGAGGATTTAAAATTCTTCACTGTTTCTCTTAGTAGGTGAAATAAATAAAATACCATGCTTATGTAGAAAAATGGGCCTGATATTTCCAACGTCAGATAAGGCATATTCTTCTGTTTAATTTGAAAACTTTACCTATTTGTTAACAATCATTTATGTAAATGGCATTTTAAAAATTGACCTATTTTTACTTATTCAGTCTTATATGACGTTGGTAAAATGAGCTTAAAAAGTTAAAATTAATAAAATAGCAAGGTACTTATCCAGATTTACATATTATTTCTGAAAGTGTATTTGTTCGCTGATACTATTTAGCTCAAAGGAAGTCCTCTAGTGGACATAGGCCTATATCATCGCCCATCTTCTTTGAGGCCTTTTTTTTATATTCTTTTATCCTAAGGTGTCGATGCCGGCGAGCTGTTGAACCGTATTACTTTTGAAACGCACACCAAAGTTCTACAGTTAAGACCCTTTGCACATTGCGACTTTTAGCAGCGATGCAGTCGCAATGCACCATCGATGCAGTCGCAAAATGTCAACCTTTACACACTTGCGCTTCTTTTAGCATCGACACACTAGCGATGCTAACGCGCGTTAGCATCGATGCAGTCACGATGAAGAACATGGTCATTGATAAATTATGTACTGTATATTGGCGACTGCATCGATGCTAACGCGCGACTACATCGCTAAATTAAATCTGTTCATTGCGTAAGTCGCATTGATGTTAAAAGACGCAGTGTGTAAGGGGTCTAAAATACACGTGCCAGCTAAAAATACACGTGCCGGCTAAATATTCTGGGTACAACCTCCACATTTCTACATTTGCAGATGGCAACACAGTCACCAAGGGACATTTTGTGCGAGCAAGAGCAGGCCGCTAAATTACCTGCGTTCATACAGTATTCATACATAGATTACCGAGCTGACCAGAAAACGAGGATAAAGGATAGTTTCGATGTGGTTTTGAAGTGAAAACTTCTTTAGCGGCGTTGAGCACTTTTGTGGGATGGGGGAAAAATGTGAAACTCGCGTCAGGACACGTGACCTGATCGAAAAACCGTAAGACGGTTGGCGAAATTATGGATGTAAGTTGATTTTTCTGAGAGATAAACTTTTTAATGTAAATATAATATAAATTGTAATGTTTGTGTACGATAGCGCAATAAATAAATATTGTATTCTATAAAAATATATTATTATTATTATTATTATTATTGTATTCTATCACAAAAATGATAGTACTTTTATATTGATAATAACTATTCCAAAAAATCAAAAATGCACAACGTTGATATTCAAGTTTTCACTTCTGCCGGCACTCCCGGAGTGCTTTCACAGTTTTTATTTGTAACATGGGTGCTCTATGTAAAGTTAGGATAAATACAGCCCATTTGGAACGTAGCGTCCATTCGCTTAGCAATATTACACCATTTTATAGTGATCAATTTCATAGGAAAATTGTGACCATGTTATACATGAATAATATGGATTTATTTACAATTCGATTTACAATATAAAATAAGTATACTGGTGAATTATTGAAAATGCAGCATGCAATGCACAAAACGATTAGATGGAAATCAGGCGAAGCCATATTTATAAGGAACTTGACAAGTTTTAAAATCGTTAGTGAGGAATGTCGTCATTTCTTATTCAGTCAACAGTGTCTGAAATAGCCACTCATTAATTGAGAATTTCCGGCCGCGCGACATTACATCTTACTATCATATGAATACCCGAAAAAGTCACAAGTGTCAATAAAATCTTTACACAAGTAGCGTCTTAAATTGTAGGCATCATATCAGCTGATTGAATCCTGGCTTACAAATAAATTGGCGATTCAACCCGTATCAAAATATTGATATTGACGAATTTCATTATGTATCTAAAGACCCTTCAGCTTCCTTACTTTCGTCTGTATTTCCAACAGCTATGGTTTGATTTTGAGTGTATACTTAAGATGTTATGGGTAAATACCCCGCGTTTAATTTAGGACTATCGCACCTTTGTGCCAGATAATAAAATAAAAAGTTCCGAAACATCGGCGTAATACAAAGCCATAGGGCGATGTCAAAAGATATTTTGCAGTCGAAAATTGAGTTGCGACACACGTTTGCAGACACCACAAGGCATTTTAAACTTACTTTCAATAAAGGGAACAAACCCTTTGGCGAGAGGCGTATGACAGGTTAAACACCCTAGGGGCTTTTTACTGTGAAAGCAATTTCAAGTTTAAATGCCTTTTTGTGCGTTAGAATTTCGGTTGCTTTGAAAATATTTTAAAGCTTCAAATCTTTCAGCTTCAATAGATTAACTTCTGGGTATTTAATTCTAATTTAGTGTGATTGCTGATTTATCGACTGTTTTGCCTTTCTACACGTCCGTTACTAAAAATAAGAAAAATAAGAACTGAGAAGACTACAAAATATTGATAGACGTGGAATAACAAAATATTATTATTTAACTCGAATATTGTGTATTTCAATTATGTCTAGTTACGAAACAGACACCATACTGCTTGCACGTCAACGTAAATTCATATCAGTAATGTCAAATAGAACTCAAACGAGCATAAGCCGTGCAGACAACTAATTCATGTCATAAAGGGAATCACTGAATATTCTAACTGTATCATCAAAATCAATGCACATGGAATGATGTACTTTTGAATGGCACTCTCGAAAATGTTTTCATAGCCGTCCAAATGTATAATTTCGTCGATACGGACAGAAACACAAACATAATTGGACATTCACATACTGTCGATGCAATTAGTGCCCAAATAGAAACTGTATTAATCCTGAATATAGCAATCAAACAGCGTTCAGAATGGCTTCTGAATAACCCGACTTCAACTCTGCCCACTTTACGATGCTAATTTTAGCTTTTAGTTCCATTTGCGGATGGAAATTAGTCTACAGAGCGTCAATCCACGATAGTTTTATCCAGCTCAGTTTGAACGCTGCCATCCTAAGGGGCGTGGTACAGGGATCCATTTTAGGGCCGTTGTTTTTCGTTTCAATAATCACTGCTTTTGACATGAATTAAATTGATTCCTGCAAATTAAAACAGCACAATGATAATGGATAAATGGCGTTGAAAATAATTATATCGATGTATGGTGTTGTTACGGTACGGGATGTTAAAGCAATATTAAATTTGGATTTATTAATTGCTAGCAGTGATGAAATTATAATGGGTTGTACGATAGACTACCAATTAAATCGTTCAAAATTAACATTTTATGTTCCAACAACAGTAACATGATACGTTGTTTGCAAGCAACCAGCTCGTTTTATTGTGTTTATAGCATGCTGTTAAATGTAATATAAAAACGACGCCATTACCAATTTCGTTCATCAAAAAGTGGACAGCAGTATCAGGTGACAAATGCATATTATGGTACTTGATTGATAACGAATACGCTCGCACGGATTTACGTCTGACATAGACTTCGCGCAAAATTTTAAGAATTATTCTGGAAAGCGTATCTTCAGATAATGGGTCATTTGATAAAATTGGTGCATTGATGATTGTTGTAACAAGAATTTTAATTCTGAATAGTGCAAGTTGAAAGAAAATAACAATCCGAAAAGCACTAACATTTGTTTAAGACCGCAGCGGAGCTACCTCCATGAAGTGCATCCAAGCTCAGCAGAGTTGTTAATTGCAAAAAACTCAAGACTGTTTCTCGTTACTGGTCTATTTAAATCCTTTGGAGTGGCTCTCAAAGGCGATAAATCTTCGTTTTGCAGACAATTATGCCCGTTGGCAACAACAAGGCTTATGTTTCAATGTCTGTTCTAAGTGGCAGTGCGAAGGAGCTCGCCACTTCATTTGTTTTTGAGACTCTTTTAAACTTGCACGGGGTTTAAACGTGTCCAGTCCATCAGAGATTTTTCCAAAGCTTCTGTTCTGCGGCGAAAGTTTGTGGAACTTAGGTTCGAGTAAACTGTTTTTTAATGTTGTAGTTACTGCTGTAGAAATAGCAGCACGGTAAAAATAATGTTTAGTGAATCTCTACATAGAATAAAATAAAGTCGCTTCCGCTAAGTATTTGCGTAGATTTTCTAAACTACACAAAGCATTTTAAGTCAGTTTTAGTCATCATCATCATTATCAGCCAAAGGACGTCCACTGCTGAACAAGGGCCTCTCCCACGATTTTCCACAGCGACCTATCACAAGTTGTTTGCATCCAGTTTGGACCTGCGATATTTACAAAGGTCGTCGGTCCATCTTGTTGGTGGACGTTCAACGCCGCGCCTTTGGTCGAAGGCACTCTACTCTAACCATATAGCCATCCGTTCTTCGCGCTATGTGCCCGGCCCCTTGCCACTTGAGCTTACTGATTCTCAAGGCTATTTCCGTTACCTTAGTTATTCTACGGATCTCCTCATTCGTGATTAGATCTCGCAGAGAAACACCGAGAATAGCCCTCCATTGCATGTAAGGTCTATAGTAAGAAAACATTTTTTGGATCAGTTTTAGTGATTCAAGAGGAATTATCACATATATTCATGTACTACAGGGACAGGACCGGACGGCGGTTGCTAAATATATTATGCATAACATGCTTTTAGTTATAGTGTTGAAAGGATGAAAAAATAATAAAAATATTTTATAAACCAAATAAAGTCCCGTAATGGACCCATTTCATTCCCCATTCACACGCGAAAGGCTGAAATTTAACATAACACTCTACTGCTAAAATCCTGATCCTCTTTTGGCTTTTTCGCGTTCGTAAAAAACTGCCAACCCTTATGTGTTACATTACCGTGGCGTTATGCGTCTGTGTGCGTCTCAAATTACCGCAGTACCCCAATAAAGCCCCTATAAGGCTCGTAAACAAAGTAAGGAATCCCCTGAATTATCCATGTAAGTCGTAAAAACTGTATATTGTCACGACAGGACGCTGACGGTAACTGTTCTGAGAAATTCACCTGGAATAGAGTGATCTATGGAGAGTACGTTTTCTGTTTGACAGTACTTATCTACGTTGTACTTTATTTAGTACTTAGGGTCAGATATAAATGTATTACATTATATATTATTATTTTTTGCCTTTAGTTTGTGAATCTAAATCGAATATATGTCAACGTTCAGCATATATCCCAGAGTAATACATGGTATTATTTGAACGCAGGTCAATTTTAAAACAGCAAAAAAATATCCAGGTTCGGAAGTCGAAAAGAAAAAGAACAATCATCCAAACGTCGAAACTCGAAAAACTGAATTTGCGTAGCGGAAAAAACTGCGGAGTAACCTCAATGAAAACCGAGTTAACTTATAACAGTAATCGTTAAAAACTGGGCACTTACCTATGGGTCGAAATGAAAATTTCAACAGCCACTCCTACAATCCCACTCGCCGTTTCAGGGAGAACCGGTAATATCCAGCGAAAACCAGTAATATCCAGCTCGATCCGCCGCAAATTGGATTGAGCTGCACGCCGCCCACGACTTTTGCATCGTTTCGCGTTATTTTATTCATTCCATATTTTTGATGTAAAGGAACGGCGCATGAAACGTTCATGCTTGGTTGAGAAATCTCGTGTTTAGAAGTAGATTGGGTTAGGATGTGGTGAAGGCAAAGCGAACACCAGGCCGTTATGTAGTAGTGTCTAAGTTATTCCGTTTCTATTGAATTATTTCAAAGCGCTTCGTTTATAGTTGGACAGTCATGTACAGGTTACATAAAATAGTAGATTGTTATACAGGGGGAGAAAGTGACCCATCTCACTAGAGATGTTTCTGGCGCTCGAAAGTAGTAAGAGCGCCAATAGTTGTATTAGTCCCTCTAGTCGATTCCGACTACGGTGGCCAGTCACAACGACTAACCGACTGCGACCGCCAACTTCCAAACTCCGGGCTACCCTAAGAATCATTCAATCGCGGGATTATTAAGAGCGCTAATAATTCGATAGTGAAATGGGGCACTGTCAATCGATCACTTTGTCTCGATTCAATCCATTTGTGCTGTTTGTTCAGACGTCATTACGGACGAATATTACGACTTAAGTTTTTGTAAGAAAAAATAATATAATTTATTGTTTCTTTTATTTAGAAAGAACTTAAGTCTACTTAAAGATGCCTTACTTTAAGTACTCGTGTAACTTATAACAAACAATAATTTTCGTAAGAAGATGGTTTCGTTATTAACAAGGAAGAGGGACTTTTTGACTGTCAATATTGTTCCAGCAACTTCAATAAATTGGTCGTTCTTAGAAAACCGGAATGATCTAGCTAAAGCAATAAGTCAAAATTCAAACAGCGGTTCCAATCCCGGCCAGCGTTTCCAGAGCAAACTAGTAATATCTGGTTCGATCCACCGCAAATTGGATTGGACAGCACGAGACCCGGACATTTGTATCGTTCCGGCAATTTTTATTTATTCTTAACTCCGTGCAACGGAATTTTCGCAATATGAATATTTGGCAACGGAAAATCGATCTAAAATATTTTTACATCGTAGTGGTAAAGTTAATTACAAATATTTAAAACTTATTTTGTTGGCTCGAATAATCTTTTCAAAAGCTAACTCTTGTTTATCTTAATAAGGTTGTGTTAACTAAATTGGTGTAGACGACACTTCAATTAGCTGAAGTCAAACTTTCCAGTCCCAATCATTACGAGACATCATCTAAACTTAGGTGGCGTATTTACTTTTCTATCTGAGTAGAATTTTATGAGTGCTATTACTTTAATAGCCATAACAATGTTCTCACAAAATTGAACACTTAGCTTTTATGTTGTTGTTTGTTTATTGATATAGTAGAGGTTAGGCTTTCAGAATATTATTAGTATCACAATTCACGATTCCGGGAATGTTTGACTTGAACTGCTAATGCCGTGTGAAGTTTCGATATTCATAGTTTTGAAGAAAGTATAATTACAACACAAGTTAATCTTTGTAATTATTTTGCTTTGTGCTTTTACAGTAAATATAAACGGAGTCAGTTCCATCAGCAAAAGATCAGTAACGTTTTTACTCAGAAAATGTTTCTCTTAGAAACCAACTTTTATAATTGAGAATTTGTATATTATTCATAATGTCGTCCGATGATGTCATGAATTATACCAAAAAAATCGTTGTGGCGTATAATTCAGACGCGCACGCGAACATAATCACTGAAGTATAGATTAGGTGTATAATCAGGTCTGCTATTGACCGTGATATTAAGTTTTCATGCATGCCATGTTACATGACAGCAATTATGAATTATTCGCTGCTTACATTTCTCGTCAGGTAATCTGGTTTTACTGTTTACAAAGTGTTGAAGTGGTTTGAGTGCCATTATCATACGTCTCTTTAGCTGTAATAAATTGCAGTAATTTAGTGTTTTCATGTTTAAACGAATAAAACAAACTTTTGTGCGAGGTGCACTTATGTTATTGTGGATGTTTAAAAATCGTAAAAAGTACAAAAAGAGATTGTAACGGGATTGTATCTTATTATTTTCGAGTTTCCGATATTTCGGCAGTTGCAAGTGTCATGGTCACGGCGTAACTGAAATAACCATGTTAGATTAAATCTATACATAAATACAAAATTTATGATAAAAAATAATTATTAAATAGTTTTGTTGGAGTGGAAATTTGAAAGTTGATTTATTTTTTATTGCTTTGCAACATATTTTCCTACCGCAAACAGTCTGCCATAATATGTTTGATTGATTTATTTACAGGCATTTCATAGGTAGATACCAAACGCAAACGATGTAATTTTAAAATGTGAATGGTATGTACTTTGGAGTAACTAAAGATGTAACAAAAAATGTTCTATAGAGAATGACACTATGTTAAAGATATTTTTCAAGTAGCATCCAACTTTGGTTCATGTCATTTTTTTCGCGTTCACACATTATTATACGTGACAAATTCTGGTAATTAAAAAAACCCTTCTGAATTACACAGTATTTATAAATTTACTCTATGAGTAAGAGAGTATAAATAAATCTAAGACGCCAACAATCCTTATCCCAAAAAATACTCTTTCCACGAGGCTCTTAAAATCTTTTGTTTCTACATACTATACTTACATACAGTTGAACGTTTCATTAGTCCTATGTTTATATATTTTTATTTATGTACTATTAGTATGTATGTTTATGTTACTGCATTTTAAAATTTATTTTTGGTCCCTCTAAGTACTTTTAAATATTCCGCCACTGATTAAACTCTCTGCGTTCCCCAAACGGTTGACTGGTAGATCGACGATAAGGCATCTACGATATTAAGTCCGCCAATTGTACAACTTACAGTGCAATTAAGTTTAAATAAATAAAAACGCTTGTTTAGTTTTCCACAGTTATCCCTGTAAAGCATCAATAGATTCTCTGCTGGTCGCTGTAATCCCATAAGCTTATTTTCCGGTCCACCGTTTGCACCCCAACCAACTCTCTAATAAAAATGCAAAATCCAACCAGAAATAAACTTAAGGGTCATCGTATTGTCCCGTTTGATGGGATTATTGTTCGGCCTCTTTTGTCTCAGGGACTTAAAGCTGGAGAGCTGTTTGTGATTGGTCGCATTGTAGGAGTTTGTGGTCGACTTTGAAATGAGACACGCTGTTTTTTTTTTGCGAAAAGGCATTCATGGCCGATTTTTCCAATGACAGATCAGACTTATCAGACTGAATGAGAATAAAACAACCGATTTTAAAATGTCATTTACATAAATGATTGCAGATAAATAGGTGACGTTTTCAAATTAGACGAATATTCCTCATTGACGTTGGAAAGATCAGCCCCCTTACTCTGAACACAAAACCCGATCCAATGAATATAGCCATCCCTGTCACACTCGTACACGGCCTGGTATTAGTGACAGGGATGGGTATATTCATTGGATCGGGTTTTGTGTCCAGAGTAAGGCCTCAGGCTTCAGTGCATTTGTGTAATGTACACTTGATTTGAATGACTAAATGAAAAATGATGGTTTTTGGTCACGGATTCAAATAATAAGCACCAGAATATTATTAAGTTTACACGCCTCTTTGTTTGAATGGAATGTGCTTATTATTAAAACAACAAACATGTATGATAGTTTCTGGTAATCAATACTTTGTAAGCAATATTCAGGTCAAAGCAACAAGCGATACAAACTGAACGTCTGAAAAAAAAATCATATCTATCTATCTTGTTTAAATACAAAAGTATAGCGAGTAAAATCATTACTACTAATATAGTATAAAACAAAGTCGTTTCCTTTCTGTATGTATGACGACCCGTCTGGTGTAGTGGTCGAGAAATCGCCTAGGTACTACGCAGCGGGTTGCGGGTTCGATACCCGCACAATACAAACATTTGTGTGCATGAACATGTCTGTTTGTATTGCTCTGGGTGCTTTCTATGTATATCATATATGTATTTACAAACAAAAAGTATTTAAGTATTATATCCGTTGTCTGGCACCCATAACACAAGCTTTGAGAAACTTGTTTGGGACTAGATGGCGGTGGGGGAATGTCCAAAGGATATTTATTTATGTATGCTTAAATCTTTAAAATTACGCAACGGATTTTGATGTCTTTTTTTTATAAGGGTGATTCAAGAGGAAGGTTTATAATTATGTATAAAAATGCATTGCACCCGTGCGAAGCAAGGGCGGATCGCTCGTATAATATTAAATATCTGAATGAAAAAATAATAAATGCGAACAGTAACAATCTCCCTTTAATAATACGTTTCATCAAAAATACCGCTAAAGCCCACATCGTCCAATGTTAAGGTTAGCGAATACAGTTATTTAAGCGATAGCAACGAGCCGATTAATTATCAGCCATTAGTATGCAAATTCGAAATTAACCGACCGAGATAACGGGTGTTCCGTACATTGTTATACGGGTACTTAATACTTAGAGTATAAAAGTAAAGAGTAAAGTTAGCTTGTAACGTCCCACTGATGGGCAAAGGCCTTACCTCACTATGAGGTAGTTGGAGCCATACTCCACCACGCGGGCTCAGTGCGGGTTGGTGGAGGGGTGTTTGCAAGGCAAGCGACTAACCCTGCTGTCGGATGTTATCAAGCCGCCCATAAGGCCTCTGACTAAGCTTAACGTGCCTTCCGAAGCACGGAAATGCTCGTAACTTATATGGTCGGAATGGTCACCCATCCAAACACGACCGCGCCGTAGGTTGCTTCACTGCGGTATCACTACCAAAGCTCTGCTACCACTGCGCTACGAGCACCGCTAAGTATATTTGGGTTGGGTATAACTGAAAAAGTAATAATGGTCAAGTGCATGTGGGATACGGGTTCCGTACTATCGTACCAAACTAGGTGATAATCAAAAGTCACTTATGAAATAATTCATCACGAAAACTCGACACATTTTTGTCACAAGAAAGGACGCTTTGGCAGTAAGGTTTATGGATAAGACATATCAGCTAATAACGGATTTCACGAAATTCATCTTTCAAGAGGATAAAAACTAGCCAAGCCACTAGTAAATATGGATATTTAAAGTCAGTTTGTCTTTGCTTGTCGAATATTGTAAACAACAATCAGATTTTTTAACGAAATAATTAATTTTCAAATATAATTATAACCAACAATGGTAACTCATCTTTAAAAACCTATATCTTTTGAAATGAAATAGTTAAAGGTTAAAAAATGTTTAATTAATTGGACTAGCAAAGAAAAATGGACTTTAGCAGACAATGATTTTATTTTAATTTCTGACTGATATTACACTACAGTATAATTTATACATTTTAACTGCAATAGATACTACACAGTACTGTCATCCGCAGAGATCTGTATTTTTCGACCATACTTCAGGCAGCACTGACAAACTTGGTGTCTCGTGGATTATGATCTTATTAAGGCTCTTTTAAACCTTGGGTAAGGAATCCTAAAAATAAAACCGTTTCATTTGAGTTAAAGCTCAGGTAAAAAACGATAAGACAAATTGAATTCGATAACAGATAATTAAGGGGAAAAGATCTGAACGATGTTGAAATTCGTTATTAAAAGTTGTGCAAACAAATAACGTTTATCCGTCGTTTGATATTACATGAAGATTGATGAGGATTGTTAAGATAGGGGTGAGCTATCTTCGAATGACAAACAAATCAGAAGGAAATGCGAGTCGATCAAAATATTTAATTTTATTATATGTAAATTAAACCGGGCAATGGCGAGTCGGACTCGCTCATTGAGGGTTCCGTGCCAACTTTAACTGAACCAAGGAATTCACTTACTTTCACTTAGCTAAAATACCAGAATATTTTGTTGACAGCAAATATAACTTTGTTTTTCATATCGTTTGTATGAAGAACAAAGTTATGTTTGCGGTTGTTGAAAATGTGCTATACCTCAAAAACTACTAGTTCGATGCCGTCCAAACCAAATTTGTTGAAATAATTAGTTAAGATCTACATCATATATTTTTTTAGATTGATAGATGATTACAAATTAGAAGGGGGGGGGCGGCCATTTTACCACTTTACAAAAACTACTAGTTCGATGCCGTCCAAACCAAATTTTGTTGAAATAATTAGTTAAGATCTACATCATATATTTTTTTAGATTTATAGATGATTACAAATTAGAAGGGGGGGGGGGGGGGGAAGGGAGACGCCCATTTTTCCACTTTGGAAGCAGCTATCTCTCAAACGTTTGACTTTAAGAGAAATGGTTTTAAGACCCTCGATGTCATTTTGAACGACCTATCCATAGATTTGACTAAAAAAGACAGAGAGACTTGACGAAACTATAAAGATTCCGTTTCTTGCCATTCGGCTACAGAACCCTATAAAAACACAATTTTTGTAAACAGCAATATGAATAAAACTTTCATTCAAACTTCACTAGAGAAAATACATAAAATTACAAAATGCGTATCGAAGACAATAATGGGAGTTCTTGAGATAGAACGGTTGTAAAATTTTACGCCTTTACTCTGGGTGGCCAAACTTAATAGGGTGATCAAATCAAATCTGTGGGTGTGTATCACCAACTTTAAAAGTGAATTTTTAGCCGAATGGCAAAAACGTAATCCTTATAGTTTCTTTGTCCGTATGTCACAGCCACTTATTCTGTAACTAAAAGCATAACACTGTTGAAATTTGGTAGAAAGATGTATCCTGTTAACGCATGTGCGGATACACCGTTGTGAGCACTGTGGGCATGCCCACAACCCTAATCACAATTTGTAGTGAATGGTAGAAAAACTGTTTATCATTTCACTATAAGAGGAAGCGTCCATTAGGAAGTCGTCTATACAAAGATCTCGTTAATACTGCACTCGCTTAAAATATTATCATTTCTTGTATTCATAAGTGTTGTGAAAGAAATTTCAGTGCGCTCGCTTCGCTCGCGCTGTTTTTACCATGTCCTTGGTTTTAGAAGCGTCGTAAATAAAGTTTTTCGCGCTCGCTTCGCTCGCCCTTTTTTTGTTTTTACCATGTCTGATTTGAGAAGCCAAACCAAATTCTAGAGCGCTCGCCTCGCTCGCGCTTATGTTTTTATCATGTCCTTGGTTTAAGGAACGTCGAAAACCAAATTGTCACCCGCTCACTAATGTTGGAACAAAAATAAATGAAACTTTTATGCCTTCATGGTTTTTTGTTCATTGAACATAACATAGCCCCACAACCTTTTCGGAGGGCTGGATCCGCGCCTGTAACCGCTTTACGATTCTTATACAAAATACAAATTATGAGCTAGCTAAAACTAAGACTAACAAAAGTTTTAAAAAAATGGAAAAAACAGCCCTGAAAACTACAAAAATTTGGTTGTTATAAATATGGTATATTTGGATAGGAGGACTGTATGTAGGACTTCCAAAAATTTTTTTTGGATATCACTGTTTAGGCCACCCTGCATAATGTATGATCTTAACAAATATTTTCAACGAAAACTGGTTTGGACGGGCAAACATAACTTTGTTCTTCATACAAACACTATGAAAAACAAAGTTATATTTGCTGTCAACAAAATATTGTTGTATTTTAGCAAAGTGGAAGTAAGTGGATTCCCATAATTCAGTTAAAGTTGTCACGGAACCCTCAGAGCACGAGCCCGACTCGCATTTGGCCGGTTTTTAGTACACAAATAATAGTCGTTAGCGCTAATATGACCAGGAAAATTTCAAATCGCCTTAGTAAACCCATGAAAAATATGTGAAATATGATCTAAGGGGCATAGTGTTCTGACATTTGATGACGACGCTTGGTTACCACCAATTGTTTCACGAATTATTTAGTTTTTATATCTAGCTAGCCCGTTATTCAGGCACAGGCCGAAAATATAGCCTTGAAGCAAGGGTTCGCGCCATCCGACCGTAAGAATTGTTTAACCAACTACCAAAGCGGACGGTGACTTGCGTGAAAACGATCCGCGCCGAAATAACGTTTACTCGTAATAGCATTATTTCACAGCCGATAACGCTTTACTGTGCCCAAATGCGGGGCCCTACTCCGTAAGGCGGTATTCAAGTAGAAAAGTTAAGAAAATGTGGTTCTGGGTAGACTAAATATATATGGACACAGATCACATACATTGCTCTGATCCCAAAGTAAGCTGCACTTGTGTTACGGAAATCAGAAACAACGGTGGTACCACAACACCCAGACCCGAGACAATATAGAAAATTTTAATTTCAGTATTGACCCGACCGGGAATAGAACCCGAGACCTCAGAGCGGCGACGCCTTAAAACCCAGTGTGCTTAGCCACCACACTACGGAGGTCATCGTTAATAGTCGTAAGCACTTATATGTCCAGGAGAATTTCAAATCGCCTTAGTAAACCCATGAAGAGTGAACTAGTAAAAAAAATGTGAAGATCTAAGGGGCATAGTATTTTGAAATTTGATGAAACTTGGTTACCACCAATAGTTTCACGAAATATTTAGTTTATTTGTCCGTAAAAAAAGGCACAAGCCGAAAATATAGCCTTGAAGCAAGGGTTCGCGCCATCCAACCGTAAGAATTTGTTTAACCAACTACCAAAGCGGACGGTGACTTGCGTGAAAACGATCCGCGCCGAAATAACGTTTACTCGTAATAGCATTATTTCACAGCCGATAACGCTTTACTGTGCCCAACTGCGGGGCCCTACTCCGTAAGGAGGTATTCAAGAAGAAAAGTTAAGAAATTGTGGCTCTAGGTAGACTAAATATATAAATATCAGACACAGATAACATACATTGCTCTGATCCCAAAGTAGGCTAACGCACTTGTGTTATGGAAATCAGAAACAACGGTGGTACCACAACACCCAGACCCGAGAAAATGTAGAAAGTTCTGATTTCTACATTGACCCGGCCGGGAATCGAACCCGGGACCTGGGAGCGGCAACGCCTTGAAACCCAGCGAACTTAACGCAGACTGTAGGATCAATAGTAACCAATCAAAGTAGACTGTGTTTTAAAAACAAACTGCGAATGTTTCTGTTTCAATGATTGCGAAATATGTAGGTATGTATATTTTTAGTTATGTATGCTTTTGGAAGTTATCTATATGACAAACTCTTTTATACTGTATATTTGGTTTATAAACTTATATGTACATATTCGTATATATTATGTTACGTATATAATATTATTATTTTACACAAAAGTATTTGTTGCAATTTTTATATCTATTTACAGTATTCTCCCGCACCCATAACAATCTCTCTGCATGATCTAAAGGTATGACTGGGAGAGAATGCTATTAGTATTAAGTCCACCTTTTGTACACTTACATTTGTGTAATAGGGTTTTTAAATAAAAATAAATAAATAGTATCAAACGGCAGCTAACAATTGTATTGTAATCGTTTGCGACTTGTTTAGAACCCAAGCTGTATTTTAAGCGTTTCAAACCAGAATATCTAGCTCTAAAAGACATCAAGCAACGCCACATCTGTACTTCATCATCATCATTATCAGCCAAAGGTCGTCCACTGCTAAACATAGGCCTCCCCCACGGGTTTACACAGCGACCGCTCACAAGCATCCAGTTTGATCCTGCGATCTTTACAAGAGCTTGCCCAAGCTTTTTTGGTTATATGACCTTAATTTTTTAGGCGAGGCCAAAATGTAAAAGTAGATCATATTCATAAATAAACTATTTACAAAAAAATGGAAACTAATAAAAATGACACCCTGTATAAAAATAAATTAGCGGTCACCCGCGACTTCGGCCGCGCGATTTGGGTTTGCCTCCTCCCCTCCCGTCGCAGCGTGATGTTTTATAAATATACTTATACTTTTATACTTTGGATATTCCCACACATCGCTATCTAGTCCCAAAGTAAGCTACTCAAAGCTTGTGTTATGGATGCCAGACAACGGATATAATACTTAAATACTTTTTGTTTTGTAAATACATACATGATATACATAGAAAACACCCAGACCAATACAAACAGACATGTTCATGCACACAAATGTTTGTATTGTGCGGGGATCGAACCCGCACCCGCTGCGTAGTAGGCGATTTCTCGACCACTACACCAGACGGGTCGTTTTATAGCCTTAAGGCTTAAGCCTTCTTCGATAAATAAGCTATCCAACTCAAAAAATATATCAGTTCAGTCTTTCCCGATATAAGCGCGTTGAAACAAACAAACAAACTCTTCAGCTGTATAATATTAGAATAGCTAAATTTGAAAATAATAAAGATCTAGAATAGCAAGAACTTAGAATTGATAGTAGGATCCTTCTGTTCTGATATTGTCTCCTGAACTCGGTTTCGAGTTTCCAAGTACTTGGCGTTACGTCTTTAATGCTCCATCAAATGAATGGAAAAACGGTTTATAAGGTCCGCTGCTAAATAAAAATGGAGGAAGAATTAGGGGAGTATATTTTAATGTTTGGTTATTTGCGTCGGTGAAAATTGGTTTGGGGTAATGGAAGTAGGAAGGATCAATATTGATTCAGCTACAATACAACAGCAGGTATGAAATTAGGTACTGTCTAGGTTTGGAGCTACGCGCAAACCCTCTATGTCCCACTCGTTCGACTCTTCGGAATTCGAATACAGAAAAACGAACTTTACAAGTCCATTTTGGAATAACGTCATTGTTTAATATCGTTAACGTTATTCATGATTATCAATTGGATACCCGTAATATCTAGTGATGCAATATTTTATGAAAACTATTGTGAAAAACAAAACAATAAAAACGAACTGGACTACAGATAAGAATATTTTTGAATTACGTCTAAATATAATACTAATATATCTTTAGGATACACTTGGACATCATACACTTGGATACCAAAGGGATCATTAAGATATTTGGTGCTACGCGCAAAACCTCTATGTCTCACTCGTTCGACTCTTCGGAATTCAAACACAGAAAAACTAACTGTATGAGTCAATTTTGAAATAACGTCACACTACACACTTGGACATCAAAACACTGGGATACTCTGGTATCTGGGATAGTCTGTCATCCAAGTTCTGCACTTACTCTTACGACAGTTAAATACGGTTTAACATCTTATTTGTACACTTAATGTCTGCATGCCACCATGATTACATTAATGATTTTACGTAACTAACAATTTCAATAGATTCTTTCTTATTTTTTTGCATATTGCTACTTTCATTTATAAACAGGCAGCATCATAGTGTGTCAAAAGGGAATCATAATCATCATCATTATCAACCGAAGGACGTCCACTGCTGAACACAGCCCCCCCCTCCCCCAACGGTTTTTCATAGCAACGATCACAAGCGCTCTGCATCGTTTGATCCTGCAAATAAATAAGCCGCATGTTTTGGTAGTACTGTTTTCTTGTATGGTTGTATGTAGGCACTGTGTTATCTACGAGTCTATAATAAAATAACCCTACATACCGCTAACTCAGGTGGAAGCTAAGCCTACCATTACATAAATCTTTCTTTTTCGCAGAAGCCATTTATTAAATAAATGTTTCCGCATCATTGTAACAAGCGAAAGATGAAAACATTCTTCCTCATTCTTTATTGATAGTAAAGGAAAGAGACTAAATTGAGCCCTCAATCATGTGCCATCGAGAATGGAAATTGAAATACACAAATTGAACTTTATTTGATATCGAAACCGGTTCTCGTTGGCTCTTACTACCTATAGTTACTGGAAAATCAATACTAACTTGATCAGATATTGAAAGCTGCAAGTACGGAATATCGGAATTATCATTTCATGGTAATGTCTGAAGCTCTGTACAGGCAAATCAGTCATTGTTCTAAGGTAAGATTTGATCCTTGATAGTTAATCAATAGGTTTCAGAGCTATTCCTAGCTAGAAGATTTAAGTGTATAGAGATTGGTCGGGAATTCAATAAGGTTTCGTGTAGAGACTGTTTTCCTCCGTCATTTATTTTATTTATTCAAAGACTTTATTGCACAAATTTAGTGTACAATGGTGGACTTAATGCTAAAAGCATTCTCTGCCAGTCAAACCTTTAGGTCATGCATAAAGATGGCAACGGGTGCATTGAAAAAAAAACAACAAATGAAAATAGGAACAAAGTAACAAGAATCTAATAAATATATACTAAAATAAATAAACTAAGTAAATAACTATACCGATGAATAAATAAACTACAAAAAATATATGAGTATATACATTAACATAAATAAAGCCATTACCATCAAAATCAGCCGTAGAACGAATGCTTTACACAAATTGAGGCCTGGATCCCATGTATTTCTACCAACCGTATAACAATACAAGCTCGTCTTTACATAAGGCTTTTGCATCGATACTTTTGGTCATGAAAAAAAAATCTTTATCCATTGGTTTGCTCATTATCTGACAGCGTGTTTACAGTTTCTACTCATTTAATACTAATTGCCACTGAAATCCATCATGTAATGAAAGTTAATGACCACGGAGAGCGGGAAATAAATCATTCGTGATTTATAGCATGGTAATAACCCGAAACATAAAATATTTATACAAATGTAAAGAAAGTCCGTTTTAAAATACTACTGACAATAACTTTATGACTGGTGACAAATAACCTACTAACTCGAAATCGGATTAAAGAATATTCTGTTAAAGAAGTTATGATTCAAAAATTTTGAGAAGAAAAAGCATCTCACGGTACAGAATCGGAAACTTCAATGGCGGCACAACTATAATATCATCTCATATTCTTTATAGATAAACCAAATGAACCAAAGTGAAAGCTCCAACTAGGCCAACAAGAAATATAAAAGCTCCATAGGAATTCTTTGCTCTATGCATTTTTTTTTTAAGTAGCAACACTCCTTTCTTGCAGTGCCCATATTTTTCCTAAGGGTAACACTTCCCATTAATCTGGTATTGTCCTTTGGGGTCCTCGCGTGACTCCCTCGCGTGAGGATGGGACACTTTCGAAACTGAGTATAGACAAGTTTTTAACATAGTAACTACATAAATGTACACCTGTATTTATAATTTGAGCTGGTAATAAATAATGTAAATAAATATCAGGCATCGAAGAGTGTTTGCTTTTGACATGATTAGAGCTAAGAGATTTCGACTTTTCGGCAATCAAAATGTGCAATTTGTGTGTAATTTTTGTGGACAGCCATGATAACACTCAAATAATTAATTTAAATTGAATCAAATAAATTTTGGACGCCAATCACGTGCATCGCTCTGATCCCAAAGTAAGTAGCTAATGCACTTGTGTAATGAAAATCAGATGCAACGGTACCACAACACCCAGACCCAAGACAATGAAGAAAATTTGATTTTACATTGACCCGACCGGAAATTTAACCCGAGACCTCTGAGCCGCGACGCCTTGAAACCCAGCAAGCTTAGCCACTACACCACGGAGGACGTAACACTAAATAAGCAATTTGGATACCGGGGATGAATAGGCACATAAATGAGATATTATACGTTTGCAAGATACAGATAGCAGCTCAAGAACGACACGCAAGATTAAAATTAAAATTGAATGTACAAGTTAATGGTGCAGGTTTTCGCAGATGCATCTTCCGGAATTTTCCTTACATTGAAGATCGAAGCTGCATAACCATTCAATCAGCCCATGATATAATTATTTAGTAAAACAGCACGCGCGTCTTGCTTTTTTAAATAACTATCTACATATCAGCGCATACTCATATGCCCCCTTATTAGAAAAACATAGCACCAGATTGAAACCAAGATTACCTCAATTTTACCGTGGTGTAGTGGTTAAACACGATGGTTTCAAGAAGTCGCCGCTTCGGCTGAGTGTCGTGGTACCACCGTTGTGTCTGATTGCCCAAACACAAGTGCATAGGCTACTTATGGCTCAGAGTAATGTATGTATGTGATTATTTAATGCTGTTATTATGGTCGTTTAATACCTTAGTACGGGTCTAGGTTTTTAGGGTCCTAGGGTCTTCATTTTAGGAATAGGAGAGCTGGTGTTCATCTATCGCCTCTACTTGTCTACATTGGATGCATTTTTAATTTTCTCGTTATAAACTGGCCCGCTCGTAATTCCGACGGTGACAGCGCATAATAGTATTTGCAACATCAAAATTAAATCTGAATAAGCATTCCGTTTCTGCTTTCGTTCAGAAACTTTTTATTCCTGTTCCTTTCGTTGCAATAATCTCGTTTCAGAAGCGAGTTGCAGGTGAGCGAGGAATTCTTTAGAGATTTTTAATTTTACAGCCGTCGAAATTGAAAATTTTGCAGTAGGTTGCTGTGTACTGTGCGGTGGAATTGTATACCAGTTAAGTACCTAGATTTGCTGTTTAGCCTTGTTGCGTTGATAAATTTAGAGATAGAGCATCGTGACTCACGCAATCAACAGATTCAATTTGGCATAGATGTAGTTGCGCGTTTGTATCAATGCAGTCGCGAATAAAAAGAACATAATTTGTCAATGTCCAGCTACTGCATCGCGACTGCATCGATGCTAACGCGCGTTTGCATCGCGGCTGTATCGGTGCTAAAAGGTACGCAAATGTGTAAATGGTGTCATTTTGCGACTGCATCGCTGCTTAAAGTCGCATTGTGCAAAGGGTTAGACAAAAAAAAACTTTTACGTTTACTATAGTACTTAATTATTACAGTTCGTGCAGCAGTAATTTTACCTACAGTCAAAATAGTCATCATCATCATCATTATCAACAAAAGGACGTCCACTACTAAGCATAGGCCTCCCCCACGGGTTTCTACAGCGACCGATCACAAACGGTCTGTTTCCAGTTTAATGCTGCGATCTTTGCAAGGTCGTCTGTCCATCTTGTCGGTGGACGTCCTACGCCGCGTCTTTGGTCGAACAAAATATTGAGTTAACCAAATCAACGAATTATTATTCTTGGTCCCAATCCAACATTCAAGCGTCAAAGTTTGAGAAAGCCAATTCTTCTTCATCTCATCTTAAATGTATACCTATAAACAAATGGTATAAAAAATCCTTACCAAGTCAGTGATCGATTGGGCTTCCTAGCTAATATTTACCCCGGTAATCCATCTGTAGTGACAAAAACTTTGCACGATCTATTTGTGGTCGGAAATATAGCGTGATCCGTCTTTCTAAGTTCTATATCCATTAAATTGAGCTAAAAGTTCTTCATTTTTAGGGTTCCAAGTCTCGTCTCGTCTCGGCTCCTCGTAGTCCGGCGAGGAACCCTTATAGTTTCGCTCTGACCGTGTCTGCAGTTCAGCTCAGAGATCTTAAGTACTAGCAAACTGTGAATTGACATGGATATGTATTCTAATACCATTGCCATTTGCCTTTCTTTTTTCGTCATTCTCAATTGCTTATGTTTTTGTATCATTTTTTGTAATGGAGACAATAAACCTTTTTACTATTCTATTCTAATACCCTGCCAAAGTGATAAAATAAAATAATGAAAAATATTTTACGCACAAGTAACGTGTATTTTTTTTCATAACCCATCGTGTGTGGTTTCACTGAAAATGTATTTTAAAATTTTAATGCAATTGCAATTTTCGATCAAGTGGCCAGTTTCCAATTCAGTTTCAAAGGTCATTTTTTTTGTTAGAGTCATGTTTCTACGCTCTGCCAACTAAACGGTAGAAGGTACGTGGCAATTAGAGCAGTAGCATGTATGATGTATTTATAAGTAATACTATCATGGATATGATAACTAAACAAATTACAGAGTTGTAGTCCATAAACTTTTAAGTTTAAAAAACAAATTAATCATAATACGTCGTAGTAGATACGGAACCCGAGTGCGCGAGTATCATTCCCACTTGGCCGGTTTTTGATTTAGAACCAAACTTTTACAGTGGGCGTAGCCCTTGAAATACGACACTGTTACAATCATAGCACGAATATCATACACAAATCCCAACGTCTTAAAATAAACACGTGTTGAATCTCCACTTCCCATCGGAAATATTCCATTAAATTTAAGCCGCCTCATAGTTAGTAAGTCGATTTGCTTTTTTAATCACGCGATCGTCACACCCTCAGCGGAACTACCGAAATAACTTACCAAGTGTACTGAGGCCTTAAATTTTAATAACGCTATAAAACGACACATTTCGGTGATTCAAAACGACATTAAACGTCAAATGAACATTAAATGTAACTATAAAAGGGTGGGTAAGGGTAGAACAAGGCGTTCGGGTCAGTCGTAAAAATTCGCCTTTTGGTTGTTGCCAGAGATTTTGTTTAGATTTCACGAAAACAATAGACAAATGATGATGTGTAATGTAATTGATAAATATTTATTATGTTGTCATGTGCATCTAGTGCCGTTACCATAATTCTACGGCGGTTTTACTTGTTAGCGACAACGTAACTTTTTGTATGGAAAATTTTAGTTCTGCAAGTGACCGCTAGAGGCGCTGTGCAATTTTCCATAGACTTTTTTGCGTCGTCTCTAGCGAGTAATACAGCCATAATCTCATGGTACCGGTACTGATGAAATTGGCTCACGGAACATCTGTTTAATGTTAAGAGATGAAAGAAACGTTCGATTGAGACAATTTTAAAACGAAGAACGACTCATTTCAAACCTAGAAAATCTTCGGAGTTTTTTTTTCTTATTTGTGGCTGTCACATTTTTTGTGCGCGTTACAAAATAAAAGGCTCATAGCTGTTATATTAACTTAGAAGTAATAGCGCTTTTGACAGACCCTTTTCCCTTTATTGTAACTGTAGCGACATTTGCGGGGCCTTTGCGAATAAACGTTTACTCAAATGCCAGTTGTTCACCTTTATGGGAATAACTGGGCTATTACCTAACTTAATTGCTTTTACATGCTATCGCTAAAAACTTCCTGAAAATCTAGTGAGAGCGAATCCTAAATCTAAATGAAAAAAACGATTGAAGTAAGCACAATCTGTAGAGACGATTAATTAAACAGAGCATTGGCAGGACAGGACATTGAAATCGCTCTTACAACGGCAATCTCTATAATGAAGCAAAGAAAAACGCCTAATTATTGAACAAATACACGACTTTTAATTAAAGTCTCATCTTGTCGTTCTTATATGTAATTTACATACATTATTTGCGTTTTCCTAATCGTTTGCCGGTCACCCATAAAAAGAGTGCTCGGACACGCAGGAACGCTGCTTTTGCCATTTCACTTGCAAACTCTTCTATATTTCCATCGCCATTTAAGCAATCGTTATTACTATCGCTTAAGGTTACATAATACTAATTATGAAAGGTCCTTCAATGAAGCCGGGGCATTTTATTATTTCTGTTTTGCGTTGAAGATAATAGATTAGCTTAGGACTTCCTAATAACATAAAAGTAGGTTAGTAGGTTGCTTTGGAAGGGGCATGTAAGGATCAAAACTTCATTCTCTTGATGACACTTTACAAAATCGGTTTTAATCATCAATCATTATTTATGTATTTGGTAGTAATACATATAATATATGTATACTATAATTTTGTGTAGGTATTGAGTTAGTAGAGTCAAATAAATATATTATGGAATTATATTACGTAAAGTTCGTTTATCTTTGCTTATCAAATAATGTACCTAAGCAATCGTTTGATATTGTTTATTTTCAAAGTCTTAAAAGCTATGGTTTATGAAAAATAATATAAATAAAATAAACTCTTAAAATATTATGTGTAAATTAACTGTATAATTTAACAAGGTCTGTGTTAAACCAATAATTACTTATTAAGGGCGTGAGTTATGTGTTCATATTATTTTAAAATGAATGTTTTGTATAAAAGGAATGTCAAGTTCGTTTACAATATTCGACTAGCAAAAACGAACTTTACATATAATATTTTGTTGCGTTTTTAATGTCTATTTTACTACATTCTCCTGCACCCATACGTAATTATCAAATTAAGTTTTTAAATAATAAAAACAATACTTGAAACGGCTGAGACGATTTCGCTAAAAAACTAACTAGTAAATATTGGTAGGTAGCTAGAATATTTTGAGACGAAACTTCTTCTAGGTCAAGACTGAACTGGAGACATAAGCATATTATACAAAAGCGCAATTAGGAGCCTTTCATATAAACCCATTTCCTATTTCAAAAAAAAACAGAAGTCGTTTGCTCGAATTTCGAAACCACAATGTTTTTTCTAGTTTTAAACAAACAAGTATGCATCCAGCCAGCATCATCTAATTCGGCCATCAAAATCGGCGCGAAATCGTCTTCCATTCAAGTTACTGGCCAGTTGCCAGCCTGCCCACCGCTAAGCGCTTCAGCGCTGCAGACGTATTCCACGCTCAAATGGTCCGGCAAACAACTTCTGTCTTGAAGCGCTGGGCGCGATTGGAAGATAAGAAGTATTGTGACAAGTGTTTAGAACGGGCAGTGTTACAGATCAGACATAAGAAAAGATAAGTCAGTGGTTTCAGATCTACCGAGTCCCGAATGATATCTATACGAGTAAAGGCTGTTTCACGCCACACCGTGCCGGACCGGGCTCCGACCGGGCGCCGGCCGGGGCGCTTCAAACATAATGGCATTCTGTATGAAGTGATTCATGCCTAAACGTGCCCTGTCCTGGCCCGGACGGTACACTTTGGGGGCGTTGGAATGTCTATGGGATTTTTTCCCGGCTCCGGCACGGTCCGACCCCGGCACGCTGTAGCTTGAATCATCCCTTATGCTTCTGTCAAATAATTACTTAATAAATTTATGAAATGAAATCCGCCAAAAATGAAAAGACTACTTTAGGGTTTGTAACTAAAATTTGTCTTACGTCCTGTTAATGTCTGAGGACTTAGTGATTAATCCTCGTTAAGGTCGGTTTTATATAAGTAATTAAATTCGATAAGTAGTTGGAATAAGGAATTAAGCAAGGTTTTGGAATGTATTTTCTAAGATTGTCACTAACCCCTCCCACTGAACCTTCCTACATTATGGTAGACAAGTGACAGAAATAAGTGACCTCTGTCATTGGCCGCCGTTCTAATTATAGTTTCGCGTCGAGTTGGGATGATAAATCGTAACGTGTATTGTATCGTACTGTTTGGGACGCGTGCCTTGTTAGTATTGCCCCCAGGTTCGACGCAGTATGGGTATTATAGCGCTAACGATCCCCGCGGCTCCGCCTGCGCAAGTATTGTATTACTCATACAAAATTCCACCCCCTCAATTATTACAGGAATATTTCTGGGATAATAACTATCTATTCCGGGAAAAGAAAGCTAACTATATCCAATTAAGTCGAAATCAGTTCAATCGTTCACCATTGAGTAGTTATTACTACGTGTAGAGTACAATATACGACAAGATTGTGGCGTATTTCTTGAAATTTAAATTTCGAATTCATATTCGACCCTTCTAACCCTTTCTATGAGTTGATGCAAGAAGCGTCAATCATGGAGTACGAAATTTGTTCGTGGTATCAGTTCCATTTGCTAGTAATATTAGTTCGATGACTGTATACTTACTAATATTATAAATTTGAAAGTAACTCTGTCTATTT
This sequence comes from Pyrausta purpuralis, assembly GCA_963924145.1. Classification (NCBI taxonomy): domain Eukaryota; kingdom Metazoa; phylum Arthropoda; class Insecta; order Lepidoptera; family Crambidae; genus Pyrausta; species Pyrausta purpuralis. The sequence continues at coordinate 24,313,926 of OZ001655.1, forward strand.
CTCGCCAAAACTACTGAACTGATTTAAATGGACAGTCTAGAGCCTGAGAAAGGACATAGGCTACTAATGCGCAAAAAAGCTAGTTAAGTGCTGAAAGAGGGATTTAAGTATGTATAGAAGTATCGTCGCTAGAAGTTATAAGCTTATTTTTAAGGCTCTGGATTAGATAATAAATATGACATTCAAATTTACTAAAAATACCCTTACGGGGTTAAAAAAAGTAATGACAGTTTGGCGTTTGATAAATTAAGTAAGTCAATATCATTAAAAAAATATTTAAAGCTTCAAAAAAACCTACAAGGCGGTAAAATAACAATAGGAAATTGGAGATGAAAGTTAGTAGGTTATTGAAATATGTGCAGAACAGGAAATATTATTATTATCAGAGTTAATCTGATGTTATATTTACAAAACGTGAAACTGCAGTTAACACGAGTAATAACTTTCCAAAATGGGAAAACAATAAAGGTTGTTTATAAAAATGTACTTAAACAAAATCATATAAATACTTTACTCATATCTTGCGTACTAATTTAAATACTTATTTTAGATAATTAATGGAATCAGGCGTTACTTTGCGGAAATCCATAATTAAGTTGAAAGTTATAAAATTATTTATTTGTATTATTACTTATTTGTAAAATCATTAGCCTAAAAAATTAAAAAATCCACCCAGTCACTATCCCACTTGGACGAAGTTGCGGGCACAGCTAGATAATAACCACATGTAAAACTTATCCGTGTTACCTCAACTACTCACCGAGATTATGAGAAAACATAACTTGAAATTAGCACGCACGGCACACAAAAGGCCTGAAGATCTATTCGTCAGAATGTGGAGGCGTGTTAACGTCGCCCCTAAAATTTAGAGGAGCCTTAATTAAATACCCCAGTTGGCAAGTTGTTTAGCACGTGATGGGGTAGTGTAGTGAACGGATAAGTGAATAAGAATCGATTGTGTCGATAATATTGCTGGTTTCAATATGAAATAAGACGGCCCTAAACGACGTGAAAAAAGGTTGAGATTTGTTTTTTTTGTTATTGGGTAATAAATTGAAATGCTTACCAATATTGAAGGTGATAGTGTAAATAAAATAACATAATTGATGAAAACAACCCATACAACATACAAATAGCGATGCAGATTGCTTTCTTGTTTCTGCTGCTGTTTTTCTTAGCAAGGAAGAACTGATATTTAATTTTTGTTTTTATAGTGTTTTGTCAGTATCAAACTTAATATTTTAAATTGCACTAGTAAAAAAGCATCTGTGTCGGGCAAGGAAACGAACCCTGCGCCCTTTATCTCAACCGATTGTTAAATATTTGTAAAAAAAACCTGCGGATGCTGAGAGCAAGCTCGGAAAAAAATTCACCTGCAAAATTCAACTGGCTTGCCAATGTGTCGGTCGCCGAGTGGTTTAGACATGCGCCCGGAGAGCGTAAGACACAGGGTTGGATTCCTTGTCTGACCTAGTTGCTTTTTACATGTGCAATAAAAAAGATAAGTACTGTTTAAAAATAAACAAAACTATGTAGTAATAAATGTAGTCATTAAAAAAAATATGTCTGCTATAATAAAAATAAAAAAATCTAAGTCGACTCAATACATCGCTATTCCGAAGGATTAGGTTCAGGATTACGTAGATAAGGGTACTAATACAAAACATGTGTATGCGGGAAACATGACAGATAAGTTGCCAACAATGTTGCTCGAAGTGAAGCTCCGAAGTATGAGAAATATTTTGAGATAATAGGAGTTGCTGGGAGGTAGCAACAACGATAACAATAGGGTTTTAGAGGGCTTAATAGAGAACTGTATTACGTACATAACTAGTGAAATATCAGCTAGCCCAGCCTCAGCGAGGAACAGCCCAGCTTTTGCAATGTCGCTTCCAGAGGCACGTAACCAGGTGAGAGCCCAGGACCATGGAGTCCCACATCACTATTCACGGACATGTATTACATATGCATAAAGCAATTCCTCCGCAAAAAAACGGGCTATGGAAAAAGTGCAAGACGAGTGGAACCAGGAATACCATTCCATGCAAGGAGATCTTTCTCATCACAATCGTAGCGCTGATCTTATTGATATAATTCGTAGCTGGCATCTCATACTAATAGACTGTTTTAACTTGTATAATAGTAGTAATTCTATACAATTATACTATTCAATCAGAGTTTAATTACTTGGGGATATGATTGACTAAACTACTAAAGCATTTATTTTGAATTTTAGGCACTGTTATCTCAATTTTTTTTATAAATAAAGCCGATTTATACACGGAACTAATTTATGATATCCACACCTACGCCACGACATATATTTTTTTGGGTCGATATAAAATGTATTAGAAAAATCCAGATCTAGTTGATGGTGTTGTATGTTATTGTATAACAATGTTGATTCTAATCAACTCATTTTCATCGCTTCTTCGAATACCACGCTTAGATTAAAAGCTCAATTAAACCCTTTAATAATGGTGGAGTAATAATGGCGCCTAGAAGAGTCCCGTCCTACTTCCCGACGACTCAGCCTCTAGGAATCTAGGTTGACACACATCCCTAATTGGGCCCCCGGTTTGTGATGTCACCACTAATGTTCCTATTCAGAGTGTTTTAAGATGTTTTGATATATTTTGCGACATCGTTAAAATAAGCGACTGTGAATTCTTGGTTCATTCCAAAAGTAAGAACGCGTTTTTTTTTTTAAACAAGACACACTATTTAGTTACAATACTGCTGGTCATAACTCCTCTTGGTTTCGCCATAGTAGAATAAAAAAATACTTGTTGGTTGATGGACCAGCTAGTTATTTTGTTTGTATCAATTCTGTAAACCAGCTGTTCTCGATCTTTTTTGGTGACGGAACCCTTTTGGAAAGCGTTACACTTGATAGACTTACAATAAATCGAGTATTTTAAAAAGTCTATTTTTAATTAATAATTTAATTATAAAGGTAAAATTTCATACCATGTAACTTATAGTTATAACTAAAAGTAAAATAATGGAAGATATTGAAAAACGCAAGAAGGTATCGGTGCGGCGGCGGCATAGAAAAGTGAACAAAGAAGACCAGCGGGCCTAAGATTCGCGCCTATTTATCATTTATCGAGGCAATCGATAAATTTCAAATGCCATTTTATACATATTTAAAAAGCTTTTTACTTACTTTTATGTGTTCATTTGTTTTTCAAAGCAATTAGGATTGCATTACAAGTGGAAAACATGTGGGAAAACACGTTGTTAGGGATATTAAATTATTTTATCGACGCGATAAACGATATCGAGGCGTGCATGTTAGGCCTACTGTGAGAGGTATTTTGTTTTTGATGTATAAGTTCTTACATGGAACCTTTACATGGGTATCGCGGAATCTCAGAGTTCCGCGGAACACAACTATCACTCAAATTAGATACGAGGGTCAAACTGAAAGTTCTTAGAAAATCAAAAACTGATTACATTAGCCAGTTATTAGTTTTATTATATCTTTTCAAAATATTGTCCATTGACGTCAATACACCGCTGCATGCGATGGAACCACTGGGAAAAGCACTTTGCCCACTCGTCCTTAGGGGTCTCTTCAATGGCATCGCGATACGCAGCCACCGCTTCTTCAGCATTCATAAACCGCTTTCCTTTAAGTTTTTCTTTAATTTTTGGAAATAAATAAAAATCACAAGGCGCGAGGTCGGGGCTATACGGCGGGTGACCCAGTAATTCAACGTTTGATGTCGCCAAATAGTCGATCGTTCGCTTGGCGGTGTGCGACGAGGCGTTGTCGTGGTGAAGGAGGATCCTACTGCGAGGTCGTTTCTCTCGAACTTTTTCCAAGACAAGTGGCAAACAATTGGTAGTGTACCATTCTGCAGAAACTGTTTTTTGATCCTCTAACACAATTGTTGCGAAATGACCTATCCTTCCAAAGAACGAGGCCACCATTTTTTTTCCCGCACTTCGATCTCTCTTCACTTTAGTTGGCAACTCCTCGAAAGGAAACACCCACTGAGCAGATTGTCTTTTGGTTTCAGGATCATAACAGTAAATCCAGCTTTCGTCACCTGTTAGTATGTCGAACACAGCATTTGAGTCACCTCCGTTAAATCTTTCAATCATTTTACGGCACCAATCCACACGATGGAGTTTTTGAGCCTTAGTCAAATTATGAGTTATCCACCGGGCGCAAAGCTTCCTGACCGCTAAATGTTCGTGGAGGATTTTGTGCACTTGACTCATACCGATGCCTAAGCTTGTCCGAATCTGCTGATAGGTCACTCTTTTGTCAGTCTCTATCATACGCCGCACAACACAGATGTTATTTTCAGTCGTCGCCGTAGAAGGCCGTCCCTCACGTACATCATCAGTGAGATTAGTGCGACCACGTTTAAACTCATTAAACCAGTTGTAAACAGTCGCACGAGATGGGGCTTCATCGTGAAAGGCCAATCGTAGTCTATCATAACTTTCTTGTTGACTTAAATGACATCGAAAGTCATAAAAAATCATTGCACGAAAATTTTCTCGTGTTAAATTCATGTTGACGTGACACAGACAATTTTCAATTTGCCGCCAAATCGTAAAACAAATGACAAATGAATGAAATATATACTCAGTAATATTGGCAAAGAGTTCTATTTTCAAATTTTAGAATATTTTTTTTATTATATTGTTTATAAGTGGCCAGTTCTAAGAACTTTCAGTTTGACCCTCGTACCTTGCGTAATGTATTCATTTATCATGTTTCGGCCCCAAGAATATCATCTAACAACGTTCTTCCGTTCCAAAATGTCGTCTGCCAGTGCAATACTCAACGGAATGTTTTCGCCGTATACCAGACCCAGTTGAGTCGGGAACTTATTAGTCAGTATCACTCGGAATTAACTGAATATTCTAAGAGGAACGTTTATTTCAAGTCGTTCACGAAAGCTCGAGTTACACCAGACGACATGGCTAAAATAATAGTCGCTTCTTTGCCAGTAGACTTAATACAACTATTGCTTTCTTACGCTATGGAATAAAATATATATAAAAGCAACTAAAAACATTTTATACTTGTGAATCTATCGAAAGACTGTTTTAATTTATTTGTATATTTTCCTTCTATATTCTTCTTTGTTTGAGTCAACTTTTGTTACCTTATGAAAATAATCCTGCCAATTTCCGGACTATGGATAAACACAAGCTTACTTAATCCTCCTCGTGTCGAATACCTCATTCTAGAGGTTACAAGATCCCTTTATTAATTTCTGTTTGATGATTACCTTTTATTCATGTCTATCTTTAGCACTGAGGAGGACAGCAGTTTGGCATTTGAAGTTTAGCAGTAAAATATAAGCTCCTCAACAGCTCTACTACATTTTATCTATACTCTAGTCTATGCATAGTTACCTAGTTTGCAGATCCTTCAAAACTTCGTCTAGTATTAAGCCGTAAAGTAGCCTTGTGTAAATCCATCTAACGGATTCAGTTGCACGCTGCGATCCTGAGGCGAGTCACGTGCGAGTGCCTTTCTGAGGGTCTACTGCGAAGATCATGTTAGTTTTATATTTTAACTGTCCCTGTCACTCATTCGAGAATATATTAGGGTGTGTGAGTAGGTTAGGTTGAGCCGCAGACTTATTATTTAAAAGAGCTGTAGAAAACTTGATAGACGAAAAATGCGCTTTATTTTCTACAGACCAAGGTTTACTATGTATAGAATATATCATCAAAAATATTGCAGCGATAGTGATACAAACAATGTTTGTGTCACTATATTTTTTAGAAGGTTGAATGAGACCATACTTGCTTCCGTATTTCAATCACAGAAAGTAACTAAAAAGCTTAAAATAACGCATGCGTCTTCTATCTGCTGATGTGCTTAGACTGTTGGTGTAAGTACGTAAGCTTGACATATGCACCGACTCCAAAATAACTAGTTTCTCTTAAATTGAAGACAACTGCGTTATTTTCAATCTTTTCCGTTTTTTGAAGATTTTTTAAAACATTTTTTTTATTGATGATTTTTAGTTACTTATTCATATCTCAAAAACTACTGGACCGATTTTGATGAAACTTACTCTGTACCCAAGTTGAACTATAACTGGTTTGACTAGAAATGAATCATTTTGCTACGACTTGAGTAATCTAGAGACAAACATACGTACATACACTTAGAAATTTTGCACACGTGTTGGTAAGCCTTAATAGATAAACATACTAAAATATTATACAATTCTGACGATATCACATACATAGAGGTTAATATGATAGCCTTTTTTTTAAGTCGGTAATAAAATATACTTCATCATAAGATTTAGTAGACCATTTGGTCCAATATAACGACGGGATCGAATGCCTCAACGAACCAATAGGGACCAGAGTGCTTTTGTGATATTCTTTCGATCTGTGCAACACGAATACACTCGTGAGAAAGTGTAGCCGACGTGGATGGAATATATTTGGTATTGAAATGCTTATTATGTTAAAATTCATACTACTGAAAACCTGAACTGAGGTCGTGGAAGGTTAACTTAGTATTCTATTCAGCAATAATTTACATTTGCATTTTTAACGAATGCGTGTTTTAAAATCAAGACAATTGGATGCAAAGATAACCAAAATTGCAGCACACTTACACTTTTACGATTTATTTTGAGTAAGTGCGTTACTTTTTTAGGGCAATAAATGTTACTAGTATCGACTTTTACACTGGCATATAAAACACATTCCTTGGTAATTACTGAACATCATTAAAAAGTCATAGTCTTTTGGAGTCTAAGATAAAACTCGCACTTGTAAATATGACCATATTCATCCATATGCTGCAGATACTAACTTGTTATTATTACCAGATAACATATCATATTATTGTTAATTAATAAACTTGCACACCAATCACATAAATTGCTCTGATCGCAAAGTAAGTAGCTAATGCACTTATGTTATGGAAATCAGACACAACGGTGGTACCACAATACCGGGAATAGAACCCGGGACCTCGGAGCGACGACGCCTTGAAACCCAGCGTGCTTAGTCACTACACCACGGAGGTCGTCAAAATTATAACTTTTTTTATAAGACTGCTTTGAATATCCGCAAAATTTAAACAGTCAAGACCGAGATTAAAAACAATCAATAAATTCTTATCGCGGTCCAAAAGACCATTAAACGGACTCAACCCCAGCAGACATTACGTCGTTATAATAAGAACCAGTACCCCTATCACGAATAATTTGCGTCAAAGTATTCGTATAGTAACGTAATCATTTGTATGAGAATCTGAAAGCGCCTCTATCGGACGTAAAACAAACTAAATTTGGCAGCTCAAATACCTGACATTTATTGTGCGTAAACATTTTCTATAGTGTTAAACTGGATTTGCGATCACGAATCTTTCTTTGACGTATAGTATCGTGACTTGCAACAAGATTACTTCAGATTCTAAATGTCAAAAATTAGCGAAGAGAAACTAGGTAACTTTTACGGATAAGACCGCCTAAATTGTTTTTTTTTCTAAAATTATCACACAGCTGCATTTGAAGACTGATTCAAGCTTTTGGAATGAGAAAGATTAGGCATCAACTTCAATAGCAAATACATCTCTCACCTCCGGTTTATTGATAATATAAATATACTATTCGTGCAGGCAAAAATGAGATTTTGGAACTACAGTCGAAAGCCTTAACCGAGCCTCACAACAAGTGGTTCTAAAAAAGAGGTCTATCAACGAATCCAACGCGGCCGGCTTGGCAGAGGTCGGGAAACTGCGCAAGAGCGTCGCCACGTCTCATTAACCTCAGTGTTTGAAGACGAAAGTCTTCAACGGGTGTGTGTGTACTAGTGAGAACGTACGGATCCGACACATTACGACGACGGTTTCTTACTATATGTGCTCAAAATATCACATATAACAACAGACAGAGCTTTGGCTTTTGGCGAGAAATAAAGAAACGTGTGGAATAAAGAAAACGTTAATGGTCATATTTATAATTCTAAAATTATGACATTACATTAGAAATATGAAATTTATTTCAATATTTTTTATCTTATACACCTTATTTTTAACTGAAAAAGAAATCAGGAACAGGGCACTTGTAACAGGTGTATCGATTTTGATCTTGTTGGGTTCATCTTTGCTCTAAATATATATATGGGAGTAACGAAGACCGCCGGAACTGCTAGACTCACTTTATTTCTTCTAGCTGGCATATATAGGCGTATTTCTACACATTGTACTTTGGTCTGTCTTCATTCTGAAAAATAATATATATGTATTTTATATTGACGTAATGCTTTTCATTCCATTTGTTAGAAACAGCGTCCTCTTGGAGAGCTGAGGACTTGGATAAATCACAATTTCTTGAGAAATAAGATCTAGTTAGAGTTTATCTCGCTATAATAGCCAATGAATAAAAGCACTTTAATCACTTATCCTTGTATTACTTTTACATACTTACTTTTTCAAAAATTCAAATATTGTTACGTTGTACTGCAAACGACTTATCCTCGTTATTTTAATATTTTTTCATAATTTTTAACTAAATCTTTTGTAAAACTTTTGAATTTGTCACAATTTGATGGCATAACGTCAGTCTGTCAATTGACAGTCTACTAAACAGTTCAAAAATCTTAAGATTACAGAAAAACATATATCTTCATATTTTAATAGACCAAATTTTTTACATTGGCTAACCCTGCCAAACATATTGATCGTAATTTTGTTTCGTTATTTATTTTTCTTAGATTTTACTGGAATATCATGATATATTTCGATAATATTCATAAAAAAGATCGCTTAACTTGTTTCTGGACGTGTCATTCAACGGCCATATTTACGTTAGTATGACGTCATCTTCGTCAATGCTATCGAGCTTACTACAGTGCTTCGTGATGCCGACTAACGTTGTACTGCGTAAACTCGCTACGATAACGTGACGAATACGTCTAAAGTTCGTGATTGGGGTACAGGTTAAGAACCGTACTTAAATAACCAACCAATTCGTTACAGAAATGTCATGGAATTTTTTTAACTATAGAGAATACGTTCCAATTTGGTCGGGTAAACTTAGGTTGTTAAAATAAAACACTTTACGGATTAATTTCGCGAACATTTATACAACTTTAGGTTGCTTGGCTTAAGGCTGGTTACAATATTTTGTGGAATAAGTGGGTATATCTTTATTTAAAGCCCGACAAGTAAGACTCAAGAAAGGGCTCAAAAATCCTTTGGCAAAGCAATAACCTCCAAAGACAATAAATCCTAGTTGAGCCATGAACCGAGAACAATTCCGTTTATTGTAATTAATAAACAAATGGCAATCACACTTAGAACAATGGTCGTGTCTCACACTAATAAAAACAAAGCTAATTGTTTAAAAAACGCGGGAAACCTGGTCAGTGGAACAACGAAAGTTATTCTCAAATTAATAAGAAAGGGAAATCACTGGGAAAAAATCACAATAAACAATATCAGAAAGTTTAGCATTCCAACGTAATTAATTAAGCCGCTTAAACATTTTAATTTAAATTGAAGCAAAGCTTGGAACCCCAAGTTTGTTAAGAGTATTATCTGGTTCAGAGGAGAGAAAAGTGTAGTAAGTGTACGAAAAGATTTTAAATGAATGTTCCTAAATTTTCTTTATGTCGACCGCTAAACTGAGACATTTCTGACGTGACGTCACTTTTGTCGCCTTCGTGTTCATTTCCCTTCCAATTAGTATTCTCCGTATCATCCTTATGAATTAAACGATCCTTTAGTTCGACTAAGATAGGAGAATTAAATTCATATTAATGCTAATCTATATTAATATTATAAAGCTGAAGAGTTTGTTTGTTTGTTTGTTTGTTTGTTTGAACGCTTTAATCTCAGAAACTACTGGCCCGATTTGAAAAAAATATTTTTATGTTGGATAGTCCATTTATCGAGGAAGGCTTTAAGCTATATAACATAAAGATACGACTCACAAGACCACAGCAGCAATGAAAAATGTTGCGAAAACGGGAGAAAGATATTCCTGTTGAGAGCTTCCGCTGCGTACGCTGCGGAAACCGCTAAAGTTACACAAAAATCATGTATGACAAGATTGTTCAGCATTAAGAGTTCTATAATAAAGTCCGCGACAGCATAAGTCTATTTTTTATGGTTGACTTACTACAACCTTTTTTATGTTAATAAATTTGTAAAAAAATAATGCATTATTTTAAGAGGTGTATTATACACACAGGTATTTATTCTTATCAAAATAAATACATTCATCATCACGAGCATTTCATTGAGAACAAAGTTGCCCTTTATATCATTTGATTCCAATAAATATCTTAGGAGCTATCACAGTTTTAACATAACTCCGCACCAAAATAATGTTCGCAGCTTAAGAACAACGTGCGCTTGCGCTAATTATATTATAAAGCTGAAGAGTTTGTTGGTTTGAATGAGCTTATCTCAGGAACTGCTGAACCGATTTGAAAAAATATTTCTGTGTTAGATAGCTTATTTATTGAGAAAGGCTTTAGGATATAAAACATCACGCTGCGACGGGAGGGGAGGGAGAAAACTCAAAACGCGCGGACGAAGTCGCGGGGGACCGCTAGTATGAACATAAATTGGGAGAAGAAGACGACACAAGTGACGTAAGAAGTGTCTCAGTTCCGCGATTTACCTATAGTTCGTTATCTAGGCACATTAAAAATATGGTAATTGAATAAATGAAAGAAAATACAGCCTCCTTTAAAGTCGGTTATAAGCCCACGTAATCGGGTAAGTCGTTACCATATTCAAAATTACGAAATTCAATACGTTAAGGAAAAATTGTATTAATTTATCGTCCAAGAAGCTATAAATAGTTTGCAAATACCATATCTTAATTAAAAAAGCAATTCATGCATCTTACCTACCTTATAAAACTCTGCTTCACATAGAACAGTATTATTTCATAAAATAAATACAACAGCTCAGTAAATGTAATATCTATGAGGTACTTCAAAAGCCTTTTGTCTGTACCTGCTTGGTTTATTTTGTTAGGACTGCTCTTTGTACGGAGACTAATTAATGAATGGTTTTAACTGTACAGTTCAAAGGGAAAAGTAAAACACCATTATTTTAGAAGCAGACAGTTGAGTGATTATGGTGTAAATAAAACCGAGTTACTTTGTGTGTTAAGAGATCTTCGTGTTTCACCAAACGCTTCAAATCTTCAAAGTCGGACTTCGAAGCCACAGCTCATTTTAATCTTAAAACTTTAAAGAATTTTTGCATTAATTTTTAGTAAGCTAGGTGTAAAGTCACTTATACTTCTTGACATCAATAACGAAGACTTCAGAATGCTAAATAATGATACCAGGTTAACTCTTAAGTCTGGACTAACCCATAAAGAATAACTGCTTGGGCCATCTGTTTCATAAACAGACGGCTAGATGGCGCTAAGCGTCACGCAATTGACGTTTTCATAAGAGACCACAAATTTCGCAGGGTCAGACTGACAGCACGGTAGCTCAATTGGTAAGAGCGTTTGGCCCGGTTTGCCAAAAGGTTGCTGGTTCAAGTCCCGCCCGTGCGCAAATTTTTGGTTTCTTATTTCATCTTTATGAATATAAAATATGACACTGTGAGTGTTAGAAACATTCTAAAGCATTAGATAGCGAAGCGTCATCAATTTCCAAGTTGAATTTATTCTGTAAAGAATAACTGCTTGGGCCATCTGTTTCATAAACAGACGGCTAGATGGCGCTAAGCGTCACGCAATTGACGTTTTCATAAGAGACCACAAATTTCGCAGGGTCAGACTGACAGCACGGTAGCTCAATTGGTAAGAGCGTTTGGCCCGGTTTGCCAAAAGGTTGCTGGTTCAAGTCCCGCCCGTGCGCAAATTTTTGGTTTCTTATTTCATCTTTATGAATATAAAATATGACACTGTGAGTGTTAGAAACATTCTAAAGCACTAACCCATAAAATTGCAATTTACACTTTTTTTTTAATCCTCATTAGATATTGTTCACGCTCAAGCTGAATCCAAAACAGTTGAGGATAAAGTAAACATACTCTTCTACAATCGCTGAAGTGTGAAATCGTATTTGTACCGTTGCTTTCTGACTGCTAACGGCACAACCCAACTTAACTGAGTAGGTTCATTCTTTTGATTATAACGAGAACTTATATTAATATTCTTTATTGCACTTATAAGTTGTATAGAAAATACATAAAGTCACAATATGAACAAAGCAGGGCTTATCCCTAAAAGAGGTGTTAGAATTGTAATAGTTACGGTAATCCTCTAGTTCTGCCCTAGTACAGTGTTTGTCAACATGTGGGTCGGACAACAAAACAAAAAATTAGGTCGCTTCGTTTGCGGTCGTACTTATTATTTTTTAACAACACTTTTTTTCCAAAAAGTATTTCCTAGTGCCCTCTGTGTTTTCACTTTTGAAACCGTAAGTGATCGTTATATAAATATCGTTTCAAAACAAGTTACCAAACCAAGTGCTTGCTCATTCAAAAAAAAGTTACCAATCCAAGCGCTTGCTTAAATCTCGCATATTTCGTGTCTTTAAGAGGCATTATGAAAACTTAGGGTGCTCGCTTCAATCGTGCATTATGTATTTATTCAACCAATATTTTTTCCGCTTTGAAAGATAACGCCTTTCAAAGCCGTAAAATTATTAACGCGAAAAAACTGTATCTTTATTAATGACACAAGGAAGGGGTCGCCAAAACATGTAAAGGAGTCGCGACATCAAAAAAGTTGAAAATCACTGCCGTGGTAGAAACAGACTTTCCACCACAGTTTTCTTCCACTGAAATTTCTATTCAGTCAGTGTCTCTGGCTTAGTCATAAAGAATGGCCCAAAACTGCCGTCATTCCTGTCTTTCAGCTGTGATATTATATGCAAAAGTTCCATAGAAACATTTTTTAGCAGACGAAGTAATTTACGAGCACTAACAATAGTTTGACCGACCTTACTGTCAAGAACTGCATTGTGCTAACGGTTCGCGGTTTGCATTCAATCTCAACTCGGACCATCAGTAGATTCACATTAGCTATTGTGAGATATGGTCATAATGATGCCGTGCAATTTCCTACCAAGGTCTGTCACCTTCACATCCCGTCATGATGAATGCTGCTATGCTATGTGTAGCTATGGCTGTTATTGTCGCACATAAAATTGGTAAAAATGACAATTAGTGATACCTATGAGCTTGGGTAATTCACGACATCAGCGTTAAGAAGACAATGTTTTTTTTTTTTTAACCTACACCATCCCACTGCTGGGCAAAGGTCTCCCCCAAACTCCGCCATCTATCCCTATCCTTGGCCAACGACTCCCAATCCTTAGCAAAACTGACCAAATCGTCACACCAGCGCTTTCTAGGTCTACCTCTGCGGCGATAACCATCTGCTGGTATCCAACGCGTGACGATTTGGGTCCATCTATCCGGGTGCATCCTACATATGTGTCCCGCCCACTCCCACTTTAGCCTCGCTGTCCTTTCGCCTACATCCACTATACCAGTTTTGGAGCGAATTGTGGTATTACGGACCTTATCCATCCTGTTAATACCCAACACGCTCCTCTCCATGGCTCTTTGGCAAACCCTGAGCCTGGATTTTTGACTTTCGGTCAGTGACCACGTCTGCGCTCCATACGTAAGAACGGGCAGGATGCAAGTGTCGACGAGGTTGCGTTTCAGTGAGATTGGAAGGTCTCCCTTCATATACGCTTTCATGGACCAGAAGCTCTTCCAGGCGTTATCGATGCGTCGTCCGATCTCTTTGTCCTGCCTATTTTCGAAGGATACTATCTGGCCCAGGTATAAATACTCGTCGACATACTCCATTCTCTGCCCATTCACCACTATGTCGTGTTCTGCGGCGTTGGTAATGATTTTGGTCTTGGACCTATTCATCATTAATCCAACCTCAAGGCCTGCCTCGCTCAGCTGATCGAGCATAGTGGCAAGTTCAGATGATGTGAATGTTATTATTTATAATTAGATAATTAACAGAGTGTACAATAGCGCCTGCGACTGGAAGAATTGCTCAGCCTCTGTGTAGACACTGTATGAGTGTGCTTCTTAATGCCTATAAGACCATTCATAAGAGTCTAGAGCCTAAGTGCTGCCTTTTAGGTCACAAGAATATAAAAGAAGCCGCAGGTCAAAATTCAAAAAGATGTCCGTCATACTCATGAAATAAGGTATGAAGTCTTTTGATGTTAAATATTTAGCATGTTTTCATTGCGGTCATGTCCTTTATGTGTCATTGTAATAAATAAGCCGTCTAATATTTAAACAAGATTTTCAATCCTAATGTTTGTACAAGAGTATTTTGATACCGATAAATAACACGATTCCATCTTACCCTTCACAGGGCTTATTTTGGTTATATTGTAGCAGCAAGGGTATAGCCCTTAAAACGGAATTTAACCATTTAACTGCTCCAACCATTCTAGAGCTTTAAAGAAAAGTCAATTGTGTAGTATGTTGTAAGTACTGAACTTCTTTCGTGAAGATCACGTCATGACTTGATATTCATATCTGTGTATGATAGTGGTTTTGTTCACCAGAAATTGACGACGTATTTCGAATTTTACGATTGCATTGTTCTCCTCCTCATGATGTCACCAGACCATGAGGGCTATTCAATATCAGAGTATAATCAGATCCATTCATTATCCTACATACTGTAAGCGGGAATGGCAAATAATCGATTCAATTACGTATCTAGATAATTTATAAACGAGCACTCCACGCCGAACGAAGTCCGCATGACAGATCAGCCATCTTGACAGCTACCCTAGCTAGTGGTGTGTGTCATCCGATGCTTGGGCCATGCGCACAGTCAATATCCACGTTAACAATACGTCACAACATAAGCTAATAAATGTTAATTCTTCATACCCACCTTCTCGTAACATATGGGTGCTACCGAGTCTAGTATTCAATATTCCGTAAGCCCAAAACACCACCATATGGGCAGCTATAACGATTTATTGAATCCTGTAAATGACAGACCATGTTTAATATTTTTTTCACGTAAACAAATTTTTCAAAATTATTCCAAATTAAATGCAAAGTTATTTCATGCTTCCAAGGTTAAGGGCACCTCCAGCCGTCTCGTCTGGGTGAACCATGTCAGACGCTCATAAAATCTGCATATACCCGATACGTTTTCAGTATAATAATAATTCACACAAAAACTAATGATGTTGTACGTTTTAGATTGCTTTAAAAGTTTTTGTGCAAAAGATATTCACGTGACTAAAAAACCTGACTTCGTGAAAATAAATTATCTATTTCTAGATAATGAGGCGGCATTTAATATCGATCTATTCTCTCTATGGGTAATAACCATTAATCAACAGCTAAAAACAGTTCACATTAAACTTTAAAAAGCAAATAAAGTTCCAGTATAACAGTAATCTGAAGAAAGACTGCAGTTACGGTTTATGGAGCCGGTAATGATGGTGCTATAGTTATAACTATGATTCCATCTCCAAGTTTCTCATGAAGGGTGGAACAACCTCAGCTGGATCACTGTACCATGCATAAATAGGTGCAATTGTCGTATCGTAAAATTATGTTCTGCACCTTAGACACTGCGACTTTTAGCAGCAATGCAGTCGCGATGCTAACGCGCGTAAGCAGCGATACAATCGCGATGCAAAAGCTGGAAATTGACAAATTATGTACTGAATTTTGGCGACTGCATCAATAACGCGCGTTAGCATCGACGCAGCCGCGATTCTGCATCGATCCTAAATAAAATCTGTGCATTGCGTGAGTCGCGATGCTGAAGCGCGTTTTGCAAAAAGCGCGACTGCATCGATGCTAAAAGTCGCAGTGTGTAAGGGGTCTTAGAGTTAGCTAGGAAGAGGCAGAGATCTTTAATCGTTAAGAAGATCTCTGCCTCACTAATTTATAGACTCAACATTGTAATGATCTCCAGTTATTTAAGTAATACACATCAACATCTTTTTTGTCAGTCAAAGGACATTTACTGCTGAACAAAGGCCTCCCCCAAGGTTTCAACAACGACCGGTTGCATGCGTCTGCATGCAATGAGATTTGGCGATCTTCACACACTCTTTTCTTATTTACAATAATTGTATGCAAAATTTCAATAGTAAATGGAAATTCATTTTTAATTAGAAAAGGTTTGCTTTTAGATGACGGTTCGATACAGACGAGTTCAGGATCTGCTTGATTTAATAGTAGATGCCTACTAAATCATGCTGCGAAATAAATGAATATACAAAAACGTGAGCAAAATATGCTGCTTAAAATAAATTACAATCGAAATCTCATCACAACATAATCAAAGGCCGTAAAGTGTTAAATAGATGTCATTCCAAAGACAATTCAGTTTTTGTTTGCGTTTATCGATCTAGTAAATCAGGTGTTCGCTAATCGAAATTAAGCATTAATGAATCAATTATCTCAGCTCATTACTCTAAGAAAGCTGTTATCGCAGGGGTACTACGTAACTTCTTTTAGGCGATTGTGATAGCGACTGTAATAAAAATTTAAAAAAGACTAGAGTTAGAGCACATTGTGCCACATACGAATAAGTACACAGGGCGTGCATTTTTTTACAGTCGCTCTACAGTCTTCCAATACTAAATAGGGTAGCGTGTGTTTCTTGAAGGAATTGCAAAGCAGCAAGTATACTTGTACACGTACCCTCAACGTAGCAGACTATTCGTCAGCGCTTTGAAAAGCATAGGTAAAAACTCATATTTCGAGCTTTAAGTTTAAACCTTATGTAATTTAGATTCAGATTTTATTTCAAAGCTTTAAAAAAATTTTGGACACCAATCACATACATTGCTCTGATACCAAAGTAAAAGCTAATGCACTTGTGTTATGGAAATCAGACACAACCGTGGTACCACAACAACCAGGACCGAGACAATATAGAAAATTTTGATCACTATATTGACCCGTCCGGGAATCGAACCCGGGTCCTTGAAGCGGCGACGCCTTGAAACCCAGCGTGCTTAGCCACTACACCACCACGGAGGAGGAGGAGGATAAAAAAACTCAGTTGTAGCATCATAGTTTTAACTAACAACATAACCGTCAGCTATGTTCCATCGTATGGAGTTTGACTGCTCCTTTGAAATGGAAGAGGAAGGAGCAAACGAGCATGCGAATACTGTCATTCATGAAGTTCCTTTACATTCAATAACCAACAAAAGCGTGTGTTAGCTAATACCACAGTTTTGTGGTAATAGGCCCGCAGGTTAGCAACTGTTCTTAGAAGCACTTTGTAATACAAGTTAGTATTAGTAAGTAGTTTCACCTGACTGAGTTTCGTTTGACTTGAGATTTGCGCGTGATCTCTAGTTTTTTTGCTGCGTGATGTAATCGCATTGATGATTCGTAGTACATACTACGAGTTTGATTCGATACAGTTTGTTTAATTTGGGTTTGGTTCTGTACCTTTTATACAATTATTATAACAGTAACGTGGCCTTGAGATCTAATTTCAAGCTCAAAATATGAACAGAATATTGGAGACCCTTTTAAATCTACATCAGACCGTACAACACTTAAGCCTTATCGTCATAGCATCGAAGCCTTCTGAGTGGTTCCAATTATAATGGTCCTAATCGACTGATCTCTAAATACTGTCACAATCAATCATTGGTCCGATATACTCATTAGAGCAAAATTGGACGCCATTACGAAGCTAAACCAAAGCCAAGGGTCGTCGACCGAAGTCATAAAAAGATGACCATAATATCATATCGTACCTTCGATCAAAACAATTGCCATTTAATTTTAACCCTTATTTCACGGTAATAATGGCAACGGTAACTTTTTGTTTGATAAAACCGGCAAAAACATGTGGGAAGAACTGGACCCGTGTCCTTGTGATCACGAAATGGTTGTAATTTGTTAGATACCGGAACTGAAGAGTCTTATCTCAAAGGATTAAGGCTCAAAATAACTTGTGGTTCGAGTGGCAAAGAAGTTAACTTCTCGGATGAATAAGTAACGCCTACGTGGTTTTATTGAAGCGATTCACACTTTGTGATTATGGAACACGTAAAATTATCTAGAGAATAAAAGTTTTTTTTTTTCTGGTAAAAGAATGTCGCACCTATTTTATACAAAATGACATCACCACTTACTGACTAACCCGACTCAGGTAGAATTTTTTATGAAACTTTTTTTCTCAATGACACAACGTCATATTAGATAAGCGAATCAGGGCTGATTTTTCTAACTTCAAATAAGGAATATTCGTCGAATAAAATACAATACCTCTAATTTGAAAACGTCACCTATAAGTCAGCAATTATTAATGACAATTTCATTTTACAATCGGTCGTTTGGTACTTATCAGTCGGATAAGTCTTATCTGGCGTTGGTAAAATCGGCCCTAAGACATGCATGCGTATCACGGAACAATAAAACGTCACCATCACCATGCCTTTATATGTATGTAGAACAAGTTAACTTCAAATGCTCAGTTAAGTAGGTACTTAAAGTTCGTTTTCCGTTGTTAGTCCAATATTGTAAGCAATCTTGACTTCCTTTTTAACGAAATGATAAATTCAAAAATAAGATAAACACAAAGCTCACAACGTATAATTTACATATAGGCAATTCATCGTTGAATACTGAGATCTTTTTAAGTAATATATTTGATCAATTGTATTTACTGATATTATTTAAAAATATTTTTTACATTATTGGACTAGCAAAGAAAAACGGAGTTTATCAGATTTACAACAAGTACTTTTATTCAACTGGCTGCAGGTATGGATCGAAAAATGACAACTCTTCACTTTAAATACAATAATGATTTTCTGTCTGTCTGTATGCTATTAAGTAGACAAACCTAGATGTATTGATAAAATATATAAATAAACGGCACTTAAAGTATCCATTCGTGTAAATCCCACTTGCGATTTCATCGCAAACAAAACAAGTATAGCTCGTAAGACGGATTAGTAGCTTGCTCATTCATTGTTTGTATTTTTCTGAGACCAATTTATTAAGTGTCACCTTGAATTGTATGGAATAAAGACCCCATACACACTGCGACTTATAGGATCCTAACGCGCGTTAGCATCGCGACTGCATTGATGCTAAAAGTAGCGCAGTGTGTAAAGGTTGCTAAAAGTCGCAGTGGGGTTTAAAAGGTTTTTATAAGAATAAAAGTGACAACTCGATAAAAGTAGGTCTCTACTGTCTCTGTCACGGAATTTGTGAGTCTTTCCTTCTGATGTATTTTAATAGTTATTCACCACTTTAATTTGCCCCGTTTCTATTAAAATATTCACTTGAAATGGCCAACGATAGGGAATTAATGAAGTGGTTTCATAGTCTGTTGTGATTGAACTGTCATGAATTTTAATGTCAACTCCAACAAGTCTCGATTTGAGTTGTAAAGTTAGGAGCACGTGGTCAGAATCTGTAACGCGGAAGTCTGAGATCGTGGTCGACATCAGATATTTAAAAAGCAACATATATAATAAGGAAACCTGTTAAAAAAGCAACGTGAGATACACTTGGTACGATTTTTAATTTAGTAGTCCTCAATACCTGTCTTCTTACTGACCTCTAGTCTAGATTTTAAAGAGGCAGAATAACAGTCAATTTAAAATAAAACACTACTACTAACTATCTACTTAAACAAAGTGTCAAATCCATTTGTTACCACTTGATTTAGGAACCCTGGATTGCCCATAACCTTATTAGAATCCCTAGTACAAATAAACTTTAATTTCTAAGTCAAAGATAATTGTGTAAAACTAAACTTAATATAATATAAACCTAGCTAAACATATATACATAAAAAAATGTGTAACTTGGACATAACAAACCTTATAATATTGCCTTTATTTTTCTTATTGTGACATTAAAATTATATAAAAAGTGAAATAAGTTGTAATAATAATGTTATTATTTAGACATTTCAAATGAAATAAATGAATGTGGATTGTATTATTTTTTCTTCGTATTTGTATGCTATTCCTGTAGCCTGTAACATGCGACTCAAATTATTTAACAACCATCTATTTATACTATGTTGATGAAAATAAAAATGATTATGATTATAATCATATGTTTTCAAGTCAATACCAAATAAAAAGCAATAATAATTGTCAATATTACACGTTCAATTCAATATTACATTCGTTCAATATTACACAAATAAATTGAATGGAAGTAAAGCGTCTGTAGGCGGGTCACAAAGAGTTGTATCAACAAAAGACATACGCGTGCCTCCGAACCGGTGAATACACAATACACACATGTTACACCTTCCCAAATATTTATCATCGGTTTTTTCGATTGCGACCGATAGGAATGTGTTTTTAGAACCATTCGTACGAAAGTGATTACTTAGAAATCAAGCCCGTTTCTCGCAGCTGAGATTAAAATTCTGCTCGTATTACTACCAAGACTTATGTAAGTTAAAATAGAGATCCTTTGAGTGTTTTAATCCAAGTTTATACTTGAACGTAACTGAATACGTTTTAGTAAATGATGGCTAGTGTACAGGTCTAATGTCCCCGAAATATTTTAATACATTCTAATGGTATAAATAAATTGAACATATATAGTGTGGTCTTGTACGAACATAACAAAATGATATATTTTAATAAGAGGCATTGGCAATAGTGACCGAGTATTTGCGCAGCTTCTTCTCAGCAATAGCCCACAATTGTCTGTGATGTGACAAATGATGCTGTGGTAGGGTCTATGATGGGACGTGTATACTTGCTAGTAATGAACCTATTTAACATACTTTTAAATATTTTATATTCAAAGGGATGAATAGATTTTTCACTAAATCATATTTTGTTGGAGCACCGTCATCATTTGTGAACAAACTTTTTCAATACTGTTGTCTGAATCATATTGTAATGACACTACATTTGTAGTGAAATAATGATGCTAGTGCACTTATCATCATTGAATCGAAAACACACCTGTACTAGCGATTAATTCACGTTATCATCGCAAAAAAACTATCGTTGCCCAATCGATCATCATAATAGCAAAAAGTTGAATAAATAATTCATAACATGTGTGTTTTGTACACCACAGAATCACTGATGGTAGCAGTTCGACGATGTCAATAAAAAACGACGCAAATAAACGTCCCGATAGTCAAGTCACCACAAAGTTGCGAGCGAGTGTTCTGAAAAGTCCCAAAATATGTAAAAATAGTAACGAAAAACTTTTGTACGTATTCTGAAATATCGACCGACTCCATTAAGATCAGTATTATTTTCATGTCGAGAACATACCTCCGCTATTCTTTAACTGGGGAGCACGTGAATAGACTTAAAAACACCAAACCTACTCTATACCATATTAGCCTGATAAAGAATTCGATTAAGAAAATCTTAAACAACTTTTAAAAGCGGGCTCAATACGCCTCCCTGTGGGACACCTGCAAACAAGCGACCACGTTAACAGCCTTATTTTTCATATGCTAGCTGCAACCAGAGCGGCTGTGCAAACACTGCATTATTGAGTGCGTCTGTCGACAACCCAAAGCTACGTTGAACTCACTAAAACGCTCGTAGTAAAGTTAATTAAAATAAACATTGCAAAAAGAGATAACGTTATTGCTAATGAACTCGAAAAATATTTACCAAGCATTTGCATGGTAACCGCGTTGCTATGTTTTCTTTTGTTTTATTGGGACGACCATTTATTCCAGAAAATTACCGTAAGAAAAACTTGGGACTTTCATTTACATCTGACTTAGTTTGAAGTTTTTACGCAAGAATTCATTTGAGCTTTCATACGCTACATCTTCTCATTTTCTATAATGAAAAATGTACAATACCTAGCAACTTCAAACCGTGTTCATTGTTGGAAACGTCTAGAAAATCTCGTTCATCATGAAAATGGGTCGGAAAATATTTTGAATTCATCTTCAGAGCATTTTGGCGAAGACTTTTAAGCCACAAAATCCTGTGATGGAATTAATTATACGTCAGTCTTAACTATTTCAGATGATGTTCAAGAGAAACTTCCCGTTTCTGTCGGTTCTAAGCCGTCTATTGTGGTCGCATTATGACGTGAACAGGCAATCGTAATGCCTCAAACACAGCGTAATGCTCGTTCTTGTATGGCTTTTGTTCTATTAATGCGTCAACTATTTCAAGACATATTTATTTATTCGCGTATGCTGTAAGCTGCTTTGAGAACCTTTCGTGACGTTAACAACTGCATAGTTTTGGATACGTTGAGAAGTCCTCATCAGGTTCGACTTGGACAGTAAGATTTAATTTTGCGAGTCAAATGTGTAACATAAAATTAATCAAGATCATAAAGACAGTGCTTAGCTCCGGTCTGGAGATTTAATACAAAATTCCAAAGCAATCATTAATCTTTCCGCAAAGGTAGATCTGGATACGTAACCCCTTTTCATTTGACGCACATAACTAATTACCATCAGATGTCACAGAATTCAATTTAGATGGAATCCAATAACATTTTGAATAGGAGAGAGAATTAATTGAAGGAACAAGCCCGCCCCTGTTTATAAAACGAAAATATTGTGCGGTTGCAAACGGCACCATTTTCTTCAGAGATATTTAATTTTTGCCCCACTGTTTATCATATTTCGTAAGATATTAAAGACGGTGTTATTAAAAGACGGCTTAGGTATACAATATAAATTTGCTTTAGAATAAGCTGGAGTGGTATTAGGTAGAATAAGGTATTATACCTAAATCAAGGTTTTAGACATTGTTGCGATAAATATCAATAATTATTTTAAGGTAAAATTATAAGTTATTACCTCTACGTGAAGATCAGTTAAGACCTGTAAGCAAGATGGTTTAAAACCCCCTAATAATTTGTTCATTACATATCCTATGTTTTTCGTCCTAACGATTGCGCAGTACAAGTGCCAAGGCAAAGCATGTTAAATTGGATTATGTGATATATGTGTCACTGTGAGCAGATTTTCCAAATATTATTAGTTAGTAGCTTATAATAAACATATGATCCAATTATACTAGTCTGCAATTATGAAACAGCATAATTATAGTCCACGTAATTGTTCAGCCAGGTTAACTAAGCCATAAATATATTTAAACATAACTATAAAGCATAGAGTTTGACAGCTTTTTGTTGTTTCTTATATAGCCTGAGCTTAAACTTAAATCTGGAAAACCAGTCAATTGATTATATTCATCGACGAAGAAAACCCTCTATTTTTCATCGACGAAGAAAAGGTTTTTTGCGATCTCTTTTCAATTTATGTGGCAACTTACATAAAGACCCTGAATATTTTACTTGGCAAAATATGGGTATTAGCTGCGTTCAAGTGAATCGATCGGGCGAAATCGCGAAGTGCCTTACACTAGAGGAATTGAATTGGGAAGAAATGTTCCGGAGAGTCATAAATTTTATGACGCAGTAGATTCGGGAGAAAGGGGTTTCTCGAACAATTTCACATTTATGTATTTTTCACTTTATTGTTGTTAAATTAATCAGCTTTCGTGATAGTGAATGGTTGCGTCATTTTAATCTAAAATCTGTTTGAGATTTTTAAATAACTGTTTAAATAAATAGTCCACTTTTTCATGCAGAGATCACTATGATCGTTTATTTAAGCCTTTAAGCTTCATAAAAATATTATTGAGAAATATCTTCAGGTACTTGACTTTCGTCTGAAGTAGGCAACATTTAGATTATTGACAAACTATTACAAACTATTTAACAAGTCAAATCGAAACTGTTACAAAGTTGTATTAGTTTTCTCATCAAATTAACTTCAATTAGAAGTTTGCTAAGCGATATTACAAGTGGAATTTCTAATACTGTTTTCATCCTCCACTCGATAGTCAGTTAATAAGGGTCCTATTTCTAATAGAGGCGGTCAGATCCCTGAAACTTTTAACCCTTTAGGATGTTTGGTTTTATTCAAAATACCAACAAACTTATCTTGGGTAACAACAAGCGCTCTGATTAGCTGGATATTTTAACAACCTTAACCCAGTTATTACGAAAATATTATGCCTCAAAAACATAAGGTCGTATGTACAAAATGGGAAGAAATTTGTTTGTTAATTATATTTATTACTTTATATAAATATTTTTTTTTAAATTTAAATGTAATTATAAATATGTTAATATGAGTTTCAGGTAGACAGAAAAGTACAGTTTTTACTATTTTGGATTTGAAAAAGAAAATTAAAGTGATAACTTGTAAGCTACCTACTTAATAAAACTACTTACGTACTTGATAAAACTACATGTCCTTTCTTATAACTCAGGTGATCTTTATAAAGATCAGTAGTAGTAACTGGGTTAACGGGCCAAATATGCTTTACACCAGTGAGCCTATACAGTTGACAAAATACAAGTGCCTAATTAAGCATTTCGCCTTGTCTTGCTTGTTTTTATGAGTTTTGTCGGGAAAAAATACAATGGCAGGACGGAGCCAAATGTCAAGTTCGTTTACGTTTCGTTTTAGTCGTAAATGGTCAAGTCCGGTATTAAATAACTTCGTCCAGCTTCGTACACTATTTATTTTATGCGTCTTGGCATGAACATGAAGTTAGCGGAGCACCCACGACAAACCGATAAATCGCTATATGGAGAATTTGCCGCTAAATAGTCGCTAATTAGTTGTGGAAAAAAATAATTTGTCGTTTAATATTTTTTTTGTTTTTTTTGGGTGCTCCGCTAACTTCATATGAAGTTAGCGGAGCAGCCTCGCGAAATCGTCTTTGGAAGTTTCTGATCGAAATTCGACTAGGGGATAATTTGCCGCTAATTAGTCGCTAATTAGTTGTGTAAAAAGAAAATTCGTCGTTGGTTTTTTTTTTGTTTTTTTTGGGTGCTCCGCTAACTTCATATGAAGTTAGCGGAGCAGCCTCGCGAAATCGTCTTCGGAAGTTTCTGATCGAAATTCGACTAGGGGATAATTTGCCGCTAATTAGTCGCTAATTAGTTGTGATAACACGAATTTTGTAATTTCATTTTTTTCTGTATTTTTGGAGTGCCTCGCTAAGTTTACATGACGACAGCAGAGCATCCTCGCAAAAACTTCTGAAAACATAACTGATCCGAAATTCACTTGATGGATAATTTGCCGCTATTAGCCGGTAATTAGTTGTGCAAAAAAATGTCATATTAAACTTTTTTCAATAGTTTCTGGGGATTAAAGTTGGTTTTGTAATGAGGCGACAATAGTTCTCGACGCCAATAACGGAAATCGTTCGATTATAAGTTTAATGAGTCCCTAATTATGTATTTTAGAAAAATAATTACGTCGATTAATTGTAATGGGGGTTTTCTGTCTGCGCGTGGCCCCGAGCGGAGCACTATAGGTCGATAGGGCTGCAAAGAACCCTAATCAAAAATCCAACGACTATATAATTTGCCGCTAAATAGTCGCTAATTAGTTGTGGAAGGAGAAAATTCGTCGTTGAATTTTTTTTGTTATTTTTGGGTGCTCCGCTAACTTCATATGAAGTTAGCGGAGCAGCCTCGCGAAATCGTCTTTGGAAGTTTCTGATCGAAATTCGACTAGGAGGATAATTTGCCGCTAATTAGTTGTGGAGAAAGAAAATTCGTCGTTGTTGTTTTTTTTTTTGGTGCTCCGCTAACTTCATATGAAGTTAGCGGAGCAGCCTCGCGAAATCGTCTTTGGAAGTTTCTGATCGCAATTCGACTAGGGGGATAATTTGCCACTAATTAGTCGCTAATTAGTTGTGGAAAAGGAAAATTCGTCGTTGTTTTTTTTTTGTTTTTTGGGTGCTCTGCTAACTTCATATGAAAACGTCTTTGGAATTTTCTGATCGAAATTCGACTAGGGGATAATTTGCCGCTAATTAGTCGCTAATTAGTTGTGTAAAAGGAAAATCCGTCGTTGGTTTTTTTTTTGTTTTTTGGGTGCTCCGCTAACTTTATATGAAGTTAGCGGAGCAGCCTCGTGAAAACGTCTATGAAAGTTTCTGATCGAAATTCGACTAGGGGGATAATTTGCCGCTAATTAGTCGCAAATTAGTTGTGGAAAAGGAAAATTCGTCGTTGTTTTTTTTTTGTTTTTAACTTATATGGGACATTAAGGTATAATTAACATTCATTCATAATAAGCTTTGCGGTGTCAAAATGAATTCATTGACTAAGATATTTAATGCTTTAATACTTACAGTTTTCACATACTATGTAGCGCAATAATCTAATTGCGAGTATCGCGACAATACAATGTATCATGTTGGATTATTAATAAAAGATGGCACTTTAAAAACCGGAATTCGACGTCGAGAACAAACAAGTTTATAAAGTTTTCCGCACTGTCAGTGTTACCCAGTGTTGCCAGTGCCTTGTCGTAAAAAGTTACCCAAAAGCGTTCCAAAAGTAACGTTTTGAGTTTGACATAAACAGTAACGCTTTTTAAAAAAAACCGGTTAAGTGCGAGTTGGACCCGCGCACTGAGGGTTCCGTGCCACCCTAAAACTGAATTCGGGGTCCAATTACATCCACCTAGCGAAAATATCACAATATTTTTTGACAAGTAAAATAATAACAGTAAATTATTAGCCCGGTCGGTTGGTACTTACTCACTCCATACAACTTGCTCTTTCTATTTCCTCATTCAAGCTAAAGTGCGAAAGAGACAATCATATCACTTTAGATTCAATCCATACACACAAACAATACACAAAGCTATACACAAGCTTTGAGTATGCGTTTCTTTTACCGTAGATTCTCTATTAATCTTAGGAAAATTAAGGTTTTAATCCATCCCAAATGTAACGCAAAAGTAACGTTTTGTGACTTATAACGTAAATGTAACGTCAAGTGGTCAAATAGTAACGTAAAACGTTACAAAAGTAACGTTCTGGCAACGCTGGTGTTACCACATTTTGCAGACACCAAATAACCCTAGTCTACAAAATGCGGCGCTGATGTCACCAGAAGTCGCCGCCCTTTATTACCAAATGATAACGTTGTGAAAAACGTGTTACAAGTGAAAAAAAAAAATCAAATGCAAATTCATAAAATTGTAAGACCATTTTTAAAACTGATGATTACCATTTTACGGACATGAAAATTTTATTAGTATACCTAATTAGCGACTTATAATTAGCGCACTAAAAAGATTATCAATGCGAGATATTTTAAGCTATTTTCGTAGAGAACAACAATTGTACTCTTATTTCAAATTCGAAAAACTGAAAAAAACTTTATACAGCAAATTTTTTCAAAAGTCTTAATTAGCGAATAATTAGCGGCAAATTATACATCGAGTCTAATGAGCGGTTTTCTTGTCATGAGATGTTTCTATCATCGAGAGATGGCGCTAGCATCACTTTAGGAACTAACTTTTTAAACTTCATTTAAGAATTATAGCAGAGGGTAATTGCTTTTCGCCAACGTAAAAAATATAGTAAAACAATATTAATGTGAACCTTTAGTACATTAAGGAGATAACAATGCCAAAAAATAAGAATCCTCATTACAAAACCAACTTTAATCCCCAGAAACTATTGAAAAGGTTTAATATGACATTTTTCTGCACAACTAATTAGCGGCAAATTAGCGGCAAATTATCCCCCTAGTCGAATTTCGATCAGAAACTTCCAAATACGATTTCGCGAGGCTGCTCCGCTAACTTCATATGAAGTTAGCGGAGCACCCAAAAAACAAAACAAAAAAATCCAACGACGAATTTTCCTTTTCCACAACTAATTAGCGGCAAAATATCCCTCTAGTCGAATTTTGATCAGAAACTTCCAAAGACGTTTTCATATGCAGTTAGCAGAGCACCCAAAAAACAAAAAAACAAAACCAACGACGAATTTTCCTTTTCCACAACTAATTAGCGACTTATTAGCGGCAAATTATCCCCCTAGTCGAATTTCGATCAGAAACTTTCAAAGACTTTTTCACGAGGCTGCTCCGCTAACTTCATATGAAGTTAGCGGAGCACCCAAAAAACAAAAAAAAAAACAACGATGAAATTTACTTTTCTACAACTAATTAGCGACTAATTAGCGGCAAATTGTCCCCCTAGTCAAATTTCGATCAGAAACTTTCAGAGACGAGCTCACGAGGCTGCTCCGCTACCTTCATATGAAGTTAGCGGAGCACCCAAAAAACAAAAAAAAAACCAACGACGAATGTTCCTTTTCCACAACTAATTAGCGACTAATTAGCGGCAAATTATCCCCCTAGTCGAATTTCGATCAGAAACTTCCAAAGACGATTTCGCGAGGCTGCTCCGCTAACTTCATATGAAGTTAGCGGAGCACCCAAAAAAACAAAAAAAAATTATACGACAAATTATTTTTTTCCACAACTAATTAGCGACTATTTAGCGGCAAATTCTCCATATAGCGATTTATCGGTTTGTCGTGGGTGCTTCGCTAACTTCATGTTCATCGTCTTGGCGCATTTATATATTTTTAAAAATTTTATTGTAACGTGTTGTTTAAAGTAGATGCTTTGCTTAAAGAGGCAAATAATCAAACTCAATAAAACAAAGTAGGTAGGTACTTTGTTTTGTTAAAATATCT
Source organism: Pyrausta purpuralis (assembly GCA_963924145.1). NCBI lineage: Eukaryota > Metazoa > Arthropoda > Insecta > Lepidoptera > Crambidae > Pyrausta > Pyrausta purpuralis. The sequence continues at coordinate 24,342,417 of OZ001655.1, forward strand.
TCTCATATATCTGTTTTTACTCTACATTTACTCCTCACAGGCGTGCAAAAATAATTTGTATTTGAAATTTACACTTTTTCAAACGAAAAATCTGCAAGAGCTGTTCCTTTAAAAATATATATGTGTATTTACACATATAACGTTAATTGCTTATTTATTGTTAGCATAAATATTTTGTTTACTTTAGATAATGCATTATGATACTCACTGGCACTTTATTTTTTTACTAACTTTTAATATAAATATTGACGTCATTATTTTATTTAGGAAATAGTGAAATTCGTCTGTGTGTACCTAGTCTTGTTTTTTAAAGGTTAATTAACTATGCAAAAGTATAGGCACTTCATAGCGTGTATTGGAAACGTTTTAAAGTACCGTAACGTATCAATTAAGGGAAACGGCTCAGTTGAATTTACCTAATTTCTAACTGAACCTAAACGTTTAGTGAGTAAAGAGCGTTTAATTTTCATTTATTCCATCACTTTTAAGGAGCCTACAGAAGTAGGTATTATGCAAATGAAAAATGCGACATAATATTATATATTGTCCATTATAAATAAGTCAGAAATAGTGAAGGTAGAACAGGCCCCAAGTCTAAGGAATATGGATGAAGGAAAACATATGTACACAGGAAATAAGGAATAGTTTATTAACAAGGTTAAGATATTAGGCTTGGAAGGTTCGTAGCTTGAAAATGAGGTATGATTCGGGTTGGAGTTCGGATTTGCAGATCTTGGCCTATGGTTGAAACCTGTAATCAATCATCCAACGATTTTAAGATAAAGTTAGGTTAAGTTACGATTGATTGTAACAACATTACATTAATGGTAGCTATCAATCAACTTCGCTGGGTAATAAACAAATTCGGGACCAGAACGAGTAGATTAATCTGAAAACAGACAGACGCCATTGATGCGTTTTTTATCGGAATTGAAAACACCTATCGACTTAAATTGCTTCCTATTTATTTATAAATTTTAACTAGCTAGGTAACCAAGACATACTATTTGATTATTTAATAGTCAATTAAAATTCTCGATCATCCGTTTTGCGTGTTAAATTTTCCTGTATCTTTAGTTCTAACTATTATTTTGTTTTCGATTGTGTCTATTTATTTCTCTCACTTTACACCTACCTATATGGTATTTGTCTTTTTGGCTTTTGGAGCAAAAAATAACAAGACGTTTATTTGTTTTCAGTAATGTTGACGAGTTGAGACAATAATCCACGACTAGATGTTGACTTTCGAAGTTCAGAACAAGATAATAGCCGTTGCGTATTACAGCGTTAACTGCTTAGGTACCTACATTAACTAATTCAAAACTACATTTCTCTTATCTAAAGCCGGAGCACACTATCTCAAAACAGGTTTTCCGATGTGATTTATACCACAACAGGCGACCGGTCGCCTTAGAAACGGTGATATTCTCGAATGTAAACAACGTGAGTAAGGTGTTTATCAGGGTTCTACCAACCTTCAATAGCCACGACGTGGTCTCGAATCTGCTGCGCCAGCAGGGGGTCAGGCACCAACTCCACCAAATCATACAGCGCGTAGATTGAAGGATGCACACTTTCGAACCGCTGAATCTCCTGTCGTATCGACAGGGATGTGTTCAGGCAAGCCTGGGTATGTTGTCGACTGCACATAGTGGATCTGTAGCCCAGCATTTGGCCAGGAGAACTCAGCTCACAAACACAACACTACACAGAAAGATGCATTCTCATTTCAACGCGTGTACGGCACGCAGCGGCGTCCTAAAACATCTCAAATACTTAAAACACACGCGTCCGATATCACGGAGTTGTTAAACACAATGTCACACAAGATAAACACTGATCACAATTATTTAATTGGTTATAAATGCAACGTAAATAAAGTAAACAACAATTGAACGCGAGACGCGATGACGAAAGCGTAAATCGACCACCCTGGTGGCGGCCATTACCAAACTGTGGCGCTGTGACGTTTTGCTCGCGTCCAAGCATGAGCTGTCAAACGCCCTTTGCTTCGACGCTAGTGCCACCTAGCGAAGTTAATCAAACCTAATTGATACGTAAGATATAGCGATGAACAAGCGATTCCGCGATAATGTAATAGATGTCGCTTTATAATAAAATCTTCGCCAAGGAAATTGGAGTAATAACGATGTTTTTAGGGTTGGCCGTGAGGTTTTTTTAGCCTTTGTCGCCCGTTTAACCATACTTTTATCTGATTGTGCATAGAGCTAGTATTTGCTCATAACATTCTAACAACAATCTCGAAACTGAAATACTTTCCTTATTTGTATTTTGTTTGGCTAAAGATTAGGATTAAGCAATGTTTTGAGAAGAAAAGCAACTGTTATATTTGGGTGTATTGAAATAATGAGTCATTATTTACCTTTAGGTATTTTTTACTGATAAACTGTTTGGCAATAGGTATGAAGACAAATAAGCAGCTAACAAAACATGTTTGTTCAGACCTAATATGATTTCATCTCATCTTAGGAGAAAAGCACAGTCTATAAGGATTCAAAGCGGAACTGTGATAGAAACACAGAAACAAAATTTAATAATTTATTCTGATAATAGGTATTATCAGAATACATTAAATAAATTAAATCGTTAATATTGCGTAGTAGGTACTACGCAATATTAACGGCGTAGTAGGTATTTACGAAATGTTCATGGCAAATTATAGAACTAATCGGTTACCTACTGTCTATCTCTAATATTGTCATTGGTAGTTTAATTAAATGATCATGCATTTTTTGGTTTAATAACTTTATTTCTTAAAAGAATTACAGATAATTCACTTACTGAGGAATTACATTACATAAATAGTTTAAATAAACATAGCATAACGAACGTACTCACATCTAGGTATAACAAATTAAGTTAGTAAGTTCAGATTAAATGGAAACAAAAATTAAAATAATGTCGGGTAACTCACAAAAAACATCGAGTCAGGACTTGAGTGTGACAAATAAAACACGTCTGTCAACCACGGATGTAAAGCGCACCGAGCGTACATGCTTTATGGAAGTGGCATGTTGTGAGGAGGTGGTGTATTTTAGAATTTTTAGCGTATTTTTCATATTCTTGAATTAATTATAGTTTCGTGTTTTTTTTATTGTATTATTTGTATTTTATTACTATTGTTTGTTTTTTAAATATTATGTATTATGTACGTAGTTTTTTTTTTATATATACATTTTTTATAGTTTTTATATGTATTATACGATAAGCTTATATGCCTTCAAGCAAGTATGATTTTAATTTATTTTTAAAAGTGGTTAATAATTTTGCGTCGATTTGCATTTGACCACGATCACTATTCGATTCGATAAGCCATTCGTTTTAGGTTTCGGCTAGATTTTCTAATCATTTTTTTGGGTTAAAAAAACGGAACCCATATAATTTCGTCTAGTCTATCTGTCTGTCCGTCCGTATGTCACAGCCACTTTATCCTAAATCTAATTATCGTTTTACGATTCCGATACAAAAAATATAAAATGATGACATTTGAGGTGGGCTCCCCGTTTACGTTACGCTTTTTTTCGTTTGTAATATAGACGCTTTCAAAGTCGCAAAATGGGCGTCCCACTAGTAAAAAGTTTGAAACAATATATATTATGTAGATCTTTATCTTTAAACGAAAATTTGTTAAACAAGATTCAGCTTATACTTTTTAAGATATAGCACATTTTCAACAAACGCTAATATAACTTAGTCCTTCATACAAATACTATGAAAATAAATATATTTTTGCTGACATATACATAATATTATGGTATTTTGGCTAAGTGGAAGTAAGTGGACCCCTAATTCAAATCAAGTTTGCACAGAACCCACGGTGCGCAAATCCCACTCGCACTTATTTGAACGGATGTCGATATCATTTTGGTAACTTCAATATCATCATCATATCTCATCATCTATAATCATCTTCAATAAAATAAAAAAGTTGCATCGGATTAAATCGAAAATTTATTAATTATTTATTTCGCGCCGTTTCTTTACAGCAATCAAAACTTAAAGATAAATTAGTTTATAAAAAAATAAAATTGAATAAAAATGTTTTTGTTTGCTCGGGGATGTGTATGTTTAGTATCTAGGTATAGGAGAAGAAAAACTGAAACAATTACCTCCGACGCGGCCAAGAAAGGTTCGTGGCACCCAGAACACGCTACCCGAAATTAAATACCTTGCAAACTTATACCAGCCTCGTAGAGTCAGAAAATAAACTTTACAAATAAGTACATCAATCAATAATACTATTGGGTGACTGAATCAGCAATTGATAGTAGAAAAAATCGTAATTTTTCACCCTTCTTGCGACAGATCTTAGTATAAAAAGCTGTCCATTTTATAGCTGCAATGGATGTAACTACTATTAATAATATTAAAACTGTTTGAAGATCCAGCACTACATGAATGTATTTTTCTGAGGGTGAGTTTAGTTCCACGACTATACAGGATGTTGTTTTGGTCAGTGCCATTCAACTCAGGCATAATAATAAGAGTTTGCTCTCTTAAAAATATTATATTTTCTTTAAATTTTATGCAAATTTTAGAAAAGATTATTTATGTAAGTATATTAGTAGCTTCAAATTAAGTCGTGTTATTTTACGCCGCCTCAACCGTTTCTGCTTCACACAATGGTTGACTGGTAGAGAATGCTTTAAGCATTAAGTCCGCCATTTGTACTTTAGTTTTGTCAGTGCAATAAAGAATTAAAAAAATAAAAGAAAACCTCTTCACATCATTCTGAAAAATTTCAAAACGAATGGAGAAACTCGCACCCTCTCGCGTTACTAGCCCGTGTCTAAGTACGAAATATTACGCCGTAGCTAGTAAGCTACGAAGAGGCTACCCGGTGTTAGTAGTTTTGACTCGCTCGCTGTATCGCATTAATAAATTGAGTTGGAGGTTTTTTTTCAAATATTTATCTGGCATCGGTATCATTTGTATAGCAGCCCTGAGTCGCACGTCGCTGACCTTAACAACACCATGTAGGTATATTCTACATAGATGACAGATGTAGGGGTATAATGTATATTGGAAATTACTGCTGATTTGTTGTACCTAACCATACTTTTTGGTCTAAACGTGGCAAAATGTTACTGAAATCGATGCTGAGCGCTCTACTTTCGCTTAAACATACAACATTAACTTTTATAACGGGAGGTCAGTTGGTTTTTCAGGGCTTTCAGGTAAGGCTTGCAATACATTTAATAAAGGTTTTGTGCGGCTTCACAATAAACAACCAATCTTACAATTATTTTATATACTGAAGCCTTGATAGTGGACCAAGCAAATAAATTAAGAGCGCTTTCACATTTAGGTGACTTTAGCAGTGCGACACGGTCGCGCGACAGTCGTGCTGCTATTTTTATGCAAATAATAATAGCAGTAGTGGCGTGCGACATCAGCGCGGCAGCAGCGGATGCCCATACATAAAAAAAACTACAATAAAAATTAAAACTGACTTCAACATAAAGTTAATTTTATTTCTTTATTTTTAGTAATTTAAGGAGGGGGGGGGGGGGAGTTGCACCTTATGACTCTGTTCTTTAACAAGGGACAAATTACCTATCATAAGTTCTGTCATTACAATTACTAAACTTCTAAGCGTTAATCAGCTCAGCTCCACAAAATGTTAACTTTCAGACGTAACAACATGGCAACATTAAGATTCTAGTAAAAAAAACACTATACGTACCTTTCAAATTTTAGGGCTTCCCTCGATTACACCAAGATCCCATCATCAGATCCTAAATTGGTAATAATGTGACCAACTAGAAGGTAGATCCACTAGGTAAGCGAAAAAATTTTTCGAATCGGTTAACAAATGACTGAGATATAAGGTAACATAGATACAAAAAAAACATACAGTCGAATTAATAACCTCCTCCTTTTTTGAAGTCGTTTAAAAACAGCGGCGGTACTGCCGCGCGACTGCCGCACACCACTACTGCTATTTATGTTGTTGATTACTACTTAAGTTCCACCATAGTAGACCATAGCTTCATATGGTTGTTAAAGTTAAGCAATACTTATTTTTTATTATTTTGACAGAATTGTTATAACGACCCGTGCCGTGAGTAGCTTGAAATGGCTGATTTGAATTGAATTCATCTAATCTAATCGCAAGTTTGAAAAATGGCTTTTTGTAAGGTAATAGTTATTTACAAGTAACTGAAAAATATTCTCAGGTGTATTGAGGTACTATCCCGTCTGCATATACAGTCATGGCCATCTTATTATGGACATCATCAAAAAATAGTCAATTTCCGTACCAACTTTAACTGAATAAGAGATCCAATTACTTTCACTTAGCCAAAATACCACAATATTTTGTTGACAGCAAATGTAACTTTGTTTTTCATAGAATTTCTATGAATAACAAAGTTATGTTTGCAGTTATTGAAAATGAACTCTATCTCAAAAACCAATTTTCATTGAAAAACCTTGTCAAGATCTACAGCATTTATTTTATTCAAAATTTACAAAAGCTTAGTTTAAAAGTTAGAGGGACGCCCCTTAGGAAGAGTTTATCTCTCAAACGTTAGACTTTTAGAGTAAATGGTTGTAGGAACCTCGATGTCATTTTAAAATACCTATTTATAGACACCCTACACGCATAGGTTTGACTATTTATTTTTATTATTTTAGGTTTTAGTTTCATGTATTGGGAGCCCACCCTTAAATATATTATACATATTTTTTTTTATGAGAAACCTACTAAGTTTCAACTGTGTTATACTAATAGTTTCAAAATAAAAGGGCTGTGACATACGGACGGAAAGACATACAGGCTTGACGCAATCATAAGGGTTCCGTTGTTTTGCCATTCGGCTACGGAACCCTAAAAAGTAGATTTATTTTGCTCAACGCACTACCTACATTGCCGGATAGAATTACCCGTATTTGTTACTATTATTGTATTAGAGCAATTCAGCTCTGCAATTACATTAATATTATATCGTTGCATTGTGTTTTATACTCGTATATCGTAGTATCATAAAACTGATCCTAGTGATGTCTCAAACTTGCATATGGTGTACTTATCTAGAATTATAGTACCTACAACTTATTATGTGGAAAAGAATACCTGGCTCAATCTTATTTTTAAATAGTTTTGTAAAGATTATGTTTGGTTTTGGTTTGGTTTGACGACCGCCGTGGTCGAGTGGCTAGCACGCTGGTTTCAAGCGTCGCCATCTCGTGAGGTTCCGGGTTCGATTCCCGGTCGGGTCAATGTAGAAAACGATCTTATCTATATTGTCTCGGGTCTGGGTGTTGTGGTACCTACCACCGTTGTTTCCGATTTCCATAATACAAATGCTTTAACTACTTAGCTTGGGATCGGAGCAATGTTTGAGATGTTGTCAAATATTTATTTATTTGTAGGTACGGACAACAGCACGTCAAGGTAAACACTGCGGTATCTTATTCAGTTGTAATATGGACTAGTTTGCAACAAAAGTAGGTAACCTGATGTGCTGGCCACTGCACAAACTTTTTCATTTCGATATTGAGTGTAACAAGAAATTCGGCTATTCATTATTTAGTGTTACACAGGAAATCACTACGAAATTATCGCAGCATGCAAACATACATATATTGTTTAACTAAGGCATGATTCGAACATTAGATAAGGAATATTCGTTGAATAACGTACAATGCACCAAAGATCTTATACACACTGCTACTTTTAGCAGCGATGTTAACGCGCGTTAGTATCGATGCAGTCGCAAACTGGAAACCTTTACTACACACTTACACTGCGCTACTTTTAGTATCGACACAGACGCGATACAGAAACTGGAAATTGTCAAATTATGTACTGAATTTTGGCTACTGCATCGATGCTAACGCGCGACTGCATCGATGCTAAATTAAATCTGTTAGTTGTGTAAGTCACGATTTTGGACACCTGTTTGGAAGCCTTCATAGGTCGACTTATATTATGCAATTCCATCGATATCACATACATACAGTTCGAATTGAATACCTCCTTTTTTGAAGTCTGTAAATAAATAGTATCTACTATGCAGTCGCGCGTTTTCAATGGGATGCAACGACGACTGCACGATGCAAATGATCTTTGATTCTTTTACCAGTTGATCATTATGTTATATTAATAGATAATTCTCATTTCTTTTATTAACCACGTAAAAAGATTGTTAAAATACTTTTCTCCTTTGGTTATTCGTGATTTACAGTTTTACATAAAACCAGTTAATTACAACTTTTATCTGCAACGATAACAACAGGTGTTTGAGTTATTTTATTACATTCGCTATCTCTTTATAAACACAGGTATGTTTGTAGACAAAACCTAATTAACATCCGTACACGTAAGCTTATTAAAACACTGCGGAATGAGATTTTATATATCTATACCATATAAAGGATAGGCATTTATATATATATATACAGGTTTGAGAAAATCTCTCCAACAGCCTTTATACAAAGATACAAAATTTTAAAAAGCTGTTGATCAAAATCTTCCTCCCGTTCCGACATCGTTGCACTTTGGAAGGCGTTGGTTCATTTTGAAACACCCAAACTGTCGACATGCGCTTGTCTTCTGGATCGTTTAGATAAATCCAGGATCATCTGTAACAATGTCGTAAACACGCCGAGATGAGCCTTTTTCATACTTTATCAGCATATCACGGCACCATTCCACCCGAGCCTGCTTCTGAGCGTCGGTGAGGTAGTGCGGCACCCAGCTTGAAACCATCCTCCTCATGCGAAGATGCCCGTGTAGAATCTCTTGAACGCGTCCCGATCCAATCTTCAATATGTGTTGAATCTCCTGATATGTAATTCGCCTATTATCTTTAAATAAATTTTTCAATGCTAGAACGTTTTCTTCCGTAATAACCGTCAAAGGGCGACCGCTTGATTCTTCATCCCTCAAGGTTGGTCGACCGCGCTTGAATTCGTTATACCAACGATACACGGTGGCCTTAGAGGGGCGTTCATCCATATATGCCATTTGAAGTCTATCGAACGATTATTCCAGTTTCAGGCGACATTTGAATTCGTAAAAAATCATAGCACTAAAATGTTCCTGGCGCAGATTCATTTTCAGTCAGACACGATATTTTGAATTGAACACACCTATTTTTACTTATAAATATTATTTATTTTCGAAAAAGATTCTAATCGGCCAGTCTCCCATGTATAAAAACTTTTTTCGCAATACTTTCTGAGTGGCCTGGTATTATAGAAAGTTTGTAATAATTTTCATAACACACTTTGCCGCAATGAATTACCTATCTAGATACAAAAATATTAGGTTTTTCTGATTTCACGACTCCTTACAAGTTGATAAATTGTGGCGACCCCCTGCCCTGCCCTTGTGTCTAAAATTTACAACGGCTAATGTTAAAAAGACTACAATGTTTTCATCGGCGGAGTGGTCCCGGTGACTGATTCAACATTTCTGGTTTGTGTGTAAAATTATGGTTTTGTTTAAATTAGTGCGCGCTCTAAAAATTTTGCTCTGTAATGCTTTCTAAAAAGCCTTTAAGACCCCTTACACACTGCGACTTTTTAAGCATCGATGCAGTCGCCCGTTTTGAAAACGCGCTTCAGCATCAAAACTCACGCAATGAACAGATTTAGTTTAACATCGATGTAGAAGCGTGACTGCATCGATGCTCACGCGCGTTAGTATCGATGCATTCGCGATCCTAACGCGAAAATTAGCGCATTGTGTAAAGGCTGTCAATTTTCGACTGCATTGGTGCTGCATCGCGACTGCATCGATGTCATAATGATCACTTAATTTTTGCATTTTTACCGTTTTGTAGATCTAACATTTTACATCAACACTCGACAGCAAACAAAAATGCCACCACGATCGAAGCGAGCGCGAAAAAATTTCTTGAAATTAAGATTTATTTCCCTGGGTCGCAAACCACAGGTTAAAAAACACTGATTTAGGTAATTTTGGCTCTTAAGATGCATATCAATGAATTCGATTTATTGTATGAATTTCTGCAAATGCCAAAAATGTGAGTCACGATCTCTTTTACTTTCGCTTCCAATTTAGATTTTAGGATGAACCCTGCTTTTCGCTCCGAGCAGAATAAAGTAGAATTGTTTCTAGCGGCAAGCTAGACTAAACGCGGTCTCTCAAAACAGTGCTATATTTTGCTTATTTCTAAAGTTTGTTTTGGTGAAAGACTTTCATTGAAAGGTTACCAAGGGAAGGTTTATACATAATTTATCTAACGTGCCCATGTGAGGAAAATACTATGTTGTGGAGGCTCCAATTGATGCTAAAGTTACGAAAATTATTTGATTAATAATTAGTGTCAAAGAGAATAACTTGACTTTCCATCAAAGGCCTGACGGACGCATGTGAAATTGGTTATTTGTAGAACCGTGTTTTCTTCTGACTCTTCTGAGTAAGCGTTCGCGATCGCGACAATCATTCATCATACAATAAAAAAAACCAAAATAATGAATATATACCTATAAACATTTTACTCCATTAACCTTACCCAGAAGAAAACACTGTTCTACAAATAACCAATTTCACATGTTCTACAAATAACCATGTCATGAAGATCCAGCTCTCTCGAACTAAATAAGCGATATCTTCCATCCAAATGATACGCTCCAAATAAACTGGGTTCGAACAAAGGCAGCCATTGATAGTGACCAATAAAGCATGTGTGTTCGCCCAGAACTAATGTCTACATCCACAAAGAATCGAATTGCTTTTATCGGACAGTTGTCGCCGAATTGAGACGGTATTTAAAGATTTGTCGCTATTTACAAAACCTTAAGTATTTATCCAAAATAATCTTACCTACTAAAATCGAATTGAAAGAAATCTTTCGTAAAATATTGTTCACTAGCAGTACTGGCGAATTCCGCCGGTGTCTTGTTCGGGACAAAGTAAACCCAACAACGTAGAAATCATTTGGAAATGTTTGGCAAAAAAACGTGTTTCAAAATATCATATCGCAAACTACATATTTACGCAAATTTTCATTTGGCAAAAAAACGTTTGTCAAAACAACTTAATGCAAATTTTTAATTAGCAAATCTCTTTTTGGCAAATTATTGTTTAACAAGTAACTGTTAGGTCATGTTTCATTTCACCATATACATATAATTTCATCAAATGTTTCATTCGGAAAAACATACTCTTCGCAAAATATTGCATGGCTAGCGATTTCGTACACTGGGTCCGATTCGGGAATGAAGGAGGGTGTTAATGCAAAAGTGTTCCATATAAACATTTATCGGCAGTAATCTACAGCCAAAATTACGTAATAAAAATAAAGTGGCAAACAACTAGGTAATCAAATATTATGTTGAACCTGGAGTTTATGGTTACTGTTCTAACCTAACCTAGCGGATTTTACTGAGATGTACTTTTTGTTTTAGAAAACTTCAAGCCCAGGCATGTGCAAAAAGTACGCATCAGACTTGACTTTATGCGAAGTGATAATTTGACCTTTTTTGGTATATAATATATATAAAATTTAGAAATTTGCTATGTTAACATATTTCTAAATAAAACTTGTCAAAGTAAGAATTTGACAAATGATGATTTAAACAAGTGAAAAGTACATTTGCTAAAGATTCATTTAAGAAATGAATCTTGGGCGCTAAGTTTTTACGGAAGTGACATTTGACGGAAAACAGTTTGGCAAAACGGAGGGATCCTAAATAATTTATTATTTAAAAAAAAAAACTCCATGTACAAAAAAGGGTACATATAGCGGACTAAATGCTTAAAAACATTCTCTACCTGTCAACCATAGGTCTTAACAAAGAAAATACAGGCGGTGACGGAGAAAATAAAAAATCGGTCCACCCATTTCTGAGTTATACGTGGTGAATCTAACACGACTTTCTTTTACGTAATAAGAAGAAGAAGTAATCTTGTACATGACGTATAGCAGAATGCTAAAAAGCTCTACAGAATCATCAAATTTCGGTGTGGAAACGTTTTTTTTTTTTTTAAATCAATCAATCTAACCACGGATTTATCTGAATGTTTCTTGCCATAATAGTTTTTAAAAGTTTAAGTTTAGTTTTCTCAAGAGAGCTCCAGAAAATAATAATGCTTGGAAATAGTATTTAGTTTTATTAATTGTACCTCTTGGTATGTATGTATTAAGGACCCATAAGCATGCCATGCCCCATTCACAAAAGAATAGCAACCAGACTCTTGCATTCACAAAAATTTCATCTATTGACCTGTATCTAACACTTCACTAGCTGTAACACAAGCACGTTTAGCTCTGATAGTCCCTCAGTTCGGTGAGACTAGGCCCGTGGCGCGGACGCTAGTGTTGTGTTCCCGTGAACTTATGTCAGCACGCGATGTCTAAAGTCAAGGTAACGAAATTGATACGAATTCATTGACACAAAACGACGCTCGGATGGACCCGGTCGTGTTTTGTTTATCTGTGCAGTTTTTTTTAGTGCCATGCGAAGGAATTAGGCAGATTTTTATGATTTTTTTATTTTGTTTTGCATAGTTTTGGAAACTTGGGTGTTATATATATATCACAGTTATGTTACAAAGTCAAAGTGCAGCGAATCGAAAATTTAGAATTTTTTTTTGTCTCAATGCGACTTCAAATGCATTTGTGTAATTCGGAAAGTCTGTCATAAAAAAACCTTTAAGTGTTTATACTATGGTTCATTTACATTATTACAATACATACCTTGTTTATTAAATTAGCTTGTTGCTTGTTTGTCTACCTTGTTTATTAACTGCTGAAGATGTCGTTAAAACATTATATTTATGGCTAAATTTAAACTTTTCATACCCGTACCATATCTATTTATATTATTTAAAAAAAATAGAAATATACTTATCTTGCTAACATAATTTTGACATGACCATTTACTAAGTGAACCATTTAGGGCCGATTTTACCAACGTAAGATAAGACTCCTAAGACTCATCTGACTGAATAAGTATAAAACGACCGATTTTAAAATGACATTTAAATAAATCATTGCTGATAAATAGGATGTTTTCATATTAGGCATATTGTATTTTATACAAGGAATATTCCTAAACTGATGCTGGAAAAATCAGGTCTTAGTCAGGTTTTATTATAATCATATTCACATTAAAATTATTTTTACAATTGCAATAGGACTCTTCAAGATTCTTTCATGTAATGTTTTACAAAATGTATGTAATCCAAAACAGTTTTAAAACTACATATGTACAAATATTTGAAGACAATGTCGCGATCCTCGATCAATAAACGAAATCATAGTGTTCATGTGCGTCGTCAAAATAGTTCAATTCGACACTCCCATCCACTTCTTTTTATGGCTCTATTAAGAGTTACATTGGCGTGGTGCTTCGTTTAATAAACTAATTACGATTCTAGTCTACTGTGTAGATAAACGATCCTCAGAAGTGGTTAATCTGTATGCTGCCAGCGTCTTTCATTAACCTAAAAGGAGCATTTCTTTTTTTGTTTTGCTAAGAATTGTACATACATACGACATGGCTTGGGCATCCTAATATATTCTATTGGCATTCCTTGGCGACTTCTCGTCTGAAAAAGACGAGAATTATTAACACACAAAAAAGGGAATGAGACGAACAAATGAATGACATACTTGTGATACAATGTAGCAGCAAAACATAAAAAAAACAAATAGTTATCTGCGAACACAAACAAAGTTATCTGACAAAAATAACTTACAACTAAGAAATAATATAAACAAACATTAATGACAATTTAAAAATAGACACATGACTTATGTATTGTACTATTTATCATTAAATACATTACTTAAAATTCAAAGAACAATTTCCGCGCATTTCCTCAAGCCTTGATAACAAGAAAATCCTCTACCAATGAACGTGATAAGCTTAACAATTGATTAAATGATTGTATATACTTAATTGCAAGCCACCGGATAAATGTCATGGAAAGTACTCCTCCGATACTTAAAAAAATATCGCGTGACTAAATGACTTACAGAAGTATTTGTCATGTCATGTGGTATAATTCAGTATTACATATATCCTTTTATACACATGGGTTAAGTATTTATGTATGTTCGATTTGTTTTTACTCAATGGTTAGTGATAAAGGTCTAAGATTTATGTATGAAAGGTTGTAAATATCATTTGTAGAGGTAGAGAAATATGAGGTAATTGTTAACTTATTATCAGTGTACTAGCCCAAAGAAGTCATGATTTAAAAAATAATTTAAATTCACCTTTATTTCTGATACAGTGCATTGATTCAGAGAGCCGTATCACTCATCTGGTAAACAAATGTTATCCTGAAGTTTTTTCTTCCGATCTAAAGATCTAATACCCTTTGCCACTATCAGTGACCGCTTTTAGCAGCACGTGTATTTGTTCATCAGTTACAGCAATTTCAGGTCCATAATGAACTATTTTTAATAATCAACTCCCACTTTGAAGCTAATAAAAGATAAAAAATCATCTAAACAGCGGCAGTACCTCTTTTGTTATGGTCACGGTCATCGAGACCTAAACGCTGGAGGAAAATGCGGTATATAAAATTGACGTGTGATTATTATGTTTAAATATTAGCGTTATCATAGTAAAAGGAAAAGCAGAAGGCTCACATTGAAGGCGAAAAGAAGGTTCAGACCAAAGTTTAATACTTTTGTCAGAACATAATTCTGCGAGGGCGAAATAAATCTGTAGCTAAAAGCATTAGTCAATCTGTCAATAATATGTTAATTTCTTGAACTTGAAGCAAGGTTAGGTATAATAGAAATGAAACGTATAAGAGAAGCTTTTTTTGCGGAAATGCCTACAGAAACCTTATTAACTGATGAATAATAATAAGATGGAGAAGAATTAACTGAAAGTTGTATGTTAGCCGCTGAGCTAAAATTTCGTTCCGCCAAACCGTAATTCTGCCAATATTGGGCGGAAATTGAGAACATTGTGTTTGCAGTATAAAAAAATAGTTTCCGCAGGCTATTTTAACAGGGCGGGGAAGGTCTGTTTTAGTTAAACTTATTTGATAATCCCTTTGACGTTATCTAACTTCAAACTTATCTCGACTCATGCGGGCTTAGAAAGGTAGCCATTTTCAACTATAATAATAAAGTGACCATAGTACCAATAATTCTTCCAACGACAAGCATCATTCCAATACAATAACACCAATCCCTTCTGACACTCAATCTATCAAAGTACAAACACATACAATTTCAGAAAGCTGTAATCCCTGACACTTGTCGAATTTTGAGAAAGTTTTTACAACAGGAGTCAACTGCACATACGTCTCCAGACCAATCACACCATACCCGCCCCAATCGCACTCTTCCAAGCACACCCCACATAAATCCCCAGCCACAAAAGTAACCGAATCACCAGTTACACCAGCTGCAGAATCTCTGTGAAACTAAACTAAAATGTAGAGACAGCATTGGCTTAGGCCCGTGTTCTTAAAAACACCAGGGCTCTAAGAAAAAAATCTGAATACAAATAATAGTAATAAATTGTTTATAAACTATTTGCTTAACTATGGTTAGTACGTATTTTTTAGGTTGGGTTGTAGTCTTATCGTGAGCCTTGCCTGACTTGTCGATTCGCACTTAATATAAGTAAATCTCGTCTATGATGTAATCAGTTATGTGTTTGTACATATAACTGTGTTTAAGTCTAGGTTTAAGTTTATTGATACCATCAACAAAAGCCTGCCATATTCTTCATGTTTACTTGTTTATTTTTGTTACAAAACACAGCTGTTCCTAGCTCATTTTGATTCACCAGTATTCACAATGACCTTTGACGACTCAGCAAAGTCTCAATATCATTTGAAATTAGAATTACCGATGCTTATTGTAGTGGTATCCATAGTTATATAGATACACACCATACTCATACATACAAAGATACTCCAGGCAGGCCGTATGGGGTGCTATATTAGTGACACATGTCTCTAGTTTAGAGGTCTAGATATCAATGGTCATAGTACGAAAGTCAGGAGTGAGGGTAGCGAAGGCTATTGCTGTGCGTGCTTAGCTTCCAACATATTTTTTTTGGGAGTCATGTGTAAGTAAAGGAATACGGAACACTATTAACAAATTGTACGTAGATGTGCTTGCACTGCGCTGACTGAAGGAACATCGAAATCTTTCGGAGTCCCTTCAGCAAATACTAACCCAGGGCTGCGGAAAAGTATCCAAGGCCTGCGCCAAGAGTAATAGTTTGTCCGACTGGTTTCAGTATGTATACCCAATGGGTTAGTCCGTAGTGCCACAATAACCCTAGTAATCTCCGGAATGAGTAAGGATATTTTCTAGTCCTCAAAAAGTGTTACTAACCCTTTCGTTGCTATTTCTTCAATGCTGTCCCATTTTTCATCTTCATTTAGGAGGTATGCTCTTGTCAGTGAGTTTTCTCCATTCCCCTCTATTCCTTTCCATCTTATTGGTCTCTTTTTCCCTTACTGTTTATAAAATACACTTGGAATCGGAGTCAGAATCAGGTGAAACGGGCTATTTAACCGCGACAGAACGGAGAAAATGTCTTTCGTTCTAGAAATCATTTTCATCGTCTTCAACGTTGAGATACCACAATGTAGTTTTGATTGTGCTTCTATCTTTCTAGGTGTAAAAATGTGAAGTGCTCATAACAATAAACGCGCAAACTCACGCGGGTCATCATATAATATAGGACAGACACGCGCCTGCCAAGCCAGGATCGAGTTACCGGCCACTTCCCACTTCCTACATGATTCGCACACAGTGGAAGTGTATGTAGTAAGCTTCGTGTTTGTCAATAACTCCTCGTCAAACCACTTAACGGTCTAAACCTCTTGTACGAGTGAACTCAAATATTGTATAAGGATTATTTGTATGTTTATTAGGCATTACGTTAATACGCTTTTAAGCCAGCTACGCTGCGGCCTCATTTGTCGTGCTCATGTAAAAATCAGTGCAATAAAAACATTCATTGACTAAATTCAAATATACATTTGATTTATTTATTTAAACTTTATTGCACTGTAAGTTGTACAATTGGCGGACTTAATGCCTAATGGCATTCTCTACCAGTCAACCACCTGGTAATGCAGAGAGTTTAATGAGTGGCGGAATATTAATAATATGCGATAAGAGTGGTAAGAAAAGAAGTAAAATGCACTAACGTAAACATACATACTAATTTTACACAAATATATAAAAGGGTACATACATACATAAGCAAATGAATGATAAACATACATAGAATACATATACTTAATAAATACAAAAAATATGAATGATAAAGGTGATGATAATGACGACATTCAAAGAACACAAATAAAAGAAAATGGCTGTTAATTCTGAAGAGAGCCAAGGTTAAGATAGTGGGTGCGGAGAGACTTTTTAAAAGTAAATTTGTTGGGGGACATTCTGATTTCATAGGGGAGAGAATTCCAAAGTTGAATCGCAGAGATGGTTAAAGAGTCCGACATAAAGCCGGTCTTGAAAAGAGGTGTGAAAAGAGTGAGATTATAGAGTGAGGGTTACGAAGTATGTTAAAGAGAGTGCACAGGATTCTTATTTCTTTGCGATGTCGGATGGGAATCCATTTAAGCTTGAACCGGTAAGCAGAAATGTGGTCGTACTTACGGAGACCGAAGATAAAGCGAATACCTTGTTGAGGAGACGGTCAAGTTTATTGAGATAAGCTTCACTGATATTCGTACAGCAAACATCGGCGTAGTCGAGAAGAGGAAGGACGAGAGACTGTACAAGAAGAGTTTTAGTATGAGGAGGGAGAAAGTTTTTAAATTTATAGAGAGCCCGTAAAGTGGCGGTTACTTTCCTGCTGACCTCGGAAATGTATTTAGACCAGCAGAGGGTGCTGTCCATGTGTAGCCCCAGGTTCTTGACATTTTCAATGTAAGGTATCACGGCCTCATTAAATAAAATCGGAGCAGTGGAATCTATGTCGATCTTTACCAACTGCCTTGAGCTGCCAATAATGATGGCCTGACACTTGGACGGATTCACTGATATCCCAAATTTCTCGGACCAGTCAGCAATACAGGCGAGGACACGATTAAGGGCTGATATGGCCGAGCCTATGTCAGGCACCTCTGCCTGAGCATATAGTTGCAGGTCGTCTGCATACAGATGGTAAGAGCAATTAAGATGGCGAGTAATAGAATTAATAAAAACGGAATAGAGGAGTGGAGAGAGAATGCCACCTTAAGGAACGCCAGTTGTGAGATTGGACCAATAAGAAAACTGTTGGTCAATCCGAACAGTTTGTTGGCGTCCCTGAAGATATGAGGAGAACCATTCCAGTGCTTGATGTGGGACCCGCAAATGGGACATAATTGCAAGGAGCACGTCGTGGTCGACATTGTTAAAGGCATTAGAGAAGTCAGTCAGAACTAGAACAGTCACTTTTGAATTATCCATGCCCTCTCTAATGTCTTCAACCACCTTAAGAAGTGCTGTGGTTGTGCTATGTCCCGGACGAAATCCAGACTGATAATCATTCAGGAGGTTATTTTTAAGTAAGAAAGTAGTAAGTTGCTTATGGACAACTGCTTCGAGGACTTTTGAAAGAAAAGGAAGAATGAAGATAGGGCAAAAATGAGTAAGTTGACTAGGGTTAGATAATTTAGGAAAAGGAAGAACGTAGGCTTTACGCCACACAGCAAGAACCACCCCAGAGTCGAGAGAGAAATTAATAATGTAGAAGTAATAATGAGATCGATCCACGTATCAAGAGTGTCAAGATTATGATGTGTAGGAGATAAAGGCAGAATAGAAAAGTTGGCGGAACTTATAATAGAACGAAGGTTATGGAACTGCGTGGTATCGCTGAGAAGATTCGCATTAAAGTCACCCATAATTATGTGATGTGAGTAGTCGGTGCTAACTGATTCTATGAGCGCTTCAAAGGCAGAAATAAATTTGGTTTTAGGCGGGCTGTAGACTAAGTACCCCAAGAACTGCCTTGACTCCCTTCATGATATCATGAACAATTCCTTTATCTTTATCCTTTGGACATTCCCACACATCGTTACTAGGTCCAAAGTAAGCTACTCAAAGCTTGTGTTATGGGTGCCAGACAACGGATATAATACTTAAATACTATTTGTTTGTAAATACATACATAGAAAACACCCAGACCAATACAAACAGACATGTTCATGCACACAAATGTTTATATTGTGCGGGGATCGAACCCGCAATCCGCTGCGTATTAGGCGATATCTCGACCACTACACCAGACGGGTCGTCAAAAAATTAATAGTAACAAATTAAAAGTTACATCTCTGAGAAAACATTATTATTATAATTTATGTAAGTATATTTGTATTTGTATTATGAAGTATTATGAGAAAACATTATTATTTATTTGGTTTATTTATTATTATTTATGTGAGAATATTAGTAGTTTAAAATTAATTTGTTGCTTTTATGTGTAATTTTACGCCGCTTCAATCGTTTCTGCTTCACCCAATGGTCAACTGGTAGAGAATGCTTTAAGCATTAAGTCCGCCATTTGTACTTTAGTTTTTTCAGTGCAATAAAGTATTTTAAAAAAACACGAGGAGAGTTTAAAGTAAAGTATAACCTTAACTGACCACCACTTGCTCTACTATGTGAAAAGCTGCTGTCAGTTCGGTTGTGATTCTATCCAAGTTGGGGTGAGACTACCCAGTCTTTCTTATTTATGTTGCGCTTCTAGTTACTAGTTACCGAGAGTTCTAAAATGCTGCATCAGGGATTTAAACAAGAAACACACAATGATTTATAAAATATCATTATATTCATATCATTCAGTAAGTTTCAGATGTGATTTGAAAAGGCTATGAGACAAGCCAAATTTTGTGGATTGGAACAGATCTTGGTAAAATGATGCAAAACTTTTTTTTGACGTAGCATTTTCTGTTGAGTTCAAGGAGCTAACGGTAACGAAAATGTCATTGTAGAACGCCAATGTAGTTTTTACGGATTAAAAAAAAACAGGTAATCAGTTCGTCCTGTATGTATGTGATATCGTGAGAATTGGATAAAATTGTAGTATGTTTTCTATTAATGCTTCAACACCCGAGCGGTTGCAGGCAACCGCATAACAATAGAATTTGCATTGTGTCTCGTTCACATACGCTTGAGGGATTAAGGCATCCTAACACGTGTGTTCAATTTCGTAAGTATATCTATGTTGGTCTCAGGATTTTTCGAACACGAGTGGTCATGGCGAGATGATTTTTTTTAGGTTAATTAGGTTTAGTTCACATTAGGGAACAGTGTAAGTTTCATCAAAATCGGTCCAGTGGTTTTTGTGATATGAGTGATAACTAAAAATCATGAAATTTAAAAATCATTGAAAAAAATTAAACCACCAAATAAAAACTTTTGGAGTCGGTACATGTCAAACTTACCCTACACCAACAGGCTACACACATCATGCACCGTCAAACAACATGTCCAAAAGAATTGTTTCTTCTAATAAGAAGACACATGCGTTATTTTAAGCTTTTTGAGCCAGATTTATGAGGGCGTGTTTAATTTTTTATTAGGTAGTGGCAAGTGGGTGGCTGGTTATATGCCAAACAATTATGTGTTTACATTCATTTACAGTCACAAAGTAGGCAGAAAACAAACTGTAAGTACTGTCATTAAACTGACGAGGCGGTCCAGTGGGCTTTCAGTTTGAAACGAGTCTGAAAACTGTTGCTAGTTACGACTATTGTAAGTTAAAATTAGTTTGGCGTTCATCGTGAGTTATGATGAATGAAACATTAAATCAGAGAGACAGAGAGAGGTTGGAAGCATTCGCGATGAGACGTTGGAGGAGAATGGAAGGAATCAGTTGGACAGAAAAGAAAATAAAAGAAGAAGTGCTTGAGATAATAGACAAGAAAATGTATATTCTTAAAAGAATAGAAAATGGACGGGGCAATATGATAAGACAATTGATACGACAGGACAGATTTTTGGAGAAAATCATAGAAGGAAAGAGAGGAAGAGGGCGGCCTAGGATAAGCTATTTGGACCAAGTGAAGCAGAAAGTCAACGTCATGGCATATCGGAAAGACAAGATGAAAGCAGGAGAAAAGAATGTCGATAACTCTACCGAAAAGAGCGTGGATCTTAAATCAAAGAAGATGAAACATTAGTGTAGGAAACATAAATAAACAAGTAATAAAGGCTTCACGTGTTGCTGATTGGATCATTAATTTTACTTTTACGTTGGTACTTTGTTTCCTGAAAGAAGGCACAGTTCACACATTTCCTGTTACTTAAAACATACCAATAAAATAATTTATCAGTGCAAAGAGGGCTTGGAACATATCACACCTACAATAATGAATGAGAACAATAATATAATAATATAATCTATACTAATATTATAAAGCTGAAGAGTTTGTTTGTTTGTTTGTTTGAACGCGCTAATCTCAAAAACTACTGGCCCGATTTGAAAAATTATTTTTACGTTGGATAGTCCATTTATCGAGGAAGGCTTTAGGCTATATAACATAAAGGTACAACTCATAAGACCACAGCAGCAATGAAAAATGTTGCGAAAACGGGAGAAAGATATTCCTTTTGAGAGCTTCCGCTGCATACGCTGCGGAAACCGCTTAAGTTACACAAAAATCATGTATGACAGGATTGTTCAGCATTAAAAGTTCTATAATAAAGTCCGCGACAGAATATGTCTATCTTTTATGGTTGACTTACTAAATCCTTTTTTATGTTAATAAATTTGTAAAAAAATAATGCATTATTTTTAGAGGTGTATTATACACAGAGGTATTTATTCTTATCAAAATAAATACATTCATCATCACGAGCATTTCATTTAGAACCAAGTTGCCCTTTATATCATTTGATTTCAATAAATATCTTAGGAGCTATCACAGTTTTAACATAACTCCGCACCAAAATAATGTTCGCAGCTTAAGTACAACGTGCGCTTGCGCTAATTATACTATAATAATATACTATAAAGCTGAAGAGTTTGTTTGTTTGAACGCGCTTATCTCAGGAACTGCTGGAGCGATTTGAAAAAATATTTCTGTGTTGGATAGCTTATTTATCGAGAAAGGCTTTAGAATATAAAACATGACGCTGCGACGGGAGGGGAGGGAGCAAACTCAAAACGCGCGGACGAAGTCGCGGGGGACCGCTAGTAATATAATAATACTAATACTTTGTATGAAGTCATACAATTTTTCATTCCATAAACGTATACAATAACGGAGTTTGTAAGCGATTGGAATACAAAATACTTGTTAAGCGAACCAAGTCACAATAAAATCGATTAAAGATTCCTTTTAACAGTCGAATACTACAATCACAGATGAATAATATCTTTGTGCATACATTGAATTTTAATTTCTTTGTCGTTCAAAAAGATTATAATTTAAATTCAAATAGAAGGTAAGATTTGATTATTAACTGAGTAGTAGTTGTGTGATTATATCAATCGTGGTGATTATTTATGAAAAAAAAAATGGGAGTTACGAGTATAAGTGTGACACTTGTTGCGTCGCGCGATGTATTCAGACCCTCGTAACGTCAACGTCTCGCTCCTTTTCGATATTTTTCTCTTAGTATATATCTGTGGTTAATACTTGTGTATGTGGGCTCTACAACACTCACGGTCCCTCTGGCCGGCATCATACCGCTCGCGTGCGCTCTAAGTGATCCTAATTCGACCCTACTGCATAGCGACTTCCTGCACGTGGGATCAGGAATACACTGGTGTGAGGAACTGTCTTGATTTCGTGTTGTTCGTGTGAGTTGAACGAATCGAGTGTGATATGAGCGTTAGGATTCACTGAACAGGGGAACACATCTTTATGTTGAGCTGTCTTGCCAAATCTTAGGGAATACGTTGGATTGCCAAGGACTTTAAATTATATTATGAAACGGCAGTTGTATTAATCCGCAGGTAACAATCATAGCTCATCACGTCTCAAATATTTTGCCATGACCTGTTTATAGATATCTATGATGAAATATCTGTCACTATCGATGAAAACACAAACCGAATAATAAATCAAATATACAGCGTCATTTTTACGTAATTGTGGATAAATAACGTTGATTGGAACTACTAAGCAAGCTTTATTTTTAAAAGGCTTTGCTATATACGATCTGAAGTTTGTATCGTGATAATGATAACAAAATATTCATTTCTCGTAAGATATTTCATCATATTATGGCATTTATAAACAAGCACCATTTTGTTACTATAGTAACTCCGTATTCATAGTTTTTATTTATTTATGCAATAAACAAACATACTACATAATCAAGTCAAGTTATGTAGGACGTGTTGTTATTCAGAACAATATAGCGAACGTTTACAAACTACACCACAGTGTACAAACATCCAGTAACCTAAGCTACCTTCCATACTTTCACTGTCAGTATGTCAGAATCAATCAATGTCAAAATATTAATTACAGCTAATATTTTGACATCTTGATTCTACATTTAGTACCAATTTAGTACCAATTTTCGCAAAAATTAATTGCTCAGTTCATTCATTAAAAAAGACTCAGCGCCTAAAAAAATATTTGATTTGAATAAACAGGATTTTAACAAATCTCCCAAGTTTCTTCCTGAGTCATTTTAAAAGTAAAAAGTAACGTTGGCCTGTAACGTTCTACTGCTGGGCAAAGGCCTTACCTCAATTATGAGGTAGTTCGAGCCTTATCCACCACGCAGACTCAGTGCGGGTTGGTGAAGGGGTGTTTAAGGGTTTTATATCAACCGATATTAGCCGGAACCAACGGCTTAACGTGCCTACCGAAGCACGGAGATGCTCGTGATATACGTCACTTATATGGTCGCAATGGTCAACCATCCAAACACGACCGCGCTGTAGGTTGCTCGACTTCGGTATCACTACCAAAGCGCTGCTACCACTGCGCTATGAGCACTTCAGATATGAGACATTTTATGATATTTAATTTATATTGACGTTGGCTTGATGCTGATTATTGACTTAATAGGAACGGTTGAAGACGCAATTATGCAATATATAAAAGTACGTGTTTCATTAAAACTGTTCTTAATGCTATTAACGTAATGATACTGAGCCTATTTGTATTATGACACACAATAAATATAAACTTGCGCCACGAAATGGCAGTTTTCACTTACAAATTGGTTTTAGGTTTCTTTTGTATTTATTTGTACCAGTAGATATGCAACAATGTGGTTACAAAAAAAATACAAGTACAAAAGTGTCACTGTCGCAATATTTATTTATTTGGTATTAAATACACTTCATACAACAAAAACTATATACCTACCTACCAAAGCGTGCTCGGAATTGGTTATATTTAAAGCACTATTTGACACCGTTATAATTGCGATCGCTGAACATTCTTTTAACTTATGTAGTTACCTATGTTGAAATAATTTTATTTTTGTAAAAAAATACTTCTGAAGCAATAAAATCACTAAAATACTAATAATTGTAAAATACTAAAGTTTGTTAATTATTAATAATGCTACAAATAATATAATATTACTACAATCTAGAATGCTTGTATACGCATATTAAGTAAGCTAGTCAGTAAGTATACTTTTATATATTTTCATATTTTTAATCTTAGCAACTAATTGCAAAGTCGCTGGTAATTTTTAACTTGTACCACACACCAACTAGTTCTATTACAAAATAGCTTCGCACGAAGTAAATGTGGGATTGATAATTGTTCGGCGACTTGGCGCACGGTTGCTAGCGCGATTAAAACTACCCTCCAAATTGATGTATCTACCTTTTAAAAATTTACTCACTAATATTGCTCATTACATAAGATAAGATCACAGATGGGGTGGAGGGTTGACAACCTGAGATACAGGAATCATCCTAGTTCAGGTATCAACCCACCATAATCTATATGTACCAAAAATGTGATTTTCTTAATATTGTATTTTCTTTATGGTGAGAAATAAATGATTATGATTATGATTATGATTATGAATTCGGACTCATCGTTTACCGGGCGCCATTCTGTAAATTTATTATGTATATTCCACGAAAGGTAGTGATCCCAGGACATAGTAAAGCCATTTTTTGTTTCTAGTCGAATAGTGTAAACAATCTTTTTAGTACCTTTAACGTAATATCAGTGAATAGAATGAATTTACTATTTGATTTAAAAATATCTTTACCTAAGTAGCCGATGATTTTTGTGTTTATTTTATTTTAAAAAGGAATGTCAAGCTTGATTACAATATTCGACTAGCAAAAAGGAACAGACTTTAGGTAGGAACTACCTCGTTCGGTCGCTTGTGAATCTAAAATTTGGAAAATAGTATCTGATTAACGCTTTTATTATTCTTTTACTCTGGATGCCTATTTTTAGTAGATAAAGACAATTGACCAGCAGAAAACAAAGCAAAATTATTTGTTTTTACTTTTTTTACCTCTACCATAGTAAAGCTATATATATTATAGAAACCTAAGACTGCCGAGTAGACAAACAGTTCAAGTTTTGTTTTTCTTATTTTCGTCTCTTTGTCTTTTTGATTAAGGTCGTGTGGCTCTCAACCTATATATAGGACTATTGTTTTCGTCTCGTTTGCATTCCTCTATCATGGAAAACTGGGTTGTTTACAAAACGAGGGACTGCTTACAAAACTTTCCTCTTTAAAGTAAAAAAAACTAGAGGGTTTTTTTGGTAATAAACTTGAGGAAACAACAAGTTTAGAAGTTGAAGTTGAGGAAATGTCAATCATTAAAACTTAAATTTAGTGGGCTAATCAGACTTAAAACGCCCCGCGCTGTTTATCATATTTTTCTTTATACGTATGACTTGGAGTCAGTTTCACCAACGTCAAATAAGGAATATTCGTCGAATACAATACAAAACATCTAATTCGAAACCGTCACCTATTTGTGTAAAAATTTATGTAAATGCCATTTTAAAATCGGTCTTTCTATACTTATTCGGCCGAATGAGTCCTATCCTATCTCACGTTGATAAAATCGACTTCATAAAAACTCTATAAAATCGACTCTTAGGTCAGATTTTTCCAACGTCAGATAAGGATCGTTAAATAAAATATAATACGCCTAGTTTTGAAAACGTAAACTATTTGTCAGCATTCATGTGTGTTATGTATGTAATTTTAAAATCGGTTGTTTTGTTTAATACTTTTTCAGTCGGATAACTTTTATCTGAAGTTGGCACAATCATTTCTCAAAGTAAATAAATAACTGTGCGGTAATTTAAAGTTTCTTCGCTTATCTTAGCACAACTCATTAAAGATAAGGCCTTCGTATTTTAAACAAACAATAGCATGTTAACACTTTGTTCTCGCTAACTATTGGTATTAAATTTTCTCATTTTCTTTTCTGATTACTCGTTAACTACGTGAAACAATCTGTCTTGCATTCGGAACTAAACAGTCGCATTTTGTATGGTGGTAAACTTGTATTTACCGACTTCACAAAAGGAGGTAATCAATTCGCCCTTTATGTATGTGATATAATCCAAATTGCATGAAATTTTAGTATGTTGAACTATTAAGGCTTTCTAACACGTGTTAAAAAAATCTGTATTTGTCTTAGGATTGCTCGAAAACCAGACGTCATAGCGAAGTGATTGTTTTTTGGTTCAATTAGGTTTAGTTCAACTTAGGGTACAATGTATGTTTCATCAAAATCGGTCCAGTATTTTCGAGACATGAATAATAACTAAAAATAAAAATAAAAACAAAGAAACAAACATCAGCCTTCAAAAACTGACATAAAGTTTAAAATAATGCATTCTTATTCTACTTAGGAGAAACAAATTCTTTTGGAGTCGGTGCATGATGTTAAGCTTACATACGAGGGTCAAACTGAAAGTTCTTAGAAAATCAAAAACTGATTACATTAGCCAGTTATTAGTTTTATTATATCTTTTCAAAATATTGTCCATTGACGTCAATACACCACTGCATGCGATGGAACCACTGGGAAAAGCACTTTGCCCACTCGTCCTTAGGGGTCTCTTCAATGGCATCGCGATACGCAGCCACCGCTTCTTCAGCATTCATAAACCGCTTTCCTTTAAGTTTTTCTTTAATTTTTGGAAATAAATAAAAATCACAAGGCGCGAGGTCGGGGCTATACGGCGGGTGACCCAGTAATTCAACGTTTGATGTCGCCAAATAGTCGATCGTTCGCTTGGCGGTGTGCGACGAGGCGTTGTCGTGGTGAAGGAGGATCCTACTGCGAGGTCGTTTCTCTCGAACTTTTTCCAAGACAAGTGGCAAACAATTGGTAGTGTACCATTCTGCAGAAACTGTTTTTTGATCCTCTAACACAATTGTTGCGAAATGACCTATCCTTCCAAAGAACGAGGCCACCATTTTTTTTCCCGCATTTCGATCTCTCTTCACTTTAGTTGGCAACTCCTCGAAAGGAAACACCCACTGAGCAGATCGTCTTTTGGTTTCAGGATCATAACAGTAAATCCAGCTTTCGTCACCTGTTAGTATGTCGAACACAGCATTTGAGTCACCTCCGTTAAATCTTTCAATCATTTTACGGCACCAATCCACACGATGGAGTTTTTGAGCCTTAGTCAAATTATGAGTTATCCACCGGGCGCAAAGCTTCCTGACCGCTAAATGTTCGTGGAGGATTTTGTGCACTTGACTCATACCGATGCCTAAGCTTGTCCGAATCTGCTGATAGGTCACTCTTTTGTCAGTCTCTATCATACGCCGCACAACACAGATGTTATTTTCAGTCGTCGCCGTAGAAGGCCGTCCCTCACGTACATCATCAGTGAGATTAGTGCGACCACGTTTAAACTCATTAAACCAGTTGTAAACAGTCGCACGAGATGGGGCTTCATCGTGAAAGGCCAATCGTAGTCTATCATAACTTTCTTGTTGACTTAAATGACATCGAAAGTCATAAAAAATCATTGCACGAAAATTTTCTCGTGTTAAATTCATGTTGACGTGACACAGACAATTTTCAATTTGCCGCCAAATCGTAAAACAAATGACAAATGAATGAAATATATACTCAGTAATATTGGCAAAGAGTTCTATTTTCAAATTTTAGAATATTTTTTTTATTATATTGTTTATAAGTGGCCAGTTCTAAGAACTTTCAGTTTGACCCTCGTACAGGTCGAATTATTTACTTCCTTTTTTTTGAAGTTGGTAAAAATAGTGACTTGAAGTTTTTTTCCTACGGCGTACTACAAAATTTGAATTGACGCAAAGCATCTATAGAGAGATACTCGTTTGATTCTTTTCAGGGTCCATATTGGCTCATATTAATTTCCTAATCCTAATTTTTGTCTTACTATCGATTTGTGATCATAGTAATCACTCTTCATAATTTGATTTTTCTTACTTTACACCAACAATCTACATCATGCACCGACTCCAAAAGAATTTGTATTTTCTAAATAAAAGACGAATGCATTATTTTAAGCTTTTAAGTCAACTTTTTAAGGCAATTTACGTTTTTTTTTATTTTATGATTTCAGTTATTTTATTACTCATGTCAGTTATTCGTTGGTTAGTGCCAATTTGACGATGGTGAAGCAGGCCATATATATATCAATTGGCTCTACATACTGTTACTCGTACTTCGATCGTATAGCTAGATATGGAATTCATTTTAGATTTATAGCTTAGATCCACAGTGCACACCTTTAGTGTGTTAATGATACATTTCTCTCAATTATTAATTTATTCTTTGAAGACTATTTTGGAAAAAAAAAGCGATTCAGTTATGTAGTTTCATGGTCACGCCACAAATATGCTTATTCAACACTATTTCTATCTTATTAAGAATATGATACTAGTAATATAACAAATACCTAAAATAACCTGGCCCAAATGCTCACTCAATGCAAAATTGCATGGCCGTGCAACACAAATCTGATACAATATAACCACAAATACATATTGCACTGAACGTGCCGTTGGACACAATGGTTTCTGTCGCAAATTATTGTGTTCCGATCGTGATGGAGTGGACGTACGTTTTAATTTTATGCTACGAAAGTTGTAATCAAGAATGATAATGGATTGAATACTTATATGAAATTAAAGGCCGTGTGAAGTGTTGAGTGTAATAGGTATTAAATTTAAATTACTGATAATTACCCTTTTTAGGATTTCGTAGCCGAATGGAAAAAACGGAACCCTTATAGTTTCGTCAAGTCTGTCAGTCTGTTTATCCGTCCGTATGTCGCAGCCATTATTCTGAAACTTTTAGTATTATACAGTCGAAACTTAGTAGGTAGATGTATTTTGTTAACCGATTTACGATTCTCATACAAAAAATAAAAATAATGATATTTATGGGGGGCTACCATACATAAAACTAAAACCAAAAAATATTTTTTTTGTCAAACCTATGCGTGTAGGGTGTTTATGGAGAGGTCTTTGAAAATGACACTGAGGTTCCTGAATCTATTTTCTCTAAAAGTCTAACGTTTGAGAGAAACATCTAATCCAATCTTATTTTAAAGTTAGCGAGTGTAAATTTTAAAAAAATATATGTAATATAGACTTTGACAAAGACTTTCAACGAAAGTTTTTGAGATAGAGACATTTTCAATTGCCGCAAATATAACTTTGTTATTCATACAAATACTATGAAAAACAAAGTTATGTGTCAATAAAATATTGTAGTATTTTGGGTAATTGAAGTAAGTGGGTCTCTTATTCAGTTAAAGATGGCACGCAACCCTTGGTGTGCGGGTCCGCCTCGCACTTGGCCGGTTTTTAAGAACTTATCTGCATACCTACAATACCTATACAAAATCAAAACTAAACCAACTTTGAGTACGTGTGGATTAGAAAAATGACTGAATGGAAATCTCGCTGCTATACATAAAAATAGTGCAATTTAAATTTAATGACATCATGCAGTAGTAAATGTATGTGATAATTCGCCTATCTTCTATGTACTACCAGGGGGGTGTCACTCCGACGTTTAGGTACGTTCGAGCGACTCGGTACGCCGAGCATAAATGAGCGCGGGGCTGCCGCTCGCGGACCGCGCCACACGCCTGTGACTGTGTTTATTTTCTCAGCCTGTGACTGACTTCGTTACAACGAAATAACTATTAATAATTTAAGATGTGTGTTCCTAATTATGACATTATTTATCAAAACAAATTTTGTAGTTAGGTATTCAACATTTCTTGTTCGAAGAAATAGGTTTGAGTTTAAGATACCTACCCAGTTACTTACGTCAATCTAACTTAAAATAAACGGAAACAGGTCAATAAACTTACTTTAAATTTAGCATAATATATAAGTACCTACCAAATACTAATTTGTGTTAGGATTTTACGCAGTCCAAAATCTAATAGTCCAAGAGCTACAGTTCATTATTTTACTTTAGCTATATAATATCACCCTTAATTTTTAGGTATTCCAATAAAATTAATCTCGATTTTGATAGCATTTATAATGGTACGATAGGTAAGGTTCACATATACAAAAGTCTCTTTTTGTAGTTAAGTACGGACAACAGCAAATTAAGGTTAACACTGGTATCTTATGCAGTTGACATTAGGGCTAGTTTGCAACAAAAGTATGTGTAACCTAAGATGCTGACGAATGTACTATATTTTTTTTATAAAAAAATAAATTAATATAAAATTTTATATTTATTGAAATTATTTATAATAAACTAATTTTTTTAATAATATAAATTTTAAAACGGCGGTGCGCCCGCACATTATACTCACCTGAGTTGACCTGACACCTGACACCTGGGCTGAGGCCGAGCTATGATTTATGACCCAAACTGCACGGAGAAAATAATTCTACTATTCAATTATATTTGGTTAAGTGTGATGTAATACATGTGTGTTTAGTTTGTACTTTCATTTCTCCGAATTCAGTAATTTTGTACCAAATAATTAAATTAGACAGAGTAAACACTTATTTTAATACTAAACGAACTTAAGCTTACACTATCAATTACTTCCGATAGAACACAGTCAAGAAATGTGCTAGGTCCTCCAGACTATTTATTTTATTTGAGTAGCGCGTTGTGTACCTACGCGTATGTTAAAAAAAAAAAAAAAAAAAAAAAAAAAAAAAAAAAAAAACAGCTGTCAAGCAATACAGCTTATTTTTGTTGTAATTAAATTTAATAGTTAAGACTCATTAATTAGGTCTAAAAGCAATATAATTCAATAGTGCTAACACGAAATAATAAATACAAGTGCAGGCAACATACCAAATTGACGAAATACCATACGAAAAACTGCCAACGGTCGCCGGTCAAAGTGCAACGGATAACTACTTAAACCAGGGGAGTACTGTTTCTAATTAATTTGTAAACTTATTTGTCGCATTTTAAACGCTAATTAATACTTGAAGTGCAATTAAAGTTCGCAAATTGTAACAATATTTGACACTTTGAGGTTATATGTTTTACGCAAGTCATCTGACCAACCTGGGGTCGAGTGAGTGCTGTTTGCTGTTGCTTACTGCTGTAAATACAACATCATAAACTGCACAAGCCTCACTACGGTGAGATACGTCAAACCTCATAACACTTCGGTTCTGTTGTGCCTCTCTTTACTTGACGTATATGTGGAAGTAAAGTTGAAGATAACAACCTTATGCCGCATACAAATCACTCGTATACACTAATCAGGCATACTCTTCACTAACTACACCCACATACATTGCAGTAGTAAGCATAAAAGCATAGCAGTGATAGTCTAGACCTAGGTAGTTAGTTGGCTATTTGTGTTTGTTCCTAAAATTGTTTATTTATTGGTAAACATAGTTATATTTAAACTCAATGAATCATATTAAATAGCCTGAAACTAATAAAAATTCAAATATTTCTTTAACTTAGAGATTAATATAATAATTCCCATTGCTGTAACTTATGTAACTTATTTACATACATGTATGTTTAATTTAAATGTTTTTTTAACTCAAATAGCTCAGTACTGACCCAAACATCATAACATCTGTTGTACACTCTGTTTATAAAAATTCCAGGTGACCCTCAACCTATCTAATCAATAAAAATGACCACCCGGACTGGAGCCATTACCCGCAAAATGACTGCCCGAGAAACTGAACTAAAACTCAGAAGGGCACTTGATGAATTAAAGGAGTCAAGGACTTCCTGTGAGGAATTGCTCAGAGAAAGAGATGAGTATGAGGAGGTAATAAAGACCAACATCGAACACACCTCTCAACTCAGAAAAGAAATGGCTGAACTGCATGTCCGCCTGCTGGAGGTCACCGAGCATCGAGACCAGCTTCTCAACACAGTCAGCACCTTCGACCAGTGCAGCAGCATTTTTGAGCAGACACTTATGCGCAATAATGACCTGGAAAGTGAGCTACGGGATGCCAATAGAACTATTCTGCACTTGGAAGAAGAGAAGAAAGATCAAGCTCATATCCAAACCTTGAACCTGTATGAGGAGCTGATTGGTACCCCCGGTGGTCGGTCTGTGGTCACCAATCCAGACTTAAATTGTAGTTTACACCAAACTCTAAACAAAACTGCTCATATTAAATTGTCAGGTAGAAATAGGGTTAAAAAATATATAAAACTTAGTAAATTTATAAAGAAAACTAAAATTCTTGTTAAGAAAAATAAACGTTTTTTCAAAAATATTGAACTTAGAAAGGAAAAGTTAGATTTATTAGACAGTCTGGAAATATATCAAAATAAGTTACATGAAAGTAGGTCACAATGTGAACAAACTGTTGAGCGATTGCAGACTGACATCTCCAGGTTGCAGGAGTCATTGCATTCCATGACAATTAAATATAACTCTTCCCAGGAACAAATATCAGAACATATCCTGGCTGCAAATAAACTTCTGAAATTAAACACACCTAACTCTGATTTTAATTCACTCCCAAACATAAATCTAAACTCCGTACAAGACCTCGATCAGCAAGGGGATGACAGTTTACAGTTGCAATCACAAAATCTTAATTATAATTGTTCATCAAAAAAAAACAATAATGAATGCAGCAATGTTATTGTTTTTTCAGACAGATTAGGAATTGGTTATGGTTCCTTATTGAATAAAAACCTTAAATGTAATATTGTAAACAATTGTATGCCTGATGCATCACTAGATCAAATAGTCATTAATATTCAAAATAGTAATTTAAATTCAAGTTCAATACTTGTGTTAATGTTAGGAAATAGTAAAAATTTAAGTAAAAAAAATCTGTTAAAAAATTATTCAATATTGTTAAATTTAAATGTACATAAAATAATCATTTGTGCAATTCCATTCTCAAAAAATCATACGGCACAGGAAAATAACTGTATTCATGTATTGAATACTTTATTATTTAATTTAATCCAACGTCATAGTGACAAATTTGTGTTTTTTGACACAAATAAATTTACTAATAACTCATTTTTGCTGACTGGCGGCTCTATACACCTGCCATATAGAATCAAAAAACTAATTGCTAATTTGTTAGCATATAACATTAATTGCATAATTAACAAAACCATATCACATGGTTATCAACTTGTAAGTAATAATAGTAATGTTGATGTTATCAACCAGACAACCTCTGAGGCTTTAAACTAAGAGGGCAGACAAAGGCCAGGTCTAGTTTTAATGTTGTTCACCAAAATATACAAGGCCTGGCTGGCAAAGAGCTTGAACTATCATTAGTTCTACACGATTTAAGTGTTCATGTA
The DNA here is from genome assembly GCA_963924145.1 of Pyrausta purpuralis. Classification (NCBI taxonomy): domain Eukaryota; kingdom Metazoa; phylum Arthropoda; class Insecta; order Lepidoptera; family Crambidae; genus Pyrausta; species Pyrausta purpuralis. The sequence goes on from OZ001655.1 coordinate 24,376,074, forward strand.
ATGTGTGTAACAGAGCATTGGTATAGAAAATGTGAAATAATGATTAGTATTGAAAACTATACAGTCGGTAGTTCGTTTTCAAGAGAGACTACAACTAGAGGGGGGTCACTCATACTTATAAATAATGAATTAAATTGTAAAGATCGCAGGGACATTGTGTCACTCTCTTTAGAACGTACTATCGAATTAGCGTGTATTGAGCTCGAACATTATATAATTTTATCTGTGTATAGCCCCCCCGACGCTACTTACCAACTTTTTGAACCAATTATGGAATCAGCGCTAGAAAAGGTTTCAAAATCTAATAAGAAAATAATAGTATGTGGAGATTTTAACTTCGATATTTTAAAGGAATGGAATAGCGCCATTCGATTTCTTAATCTTTTCAAATCTTTTAATTTAAAAAATCTCTTTTGTGAACCCACAAGGGTAACTCCCACCACGGCCACTTGCTTAGATAATATTTTTTGTGACAAAAACGCAAGTGTCATTGATAAAGGTATTTTAATTGGCCTCAGTTCTGATCATAGAGGTCAAAAAGTTTTATTTGAACACAATCATACCGCAAGTTTACCTGTGGAAACTATGTATAGGCCTGTCACAGAAAATAGGTTAGATAGATTTAGGGATACAATTAACGATACACTATATTCAGTGAAACAAAATACTAGTGATAGTGTAGATAAACAATATGAAGACCTTTTTAACTTAATTAAAAACGAATTTAATGAAATATTTCCCATAAAAAAGACTAAATCAAATAAGGTCCAATGTCAATTTAATAATTGGGCCACGCCGGGAATTCATAAAAGTAGGATTAAATTATATGAATTATATAGTCTACGAGAAAACTCTCAAGACCAAAACTTTATTGAATACGTTAGAAATTATTCAAAAATATTTAAAAAAGTTTGTGCTACAGCAAAATCCCATTACCTCCGTAGAATAGTCTCTAGCTCCAAAAATAAAGCAAAAGCTACATGGAGCATCATAAATAAAGAAACTTGTAAAAATAAATTGAGAGATGGTAAATTTGCATTAAAAATCAATGATAAAACAATAAATTCAAATTTAGAGGTTGCAACTGCTTTTGAATCGTTTTTTTCACATGTTGCACCAACAACAACGAAAGAACTTGCTTCTTCTTCAGTAATAGCCGAATCTATTCTAAAACTTAATGTCAGTGAATGTAATTCTCAACTGCACTTTAGGCATGTAGGACCTGAAGTAATAATAAAAACATTTCGAGAGTTAAATATGAAAAAAACGGAGGATCTTTGGGGACTATCTGTGCATATTATTAAGTCAATTATTAACATAATAGCCCCTCAACTAGCATTAATTTTTAACAAGTGTATTGATGACGGCCAGTTTCCTTGTTTAATGAAGATTAGTAAAATAATACCGCTTTTCAAAGCGGGTGACAAAAGTGACCCCTCAAACTTCCGGCCAATATCGATTCTGCCAGTCTTGAGTAAAATATATGAAAAGATTATATTCAATCAAATTTTAGCACACTTTTCATCGAACAAGTTATTACATAACAAACAATTCGGTTTTACTAAAGGAAGAAGCACCACGGATGCAGGAGTTGCTCTTTTAACACATATATTTGATGCTTATGATAATAGGCATGATGCTTTAGGGATTTTCTGTGATCTATCGAAAGCGTTTGATTGTGTGGATCATGAAACATTACTTAAAAAAATATGTCACTATGGGGCATCATTGAACTCGTTAAATTTAATTAATTCATATCTTTCAGGTAGAATGCAAAAAGTATGTATAAACGGAACTGAGTCTTCTGGAGCACCTCTAACAATGGGTGTGCCCCAAGGATCTATATTAGGACCTCTTTTATTTTTAATATATATAAATGACCTCCCGCATTTTGTGGGGAATCTTTGTGATATAGTTTTGTTTGCAGATGATACTTCACTTATATTTAAAATTCCAAGAGGTGAAGGAAATTTTGACGATGTAAATAATACTCTTTCACAAGTATTACATTGGTTTACTGTTAACAATCTTCTTCTTAATGGAAGTAAAACTAAATGTGTAAAGTTTACAATGCCTAATGTCCGACAGGCATCAACTCAGGTTAAGATAAAAGACAAACCGCTTGATACTATTGATTCCACAACATTCTTGGGAATCACTTTAGACTCCAAACTACAATGGGGTCCTCATATAGAGGCCTTGTCAGGGAGACTAAGCTCAGCTGCTTTTGCTGTAAGGAAGATAAGACGTTTGACTGATGTAGAAACAGCTAGGTTAGTTTATTTTAGTTATTTCCATAGCTTGATGTCCTACGGCATTTTACTGTGGGGCGCGGCTGCTGATGTAGAGACAATTTTTGTGTTACAAAAAAGAGCCGTGCGAGCTATTTATAATCTTAAACCTCAAGATTCCTTACGAGAGGTGTTTAAAAAAATTAGAATATTAACTCTAGCCTCTCAGTATATTTACGAAAATTTAATGTATGTACGGAAAAATTTTCATTTATTCACGAAAAATAGTGACATACACAAATATAATACTAGAAATAAGGATAAGCTTGCTATTCCACAATTTAGGCTTCGAAAGGTTGGTAACTCTTTCATGGGGAAAGGTATAAAATTTTTCAATAAACTACCAGAACACATTATTAACTTACCGGTTAATAAATTTAAAACTGTTATTAAAGAAACCCTTATGACGAAAGGGTATTATAAAGTAGATGATTATTTAAATGATAATAATGTATGGACTTGCATGATCACTACAAACATTGTAAACCTTTTGAAAAGAGGCATTGACAATAGTGACTGAGTTTGTTGCGCAGCTTCTTCTCAGCACTAGCCCACAATTGTCCCGAAGCTGTGGTAGGGTTTATATTGGGACGTGTAAAAGTGCCCCCAGAGGGCCTATTTGCATAAATAAATGACTTTTATGACTTTTTATGACTTTTGTTCGTGCCACGCGCCGCTCGCAACCCTGACACATTCAAGGCTGCGAAACAGGGAAAGCGTTACGTGTTAGAAAGAGACAGGTATAGATAGATAGATTAAACAACCTTAAATTAAAATCGGGCGAAGTGAATTGCACTTCATTGCGTGGCAGCGAAAGTTGTTTTTACTTTATCATTCTTAGTACAGTGATCCTTCTGTACGTAGTACTATTATATTTTCTGTGGTACTACAAACATGCTTAAACTCTTCCCGCCGATTTTTCATGCATTCAACGCCATCTATACTCGCACGTGCTTTATGGAACAACATGTTTCCCAGACACGTAACTAGATGGCAGTAGCATCCATATTATATTATTGTAACAATTTCAACTAAAATTGGTAATGCCATTAACATTATGCCACACGCACGACGCGCCGTTTAAATAAAGCACGCTGAATTTATGAATGAAAATTGCACAACCTACTTGCGTAAACATAGCTTACTGTTGACTACTTGAATGAACAACTAAGTACATTACTACTATAAGTTCTTACTTGCGTAATGTGTGACACGCATACGTACATTGGTCTTGATTTATGTGCATGAGTGTAGTTTATGCTGTCTAATTATGGTTTGCCGGTAATTACCAATTATATTTCACGTGGTAAATAATTAGGCGTTGTCAGTGCCTGTAATTTCTAACAAAGAGTGGGGAAAAGATGCATTTGAAAGATAAAAGTTGAACCCTAGAGATGTACAAGTTTTTACATGCATCTCGTCACCATTTTGGTGATGTTCCTTTTTTCACCTTCAAACATTATTAGTATTGGATGCCTATCAAAATTTCAGTCACTAGCCGTTTCCAAAATGTACATACTATGTACATTAATGAAAGTAGGGGCCAATTTTATAGAAAATATGTTTTGATTTAGCTTAAGATTTAATCTAATTTTATGAAAAATGTGTTTTGATTTAGCTGTATTTTTTTGGGTCCTGTAGTCAAACAAGGTTACCCTTATTGATTTGCCATGTCCGTCTGTCCGTCTACAAAGTTGATAAGACGCACTTGGCCGGTTTTTTATGTTAACAGGTTTGGAAAGTTATTGTAGTTTATTAACTCTAATCTCTATTAACTCACCTTTTTCCGAATAGCTTATCTCTACAACTTTTGACTGGATTCTGGATAGTTCTAGATAAGAGTATAGCCGCTGACAGCGGCGATCAATTCAGAATTAGGGAACGACGTAACTACATACTTGAAAGATAAAATATACCGTCTAATATTAGTATGATATACCTTCTATGTATGAACTTCAGGTTAGCCTGTACAGTTTTTAGATCTTAAAGAAATAAATTGTGAAAAAGGCTACCTTAATAGTTCCTATCATCATCCTCTTGCCCTTTTCCAGTTTATCTGACCCCAGGGTCAACGCAGCATGTTTTTCTCTTCCACGCTATTCTATCACGTGTTCGTCACTGAACTATCCACTCCTTTCACACTAATATCTTGCTTCACACAGTCCATCCATCTCTTTCTCGGTCGGCTTCTTTCTTTCCAGCCCTCCACATTCATACTCATCACTCATTACATGACCGTACCAAGACACGATTTGCGACTATCTTTTCGGTTACCAGTGCCACTTTCAGAATTTCTCAATAGTCCCTATAGTATATTTATAGAATAATATCAAATTTGTACATAAGTCCTCTGAATATTAATTCTATATTAAAAGTCTCATACATTCGCCATTCTGATGCCAAGTTGGTATGTATAATCACTATACAGCATGTGGCCTGTGATAAAAGCAATAAGAATATTTTTTTAATGATTCTACAGACTATTTATGTACTTATCTTGACCTTGTCATAGTCCTCTAAAATGCTTTAACTCAGAGATATAGTAATCCAAATGTAGCCCTATCAATGTATATGTATAAAAACCGCTCACTCATTTTATATATGACTGAATTTATTTGGTTGCAATATTTTTGCTGGTTCGCTTTATTTTGTTCCAAAATATCTGTATTATGCTTTAAGCTAGTATAATTCTGGAACTTATGTTTGTGTCTGGTCTATTTATAATGGACAACTCGTAGTCTGTTCAAACAAACGTTTTCAGCGGAACCCGGGCTGCAAACTACTAGCCAGCTCGGTGCTGCGTGGGAACTACTTGACATTATACCGGTTGGTGCATTCGTTAAAACAATGTGCGATATTTAATGCAATTCGTCAATTTATACGTTTTATGCAAATTCGTCAATCTTCCATTAGAGCTATACCTAGTCGAAACGACGTGTGGCACTCGGAGACTGCCGCGGTCAATCTATTGCATAGCATTTTTTATCAACTTATGCAATTATAATTATAATTTAATTTATTTATGCAGTTTTTTTTCCTTTGTCTTTTTTTCTTTGATATTAGTTGAAGTTACATACAAGCAATGGCACCTAAAGGCGATTTGCTAAACTAAAGAGACAAGCGTGATATATATATCAAAAAGTCTCTAAATGGTCTGCTATTCATCGATAGATGGAAAAACTAAAAAGTATCACTGTGCCGGTCGGAGTGGGGGGTGTTAGAATATTTTCATTACGGAATTTCTGTATTCGATCTCACGCTCAATGCCCACGATAGGAGCTATGCAATAGCTTAAAAGGGGAAAAAATATTTTTTCGTATCTATTGCCGGAGTAATTGCTCAATAACTGAAAACCAATCGCTGATTCAGTTCGTATGAAGAAAAAATACTACTGTTGAGAAAGCAATCATGAGACATCGATGACGTCACGTAACCTACGCGTTAAAAAAAGGCAAAATTTAACAGGCTTGCCAGGGTTCGATTTCTTGTCTGACAGAGTTGCTTTCACAAGTGCAATTTACGTTATTAGGTTTATGTGATGTAGTAAAGTTAGCCTGCAACATCCCACTTCTGGGCAAAGGCCTTACCTCAACTATGAGGTAGTTTGAGCCATACTCCACCACGCGGGCTCAGTGCGGGTTGGTGGAGGGGTGTATGCAAGGCAAGCGACTAACCCTGCTGTCAGATGTTATCAAGCCGCCCATTAGGCCTCTGACTGGGCTTAACGACTAATATCAACCGATATTAGCCGGGATCAACGGCTTAAAGCGCCTTCCGATGCACGTTGATGCTCGTGATGTACGTCACTTATATGGTCGGAATGGTCACCCATCCAAACACGACCGCGCCTTAAGTTGCTTTACTTTGGTATCACTACCAAAGCGCTGCTACCACTGCGCTACGAGCACCCCCTTTTTATGTGATGAGCAATTACATTTGTTAGGTACAATTGATACAATTCATTGATGTTTATATTTATTAAAGTATTTATAGAAGACGCTCCCATAATAGTCGTTCTCTGGTATTCGTTACACAAGTCAGAAAATTCCTTAGCATGAAACCAAGACAATTGTTGTGTTCTCTAGTGCATATTTATATTATTTGAGTACCATTAAATACCTGTTCCAATTTGTATATTTTTTTCCTGTTACATTTTTTTCCATATTTCCTGATATTTGGGGAACGCCCTTATTTACTTAATTATCAATTAAAAGCCGCACCTGAACCAGTCGTACGCGCATGACGTCTCCCCACTCGCTCAGTATGGTTTCTTTTTCGTTACACACCTGACGTCCGATATGGTCTAGCCGTCCTGTTAAAATACCTCGCCGATGACATGTCTACAAATGATCGTCCCCATTTAAAATAGTGCATTCAATTTGTAGGAAAAACTGTGCAGGTTTTTTGAAGAGGTACAATTGTGTTTTTTTTTCTGTGATGCGTCAATTTTGAAACAGTGTTCTAAATGAATGGGCTGATGTGAGTTTGGACTGGATGATTTCACGACTTGTTTGTTTTTATTTGTGTTGTCGGTTTTTTAATGTTAAATACCCGTTAATCGGACTCTGATCAAAACCTGACTTTTAAAAACAAGTAATACCAGCTACTTTCACTACGATCAAATATTGTTTTTGGTTCAGTGATGTTTATCTCGGCCGTTATTTTTATGTAGTTTATACGACTGTTTGTTTATTTTATACTAGCGGACCCATCGAACTTAGTTTCGCCCCCGGCCCCGTTTTGCCCCGGCCCCGGTCAGAAAGTAGGTGCTCTTAAACAGATTTAAAACTCCGCTCTTCTTTTTTTAAAATTTCCGCGTACCACGGCTCTTAGGCTCTTACATTTCATAATTCCTTTTTTTCTTTCATAAGATCTTTTTCCTGACATTAACAAACATAACATAAGAGAATTTGCGAAATCAGTTTAGCCGTTATTTTTGAAACATATACAATTTGTATTTTCGATACTTGTTCAAACAAAATGTAGGGATACTAGACCCAAAATTATTTACAAAAAAATGTTAGATCAAAAATGAAAAAAAGCAACTTTTTTACATAAATTTTAGAAGTTTCTTTTTTTTAATTTGTTAGGTATGCTTGAATCTTATTAGGGAGATAAAATGTTTAACTTAAAAGAGACTTCTTTGAAAAAAATACACCGATACAATAAAAAGAAACAACAAAAATATGAAAAGAAGAAATTGTAATTAAAAAAAAAATGGATGACAAAATAAAACTAATTCTGTTTTGTAGTTAATTTTGGGTCTAGTATTCGCACATTTCGTTTGATCAAGTATCGAAAATACACATTGTGTATATAATTTACAGAGATAATAAGTTTGCCAGTAAGTAATCCTCATAAAAAATATCTAAGTATGTTTTTATTTATTTAAAAGAGGCACAGTAGGTAATTTTCGCAGGTGTCGTTCATGAATGAATACTAACAAGGTATTGTTTACCCCAGCATTTCCCAGTAGCCATCGTGCGTGATAGAAACAAATAATTACTTTTGAACTTCGTGTTGATTTTTACTCAATGCAAGACTTTTTGAATACTCCCATTTGGAGCCACATTTTATATTAGTATTTTTTTAATAAAAAAAATGATTGAACCGAATAATCCTAGTAATATTACAAATGTAAAAGTTTATGAGGATGGATGTGGTTTGTTAGTCGTCAACGCAAAAACTACGCGTTAGATTTTGATGAAACTTATCAATGATAGAGCTCATATGCCAGAATAGCATTTATGCTATAATTTATTACGATATTGACGATATTTTTAAGATCCGAAGCTGGTGAATAGTGTTCATAGCAATAAGTGTTATTTATGTTTGTTGGTATTATAAAGGCAAAATTAAAATGTTTAGGTTTGCAATGCATAGATATTATAATCTTCAAGGCTGATTCAGTTAGGACATTCACCGTTTTGTTTTGACGTAAGGAACTTGACGAATACCTAATTGTTTTAAAATTACTTGAGGCACTAAAGGCGGTGTTATTGGTTGCAATAAATAAGTATTTTAATGGATTACTATTTTGTGCACAACAAAAAAAATGTATTGTTATATCATTTACACTATGAATTTATGACATTCTCCAATTTTGTCTCGGATAGTTTTCCGGAAGTTATTTCACAATTTTACATATTGTTTTCGTATAATTACTTTTTATATTAATCCTTTGTGCGATAGATGGGCAGGTGGGTAAAAAAGGTGGGTAAATATCTAATTTATTTACCCAGGTATTAATTAAGAATTCTGGATATAAATTAAAATTATTAAAATTACGTCAAATACTCTTTGTTTTGAATATCAATTGGCTGTATATGAGCACCTAGATCTACCATATGATCACAAATAGTTTTTGTTTTTCAGGAAGTCATAATTTTCCCTGAAAATGAACAACCGTCTTTTGAAATAAGTTTAAGTGAAAATGATAGACTTAAGTAAAAGCACAGATAAAAGGTGTTATCTCAACTTTGCAATATGTCACTTGATGATGGGGTACTTGGTAGCGGTGACTAGACTGTAGGTAAATCTTCTTCTAGTCTTATTTTGTTTGGTTTTATATCAGTAATTTTGGCCACTTATAACAATTTGATATATGAATATTAAATCTTGTAGCTAAAACATTTATGAATATGGGTATTACATAACAATAAATGCCTACTACTTTGACAGTACTACCTTAAATCTGTCGTTGGTCGAGGAATTGTAAAAAAATGTTTTTATAAAGACTACGCGCTGTAAAATTCCAGACAAAACTGACAGGCAAACGGCACTTGCGCTGCGTACGTGGAAATTCTTGGTAGATTAAAAGATAAAGGGAAGGGATGGAAAAGTATTGTTTTGGTTTGCCTACTTATCGCTTGTGCGAAGTTGCCAATATGGCCATTGTGGAGTAATCAATATAATTAAAACTTTTTTCTTTTTCTAATCTGTAAAAAAAACACAGATAAAAGTGTAAAAACTTAATGCTAATAGCATTCTCCCCTAGTCATACCATTAGATCATGCAGAGAGATTGTTATGGGTGCAGGTAATGACAATTTAATGACAGTTTATATTAGATTAAAATAAAAATAAATAATTGTTATAGTTCAGAATTATCAAATACTGCAAAAGAACTTAAATCGCACCAGAACGTAACACACTTATTTTTAAAAACAGTGCCGAATTTATTCCCGGTATAAATTTGTATAGTGTGGGTAAAAATAGGGTGTAAATGAATATTTGTCCAGCGGCTGGGTTTTTATCGGGTAAGCGCCTATCCATAATTGTGCACAGTGGTACATATCACATTGAAATGGGAACTATTTCTGTAAATTACGACTTGCAGTAAAAATAAATAAAATCTGTAGTCATAATAATTAAAATTTCTCTGATATCCTCAAGGCTGGCCACATTACCGATGTAAGTATGTTAATGCATTAGCGGTTTTCCTTGCCAGTTTAAATACCGTTGGCTAGTGGTAAACTATGATGAGTCAACGTCTCAGACGCAGGTAGGTACACTCGCGCACATCAATTGTTTTGATTGATCGCTTTAAATGGTCATGGATCAAAAGATCGCCGGCGGTCGCGTAAACAAATAACAAAAGACTGTTGGTAAACACATCTGTGAGGGATTCGATATCAGCCAATTTTGTCTAGCAAGCTCTTTAGAGAACTAGTTTAACGATTGATTATTATTTTAAAAGTCTATAAAAAGCAATGGTTGCTGTGTTGGTTAATCAAACGACATGTCGTTAACTGAATCACAAACAGTGCTGCAAAAGTGAAAAACAATTATCTGAATAATCTCAACTTACAAAATGAGACACACATTGTGCAACACAATGCACTATTTATGAGAACTCTACCATATCGAATCTAAAAGGCAATTGTATGATTGAATCCAATACAATATTTTGTGGAGATTAGACACGCTACATTTTATACTTTTGAAGATGGTCGTTTCCATGATCAGTGTTTTAGACTTCTATACAGTGAATTACTTATTGTTACTTTTAAGGTTGTTTCGCTGAATAATTAAGATTCTACGGATGTATGACACTGTCTTTATGCAACATTTTAACTAATTCTTGAAAGGTTTTGGCATAAAACTATATTTTCATATTCAATGCATTGGTTCCATATAACATTTGTTTTCAACTGTACGACACAGCGACAGTCAAGCTCACAAATCACTTGTCACTGGCATAACCGCATGTAAATACGGCAAAGATTATTGGACATTTTCAGATAATAAAGATCAAAATAGGTAAAAAAAGGTCCTTTGCGATTCAGAAGGATAACCATTCTCAAGTAAGTGTTTTAATATCACATGAAATTCAATATAATATGAAATATTTATCAACTGTCATCATAAAGTACTTCGGCTTCTTACAATCATAGGTTTGACTAAAAAAAATACGATTTTAGTTTCATGTATGGGAGCCTCCCTTAAATATCATTATTTTTATTTTTTGTTTAAGAATCGTCGTACCAAATTTCAACAGTGTGATGCTTACAGTTACAAAATAAAGTGGCTCTGATATACGGTCGGACAGACAGACAGACATACATACAGACTTGACGAAACTTTAGGGGTTCCATTTTTTGCCATTCGGCTACGGAACCCTAAAAAGGTCCTTTGCCATTCAGAAGGATAAGTAAGTGTTTTAATACACGAAACTAAATATAATATTAAATATTATTCAACTGTCATCATAAAGCAGCTTCCTACAAGTTTAAAAAAAATGTGGCCTCTTTTATAATGTTCGTATTTTATCGATTGCCGTTCCTAACCCAATCAATCGCAAATTTTCAATACCAATACACACTTATACATAATATTCGTACTATTATTCACAAAGATAATTACAGCGATTAGCGTAACACGCGAAATAACATTATTAATTTGCGGGCCAATCGTAATAATATGGCCACCAATTTATCGGAAGCTGCGCAGGAGTGTGCGTCTGCTACGGTGTTGGTCAGTCATCGCCCGGCGCGCGACGGGTAGCCGCGTCCATTCCAAATTCAAATTTGAAATCAGTTCGAAAAATTCGATTCGTTTTATTTTTCTGGGAATCCACCTACCTACATGCCAGCTTTTTGACGCGGTGATATAACTAATCAGGTATTTATTCAGATTTTTTGCAATGTTTTTAATTCACGTACTGTCTTTCATATTATTTATATTGAAAAAAAAATTAGAAAGTTATTATAGCAATTTTAACACTTAAAGAAACCGTTCTTCCAGTCCTGTTTTTTATTTTTGTACTTAACATAAGTTTAAAAATAAAAAATAATTTTAAAAGGTTAATTGCAACATATGAGTAATTATGTGTCTAAAAAAGGCAGTATTAAAATGATGACATTAATAATATTCCATTATTAGCTTAAAAGTTTCTAGCCTCAGCTCAAACGAATGCACTTTCTATTTTTTGTTTGTTGTAATCAATCATATTACAACTAACTTTTCACCTCCTTAGGATTTTCTACCGGTAATGTTCTCAATAGAAAATCAAGCAGCTTGACAATTATACTTTACGAATATTTCTATTTCATAATTTTCTTGGGGGGTAGATATGCAAGTACCTTGGTTGATTATGATTACAAATTGTTACAGCTGTCAAAGCTACGTGTCAGCTTTGATAATTATTTCCGAAACATTTAACATATTTTATGTGTATTTTTAGTTTTTTTGTAAGAGAGTGGTAGATGAGAAAACCTTTTGCGTGGACTAAGGTTGCATTGCAAACATCTTCGCAATAATGTCAAGGTTCAACGCCCAGTACGTGACATAGTAAACATAAGTAAATAAACAAAACATGTTTGTATGTAACTTAATTAAAATGTTCCAATTTCTCCTATTATTTGGCTTGTTGAATGTGTTTTTATTTTTATAGTGATGTAAATATTTTTCTTAAATTTTTGATAGATTAAAAAATATTATTTTTACGAACGAAAGAAAAAATAAATGCCATAAAGGAACCTATGTATATGTATATCCATGTAGATCTTTTTCATTAAAACTGTTTGGTAATGGTTTTCGATCTCATGACCTCTTTTTTATTTTATCTACGTCTTGTCGCTTACCGAAGTCATTAATTTTAGTCTTTAGGATATTAATTAGTCTTTTTCATGTTGGTCATTGAACCTACACAGCTTCTTTTTTTGTGAGGTCCTTCGCGTTTACTTTTCATGTAGTAAGCCAATCATAGACCTACTATAACTGATGAGGTGTGTGATAAAAGTAATTGAAAATTAAACCGCCTTCAAAAAACTGACCTAAAGGTAAAAGGTGTGTAGACGTTTGGTGTACGTAAGCTAGACATCATGCGCAGAGTTCAAAATATTCTTATTCTCCTAAATAAAAGACAGTGCGTTATTTTTCGCTTTTTAGTCAGTATTTTGATGATGATTCATTTATTTTATTGTATTTTTAGTTATTAACCATATCTCAAAAACGACTTGACCAATTTTTATAAAACTTACACAGTACCTACCGTTAGTTGAAGTTTTTAATATGTAGTGTTTAACTAAAAAAGAATCATCTTGCTTTTAGTCAAACATACCAAAATTCATACACTTACGAAATTTAGCACATGTATTTGGAAGCCTTACTTTATAAATATTATAAAATTCAAACTATTAAAACACATATATACATTGAATTGATGACCTCCTTTTTTGATGTCGATACGCTTCTGTGCTTAAATATCATAATATTATAAGAAATGTTCAGAAGAAAAGAAATAATGAGGCGGAAGGTAAATAAAACATTTAAAAAATAAATAAATTACGTAATAAGAACTACTAGAACTGTACTCGTATGTAACTTTTCGAATCTCGATACCTACTCCAGACATAATTGGTGGAAGATAATGTTAATGAGGGTATTAAAAAAGTAATAAAACGGTTATGGTACAATGAGAAATACAGTTTTTGTTTACATATAGTGATAATATCGCGGCATCTGGTTTGTATCCGTAATCAAATGAATACGTGGTTGTGGGTGACAAAATATATATTTATGTAATTATGAACTCGCATAAATATGTTATTTTTTCTGAATGATAGTAGGCAATAGGAAAGATTTTTAAGACAATATCTTACTATGGTGTTTTTTTGTTACGGGCAATGTTTACCATCGACAGATGCACTGCTCTAATCAACGAATAGTTAAAATGGATAAACCGACTTCAAAACCGAAAATGCACTAAAAAGTCTAAAATAAACTCTTGACCATTAAAAGGAAAGGAATCCATTTTAGGCAAACAATTTATTTTTGGAGTCGGTGTTGCGATAGCTGATGCTTGATGGTCAAAGTGATGGCACCGACTCCAGGTAGACCCTCTAAGTAGGCGAAAATTTTTTTCGAATCGGTCGACAAACGACTGAGATATAGTTAACATAGATACAAAAAAAAACATACTCGACTTGATAACCTCCTCCTTTTTTGAAGTCGGTTAAAAAGTAACGTCAATTTTTATTACCTCTAACTATTGGACAGATAACTTATATGATTGGTAAAGAGGCCGTAAGTAAAAAACAACAATGGAAACAAAAAGCCCTTACAATAAAAACAAATTACGACTGTCTGCAACGAAAAAATAAAAATGTATTTTGACATTTATGAAAAAGGTTTGCAATAAAGTTGCGCGCCTTTTTTGCAAAAAGGAGATGCGATTTGAATCTGGATTTTGAAAAAATAAAACTTCAGGGCTTTGCCCCCAGGCAGGGACAACGACTTGGCACTCCAGCGCATTCCGAACGCCTTTTTGTGACGTCAGAACCCGTTTTATTATCTGCCGATTATTATGCAAGGAGTGCCTATGACCGCCACGGCAGTTGCATCCAACGCAAAAGTTTATTTTCTTTGAGATCAAAATTTATTTTTATGTAGGTATTGCATCTAACCGAGTAGCTAAGAATTATAGTCATAGATGGATTTAATTTTATAGAAAACTAGCAGACCCAGCGAACTTTGCTTCGCCCCTAGCACCGTCCCGCCCCGGCCCCGTTTCGCCCAGCCTCGTAATTTTAAAAGTTAAGAAAAACCGGCCAAGTGCGAGTCGGACTCGCCCACTGAGGGTTCCGTGCCAACTTTAACTGAATTAGGGATCTACTTACTTCTACTAAGCTTAAATACCATAATATTTTGTTGACAGCAAATATAACTTTGTTTTTCATAGTGTTTGTATGAAAAACACAGTTATGTTTGCGGTTGTTGAAAATGGCTTATATCTCAAAAACTACTGGTTCGATCCCGTCCGAACCAATTTTCGTTGAAAGTATTTGTTAAGGTCTACATCACATATTTTTTTCAAAATTTTCGCTTGCTTAGTTTAGAAATTAGATGGGGGGGGAGGGGGACGCCCATTTTACCACTTTGGAAGCGTCTAGCTGTGAAACGTTAGACTTTAAAAGAAAATGGTTTTTGGAACCTCTATGTATCATTTTGAAAAACCTATCTATAATTTTTTTTCGATTTTAGTTTCATGTATGAGAGCCCCCCCTTAAATACCATTATTTTTTATTTTTTGTATAAGAATCGTAAAGCGGTAAACAGGATACATCTTTCTACCAAATTTCACCAGTGTGATGCTTATAGTTACAGAATAAAATGGCTGTGACATACGGACGGACAGACAGACAGACAGACAGACAGACAGACTTGACGAAACTATAAGGGTTCCGTTTTTTGCCATTCGGCAACGGAACCCTAAAAACACTATAATGGATCAGTTATCGAGCAGGATGAAAAATTATCAAATTACTAAAATGGCTATAAAAATAGGGATTGGTGATAAAAAAGTAAAAATTTAGAGTTGTATGTATTTTTTAATGCCACATTATAAAAAATAAAAAAAATTCGTCCAAAAATTAAAAAATATATATTTAAGGGTGAACAACCCTAATCACTTAGGGGTATGATAAATAGATAGTAGCCGATTCTCAGACCTACTGAATACATATATAAAATTTGGTAAAGCCGTTTCGGAGGAGTACGGGAACGAACATTGTGACACGAGAATTTTATATATAAGATTAGTAGGTTCTTCAGGCTGTAACACAATTCACGACTCATTTCAGTCTACAATTGATGTTAGAGCTCGTACGTAGCAAAAACACCTTTGTATATCTTGTGTAGATTCAGGGTGGAATCGACATTATTTTTGAAACATAGGCTTACACGTGCGTAACTATGCGAATTATAATTTAATTCCTCGATTTTTTACCCGAGTCAGTCGTTTTACGACGTAAATAGTACTTGAAATAACTAAACTCACTTAGGGGCCAATTTTGCCGAAGTCAGATGACTTATCCGACTGAATAAGTCAAAAATGAACGATTTTAATATGACATTTACATAAATGATTACTGAAAAATAGATAACTTTTCAAATTAGGCGTATTGTACTTTATTCAACGGATAATCCTTGTCTGATGTTGAAAAAATGAGGCCCTAACAGAACGAATGATTGAACTGTATTAGTATCCGGCAAATCCGCCTCAGGGCCGATTTCATCAACGTCAGATAAAACTTATCCGACTTAAAAAGTATAAAACGACCGATTTTAAACTGATATTTACAAAAATAATTGTTGAACAACAGGCAACGCTTTCAAACTAGTCGTATTAGTCGTATTGTATTTTATTCGACGAATATTCCTTAACTGACGTTCGTTAAATCAGGCCCCAGTCAAGTAAGATTAGTTCATTCTTCTTATTTATGAATCTTACACGAAGATGGTACGCTGTGTTGTGTTTTATGGCATGGGTAACAAAAACAATGCTACAATTGTTTCCTTGTGATGCGAAGACGCATCTTAGACAGAAACCCATCGTCGTAGAACGTCCTTGCAGCTTCGGTCTCGGGTCGCTGAGCATTTGTTCTTGTGGCATTATACACCATGACATTTAAGTGGTTGTTTTCCCGTATTTAAATGATTTTATCTTATTATCAATTTATAATTAATTTCTAAATACTAATATAGTAGAAGGTCCTCACGGCCTAAATATTTCAACGCCAAACGGCGCAAACACATAATCACTTGCAAGTGAGACGTACTTGCGTCGCTTGGCGTCTTCAGCCAACCCCGCTGCTGCTCCAGCTTTAAGGGCTAATTCTCTGAGATGAGAGGGGGCCAAAGTATCGACATAAGTTGCATCCCAACATAAGGCCCGACCTCATTTGCAGGGAATGAGCGTGAGGCCATCGGGTCACTTGCCATCATCACTGACCAAACCACGTAGTTCCAACGTGGAAGGAACATTAATGGTGGCAAGAGCACTTCTGATAGCGTCATTTAGGGGTAGCGTGACAAGCGAGACACCCAGCGCTTTGCGGGCAACAAAGGCAGTAGAGACCAAATGTTATTATTATTTATTAATCATTTTCGGAAAATAGGTAACTCGCATGATTCGAAAACAACCACTAAAATGTCACGGTGTAGAACTTGTTTGATTATGTATCACAGCACACCTTTATTTAAAAGCACACGTATTTACCGACTTTAAGAAAAGGAGGTAATCAATTCAGTGTGAATGGATGCGAAATCTTTGAAATTTTATAATACTTGAGTATGCTGATCTATTAAGGCTTTCCAAACACGTGTACTAAATTTCGTAAGTGTATATTTATTAATTCTGGTTTTTACCATCTTACTCTGGTCGATGACGAATCAGACAAAGTAAAAATCATGTAAATCGGTCCACTCACTATAAATCTCAAGCGTATGTGAACGAGACACAATGCAAATTCTATTTTTATGCGGTTGCCTGCAACCGCTCGGGTGTTAAAGCATTAAAAAAAAAACTTTCAAATAAACTTTCTTCTATCAATAACAAAAAAAGAATTAGAAAAAGAACTAGTGAAATCGGTCTAGCCGTGCACCGCGTGATGCCGTGACCAAGGGAAATATGGATTCATTTTTATTTTGTATACAAAATATTGTTCAAAAAGTGAGTGTTTAGTTTGTTCAACTTCTTACGAAAAAGCTATTGAATAAAACTGCCTACTAAGTTGCTAACAAACTTTTCACAGACTAAAAACAAAGTATTATGTAGTCATTTTGACAGTTTGTGAAAATTGAAGTAATCTTTCAGAATAATTTTCAGTGGAAGTTTTTAATGATCGCTTTGCGATTTATTTACTTTATTTAAACTAAATATTGTGTTGTATTTTTAAGTTATACTCGTATACTATGGTAAATATTGACTTTGTGTTATGTTAATAGTTGTGTGTGTTTTGTTAACACAGGAGTCATTTCAATTTTTATTTACGTACGCTTCTACATTAAAATCAATACATGTAAATATCTACTTTACCGGTTAAACGGTTCTCTGAATAGTTTATTTTTATGTGGTTATAAAATACTTAATACGTTCCACACGAGTTTAAATTGCGAGCATTTTCCTTTTACGTTATTGTTTGTGTATTTAGGAGTTTGTAGTTATTATAATATTCATAAATTGTAACTAACTTTTTGAATCTCATGGATGATGGTTAGAACTTATTTGCATTTAATAATAATTCTTAGCAGGGCTTTGCAGTATCATAAGTTGTTTTATTTTTATTTGTATTGTATGTACTAACTCCAAATTAGGAAAGATAGTGTGGTGTTGTCCCTCTTGCCTTCCACACCGCACTTAAGAAACAAATGAAGAAGTGTTGAACATGGTAAAGGAAAAGAGAAAACCAATAGAAGCAATAGAGAGTAGAAGGGGGAAAATGTTGGTACACTTGATACAACACAACAATTTCATCAGAACTATAATAGAGGAAAGAATATAAGGAAGAAGGAAGAGAGGAATACCAGAATAAGCTTTATGCATCAAATAAAGCAAAAGTTAAATGTTGCGTCGTATCAAGAGGTCAAGAGAATGGCGGGAAAGCGTAAAAACTCCACCGACAAGAGCCTAACTCTTAAATTAGATGATGATGATGAGATGATGTTTGTACTTGAGATTAAAACCTAGGCCTACCAAGGTTTTCCATAACAACTGGTTACATATGGTCGTCATTCAGTGTGATGCCGATCTTCAACTTGTCGGTGGACGTCCTATGCTGCACCTTTGATTTGTTTTCTTCTTTCCAGACGATGCTGAAGATAGGCGGGGGCGCGGCCCTGGTGGCAGCCATTGTTGCCGTCTTCGTGGTGGCTACACAAGGCAGGGACCCTGAACTCGAGGCCCTTGAGCAAGAGGGCAGGGACTACATCCAGCTGTTGGACAAAGCAGCCGGGATTAGGAAGAACAGGGCTAGTCTGGCAGAGTGGGAGTATACTGCTAATATTACTAAGGAGAATGAGGATAAATGGGTGAGCATTTTATTTAATGGGACCACCGCCGCCTTATCACCTCAAGGGCCAAAGTCAGTGGCACCTCGCGTCGTTTTTTGTTCGAACGCCGTTTTGTGGCGTAGGAAAGCAAGTTTTGAAAGTGGTAAGGCAACAAAGACCTCGACCCTACTTAAAACTAGGAAATCCAAGAACCAATAACCTATCCAACCAATACCATCTATACAAGGTTTTTTGTACGTTATGGCATCAAGAGGTGGTGAAACACTTAGTTATTTGCCGTTTGACAGATTATACCGTACGTTTTGAACTTTTAAATGAATACGATTGCTTTACACAATTCTACCTCAGAGCTCAATCATGCTGTTTCTTTAAGCCAGTTAACCTAACACCAAGTCCTTCAAAATTATACTTTTTTTAAAAACCAGTGTAATACCTACACATAACCATGATAATTGATTATATTAAAATAGTATAAATAAATGTACCGTTACCTATAAACAGTGACTTTTACGACAGGAGTTATGAGGTATTCAAACAAAACAGAACTTCAATGGTTACAAATTGAATAAAATGTAGACCAGAAAATCATGTACTGGGGCCTTTGGTGATATCATCTTTAAAGATTTCTGGGATCTTCAAAGGTTTTGGGACTATCAAAGGTTCCCTGTAACGTTTTCTGCCCGTTTTTTGTTGCTGCTTCGCTCCTAATGGTCGTTTCTTAATGTTATTCAGCCTATGTCCATCGTTGATTGTTCATACCAGCAGTTTTTGAGGGTGTAGTAATAATGCTGATACGAATGCTACACGAAAAAATTGACTTATTCCAGATACAAATAAGACTGGAAATCTCAAAGCAAGACAAGGCGGCATGGGAGGAGACGAAGATGTACAAATGGCAGAACTTCCAAGACAGCACCCTCAAGAGGATGTTCAAAAAGTATTCAGAACTGGGTGTAGCAGCTTTACCCGATGACAAGTACCAGCAGTTGATGAGATCCGTGTCAGGGATGGAGGCTAACTACGCCACTTCGAAGATTTGCTCGTTTAAGGATAATACTAAATGTGATTTAGCTTTAGAACCAGGTAAGATACCCTTTCATTTATAGATAAGCGGTCCCCCGCGACTTTGTCCGCGAGTTTTGAGTTTGCTCGCTCCCCTCCCGTTGCAGCGTGATGTTTTACAGCCTAAAGCCTTCCTCGATGAATAAGCTATCAAACACAAGAATATTATTTCAAATCGGTTAATTTGTTCCTGAGATTAGCGCGTTCAAACAAACAAACTCTTCAGCTTTATAATATAAGTATAGATGTAAACCAAAATAATGATTCAGTTATACGTGAAATACAATTAAATAGTAAATTATTGCTTCGAGTGGACATTGGTCTGGCTTTGATCATCAGCAGATTAAATGCCAAAAACTGTTTTGTAATCTAACAAGACACATCATGTGTTAGTGTATGTGTGTTTGTATCAGGGACATATGTTGCCTTCCTACATTTGCAAACATACAAGCTCTTTACATAGCTTTGGACGCGAAGCCAAATCGACGGGGACGCACTTCGAATTATTGTACTGTATAAGTAATCGTACCTGTACCTGTTTCTATCCATATAAAAGTTTTATCACCATAAAAACTTCCCCTAAAATTTCAGATATCACTGAGATCTTCGCCAAGAGCCAGGACCCTGAGGAGTTGAAGCACACGTGGGTGGAATGGCACAAGGCGGCCGGGGCGAAGGCGCGCGCCAACTTTACGCAATACGTGGAGCTTTACAACGAGGCTGCTAAACTTAATGGTAAGCATTGTCTGATGCACCTTAATAAACTAAATAAACTTAATGGTAATCAAACGTTATTTTAACCCACAAGTATTAAATATAATTGTCATTTTTGGTACCGACGGTATTCTCCAGAAGCGCTTAACACCGATGGATAAAATAGGTCAGGGTGAAGCACTTTCAGAAAAGAAAGAAAATAAATTTATTTACCTCAAATAATTAAATCAACATCATTACATTTATCGGTAAACAAAAAGCATGCTACTTGAGTCAAAAAGGCGCCTTAATAAGTCGTGGACAGCGGGACGCATACCACGACCACGACGCTGATTTTCCGCGGGTTATAGGGGATGAACAAATTGGCTGGGTTATAAATATTTCTCAATTAATTTCAGGTCCATAAACAAAGTAGTAAAGAACATGATTCTTGCTATTTTCAATAGCTAAATAAATGTTATGTGACAAACTAATGAATCGAAATGCGTATAGTATTGATATTGAGTAATATTTTTGTGATGTGTATTTCCTTGATTGTAATGACTTTTAATTTATGAAATCGTTCTTGGACTTGTGATATGTGGTGATATGGCCAAGACTGCGTCACAATGCTAGTAACAAGCAAGTCACGGTGAATTAATGTACCACTTATTATTAGAACAAGTTTTAATAATGTGCTAGTTGGCGGTATCTCCTGAGTTTTACCCTTCACTTCATTATGTCAATTTGCCGTTTTCTGTCCCGCAAGATTCGGTTTATCTGCATTCCATTAATTCAGCAAATAGTAGCGTTATTTTTGTTTTTGTTAGAATAAAAGGGTTCCCTTAAAGTTTGGGATTAACTGCAATTGTTGCTTTTGTCTAAAACGTTGGCTCAGCTAACGACGTTTTGAACTGAATTAGTCGTCATAATGTTAAATTGATGATCAATCAAGATATTTCATTGAAACAAATTAGAGTCACAATTTTGTCCCATCCCAAGCTCATCATAGGTTTATGAGCAAATAGAAAAAATCACTTTAATGAAATATAACGGAATGAATATTCCAAAAGTTTCTTAGATAGTTTTTCACAATGTTTGGCACTATAAACAACACCACAACAAGTTTGTCAAAGTCAAGATGGCGGGCACAGCATCCCAGCTGGTACAGGGCATGTTAACAAATATACCAGATTTCTTAGTAAAACACTTCGAAAATAATACTAGATTTTTGCTTAATTTCATCACTTTTCACTCTTACTTTACCTTCTTTCCCTTCAGTGTATATTTCTTTATTAGAATAAATTAGCGGACCAAGCGAACTTTATTTAGCCCCCAGCCCAGCCCCACCCCGGCCCCGTTATTTTAATAGTTATTATCTTACTCCTTATGGTGATAAATGTAACAAAGTAATAATCCTGAAAATCGGTCTATCCGTTCACGCGTGATATCGTCATCAAGGGAAATATATTTTCATTTTTAAAATAAGAATGGATTAGTTGTATTCACCAAAATGCTTACCTATTTTTCCAGACTTTAAAGATGTAGCCGACTGGTGGCAGGCAGATTACGAGGTTCCAGACTTTGAGGAGCAGCTCGCCAAGCTCTGGGAGGATGTCAAGCCGCTGTATCAGCAGCTTCATGCATACGTGCGCAAACGATTGCGTGACATGTATGGAGATCACGTTGTATCCGCTAAAGGGCCAATCCCTGCGCATTTGTTAGGTAGGTGATTTTATTTAACAAGGTCAGATCTGGTATATGTACTTTTGGAGAATTTCAGAGACCTCAAGTTATTTCTTTAATTTTTTTATACGGGAAATCGAATTCTTTAAAGTTATTGACAAGATCAGCTCAACATTGGGTATGATTGCTTAAAGTATTAGAATGTAAGACATTTGTATTCACTGCCATTTAGTATTTAGTGAAGCTATCATTAAACTAGAGAACAGAATGCTATGAATTGTAATGTCATCTGTATCTCTTGTTATTTTTAAGGGCAGAAGACAGAAATTGCAAATAAATTGCAAGCATTACAAATACATTGTTGTGCCTATATGGTGTGTGCTGTTACTATGTACCATTCAGATTCAATTATTCCAACTACTATCATAAATCTCAGTTATTTACTGTACTTACATATTTTCATTAAGTTTAACTATAAAACTTCCATTCCTCCGTTTCAGGTAACATGTGGGCACAGACATGGAATAACATTGAATCATTCACCCGTCCTTACCCCGACAAGAAAGAGGTGGACATCACCCAAGCGATGAAGGACCAGAAATACACTCCACTGAAGATGTTCCAGATGTCAGACGAGTTCTTTAGGTCGTTGAATCTCACGGCCATGCCTGAGAAGTTCTGGAAGAATTCAATAATTGAGAAGCCGACTGATAGAGATATTGTATGCCATGCTTCGGCGTGGGATTTCTACGACGGTGAAGATTTCAGGTGAGTTGACGATTAGATAAAGCGACAAAGAAAAAGACATATAACCAGGTTATTGTAAGAATAGATCTGTCACTGCGGTTAGAAAAGAGTGCAAAAATGAACTGTATTGACACAAAACGGACGAACGCGGTTGGGTGAGCGGGGAAACGAGAGGAATGTGACATGTTTGACAGGTCCATTCTAATAAAAACCGAGTTATAAGCCATAATTCTAGGACCTGATTTATTTCACTATTTCTCATGTTCGAATGGCTTTTGTAATAAATATTTACTCTGAGGTGGTGAAATAAATAGGCTCTAAAGTCCGTTTTTCTTTGCTAATCGATAATTGTAAACAATCTTGTCATTCCTATTTAAGGAAATTAATTATTTTATCACCAAATCTACATACCTACATACATTTTTAATTAACTAGTAAATTAGTTCTATTCGCTGTTAATAATTACAAAGTTAGCTAAAGATTGTTTACAATATTGGGCTAGCAAATAAAAGGAAGATTAACATGCTGTGTGTGTATTTTATAAATGGATGTAATGATCATTTTAAAAATTACTACTGTATATTTTATTAGTTTCTTTAATTATATTGTTTTTTTGGTTTCCTTCAGAATACGATTTCATGCGCACTATTTTCTGTTGTTCTCTTTTGTGTTGGTGGAAATATCCCATAGCACTTATTCAAAATTTCACCCTAACCATCTTTGGCTTTAATTTTGAAGGATCAAACAGTGCACCACAGTTGATTACGAATATTTCCAAACTACACACCATGAGATGGGGCATATCCAGTACTTCCTTCAGTACAAAGATCTGCCGAATATATTCAGGGATGGAGCGAACCCAGGTATGGTTTACTGTGTTTTTTGTATATTATTTGTTTGAATCCAGGATCAAAATGTGTACGGTGGTGACGGGGGAGCATTTGAGGACCGTGCATCATGAAATGGGGCATGTACAATATTATTTGCAGTACAAACGACAGCCGTCCGTTTTTAGGGAAGGTGCCAATCCAGGTGATGGTTTTAACTGTATATTGGGAACTTGATCGTAATAATATTAACACTGGCATTCTAAGGATACTATGCAAATCGGTTTTTTTGCTAGTGGGAACTAAATTGTCCCATCAAAAATGTTTGCTATCGAGTGATGCGTTCATCGGATTCTAACATATTTTTACACACGGGTGGCGTAGTTTCATTGCGGAGTGATTGTTAAATAAAATAATTTTCATAATGAATTTAGTAGTTTTCTGTTTGGTTTGGTTTTGTTTTTATCAATGGTCATCATCATCATCATCATTATCAGCCAAAGGACGTCCACTGCTGAACATAGGCCTCCCCCATGGATTTCCACAGCGACCGATCACTAGCGGTCTGCATCCAGTTTGATCCTGCGATCTTTATAAGGTCGTCTGTCCATCTTGTTGGTGGACGTCCCACGCTGCGTCTCTGGTCGAAGGGTCTCCAATCTAGAACTTTCCTGCCCCAACGGCCATCAGTTCTTCGCGCTATGTGCCCTGCTCATTGCCACTTGAGCTTACTGATTCTCAAGGCTATGTCCGTTACCTTAGTTCTTCTACGTATTTCCTCATTTCTGATTCGATCCCGTAGAGAAACACCCAGCATAGCCCTTTCCATCGCTCGTCTTATCAATGGTGATGTGTACATAACAGATAGAGTAGTTAGAAACTTATGTTACTTTACTAATATTTTTCTAGCTGGATGTTCCTAAATTTAATTCATTTTGCTGAATGGAATCATCATCAAAAATTACACAGAACTTTAAAAAACTAACAATTTGTAACCTTTTTCCTTACTTCCAACTATCAAATGCCAGTGTTCTAAATCTAATTCTATTGATAGGCTTCCACGAGGCTGTTGGCGACACCATCGCGCTCTCCGTGTCGTCGCCAAAGCATTTGCGAAGAGTCGGACTCACCAGCGGCGATGCTGAAGATGAACAGACTGAGATTAACCAGCTCTACAAAATGGTATGCATTTCCTTTATAAAATATAGTACTCCTAAGCTGAGTCACCGAGTCACCTTAAATGTGATGTGGTTTAAGCTACATCTTACTACGTGAGCTCGCAATCGGTGCAAATTGGTTGATGCTATTCTGTTGCATCAACAACGAGATGGGGCGCAGCCTGCAAGAACGGGTCAGCAAGCGCTCAATGATCGCAACTCGAAACACAATATCATTTGGAATTATTTAGAGCTGGTATCTATACTAATATTATAAAGCTGAAGAGTTTGTTTGTTTGTTTGTTTGAACGCGCTAATCTCAAAAACTACTGGCCCGATTTGAAAAAATATTTTTACGTTGGATAGTCCATTTATCGAGAAAGGCTTTAGGCTATATAACATAAAGATACGACTCATAAGACCACTCATGTTGCGAAAACGGGAGAAAGATATTCCTTTTGAGAGCTTCCAATGCATACGCTGCGGAAACCGCTTAAGTTACACAAAAATTATGTATGACAGGATTGTTCAGCATTAAGAGTTCTATAATAAAGTCCGTGACAGCATATGTCTATCTTTTATGGTTGACTTACTACAACCTTTTTCATGTTAATAATTTTGTAAAAAAATAATGCATTATTTTTAGAGGTGTATTATATTTATTCTTATCAAAATAAAGACATTCATCATCACGAGCATATAATTTAGAACCAAGTTGCCCTTTATATCATTTGATTTCAATAAATATCTTAGGAGCTATCACAGTTTTAACATAACTCCGCACCAAAATAATGTTCGCAGCCTAAGTACAACGTGCGCTTGCGCTAATCTATACTAATATTATAAAGCTGAAGAGTTTGTTTGTTTGTTTGTTTGTTTGTTTGTTTGTTTGTTTGTTTGTTTGAACGCGCTAATCTCAGAAACTACTGGCCCGATTTGAAAAAATATTTTTATGTTAGATAGTCCATTTATCAAGGAAGGCTTTAAGCTATATAACATAAAGATACGACTCACAAGACCACAGCAGCAATGAAAAATGTTGCGAAAACGGGAGAAAGATATTCCTTTTGAGAGCTTCCGCTGCGTACGCTGCGGAAACCGCTAAAGTTACTCAAAAATCATGTATGACAGGATTGTTCAGCATTCAAAGTTCTATAACAAAGTCCGCGACAGCATATGTCTATCTTTTATGGTTGACTTACTACAACCTTTTTTATGTTAATAAATTTGTAAAAAAATAATGCATTATTTTTAGAGGTGTATTATACACACAGGTATTTATTCTTATCAAAATAAATACATTCATCATCCCGAGCATTTCATTTAGAACAAAGTTGCCCTTTATATCATTTGATTCCAATAAATATCTTAGGAGCTATCACAGTTTTAACATAACTCGGCACCAAAATAATGTTCGCAGCTTAAGTACAACGTGCGCTTGCGCTAATTATATTATAAAGCTGAAGAGTTTGTTGGTTTGAACGCGCTTATCTCAGGAACTGCTGAACCGATTTGAAAAAATATTTCTGTGTTAGATAGCTTATTTATTGAGAAAGGTTTTAGGATATAAAACATCACGCTGCGACGGGAAGGGAGGGAGCAAACTCAAAACGCGCGGACGAAGTCGCGGGGACTGCTAGTATATTATAAAGCTGAAGAGTTTGTTTGTTTGAACGCGCTTATCTCAGGAACTGCTGGACCGATTTGAAAAATATTTCTGTGTTGGATAGCTTATTTATCGAGAAAGGCTTTAGGATATAAAACATTACGCTGCGACGGGAGGGGAGGGAGCAAACTCAAAACGCGCGGACGAAGTCGCGGGGGACCGCTAGTATTTAATACACATGATGTTGTCTGTATGGCTAGACTTATGATATGACCAAGCCATTATACAACCTGCCTGCCTGGCAACCTTAAAACACGATGCTATTCCTTCTAAATGTCACCAAAGTGATGTTATTAGTCATTTCAACGACAACCTAAAGAAGCTTAACGTTAATGATCACGATCTTAAATTGCCATTGTTAAAAGTACTTCTATGTACCGAACTTGAAACTGAACAGAATCTATATTTGTAAAACCTCGCTTCTTACGAACATAAGCAGTCGTATTAGAAAATATAGTTGACGTATTATTTACTTCTATATTCCAGGGCATAGACAAAATAGTGTTCCTCCCCTTCGCGTACACCCTCGACCTATTCCGCTACGGAGTGTTCCGAGGGACCACAACTCCTGAAGACTACAATTGCCACTACTGGAAGCTGAGGGAGGCTCTCCAGGGTGTAGAGCCCCCAGTGAACAGGACTGAGGAGGACTTTGACGCTGCTGCCAAGTATCACGTGTCTGCGAACGTTGAATATGCTAGGTGAGTGGATATGTCGGATTGGGGCATTGATATTGTGGTGATCAAAAATTGCTGGTTCTCATTTATTTTTAATGTGATATAGCGTCAATACGTTGATATTGTTAAGCTGTTGTATAGCTTCTATCGCGAGCCTTGAGCGTGGAGACCGAAACCAGAAATTCCGTAACGAAAATAACCTAACACCCCCCACTCCGACCGGCAAAGCAGTGATACTTTTTAGTTTTTCCATCTATCGGTGAATAGCAGAAGTTTTAATGACTTTTTGAAATATCACGCTTGTCTCTTTAGTTCAGCAATCTGCCTTTAGGTGGCAATGGTTATATGTAACTTCAATTAAAATCAAAGAAAAAAAAACAAAGGAAAAAAATACTGCATACTGAAATAAACTATAAATATTATTGCATAAGTTGAGCTTTACCGCGGCAGTCTCCGAGTACCACACGTTTTTTTCCTAATTGTATGCTAGCTCATTTATGAAGAAATAGGTATAGTGCGGGTTTTGTAAATTGCATAAATGACTCGATCACATTAAAATATTATGGAAAAGTACACTTTACTTAGTGACGTAGTGTAAAATATTACCAGAATTTTCTATGTGTTATTTATCACATGCCTCTCATGGTCCTCCGTTTGTTTCATCTATTTCTTTGGTACATACTTTGTGTGCAAGCACCTTTATTCATTTACCTTTTATTTTAAAAACTTGCACAAGCTCAGAAGAAAACTTGCATCATTAAATAGGTAAGGAGTTTTTCTCATCCGATCATTTTTCTACCGACGTCCGAAGAAAACGATCAAGCCAGGTATAATAAGCTAGTTGACTAAATTTCAAAAATTAGATAATACTTTAATTAGTAAATATGTTAATCAAAATCATTGATATCTTTTAGGAAATTCACGATTTTCATGATTTAATTATAACTTAAAATATTAAATTTGCATCGGCCTCAAAAACGCTCGGAACTGTCATGGAGTCTTAAATGACGTCAATTCTTGCAACCGAAGATCTTCTTGGCAGCAAAATACTATAAATACTGGTATTCGACAGAAAAAAAAACATGCCATCGTGCAAGGCTTCACGTCACATTTAATAGGCGTTGAAGATCACGTGATCAAATGTGTGTTTTGGACTAACTTCGTTATTTAAAATATGAATAAATTTGTGTTTTGATATCTCCATACCATAATTAATCACTAGAGACTACCGATATTGTGATTTCCTTAGTGGAAATTAGCCTATTTAACTGTATCTTCACATGCTTATTTGTTTCCTTCTAGATACTACGTGTCGTTCATAGTCCAGTTCCAATTCCACCGCGCTCTGTGCAGCCTGGCTGGCGAGTACGTGCCCGAAGACATCACCAGGAAGCTTGTGGACTGCGACATCTACCAGAGCGTTGCTGCTGGGAACGCTTTAGGGTGAGCTTATATTGAACAAGAACTTGTGTTTTCCTCAGCGAGTGCATTGGCCATTTGTGGCTGTCACCGTGATATTGTAAAATCCGTGTGATTACAAACTTACGGTTTTTTAAAATGCTTTTAGATTGTGATCTAACGATTTATTATTAACAAGCTAGACAAGGTTCAGCATTTATGATTTTTTGGTACTTACGTGTCAACCTAACACGCCTACCCCGACCCACCACTTTGCCCATTCAAAGTCAAAGTCAAAAATAATAAATTCAATTTAGGACACAAAATGCCACTTATGAACGTAAATAATTAGTGTAATATCAATTAATTATGACCCGTATGGGGGTAGAACATGTCTCCTTATCTTTTGGGCCCTACTAGCGCTTCGAGACAAGACACAGACAATTTGGCAAGTGCTGAGAAGAAACGCCGGAACAAACTCGGTCACCACTAGCTGCCTCAAAAATGATACAAATCAAAATAAACAGGTACATCAGTTTGGTGCAGGCTGGACTGTCCATACATTTTCGTCATTAAGATAGTCTTGAATTTGATAATACCCCTTCGACATTAGGATAGTTTTGACATGTAACTTAAATTTATGAATGGGTAGTTCGATTGATTGATTCGTCAGTTATAATGTATGAAGTTTGATACAGTTCACAATAAATCGACAGATTATAATCTATGCACCAGTAAGATTGTTATCAGGCGGTTTTAAAAATATAACTAGGAAATTCCCAAATAAAGCAACTAATGCAAGACTCTTAACTTCTAAGACGTAGAGACGTAAAAGAGATTCTACTACGAGCATAACGATACAACAGAAAACATGGAAATCCGTCAATACAGTAATTATTTTTTCTTTTGCTCACTACGAAGGCTTATAAGCTTATGTGTGTGTGTGAGTGGGTGTGTTGTGTGTGTGGTGTATCTGGAAATGGTTGCTCGCGCGAAGTATGAATCCCAGGTTTTTAAAAGCCTTTTTGATAGACACATAATTTTGCTTGTAATAATAGTCGAGTCTAGTCCCTTAAAAACGTCTTGAAGTTTTAAGCAATCATTGATATTCGTATATAGTCGTTAATTTTTGAGTCGTTGGCAAAAATAAGATATCTTGCATGTTTAAAACATTGATTAGCTTTAATTTGAAGTACTTCAAAATTAATCTGTAGTTGTGCTAGCATTTCGTCGTTATAATCATGCTTATGAGGTTCTTTTCTTATTACAGAAACATGCTAAAGATGGGCTCGTCCAAGCCCTGGCCGGATGCCATGGAGGCTCTCACGGGGCAGCGCGCGATGAAGGCGGACGGACTCCTCGAGTACTTCCGGCCGCTGTACGACTGGCTGGTCGCCGAGAACCAGCGCACGGGCGAGCATATAGGATGGGAGCCTAGTAAAATACGTAAGTACATTAAGGGGCTACCCGAATTTTTGACGCGCACACTAGCGCCACTCTATTTAAAATAATTATTACTCCTTAAATACGAAAGCAATAAAAAATCTGGTAGACACGATTGTAGTACAGGTTCTATAGTTTATTCAGTACGATTAAATTGTTTCCGAAATGGTTTACTGTAGTTAGAGTTAGAAAACTGCTAAATATGGCCACTTGTGGCAATTTTTCTAACTGTAACTGCAGATAACTCTGTTTTATTGAACTTAACCTATTTATCTAAACCACATAACCAGAGCTAATATCGCATTAATCAGATTTTCGATTTGTCTTTTATTTAACGAGTTATGCTTTTTCTACTAAAGTGGCGCTAGTGTGCGCGTTAAAAATCCGGGTAGCCCCTTAAGCTTTTACCCTAATTTAGAGCTGGCAAAAGTTTACATCTTTATTGAGAATGGATCATTTGTACCTGTGTCACTAAAAAGATGCGACTCCGTAAACGTATCTGCATCATTTGCAACAGCTACTTTCGGCACAACCTTTCTCTATCACTGTCTCATCTGCATCATGTGTATCGCTCGTTAAGCGCGTTGATGAGATCGAGGATGCATATCAATTAAAAGATAGGTACGTTCTATACTGTGATTAAACAATGCGGCCGCCTCACAGAACTTCATCAACAATCACTCTGTCTCTTCTGTACGTTTGGCTCATGTTTGCAAATGTGAATAAATCAAGTTTTTCGAGTTTTATATACCGTGTTAATTGATTGGATTAATGTAATGTATTTCTAATAACAATGATTTTCTCAATATTTTTCTCGAGTACTTAAGCAAACTAAAATACTTTACTATACTACTCTAAAACTAATTTATTTATGAACTACCATAGTACTTAGGCCAATTATTAGTAATATCGATTATGGATTATTTTGAAAGCGGGCATAAATAAAAGACGACGCGAAGGGCAAAAGATTTTGGCTTTTAGGGTGATCAGGCAACCACGGCTGTGCCTAAATCCCTTTAAAACAAAATAGCATGCTTCCCTTGTTAGACGTCAACTTGGCGCTACTTTAATGCATTTAGTGTCTGCCTCTTGTAAAGGTGCTTTTGTTGCCATTATACTTTCTTTTATTGTTGTAATAAAAAAGCGTTTCTTTTTAAAAATAGTAACGTAATTTCTCATTTGTTTCCAGAATATTGCAACAGCGAGCAGCTGGCGGCGCTGAGCGCGAGCGCGGCGCATGCGTGACTCAGTACTTACGCGTATATTAGTTTTAGTGGCGAGCGACAGTATTCATAATTAAACACAGATTTTTTAACTTGTCTTTCCTTAATTTGTAATGATATAAAACCTACGGACAGTACTGGAAGACCAGCTTGACAGACAGTCTCTGTTTGTTTACAATTCTTTAGGCTCACTTGATACTGTTTGTTTTCGAGGCACACCTAAGCTCCTAACCTATTAGCTCTGCACGAAACACATTAATCTATAATAATATTACAAATTTGAAAGGTTTGTTTGTATGAACGCGTTTATCTAGACTTAAAAGAGCAGAGCAATGATGAAAAATGTTCCAAAAAAGGGGCGGAAATATTCCTTTCGTTATCTTACTTTATGTAAACAATATAAAATTATGTAGCTATAAAAGTTTTACAATAAAGTCCGCGACAGGCGACAGCATAATGTCTATCTGATATGGGGGCAATTATCGCGGCGAGCGAACTCTTTTTCGTTTCGTAATTCGATTTGACCGTTTTACTTACAAAATCACGTAAAATATCTACACTTATAAAAACTAGCGCACGAACGAAATCTAAATAAATGAGAAATCATGACCTACTGAGATATCAAAAAATATTGTTTTCTTCGACGAATAAAATTCGATCGGATCGAAACTTTTTTCGTATACGTATTGCACGAAAATTGATCCCATGGTTTCTAAACTACAAACTTAAATGTTCATAATTTGTAAGAAAATAATATACTATACTACCTATTTTCAGATGTGTTTTGATGCACACGGGAATGTAATAAAAAAAAACCTTTACATCATTTGATTTCAGTTAAATAATATCTTTGCTTTCACAGTGTTGAAATAACTCTGCATGAAAATGATACTCGCAGCTTAAAAAAAAACTCGCGCTTGCGTTAACCGCTATGGTTTCTGGCCTCATACTACCATTGAAAATTGTATTTTTGACGTTAAAATATTTTACGGAAAATCCGAAATTTACGCAGGCGACTGCTAGCTTTATTATTATAAGTTACTGGCGGTCCCCCCGACTGCGTCCGCGCGTTTTGAGTTTGCTACCTTCCCTGCCGTCGCAACGTATAGTTTTATAGCCTGCCTCAATAATTATGTTGTCAAATCTCGAGATGAATTTCAACTCTAGTATCATATATACCTTTCGCTTCTTTCATGTACGAAGCTTAAGACGTAATATTTTATAATGTAATTATGTGGGCCGATCCCGGCGGCACTGCAATGCCGGGCCGACCCGAGACGGGAGTGGAGCGAGCCCCGAACATCCCGTCGATTTACAAAAATCAGTTTAATATACTGGTCCCTCAGTGAGGGAACTTTCAGATATTAAGCTGAAAAGAACAGATACTACACTTTGATCTTAGCCAAAAGGCCGAGAAGCGATGTCTAATTTACGCTGGCCCAGGAAGGTCATTCTCCGGAAAAATACTAACGAGCCGCGAAGCAACAGCGAGCAGCGACATCTACTGGAGTCGCTATGACTTGTTACGCGTGTTTCTTGTTTGACATGAAACTTGTTTGTGCGCCATCGAGCGCTAACGTTTAGAACTATGTACCTGTGATTTCTATTGCGTGATGTCTGCCATACGCCAAATGTAGAGTATGACAGTTCTCGAGCTCTACCATTTTGTTATAAGGCAGAATATTATTTAGGATAGGAAATGTAAAAAATGTAACATTATGCGTACGTAGTTAATTTTAGTCAATTTTCTTATTTTATACTGCATTATATATTATTACGCTTTTAACTTACTTAGCTATTATCTTTCATAAACCATTAAACATATTTGTAAGTTTTTAAACCCCAACTCATTTTTTTTCTCAATCTATAGATACCATAAAATTAATGGGATAATAATTTTATGATAAATACTCGAAAACACTAATAATATGCCTCAGCGTCTTTAGAGCGCCACTTGATTGTTTTAGGGGAAAGCTATGTCTACACATCCGTTCCTATTTAGTATTGAAATTTAAAATGTTTCAACGTGTAAGTAATTAATGTATAAGATAAAAAGTGTAATAATTGATTGGTATGATACGATAGGATTCATTTCATATCTCGATTACCGACTGTGGATTAAATAAATAATATTATGTGATGATGACTGCCGCTTCTTGCTTGACACAAAATGTTTATGACACATAAAGCTGCCTTTTGAGGTGTTATATCCCACAATATAAAACAATATGGCAATCCTTCTGAAAGAAGGGTTCCATTCAGAAGGTTTTCTTTCCCTGGGAAATATAATTTAAAAAAAAAACTTTATGGATCCACTTTAATTACAAGAGCATCAGTACATGGTAGGTACTACATCAACAACCAGTTATACACCATCGAACTAGGATTAAATAATAGTATAAAGTTTTAGTTTTTGAGGGACGTAAGGGAGCTTAACCAAGACCCAAAGCTCCAAGCTAACCTCACCTTCACGCGGTGCGTCCTGTTTCAACAGACGAGGCTCTGGCGACCGACCGATGGCGGGATAACCATCCAACAAAAGGTGCAGTAAAATGTTGAGCTGTGATGGGCAGCAGCGTCACACTTAAAAGATACTGCGCCTCTGCGCTCGCCAACCCGCCTGCCAAGCGTGGCGAGTACTGGCAAATACCCCCCTATATGGTAGGACACAAAAAAACCAGGCCCCCAGTCTCCGGCAGCCCCGCTATTCCTGATTCCGGTAGCGGTCACGGTAACGGCGGGGCAGGGGGTGCTAAGAATCCCCGGAGGCGATCTCGCTACCACCCCCAACGACAACTGGCCCTGGTAACTTATAACGCGTGCACACTGAGGACAGATGAGAAGTTGCTCGAGCTGGAGGAAGAATTGAGCAGGTTACACTGGGACATAGTGGGTTTATCAGAAGTCCGTAGAGAGGGCGAGGACACGATAACTCTGAAGTCTGGCAACCTGCTCTTCTACCGGGAGGGTGACCAAAAGTCCCAAGGTGGTGTTGGGTTTCTTGTCCACAGGTCCCTCGTAAACAACATCGTAACCATCGAAAGTGTGTCGAACAGGGTGATATACCTTATACTCAGAATAACCGAAAGGTATTCGCTGAAGGTCATACAGGTATATGCACCGACCTCCCGGATGAAGAGGTGGAGGAAATGTATGAGGACGTAAGTAGAGCCATACACACTTCCAAAACCTATTTCACTGTTGTTATGGGGGACTTCAACGCAAAACTCGGCAAGCGAGGCGAGGATGAGTTGAAAGTGGGACCTTTTGGATATGGTCAAAGGAACGCCAGGGGAAATAGGCTGGCCGACTTTCTGGAGAAGGAGGGACTCTTTGCGATGAACTCTTTCTTCCAGAAGCCGCCTCAAAGGAAATGGACCTGGCTGAGTCCGGATGGCAAGACGAGAAATGAGATAGACTTCATCATGACCACCAAGAGACGGTTATTCAATGATGTCTCCGTGATCAACAGGGTAAAAACCGGTAGTGATCACCGTATGGTCCGAGGCATATTGAATATAAATGTCAAATTGGAAAGGTCCCGCTTGATGAAGTCCACGCTCCGACCTACTCGTGCCCATATCCAAAATCCCGAGAGCTTTCAACTCGAGTTGTCAAACCGCTTTGATTGCCTAGAGAATTGCGTATCAGTGGACGAAATAAACAACGGGTTTGTGGAAACTGTCCAAACGGTCGGATCTAAGTTTTTTAGACCTGGCCGTAAAAATAGACCTCAAAAACTCTCGGTCCACACTCTCGACCTTATGGCAGAACGTCGATCTATGGCACTGCAGACCTCCGTTAATGCTCAAACCTACAGGCAGCTTAATAGACGAATAATGAAATCTCTGCGACATGACATTCGTTCCTTTAACACGAATAGTGTTAAAGAAACAATAGAGCGGAACCAAGGCTCCAAAGTGTTTGCAAGGGACATGTCTACTGGGCAAAGCCTGTTGACGAAGCTTAAGACGGAGGACGGCAGTGTAGCGTCGACGAAAGCAGAGGTTTTGAGGGAGATCGAAAGGTTCTATGGGCAGTTGTACACCTCAGTTGCCAAACCCGTTGATAGCTCGACCGGAGACCCACGAGCTATCCTGACCCGACACTACACTGAAGACATCCCGGACATCAGCCTTTACGAGATTAGGATGACCCTGAAACAGCTCAAAAACAATAAGGCACCTGGCGAGGACGGAATCACAGCAGAGCTCCTGAAAGCGGGTGGAACACCGGTACTTAAAGTCCTTCAGAGACTCTTTAATTCCGTTCTGCTAGAGGGCATCACGCCTGAGGCATGGAACAGGAGTGTGGTGGTGTTGTTTTTCAAAAAAGGAGACAAAACCTTATTGAAGAACTATAGACCCATCTCACTCCTGAGCCATGTCTACAAGCTGTTTTCAAGGGTCATCACGAATCGTCTCGCACGTAGGTTTGATGACTTCCAGCCTCCCGAACAAGCCGGATTCCGAAAAGGCTACAGTACCATAGACCACATTCATACGCTAAGGCAAATTATATAGAAGTCCGAGGAGTATAATATGCCTCTATGTTTAGCTTTTGTGGACTATGAGAAGGCCTTTGATTCGATCGAAACTTGGGCGGTGCTTCAGTCTCTTCAGCGGTGTCACATAGACTATAGGTATATAGAGGTGTTAAAGTGTCTATATAACAACGCCACCATGTCGGTCCGAGTACAGGAACAGAATACGAGGGCGATTCCATTGCGAAGAGGTGTAAGACAGGGCGATGTTATATCTCCGAAACTGTTTACAGCGGCATTGGAAGACGCCTTCAAGCTCCTGGAATGGGAAGGATTCGGCATCTCCGTCAATGGCGAATACATAACACACCTTCGGTTTGCCGATGACATAGTTGTTGTGGCAAAGACGCTGGATGATCTAGGCACTATGCTCGAAGACCTCGACCGAGTATCCCAACAAGTGGGTCTTAAAATGAACATGGAGAAGACGAAAATTATGTCGAGTTCCCTTGTTGTACCCACTCCAGTATCCATTGGGAACTCAACTCTCGAAGTTGTCGACGAGTACGTCTACCTGGGACAAGTGATCCAATTGGGTAGGTCCAACTTCGAGAAAGAGGTCAATAGACGAATCCAACTCGGCTGGGCAGCGTTCGGGAAACTGCGCAAGAGCGTCTTCTCGTCTCAATTACCTCAGTGTCTGAAGACGAAAGTCTTCAATCAGTGTGTGTTACCAGTGATGACATACGGATCCGAAACGTGGTCTCTTACTATGGGCCTTATAATGAAGCTCAAAATTACACAACGAGCGATGGAGCGGGCTATGCTCGGTGTTTCTCTACGAGATCGAATCAGAAACGAAGAGATACGTAGAAGAACCAAGGTAACGGACATAGCCTTGAGAATCAGTAAGCTTAAGTGGCAGTGGGCAGGGCACATAGCACGAAGAACTGATGGCCGTTGGGGCAGGAAAGTTCTAGATTGGAGACCATTCGACCAAAGACGCAGCGTAGGACGTCCACCAACAAGATGGACAGACGACCTTAAAAAGATCGCAGGATCAAACTGGATGCAGACCGCTAGTGATCGGTCGCTGTGGAAAGCCGTGGGGGAGGCCTATGTTCAGCAGTGGACGTCCTTTGGCTGATTATGATGATGATGATGATGATAAAGTTTTATATTCCGGGCTGTTATATATTTGCTAGCCGAACTAGAAGAAAAATTTGTTTTTTTTTATAAATATATACAGGGTGTTTTTGTACCAAACGTGCCAAATTAAAATGGATTTGTGCCCTTTTTGACCCAGTGATTTTTAATAATTATCGTTTTTTCATGGTTTTTATATAAAAAAAACGAAACTCTACATGCAAAACAAACAAAACAAAATGTACAGTTTTTATGCATGTTATATCGTTTATGTGTGTTCGGATATTTTTCATAATTATCTTAAAAAAAATATTTACAAAAAGCACCAGATCAAAAATATTGAAAGGCACAAAATGTAAGCTTCCATTAAAAGCCATTTTCGTTTGGCACACGACGTACATAACAGCCTGTATAATTGTGTCTAGTAAGATTGATGCCATTGTGACAATTTTTTGTTTTTCAAATCGTTTGTCAAGTCAACGCAATTGTGATGAAAAGGCGATGGTTGCTTGTAAAAAGAAGAAAGAAAAAGAAAGAGGATGAAATTACACTTCAGAGTGAAGGACACCATCCATATATTACATGGGTAAGTTGGACAGCAAGGTTGACATCATTACTTCATCATATTGTATCTAGGAGATCTGGGGGGACAGCGCGTACGCAGTCCCCACTACCAAAAATTACGCATCCGAGTTATCCACATTAGGGATAATCGCAGGGGTCAACCCCACCGCAGTGCAATGGAGAGGCCTCGCCCTGGGGGAACCGCCTTCCTGATCACGGTGTCCCCTATGCCAGGTAAGTATGCTTTCTTTAACTACGGCTTGGGTAGTCATTCTCCGGAAAATCGCTAAAATATCGCAAACTAAGGGCAAACAGAGACACCTATCGGCAGCTTTCACAAACTCCATCTCTACCCAGCTTTTCAAAATAAGGTATCTATTGCTATCAAAAACAGGTACTCTCGTTCTCAGCTGTTGGCGACATACTGTATTTGCTAGATAGTTGTTGCGTTTATCGTTTATTTGAGGCTTTTTGAAATAAATTAAGATTTAAATGGCTCATCACCATTGTACAGGAGTAAAATAAAAACATACATTACATAATATTAAAACATAAGACTAGCTCTACATTTCCCAAAATATAAGAGAATGAACGCGTCGATATCTTTCTTTAATAAAAAATAGGTCATTGTTATTCAAATTATGATCGTTATTTGCTGTAGTATTTTCAAAGGTTTTTATTTTACGATAAAAGTACGTACGTAGGCCAATGTGGAGTTAAAAACACCACGCCACCTCAAATGTAGCGCAAACTGCGCGAACTTCTATGACGCTACAACGAAAACGTGATCCTCGATTGCTAGTTACAAGCACGTTTAAAGTGATATTATTCTTTTTTGGGAAGATAGCAACTCTACAGTGCGCTGCACGGGACGTTAGGAAATAAGTTCTTGAAAGATACACGAGATGTCTCTGTACTAATAAAAGCGATAACTGCTGTGGTAGTAGTTTCAATTGGTAGGCGATGTAAGCGCTACTACTAGATAATTTACATTGGTTTGATGCGCTCTACGTTGTAATCATTTTAAGCTTTAACAATATTACAATAAAAAAATATACTTGTGGTAATGTTGCGGCTGCGGGATTGAACTATTTATAAGGTAAAATAATTTTATTTCTAAGGCAGAGTATTTTTTAACCGAGATAAATTGCATAATTTAATCAAAATTTCAATAAACGTACAAGATAATCAGTTTGTGTTTTATTACTGAATATTCGATAGGTGCACTGTATTTAACAGACTTATTAACTAATATTAAATTATTATTTTCTGTTTAATAATTTATTAGTTAGTTTCATACTTACACAGATCGAGATTCAAAAAGAGGGAGAAAGTATGAGAAATAAAAAAAAAACATTAGCAACTCCGCCTTTAATTTTCATTTCGTTTTTTACGGAATAATGAACGAAAAAGTTTTTTAAAAATAAATAATGTCGGTTACTAAGTCAGTTTCAAATGATGCCATTTATCTTTCGTTAAAAGATATCAACGCATTTAAACAGATTTTATTCTTGAATAATGTAGAGTCACAACAACTCTTTATACAATTGAATTAATGAATCATAGTAATTCAATTCTATTGTGTCCATTTTCTATGCATATTTTTTCAAATTTACATCGTCTTTTAGAGCTTTTAAAAGTTGAAACAAGTTGGGTCGCTTTTGCAGAGTACTATTGAGTTTTTTGTGCCAACATTCCACAGCATTGGTTGTGCGGTGCCGTTGATTATGTGCACACCAAACGTCGACGAAACTTTCATCTTCTAGCCACTGCGTCACCATAAAATCGTTGAATTCTTGAATCTCTTTAGATTCAGGACTGTCTTCCATCACGTAGCACCACCCGTCTGAGATTAATTCTCTAGGTATTAATGGCAGCAGAGCTGAGAGCACTACATGTTTGCAAAGTCTCTCTTCTTTGGTTAGATTTAGCGCTTTCGCCTTCTTCCACACATTGTGTGAGAAATGGAAGTAACATTCATGGCCACTTGTTCATAATCTGTTATATATTTCAACGGTTCTCAATCTGGAATATGGCTCTTTAACAGTTGAAAAAGTTTCTTGTTTGCTCCTCATTGCTTCCGAGATCGCCATGAATTGTATAAAGCTGAATAAATGGCCTAGGATAGCTCTCGAAAGTTCCATCACTCAAATAAACCTTGATATGTTTAATATGTTCCAGAGTTTCCCTATCAGCAAAAACTATAATTCGAATATTGGAAGACTTATTAAAGTAGTCGACCATAACATATTCCTTGAACTGCATAGGAATTGTCACTTCTTCAGGCGAATTGCATTGTATTTTCGATACTCCGGCTTCTTTGTTTCTGGCATCATACAATGACGATTTAATGCTTACGAAAGTTGGCAGTTTCTTTATAAGATTCAAGCCTGCATTGTTGAAATCTGACTTAAAATCGTTGTAAATGCTGGGTATTGGAGAAAAATTAGAAGACAATACCTTTTCTCGGCATTCATGTATGTAACTTTTGAGCCATCAAGTTTTCAATCTCGTTGGGCTCGCATTGATGATTTGTTTCTTTTATAATCTTGTTTTCCTAATAAAACAGAAACTTCAAGTTAGATTCCAAATTATGCAAAAAAACAAACAGAATACTGCATAAAATGTCAGTGAAATATTGTAAGTGACTATGAAGTCGGTATGCACGAACCTTTATAATAATATATGCCGTGCACTTTTGGCGCCAATTCACGCATCTCCACGTAATACATCCACTTGTGTATATTTTTTTCTTAGAATATTGGTATCCAGCTCGTAAATCTTAAAAGCTCTAGGAGTATTATGGTGAACTAAATAAATAACTCTGTCTTTCTACACAAATTTTAAACTTTTTAATAATGAATATAATGTATCTAATATGCATTTCTGAATATAGACAGAATTCAAGAAATCTATGCCAAACACATTTACTTATTAATTAATCATTTAATATTAAAACTTTACCTCATTCGTTATAACGCACTTCACCATGTAACTTTATAAAATAACGACTAATAAATGAAAAGATAATCCTTTTCTCGAGGTCAACTAGCTTTAAGTAGGAAACAATTCCTGGAAGTAGCCGTAATACCCGTAGGTGATTGGTTATTGAACAATTGCACCATTTCGCAGGTAAAAAAACATTTCATTCGTTTAGGGCTAATAACGGGTTAATATTTTTCCGTTACGACTTAGGCTAAAAATTTTTGATAAATAAAGGACTCATACCATGTACAATTAATGAGAATACGTATTTAAATTTTTCACATACAATAATAACTCAATTAAATGTTACTTTATTTTTAAATACCTATGACGTACCGATGCCATCGCCGTTGCCGACTGTACGAAAATTATGCTTTAAACAAGAAGGTGGCTGATCCACCAACAAGAAGTTGGATCAGTCCGGAATAGAAAATAATTCAAAATAATAGTGATCCCCCTGGTGGATCACCACTAGGAGGATCAGACCGGAATAAACCTCAATTCGACTGTATTTTTTTGTATCTATATGTTAACTCATATCTCAGTCATTTGTCGACCGATTCGAAATATTTTTTTGCCTACTTAGAGGGTACACCTTCTAGTTGGTCCCAATTTGGGATCTGATGATGGAATCTTGGTGTAATTGAGGGACACCCTCAAATATTAAAGGCACGTAAAGTGTTTTTTTTACTAGAATCTTACTGTTGACATATCATTACGCCTGGTAGTCAATAACTTGTGGAGCTGAGCTGATGGTGGAACTCCATAACGCTTAGGAGTTCAGTTATTATTGCAATATGTGGGTATTGCGCAACAGAATGAAACGTGTATCTCAGTTGAATGTCTGTTTATTAATGTTCTAAATTAGCCTAATACATTGAATATAAAGTAGGAGCGTGCGTCATACACTACACCTCCCCTGTATTTGAAAAAAAAAATGAAATTGCATTACATTTTTTTCGTAATTTTGAAATTTGATAGTATTATCATATAAAATATAAGAATAAGAAATAATTAAATCAAAATTAAAAAAATACACAAATTTCGAATGTTATGCAAAAACAGTTAATAATTATTCATGCTGTGCAATTTTGAAAACTACCAAAAAAAAACAATTATCTATTTAAAAAAAAATACTAAATACAAAAATGGTTTAAAATGAAATAGCGTGTACATAAAATATTCATATTGTTTGTTTTCATATTTTAACTTTTGACAATAATAAAAATGTATGTAAAAGAATAACTATTTACCTCTTAATTAATCTTATATTTTATTTACATCTATATACCAAACAAGTCAATTTCACAAAATTTTATGTAATCATTATAAAAATACTTAAATGGAACTAAAGCCAGATCATGATAATTTGTTTTAAACGAAAAATATTGTATTCCTATAACAATGAACTAAAAT
This sequence comes from Pyrausta purpuralis, assembly GCA_963924145.1. Taxonomy (NCBI): domain Eukaryota; kingdom Metazoa; phylum Arthropoda; class Insecta; order Lepidoptera; family Crambidae; genus Pyrausta; species Pyrausta purpuralis. The sequence goes on from OZ001655.1 coordinate 24,417,833, forward strand.
TCCGAATACAGATTAAAACGTTACATCATTTCATAAGATTTTGTTGACATTCATTTCAATAACATTACTAACTAAAATATTCATACATAAAATTAAAAATATATTATAAATCTTGAAATCATAATACATTTTACATTAACAAGTATAACTGGATAAATAGACGAGTAGACGAGTCAATTGACATTAAACCATTTTTAAGACTCTTTAAAATACTGTAAATTTTAATTTCAGCAGCTGTCTATAGAAGATTTTAATTAAGAAGAAAGATTTTAATGAAATAATCTGTTAAAATATGACATTAATTCATTTAAACTGTCTTTAAAGTGTATTAGTTAACAAATATACTATTAAAATATTGCTACTTAATTTAACTAACAACAAAAATGTTAATACAAGTCAAAATTTTGTGAATCTGGATACCTAACACATTCTCATTCTAATACATGTTTATCTTCAAAACGTATTGACTTTTTATGCTCTCAAATTTATTCATTTAACACTCACATGTTTATTCTGCACCTTTTTATTTTAATTTGTTTATATTGCGTAAAAAAATAATATAATTTATTTCTTACATATTGATTTACATTTTACAGTCATCAAAACGTCTTCCAAAGTATCAACATACCCGTGGTACCTACCACTAATCGTCAAAGTGTCTATCTTTCTTTATTTAGTATGACATACCACAAAACTACCTATCTCAATTATTATAACTCTTATTGAAATATACATCGTAACACTTCATGACGTGTTCGACTATTAACAACGTAGGTATGTCTCTTTTTACTTACGCTCTCATTTATTGAGGTGTTAATATTGGGGTGGCCACCCTTAAGTCATTCTAGTCATACATATTATGATTTAACTTATTATAATTGATACATTTATATTTTATTTATAGTCTAGACTTTTCGTGTTGTACATTTTTATTATTTATTTAAATGGTACATTTTATTTTATTAATTCAATTGGTACACTTTCATTTATATATTTATATACTTGCTATGCATAGCCTTATTTATACTAGGGGCATTGTTTTAAGATTCATCGATCTCCAAATATTTTCACAGAGAGAAGCTCGTCTACACCATAATCAAATAAAGGATCTGACACCCTGTATTGTACCTTTACCATTAATTGTACCTTTTTATTTATAAATTATAAAACGGGTAATCATTTAAGATCAATAATGATCTCCAACTGCTTATACGAAGAAACCTCGTTTACGTCATGATCAAGCTGAAGGATTCAACACCGCTTTTTGCCTCTCGTTATGAGGTAGGGCAACCTTTTACTTCTACTATAGGTACTACATTACATTATCACTTTGTATAAACTTTTATCTATCCTTCAATATCAAATTATAAAACAACATCTCCTAATGAATTCTTTAGCTAATTATTTTGTTTACTTTTGGGTGAACAGTCCAATCATATGACAAAATGTTTAAACTGAAGTCTTCCCATTTCTTAAATAAAACTTGCTAACATACCTATCAAACAGAATAACCTTCTTATCTTTACTTTTTCAAAACACTTAATACCACATTATTTTCAAAACCTAGCTGAATGTAACTAATGCACTCTATTGGTACAAAAGCAATTTAATACATCCATGTAAACCTTCAAAACAAAATTTCAGTTCATACTACCTATTCTCTCTATAATATTTTTAATGTCATGTCCGTATATAAAATTGTCATATCCGTAGAATTCTTAAAAAAACTCATCTCTTCAATTAAATGAAATTACTACCTACTCTGTATCACTTCTTGATAACTTATTTATAATATCAATATAAAAATGACTGCAAAACGTTAGGTATCCAACTGCTAACAAAATATATTTTAACTTAGAAACTTTCCAGAACTTCCTCCAAATAAAGACATAGATGATGCAACCGAAAATGTTGATAATCAAAACAATTACTGGTAACGCTACATGATATTCATTACGATCAGCTTCGTGTTTCTTTAGAATCATCGCGAAATGCAATATTGTCACGCATCAGCAATATTGATCTACACGCGCAAATTAATGTGAACTTTGTATGATGTCGCAACTACTTACCTTTTTAGATATTAGCGATGCTATTTATTTCATAATACCAAATTAAAATATAACTATACTATTTCATAATGCATAAAAACAGAAATAATGTTAAAATGAAATCTCAAACTAATCAAACTAATATGAGTTTACTGCAAAAGTTTATTAACTAGTTTGTATGCACTCAGTCCGAAAAAAAATATGATTCTAGTTAAAACCATATTGAGTGACCTCAAATTCTCACAGAAATGTTAAGAGTATGTATTTATTACACGGAAATTAACATTTTTATATGAGTTTGAGTGTACTTTTAGTACGATAGTTCCTACTAAGTATTGATTTCTGAAATTTAATAATTAAATGAAGATTTACTAATCAATAAATGATTTCACTATTAACAAATATTACAAAGAAATGACACACGATAATTTAAAAAAAAACAATTTTCAAAGACTATTGTAATTGAAAATATTAATTATATTATGACTTTAAAAATGAAGAAAGGGTGGTTAAGTTTTGATTGAAATGAAATGTAGGTACAGTGAGATAAAAATAAATAAATGGAACTTCATTTTCATCTGAATAAAAACAAACCGATTAGGATAAAATAATTAAGGACTTACCTTAGTTAGTGTATTATGGTTCTGCCTTTTTGCAAGTGGTTTTAAATACGACTTACCTTTGTTTACGTTGCACCTCAAATACCTAAAGAAGTATTGTTACTCCACTTAAATTCTATTAAAATAACTATGTTTATCTTTGTAAATGAATAAACGATATTTTTATTTAAACTTTCCTATTATTCTTATCATATTTTACTTTTATATCTGTAAGTTAAGAATTAAGTTTGCTTTAGTATCAACATTTTACTATGAAGTTAACTTGAATCTAAATTACTTTTTCGTAATCTAAATAAACATACGAAACAGAAAAATATATGGTTTGAACTGTACTAACTAAGATCGAGTGCTGGGAATTCAAGACAATGCAATGTTCCTTTAATGCGTGTTATAAAAATATATGATAAAGTTGTTCATGCTTATTTTAGAAATTCACTGATAAACTTGAGTGTTACTACATTATAAAGATATACATATTGAAATAAATTACCTTTTTAAGACTCTAATAATAACTACCTATAAAATCGTACCAAGAACTGACTATTTTACTTTCGTCACTTATTTTTACCAATTGGACATGTAAATTACCTACATGTACTAAAGATAATTTGATGAAATTAAGTATGCAAAGCTAAATCACTAAGAAACTCGATGGACACTCGTGTTTGTTACCTTGAGAAAAAAATGATGATTGCCACATTCTTTGCAGATATTGTTACTGTATTGTAGCTTACGCACTTGTAAAGTACTATCTTTTCGCTCGGAAATAAATTAAGAAATAAATCCTAACCACACTGTCTCTACTATATTTTTTGTTAAACATGGTTATATAAAAAGTTCTATGTACTTACCATATGAAATGTTAATGATTATCTGTCGTAATAAATTTTAAATGAATATGTCATGTGTATTTAAATATCAGTTTCAAGTAATAATTTGGATTTAAAAAGTATTTGACTCGTCTACTTGTTTGCAACAGGAATGCTTTTAAAAACATTAGAGATTACAAAAATTGGGATTATACCAGCATTATATGGATACATAATTAAATACTAGGGATTAAACATTCACTTATTTAATAGTACGGTACCGTAGCCACGATAAAATAATTACTACGATTTAAATAAGTATGATTACATAATTTAAAAAAAAAGTACTTAGCGAACCAGATTCAATTGTTTTTCCTTCCCTGATAGTAAATCCCTTGTGTCCTTGATGATCCCGATGGTGACTCGCATGACACTCCCGGCGGCTCCTTCATCGCGACACCATCGTCTCCCGGCGCCCAGGAACATCACATCATCATCCGACACGAACATCTCCCGGCGCCCACGAAACCATCTCTCTATCATCTGGCACCATCATCGCCCGGCTGCCAGCAATTCACCAAACTCTACCAATTTAGTCTCCCATATCTTCATTCTTCTTCCAGTTATAATTTTCACTGCACCATTTTTTTTAATGTTACTTTCAACTGTCCAATTAATTTATTACCACATTTTTAATTTATTTAAGACGAATGCACAGCACTGCCCTAAGGCAGCACTGGCAGGGTCGCCATGCAATATGTGGGTATTGCGCAACAGAATGAAACGTGTATCTCAGTTGAATGTCTGTTTATTAATGTTCTAAATTAGCCTAATACATTGAATATAAAGTAGGAGCGTGCGTCATACACTACATATAATGACGAAACTTATGATATGTAATTTGTAGTTTCTTAAAGAACAGAGTCATAAGGTGCAACTCCCCTCACCCCTCTAATGTAATCACTAAAAATTAAGAAATAAAATAACCTTTAAAAAAAGTAAAACCGACTTCAAGCACTAAAAAGTCTGAAATAAACTCTTTACCATTGAAAGAAAAGGAATCCATTTGAGGCAAACAATTTATTTTTGGAGTCGGTGCCATCACTTTGACCATCAAGCATCAACTATTAGAGCACCGACTCCAAAAAGAAATTGTTTGCCTAAAATGGCTTCTTTTCCTTTCAATGGTCAAGAGATTTTATTTTAAAGTTAATTACTTTGCAACTATTTACATTAAAAAAACATCTGATTAAATAAAATCAACCAAAACAATAACAGCAATTGTTGACGTTTCAACAATGATTACATTTGTTTTCAAGTTATTGACGTTTATTTTCTCTGTAAAGGTGTTTATTTTCTTTGTAAAGGTGAAATCTTTTGTTGCCATTATAATTTTTTTAGTGTATTAAAATGCGTTTTTTTTTATAAATTGTAACGTAATTTCTCATTTGTTTCCAGAATATTGCAACAGCGAGCAGCTGGCGGCGCTGAGCGCGAGCGCGGCGCATGCGTGACTCAGTACTTACGCGTATATTAGTTTTAGTGGCGAGCGACAGTATTCATAATTAAACACAGATTTTTTAACATATCTTTCCTTAATTTGTAATGACATAAAACCTACGGACAGAACTGGAAGACCGGCTTAACTGACAGTCTCTGTTTGTTTACATTTCTTTAGGCTCACTTGATACTGTTTGTTGTAACCTATTCATTAGCTCTGCACGAAACACATTCATCTATAATAATATTACAAATTTGAAAGGTTTGTTTGTATGAACGCGTTTATCTAGACTTAAAAGAGCAGAGCAATGATGAAAAATGTTCCAAAAAAGGGGCGGAAATATTCCTTTCGTTATCTTACTTTATGTAAACAATATAAAATTATGTAGCTATAAAAGTTTTACAATAAAGTCCGCGACATGCGACAGCATAATGTCTATCTGATATGGGGGCAATTATCGCGGCGAGTGAACTCTTTTTCGTTTCGTAATTCGATTTGACCGTTTTACTTACAAAATCAAGTAAAATATCTACACTTATAAAAACTAGCGCACGAACGAAATCTAAATAAATGAGAAATCATGACCGACTGAGATATCAAAAAATATTGTTTTCTTCGACGAATAAAATTCGATCGGTAAACTTTTTTCGTATACGTATTGCACGAAAATTGGTCCCATGGTTTCTAAACTACAAACTTAAATGTTCATAAATTTGTAAGAAAATAATATACTATACTACCTATTTTCAGATGTGTTTTGATGCACACGGGAATGTAATAAAAAAATCCTTTACATCATTTGATTTCAGTTAAATAATATCTTCGCTTTGACAGTGTTGTAATAACTCTGCATGAAAATAATACTCGCAGCTTAAAAAAAAACTCGCGCTTGCGTTAACCGCTATGGTTTCTGGCCTCATACTACCATTGAAAATTGTATTTTTGACATTAAAATATTTTACGGAAATTCCGAAATTTACGCAGGCGACTGCTAGCTTTATTATTATAAGTTACTGGCGGTCCCCCCGACTGCGTCCGCGCGTTTTGATTTTGCTCCCTTCCCTGCCGTCGCAACGTATGGTTTTATAGCCTGCCTCAATAATTATGTTGTCAAACCTCGAGATGAAGTTCAACTCTAGTATCATATATACCTTTCGCTTCTTTCACGTACGAAGCTTAAGACCTATTATTTTATAATGTAGTTATGTGGGCCGATCCCGGCGGCACTGCAATGCCGGGCCGACCCGTGACGGGAGTGGAGCGAGCCCCGAACATCCCGTCGATTTACAAAAATCAGTTTAATATACTGGTCCCTCAGTGAGGGAACTTTCAGATATTAAGCTGAAAAGAACAGATACTACACTTTGATCTTAGCCAAAAGGCCGAGAAGCGATGGCTAATTTACGCCGGCCCAGGAAAGTCATTCTCCGGAAAAATACTAACGAGCCGCGAGGCAACAGCGAGCAGCGACATCTACTGGAGTCGCTATGACTTGTTACGCGTGTTTCTTGTTTGACATGAAACTTGTTTGTGCGCCATCTAGCGCTAACGTTTAGAACTATGTACCTGTGATTTCTATTGCGTGATGTCTGCCATACGCCAAATGTAGAGTATGACAGTTCTCGAGCTCTACCATTTTGTTATAAGGCAGAATATTATTTAGGATATGAAATGTAAAAAATGAAACATTATGCGTACGTAGTTAATTTTAGTCAATTTTCTTATTTTATACTGCATTATATATTATTACGCTTTTAACTTACTTAGCTGTTATCTTTCATAAACCATTAAAAATATTTAAAAGTTTTTAAACCCCAACTATTTTTTTTCTCAATCTATAGATACCATAAAATTAATGGGATAATAATTTTATGATAAATACTCGAAAACACTAATAATATGCCTCAGCGTCTTTAGAGCGCCACTTGATTGTTTTAGGGGAAAGCTATGTCTACACATCCGTTCCTATTTAGTATTGAAATTTAGAATGTTTCTACGTGTAAGTAATTAATGTATAAGATAAAAAGTGTCGTAATTGATTGGTATGATACGATAGGATTCATTTCATATCTCGATTACCGACTGTGGATTAAATAAATAATATTATGTGATGATGACTGCCGCTTCTTGCTTGACACAAAATGTTTACGACACATAAAGCTGCCTTTTGAGGTGTTATATTCCACAATATAAATCAATATGGCAATCCTTCTTAAAGGAGGGTTCCATTCAGAAGGTTTTCTTTCCCTGGGAAATATAATTTAAAAAAAAAACTTTATTGATCCACTTTAATTACAAGAGCATCAGTACATGGTACTACATCAACAACCAGTTATACACCATCGAACTAGGATTAAATAATAGTATAAAGTTTTATATTCCGGGCCGTTATATGTTTGCTAGCCGAACTAGAAGAAAATTCATTGTTTTTTTTTATAAATATATACAGGGTGTTTTTGTACCAAACGTGCCAAATTAAAATGGATTTGTGCCCTTTTTGACCCAGTGATTTTTTAATATCGTTTTTTCATGGTTTTTATATAAAAAAAACGAAACTCTACATGCAAAACAAACAAAACAAAATGTACAGTTTTTATGCATGTTATATCGTTTATGTGTGTTCGGATATTTTTCATAATTATCTTAAAAAAAATATTTACAAAAAGCACCAGATCAAAAATATTGAAAGGCACAAAATGTAAGCTTCCATTAAAAGCCATTTTCGTTTGGCACACGACGTACATAACAGCCTGTATAATTGTGTCTAGTAAGATTGATGCCATTGTGACAACTTTTTGTTTTTCAAATCCTTTGTCAAGTCAACGAAGTTGTGATGAAAGACGATGGTTGCTTGTAAAAAGAAGAAAGAAAAAGAAAGAGGATGAAATTACACTTCAGAGTGAAGGTTGACATCATTACTTCATCATATTGTATATAGGAGATCTGGGGGGGACAGCGCGTACGCAGTCCCCACTACCAAAAATTACGCATCCGAGTTATCCACATTAGGGATAATCGCAGGGGTCAACCCCACCGCAGTGCAATGGAGAGGCCTCGCCCTGGGGGAACCGCCTTCCTGATCACGGTGTCCCCTATGCCAGGTAAGTATGCTTTCTTTAACTACGGCTTGGGTAGTCATTCTCCGGAAAATCGCTAAAATATCGCAAACTAAGGGCAAACAGAGACACCTATCGGCAGCTTTCACAAACTCCATCTCTACCCAGCTTTTCAAAATAAGGTATGTATTGCTATCAAAAACAGGTATTCTTGTTGCGTTTATCGTTTATTTGAGGCTTTTTGAAATAAATTAAGATTTAAATGGCTCATCACCATTGTACAGGAATAAAATAAAAACATACATTACATTATATTAAAACATAAGACTAGCTCTACATTTCCCAAAATATAAGAGAATGAACGCGTTGATATCTTTCTTTAATAAAAAATAGGTCATTGTTATTCAAATTATGATCGTTATTTGCTGTAGTATTTTCAAAGGTTTTTATTTTACGATAAAAGTACGTACGTAGGCCAATGTGGAGTTAAAAACACCACGCCACCTCAAATGTAGCGCAAACTGCGCGAACTTCTATGACGCTACAACGAAAACGTGATCCTCGATTGCTAGTTACAAGCACGTTTAAAGTGATATTATTCTTTTTTGGGAAGATAGCAACTCTACAGTGCGCTGCACGGGACGTTAGGAAATAAGTTCTTGAAAGATACACGAGATGTCTCTGTACTAATAAAAGCGATAACTGCTGTGGTAGTAGTTTCAATTGGTAGGCGATGTAAGCGCTACTACTAGATAACTTACATTGGTTTGATGCGCTCTACGTTGTAATCATTTTAAGCTTTAACAATATTACAATAAAATAAATATACTTGTGGTAATGTTGCGGCTGCGGGATTGAACTATTTATAAGGTAAAAAAATTTTATTTCTAAGGCAGAGTATTTTTTAACTAAGATAAATTGCATAATTTGATCAAAATTTGAATAAACGTACAAGATAATCAGTTTGTGTTTTATTACTGAATATTCGATAGGTGCACTGTATTTAACAGACTTATTAACTTATATTAAATTATTATTTTCTGTTTAATAATTTATTAGTTAGTTTCATACTTACACAGATCGAGATTCAAAAAGAGGGAGAAAGTATGAGAAATAAAAAAAAACATTAGCAACTCCGCCTTTAATTTTCATTTCGTTTTTTACGGAATAATGAACGAAAAAGTTTTTTCAAAAATAAATAATATCGGTTACTAAGTCAGTTTCAAATGATGTCATTTATCTTTCGATAAAAGATATCAACGCATTTAAACAGATTTTATTCTTGAATTATGTAGAGTCACAACAACTCTTTATACAATTGAATTAATGAATCATAGTAATTCAATTCTATTGTGTCCATTTTCTGTGCATGATTTTTTTTAAATTTACATAGTCTTTTAGAGCTTTTAAAAATTGAAACAAGTTGGGTCGCTTTGCAGAGTACTATTGAGTTTTTTGTGCCAACATTCCACAGCATTGGTTGTGCGGTGCCGTTGATTGTGTGCACACCAAACGTCGACGAAACTTTTATCTTCTAGCCACTGCGTCACCATAAAATCGTTAAATTCTTTAGATTCAGGACTGTCTTCCATCACGTAGCACCACCCGTCTGAGATTAATTCTCTAGGTATTAATGGCAGCAGAGCTGAGAGCGCTACATGTTTGCAAAGTCTCTCTTCTTTGGTTAGATTTAGCGCTTTCGCCTTCTTCCACACATTGTGTGAGAAATGGAAGTAACATTCATGGCCACTTGTTCATAATCTGTTATATATTTCAACGGTTCTCAATCTGGAATATGGCTCTTTAACAGTTGAAAAAGTTTCTTGTTTGCTCATCATTGCTTCCGAGATCGCCATGAATTGTATAAAGCTGAATAAATGGCCTAGGACAGCTCTCGAAAGTTCCATCACTCAAATAAACCTTGATATGTTTAATATGTTCCAGAGTTTCCCTATCAGCAAAAACTATAATTCGAATATTGGAAGACTTATTAAAGTAGTCGACCATAACATATTCCTTGAACTGCATAGGAATTGTCACTTCTTCAGGCGAATTGCATTGTATTTTCGATACTCCGGCTTCTTTGTTTCTGGCATCATACAATGACGATTTAATGCTTACGAAAGTTGGCAGTTTCTTTATAAGATTCAAGCCTGCATTGTTGAAATCTGACTTAAAATCGTTGTAAATGCTGGGTATTAGAGAAAAATTAGAAGACAATACCTTTTCTCGGCATTCATGTAACTTTTGAGCCATCAAGTTTTCAATCTCGTTGGGCTCGCATTGATGATTTGTTTCTTTTAAAATCTTGTTTTCCTAACAAAACAGAAACTTCAAGTTAGAATACAAATTATGCAAAAAAACAAACAGAATACTGCATAAAATGTCAATGAAATATTGTAAGTGACTATGAAGTCGGTATGCACGAACCTTTATAATAATATATGCCGTGCACTTTTGGCGCCAATTCACGCATCTCCACGTAATACATCCACTTGTGTATATTTTTTTCTTACTATATTGGTATCCAGCTCGTAAATCTAAAAAGCTCTAGGAGTATTATGGTGAACTTAATAAATAACTCTGTCATTCTACACAAATTTTAAACTTTTTAATAATGAATAATAATGTATCTAATATGCATTTGTGAATATAGACAGAATTCAAGAAATCTATGCCAAACACATTTACTTATTAATTAATCATTTAATATTAAAACCTTACCTCATTCGTTATAACGCACTTCACCATGTAACTTTATAAAATAACGACTAACAAATGAAAAGATAATCCTTTTCTCGAGTTCAACTAGCTTTAAGTAGGAAACAATTCCTGGAAATAGCCGTAATACCCGTAGGTGATTGGTTATTGAACAATTGCACCATTTCGCAGGTAAAAAAACATTTCATACGTTTAGGGCCAATAACGGGTTAATATTTTTCCGTTACGACTTAGGCTAAAAATTTTTGATAAATAAAGGACTCATACCATGTACAATTAATGAAAATACGTATTTAAATTTTTCACAGACAATAATAACTAATCTTAGAGATTTCCCCACGACCCGGCCCCTCTACTCAGTGACGTCAGGTGGTGGGGCGCGCGGAGGGGAGAGTAGTCATGCCGGGCGGTACGGTGCGGCGGCGGCCCACTTTGCCTCGAGCGCTCGGATGTGACGGACGTGCCTTCTAGTGCTAGTAGTTAATTATTCTGTACACGTGTTAATTATTTTTGGTGTTGGTTAAAATAAATTCCTGATAGGTCGATTCGTGTCTTATTTTTAAAAAATCATTTTCACTTCTGATTGCTAAAACTAAATTAAACGTTACTTTATTTTTAAATAACTATGACGTACCGATGCCATCGCTGTTGCCGACTGTGCGAAAATTATGCTTTAAACAAGAAGGTGGCTGATCCACCAACAAGAAGTTGGATCAGTCCGGAATAGAAAATAATTCAAAATAATAGTGATCCCCCTGGTGGATCACCACTAGGAGGATCAGACCGGAATAAACCTCAATTCGACTGTATTTTTTTTGTATCTATATGTGACCTCATATCTCAGTCATTTGTCGACCGATTCGAAATATTTTTTTGCCTACTTAGAGGGTACACCTTCTAGTTGGTCCCAATTTGGGATCTGATGATGGAATCTTGGTGTAATTGAGGGACACCCTCAAATATTAAAGGCACGTAAAGTGATTTTTTACTAGAATCTAAATGTTGACATATCGTTACGTCTGGTAGTCAATAACTTGTGGAGCTGAGCTGATGGTGGAACTCCTTAACGCTTAGGAGTTCAGTTATTATAATGACGAAACTTATGATATGTAATTTGTAGCTTCTTAAAGAACAGAGTCATAAGGTGCAACTCCCCTCCCCCCTCTAATGTAACCACTAAAAATTAAGAAATAAAATAACCTTTAAAAAAAAGTAAAAACGACTTCAAGCACTAAAAAGTCTGAAATAAACTCTTTACCATTGAAAGGAAAGGAATCCATTTGAGGCAAACAATTTATTTTTGCTGTTATTGTTTTGGTGGTCAAGTTATTGGTGTTTATTTTCTCTGTAAAGGTGTTTATTTTCTTTGTAAAGGTGAAATCTTTTGTTGCCATTATAATTTTTTAAGTGTATTAAAAAGCGTTTTTTTTATAAATTGTAACGTAATTTCTCATTTCTTTCCAGAATATTGCAACAGCGAGCAGCTGGCGGCGCTGAGCGCGAGCGCGGCGCATGCGTGACTCAGTACTTACGCGTATATTAGTTTTAGTGGCGAGCGACAGTATTCATAATTAAACACAGATTTTTTAACTTGTCTTTCCTTAATTTGTAATGACATAAAACCTACGGACAGAACTGGAAGACCAGCTTAACTGACAGTCTCTGTTTGTTTACTATTCTTTAGGCTCACTTGATACTGTTTGTTTTCGAGGCACACCTAAGCTCCTAACCTATTCATTAGCTCTGCACGAAACACATAAATCTATAAAAATATTACAAATTTGAAAGGTTTGTTTGTATGAACGCGTTTATCTAGACTTAAAAGAGCAGAGCAATGATGAAAAATGTTCCAAAAAAGGGGCGGAAATATTCCTTTCGTTATCTTACTTTACATAATTTTATCTTACAATATAAAATTATGTAGCTATAAAAGTTTTACAATAAAGTCCGCGACAGGCGACAGCATAATGTCTATCTGATATGGGGGCAATTATCGCGGCGAGCGAACTCTTTTTCGTTTCGTAATTCGATTTGACCGTTTTACTTACAAAATCAAGTAAAATATCTACACTTATAAAAACTAGCGCACGAACGAAATCTAAATAAATGAGAAATCATGACCGACTGAGATATCAAAAAATATTGTTTTCTTCGACGAATAAAATTCGATCGGTAAACTTTTTTCGTATACGTATTGCACGAAAATTGGTCCCATGGTTTCTAAACTACAAACTTAAATGTTCATAAATTTGTAAGAAAATAATATATTTTCAGATGTGTTTTGATGCACACGGGAATGTAATAAAAAAATCCTTTACATCATTTGATTTCAGTTAAATAATATCTTCGCTTTCACAGTGTTGTAATAACTCTGATTGAAAATAATACTCGCAGCTTAAAAAAAAACTCGCGCTTGCGTTAACCGCTATGGTTTCTGGCCTCATACTACCATTGAAAATTGTATTTTTGACATTAAAATATTTTACGGAAATTCCGAAATTTACGCAGGCGACTGCTAGCTTTATTATTATAAGTTACTGGCGGTCCCCCCGACTGCGTCCGCGCGTTTTGATTTTGCTCCCTTCCCTGCCGTCGCAACGTATGGTTTTATAGCCTGCCTCAATAATTATGTTGTCAAACCTCGAGATGAAGTTCAACTCTAGTATCATATATACCTTTCGCTGCTTTCACGTACGAAGCTTAAGACCTATTATTTTATAATGTAGTTATGTGGGCCGATCCCGGCGGCACTGCAATGCCGGGCCGACCCGTGACGGGAGTGGAGCGAGCCCCGAACATCCCGTCGATTTACAAAAATCAGTTTAATATACTGGTCCCTCAGTGAGGGAACTTTCAGATATTAAGCTGAAAAGAACAGATACTACACTTTGATCTTAGCCAAAAGGCCGAGAAGCGATGGCTAATTTACGCCGGCCCAGGAAAGTCATTCTCCGGAAAAATACTAACGAGCCGCGAGGCAACAGCGAGCAGCGACATCTACTGGAGTCGCTATGACTTGTTACGCGTGTTTCTTGTTTGACATGAAACTTGTTTGTGCGCCATCTAGCGCTAACGTTTAGAACTATGTACCTGTGATTTCTATTGCGTGATGTCTGCCATACGCCAAATGTAGAGTATGACAGTTCTCGAGCTCTACCATTTTGTTATAAGGCAGAATATTATTTAGGATATGAAATGTAAAAAATGAAACATTATGCGTACGTAGTTAATTTTAGTCAATTTTCTTATTTTATACTGCATTATATATTATTACGCTTTTAACTTACTTAGCTGTTATCTTTCATAAACCATTAAAAATATTTAAAAGTTTTTAAACCCCAACTATTTTTTTTCTCAATCTATAGATACCATAAAATTAATGGGATAATAATTTTATGATAAATACTCGAAAACACTAATAATATGCCTCAGCGTCTTTAGAGCGCCACTTGATTGTTTTAGGGGAAAGCTATGTCTACACATCCGTTCCTATTTAGTATTGAAATTTAGAATGTTTCTACGTGTAAGTAATTAATGTATAAGATAAAAAGTGTCGTAATTGATTGGTATGATACGATAGGATTCATTTCATATCTCGATTACCGACTGTGGATTAAATAAATAATATTATGTGATGATGACTGCCGCTTCTTGCTTGACACAAAATGTTTACGACACATAAAGCTGCCTTTTGAGGTGTTATATTCCACAATATAAATCAATATGGCAATCCTTCTTAAAGGAGGGTTCCATTCAGAAGGTTTTCTTTCCCTGGGAAATATAATTTAAAAAAAAAAACTTTATTGATCCACTTTAATTACAAGAGCATCAGTACATGGTACTACATCAACAACCAGTTATACACCATCGAACTAGGATTAAATAATAGTATAAAGTTTTATATTCCGGGCCGTTATATGTTTGCTAGCCGAACTAGAAGAAAATTCATTGTTTTTTTTTATAAATATATACAGGGTGTTTTTGTACCAAACGTGCCAAATTAAAATGGATTTGTGCCCTTTTTGACCCAGTGATTTTTTAATATCGTTTTTTCATGGTTTTTATATAAAAAAAACGAAACTCTACATGCAAAACAAACAAAACAAAATGTACAGTTTTTATGCATGTTATATCGTTTATGTGTGTTCGGATATTTTTCATAATTATCTTAAAAAAAATATTTACAAAAAGCACCAGATCAAAAATATTGAAAGGCACAAAATGTAAGCTTCCATTAAAAGCCATTTTCGTTTGGCACACGACGTACATAACAGCCTGTATAATTGTGTCTAGTAAGATTGATGCCATTGTGACAACTTTTTGTTTTTCAAATCCTTTGTCAAGTCAACGAAGTTGTGATGAAAGGCGATGGTTGCTTGTAAAAAGAAGAAAGAAAAAGAAAGAGGATGAAATTACACTTCAGAGTGAAGGACACATCCATAATAATATTTCATGGGTAAGTTGGACAGCAAGGTTGACATCATTACTTCATCATATTGTATATAGGAGATCTGGGGGGGACAGCGCGTACGCAGTCCCCACTACCAAAAATTACGCATCCGAGTTATCCACATTAGGGATAATCGCAGGGGTCAACCCCACCGCAGTGCAATGGAGAGGCCTCGCCCTGGGGGAACCGCCTTCCTGATCACGGTGTCCCCTATGCCAGGTAAGTATGCTTTCTTCGATCAATCGGTAGTCGCACAACCTTGGTAGAGGTCGGGGAAACCGTTCGGGGCAATGGCCCCCTTCGGTAGGTTCTGGCGCTGTCCGTGGCTACGGACAGGTCATTGGGTTGGGGGAAACGTTTCCGTCTCACGTCCTGGGTTGGGTTGGCGCTGGCGAGCTTTTCAGCTACAAGCCAGCGTCGTGGTCAGTTTGGTGGGGTGTCGTGTCCGGGTGGTCATCGACCATCGGCGAGGCTTGCGCCTGCAAGCCGATAGTCGGGTTGGTCTCGTTAGTGCTATCTTCATCAGCGACGATGAGGTCTCGTGGGAACGCTCGGTGGGAGGTCGAGCCATGGTCTGGGGGCCTCGAGTGATACGGGGCGATGTTCCTCAAATGCGGGTGACGGGATCCCTCCGCTCTTCGGAACATGCGCTCGGCGAGGTGTTTGACAAAGTCATCCACGGCTTCGATCTTGAGGTCTCTCCGCAAGACATCATTTCTGACGTAGCGGGGGGCAGCAGCAACGGTCCTCAGTGTCAGCGATTGCTGGGCTTCTATTCTCCTACGTAGGTGCCGGTTGGTAAGTGAGTACCACGCTGGTGCAGCGTAGGTGAGACGGGTACGGACGTAGGCTTTGTAGACGCCCAGCTTCGCTCTGATGGGAAGGTTGGACGACAAAATGGGTCTCAGCTTGGCTCTCGCTACCCTCGTGGTGTTGATGAGAGCCTTAACGTGTGGAGTCATTTTCAGCAGGCGGTCTATGGTCACCCCCAGGTATTTTACCGTGGGGGTCCATGGGATGGACTCACCTCGGAGTTTAAGCTGGGGCGGCATAATTCTCCTGTTGCTGACCAGGATGGCTTGGGTCTTCTTTGGGTTAGCTGAGAGCTTCCAATCGTCCAACCACTGCGGTAACAAGTCCAGGGTGCGCTGGATTTTTATCGCAGCGTGGTAGAGCTTTATCGAGGAAGCCACGTAGGCCGCATCATCAGCGTACAGCGCAAGCGTGACTTCTTCCCCTACAGGTATGTCGTCCGTGTACTTGGAGTAGCACACGGGCGAGAGACAACTCCCCTGTGGGACTCCTGCTAGGATCGGCCGTACAGTTGAAATGGCGTCTTCCACTGCCACTTGGAAGTGCCGGTCTTGGAGGAACGACCGTACCAGCTTTACTAATCGTCGGGGCGCAGAGGTGTTAGCTATTTTGTACAGCAGTCCTTCATGCCAGACGCGGTCGAACGCCTTCTCCATATCAAGGAATACTCCGACGGACGGAGTGCTCCTTTCGGTTCTGGGCGGCCGCCAGTTGGTGAAGGACGCGGGCTAGCTGTTGGGTGGTGGAGTGCTCGGCTCTGAAGCCGAATTGCTCTTCTCTGGGCTCAATGTGTGGAAGGAGATGAGGAAGCAGCAGTTTCTCTAGCACCTTCGAAACTGTGGGCAGCAGTGTTATGGGCCGATAACTATCGGCTCGCAGAACATCTTTTCCAGGCTTGGGAATCATGATGACTCGTCCCAGTTTCCAGCACTGTGGGAAGTGGCCAAATCTCAGGGCTCCGTTGAAGACTCTAGTCAGCGTCACGACTGAGCGCGGGGGAAGGTGACGTAGAGCCTCGTTGGGGATGCGATCTGGGCCTGGAGCTTTTCTCAGCGGAGTCTTCAGCAGTGCCTTCCGAATCTGTCCCGGTGTGAGGACAATGGGGTCTTCATGGCTTTGGACGTCATGACCAAAGTAGTCTTCGAGGAAGTCCATGACCGTCTTCTCGTGGCAGGCGTTTACTGTCGGATTCGGCTGGAACTGGGTTTCTAGATGGTCTGCGAATATCTCGGCTCTGTCTGCGGCCGCGAACTTCTTCGTCCCATGTTGGTCTTTGAGGGGGCGTGTGGGCGGGCGGCTGCCCGTGAATCGCCGACAAAGTCTATGGACTTTGTTCCAGTCCTCGCTGGCGTCATCGACCTCTCGCAGCCAGGTGTTTTCAGTTTCTGTCGCCAGAAGCTTGGACACCTCGTCGGCTATGCGGTTGAGGCGAGACTTCAGAGCGGGACAGCGGGAATTCATCCATGCTCTTCTGAGCCTCCTTTTTTCCCCTATCTTCCTCTTGATGGAGGATGGGATGTTCGCGGCGTTTGCTCTGCCTGTGGCTGCTTCCTCTGCTGCGGTTAATGCGTTCGTGGCGCACACGGAGAACTGCTCTGCGAGAAGGTCGACTTCCTCCGCTCTGGTAACGGGGAAGGATGGAGAGTGTTCTGCCATGTGTGCGGCGAAGGTTTGCCAGTTGTATCTCCGGCGGTCCGAGGGGGGTAGTCCGGGTCGGATCAGGAGCATATTTAATGAGCAGCGGCTGGTGGTCTGAATTGAGATGGTAGTCCAGGACATCTACCGTCAGGGTGTAGGTCAGTCCTTGAGTAACCACCAAATCAATGACATCCGGTAGTGCGTTGGCTTGGTAGGGGTAGTGCGTGGGCGTCTCTGGGCCGACAATGCTGTACCCATTTCTCTCGGCGTCGTCAAACAGCCGAGTCCCGTCGGGACAGTTCCTTGTGGAGTTCCATGCTGAGTGTTTACAATTAAAGTCGCCTGCAATAATGGCGGGTGTACTGCCCAGGATGGTGTTGATATCCTCGGTATCGAGGCGTGAGTTTGGCGGCTTATAAAAAGTAAACACTCTGCACGGTCTTGAGTCCAGGAAGATCTCAATCCCGAGTGCTGTTGAAGACTGCAAGATGGTCTGCGGGAGAATTTGGTGCACTACGTTGCGTCGCACTAGGATAGCTAGACCCCTGTACGCTATTCCTAGTGGGGATGTCTCGTCAGCTCTGTATGTGGCGTAGCCCGCGAAGCCACATCTCTTTCCGCTGCTCAGGTGGGTTTCTTGTAGGAGAGCGATGTCAATCTCCTGTTCTTTTAGTAACACCTTAAGGAGTTCTTGCTTGTTGCTGGAGATGCCATTGGCATTCCAGGACATCAATCTCAGGGGAGGACTGCTACACATCGCTGTAGAGATCGGCCAGCCCTCTTAAGATGATCGGGACAGGGTTCTGCCCGATCTGTATGGCCTCTAAGACTGCGTGAAGGATTTTCACGCAGCTTGCGATGGTCTGCTCTGTCCGCTTTTGTGCACCATCCAGCCTTACCTGCGGTCCCCGGTTGGGGGCGGCGGTTTTGACTGGTGCCGGCGCAGCCACGGATGGCGGTGGTAGTATAGGCCTGTCCTCCTCCTGCTCCTCTACCCCGCGGCGTCGCTTACGACGTCGCTTGCTCCTACCTTGCGATGCAGGGGGATTTGCCGCGGCCATCAGGGAGAATTGTGCGTTCTCCTCCTCAGCGACGAGATTCTGAGTTGGCCGTCTTGTAGTGCGCGCGACTGTGGAGGCCCGTTTACTCCTCAGTTCCCTGAGGAATACGGGGCACTTGGCGTTATTTGCGGTGTGCGCATCACCGCAGTTGGCGCATGTCGGTGGCTCTTCGAGCGGCCGCGGGCAATCCCTGGCGGAATGTTCCTCGCCGCATCGCACGCATGCCAGGGCACGGTGGCAGTTTTGCGACGAGTGCCTAAAGGTCTGGCAGCGGTGGCACTGTGCTGGCCCCTTCTTGCCCCTCCAGGCTTCAATTCGGACTCCTGGCATGCACAGGAGCTCCGAGACCTCGTATATAGAAGGTGTCAAGTCCGGTGTGCGTCGGAGTTGGGCGAAAAATATGCACCCCGGTCTCCCCTTACGCGCGCTGATCTTTCGTACGTATTCAGGCACGAAATTCAGTGCTGTGAGGGCCTCCTCAATGTCTCCTGGCTCTGTGTTCTCGGGTAGGCCTCTGATGGCCACCTTGAGACTCTGCTCCGCTGGTAGCGAGTAGCAGAACCAGGAGATATTTTCTGTCTTCTCCAGGTCGGTCAGGTACCTCTGCACCGTGCGGTACTCGTCCTCGTCCCTGGGGAGAAATCTGATTCCCTTACCAAAGGGCCTCGCGTTCGGTGGTCGCTTGAGGAGCTGCTTCAGCTCCTTGAAGTGGCGGGCCCAATCAGGCAGGCGCTCCACAATGAGGGGTGGGTACCTCCGCTGTGAAGGGGCCGTGCGAGAAGGAGAGGTGGCAGGTGGTGTGGCAGGTTGCTCTGTCGTAGGTGGTGTCGTTTGTGTATCCATTGGTGACAGGTCTAGCCTAGGCAGCGACAGTGTCCGGTCTTCAGCCGAGGGCGAGGACGGCTCCCGGACGCGCTTCGCCACCGTAGGCGAGAAAGGGGCTGGCAGGTTTGTCGGCGGAGTGAACCTCGACGGTGAAATAATGCGCGCGTTGGGTGACGTCGGCGCGGGTGCAGGGGCCGGGTGGGATCCCCGAGTTCTTGGGTCCCCCGGATGACGCTGCGGTAACGGCGCAGCGGGTGGGGCGCGCGCAGTCGCTTGCGTTGCAGTCGCGGTCGGCACGGTGAGCTCGCGCGCGGGTGCTCTAACCGTGGACGCGGTCGCGAACGCGGGTGCAGACGAACGCGTCGTGGCTACGGCGGCGCGGGAGGTTGTTGCGATCGGTGGGGGTCGCGCAGATGGCGCGGTACGCGACGTGTTCACGGCGCGCGATGAAGTCGCGGTGCGCGGGGCGGTCGCGCTTGTCGCGGTGCGCGGGGCGGTCGCGCTTGTCGCGGTGCGCGGGGCGGTCGCGCTTGTCGCGGTGCGCGGGGCGGTCGCGCTTGTCGTTGCGCGCGGCGCAGCTGAGGCGCGCACGGTCGACGCGGCGGTCGTGGCGTAGGAGCGCGGCGGCGTGAGGCGCTTGGCCGGCACAGGCACAGGCGCTGACGCGGGTGGGGCCGTAGGCTCAGGCGCTGATACGAGCGTGGCCGTAGGCGCAGGCGCTGGTGGGCGCGGCGGGGGGACGGGTGGTGTGGGCCCTGTCGCATGGGCGGACTCGCCGGCTACGGGTGAACTGCGAGTGGCGATCGGTGTCAGCAACTCGAGCAGCTTTGCGACCCCGGCGAGGGGCTCACGCCGGCGGTGGAACACCCGCGGCCGAGTAGGCCTGCGGACGCCCCCAGGCGGCTGGGCGGGCATCTCGGTGAGCGGGTTTTAGGATATCAACAATTATGCGGGTAGGTGCATAATTGGTGATATCCAAAAACACCGTCTTTTTTCTTAATATTATTTTTACTGAGTTGCCTCAGAAAAAATAATTTTAAGGGAGGGTAGTTATAAAAATAACTTTTGTGATTTGACTCACTTTCTTCGATTTTTTCCTCTGCGCGTGACGACCTCGCGGATAGTAGCTACCTCCTTAGTCCGCGGCTTCTCCCGGTGAGACCCGCTTCTGGGAGGCCGAGAGAAAACCGCAGCTTCAGAAAGACGGCAACTACCCGGATATCTTCAAAAGTCGGTCCGAGTCACGTAATATGCGCAGCGAGCAGTCTTCTAGTCTCTATCTATGCTTTCTTTAACTCCGGCTTGGGTAGTCATTCTCCGGAAAATCGCTAAAATATCGCAAACTAAGGGCAAACAGAGACACCTATCGGCAGCTTTCACAAACTCCATCTCTACCCAGCTTTTCAAAATAAGGTATGTATTGCTATCAAAAACAGGTACTCTTGTTGCGTTTATCGTTTATTTGAGGCTTTTTGAAATAAATTAAGATTTAAATGGCTCATCACCATTGTACAGGAATAAAATAAAAACATACATTACATAATATTAAAACATAAGACTAGCTCTACATTTCCCAAAATATAAGAGAATGAACGCGTTGATATCTTTCTTTAATAAAAAATAGGTCATTGTTATTCAAATTATGATCGTTATTTGCTGTAGTATTTTCAAAGGTTTTTATTTTACGATAAAAGTACGTACGTAGGCCAATGTGGAGTTAAAAACACCACGCCACCTCAAATGTAGCGCAAACTGCGCGAACTTCTATGACGCTACAACGAAAACGTGATCCTCGATTGCTAGTTACAAGCACGTTTAAAGTGATATTATTCTTTTTTGGGAAGATAACAACTCTACAGTGCGCTGCACGGGACGTTAGGAAATAAGTTCTTGAAAGATACACGAGATGTCTCTGTACTAATAAAAGCGATAACTGCTGTGGTAGTAGTTTCAA
Source organism: Pyrausta purpuralis (assembly GCA_963924145.1). NCBI lineage: Eukaryota > Metazoa > Arthropoda > Insecta > Lepidoptera > Crambidae > Pyrausta > Pyrausta purpuralis. Next base: position 24,439,332 of record OZ001655.1, read on the forward strand.
TTGGTAGGCGATGTAAGCGCTACTACTAGATAACTTACATTGGTTTGATGCGCTCTACGTTGTAATCATTTTAAGCTTTAACAATATTACAATAAAATAAATATACTTGTGGTAATGTTGCGGCTGCGGGATTGAACTATTTATAAGGTAAAAAAATTTTATTTCTAAGGCAGAGTATTTTTTAACTAAGATAAATTGCATAATTTGATCAAAATTTGAATAAACGTACAAGATAATCAGTTTGTGTTTTATTACTGAATATTCGATAGGTGCACTGTATTTAACAGACTTATTAACTTATATTAAATTATTATTTTCTGTTTAATAATTTATTAGTTAGTTTCATACTTACACAGATCGAGATTCAAAAAGAGGGAGAAAGTATGAGAAATAAAAAAAAAACATTAGCAACTCCGCCTTTAATTTTCATTTCGTTTTTTACGGAATAATGAACGAAAAAGTTTTTTCAAAAATAAATAATATCGGTTACTAAGTCAGTTTCAAATGATGTCATTTATCTTTCGATAAAAGATATCAACGCATTTAAACAGATTTTATTCTTGAATTATGTAGAGTCACAACAACTCTTTATACAATTGAATTAATGAATCATAGTAATTCAATTCTATTGTGTCCATTTTCTGTGCATGATTTTTTTTAAATTTACATAGTCTTTTAGAGCTTTTAAAAATTGAAACAAGTTGGGTCGCTTTGCAGAGTACTATTGAGTTTTTTGTGCCAACATTCCACAGCATTGGTTGTGCGGTGCCGTTGATTGTGTGCACACCAAACGTCGACGAAACTTTTATCTTCTAGCCACTGCGTCACCATAAAATCGTTGAATTCTTTAGATTCAGGACTGTCTTCCATCACGTAGCACCACCCGTCTGAGATTAATTCTCTAGGTATTAATGGCAGCAGAGCTGAGAGCGCTACATGTTTGCAAAGTCTCTCTTCTTTGGTTAGATTTAGCGCTTTCGCCTTCTTCCACACATTGTGTGAGAAATGGAAGTAACATTCATGGCCACTTGTTCATAATCTGTTATATATTTCAACGGTTCTCAATCTGGAATATGGCTCTTTAACAGTTGAAAAAGTTTCTTGTTTGCTCATCATTGCTTCCGAGATCGCCATGAATTGTATAAAGCTGAATAAATGGCCTAGGACAGCTCTCGAAAGTTCCATCACTCAAATAAACCTTGATATGTTTAATATGTTCCAGAGTTTCCCTATCAGCAAAAACTATAATTCGAATATTGGAAGACTTATTAAAGTAGTCGACCATAACATATTCCTTGAACTGCATAGGAATTGTCACTTCTTCAGGCGAATTGCATTGTATTTTCGATACTCCGGCTTCTTTGTTTCTGGCATCATACAATGACGATTTAATGCTTACGAAAGTTGGCAGTTTCTTCATAAGATTCAAGCCTGCATTGTTGAAATCTGACTTAAAATCGTTGTAAATGCTGGGTATTAGAGAAAAATTAGAAGACAATACCTTTTCTCGGCATTCATGTAACTTTTGAGCCATCAAGTTTTCAATCTCGTTGGGCTCGCATTGATGATTTGTTTCTTTTAAAATCTTGTTTTCCTAACAAAACAGAAACTTCAAGTTAGAATACAAATTATGCAAAAAAACAAACAGAATACTGCATAAAATGTCAATGAAATATTGTAAGTGACTATGAAGTCGGTATGCACGAACCTTTATAATAATATATGCCGTGCACTTTTGGCGCCAATTCACGCATCTCCACGTAATACATCCACTTGTGTATATTTTTTTCTTACTATATTGGTATCCAGCTCGTAAATCTAAAAAGCTCTAGGAGTATTATGGTGAACTTAATAAATAACTCTGTCATTCTACACAAATTTTAAACTTTTTAATAATGAATAATAATGTATCTAATATGCATTTGTGAATATAGACAGAATTCAAGAAATCTATGCCAAACACATTTACTTATTAATTAATCATTTAATATTAAAACCTTACCTCATTCGTTATAACGCACTTCACCATGTAACTTTATAAAATAACGACTAACAAATGAAAAGATAATCCTTTTCTCGAGTTCAACTAGCTTTAAGTAGGAAACAATTCCTGGAAATAGCCGTAATACCCGTAGGTGATTGGTTATTGAACAATTGCACCATTTCGCAGGTAAAAAAACATTTCATACGTTTAGGGCCAATAACGGGTTAATATTTTTCCGTTACGACTTAGGCTAAAAATTTTTGATAAATAAAGGACTCATACCATGTACAATTAATGAAAATACGTATTTAAATTTTTCACAGACAATAATAACTAATCTTAGAGATTTCCCCACGACCCGGCCCCTCTACTCAGTGACGTCAGGTGGTGGGGCGCGCGGAGGGGAGAGTAGTCATGCCGGGCGGTACGGTGCGGCGGCGGCCCACTTTGCCTCGAGCGCTCGGATGTGACGGACGTGCCTTCTAGTGCTAGTAGTTAATTATTCTGTACACGTGTTAATTATTTTTGGTGTTGGTTAAAATAAATTCCTGATAGGTCGATTCGTGTCTTATTTTTAAAAAATCATTTTCACTTCTGATTGCTAAAACTAAATTAAATGTTACTTTATTTTTAAATAACTATGACGTACCGATGCCATCGCTGTTGCCGACTGTGCGAAAATTATGCTTTAAACAAGAAGGTGGCTGATCCACCAACAAGAAGTTGGATCAGTCCGGAATAGAAAATAATTCAAAATAATAGTGATCCCCCTGGTGGATCACCACTAGGAGGATCAGACCGGAATAAACCTCAATTCGACTGTATTTTTTTTTGTATCTATATGTGACCTCATATCTCAGTCATTTGTCGACCGATTCGAAATATTTTTTTGCCTACTTAGAGGGTACACCTTCTAGTTGGTCCCAATTTGGGATCTGATGATGGAATCTTGGTGTAATTGAGGGACACCCTCAAATATTAAAGGCACGTAAAGTGATTTTTTACTAGAATCTAAATGTTGACATATCGTTACGTCTGGTAGTCAATAACTTGTGGAGCTGAGCTGATGGTGGAACTCCTTAACGCTTAGGAGTTCAGTTATTATAATGACGAAACTTATGATATGTAATTTGTAGCTTCTTAAAGAACAGAGTCATAAGGTGCAACTCCCCTCCCCCCTCTAATGTAACCACTAAAAATTAAGAAATAAAATAACCTTTAAAAAAAAGTAAAAACGACTTCAAGCACTAAAAAGTCTGAAATAAACTCTTTACCATTGAAAGGAAAGGAATCCATTTGAGGCAAACAATTTATTTTTGCTGTTATTGTTTTGGTGGTCAAGTTATTGGTGTTTATTTTCTCTGTAAAGGTGTTTATTTTCTTTGTAAAGGTGAAATCTTTTGTTGCCATTATAATTTTTTAAGTGTATTAAAAAGCGTTTTTTTTATAAATTGTAACGTAATTTCTCATTTCTTTCCAGAATATTGCAACAGCGAGCAGCTAGCGGCGCTGAGCGCGAGCGCGGCGCATGCGTGACTCAGTACTTACGCGTATATTAGTTTTAGTGGCGAGCGACAGTATTCATAATTAAACACAGATTTTTTAACTTGTCTTTCCTTAATTTGTAATGACATAAAACCTACGGACAGAACTGGAAGACCAGCTTAACTGACAGTCTCTGTTTGTTTACTATTCTTTAGGCTCACTTGATACTGTTTGTTTTCGAGGCACACCTAAGCTCCTAACCTATTCATTAGCTCTGCACGAAACACATAAATCTATAAAAATATTACAAATTTGAAAGGTTTGTTTGTATGAACGCGTTTATCTAGACTTAAAAGAGCAGAGCAATGATGAAAAATGTTCCAAAAACGGGGCGGAAATATACCTTTCGTTATCTTACTTTATGTAAACAATATAAAATTATGTAGCTATAAAAGTTTTACAATAAAGTCCGCGACAGGCGACAGCATAATGTCTATCTGATATGGGGGCAATTATCGCGGCGAGCGAACTCTTTTTCGTTTCGTAATTCGATTTGACCGTTTTACTTACAAAATCAAGTAAAATATCTACACTTATAAAAACTAGCGCACGAACGAAATCTAAATAAATGAGAAATCATGACCGACTGAGATATCAAAAAATATTGTTTTCTTCGACGAATAAAATTCGATCGGTAAACTTTTTTCGTATACGTATTGCACGAAAATTGGTCCCATGGTTTCTAAACTACAAACTTAAATGTTCATAAATTTGTAAGAAAATAATATATTTTCAGATGTGTTTTGATGCACACGGGAATGTAATAAAAAAATCCTTTACATCATTTGATTTCAGTTAAATAATATCTTCGCTTTCACAGTGTTGTAATAACTCTGCATGAAAATAATACTCGCAGCTTAAAAAAAAACTCGCGCTTGCGTTAACCGCTATGGTTTCTGGCCTCATACTACCATTGAAAATTGTATTTTTGACATTAAAATATTTTACGGAAATTCCGAAATTTACGCAGGCGACTGCTAGCTTTATTATTATAAGTTACTGGCGGTCCCCCCGACTGCGTCCGCGCGTTTTGATTTTGCTCCTTTCCCTGCCGTCGCAACGTATGGTTTTATAGCCTGCCTCAATAATTATGTTGTCAAACCTCGAGATGAAGTTCAACTCTAGTATCATATATACCTTTCGCTGCTTTCACGTACGAAGCTTAAGACCTATTATTTTATAATGTAGTTATGTGGGCCGATCCCGGCGGCACTGCAATGCCGGGCCGACCCGTGGCGGGAGTGGAGCGAGCCCCGAACATCCCGTCGATTTACAAAAATCAGTTTAATATACTGGTCCCTCAGTGAGGGAACTTTCAGATATTAAGCTGAAAAGAACAGATACTACACTTTGATCTTAGCCAAAAGGCCGAGAAGCGATGGCTAATTTACGCCGGCCCAGGAAAGTCATTCTCCGGAAAAATACTAACGAGCCGCGAGGCAACAGCGAGCAGCGACATCTACTGGAGTCGCTATGACTTGTTACGCGTGTTTCTTGTTTGACATGAAACTTGTTTGTGCGCCATCTAGCGCTAACGTTTAGAACTATGTACCTGTGATTTCTATTGCGTGATGTCTGCCATACGCCAAATGTAGAGTATGACAGTTCTCGAGCTCTACCATTTTGTTATAAGGCAGAATATTATTTAGGATATGAAATGTAAAAAATGAAACATTATGCGTACGTAGTTAATTTTAGTCAATTTTCTTATTTTATACTGCATTATATATTATTACGCTTTTAACTTACTTAGCTGTTATCTTTCATAAACCATTAAAAATATTTAAAAGTTTTTAAACCCCAACTATTTTTTTTCTCAATCTATAGATACCATAAAATTAATGGGATAATAATTTTATGATAAATACTCGAAAACACTAATAATATGCCTCAGCGTCTTTAGAGCGCCACTTGATTGTTTTAGGGGAAAGCTATGTCTACACATCCGTTCCTATTTAGTATTGAAATTTAGAATGTTTCTACGTGTAAGTAATTAATGTATAAGATAAAAAGTGTCGTAATTGATTGGTATGATACGATAGGATTCATTTCATATCTCGATTACCGACTGTGGATTAAATAAATAATATTATGTGATGATGACTGCCGCTTCTTGCTTGACACAAAATGTTTACGACACATAAAGCTGCCTTTTGAGGTGTTATATTCCACAATATAAATCAATATGGCAATCCTTCTTAAAGGAGGGTTCCATTCAGAAGGTTTTCTTTCCCTGGGAAATATAATTTAAAAAAAAAAACTTTATTGATCCACTTTAATTACAAGAGCATCAGTACATGGTACTACATCAACAACCAGTTATACACCATCGAACTAGGATTAAATAATAGTATAAAGTTTTATATTCCGGGCCGTTATATGTTTGCTAGCCGAACTAGAAGAAAATTCATTGTTTTTTTTTATAAATATATACAGGGTGTTTTTGTACCAAACGTGCCAAATTAAAATGGATTTGTGCCCTTTTTGACCCAGTGATTTTTTAATATCGTTTTTTCATGGTTTTTATATAAAAAAAACGAAACTCTACATGCAAAACAAACAAAACAAAATGTACAGTTTTTATGCATGTTATATCGTTTATGTGTGTTCGGATATTTTTCATAATTATCTTAAAAAAAATATTTACAAAAAGCACCAGATCAAAAATATTGAAAGGCACAAAATGTAAGCTTCCATTAAAAGCCATTTTCGTTTGGCACACGACGTACATAACAGCCTGTATAATTGTGTCTAGTAAGATTGATGCCATTGTGACAACTTTTTGTTTTTCAAATCCTTTGTCAAGTCAACGAAGTTGTGATGAAAGGCGATGGTTGCTTGTAAAAAGAAGAAAGAAAAAGAAAGAGGATGAAATTACACTTCAGAGTGAAGGACACATCCATAATAATATTTCATGGGTAAGTTGGACAGCAAGGTTGACATCATTACTTCATCATATTGTATATAGGAGATCTGGGGGGGACAGCGCGTACGCAGTCCCCACTACCAAAAATTACGCATCCGAGTTATCCACATTAGGGATAATCGCAGGGGTCAACCCCACCGCAGTGCAATGGAGAGGCCTCGCCCTGGGGGAACCGCCTTCCTGATCACGGTGTCCCCTATGCCAGGTAAGTATGCTTCCTTAAACTACGGCTTGGCTAGTCATTCTCCGGAAAATCGCTAAAATATCGCAAACTAAGGGCAAACAGAGACACCTATCGGCTGCTTTCACAAACTCCATCTCTACCCAGCTTTTCAAAATAAGGTATGTATTGCTATCAAAAACAGGTACTCTTGTTGCGTTTATCGTTTATTTGAGGCTTTTTGAAATAAAATAAGATTTAAATGGCTCATCACCATTGTACAGGAATAAAATAAAAACATACATTACATAATATTAAAACATAAGACTAGCTCTACATTTCCCAAAATATAAGAGAATGAACGCGTTGATATCTTTCTTTAATAAAAAATTGGTCATTGTTATTCAAATTATGATCGTTATTTGCTGTAGTATTTTCAAAGGTTTTTATTTTACGATAAAAGTACGTACGTAGGCCAATGTGGAGTTAAAAACACCACGCCACCTCAAATGTAGCGCAAACTGTGCGAACTTCTATGACGCTACAACGAAAACGTGATCCTCGATTGCTAGTTACAAGCACGTTTAAAGTGATATTATTCTTTTTTGGGAAGATAACAACTCTACAGTGCGCTGCACGGGACGTTAGGAAATAAGTTCTTGAAAGATACACGAGATGTCTCTGTACTAATAAAAGCGATAACTGCTGTGGTAGTAGTTTCAATTGGTAGGCGATGTAAGCGCTACTACTAGATAACTTACATTGGTTTGATGCGCTCTACGTTGTAATCATTTTAAGCTTTAACAATATTACAATAAAATAAATATACTTGTGGTAATGTTGCGGCTGCGGGATTGAACTATTTATAAGGTAAAAAAATTTTATTTCTAAGGCAGAGTATTTTTTAACTAAGATAAATTGCATAATTTGATCAAAATTTGAATAAACGTACAAGATAATCAGTTTGTGTTTTATTACTGAATATTCGATAGGTGCACTGTATTTAACAGACTTATTAACTTATATTAAATTATTATTTTCTGTTTAATAATTTATTAGTTAGTTTCATACTTACACAGATCGAGATTCAAAAAGAGGGAGAAAGTATGAGAAATAAAAAAAAAAACATTAGCAACTCCGCCTTTAATTTTCATTTCGTTTTTTACGGAATAATGAACGAAAAAGTTTTTTCAAAAATAAATAATATCGGTTACTAAGTCAGTTTCAAATGATGTCATTTATCTTTCGATAAAAGATATCAACGCATTTAAACAGATTTTATTCTTGAATTATGTAGAGTCACAACAACTCTTTATACAATTGAATTAATGAATCATAGTAATTCAATTCTATTGTGTCCATTTTCTGTGCATGATTTTTTTTAAATTTACATAGTCTTTTAGAGCTTTTAAAAATTGAAACAAGTTGGGTCGCTTTGCAGAGTACTATTGAGTTTTTTGTGCCAACATTCCACAGCATTGGTTGTGCGGTGCCGTTGATTGTGTGCACACCAAACGTCGACGAAACTTTTATCTTCTAGCCACTGCGTCACCATAAAATCGTTGAATTCTTTAGATTCAGGACTGTCTTCCATCACGTAGCACCACCCGTCTGAGATTAATTCTCTAGGTATTAATGGCAGCAGAGCTGAGAGCGCTACATGTTTGCAAAGTCTCTCTTCTTTGGTTAGATTTAGCGCTTTCGCCTTCTTCCACACATTGTGTGAGAAATGGAAGTAACATTCATGGCCACTTGTTCATAATCTGTTATATATTTCAACGGTTCTCAATCTGGAATATGGCTCTTTAACAGTTGAAAAAGTTTCTTGTTTGCTCATCATTGCTTCCGAGATCGCCATGAATTGTATAAAGCTGAATAAATGGCCTAGGACAGCTCTCAAAAGTTCCATCACTCAAATAAACCTTGATATGTTTAATATGTTCCAGAGTTTCCCTATCAGCAAAAACTATAATTCGAATATTGGAAGACTTATTAAAGTAGTCGACCATAACATATTACTTGAACTGCATAGGAATTGTCACTTCTTCAGGCGAATTGCATTGTATTTTCGATACTCCGGCTTCTTTGTTTCTGGCATCATACAATGACGATTTAATGCTTACGAAAGTTGGCAGTTTCTTCATAAGATTCAAGCCTGCATTGTTGAAATCTGACTTAAAATCGTTGTAAATGCTGGGTATTAGAGAAAAATTAGAAGACAATACCTTTTCTCGGCATTCATGTAACTTTTGAGCCATCAAGTTTTCAATCTCGTTGGGCTCGCACTGATGATTTGTTTCTTTTAAAATCTTGTTTTCCTAACAAAACAGAAACTTCAAGTTAGAATACAAATTATGCAAAAAAACAAACAGAATACTGCATAAAATGTCAATGAAATATTGTAAGTGACTATGAAGTCGGTATGCACGAACCTTTATAATAATATATGCCGTGCACTTTTGGCGCCAATTCACGCATCTCCACGTAATACATCCACTTGTGTATATTTTTTTCTTACTATATTGGTATCCAGCTCGTAAATCTAAAAAGCTCTAGGAGTATTATGGTGAACTTAATAAATAACTCTGTCATTCTACACAAATTTTAAACTTTTTAATAATGAATATAATGTATCTAATATGCATTTGTGAATATAGACAGAATTCAAGAAATCTATGCCAAACACATTTACTTATTAATTAATCATTTAATATTAAAACCTTACCTCATTCGTTATAACGCACTTCACCATGTAACTTTATAAAATAACGACTAACAAATGAAAAGATAATCCTTTTCTCGAGTTCAACTAGCTTTAAGTAGGAAACAATTCCTGGAAATAGCCGTAATACCCGTAGGTGATTGGTTATTGAACAATTGCACCATTTCGCAGGTAAAAAAACATTTCATACGTTTAGGGCCAATAACGGGTTAATATTTTTCCGTTACGACTTAGGCTAAAAATTTTTGATAAATAAAGGACTCATACCATGTACAATTAATGAAAATACGTATTTAAATTTTTCACAGACAATAATAACTAATCTTAGAGATTTCCCCACGACCCGGCCCCTCTACTCAGTGACGTCAGGTGGTGGGGCGCGCGGAGGGGAGAGTAGTCATGCCGGGCGGTACGGTGCGGCGGCGGGGACTGCTCGCTGCGTACATTGACGTGACACGGACCGAACTTAGTGATATCCGGGTAGTTGCCGGTTTTCTGAAGCTGCGGTTTTCTCTCGGCCTCCCAGAAGCGGGTCTCACCGGGAGAAGCCGCGGTTTAGGGAGATAGGTGCTATCCAGAACGGTCGTCACGCGCAGTGGAAAAATCATCAAACGTGAGTCAAAATACAAAAGTTCTTTTCAGAACTACCCTCCCTTTATATTACTTTTTCTGAGACTACTCAGAAAGAACAAAGACGGTGTTTCTGAATATCACCAATTATGCATCTACCCGCATAACTGTTGATATTCTGAAACCCGCTTACTGAGATGCTGACGCCGGTCACCGCTCGCAGCTCACCCGTAGCCGGCGAGGCCGCCCTCGTGGCAGGCCCCCCATCACCCGTTCCCCCGCCGCGTCTATCGGCGCCCGCGCCTATGGCCGCGCCTGCTTTGGCGCCTGCGCCTACGGCCCCACCCGCGTCAATGCCTGTGCCGGCCAAGCGCCTCACGCCGACGCGCTCCTACGCCGCGACCGCCGCGACTGCCGCGCGCGCCTCTGCTGCGCCGCGCGCAACGACAAGCGCGACCGCCCCGCGCACCGCGACAAGCGCGACCGCCCCGCGCACCGCGACAAGCGCGACCGCCCCGCGCACCGCGACTTCATCGCGCGCCGCGAACACGTCGCGTACCGCGCCATCTTCGCGACCTCCACCGACTGCAACCATCTCCCGCGCCGCCGTAGCCGCGACGCGGTCGTCTGCATCCACGTCCGCGACAGCGTCCACGGTTCGAGCTCCCACGCGTGAGCCCACCGTACCAACCGCGATGGCACCGCGAACGAACGCGCGCGCCCCACCTGCTGCGCCATTACCGCCACTCCATCCGGGGGATCCAAGAACTCGGGGATCCCACCCGACCCCTGCACCCGCGCCGACGTCACCAAACGCGCGCATTATTTCTCCGTCGAGGTTCACACCGCCGACGAACCTGCCAGCCCCTTTCTCGCCTACGGTCGCGAAGCGCGTCCGGGAGCCGACATCGCCCTCGGCTGAAGACCGGACACTGTCGCTGCCTAGGCTTGACCTATCGCCGATGGATGTGACTCCACAACCCACGACTGAGCAACCGGCAAGACAACCTGAAACCTCGCCTTCCCACACGGCCCCTTCACAGCGGAGGTACCCACCCCTCATTGTGGAGCGCCTGCCTGATTGGGCACGCCACTTCAAGGAGCTGAAGCAGCTCCTCAAGCGACCACCGAACGCGAGGCCCTTTGGTAAGGGAATTAGATTCCTCCCCAGGGACGAGGACGAGTACCGCACGGTGCAGAGGTACCTGACCGACCTGGAGAAGACAGAGAATATCTCCTGGTTCTGCTACTCGCTACCAGCGGAGCAGAGTCTCAAGGTAGCCATCAGAGGCCTACCCGAGAACACAGAGCCAGGAGACATTGAGGAGGCCCTCACAGCACTGAATTTCGTGCCTGAATACGTGCGAAAGATCAGCGCACGTAAGGGGCGACCGGGGTGCATATTTTTTGCCCAACTCCGACGCACACCGGACCTGACACCGGCGATCTATGAGGTCTCGGAGCTCCTGTGCATGCCAGGAGTCCGCATTGAGGCCTGGAGGGGCAAGAAGGGGCCGGCACAGTGCCACCGCTGCCAGACCTTCAGACACTCCTCGCAAAATTGCCACCGTGCTCTGGCATGCGTGCGATGCGGCGAGGAACATTCCGCCAGAGATTGCCCGCGGCCGCTCGAAGAGCCGCCGACATGTGCCAACTGCGGTGATGCGCACACCGCCAACAACACCAAGTGCCCTGTATTCCTCAGGGAACTGAGGAGTAAACGGGCCGCCACAGTCGCGCGCACCACAAGACGGCCAACCCAGAACCTCGTCGCTGAGGAGGAGAACGCCCAATTCTCCCTGATGGCCGCGGCGAATCCCCCTGCATCGCATGGAAGGAGCAAGCGACGTCGTAGGCGACGCCGCGGGGTAGAGGAGCAGGAGGAGGATAGGCCCCTACTACCACCGCCATCCGTGGCTGCGCCGGCACCAGTCAAAACCGCCGCCCCCAATCGGGGGCCGCAGGTTAGGCTGGATGGTGCACACAAGCGGACAGAGCGTTTAGACGGCAAAGAAGAAACCATTGCAAACTGCGTGAAAATTCTTCACGCAGTCTTAGAGGCCATACAGATCGGGCAGAATCCTGTGCCGATCATTCTAAGAGGGCTGGCTGACTTTTACAGCAATGCATAGAAATCCTCCCCTGTGAAACTCACCACCGAGCGTTCACCGAGCACTGAAGAGACCAACCCGACCGTCGGCTTGCAGGCGTAAGCCTCGCCGATTGTCGAAGACCCGGATACGACACCCCACCAAACCGACCACGACGCTGGCTTGTAACTGAAAAGCTCGCCAGCGCCAATACTAACCCAGGATGCGAGACGGAAACGTCTCCCCAACCCAACGACCTGTCCGTAGCCACGGACAGCGTTAGACCCTACCGAAGGGGGCCATTGCCCCGAGCGGTTTCCCCGACCTACCCAGAGGTTGTGTGATTACCGATATCGTTCGCGGCGGCGGCCCACTTTGCCTCGAGCGCTCGGATGTGACGGACGTGCCTTCTAGTGCTAGTAGTTAATTATTCTGTACACGTGTTAATTATTTTTGGTGTTGGTTAAAATAAATTCCTGATAGGTCGATTCGTGTCTTATTTTTAAAAAATCATTTTCACTTCTGATTGCTAAAACTAAATTAAATGTTACTTTATTTTTAAATAACTATGACGTACCGATGCCATCGCTGTTGCCGACTGTGCGAAAATTATGCTTTAAACAAGAAGGTGGCTGATCCACCAACAAGAAGTTGGATCAGTCCGGAATAGAAAATAAATCAAAATAATAGTGATCCCCCTGGTGGATCACCACTAGGAGGATCAGACCGGAATAAACCTCAATTCGACTGTATTTTTTTTTGTATCTATATGTGACCTCATATCTCAGTCATTTGTCGACCGATTCGAAATATTTTTTTGCCTACTTAGAGGGTACACCTTCTAGTTGGTCCCAATTTGGGATCTGATGATGGAATCTTGGTGTAATTGAGGGACACCCTCAAATATTAAAGGCACGTAAAGTGATTTTTTACTAGAATCTAAATGTTGACATATCGTTACGTCTGGTAGTCAATAACTTGTGGAGCTGAGCTGATGGTGGAACTCCTTAACGCTTAGGAGTTCAGTTATTATAATGACGAAACTTATGATATGTAATTTGTAGCTTCTTAAAGAACAGAGTCATAAGGTGCAACTCCCCTCCCCCCTCTAATGTAACCACTAAAAATTAAGAAATAAAATAACCTTTAAAAAAAAGTAAAAACGACTTCAAGCACTAAAAAGTCTGAAATAAACTCTTTACCATTGAAAGGAAAGGAATCCATTTGAGGCAAACAATTTATTTTTGCTGTTATTGTTTTGGTGGTCAAGTTATTGGTGTTTATTTTCTCTGTAAAGGTGTTTATTTTCTTTGTAAAGGTGAAATCTTTTGTTGCCATTATAATTTTTTAAGTGTATTAAAAAGCGTTTTTTTTATAAATTGTAACGTAATTTCTCATTTCTTTCCAGAATATTGCAACAGCGAGCAGCTGGCGGCGCTGAGCGCGAGCGCGGCGCATGCGTGACTCAGTACTTACGCGTATATTAGTTTTAGTGGCGAGCGACAGTATTCATAATTAAACACAGATTTTTTAACTTGTCTTTCCTTAATTTGTAATGACATAAAACCTACGGACAGAACTGGAAGACCAGCTTAACTGACAGTCTCTGTTTGTTTACTATTCTTTAGGCTCACTTGATACTGTTTGTTTTCGAGGCACACCTAAGCTCCTAACCTATTCATTAGCTCTGCACGAAACACATAAATCTATAAAAATATTACAAATTTGAAAGGTTTGTTTGTATGAACGCGTTTATCTAGACTTAAAAGAGCAGAGCAATGATGAAAAATGTTCCAAAAAAGGGGCGGAAATATTCCTTTCGTTATCTTACTTTACATAATTTTATCTTACAATATAAAATTATGTAGCTATAAAAGTTTTACAATAAAGTCCGCGACAGGCGACAGCATAATGTCTATCTGATATGGGGGCAATTATCGCGGCGAGCGAACTCTTTTTCGTTTCGTAATTCGATTTGACCGTTTTACTTACAAAATCAAGTAAAATATCTACACTTATAAAAACTAGCGCACGAACGAAATCTAAATAAATGAGAAATCATGACCGACTGAGATATCAAAAAATATTGTTTTCTTCGACGAATAAAATTCGATCGGTAAACTTTTTTCGTATACGTATTGCACGAAAATTGGTCCCATGGTTTCTAAACTACAAACTTAAATGTTCATAAATTTGTAAGAAAATAATATATTTTCAGATGTGTTTTGATGCACACGGGAATGTAATAAAAAAATCCTTTACATCATTTGATTTCAGTTAAATAATATCTTCGCTTTCACAGTGTTGTAATAACTCTGCATGAAAATAATACTCGCAGCTTAAAAAAAAACTCGCGCTTGCGTTAACCGCTATGGTTTCTGGCCTCATACTACCATTGAAAATTGTATTTTTGACATTAAAATATTTTACGGAAATTCCGAAATTTACGCAGGCGACTGCTAGCTTTATTATTATAAGTTACTGGCGGTCCCCCCGACTGCGTCCGCGCGTTTTGAGTTTGCTCCCTTCCCTGCCGTCGCAACGTATAGTTTTATAGCCTGCCTCAATAATTATGTTGTCAAACTTCGAGATAAAGTTCAACTCTAGTATCATATATACCTTTCGCTTCTTTCATGTACGAAGCTTAAGACCTATTATTTTATAATGTAGTTATGTGGGCCGATCCCGGCGGCACTGCAATGCCGGGCCGACCCGTGACGGGAGTGGAGCGAGCCCCGAACATCCCGTCGATTTACAAAAATCAGTTTAATATACTGGTCCCTCAGTGAGGGAACTGTCAGATATTAAGCTGAAAAGAACAGATACTACACTTTGATCTTAGCCAAAAGGCCGAGAAGCGATTTCTAATTTACGCCGGCCCAGGAAAGTCATTCTCCGGAAAAATACTAACGAGCCGCGAGGCAACAGCGAGCAGCGACATCTACTGGAGTCGCTATGACTTGTTACGCGTGTTTCTTGTTTGACATGAAACTTGTTTGTGCGCCATCTAGCGCTAACGTTTAGAACTATGTACCTGTGATTTCTATTGCGTGATGTCTGCCATACGCCAAATGTAGAGTATGACAGTTCTCGAGCTCTACCATTTTGTTATAAGGCAGAATATTATTTAGGATAGGAAATGTAAAAAATGAAACATTATGCGTACGTAGTTAATTTTAGTCATTTTTTTTATTTTATACTGCATTATATATTATTACGCTTTTAACTTACTTAGCTATTATCTTTCATAAACCATTAAACATATTTGTAAGTTTTTAAACCCCAACTCATTTTTTTTCTCAATCTATAGATACCATAAAATTAATGGGATAATAATTTTATGATAAATACTCGAAAACACTAATAATATGCCTCAGCGGTTTTAGAGCGCCACTTGATTGTTTTAGGGGAAAGCTATGTCTACACATCCGTTCCTATTTAGTATTGAAATTTAGAATGTTTCTACGTGTAAGTAATTAATGTATAAGATAAAAAGTGTCGTAATTGATGGGTATGATACGATAGGATTCATTTCATATCTCGATTACCGACTGTGGATTAAATAAATAATATTATGTGATGATGACTGCCGCTTCTTGCTTGACACAAAATGTTTACGACACATAAAGCTGCCTTTTGAGGTGTTATATCCCACAATATAAATCAATATGGCAATCCTTCTGAAAGGAGGGTTCCATTCAGAAGGTTTTCTTTCCCTGGGAAATATAATTTTTAAAAAAAACTTTATTGATCCACTTTAATTACAAGAGCATCAGTACATGGTACTACATCAACAACCAGTTATACACCATCGAACTAGGATTAAATAATAGTATAAAGTTTTATATTCCGGGCCGTTATATGTTTGCTAGCCGAACTAGAAGAAAATTCATTGTTTTTTTTATAAATATATACAGGGTGTTTGTGTACCAAACGTGCCAAATTAAAATGGATTTGTGCCCTTTTTGACCCAGTGATTTTTAATATCGTTTTTTCATGGTTTTTATATAAAAAAAAACGAAACTCTACATGCAAAACAAACAAAACAAAATGTAAAGTTTTTATGCATGTTATATCGTTTATGTGTGTTCGGATATTTTTCATAATTATCTTAAAAAAAATATTTACAAAAAGCACCAGATCAAAAATATTGAAAGGCACAAAATGTAAGCTTCCATTAAAAGCCATTTTCGTTTGGCACACGACGTACATAACAGCCTGTATAATTGTGTCTAGTAAGATTGATGCCATTGTGACAACTTTTTGTTTTTCAAATCCTTTGTCAAGTCAATTGTTAGCAGTTGTGATGAAAAGGCGATGGTTGCTTGTAAAAAGAAGAAAGAAAAAGAAAGAGGATGAAATTACACTTCAGAGTGAAGGACACATCCATAATAATATTTCATGGGTAAGTTGGACAGCAAGGTTGACATCATTACTTCATCATATTGTATATAGGAGATCTGGGGGGGACAGCGCGTACGCAGTCCCCACTACCAAAAATTACGCATCCGAGTTATCCACATTAGGGATAATCGCAGGGGTCAACCCCACCGCAGTGCAATGGAGAGGCCTCGCCCTGGGGGAACCGCCTTCCTGATCACGGTGTCCCCTATGCCAGGTAAGTATGCTTTCTTTAACTCCGGCTTGGGTAGTCATTCTCCGGAAAATCGCTAAAATATCGCAAACTAAGGGCAAACAGAGACACCTATCGGCAGCTTTCACAAACTCCATCTCTACCCAGCTTTTCAAAATAAGGTATCTATTGCTATCAAAAACAGGTACTCTTGTTGCGTTTATCGTTTATTTGAGGCTTGTTGAAATAAATTAAGATTTTAATTGCTCATCACCATTGTACAGGAGTAAAATAAAAACATACATTACATAATATTAAAACATAAGACTAGCTCTACATTTCCCAAAATATAAGAGAATGAACGCGTTGATAACTTTCTTTAATAAAAAATAGGTCATTGTTATTCAAATTATGATCGTTATTTGCTGTAGTATTTTCAAAGGTTTTTATTTTACGATAAAAGTACGTACGTAGGCCAATGTGGAGCTAAAAACACCACGCCACCTCAAATGTAGCGCAAACTGCGCGAACTTCTATGACGCTACAACGAAAACGTGATCCTCGATTGCTAGTTACAAGCACGTTTAAAGTGATATTATTCTTTTTTGGGAAGATAGCAACTCTACAGTGCGCTGCACGGGACGTTAGGAAATAAGTTCTTAAAAGATACACGAGATGTCTCTGTACTAATAAAAGCGATAACTGCTGTGGTAGTAGTTTCAATTGGTAGGCGATGTAAGCGCTACTACTAGATAACTTACATTGGTTTGATGCGCTCTACGTTGTAATCATTTTAAGCTTTAACAATATTACAATAAAATAAATATACTTGTGGTAATGTTGCGGCTGCGGGATTGAACTATTTATAAGGTAAAATAATTTTATTTCTAAGGCAGAGTATTTTTTAACTGAGATAAATTGCATAATTTAATCAAAATTTGAATAAACGTACAAGATAATCAGTTTGTGTTTTATTACTGAATATTCGATAGGTGCACTGTATTTAACAGACTTATTAACTAATATTGAATTATTATTTTCTGTTTAATAATTAATTAGTTAGTTTCATACTTACACAGATCGAGCTTCAAAAAGAGGGAGAAAGTATGAGAAATAAAAAAAAAACATTAGCAACTCCGCCTTTAATTTTCATTTCGTTTTTTACGGAATAATGAACGAAAAAGTTTTTTTAAAAATAAATAATGTCGGTTACTAAGTCACTTTCAAAAGATGCCATTTATCTTTCGATAAAAGATATCAACGCATTTAAACAGATTTTATTCTTGAATAATGTAGAGTCACAACAACTCTTTATACAATTGAATTAATGAATCATAGTAATTCAATTCTATTGTGTCCATTTTCTATGCATATTTTTTTAAATTTACATAGTCTTTTAGAGCTTTTAAAAATTGAAACAAGTTGGGTCGCTTTGCAGAGTACTATTGAGTTTTTTGTGCCAACATTCCACAGCATTGGTTGTGCGGTGCCGTTGATTGTGTGCACACCAAACGTCGACGAAACTTTCATCTTCTAGCCACTGCGTCACCATAAAATCGTTGAATTCTTTAGATTCAGGACTGTCTTCCATCACGTAGCACCACCCGTCTGAGATTAATTCTCTAGGTATTAATGGCAGCAGAGCTGAGAGCGCTACATGTTTGCAAAGTCTCTCTTCTTTGGTTAGATTTAGCGCTTTCGCCTTCTTCCACACATTGTGTGAGAAATGGAAGTAACATTCATGGCCACTTGTTCATAATCTAAGTTGAAATTTATAAAATTGTTTTGCTTTAAATTTCCGCGAAACGACGCCGGCGCAGGCAACTAACTACACGAACCGTCACCGCGTTTAGTATTAGTTCAGGCAAATGCAGGATGCACCACCCGCCCTCCCTCAATACGCATGCGGCACAGCTGATGCAATTAATATTACCCAACACCAACGTGCAAAAAACCTCGACGCGTTTCGCCACTACACGTGGCATCCTCAGGAGATGTTGTCGCCTCGGCGGAGCACGGACGACTGAATTGTGTCGACTGGCGAACAGGCCTTTTATACTTTCCGTCCACTAATGAGGTGACGTAATCGTTGTCACGGAAATTTGAAAATGAAGTTAATCCGTTGGTAGTTGACGGTTATTATTAATAGATTGTTGATTTGAAAATATATTTAGAAGTGGAGAGGCGGTATAACTGACCTGTTCGTTCAACAATGTAAGCGTATTATCTTTATTATGTTTTATTATTTCTAATTGTTCCAAAACGGATAGTTTCAAGCCTTTTTCACAAGTATGAAGGACAGAAAAAGTATGATTATCAGGAATACTATGTCCTGAATCTAAAAGATGTTTGGCGAAATGAGACCTCTCAGGATGGTTGTTTCGGTAAGCGGAAATATGTTCTTTATAACGTGTGTTGAAGCTACGGCCGGTCTGACCTACATAAATGGCGTTACATGCACTACAGTTAAGCCTATAAACACCAGATTTTTGGTGTTTATCAAGCTTATCTTTTCCGTTACAAACTAATCTTAAAGAATTATTAGTTTTAAAAGCTACGCAGATATTTTGACGTTTTAATGTTTTAGAAATACGCTCCGACACCTCTCCTAAGTAAATCAAACTAGAATTATACCTGTCTACCCTTTCTTCAGGAACAGAGTATAATAAACTAGTTATGATTTTGTTAGTCTTGTTTTTTATTAAGTTGTCAATAATGCATCTCTTGTATCCGTTTGATATGGCGATATGATACAAAATATTAAGTTCTTTATGGTAATTGTCTTTACTAAGTGGTACAGTGAAGAGACGATGAATATATGAATTGAACGCGGCCATCTTATGTTGCCACGGATGACAAGACGATGCATGAATGACAGTGTCAGTATGTGTTGGTTTTCGATATATTTGAAATTCATGTTTACCCTGCACCCTTGTTATAGTTAAATCTAAAAAGTTAATACTATCGTTTTGTTCTATTTCTAATTTAAATTTAATTTTAGGATGGATGTTGTTAATTTTAGAAAGAAAAATATCTAACTGCCTATTAGTTCCGGTCCAACAAATCAAAATATCGTCAACGTATCTATAATAATAAAGTATTTTCCTTTCTTGAATTAAATATTTATTTTCAAAATAATCCATAAAAATATCTGCCATTAATGGACTTAAAGGAGAACCCATTGCTAAGCCCTCCTTTTGTCTGTAATATAGATTGTTGAACCGGAAATAATTTTGTTTCATGCATAATAATGTTAATGATATGAGATCTTCTATCTCCCCCGGATGCAATCGCTGTTTTTCTAAGTGATTTTTTAAAATATTAAGGCATTCTTGATAAGGTACGTTGGTAAATAAACTTTCTACGTCTAATGATATCAACTTTGCATTCCGAGGGAGAGAGACAGATTGTATTTTCTTAATTAAATCTAAGCTATTTATTAAAGAATATTTTGGTTTGAATGACGATTTCTCCCTTAATATTGTATTTAGTTGTTTAGCTAATTTATATGCCGGTGCGCCGATGTATGAAACTACAGGACGCATCGGCATATTTTCTTTGTGAATTTTTGGTAACCCGTATAAACATGGACTACGTGGATTCATTTCTAATAATTTGTTATTATGTTTATACGGGCCATCCCGAAACAAAAATTGAGTTGAATTAATTGCTTCCTTTATATCGGACGCGAATGTTGTGGTGGGGTCTGATTGTAGTAGTAAGAAATCGTCACTCTGAAAATATGCCGATGCGTCCTGTAGTTTCATACATCGGCGCACCGGCATATAAATTAGCTAAACAACTAAATACAATATTAAGGGAGAAATCGTCATTCAAACCAAAATATTCTTTAATAAATAGCTTAGATTTAATTAAGAAAATACAATCTGTCTCTCTCCCTCGGAATGCAAAGTTGATATCATTAGACGTAGAAAGTTTATTTACCAACGTACCTTATCAAGAATGCCTTAATATTTTAAAAAATCACTTAGAAAAACAGCGATTGCATCCGGGGGAGATAGAAGATCTCATATCATTAACATTATTATGCATGAAACAAAATTATTTCCGGTTCAACAATCTATATTACAGACAAAAGGAGGGCTTAGCAATGGGTTCTCCTTTAAGTCCATTAATGGCAGATATTTTTATGGATTATTTTGAAAATAAATATTTAATTCAAGAAAGGAAAATACTTTATTATTATAGATACGTTGACGATATTTTGATTTGTTGGACCGGAACTAATAGGCAGTTAGATATTTTTCTTTCTAAAATTAACAACATCCATCCTAAAATTAAATTTAAATTAGAAATAGAACAAAACGATAGTATTAACTTTTTAGATTTAACTATAACAAGGGTGCAGGGTAAACATGAATTTCAAATATATCGAAAACCAACACATACTGACACTGTCATTCATGCATCGTCTTGTCATCCGTGGCAACATAAGATGGCCGCGTTCAATTCATATATTCATCGTCTCTTCACTGTACCACTTAGTAAAGACAATTACCATAAAGAACTTAATATTTTGTATCATATCGCCATATCAAACGGATACAAGAGATGCATTATTGACAACTTAATAAAAAACAAGACTAACAAAATCATAACTAGTTTATTATACTCTGTTCCTGAAGAAAGGGTAGACAGGTATAATTCTAGTTTGATTTACTTAGGAGAGGTGTCGGAGCGTATTTCTAAAACATTAAAACGTCAAAATATCTGCGTAGCTTTTAAAACTAATAATTCTTTAAGATTAGTTTGTAACGGAAAAGATAAGCTTGATAAACACCAAAAATCTGGTGTTTATAGGCTTAACTGTAGTGCATGTAACGCCATTTATGTAGGTCAGACCGGCCGTAGCTTCAACACACGTTATAAAGAACATATTTCCGCTTACCGAAACAACCATCCTGAGAGGTCTCATTTCGCCAAACATCTTTTAGATTCAGGACATAGTATTCCTGATAATCATACTTTTTCTGTCCTTCATACTTGTGAAAAAGGCTTGAAACTATCCGTTTTGGAACAATTAGAAATAATAAAACATAATAAAGATAATACGCTTACATTGTTGAACGAACAGGTCAGTTATACCGCCTCTCCACTTCTAAATATATTTTCAAATCAACAATCTATTAATAATAACCGTCAACTACCAACGGATTAACTTCATTTTCAAATTTCCGTGACAACGATTACGTCACCTCATTAGTGGACGGAAAGTATAAAAGGCCTGTTCGCCAGTCGACACAATTCAGTCGTCCGTGCTCCGCCGAGGCGACAACATCTCCTGAGGATGCCACGTGTAGTGGCGAAACGCGTCGAGGTTTTTTGCACGTTGGTGTTGGGTAATATTAATTGCATCAGCTGTGCCGCATGCGTATTGAGGGAGGGCGGGTGGTGCATCCTGCATTTGCCTGAACTAATACTAAACGCGGTGACGGTTCGTGTAGTTAGTTGCCTGCGCCGGCGTCGTTTCGCGGAAATTTAAAGCAAAACAATTTTATAAATTTCAACTTAATAATGGATTTCCGCAAAGTAACGCCTGATTCCATTAATTGTTCATAATCTGTTATATATTTCAACGTGAATATATTTCAAATGGCCTAGGACAGCTCTCGAAAGTTCCATCACTCAAATAAACCTTGATATGTTTAATATGTTCTAGAGTTTCCCTATCAGCAAAAACTATAATTCGAATATTGGAAGACTTATTAAAGTAGTCGACCATAACATATTCCTTGAACTGCATAGGAATTGTCACTTCTTGTATTTTCGATACTCCGGTTTCTTTATTTCTGGCATCATACAATGACGATTTAATGCTTACGAAAGTTGGCAGTTTCGTTATAAGGACATTTCTACAGAAGGGCGCTTTTTTTCTCAATTCGGTGGTTGATTTTTATTTTGGATTTTATAGTAGTTTAAATAATAAAAAATGAAGTTTACTCCATCCTGAAACATAGAATAACGATTTGCCTAAATTTAGTTGATTGATCTATGAAAAAAGTTAGGCTCCAAATTGAGAAAGCACCGAATTGAGAAAACGATGCACTGAATTGAGAACCGATGCAACATTATCTAATGTATTGTATCGTATTGCATTATATTGTGTATATATAATGTATTTGAATGATCTAAATAAAAAAATACCTAAAGCGTTATGTTAACTGACTGCTGGTCTATCGGTTTAATAGTTTATTGCCTATCTATATCAATAATTCTTTGTAATTTTAATAATAATAAAAAACTGATCAACGTGTTTATTTTTCGATATAACTAATAATCAGTCTTGTTTTTAAAACTCAAAAAAATTAAACATTACAATTTTCAAAGAGAATAACGCAATACTATTTATTATCGACATATTTATATCTTTATTGTTATATATATATAAATATTTTTATTGTCTTTTTATCTTGTCTTTATTGTATATATTTATATCTTATTCTTATCCTTGATCTTTATTGCTTTACTTAATTGAAGGGCTAAAGGAATCATTGTGCTAACTGAACGAAAATTCATATTCACCACATGATAGAAGCTAGTTACGTATCGGGAGCCGGGTGGGGAGTTTTTAAAAACTAACTAAATTAATTAAAATTAAAATCAAGTAATGTCTGCACTGATTCGAAGATGATTTATTACTGGCTAACTTATTCTAAATACAGGCACGGGCCGTTGAGGCTGAAACGGCTAAGTCGATAATAAAATACATGAGCTTGCCCTTAAATATGCTGAGGCAACCCCAATCTAAGACAGAAAGGAGAGGGGTTCCATTTCTCCTCCCTCCCTAATAGTGAAATTATCAGAACGATCATTTTCAATATCTTTCCAATCATTTCGCAAAATTTTTAATAACCTTTCATGCAACACATATAAAAGGAATACAATTAAACATATTATAACTAAACATAATATGACAAAATAACCTAAATTAACACTGAAGTTAATGTCTTTTTAATCACTCAAAACACTTTCCACTTCCGCACTGTGCTTAAAGCATATGACATATATTTTATTTCATCCAAGTTAACTCCAACCATGTTTAGTGCGTGTGTAAAAAAGTAAAAAAAGTAATTTATTTATGCAAATAGGCCCTCTGGGGGCACTTTTACACGTCCCAATATATACCACAGCTTGTGCTTGATAGATTCGTATGACCGTGCATCACAGGTAAGTTTATGATCGGGATCGGTTTCGCGGTATCTAGCGACTCGTAATATGGTGATTGATTTTGAGTCCAAGGACTTCTAGGTTGCAGGGTTTATCAATAGTAACGAGGTAAGTCCCAAAAATAGGCTGCTTACTGTTCTGGTCGTGGTTATCACACAGACTAGTTATCGTTGTTGGTCTTCGACTATACAAGATCCAATTGTTGGTATTTACCCTCTGGATTCTTACTTGAATTTGATTTGAATTTGATGCTAGTGACAATGTGTGAGAGTATTGTCAAACTCCATAAGCTGCTCCGCACAGGTAGGTTCATGGTAGACAGCTTGGTTGTCCGTCGTACATAAGAAGTGGTCGCCAGCAGCGAGCGCGCGGCATGGCTTGGAAATTGGTAAGTAATTAGACTTTCTCGCCAATAGGTAAGGAAATTCAGGAAAGATTGATATTGTGATGTTTTGTGACTCGTGAAATATTGGTAAGGAATAAATCTTATAATAACTATAAGTATGATTATCAGTTATTGGTATCTCCATTATAAATGTTATCTTGTCTTTCTTAACGTATGATTTGACATACATTGTTTCCTCTAATTTTTTTTTAAAAAAACCTCTAATTTAATACCTCGTTAGGTAAATACATAAGAGTTGCAAAATGAGCTATCGATTTTCAATGATTTAGTAATTCTTTCGAATTAACTATGGATTGATGCAAAACTGACAATTTACTTAAGGCTAGAGCTGTTTCAATCTCCCTTAATTGTGAATCTTCCTTTAAAAAAAGTAAAAACGACTTCAAGCACTAAAAAGTCTGAAATAAACTCTTTACCATTGAAAGGAAAAGAAGCCATTTTAGGCAAACAATTTCTTTTTGGAGTCGGTGCTCTAATAGTTGATGCTTGATGGTCAAAGTGATGGCACCGACTCCAAAAATAAATTGTTTGCCTCAAATGGATTCCTTTCCTTTCAATGGTAAAGAGTTTATTTCAGACTTTTTAGTGCTTGAAGTCGGTTTTACATTTTTTTAAAAAGCGAGCCCGAGCGAGCGAGAAAATCAGTTTAATATACTGGTCCCTCAGTGAGGGAACTTTCAGATATTAATCTGAAAAGAACAGATACTACACTTTGATCTTAGCCAAAAGGCCGAGAAGCGATGTCTAATTTACGCCGGCCCAGGAAAGTCATTCTCCGGAAAAATACTAACGAGCCGCGAGGCAACAGCGAGCAGCGACATCTACTGGAGTCGCTATGACTTGTTACGCGTGTTTCTTGTTTGACATGAAACTTCTTTGTGCGCCATCTAGCGCTAACGTTTAGAACTATGTACCTGTGATTTCTATTGCGTGATGTCTGCCATACGCCAAATGTAGAGTATGACAGTTCTCGAGCTCTACCATTTTGTTATAAGGCAGAATATTATTTAGGATATGAAATGTAAAAAATGAAACATTATGCGTACGTAGTTAATTTTAGTCAATTTTCTTATTTTATACTGCATTATATATTATTACGCTTTTAACTTACTTAGCTGTTATCTTTCATAAACCATTAAAAATATTTAAAAGTTTTTAAACCCCAACTATTTTTTTTCTCAATCTATAGATACCATAAAATTAATGGGATAATAATTTTATGATAAATACTCGAAAACACTAATAATATGCCTCAGCGTCTTTAGAGCGCCACTTGATTGTTTTAGGGGAAAGCTATGTCTACACATCCGTTCCTATTTAGTATTGAAATTTAGAATGTTTCTACGTGTAAGTAATTAATGTATAAGATAAAAAGTGTCGTAATTGATTGGTATGATACGATAGGATTCATTTCATATCTCGATTACCGACTGTGGATTAAATAAATAATATTATGTGATGATGACTGCCGCTTCTTGCTTGACACAAAATGTTTACGACACATAAAGCTGCCTTTTGAGGTGTTATATTCCACAATATAAATCAATATGGCAATCCTTCTTAAAGGAGGGTTCCATTCAGAAGGTTTTCTTTCCCTGGGAAATATAATTTAAAAAAAAAAACTTTATTGATCCACTTTAATTACAAGAGCATCAGTACATGGTACTACATCAACAACCAGTTATACACCATCGAACTAGGATTAAATAATAGTATAAAGTTTTATATTCCGGGCCGTTATATGTTTGCTAGCCGAACTAGAAGAAAATTCATTGTTTTTTTTTATAAATATATACAGGGTGTTTTTGTACCAAACGTGCCAAATTAAAATGGATTTGTGCCCTTTTTGACCCAGTGATTTTTTAATATCGTTTTTTCATGGTTTTTATATAAAAAAAACGAAACTCTACATGCAAAACAAACAAAACAAAATGTACAGTTTTTATGCATGTTATATCGTTCATGTGTGTTCGGATATTTTTCATAATTATCTTAAAAAAAATATTTACAAAAAGCACCAGATCAAAAATATTGAAAGGCACAAAATGTAAGCTTCCATTAAAAGCCATTTTCGTTTGGCACACGACGTACATAACAGCCTGTATAATTGTGTCTAGTAAGATTGATGCCATTGTGACAACTTTTTGTTTTTCAAATCCTTTGTCAAGTCAATTGTTAGCAGTTGTGATGAAAAGGCGATGGTTGCTTGTAAAAAGAAGAAAGAAAAAGAAAGAGGATGAAATTACACTTCAGAGTGAAGGACACATCCATAATAATATTTCATGGGTAAGTTGGACAGCAAGGTTGACATCATTACTTCATCATATTGTATATAGGAGATCTGGGGGGGACAGCGCGTACGCAGTCCCCACTACCAAAAATTACGCATCCGAGTTATCCACATTAGGGATAATCGCAGGGGTCAACCCAACCGCAGTGCAATGGAGAGGCCTCGCCCTGGGGGAACCGCCTTCCTGATCACGGTGTCCCCTATGCCAGGTAAGTATGCTTTCTTAATATATCGGTAATCACACAACCTCTGGGTAGGTCGGGGAAACCGCTCGGGGCAATGGCCCCCTTCGGTAGGGTCTAATGCTGTCCGTGGCTACGGACAGGTCGTTTGGTTGGGGAGACGTTTCCGTCTCGCATCCTGGGTTAGTATTGGCGCTGGCGAGCTTTTCAGCTACAAGCCAGCGTCGTGGTCGGTTTGGTGGGGTGTCGTATCCGGGTCATCGACAATCGGCGAGGCTTACGCCTGCAAGCCGACGGTCGGGTTGGTCTTTTCAGTGCTCGGTGAACGCTCGGTGGTGAGTTTCACAGGGGAGGATTTCTATGCATTGCTGTAAAAGTCAGCCAGCCCTCTTAGAATGATCGGCACAGGATTCTGCCCGATCTGTATGGCCTCTAAGACTGCGTGAAGAATTTTCACGCAGTTTGCAATGGTTTCTTTTTTGCCGTCTAAACGCTCTGTCCGCTTGTGTGCACCATCCAGCCTAACCTGCGGCCCCCGATTGGGGGCGGCGGTTTTGACTGGTGCCGGCGCAGCCACGGATGGCGGTGGTAGTAGGGGCCTATCCTCCTCCTGCTCCTCTACCCCGCGGCGTCGCCTACGACGTCGCTTGCTCCTTCCTTGCGATGCAGGGGGATTCGCCGCGGCCATCAGGGAGAATTGGGCGTTCTCCTCCTCAGCGACGAGGTTCTGGGTTGGCCGTCTTGTGGTGCGCGCGACTGTGGAGGCCCGTTTACTCCTCAGTTCCCTGAGGAATACAGGGCACTTGGTGTTGTTGGCGGTGTGCGCATCACCGCAGTTGGCACATGTCGGCGGCTCTTCGAGCGGCCGCGGGCAATCTCTGGCGGAATGTTCCTCGCCGCATCGCACGCATGCCAGAGCACGGTGGCATTTTTGCGAGGAGTGTCTGAAGGTTTGGCAGCGGTGGCACTGTGCCGGCCCCTTCTTGCCCCTCCAGGCCTCAAAGCGGACTCCTGGCATGCACAGGAGCTCCGAGACCTCATAGATCGCCGGTGTCAGGTCCGGTGTGCGTCGGAGTTGGGCAAAAAATATGCACCCCGGTCGCCCCTTACGTGCGCTGATCTTTCGCACGTATTCAGGCACGAAATTCAGTGCTGTGAGGGCCTCCTCAATGTCTCCTGGCTCTGTGTTCTCGGGTAGGCCTCTGATGGCTACCTTGAGACTCTGCTCCGCTGGTAGCGAGTAGCAGAACCAGGAGATATTCTCTGTCTTCTCCAGGTCGGTCAGGTACCTCTGCACCGTGCGGTACTCGTCCTCGTCCCTGGGGAGGAATCTAATTCCCTTACCAAAGGGCCTCGCGTTCGGTGGTCGCTTGAGGAGCTGCTTCAGCTCCTTGAAGTGGCGTGCCCAATCAGGCAGGCGCTCCACAATGAGGGGTGGGTACCTCCGCTGTGAAGGGGCCGTGTGGGAAGGCGAGGTTTCAGGTTGTCTTGCCGGTTGCTCAGTCGTGGGTTGTGGAGTCACATCCATCGGCGATAGGTCAAGCCTAGGCAGCGACAGTGTCCGGTCTTCAGCCGAGGGCGATGTCGGCTCCCGGACGCGCTTCGCGACCGTAGGCGAGAAAGGGGCTGGCAGGTTCGTCGGCGGTGTGAACCTCGACGGAGAAATAATGCGCGCGTTTGGTGACGTCGGCGCGGGTGCAGGGGTCGGGTGGGATCCCCGAGTTCTTGGATCCCCCGGATGGAGTGGCGGTAATGGCGCAGCAGGTGGGGCGCGCGCGTTCGTTCGCGGTGCCATCGCGGTTGGTACGGTGGGCTCACGCGTGGGAGCTCGAACCGTGGACGCTGTCGCGGACGTGGATGCAGACGACCGCGTCGCGGCTACGGCGGCGCGGGAGATGGTTGCAGTCGGTGGAGGTCGCGAAGATGGCGCGGTGCGCGACGTGTTCGCGGCGCGCGATGAAGTCGTGGTGCGCGGGGCGGTCGCGCTTGTCGCGGTGCGCGGGGCGGTCGCGCTTGTCGCGGTGCGCGGGGCGGTCGCGCTTGTCGTTGCGCGCGGCGCAGCAGAGGCGCGCGCGGCAGTCGCGGCGGTCGTGGCGTAGGAGCGCGGCGGCGTGAGGCGCTTGGCCGACACAGGCATTGACGCGGGTGGGGCCGTAGGCGCAGGCGCCAAAGCAGGCGCGGCCATAGGCGCGGGCGCCGATAGACGCGGCGGGGGAACGGGTGATGGGGGGCCTGCCACGAGGGCGGCCTCGCCGGCTACGGGTGAGCTACGAGCGGTGACCGGCGTCAGCAACTCCAGCAGCTTTGCGACCCCGGCGAGGGGCTCACGTCGACGGCGGTGAAACACCCGCGGCCGAGTTGGCCTGCGGACGCCACCAGGCGGCTGAGCGGGCATCTCAGTAAGCGGGTTTCAGAATATCAACAGTTATGCGGGTAGATGCATAATTGGTGATATTCAGAAACACCGTCTTTGTTCTGTATATTACCTTTTCTGAGTAGTCTCAGAAAAAGTAATATAAAGGGAGGGTAGTTCTGAAAAGAACTTTTGTATTTTGACTCACGTTTGATGATTTTTCCACTGCGCGTGACGACCGTTCTGGATAGCACCTATCTCCCTAAACCGCGGCTTCTCCCGGTGAGACCCGCTTCTGGGAGGCCGAGAGAAAACCGCAGCTTCAGAAAACCGGCAACTACCCGGATATCACTAAGTTCGGTCCGTGTCACGTCAATGTACGCAGCGAGCAGTCCAAGTATGCTTTCTTTAACTCCGGCTTGGGTAGTCATTCTCCGGAAAATCGCTAAAATATCGCAAACTAAGGGCAAACAGAGACACCTATCGGCAGCTTTCACAAACTCCATCTCTACCCAGCTTTTCAAAATAAGGTATGTATTGCTATCAAAAACAGGTACTCTTGTTGCGTTTATCGTTTATTTGAGGCTTTTTGAAATAAAATAAGATTTAAATGGCTCATCACCATTGTACAGGAATAAAATAAAAACATACATTACATAATATTAAAACATAAGACTAGCTCTACATTTCCCAAAATATAAGAGAATGAACGCGTTGATATCTTTCTTTAATAAAAAATTGGTCATTGTTATTCAAATTATGATCGTTATTTGCTGTAGTATTTTCAAAGGTTTTTATTTTACGATAAAAGTACGTACGTAGGCCAATGTGGAGTTAAAAACACCACGCCACCTCAAATGTAGCGCAAACTGCGCGAACTTCTATGACGCTACAACGAAAACGTGATCCTCGATTGCTAGTTACAAGCACGTTCAAAGTGATATTATTCTTTTTTGGGAAGATAGCAACTCTACAGTGCGCTGCACGGGACGTTAGGAAATAAGTTCTTGAAAGATACACGAGATGTCTCTGTACTAATAAAAGCGATAACTGCTGTGGTAGTAGTTTCAATTGGTAGGCGATGTAAGCGCTACTACTAGATAATTTACATTGGTTTGATGCGCTCTACGTTGTAATCATTTTAAGCTTTAACAATATTACAATAAAAAAAATATACTTGTGGTAATGTTGTGGCTGCGGGATTGAACTATTTATAAGGTAAAATAATTTTATTTCTAAGGCAGAGTATTTTTTAACTGAGATAAATTGCATAATTTAATCAAAATTTGAATAAACGTACAAGATAATCAGTTTGTGTTTTATTACTGAAT
This sequence comes from Pyrausta purpuralis, assembly GCA_963924145.1. Taxonomy (NCBI): domain Eukaryota; kingdom Metazoa; phylum Arthropoda; class Insecta; order Lepidoptera; family Crambidae; genus Pyrausta; species Pyrausta purpuralis. The sequence continues at coordinate 24,469,652 of OZ001655.1, forward strand.
ATTCGATAGGTGCACTGTATTTAACAGACTTATTAACTAATATTGAATTATTATTTTCTGTTTAATAATTAATTAGTTAGTTTCATACTTACACAGATCGAGATTCAAAAAGAGGGAGAAAGTATGAGAAATAAAAAAAAAACATTAGCAACTCCGCCTTTAATTTTCATTTCGTTTTTTACGGAATAATGAACGAAAAAGTTTTTTTAAAAATAAATAATGTCGGTTACTAAGTCACTTTCAAAAGATGCCATTTATCTTTCGATAAAAGATATCAACGCATTTAAACAGATTTTATTCTTGAATAATGTAGAGTCACAACAACTCTTTATACAATTGAATTAATGAATCATAGTAATTCAATTCTATTTTGTCCATTTTCTATGCATATTTTTTAAATTTACATCGTCTTTTAGAGCTTTTAAAAGTTGAAACAAGTTGGGTCGCTTTTGCAGAGTACTATTGAGTTTTTTGTGCCAACATTCCACAGCATTGGTTGTGCGGTGCCGTTGATTGTGTGCACACCAAACGTCGACGAATCTTTTATCTTCTAGCCACTGCGTCACCATAAAATCGTTGAATTCTTTAGATTCAGGACTGTCTTCCATCACGTAGCACCACCCGTCTGAGATTAATTCTCTAGGTATTAATGGCAGCAGAGCTGAGAGCACTACATGTTTGCAAAGTCTCTCTTCTTTGGTTAGATTTAGCGCTTTCGCCTTCTTCCACACATTGTGTGAGAAATGGAAGTAACATTCATGGCCAATTGTTCATAATCTGTTATATATTTCAACGGTTCTCAATCTGGAATATGGCTCTTTAACAGTTGAAAAAGTTTCTTGTTTGCTCCTCATTGCTTCCGAGATCGCCATGAATTGTATAAAGCTGAATAAATGGCCTAGGATAGCTCTCGAAAGTTCCATCACTCAAATAAACCTTGATATGTTTAATATGTTCCAGAGTTTCCCTATCAGCAAAAACTATAATTCGAATATTGGAAGACTTATTAAAGTAGTCGACCATAACATATTCCTTGAACTGCATAGGAATTGTCACTTCTTCAGGAGAATTGCATTGTATTTTCGATACTCCGGCTTCTTTGTTTCTGGCATCATACAATGACGATTTAATGCTTACGAAAGTTGGCAGTTTCTTCATAAGATTCAAGCCTGCATTGTTGAAATCTGACTTAAAATCGTTGTAAATGCTGGGTATTAGAGAAAAATTAGAAGACAATACCTTTTCTCGGCATTCATGTAACTTTTGAGCCATCAAGTTTTCAATCTCGTTGGGCTCGCATTGATGATTTGTTTCTTTTAAAATCTTGTTTTCCTAACAAAACAGAAACTTCAAGTTAGAATACAAATTATGCAAAAAAACAAACAGAATACTGCATAAAATGTCAATGAAATATTGTAAGTGACTATGAAGTCGGTATGCACGAACCTTTATAATAATATATGCCGTGCACTTTTGGCGCCAATTCACGCATCTCCACGTAATACATCCACTTGTGTATATTTTTTTCTTACTATATTGGTATCCAGCTCGTAAATCTAAAAAGCTCTAGGAGTATTATGGTGAACTTAATAAATAACTCTGTCATTCTACACAAATTTTAAACTTTTTAATAATGAATATAATGTATCTAATATGCATTTGTGAATATAGACAGAATTCAAGAAATCTATGCCAAACACATTTACTTATTAATTAATCATTTAATATTAAAACCTTACCTCATTCGTTATAACGCACTTCACCATGTAACTTTATAAAATAACGACTAACAAATGAAAAGATAATCCTTTTCTCGAGTTCAACTAGCTTTAAGTAGGAAACAATTCCTGGAAATAGCCGTAATACCCGTAGGTGATTGGTTATAGAACAATTGCACCATTTCGCAGGTAAAAAAACATTTCATACGTTTAGGGCCAATAACGGGTTAATATTTTTCCGTTACGACTTAGGCTAAAAATTTTTGATAAATAAAGGACTCATACCATGTACAATTAATGAAAATACGTATTTAAATTTTTCACAGACAATAATAACTAATCTTAGAGATTTCCCCACGACCCCTCTACTCAGTGACGTCAGGTGGTGGGGCGCGCGGAGGGGAGAGTAGTCATGCCGGGCGGTACGGTGCGGCGGCGGCCCACTTTGCCTCGAGCGCTCGGATGTGACGGACGTGCCTTCTAGTGCTAGTAGTTAATTATTCTGTACACGTGTTAATTATTTTTGGTGTTGGTTAAAATAAATTCCTGATAGGTCGATTCGTGTCTTATTTTTAAAAAATCATTTTCACTTCTGATTGCTAAAACTAAATTAAATGTTACTTTATTTTTAAATAACTATGACGTACCGATGCCATCGCTGTTGCCGACTGTGCGAAAATTATGCTTTAAACAAGAAGGTGGCTGATCCACCAACAAGAAGTTGGATCAGTCCGGAATAGAAAATAATTCAAAACAATAGTGATCCCCCTGGTGGATCACCACTAGGAGGATCAGACCGGAATAAACCTCAATTCGACTGTATTTTTTTTTGTATCTATATGTGACCTCATATCTCAGTCATTTGTCGACCGATTCGAAATATTTTTTTGCCTACTTAGAGGGTACACCTTCTAGTTGGTCCCAATTTGGGATCTGATGATGGAATCTTGGTGTAATTGAGGGACACCCTCAAATATTAAAGGCACGTAAAGTGATTTTTTACTAGAATCTAAATGTTGACATATCGTTACGTCTGGTAGTCAATAACTTGTGGAGCTGAGCTGATGGTGGAACTCCTTAACGCTTAGGAGTTCAGTTATTATAATGACGAAACTTATGATATGTAATTTGTAGCTTCTTAAAGAACAGAGTCATAAGGTGCAACTCCCCTCCCCCCTCTAATGTAACCACTAAAAATTAAGAAATAAAATAACCTTTAAAAAAAGTAAAAACGACTTCAAGCACTAAAAAGTCTGAAATAAACTCTTTACCATTGAAAGGAAAGGAATCCATTTGAGGCAAACAATTTATTTTTGCTGTTATTGTTTTGGTGGTCAAGTTATTGGTGTTTATTTTCTCTGTAAAGGTGTTTATTTTCTTTGTAAAGGTGAAATCTTTTGTTGCCATTATAATTTTTTAAGTGTATTAAAAAGCGTTTTTTTTATAAATTGTAACGTAATTTCTCATTTCTTTCCAGAATATTGCAACAGCGAGCAGCTGGCGGCGCTGAGCGCGAGCGCGGCGCATGCGTGACTCATTACTTACGCGTATATTAGTTTTAGTGGCGAGCGACAGTATTCATAATTAAACACAGATTTTTTAACTTGTCTTTCCTTAATTTGTAATGACATAAAACCTACGGACAGAACTGGAAGACCAGCTTAACTGACAGTCTCTGTTTGTTTACAATTCTTTAGGCTCACTTGATACTGTTTGTTTTCGAGGCACACCTAAGCTCCTAACCTATTCATTAGCTCTGCACGAAACACATTAATCTATAATAATATTACAAATTTGAAAGGTTTGTTTGTATGAACGCGTTTATCTAGACTTAAAAGAGCAGAGCAATGATGAAAAATGTTCCAAAAAAGGGGCGGAAATATTCCTTTCGTTATCTTACTTTATGTAAACAATGTAAAATTATGTAGCTATAAAAGTTTTACAATAAAGTCCGCGACAGGCGACAGCATAATGTCTATCTGATATGGGGGCAATTATCGCGGCGAGCGAACTCTTTTTCGTTTCGTAATTCGATTTGACCGTTTTACTTACAAAATCAAGTAAAATATCTACACTTATAAAAACTAGCGCACGAACGAAATCTAAATAAATGAGAAATCATGACCGACTGAGATATCAAAAAATTTTGTTTTCTTCGACGAATAAAATTCGATCGGTAAACTTTTTTCGTATACGTATTGCACGAAAATTGGTCCCATGGTTTCTAAACTACAAACTTAAATGTTCATAAATTTGTAAGAAAATAATATACTATACTACCTATTTTCAGATGTGTTTTGATGCACACGGGAATGTAATAAAAAATCCTTTACATCATTTGATTTCAGTTAAATAATATCTTTGCTTTCACAGTGTTGAAATAACTTTGCATGAAAATAATACTCGCAGCTTAAAAAAAAACTCGCGCTTGCGTTAACCGCTATGGTTTCTGGCCTCATACTACCATTGAAAATGGTATTTTTGACGTTAAAATATTTTACGGAAAATCCGAAATTTACGCAGGCGACTGCTAGCTTTATTACAATAATAATAATAATAATATATTTTTATAGATTACAATATTTATTTATTGCGCTATCGTACACAAACATTACAATTTATATTATATTAAATTACATTAAAAAGTTTATCTCTCAGAAAAATCAACTTACATCCATAATTTCGCCAACCGTCTTACGGTTTTTCGATCAGCCCACGTGTCCTGACGCGAGTTTCACATTTTTCCCCCATCCCACTAAAGTGCTCAACGCCGCTAAAGAAGTTTTCACTTCAAAAAAACTCGCGCTTGCGTTAACCGCTATGACGTTAAAATATTTTACGGAAAATCCGAAATTTACGCAGGCGACTGCTAGCTTTATTATTATAAGTTACTGGCGGTCCCCCCGACTGCGTCCGCGCGTTTTGAGTTTGCTCCCTTCCCTGCCGTCGCAACGTATAGTAAGTATTATAGCCTGCCTCAATAATTATGTTGTCAAACCTCGGGTGAAGTTCAACTCTAGTATCATACATACCTTTCGCTTCTTTCATGTACGAAGCTTAAGACCTAATATTTTATAATGTAGTTATGTGGGCCGATCCCGGCGGCACTGCAATGCCGGGCCGACCCGTGACGGGAGTGGAGCGAGCCCCGAACATCCCGTCGATTTACAAAAATCAGTTTAATATACTGGTCCCTCAGTGAGGGAACTTTCAGATATTAAGCTGAAAAGAACAGATACTACACTTTGATCTTAGCCAAAAGGCCGAGAAGCGATGGCTAATTTACGCCGGCCCAGGAAAGTCATTCTCCGGAAAAATACTAACGAGCCGCGAGGCAACAGAGAGCAGCGACATCTACTGGAGTCGCTATGACTTGTTACGCGTGTTTCTTGTTTGACATGAAACTTGTTTGTGCGCCATCTAGAGCTAACGTTTAGAACTATGTACCTGTGATTTCTATTGCGTGATGTCTGCCATACGCCAAATGTAGAGTATGACAGTTCTCGAGCTCTACCATTTTGTTATAAGGCAGAATATTATTTAGGATAGGAAATGTAAAAAATGAAACATTATGCGTGCGTAGTTAATTTAAGTCAATTTTCTTATTTTATACTGCATTATATATTATTACGCTTTTAACTTACTTAGCTATTATCTTTCATAAACTATTAAAAATATTTAAAAGTTTTTAAACCCCAACTATTTTTTTCTCAATCTGTAAATGCCATAAAATTAATGGGATAATAATTTTATGATAAATACTCGAAAACACCAATTATGCCTCAGCGTCTTTAGAGCGCCACTTGATTGTTTTAGGGGAAAGCTATGTCTACACATCCGTTCCTATTTAGTATTGAAATTTAGAATGTTTCTACGTGTAAGTAATTAATGTATAAGATAAAAAGTGTCGTAATTGATTGGTATGATACGATAGGATTCATTTCATATCTCGATTACCGACTGTGGATTAAATAAATAATATTATGTGATGATGACTGCCGCTTCTTGCTTGACACAAAATGTTTACGACACATAAAGCTGCCTTTTGAGGTGTTATATCCCACAATATAAATCAATATGGCAATCCTTCTGAAAGGAGGGTTCCATTCAGGAGGTTTTCTTTCCCTGGGAAATATAATTAAAAAAAACAAACTTTATTGATCCACTTTAATTACAAGAGCATCAGTACATGGTACTACATCAACAACCAGTTATACACCATCGAACTAGGATTAAATAATAGTATAAAGTTTTATATTCCGGGCCGTTATATGTTTGCTAGCCGAACTAGAAGAAAAATTTGTTTTTTTTTATAAATACATACAGGGTGTTTTTGTACCAAACGTGCCAAATTAAAATGGATTTGTGCCCTTTTTGATCCAGTGATTTTTAATATCGTTTTTTCATGGTTTTTATATAAAAAAAACGAAACTCTACATGCAAAACAAACAAAACAAAATGTACCGTTTTTATGCATGTTACATCGTTTATGTGTGTTCGGATATTTTTCATAATTATTTTAAAAAAATATTTACAAAAAGCACCAGATCAAAAATATTGAAAGGCACAAAATGTAAGCTTCCATTAAAAGCCATTTTCGTTTGGCACACGACGTACATAACAGCCTGTATAATTGTGTCTAGTAAGATTGATGCCATTGTGACAACTTTTTGTTTTTCAAATCCTTTGTCAAGTCAATTGTTAGCAGTTGTGATGAAGAGGCGATGGTTGCTTGTAAAAAGAAGAAAGAAAAAGAAAGAGGATGAAATTACACTTCAGAGTGAAGGACACCATCCATATATTACATGGGTAAGTTGGACAGCAAGGTTGACATCATTACTTCATCATATTGTATCTAGGAGATCTGGGGGGACAGCGCGTACGCAGTCCCCACTACCAAAAATTACGCATCCGAGTTATCCACATTAGGGATAATCGCAGGGGTCAACCCCACCGCAGTGCAATGGAGAGGCCTCGCCCTGGGGGAACCGCCTTCCTGATCACGGTGTCCCCTATGCCAGGTAAGTATGCTTCCTTAAACTACGGCTTGGCTAGTCATTCTCCGGAAAATCGCTAAAATATCGCAAACTAAGGGCAAACAGAGACACCTATCGGCTGCTTTCACAAACTCCATCTCTACCCAGCTTTTCAAAATAAGGTATCTATTGCTATCAAAAACAGGTACTCTCGTTCTCAGCTGTTGGCGACAGACTGTATTTGCTAGATAGTTGTTGCGTTTATCGTTTATTTGAGGCTTTTTAAATGGCTCATCACCATTGTACAGGAGTAAAATAAAAACATACATTACATAATATTAAAACATAAGACTAGCTCTACATTTCCCAAAATATAAGAGAATGAACGCGTTGATATCTTTCTTTAATAAAAAATAGGTCATTGTTATTCAAATTATGATCGTAATTTGCTGTAGTATTTTCAAAGGTTTTTATTTTACGATAAAAGTACGTACGTAGGCCAATGTGGAGTTAAAAACACCACGCCACCTCAAATGTAGCGCAAACTGCGCGAACTTCTATGACGCTACAACGAAAACGTGATCCTCGATTGCTAGTTACAAGCACGTTTAAAGTGATATTATTCTTTTTTGGGAAGATAGCAACTCTACAGTGCGCTGCACGGGACGTTAGGAAATAAGTTCTTGAAAGATACACGAGATGTCTCTGTACTAATAAAAGCGATAACTGCTGTGGTAGTAGTTTCAATTGGTAGGCGATGTAAGCGCTACTACTAGATAATTTACATTGGTTTGATGCGCTCTACGTTGTAATCATTTTAAGCTTTAACAATATTACAATAAAAAAAATATACTTGTGGTAATGTTGTGGCTGCGGGATTGAACTATTTATAAGGTAAAATAATTTTATTTCTAAGGCAGAGTATTTTTAACTGAGATAAATTGCATAATTTAATCAAAATTTGAATAAACGTACAAGATAATCAGTTTGTGTTTTATTACTGAATATTCGATAGGTGCACTGTATTTAACAGACTTATTAACTAATATTGAATTATTATTTTCTGTTTAATAATTAATTAGTTAGTTTCATACTTACACAGATCGAGATTCAAAAAGAGGGAGAAAGTATGAGAAATAAAAAAAAACATTAGCAACTCCGCCTTTAATTTTCATTTCGTTTTTTACGGAATAATGAACGAAAAAGTTTTTTAAAAATCTGGGGGCACGGCAGTGCCCCCACCAAGTCGAGCAAAAAAGCGTTACGGCCGTACCATCCTTTTCTCGAAGCAATTCAGACCATTTTCGACCCCCTGTAACTTCGTTGTGGATAAAACTAGAAGACGGAAATTTCAGTTATCATGCAGGCATTGTAAAGACACGGTACATTTCAATTTTCATTCAATTTGAACCAGTATTTTAGGAATTATAACGGGTCAAATTTCTTAATTTTGTCTCTCACTGACTCACCGATCATCAAAATGCAAAGGCACTTCTAGCAGACCTAGAAGCTTCAAATTTGGAATATAAGTAGTGTTTGGTGTATGAATCAAGGAAAAACTAAAAAATTTAGAAAAGGCCGCAAAGAAAATTAAGCCCATACAGCCAAGTCTTCAGTTAAATTTTTCAATATTGGCTTTATTCGTAACGATGTTTTACGGCAGTTAGTATTATTGCGTGCGAAGCCGCGGGTTTAAGCTAGTCCCATATAAATATAGGCGCATAGTAGTGCCCCTGCCAAATCGAGCAAAAAATGGGTATTTCCGTCATGAAAACACGTGTAAATTAAATTATTTAATGCAAAAAACGTACCTACATGCGTATTCGTACTTATTACGAGTAAGTAAGGTTGTAAATTAATTATTATACCACGCGCTGCGCGGTGCTAGCGCGAGGGCGCGGGGCGGAGACAGTGGCGGGGCGCGCGGAAAGGTGAATGTCGCCGAGCGAGCAGCAGCCGCGCTCATACGCGCGAGCGACCCAATGCTGTTCGGATGTGCCCAGAATTCTTACCTATAACTTTGCGATTTTCAATGATAATTTCGATTGCTATATTAGTTTGACGACTAAAGGCTACTCTCATTGGTCTACTGATATTATTTGCTTACAATTGCTTACAATTTGGACGTTGTTCGGATAAATAATTTTAATTAAATATTGATACTTTAAGTACCTAAGTATTTATAAATTTCTTATTACCTATTCGTATTTCTGCATAAAAATAACTTTGCAATCTAACTTGTAGGTAGTCACAATGGATTCAGTAAGGAAAAAAGTAGAACTGTCTACAAAATACAAAAAGAAATGAGATCCCATCAAAAACAATACTTGTCAAAAAAAACAAGTCTCGCAACTCAGTTGTTCTGCGGTAAAAAGTTGTGAGATCCATGTAATACCAAGTCGGTTATTAATTTATTCAGTCTCTACTGAAGCGACTTTCTGTCTTAATACGTCCAGTCTCTAAGACCACGATCGTGGTCCATAACAATTGAAAATCAATTGTGTCTGGAATCTCCGTACTCGAAGCATTAAGTTGTTACGTAATAATTAACAGCATCTTATAGTGACGCATATCAATATTAAAATTCTTTAATGTTTTATATAAATATATTGAGACTTGGTCATCGCCTGAAAACACGTGTAAATTCAATCGCCTGAAAACACATGTGAATTCAATTATTCAGTGCGAGAAATGGAAGTAACATTCATGGCCACTTGTTCATAATCTGTTATATATTTCAACGGTTCTCAATCTGGAATATGGCTCTTTAACAGTTGAAAAAGTTCCATGTTTGCTCCTCATTGCTTCCGAGATCGCCATGAATTGTATAAAGCTGAATAAATGGCCTAGGACAGCTCTCGAAAGTTCCATCACTCAAATAAACCTTGATATGTTTAATATGTTCCAGAGTTTCCCTATCAGCAAAAACTATAATTCGAATATTGGAAGACTTATTAAAGTAGTCGACCATAACATATTCCTTGAACTGCATAGGAATTGTCACTTCTTCAGGCGAATTGCATTGTATTTTCGATACTCCGGCTTCTTTGTTTCTGGCATCATACAATGACGATTTAATGCTTACGAAAGTTGGCAGTTTCTTTATAAGATTCAAGCCTGCATTGTTGAAATCTGACTTAAAATCGTTGTAAATGCTGGGTATTGGAGAAAAATTAGAAGACAATACCTTTTCTCGGCATTCATGTAACTTTTGAGCCATCAAGTTTTCAATCTCGTTGGGCTCGCATTGATGATTTGTTTATTTTATAATCTTGTTTTCCTAATAAAACAGAAACTTTAAGTTAGATTCCAAATTATGCAAAAAAACAAACAGAATACTGCATAAAATGTCAGTGAAATATTGTAAGTGACTATGAAGTTGGTATGCACGAACCTTTATAATAATATATGCATGAATTATGGTGAACTAAATAAATAAATCTGTCTTTCTACACAAATTTTAAACTTTTTAATAATGAATATGTATCTAATATGCATTTGTGAATATAGACAGAATTCAAGAAATCTATGCCAAACACATTTACTTATTAATTAATCATTTAATATTAAAACCTTACCTCATTCGTTATAACGCACTTCACCATGTAACTTTATAAAATAACGACTAATAAATGAAAAGATAATCCTTTTCTCGAGGTCAACTAGCTTTAAGTAGGAAACAATTCCTGGAAATAGCTGTAATACCCGTAGGTGATTGGTTATTGAACAATTGCACCATTTCGCAGGTAAAAAAACATTTCATACGTTTAGGGCCAATAACGGGTTAATATTTTTTCGTTACGACTTAGGCTAAAAAGTTTTGATAAATAAAGGACTCATACCATGTACAATTAATGAGAATACGTATTTAAATTTTTCACATACAAAAATAACTCAATTAAATGTTACTTTATTTTTAAATAACTATGACGTACCGATGCCATCGCCATTGCCGACTGTACGAAAATTATGCTTTAAACAAGAAGGTGGCTGATCCACCAACAAGAAGTTGGTCAGTCCGGAATAGAAAATAATTCAAAATAATAGTGATCCCCCTGGTGGATCGCCACTAGGAGGATCAGACCGGAATAAACCTCAATTCGACTGTATTTTTGTATCTATGTTACCTCATATCTCAGTCATTTGTCGACCGATTCGAAATATTTTTTTGCCTACTTAGAGGGTACACCTTCTAGTTGGTCCCAATTTGGGATCTGATGATGGAATCTTGGTGTAATTGAGGGACACCCTCAAATATTAAAGGCACATAAAGTGTTTTTTTACTAGAATCTAAATGTTGACATATCGTTACGTCTGGTAGTCAATAACTTGTGGAGCTGAGCTGATGGTGGAACTCCTTAACGCTTAGGAGTTCAGTAATAATAATGACAAAACTTATGATATGTAATTTGTAGCTTCTTAAAGAACAGAGTCATAAGGTGCAACTCCCCTCCCCCCTCTAATGTAATCACTAGAAATTAAGAAATAAAATAACCTTTAAAAAAGGATAAAACCGACTTCAAGCACTAACTTGAGTGTACTTAGAGTAGCACACGGGCGAGAGACAACTCCCCTGTGGGACTCCTGCTAGGATCGGCCGTTCAGTAGAAATGGCGTCTTCCACTGCCACTTGGAAGCGCCGGTCTTGGAGGAACGACCGCACCAGCTTTACTAATCGTCGGGGCGCAGAGGTGTTAGCTATTTTGGACAGCAGTCCTTCATGTCAGACGCGGTCGAACGCCTTCCCCATATCAAGGAATACTCCGACGGAGTGCTCCTTTCGGTTCTGGGCGGCCGCCAGTTGGTGAAGGACGCGGGCTAGCTGTTGGGTGGTGGAGTACTCGGCTCTGAAGCCGAATTGCTCTTCTCTGGGCTCAATGTGTGTGTGTGGAAGGAGATGAGGAAGCAGCAGTTTCTCTAGCACCTTCGAAACTGTGGGCAGCAGTGTTATGGGCCGATAACTATCGGCTCGCAGAACATCTTTTCCAGGCTTGGGAATCATGATGACTCGTCCCAGTTTCCAGCACTGTGGAAAGTGGCCAAATCTCAGGGCTCCGTTGAAGACTCTAGTCAGCGTCGCGACTGAGCGCGGGGGAAGGTGACGTAGAGCCTCGTTGGGGATGCGATCTGGGCCTGGGGCTTTCCTCAGCGGAGTCTTCAGCAGTGCCTTCCGAATCTGTCCCGGTGTGAGGACAATGGGGTCTTCATGGCTTTGGACGTCATGGCCAAAGTAGTTTTCGAGGAAGTCCATGACCGTCTTCTCGTGGCAGGCGTTTACTGTCGGATTCGGCTGGAACTGGGTTTCTAGATGGTCTGCGAATATCTCGGCTCTGTCTGCGGCCGCGAACTTCTTCGTCCCATGTTGGTCTTTGAGGGGGCGTGTGGGCGGGCGGCTGCCCGTGAATCGCCGACAAAGTCTATGGACTTTGTTCCAGTCCTCGCTGGCGTCATCGACCTCTCGCAGCCAGGTGTTTTCAGTTTCTGTCGCCAGAAGCTTGGACACCTCGTCGGCTATGCGGTTGAGGCGAGACTTCAGAGCGGGACAGCGGGAATTCATCCATGCTCTTCTGAGCCTCCTTTTTTCCTCTATCTTCCTCTTGATGGAGGATGGGATGTTCGCGGCGTTTGCTCTGCCTGTGGCTGCTTCCTCTGCTGCGGTTAATGCGTTCGTGGCGCACACGGTGAACTGCTCTGCGAGGAGGTCGACTTCCTCCGCTCTGGTAACGGGGAAGGATGGAGAGTGTTCTGCCATGTGTGCGGCGAAGGTTTGCCAGTTGTATCTCCGGCGGTCCGGGGGGGTAGTCCGGGTCGGATCAGGAGCATATTTAATGAGCAGCGGCTGGTGGTCTGAATTGAGATGGTAGTCCAGGACATCTACCGTCAGGGTGTAGGTCAGTCCTTGAGTAACCACCAAATCAATGACATCCGGTAGTGCGTTGGCTTGGTAGGGGTAGTGCGTGGGCGTCTCTGGGCCGACAATGCTGTATCCTTTTCTCTCGGCGTCGTCAAACAGCCGAGTCCCGTCGGGACAGTTCCTTGTGGAGTTCCATGCTGAGTGTTTACAATTAAAGTCGCCTGCAATAATGACGGGTGTACTGCCCAGGATGGTGTTGATATCCTCGGTATCGAGGCGTGAGTTTAGCGGCTTATAAAAAGTAAACACTCTGCACGGTCTTGAGTCCAGGAAGATCTCAATCCCGAGTGCTGTTGAAGACTGCAAGATGGTCTGCGGGAGAATTTGGTGCACTACGTTGCGTCGCACTAGGATAGCTAGACCCCTGTACGCTATTCCTAGTGGGGATGTCTCGTCAGCTCTGTATGTGGCGTAGCCCGCGAAGCCACATCTCTTTCCGCTGCTCAGGTGGGTTTCTTGTAGGAGAGCGATGTCAATCTCCTGTTCTTTTAGTAACACCTTAAGGAGTTCTTGCTTGTTGCTGGAGATGCCATTGGCATTCCAGGACATCAATCTCAGGGGAGGACTGCTACACATCGCTGTAGAGATCGGCCAGCCCTCTTAAGATGATCGGGACAGGGTTCTGCCCGATCTGTATGGCCTCTAAGACTGCGTGAAGGATTTTCACGCAGCTTGCGATGGTCTGCTCTGTCCGCTTTTGTGCACCATCCAGCCTTACCTGCGGTCCCCGGTTGGGGGCGGCGGTTTTGACTGGTGCCGGCGCAGCCACGGATGGCGGTGGTAGTATAGGCCTGTCCTCCTCCTGCTCCTCTACCCCGCGGCGTCGCTTACGACGTCGCTTGCTCCTACCTTGCGATGCAGGGGGATTTGCCGCGGCCATCAGGGAGAATTGTGCGTTCTCCTCCTCAGCGACGAGATTCTGAGTTGGCCGTCTTGTAGTGCGCGCGACTGTGGAGGCCCGTTTACTCCTCAGTTCCCTGAGGAATACGGGGCACTTGGCGTTATTTGCGGTGTGCGCATCACCGCAGTTGGCGCATGTCGGTGGCTCTTCGAGCGGCCGCGGGCAATCCCTGGCGGAATGTTCCTCGCCGTATCGCACGCATGCCAGGGCACGGTGGCAGTTTTGCGACGAGTGCCTAAAGGTCTGGCAGCGGTGGCACTGTGCTGGCCCCTTCTTGCCCCTCCAGGCTTCAATTCGGACTCCTGGCATGCACAGGAGCTCCGAGACCTCGTATATAGAAGGTGTCAAGTCCGGTGTGCGTCGGAGTTGGGCGAAAAATATGCACCCCGGTCTCCCCTTACGCGCGCTGATCTTTCGTACGTATTCAGGCACGAAATTCAGTGCTGTGAGGGCCTCCTCAATGTCTCCTGGCTCTGTGTTCTCGGGTAGGCCTCTGATGGCCACCTTGAGACTCTGCTCCGCTGGTAGCGAGTAGCAGAACCAGGAGATATTTTCTGTCTTCTCCAGGTCGGTCAGGTACCTCTGCACCGTGCGGTACTCGTCCTCGTTCCTGGGGAGAAATCTGATTCCCTTACCAAAGGGCCTCGCGTTCGGTGGTCGCTTGAGGAGCTGCTTCAGCTCCTTGAAATGGCGTGCCCAATCAGGCAGGCGCTCCACGATGAGGGGTGGGTACCTCCGCTGTGAAGGGGCCGTGCGAGAAGGAGAGGTGGCAGGTGGTGTGGCAGGTTGCTCTGTCGTAGGTGGTGTAGTTTGTGTATCCATTGGTGACAGGTCTAGCCTAGGCAGCGACAGTGTCCGGTCTTCAGCCGAGGGATGGCTAATTTACGCCGGCCCAGGAAAGTCATTCTCCGGAAAAATACTAACGAGCCGCGAGGCAACAGCGAGCAGCGACATCTACTGGAGTCGCTATGACTTGTTACGCGTGTTTCTTGTTTGACATGAAACTTGTTTGTGCGCCATCTAGCGCTAACGTTTAGAACTATGTACCTGTGATTTCTATTGCGTGATGTCTGCCATACGCCAAATGTAGAGTATGACAGTTCTCGAGCTCTACCATTTTGTTATAAGGCAGAATATTATTTAGGATAGGAAATGTAAAAAATGAAACATTATGCGTGCGTAGTTAATTTAAGTCAATTTTCTTATTTTATACTGCATTATATATTATTACGCTTTTAACTTACTTAGCTATTAACTTTCATAAACCATTAAAAATATTTAAAAGTTTTTAAACCCCAACTATTTTTTTTTCTCAATCTATAGATACCATAAAATTAATGGGATAATAATTTTATGATAAATACTCGAAAACACTAATAATATGCCTCAGCGTCTTTAGAGCGCCACTTGATTGTTTTAGGGGAAAGCTATGTCTACACATCCGTTCCTATTTAGTATTGAAATTTAGAATGTTTCTACGTGTAAGTAATTAATGTATAAGATAAAAAGTGTCGTAATTGATTGGTATGATACGATAGGATTCATTTCATATCTCGATTACCGACTGTGGATTAAATAAATAATATTATGTGATGATGACTGCCGCTTCTTGCTTGACACAAAATGTTTACGACACATAAAGCTGCCTTTTGAGGTGTTATATCCCACAATATAAATCAATATGGCAATCCTTCTGAAAGGAGGGTTCCATTCAGAAGGTTTTCTTTCCCTGGGAAATATAATTTAAAAAAAAAACTTTATTGATCCACTTTAATTACAAGAGCATCAGTACATGGTACTACATCAACAACCAGTTATACACCATCGAACTAGGATTAAATAATAGTATAAAGTTTTATATTCCGGGCCGTTATATGTTTGCTAGCCGAACTAGAAGAAAAATTTGTTTTTTTTTATAAATATATACAGGGTGTTTTTGTACCAAACGTGCCAAATTAAAATGGATTTGTGCCCTTTTTGACCCAGTGATTTTTAATATCGTTTTTTCATGGTTTTTATATAAAAAAAAACGAAACTCTACATGCAAAACAAACAAAACAAAATGTACAGTTTTTATGCATGTTATATCGTTTATGTGTGTTCGGATATTTTTCATAATTATCTTAAAAAAATATTTACAAAAAGCACCAGATCAAAAATATTGAAAGGCACAAAATGTAAGCTTCCATTAAAAGCCATTTTCGTTTGGCACACGACGTACATAACAGCCTGTATAATTGTGTCTAGTAAGATTGATGCCATTGTGACAACTTTTTGTTTTTCAAATCCTTTGTCAAGTCAACGAAGTTGTGATGAAAAGGCGATGGTTGCTTGTAAAAAGAAGAAAGAAAAAGAAAGGATGAAATTACACTTCAGAGTGAAGGACACATCCATAATAATATTTCATGGGTAAGTTGGACAGCAAGGTTGACATCATTACTTCATCATATTGTATATAGGAGATCTGGGGGGACAGCGCGTACGCAGTCCCCACTACCAAAAATTACGCATCCGAGTTATCCACATTAGGGATAATCGCAGGGGTCAACCTCACCGCAGTGCAATGGAGAGGCCTCGCCCTGGGGGAACCGCCTTCCTGATCACGGTGTCCCCTATGCCAGGTAAGTATGCTTTCTTTAACTCCTGCTTGGGTAGTCATTCTCCGGAAAATCGCTAAAATATCGCAAACTAAGGGCAAACAGAGACACCTATCGGCAGCTTTCACAAACTCCATCTCTACCCAGCTTTTCAAAATAAGGTATCTATTGCTATCAAAAACAGGTACTCTTGTTGCGTTTATCGTTTATTTGAGGCTTGTTGAAATAAATTAAGATTTTAATTGCTCATCACCATTGTACAGGAGTAAAATAAAAACATACATTACATAATATTAAAACATAAGACTAGCTCTACATTTCCCAAAATATAAGAGAATGAACGCGTTGATAACTTTCTTTAATAAAAAATAGGTCATTGTTATTCAAATTATGATCGTTATTTGCTGTAGTATTTTCAAAGGTTTTTATTTTACGATAAAAGTACGTACGTAGGCCAATGTGGAGCTAAAAACACCACGCCACCTCAAATGTAGCGCAAACTGCGCGAACTTCTATGACGCTACAACGAAAACGTGATCCTCGATTGCTAGTTACAAGCACGTTTAAAGTGATATTATTCTTTTTTGGGAAGATAGCAACTCTACAGTGCGCTGCACGGGACGTTAGGAAATAAGTTCTTAAAAGATACACGAGATGTCTCTGTACTAATAAAAGCGATAACTGCTGTGGTAGTAGTTTCAATTGGTAGGCGATGTAAGCGCTACTACTAGATAACTTACATTGGTTTGATGCGCTCTACGTTGTAATCATTTTAAGCTTTAACAATATTACAATAAAATAAATATACTTGTGGTAATGTTGCGGCTGCGGGATTGAACTATTTATAAGGTAAAATAATTTTATTTCTAAGGCAGAGTATTTTTTAACTGAGATAAATTGCATAATTTAATCAAAATTTGAATAAACGTACAAGATAATGAGTTTGTGTTTTATTACTGAATATTCGATAGGTGCACTGTATTTAACAGACTTATTAACTAATATTGAATTATTATTTTCTGTTTAATAATTAATTAGTTAGTTTCATACTTACACAGATCGAGCTTCAAAAAGAGGGAGAAAGTATGAGAAATAAAAAAAAAACATTAGCAACTCCGCCTTTAATTTTCATTTCGTTTTTTACGGAATAATGAACGAAAAAGTTTTTTTAAAAATAAATAATGTCGGTTACTGTCACTTTCAAATGATGCCATTTATCTTTCGATAAAAGATATCAACGCATTTAAACAGATTTTATTCTTGAATAATGTAGAGTCACAACAACTCTTTATACAATTGAATTAATGAATCATAGTAATTCAATTCTATTTTGTCCATTTTCTATGCATATTTTTTTAAATTTACATCGTCTTTTAGAGCTTTTAAAAGTTGAAACAAGTTGGGTCGCTTTTGCAGAGTACTATTGAGTTTTTTGTGCCAACATTCCACAGCATTGGTTGTGCGGTGCCGTTGATTGTGTGCACACCAAACTTCGACGAAACTTTCATCTTCTAGCCACTGCGTCACCATAAAATCGTTTAATTCTTGAATCTCTTTAGATTCAGGACTGTCTTCCATCACGTAGCACCACCCGTCTGAGATTAATTCTCTAGGTATTAATGGCAGCAGAGCTGAGAGCGCTACATGTTTGCAAAGTCTCTCTTCTTTGGTTAGATTTAGCGCTTTCGCCTTCTTCCACACATTGTGTGAGAAATGGAAGTAACATTCATGGCCACTTGTTCATAATCTGTTATATATTTCAACGGTTCTCAATCTGGAATATGGCTCTTTAACAGTTGAAAAAGTTCCATGTTTGCTCCTCATTGCTTCCGAGATCGCCATGAATTGTATAAAGCTGAATAAATGGCCTAGGACAGCTCTCGAAAGTTCCATCACTCAAATAAACCTTGATATGTTTAATATGTTCCAGAGTTTCCCTATCAGCAAAAACTATAATTCGAATATTGGAAGACTTATTAAAGTAGTCGACCATAACATATTCCTTGAACTGCATAGGAATTGTCACTTCTTCAGGAGAATTGCATTGTATTTTCGATACTCCGGCTTCTTTGTTTCTGGCATCATACAATGACGATTTAATGCTTACGAAAGTTGGCAGTTTCTTTATAAGATTCAATCCTGCATTGTTGAAATCTGACTTAAAATCGTTGTAAATGCTGGGTATTGGAGAAAAATTAGAAGACAATACCCCAGATAATATAATACTACACAATACCTTTTCTCGGCATTCATGTAACTTTTGAGCCATCAAGTTTTCAATCTCGTTGGGCTCGCACTGATGATTTGTTTCTTTTATAATCTTGTTTTCCTAATAAAACAGAAACTTCAAGTTAGATTCCAAATTATGCAAAAAACAAACAGAATACTGCATAAAATGTCAGTGAAATATTGTAAGTGACTATGAAGTTGGTATGCACGAACCTTTATAATAATATATGCATGAATTATGGTGAACTAAATAAATAACTCTGTCTTTCTACACAAATTTTAAACTTTTTAATAATGAATATAATGTATCTAATATGCATTTGTGAATATAGACAGAATTCAAGAAATCTATGCCAAACACATTTACTTATTAATTAATCATTTAATATTAAAACCTTACCTCATTCGTTATAACGCACTTCACCATGTAACTTTATAAAATAACGACTAATAAATGAAAAGATAATCCTTTTCTCGAGGTCAACTAGCTTTAAGTAGGAAACAATTCCTGGAAATAGCTGTAATACCCGTAGGTGATTGGTTATTGAACAATTGCACCATTTCGCAGGTAAAAAAACATTTCATACGTTTAGGGCCAATAACGGGTTAATATTTTTTCGTTACGACTTAGGCTAAAAAGTTTTGATAAATAAAGGACTCATACCATGTACAATTAATGAGAATACGTATTTAAATTTTTCACATACAAAAATAACTCAATTAAATGTTACTTTATTTTTAAATAACTATGACGTACCGATGCCATCGCCATTGCCGACTGTACGAAAATTATGCTTTAAACATGAAGGTGGCTGATCCACCAACAAGAAGTTGGTCAGTCCGGAATAGAAAATAATTCAAAATAATAGTGATCCCCCTGGTGGATCACCACTAGGAGGATCAGACCGGAATAAACCTCAATTCGACTGTATTTTTGTATCTATGTTACCTCATATCTCAGTCATTTGTCGACCGATTCGAAATATTTTTTTGCCTACTTAGAGGGTACACCTTCTAGTTGGTCCCAATTTGGGATCTGATGATGGAATCTTGGTGTAATTGAGGGACACCCTCAAATATTATAGGCACATAAAGTGTTTTTTTACTAGAATCTAAATGTTGACATATCGTTACGTCTGGTAGTCAATAACTTGTGGAGCTGAGCTGATGGTGGAACTCCTTAACGCTTAGGAGTTCAGTAATAATAATGACAAAACTTATGATATGTAATTTGTAGCTTCTTAAAGAACAGAGTCATAAGGTGCAACTCCCCTCCCCCCTCTAATGTAATCACTAGAAATTAAGAAATAAAATAACCTTTAAAAAAGGATAAAACCGACTTCAAGCACTAACTTGAGTGTACTTGGAGTAGCACACGGGCGAGAGACAACTCCCCTGTGGGACTCCTGCTAGGATCGGCCGTTCAGTAGAAATGGCGTCTTCCACTGCCACTTGGAAGCGCCGGTCTTGGAGGAACGACCGCACCAGCTTTACTAATCGTCGGGGCGCAGAGGTGTTAGCTATTTTGGACAGCAGTCCTTCATGTCAGACGCGTTCGAACGCCTTCCCCATATCAAGGAATACTCCGACGGAGTGCTCCTTTCGGTTCTGGGCGGCCGCCAGTTGGTGAAGGACGCGGGCTAGCTGTTGGGTGGTGGAGTACTCGGCTCTGAAGCCGAATTGCTCTTCTCTGGGCTCAATGTGTGTGTGTGGAAGGAGATGAGGAAGCAGCAGTTTCTCTAGCACCTTCGAAACTGTGGGCAGCAGTGTTATGGGCCGATAACTATCGGCTCGCAGAACATCTTTTCCAGGCTTGGGAATCATGATGACTCGTCCCAGTTTCCAGCACTGTGGAAAGTGGCCAAATCTCAGGGCTCCGTTGAAGACTCTAGTCAGCGTCGCGACTGAGCGCGGGGGAAGGTGACGTAGAGCCTCGTTGGGGATGCGATCTGGGCCTGGGGCTTTCCTCAGCGGAGTCTTCAGCAGTGCCTTCCGAATCTGTCCCGGTGTGAGGACAATGGGGTCTTCATGGCTTTGGACGTCATGGCCAAAGTAGTTTTCGAGGAAGTCCATGACCGTCTTCTCGTGGCAGGCGTTTACTGTCGGATTCGGCTGGAACTGGGTTTCTAGATGGTCTGCGAATATCTCGGCTCTGTCTGCGGCCGCGAACTTCTTCGTCCCATGTTGGTCTTTGAGGGGGCGTGTGGGCGGGCGGCTGCCCGTGAATCGCCGACAAAGTCTATGGACTTTGTTCCAGTCCTCGCTGGCGTCATCGACCTCTCGCAGCCAGGTGTTTTCAGTTTCTGTCGCCAGAAGCTTGGACACCTCGTCGGCTATGCGGTTGAGGCGAGACTTCAGAGCGGGACAGCGGGAATTCATCCATGCTCTTCTGAGCCTCCTTTTTTCCTCTATCTTCCTCTTGATAGAGGATGGGATGTTCGCGGCGTTTGCTCTGCCTGTGGCTGCTTCCTCTGCTGCGGTTAATGCGTTCGTGGCGCACACGGTGAACTGCTCTGCGAGGAGATCGACTTCCTCCGCTCTGGTAACGGGGAAGGATGGAGAGTGTTCTGCCATGTGTGCGGCGTAGGTTTGCCAGTTGTATCTCCTGCGGTCCGGGGGGGTAGTCCGGGTCGGATCAGGAGCATATTTAATGAGCAGCGGCTGGTGGTCTGAGTTGAGATGGTAGTCCAGGACATCTACCGTCAGGGTGTAGGTCAGTCCTTGAGTAACCACCAAATCGATGACATCCGGTAGTGCGTTGGCTTGGTAGGGGTAGTGCGTGGGCGTCTCTGGGCCGACAATGCTGTATCCTTTTCTCTCGGCGTCGTCAAACAGCCGAGTCCCGTCGGGACAGTTCCTTGTGGAGTTCCATGCTGAGTGTTTACAGTTAAAGTCGCCTGCAATAATGGCGGATGTACTGCCCAGGATGGTGTGGATATCCTCGGTATCGAGGCGTGAGTTTGGCGGCTTATAAAAAGTAAACACTCTGCACGGTTATACGGTTATATAATTTTTTTAGTGTATTAAAAAGCGTTTTTTTATATTTATATTGCAACAGCGAGCAGCTGGCGGCGCTGAGCGCGAGCGCGGCGCATGCGTGACTCAGTACTTACGCGTATATTAGTGTTAAGAATCGAAGCTTGCGTGAATTGGTTCAACTTTCGCCTGGCAACATTATCATCTCGTTTAAAAAAAAGATTCAATTTTGTCCCGTCATTTTTTTCGTCTCGAACGTATCGTATCGTCTGTCGGCGCGGTATCGCGCAATTGTCGTTTATTTTAAATTATCGTGTCGTTATTTGGTTAAGACCAAAGATTGTGTCGCATAAATCACGTAAATAAGAAGAGAAGGCTGATCCGTTGAAGGAGGTGCTGATTTGCTGTGTGTCGGTAACATTGCTGGTAAAGGTATCCTGTATCTGAAGTGAGTTCGAATGATCCAAGGGTCTAGGTGCCTGCCCCAGCCACTTCTACCGAAATCTGCGTCAAGAACTGCAGACAAGCAAGGTGAGTGCTTCTGATTTTAGCCTATCTCTATTCGCTTCTTATATTTCGTGTATTTATTAGTTATTAAGAAAATTATATTAAATACAGTCCATTAAACCCCCTATTCAATTAGTTTTAGTGGCGAGCGACAGTATTCATAATTAAACACAGATTTTTTAACATGTCTTTCCTTAATTTGTAATGATATAAAACCTACGGATAGAACTGGAAGACCAGCTTAACTGACAGTCTCTGTTTGTTTACAATTCTTTAGGCTCACTTGATACTGTTTGTTTTCGAGGCACTCTGCACGAAACACATTAATCTATAATAATATTACAAATTTGAAAGGTTTGTTTGTATGAACGCGTTTATATAGACTTAAAAGAGCAGAGCAATGATGAAAAATGTTCCAAAAAAGGGGCGGAAATATTTCTTTCGTTATCTTATTTTATGTAAACAATATAAAATTATGTAGCTATAAAAGTTTTACAATAAAGTCCGCGACAGGCGACAGCATAATGTCTATCTGATATGGGGGCAATTATCGCGGCGAGCGAACTCTTTTTCGTTTCGTAATTCGATTTGACCGTTTTACTTACAAAATCAAGTAAAATGTCTACACTTATAAAAACTAGCGCACGAACGAAATCTAAATAAATGAGAAATCATGACCGACTGAGATATCAAAAAATATTGTTTTCTTCGACGAATAAAATTCGATCGGTAAACTTTTTTCGTATACGTATTGCACGAAAATTGGTCCCATGGTTTCTAAACTACAAACTTAAATGTTTATAAATTTGTAAGAAAATAATATACTATACTACCTATTTTCAGATGTGTTTTGATGCACATGGGAATGTAATAAAAAAATCCTTTACATCATTTGATTTCAGTTAAATAATATCTTTGCTTTCACAGTGTTGAAATAACTCTGCATGAAAATAATACTCGCAGCTTAAAAAAAAACTCGCGCTTGCGTTAACCGCTATGGTTTCTGGCCTCATACTACCATTGAAAATGGTATTTTTGACGTTAAAATATTTTACGGAAAATCCGAAATTTACGCAGGCGACTGCTAGCTTTATTATTATAAGTTACTGGCGGTCCCCCCGACTGCGTCCGCGCGTTTTGAGTTTGCTCCCTTCCCTGCCGTCGCAACGTATAGTATTATAGCCTGCCTCAATAATTATGTTGTCAAACCTCGAGATGAAGTTCAACTCTAGTATCATACATACCTTTCGCTTCTTTCATGTACGAAGCTTAAGCCCTAATATTTTATAATGTAGTTATGTGGGCCGATCCCGGCGGCACTGCAATGCCGGGCCGACCCGTGACGGGAGTGGATCGAGCCCCGAACATCCCGTCGATTTACAAAAATCAGTTTAATATACTGGTCCCTCGGTGAGGGAACTTTCAGATATTAAGCTGAAAAGAACAGATACTACACTTTGATCTTAGCCAAAAGGCCGAGAAGCGATGGCTAATTCACAATCGGTAGTCGCACAACCTTGGTAGAGGTCGGGGAAACCGTTCGGGGCAATGGCCCCCTTCGGTAGGTTCTGGCGCTGTCCGTGGCTACGGACAGGTCATTGGGTTGGGGGAAACGTTTCCGTCTCACGTCCTGGGTTGGGTTGGCGCTGGCGAGCTTTTCAGCTACAAGCCAGCGTCGTGGTCAGTTTGGTGGGGTGTCGTGTCCGGGTGGTCATCGACCATCGGCGAGGCTTGCGCCTGCAAGCCGATAGTCGGGTTGGTCTCGTTAGTGCTATCTTCATCAGCGACGATGAGGTCTCGTGGGAACGCTCGGTGGGAGGTCGAGCCATGGTCTGGGGGCCTCGAGTGATACGGGGCGATGTTCCTCAAATGCGGGTGACGGGATCCCTCCGCTCTTCGGAACATGCGCTCGGCGAGGTGTTTGACAAAGTCATCCACGGCTTCGATCTTGAGGTCTCTCCGCAAGACATCATTTCTGACGTAGCGGGGGGCAGCAGCAACGGTCCTCAGTGTCAGCGATTGCTGGGCTTCTATTCTCCTACGTAGGTGCCGGTTGGTAAGTGAGTACCACGCTGGTGCAGCGTAGGTGAGGCGGGTACGGACGTAGGCTTTGTAGACGCCCAGCTTCGCTCTGATGGGAAGGTTGGACGACAAGATGGGTCTCAGCTTGGCTCTCGCTACCCTCGTGGTGTTGATGAGAGCCTTAACGTGTGGAGTCATTTTCAGCAGGCGGTCTATGGTCACCCCCAGGTATTTTACCGTGGGGGTCCATGGGATGGACTCACCTCGGAGTTTAAGCTGGGGCGGCATAATTCTCCTGTTGCTGACCAGGATGGCTTGGGTCTTCTTAGGGTTAGCTGAGAGCTTCCAATCGTCCAAACACTGCGGTAACAAGTCCAAGGTGCGCTGGATTTTTATCGCAGCGTGGTAGAGCTTTATCGAGGAAGCCGCGTAGGCCGCATCATCAGCGTACAGCGCAAGCGTGACTTCTTCCCCTACAGGTATGTCGTCCGTGTACTTGGAGTAGCACACGGGCGAGAGACAACTCCCCTGTGGGACTCCTGCTAGGATCGGCCGTACAGTTGAAATGGCGTCTTCCACTGCCACTTGGAAGCGCCGGTCTTGGAGGAACGACCGTACCAGCTTTACTAATCGTCGGGGCGCAGAGGTGTTAGCTACTTTGAACAGCAGTCCTTCATGCCAGACGCGGTCGAACGCCTTCTCCATATCAAGGAATACTCCGACGGAGTGCTCCTTTCGGTTCTGGGCGGCCGCCAGTTCGTGAAGGACGCGGGCTAGCTGTTGGGTGGTGGAGTGCTCGGCTCTGAAGCCGAATTGCTCTTCTCTGGGCTCAATGTGTGGAAGGAGATGAGGAAGCAGCAGTTTCTCTAGCACCTTCGAAACTGTGGGCAGCAGTGTTATGGGCCGATAACTATCGGCTCGCAGAACATCTTTTCCAGGCTTGGGAATCATGATGACTCGTCCCAGTTTCCAGCACTGTGGGAAGTGGCCAAATCTCAGGGCTCCGTTGAAGACTCTAGTCAGCGTCGCGACTGAGCGCGGGGGAAGGTGACGTAGAGCCTCGTTGGGGATGCGATCTGGGCCTGGAGCTTTTCTCAGCGGAGTCTTCAGCAGTGCCTTCCGAATCTGTCCCGGTGTGAGGACAATGGGGTCTTCATGGCTTTGGACGTCATGACCAAAGTAGTCTTCGAGGAAGTCCATGACCGTCTTCTCGTGGCAGGCGTTTACTGTCGGATTCGGCTGGAACTGGGTTTCTAAATGGTCTGCGAATATCTCGGCTCTGTCTGCGGCCGCGAACTTCTTCGTCCCATGTTGGTCTTTGAGGGGGCGTGTGGGCGGGCGGCTGCCCGTGAATCGCCGACAAAGTCTATGGACTTTGTTCCAGTCCTCGCTGGCGTCATCGACCTCTCGCAGCCAGGTGTTTTCAGTTTCTGTCGCCAGAAGCTTGGACACCTCGTCGGCTATGCGGTTGAGGCGAGACTTCAGAGCGGGACAGCGGGAATTCATCCATGCTCTTCTGAGCCTCCTTTTTTCCTCTATCTTCCTCTTGATGGAGGATGGGATGTTCGCGGCGTTTGCTCTGCCTGTGGCTGCTTCCTCTGCTGCGGTTAATGCGTTCGTGGCGCACACGGTGAACTGCTCTGCGAGGAGGTCGACTTCCTCCGCTCTGGTAACGGGGAAGGATGGAGAGTGTTCTGCCATGTGTGCGGCGAAGGTTTGCCAGTTGTATCTCCGGCGGTCCGGGGGGGTAGTCCGGGTCGGATCAGGAGCATATTTAATGAGCAGCGGCTGGTGGTCTGAATTGAGATGGTAGTCCAGGACATCTACCGTCAGGGTGTAGGTCAGTCCTTGAGTAACCACCAAATCAATGACATCCGGTAGTGCGTTGGCTTGGTAGGGGTAGTGCGTGGGCGTCTCTGGGCCGACAATGCTGTATCCTTTTCTCTCGGCGTCGTCAAACAGCCGAGTCCCGTCGGGACAGTTCCTTGTGGAGTTCCATGCTGAGTGTTTACAATTAAAGTCGCCTGCAATAATGACGGGTGTACTGCCCAGGATGGTGTTGATATCCTCGGTATCGAGGCGTGAGTTTAGCGGCTTATAAAAAGTAAACACTCTGCACGGTCTTGAGTCCAGGAAGATCTCAATCCCGAGTGCTGTTGAAGACTGCAAGATGGTCTGCGGGAGAATTTGGTGCACTACGTTGCGTCGCACTAGGATAGCTAGACCCCTGTACGCTATTCCTAGTGGGGATGTCTCGTCAGCTCTGTATGTGGCGTAGCCCGCGAAGCCACATCTCTTTCCGCTGCTCATGTGGGTTTCTTGTAGGAGAGCGATGTCAATCTCCTGTTCTTTTAGTAACACCTTAAGGAGTTCTTGCTTGTTGCTGGAGATGCCATTGGCATTCCAGGACATCAATCTCAGGGGAGGACTGCTACACATCGCTGTAGAGATCGGCCAGCCCTCTTAAGATGATCGGGACAGGGTTCTGCCCGATCTGTATGGCCTCTAAGACTGCGTGAAGGATTTTCACGCAGCTTGCGATGGTCTGCTCTGTCCGCTTTTGTGCACCATCCAGCCTTACCTGCGGTCCCCGGTTGGGGGCGGCGGTTTTGACTGGTGCCGGCGCAGCCACGGATGGCGGTGGTAGTATAGGCCTGTCCTCCTCCTGCTCCTCTACCCCGCGGCGTCGCTTACGACGTCGCTTGCTCCTACCTTGCGATGCAGGGGGATTTGCCGCGGCCATCAGGGAGAATTGTGCGTTCTCCTCCTCAGCGACGAGATTCTGAGTTGGCCGTCTTGTAGTGCGCGCGACTGTGGAGGCCCGTTTACTCCTCAGTTCCCTGAGGAATACGGGGCACTTGGCGTTATTTGCGGTGTGCGCATCACCGCAGTTGGCGCATGTCGGTGGCTCTTCGAGCGGCCGCGGGCAATCCCTGGCGGAATGTTCCTCGCCGCATCGCACGCATGCCAGGGCACGGTGGCAGTTTTGCGACGAGTGCCTAAAGGTCTGGCAGCGGTGGCACTGTGCTGGCCCCTTCTTGCCCCTCCAGGCTTCAATTCGGACTCCTGGCATGCACAGGAGCTCCGAGACCTCGTATATAGAAGGTGTCAAGTCCGGTGTGCGTCGGAGTTGGGCGAAAAATATGCACCCCGGTCTCCCCTTACGCGCGCTGATCTTTCGTACGTATTCAGGCACGAAATTCAGTGCTGTGAGGGCCTCCTCAATGTCTCCTGGCTCTGTGTTCTCGGGTAGGCCTCTGATGGCCACCTTGAGACTCTGCTCCGCTGGTAGCGAGTAGCAGAACCAGGAGATATTTTCTGTCTTCTCCAGGTCGGTCAGGTACCTCTGCACCGTGCGGTACTCGTCCTCGTTCCTGGGGAGAAATCTGATTCCCTTACCAAAGGGCCTCGCGTTCGGTGGTCGCTTGAGGAGCTGCTTCAGCTCCTTGAAATGGCGTGCCCAATCAGGCAGGCGCTCCACGATGAGGGGTGGGTACCTCCGCTGTGAAGGGGCCGTGCGAGAAGGAGAGGTGGCAGGTGGTGTGGCAGGTTGCTCTGTCGTAGGTGGTGTAGTTTGTGTATCCATTGGTGACAGGTCTAGCCTAGGCAGCGACAGTGTCCGGTCTTCAGCCGAGGGATGGCTAATTTACGCCGGCCCAGGAAAGTCATTCTCCGGAAAAATACTAACGAGCCGCGAGGCAACAGCGAGCAGCGACATCTACTGGAGTCGCTATGACTTGTTACGCGTGTTTCTTGTTTGACATGAAACTTGTTTGTGCGCCATCTAGCGCTAACGTTTAGAACTATGTACCTGTGATTTCTATTGCGTGATGTCTGGCATACGCCAAATGTAGAGTATGACAGTTCTCGAGCTCTACCATTTTGTTATAAGGCAGAATATTATTTAGGATAGGAAATGTAAAAAATGAAACATTATGCGTGCGTAGTTAATTTAAGTCAATTTTCTTATTTTATACTGCATTATATATTATTACGCTTTTAACTTACTTAGCTATTAACTTTCATAAACCATTAAAAATATTTAAAAGTTTTTAAACCCCAACTATTTTTTTTTCTCAATCTATAGATACCATAAAATTAATGGGATAATAATTTTATGATAAATACTCGAAAACACTAATAATATGCCTCAGCGTCTTTAGAGCGCCACTTGATTGTTTTAGGGGAAAGCTATGTCTACACATCCGTTCCTATTTAGTATTGAAATTTAGAATGTTTCTACGTGTAAGTAATTAATGTATAAGATAAAAAGTGTCGTAATTGATTGGTATGATACGATAGGATTCATTTCATATCTCGATTACCGACTGTGGATTAAATAAATAATATTATGTGATGATGACTGCCGCTTCTTGCTTGACACAAAATGTTTACGACACATAAAGCTGCCTTTTGAGGTGTTATATCCCACAATATAAATCAATATGGCAATCCTTCTGAAAGGAGGGTTCCATTCAGAAGGTTTTCTTTCCCTGGGAAATATAATTTAAAAAAAAAACTTTATTGATCCACTTTAATTACAAGAGCATCAGTACATGGTACTACATCAACAACCAGTTATACACCATCGAACTAGGATTAAATAATAGTATAAAGTTTTATATTCCGGGCCGTTATATGTTTGCTAGCCGAACTAGAAGAAAAATTTGTTTTTTTTTATAAATATATACAGGGTGTTTTTGTACCAAACGTGCCAAATTAAAATGGATTTGTGCCCTTTTTGACCCAGTGATTTTTAATATCGTTTTTTCATGGTTTTTATATAAAAAAAAACGAAACTCTACATGCAAAACAAACAAAACAAAATGTACAGTTTTTATGCATGTTATATCGTTTATGTGTGTTCGGATATTTTTCATAATTATCTTAAAAAAATATTTACAAAAAGCACCAGATCAAAAATATTGAAAGGCACAAAATGTAAGCTTCCATTAAAAGCCATTTTCGTTTGGCACACGACGTACATAACAGCCTGTATAATTGTGTCTAGTAAGATTGATGCCATTGTGACAACTTTTTGTTTTTCAAATCCTTTGTCAAGTCAACGAAGTTGTGATGAAAAGGCGATGGTTGCTTGTAAAAAGAAGAAAGAAAAAGAAAGGATGAAATTACACTTCAGAGTGAAGGACACATCCATAATAATATTTCATGGGTAAGTTGGACAGCAAGGTTGACATCATTACTTCATCATATTGTATATAGGAGATCTGGGGGGACAGCGCGTACGCAGTCCACACTACCAAAAATTACGCATCCGAGTTATCCACATTAGGGATAATCGCAGGGGTCAACCTCACCGCAGTGCAATGGAGAGGCCTCGCCCTGGGGGAACCGCCTTCCTGATCACGGTGTCCCCTATGCCAGGTAAGTATGCTTTCTTTAACTCCTGCTTGGGTAGTCATTCTCCGGAAAATCGCTAAAATATCGCAAACTAAGGGCAAACAGAGACACCTATCGGCAGCTTTCACAAACTCCATCTCTACCCAGCTTTTCAAAATAAGGTATCTATTGCTATCAAAAACAGGTACTCTTGTTGCGTTTATCGTTTATTTGAGGCTTGTTGAAATAAATTAAGATTTTAATTGCTCATCACCATTGTACAGGAGTAAAATAAAAACATACATTACATAATATTAAAACATAAGACTAGCTCTACATTTCCCAAAATATAAGAGAATGAACGCGTTGATAACTTTCTTTAATAAAAAATAGGTCATTGTTATTCAAATTATGATCGTTATTTGCTGTAGTATTTTCAAAGGTTTTTATTTTACGATAAAAGTACGTACGTAGGCCAATGTGGAGCTAAAAACACCACGCCACCTCAAATGTAGCGCAAACTGCGCGAACTTCTATGACGCTACAACGAAAACGTGATCCTCGATTGCTAGTTACAAGCACGTTTAAAGTGATATTATTCTTTTTTGGGAAGATAGCAACTCTACAGTGCGCTGCACGGGACGTTAGGAAATAAGTTCTTAAAAGATACACGAGATGTCTCTGTACTAATAAAAGCGATAACTGCTGTGGTAGTAGTTTCAATTGGTAGGCGATGTAAGCGCTACTACTAGATAACTTACATTGGTTTGATGCGCTCTACGTTGTAATCATTTTAAGCTTTAACAATATTACAATAAAATAAATATACTTGTGGTAATGTTGCGGCTGCGGGATTGAACTATTTATAAGGTAAAATAATTTTATTTCTAAGGCAGAGTATTTTTTAACTGAGATAAATTGCATAATTTAATCAAAATTTGAATAAACGTACAAGATAATCAGTTTGTGTTTTATTACTGAATATTCGATAGGTGCACTGTATTTAACAGACTTATTAACTAATATTGAATTATTATTTTCTGTTTAATAATTAATTAGTTAGTTTCATACTTACACAGATCGAGCTTCAAAAAGAGGGAGAAAGTATGAGAAATAAAAAAAAAACATTAGCAACTCCGCCTTTAATTTTCATTTCGTTTTTTACGGAATAATGAACGAAAAAGTTTTTTTAAAAATAAATAATGTCGGTTACTGTCACTTTCAAATGATGCCATTTATCTTTCGATAAAAGATATCAACGCATTTAAACAGATTTTATTCTTGAATTATGTAGAGTCACAACAACTCTTTATACAATTGAATTAATGAATCATAGTAATTCAATTCTATTTTGTCCATTTTCTATGCATATTTTTTTAAATTTACATCGTCTTTTAGAGCTTTTAAAAGTTGAAACAAGTTGGGTCGCTTTTGCAGAGTACTATTGAGTTTTTTGTGCCAACATTCCACAGCATTGGTTGTGCGGTGCCGTTGATTGTGTGCACACCAAACTTCGACGAAACTTTCATCTTCTAGCCACTGCGTCACCATAAAATCGTTTAATTCTTGAATCTCTTTAGATTCAGGACTGTCTTCCATCACGTAGCACCACCCGTCTGAGATTAATTCTCTAGGTATTAATGGCAGCAGAGCTGAGAGCGCTACATGTTTCGTTCTTCCACACATTGTGTGAGAAATGGAAGTAACATTCATGGCCACTTGTTCATAATCTGTTATATATTTCAACGGTTCTCAATCTGGAATATGGCTCTTTAACAGTTGAAAAAGTTCCATGTTTGCTCCTCATTGCTTCCGAGATCGCCATGAATTGTATAAAGCTGAATAAATGGCCTAGGACAGCTCTCGAAAGTTCCATCACTCAAATAAACCTTGATATGTTTAATATGTTCCAGAGTTTCCCTATCAGCAAAAACTATAATTCGAATATTGGAAGACTTATTAAAGTAGTCGACCATAACATATTCCTTGAACTGCATAGGAATTGTCACTTCTTCAGGAGAATTGCATTGTATTTTCGATACTCCGGCTTCTTTGTTTCTGGCATCATACAATGACGATTTAATGCTTACGAAAGTTGGCAGTTTCTTTATAAGATTCAATCCTGCATTGTTGAAATCTGACTTAAAATCGTTGTAAATGCTGGGTATTGGAGAAAAATTAGAAGACAATACTTTTTCTCGGCATTCATGTAACTTTTGAGCCATCAAGTTTTCAATCTCGTTGGGCTCGCACTGATGATTTGTTTCTTTTATAATCTTGTTTTCCTAATAAAACAGAAACTTCAAGTTAGATTCCAAATTATGCAAAAAACAAACAGAATACTGCATAAAATGTCAGTGAAATATTGTAAGTGACTATGAAGTTGGTATGCACGAACCTTTATAATAATATATGCATGAATTATGGTGAACTAAATAAATAACTCTGTCTTTCTACACAAATTTTAAACTTTTTAATAATGAATATAATGTATCTAATATGCATTTGTGAATATAGACAGAATTCAAGAAATCTATGCCAAACACATTTACTTATTAATTAATCATTTAATATTAAAACCTTACCTCATTCGTTATAACGCACTTCACCATGTAACTTTATAAAATAACGACTAATAAATGAAAAGATAATCCTTTTCTCGAGGTCAACTAGCTTTAAGTAGGAAACAATTCCTGGAAATAGCTGTAATACCCGTAGGTGATTGGTTATTGAACAATTGCACCATTTCGCAGGTAAAAAAACATTTCATACGTTTAGGGCCAATAACGGGTTAATATTTTTTCGTTACGACTTAGGCTAAAAAGTTTTGATAAATAAAGGACTCATACCATGTACAATTAATGAGAATACGTATTTAAATTTTTCACATACAAAAATAACTCAATTAAATGTTACTTTATTTTTAAATAACTATGACGTACCGATGCCATCGCCATTGCCGACTGTACGAAAATTATGCTTTAAACATGAAGGTGGCTGATCCACCAACAAGAAGTTGGTCAGTCCGGAATAGAAAATAATTCAAAATAATAGTGATCCCCCTGGTGGATCACCACTAGGAGGATCAGACCGGAATAAACCTCAATTCGACTGTATTTTTGTATCTATGTTACCTCATATCTCAGTCATTTGTCGACCGATTCGAAATATTTTTTTGCCTACTTAGAGGGTACACCTTCTAGTTGGTCCCAATTTGGGATCTGATGATGGAATCTTGGTGTAATTGAGGGACACCCTCAAATATTATAGGCACATAAAGTGTTTTTTTACTAGAATCTAAATGTTGACATATCGTTACGTCTGGTAGTCAATAACTTGTGGAGCTGAGCTGATGGTGGAACTCCTTAACGCTTAGGAGTTCAGTAATAATAATGACAAAACTTATGATATGTAATTTGTAGCTTCTTAAAGAACAGAGTCATAAGGTGCAACTCCCCTCCCCCCTCTAATGTAATCACTAGAAATTAAGAAATAAAATAACCTTTAAAAAAGGATAAAACCGACTTCAAGCACTAACTTGAGTGTACTTGGAGTAGCACACGGGCGAGAGACAACTCCCCTGTGGGACTCCTGCTAGGATCGGCCGTTCAGTAGAAATGGCGTCTTCCACTGCCACTTGGAAGCGCCGGTCTTGGAGGAACGACCGCACCAGCTTTACTAATCGTCGGGGCGCAGAGGTGTTAGCTATTTTGGACAGCAGTCCTTCATGTCAGACGCGTTCGAACGCCTTCCCCATATCAAGGAATACTCCGACGGAGTGCTCCTTTCGGTTCTGGGCGGCCGCCAGTTGGTGAAGGACGCGGGCTAGCTGTTGGGTGGTGGAGTACTCGGCTCTGAAGCCGAATTGCTCTTCTCTGGGCTCAATGTGTGTGTGTGGAAGGAGATGAGGAAGCAGCAGTTTCTCTAGCACCTTCGAAACTGTGGGCAGCAGTGTTATGGGCCGATAACTATCGGCTCGCAGAACATCTTTTCCAGGCTTGGGAATCATGATGACTCGTCCCAGTTTCCAGCACTGTGGAAAGTGGCCAAATCTCAGGGCTCCGTTGAAGACTCTAGTCAGCGTCGCGACTGAGCGCGGGGGAAGGTGACGTAGAGCCTCGTTGGGGATGCGATCTGGGCCTGGGGCTTTCCTCAGCGGAGTCTTCAGCAGTGCCTTCCGAATCTGTCCCGGTGTGAGGACAATGGGGTCTTCATGGCTTTGGACGTCATGGCCAAAGTAGTTTTCGAGGAAGTCCATGACCGTCTTCTCGTGGCAGGCGTTTACTGTCGGATTCGGCTGGAACTGGGTTTCTAGATGGTCTGCGAATATCTCGGCTCTGTCTGCGGCCGCGAACTTCTTCGTCCCATGTTGGTCTTTGAGGGGGCGTGTGGGCGGGCGGCTGCCCGTGAATCGCCGACAAAGTCTATGGACTTTGTTCCAGTCCTCGCTGGCGTCATCGACCTCTCGCAGCCAGGTGTTTTCAGTTTCTGTCGCCAGAAGCTTGGACACCTCGTCGGCTATGCGGTTGAGGCGAGACTTCAGAGCGGGACAGCGGGAATTCATCCATGCTCTTCTGAGCCTCCTTTTTTCCTCTACCTTCCTCTTGATAGAGGATGGGATGTTCGCGGCGTTTGCTCTGCCTGTGGCTGCTTCCTCTGCTGCGGTTAATGCGTTCGTGGCGCACACGGTGAACTGCTCTGCGAGGAGATCGACTTCCTCCGCTCTGGTAACGGGGAAGGATGGAGAGTGTTCTGCCATGTGTGCGGCGTAGGTTTGCCAGTTGTATCTCCTGCGGTCCGGGGGGGTAGTCCGGGTCGGATCAGGAGCATATTTAATGAGCAGCGGCTGGTGGTCTGAGTTGAGATGGTAGTCCAGGACATCTACCGTCAGGGTGTAGGTCAGTCCTTGAGTAACCACCAAATCGATGACATCCGGTAGTGCGTTGGCTTGGTAGGGGTAGTGCGTGGGCGTCTCTGGGCCGACAATGCTGTATCCTTTTCTCTCGGCGTCGTCAAACAGCCGAGTCCCGTCGGGACAGTTCCTTGTGGAGTTCCATGCTGAGTGTTTACAGTTAAAGTCGCCTGCAATAATGGCGGATGTACTGCCCAGGATGGTGTGGATATCCTCGGTATCGAGGCGTGAGTTTGGCGGCTTATAAAAAGTAAACACTCTGCACGGTTATACGGTTATATAATTTTTTTAGTGTATTAAAAAGCGTTTTTTTATATTTATATTGCAACAGCGAGCAGCTGGCGGCGCTGAGCGCGAGCGCGGCGCATGCGTGACTCAGTACTTACGCGTATATTAGTGTTAAGAATCGAAGCTTGCGTGAATTGGTTCAACTTTCGCCTGGCAACATTATCATCTCGTTTAAAAAAAAGATTCAATTTTGTCCCGTCATTTTTTTCGTCTCGAACGTATCGTATCGTCTGTCGGCGCGGTATCGCGCAATTGTCGTTTATTTTAAATTATCGTGTCGTTATTTGGTTAAGACCAAAGATTGTGTCGCATAAATCACGTAAATAAGAAGAGAAGGCTGATCCGTTGAAGGAGGTGCTGATTTGCTGTGTGTCGGTAACATTGCTGGTAAAGGTATCCTGTATCTGAAGTGAGTTCGAATGATCCAAGGGTCTAGGTGCCTGCCCCAGCCACTTCTACCGAAATCTGCGTCAAGAACTGCAGACAAGCAAGGTGAGTGCTTCTGATTTTAGCCTATCTCTATTCGCTTCTTATATTTCGTGTATTTATTAGTTATTAAGAAAATTATATTAAATACAGTCCATTAAACCCCCTATTCAATTAGTTTTAGTGGCGAGCGACAGTATTCATAATTAAACACAGATTTTTTAACATGTCTTTCCTAATTTGTAATGATATAAAACCTACGGATAGAACTGGAAGACCAGCTTAATTGACAGTCTCTGTTTGTTTACAATTCTTTAGGCTCACTTGATACTGTTTGTTTTCGAGGCACTCTGCACGAAACACATTAATCTATAATAATATTACAAATTTGAAAGGTTTGTTTGTATGAACGCGTTTATATAGACTTAAAAGAGCAGAGCAATGATGAAAAATGTTCCAAAAAAGGGGCGGAAATATTTCTTTCGTTATCTTATTTTATGTAAACAATATA
This sequence comes from Pyrausta purpuralis, assembly GCA_963924145.1. Lineage (NCBI taxonomy): Eukaryota > Metazoa > Arthropoda > Insecta > Lepidoptera > Crambidae > Pyrausta > Pyrausta purpuralis. Next base: position 24,504,969 of record OZ001655.1, read on the forward strand.
AAATTATGTAGCTATAAAAGTTTTACAATAAAGTCCGCGACAGGCGACAGCATAATGTCTATCTGATATGGGGGCAATTATCGCGGCGAGCGAACTCTTTTTCGTTTCGTAATTCGATTTGACCGTTTTACTTACAAAATCAAGTAAAATGTCTACACTTATAAAAACTAGCGCACGAACGAAATCTAAATAAATGAGAAATCATGACCGACTGAGATATCAAAAAATATTGTTTTCTTCGACGAATAAAATTCGATCGGTAAACTTTTTTCGTATACGTATTGCACGAAAATTGGTCCCATGGTTTCTAAACTACAAACTTAAATGTTTATAAATTTGTAAGAAAATAATATACTATACTACCTATTTTCAGATGTGTTTTGATGCACATGGGAATGTAATAAAAAAATCCTTTACATCATTTGATTTCAGTTAAATAATATCTTTGCTTTCACAGTGTTGAAATAACTCTGCATGAAAATAATACTCGCAGCTTAAAAAAAAACTCGCGCTTGCGTTAACCGCTATGGTTTCTGGCCTCATACTACCATTGAAAATGGTATTTTTGACGTTAAAATATTTTACGGAAAATCCGAAATTTACGCAGGCGACTGCTAGCTTTATTATTATAAGTTACTGGCGGTCCCCCCGACTGCGTCCGCGCGTTTTGAGTTTGCTCCCTTCCCTGCCGTCGCAACGTATAGTATTATAGCCTGCCTCAATAATTATGTTGTCAAACCTCGAGATGAAGTTCAACTCTAGTATCATACATACCTTTCGCTTCTTTCATGTACGAAGCTTAAGCCCTAATATTTTATAATGTAGTTATGTGGGCCGATCCCGGCGGCACTGCAATGCCGGGCCGACCCGTGACGGGAGTGGATCGAGCCCCGAACATCCCGTCGATTTACAAAAATCAGTTTAATATACTGGTCCCTCGGTGAGGGAACTTTCAGATATTAAGCTGAAAAGAACAGATACTACACTTTGATCTTAGCCAAAAGGCCGAGAAGCGATGGCTAATTCACAATCGGTAGTCGCACAACCTTGGTAGAGGTCGGGGAAACCGTTCGGGGCAATGGCCCCCTTCGGTAGGTTCTGGCGCTGTCCGTGGCTACGGACAGGTCATTGGGTTGGGGGAAACGTTTCCGTCTCACGTCCTGGGTTGGGTTGGCGCTGGCGAGCTTTTCAGCTACAAGCCAGCGTCGTGGTCAGTTTGGTGGGGTGTCGTGTCCGGGTGGTCATCGACCATCGGCGAGGCTTGCGCCTGCAAGCCGATAGTCGGGTTGGTCTCGTTAGTGCTATCTTCATCAGCGACGATGAGGTCTCGTGGGAACGCTCGGTGGGAGGTCGAGCCATGGTCTGGGGGCCTCGAGTGATACGGGGCGATGTTCCTCAAATGCGGGTGACGGGATCCCTCCGCTCTTCGGAACATGCGCTCGGCGAGGTGTTTGACAAAGTCATCCACGGCTTCGATCTTGAGGTCTCTCCGCAAGACATCATTTCTGACGTAGCGGGGGGCAGCAGCAACGGTCCTCAGTGTCAGCGATTGCTGGGCTTCTATTCTCCTACGTAGGTGCCGGTTGGTAAGTGAGTACCACGCTGGTGCAGCGTAGGTGAGGCGGGTACGGACGTAGGCTTTGTAGACGCCCAGCTTCGCTCTGATGGGAAGGTTGGACGACAAGATGGGTCTCAGCTTGGCTCTCGCTACCCTCGTGGTGTTGATGAGAGCCTTAACGTGTGGAGTCATTTTCAGCAGGCGGTCTATGGTCACCCCCAGGTATTTTACCGTGGGGGTCCATGGGATGGACTCACCTCGGAGTTTAAGCTGGGGCGGCATAATTCTCCTGTTGCTGACCAGGATGGCTTGGGTCTTCTTTGGGTTAGCTGAGAGCTTCCAATCGTCCAAACACTGCGGTAACAAGTCCAAGGTGCGCTGGATTTTTATCGCAGCGTGGTAGAGCTTTATCGAGGAAGCCACGTAGGCCGCATCATCAGCGTACAGCGCAAGCGTGACTTCTTCCCCTACAGGTATGTCGTCCGTGTACTTGGAGTAGCACACGGGCGAGAGACAACTCCCCTGTGGGACTCCTGCTAGGATCGGCCGTACAGTTGAAATGGCGTCTTCCACTGCCACTTGGAAGCGCCGGTCTTGGAGGAACGACCGTACCAGCTTTACTAATCGTCGGGGCGCAGAGGTGTTAGCTACTTTGAACAGCAGTCCTTCATGCCAGACGCGGTCGAACGCCTTCTCCATATCAAGGAATACTCCGACGGAGTGCTCCTTTCGGTTCTGGGCGGCCGCCAGTTGGTGAAGGACGCGGGCTAGCTGTTGGGTGGTGGAGTGCTCGGCTCTGAAGCCGAATTGCTCTTCTCTGGGCTCAATGTGTGTGTGTGGAAGGAGATGAGGAAGCAGCAGTTTCTCTAGCACCTTCGAAACTGTGGGCAGCAGTGTTATGGGCCGATAACTATCGGCTCGCAGAACATCTTTTCCAGGCTTGGGAATCATGATGACTCGTCCCAGTTTCCAGCACTGTGGGAAGTGGCCAAATCTCAGGGCTCCGTTGAAGACTCTAGTCAGCGTCGCGACTGAGCGCGGGGGAAGGTGACGTAGAGCCTCGTTGGGGATGCGATCTGGGCCTGGAGCTTTTCTCAGCGGAGTCTTCAGCAGTGCCTTCCGAATCTGTCCCGGTGTGAGGACAATGGGGTCTTCATGGCTTTGGACGTCATGACCAAAGTAGTCTTCGAGGAAGTCCATGACCGTCTTCTCGTGGCAGGCGTTTACTGTCGGATTCGGCTGGAACTGGGTTTCTAAATGGTCTGCGAATATCTCGGCTCTGTCTGCGGCCGCGAACTTCTTCGTCCCATGTTGGTCTTTGAGGGGGCGTGTGGGCGGGCGGCTGCCCGTGAATCGCCGACAAAGTCTATGGACTTTGTTCCAGTCCTCGCTGGCGTCATCGACCTCTCGCAGCCAGGTGTTTTCAGTTTCTGTCGCCAGAAGCTTGGACACCTCGTCGGCTATGCGGTTGAGGCGAGACTTCAGAGCGGGACAGCGGGAATTCATCCATGCTCTTCTGAGCCTCCTTTTTTCCTCTATCTTCCTCTTGATGGAGGATGGGATGTTCGCGGCGTTTGCTCTGCCTGTGGCTGCTTCCTCTGCTGCGGTTAATGCGTTCGTGGCGCACACGGTGAACTGCTCTGCGAGGAGGTCGACTTCCTCCGCTCTGGTAACGGGGAAGGATGGAGAGTGTTCTGCCATGTGTGCGGCGAAGGTTTGCCAGTTGTATCTCCGGCGGTCCGGGGGGGTAGTCCGGGTCGGATCAGGAGCATATTTAATGAGCAGCGGCTGGTGGTCTGAGTTGAGATGGTAGTCCAGGACATCTACCGTCAGGGTGTAGGTCAGTCCTTGAGTAACCACCAAATCGATGACATCCGGTAGTGCGTTGGCTTGGTAGGGGTAGTGCGTGGGCGTCTCTGGGCCGACAACGCTGTAGCCATTACTCTCGGCGTCGTCAAACAGCCGAGTCCCGTCGGGACAGTTCCTTGTGGAGTTCCATGCTGAGTGTTTACAGTTAAAGTCGCCTGCAATAATGGCGGATGTACTGCCCAGGATGGTGTTGATATCCTCGGTATCGAGGCGTGAGTTTAGCGGCTTATAAAAAGTAAACACTCTGCACGGTCTTGAGTCCAGGAAGATCTCAATCCCGAGTGCTGTTGAAGACTGCAAGATGGTCTGCGGGAGAATTTGGTGCACTACGTTGCGTCGCACTAGGATAGCTAGACCCCTGTACGCTATTCCTAGTGGGGATGTCTCGTCAGCTCTGTATGTGGCGTAGCCCGCGAAGCCACATCTCTTTCCGCTGCTCAGGTGGGTTTCTTGTAGGAGAGCGATGTCAATCTCCTGTTCTTTTAGTAACACCTTAAGGAGTTCTTGCTTGTTGCTGGAGATGCCATTGGCATTCCAGGACATCAATCTCAGGGGAGGACTGCTACACATCGCTGTAGAGATCGGCCAGCCCTCTTAAGATGATCGGGACAGGGTTCTGCCCGATCTGTATGGCCTCTAAGACTGCGTGAAGGATTTTCACGCAGCTTGCGATGGTCTGCTCTGTCCGCTTTTGTGCACCATCCAGCCTTACCTGCGGTCCCCGGTTGGGGGCGGCGGTTTTGACTGGTGCCGGCGCAGCCACGGATGGCGGTGGTAGTATAGGCCTGTCCTCCTCCTGCTCCTCTACCCCGCGGCGTCGCTTACGACGTCGCTTGCTCCTACCTTGCGATGCAGGGGGATTTGCCGCGGCCATCAGGGAGAATTGTGCGTTCTCCTCCTCAGCGACGAGATTCTGAGTTGGCCGTCTTGTAGTGCGCGCGACTGTGGAGGCCCGTTTACTCCTCAGTTCCCTGAGGAATACGGGGCACTTGGCGTTATTTGCGGTGTGCGCATCACCGCAGTTGGCGCATGTCGGTGGCTCTTCGAGCGGCCGCGGGCAATCCCTGGCGGAATGTTCCTCGCCGCATCGCACGCATGCCAGGGCACGGTGGCAGTTTTGCGACGAGTGCCTAAAGGTCTGGCAGCGGTGGCACTGTGCTGGCCACTTCTTGCCCCTCCAGGCTTCAATTCGGACTCCTGGCATGCACAGGAGCTCCAAGACCTCGTATATAGAAGGTGTCAAGTCCGGTGTGCGTCGGAGTTGGGCGAAAAATATGCACCCCGGTCTCCCCTTACGCGCGCTGATCTTTCGTACGTATTCAGGCACGAAATTCAGTGCTGTGAGGGCCTCCTCAATGTCTCCTGGCTCTGTGTTCTCGGGTAGGCCTCTGATGGCCACCTTGAGACTCTGCTCCGCTGGTAGCGAGTAGCAGAACCAGGAGATATTTTCTGTCTTCTCCAGGTCGGTCAGGTACCTCTGCACCGTGCGGTACTCGTCCTCGTTCCTGGGGAGAAATCTGATTCCCTTACCAAAGGGCCTCGCGTTCGGTGGTCGCTTGAGGAGCTGCTTCAGCTCCTTGAAATGGCGTGCCCAATCAGGCAGGCGCTCCACGATGAGGGGTGGGTACCTCCGCTGTGAAGGGGCCGTGCGAGAAGGAGAGGTGGCAGGTGGTGTGGCAGGTTGCTCTGTCGTAGGTGGTGTAGTTTGTGTATCCATTGGTGACAGGTCTAGCCTAGGCAGCGACAGTGTCCGGTCTTCAGCCGAGGGATGGCTAATTTACGCCGGCCCAGGAAAGTCATTCTCCGGAAAAATACTAACGAGCCGCGAGGCAACAGCGAGCAGCGACATCTACTGGAGTCGCTATGACTTGTTACGCGTGTTTCTTGTTTGACATGAAACTTGTTTGTGCGCCATCTAGCGCTAACGTTTAGAACTATGTACCTGTGATTTCTATTGCGTGATGTCTGGCATACGCCAAATGTAGAGTATGACAGTTCTCGAGCTCTACCATTTTGTTATAAGGCAGAATATTATTTAGGATAGGAAATGTAAAAAATGAAACATTATGCGTGCGTAGTTAATTTAAGTCAATTTTCTTATTTTATAGTGCATTATATATTATTACGCTTTTAACTTACTTAGCTATTAACTTTCATAAACCATTAAAAATATTTAAAAGTTTTTAAACCCCAACTATTTTTTTTTCTCAATCTATAGATACCATAAAATTAATGGGATAATAATTTTATGATAAATACTCGAAAACACTAATAATATGCCTCAGCGTCTTTAGAGCGCCACTTGATTGTTTTAGGGGAAAGCTATGTCTACACATCCGTTCCTATTTAGTATTGAAATTTAGAATGTTTCTACGTGTAAGTAATTAATGTATAAGATAAAAAGTGTCGTAATTGATTGGTATGATACGATAGGATTCATTTCATATCTCGATTACCGACTGTGGATTAAATAAATAATATTATGTGATGATGACTGCCGCTTCTTGCTTGACACAAAATGTTTACGACACATAAAGCTGCCTTTTGAGGTGTTATATCCCACAATATAAATCAATATGGCAATCCTTCTGAAAGGAGGGTTCCATTCAGAAGGTTTTCTTTCCCTGGGAAATATAATTTAAAAAAAAAACTTTATTGATCCACTTTAATTACAAGAGCATCAGTACATGGTACTACATCAACAACCAGTTATACACCATCGAACTAGGATTAAATAATAGTATAAAGTTTTATATTCCGGGCCGTTATATGTTTGCTAGCCGAACTAGAAGAAAAATTTGTTTTTTTTTATAAATATATACAGGGTGTTTTTGTACCAAACGTGCCAAATTAAAATGGATTTGTGCCCTTTTTGACCCAGTGATTTTTAATATCGTTTTTTCATGGTTTTTATATAAAAAAAAACGAAACTCTACATGCAAAACAAACAAAACAAAATGTACAGTTTTTATGCATGTTATATCGTTTATGTGTGTTCGGATATTTTTCATAATTATCTTAAAAAAATATTTACAAAAAGCACCAGATCAAAAATATTGAAAGGCACAAAATGTAAGCTTCCATTAAAAGCCATTTTCGTTTGGCACACGACGTACATAACAGCCTGTATAATTGTGTCTAGTAAGATTGATGCCATTGTGACAACTTTTTGTTTTTCAAATCCTTTGTCAAGTCAACGAAGTTGTGATGAAAAGGCGATGGTTGCTTGTAAAAAGAAGAAAGAAAAAGAAAGGATGAAATTACACTTCAGAGTGAAGGACACATCCATAATAATATTTCATGGGTAAGTTGGACAGCAAGGTTGACATCATTACTTCATCATATTGTATATAGGAGATCTGGGGGGACAGCGCGTACGCAGTCCCCACTACCAAAAATTACGCATCCGAGTTATCCACATTAGGGATAATCGCAGGGGTCAACCTCACCGCAGTGCAATGGAGAGGCCTCGCCCTGGGGGAACCGCCTTCCTGATCACGGTGTCCCCTATGCCAGGTAAGTATGCTTTCTTTAACTCCTGCTTGGGTAGTCATTCTCCGGAAAATCGCTAAAATATCGCAAACTAAGGGCAAACAGAGACACCTATCGGCAGCTTTCACAAACTCCATCTCTACCCAGCTTTTCAAAATAAGGTATCTATTGCTATCAAAAACAGGTACTCTTGTTGCGTTTATCGTTTATTTGAGGCTTGTTGAAATAAATTAAGATTTTAATTGCTCATCACCATTGTACAGGAGTAAAATAAAAACATACATTACATAATATTAAAACATAAGACTAGCTCTACATTTCCCAAAATATAAGAGAATGAACGCGTTGATAACTTTCTTTAATAAAAAATAGGTCATTGTTATTCAAATTATGATCGTTATTTGCTGTAGTATTTTCAAAGGTTTTTATTTTACGATAAAAGTACGTACGTAGGCCAATGTGGAGCTAAAAACACCACGCCACCTCAAATGTAGCGCAAACTGCGCGAACTTCTATGACGCTACAACGAAAACGTGATCCTCGATTGCTAGTTACAAGCACGTTTAAAGTGATATTATTCTTTTTTGGGAAGATAGCAACTCTACAGTGCGCTGCACGGGACGTTAGGAAATAAGTTCTTAAAAGATACACGAGATGTCTCTGTACTAATAAAAGCGATAACTGCTGTGGTAGTAGTTTCAATTGGTAGGCGATGTAAGCGCTACTACTAGATAACTTACATTGGTTTGATGCGCTCTACGTTGTAATCATTTTAAGCTTTAACAATATTACAATAAAATAAATATACTTGTGGTAATGTTGCGGCTGCGGGATTGAACTATTTATAAGGTAAAATAATTTTATTTCTAAGGCAGAGTATTTTTAACTGAGATAAATTGCATAATTTAATCAAAATTTGAATAAACGTACAAGATAATCAGTTTGTGTTTTATTACTGAATATTCGATAGGTGCACTGTATTTAACAGACTTATTAACTAATATTGAATTATTATTTTCTGTTTAATAATTAATTAGTTAGTTTCATACTTACACAGATCGAGCTTCAAAAAGAGGGAGAAAGTATGAGAAATAAAAAAAAAACATTAGCAACTCCGCCTTTAATTTTCATTTCGTTTTTTACGGAATAATGAACGAAAAAGTTTTTTTAAAAATAAATAATGTCGGTTACTGTCACTTTCAAATGATGCCATTTATCTTTCGATAAAAGATATCAACGCATTTAAACAGATTTTATTCTTGAATTATGTAGAGTCACAACAACTCTTTATACAATTGAATTAATGAATCATAGTAATTCAATTCTATTGTGTCCATTTTCTGTGCATGATTTTTTTTAAATTTACATCGTCTTTTAGAGCTTTTAAAAGTTGAAACAAGTTGGGTCGCTTTTGCAGAGTACTATTGAGTTTTTTGTGCCAACATTCCACAGCATTGGTTGTGCGGTGCCGTTGATTGTGTGCACACCAAACTTCGACGAAACTTTCATCTTCTAGCCACTGCGTCACCATAAAATCGTTTAATTCTTGAATCTCTTTAGATTCAGGACTGTCTTCCATCACGTAGCACCACCCGTCTGAGATTAATTCTCTAGGTATTAATGGCAGCAGAGCTGAGAGCGCTACATGTTTCGTTCTTCCACACATTGTGTGAGAAATGGAAGTAACATTCATGGCCACTTGTTCATAATCTGTTATATATTTCAACGGTTCTCAATCTGGAATATGGCTCTTTAACAGTTGAAAAAGTTCCATGTTTGCTCCTCATTGCTTCCGAGATCGCCATGAATTGTATAAAGCTGAATAAATGGCCTAGGACAGCTCTCGAAAGTTCCATCACTCAAATAAACCTTGATATGTTTAATATGTTCCAGAGTTTCCCTATCAGCAAAAACTATAATTCGAATATTGGAAGACTTATTAAAGTAGTCGACCATAACATATTCCTTGAACTGCATAGGAATTGTCACTTCTTCAGGAGAATTGCATTGTATTTTCGATACTCCGGCTTCTTTGTTTCTGGCATCATACAATGACGATTTAATGCTTACGAAAGTTGGCAGTTTCTTTATAAGATTCAATCCTGCATTGTTGAAATCTGACTTAAAATCGTTGTAAATGCTGGGTATTGGAGAAAAATTAGAAGACAATACCTTTTCTCGGCATTCATGTAACTTTTGAGCCATCAAGTTTTCAATCTCGTTGGGCTCGCACTGATGATTTGTTTCTTTTATAATCTTGTTTTCCTAATAAAACAGAAACTTCAAGTTAGATTCCAAATTATGCAAAAAACAAACAGAATACTGCATAAAATGTCAGTGAAATATTGTAAGTGACTATGAAGTTGGTATGCACGAACCTTTATAATAATATATGCATGAATTATGGTGAACTAAATAAATAACTCTGTCTTTCTACACAAATTTTAAACTTTTTAATAATGAATATAATGTATCTAATATGCATTTGTGAATATAGACAGAATTCAAGAAATCTATGCCAAACACATTTACTTATTAATTAATCATTTAATATTAAAACCTTACCTCATTCGTTATAACGCACTTCACCATGTAACTTTATAAAATAACGACTAATAAATGAAAAGATAATCCTTTTCTCGAGGTCAACTAGCTTTAAGTAGGAAACAATTCCTGGAAATAGCCGTAATACCCGTAGGTGATTGGTTATTGAACAATTGCACCATTTCGCAGGTAAAAAAACATTTCATACGTTTAGGACCAATAACGGGTTAATATTTTTTCGTTACGACTTAGGCTAAAAAGTTTTGATAAATAAAGGACTCATACCATGTACAATTAATGAGAATACGTATTTAAATTTTTCACATACAAAAATAACTCAATTAAATGTTACTTTATTTTTAAATAACTATGACGTACCGATGCCATCGCCATTGCCGACTGTACGAAAATTATGCTTTAAACAAGAAGGTGGCTGATCCACCAACAAGAAGTTGGTCAGTCCGGAATAGAAAATAATTCAAAATAATAGTGATCCCCCTGGTGGATCACCACTAGGAGGATCAGACCGGAATAAACCTCAATTCGACTGTATTTTTGTATCTATGTTACCTCATATCTCAGTCATTTGTCGACCGATTCGAAATATTTTTTTGCCTACTTAGAGAGTACACCTTCTAGTTGGTCCCAATTTGGGATCTGATGATGGAATCTTGGTGTAATTGAGGGACACCCTCAAATATTATAGGCACATAAAGTGTTTTTTTACTAGAATCTAAATGTTGACATATCGTTACGTCTGGTAGTCAATAACTTGTGGAGCTGAGCTGATGGTGGAACTCCTTAACGCTTAGGAGTTCAGTAATAATAATGACAAAACTTATGATATGTAATTTGTAGCTTCTTAAAGAACAGAGTCATAAGGTGCAACTCCCCTCCCCCCTCTAATGTAATCACTAGAAATTAAGAAATAAAATAACCTTTAAAAAAGGATAAAACCGACTTCAAGCACTAACTTGAGTGTACTTGGAGTAGCACACGGGCGAGAGACAACTCCCCTGTGGGACTCCTGCTAGGATCGGCCGTTCAGTAGAAATGGCGTCTTCCACTGCCACTTGGAAGCGCCGGTCTTGGAGGAACGACCGCACCAGCTTTACTAATCGTCGGGGCGCAGAGGTGTTAGCTATTTTGGACAGCAGTCCTTCATGTCAGACGCGGTCGAACGCCTTCCCCATATCAAGGAATACTCCGACGGAGTGCTCCTTTCGGTTCTGGGCGGCCGCCAGTTGGTGAAGGACGCGGGCTAGCTGTTGGGTGGTGGAGTACTCGGCTCTGAAGCCGAATTGCTCTTCTCTGGGCTCAATGTGTGTGTGTGGAAGGAGATGAGGAAGCAGCAGTTTCTCTAGCACATTCGAAACTGTGGGCAGCAGTGTTATGGGCCGATAACTATCGGCTCGCAGAACATCTTTTCCAGGCTTGGGAATCATGATGACTCGTCCCAGTTTCCAGCACTGTGGAAAGTGGCCAAATCTCAGGGCTCCGTTGAAGACTCTAGTCAGCGTCGCGACTGAGCGCGGGGGAAGGTGACGTAGAGCCTCGTTGGGGATGCGATCTGGGCCTGGGGCTTTCCTCAGCGGAGTCTTCAGCAGTGCCTTCCGAATCTGTCCCGGTGTGAGGACAATGGGGTCTTCATGGCTTTGGACGTCATGGCCAAAGTAGTTTTCGAGGAAGTCCATGACCGTCTTCTCGTGGCAGGCGTTTACTGTCGGATTCGGCTGGAACTGGGTTTCTAGATGGTCTGCGAATATCTCGGCTCTGTCTGCGGCCGCGAACTTCTTCGTCCCATGTTGGTCTTTGAGGGGGCGTGTGGGCGGGCGGCTGCCCGTGAATCGCCGACAAAGTCTATGGACTTTGTTCCAGTCCTCGCTGGCGTCATCGACCTCTCGCAGCCAGGTGTTTTCAGTTTCTGTCGCCAGAAGCTTGGACACCTCGTCGGCTATGCGGTTGAGGCGAGACTTCAGAGCGGGACAGCGGGAATTCATCCATGCTCTTCTGAGCCTCCTTTTTTCCTCTATCTTCCTCTTGATAGAGGATGGGATGTTCGCGGCGTTTGCTCTGCCTGTGGCTGCTTCCTCTGCTGCGGTTAATGCGTTCGTGGCGCACACGGTGAACTGCTCTGCGAGGAGATCGACTTCCTCCGCTCTGGTAACGGGGAAGGATGGAGAGTGTTCTGCCATGTGTGCGGCGTAGGTTTGCCAGTTGTATCTCCTGCGGTCCGGGGGGGTAGTCCGGGTCGGATCAGGAGCATATTTAATGAGCAGCGGCTGGTGGTCTGAGTTGAGATGGTAGTCCAGGACATCTACCGTCAGGGTGTAGGTCAGTCCTTGAGTAACCACCAAATCGATGACATCCGGTAGTGCGTTGGCTTGGTAGGGGTAGTGCGTGGGCGTCTCTGGGCCGACAACGCTGTAGCCATTACTCTCGGCGTCGTCAAACAGCCGAGTCCCGTCGGGACAGTTCCTTGTGGAGTTCCATGCTGAGTGTTTACAGTTAAAGTCGCCTGCAATAATGGCGGATGTACTGCCCAGGATGGTGTGGATATCCTCGGTATCGAGGCGTGAGTTTGGCGGCTTATAAAAAGTAAACACTCTGCACGGTTATACGGTTATATATTTTTTTTAGTGTATTAAAAAGCGTTTTTTTATATTTATATTGCAACAGCGAGCAGCTGGCGGCGCTGAGCGCGAGCGCGGCGCATGCGTGACTCAGTACTTACGCGTATATTAGTGTTAAGAAACGAAGCTTGCGTGAATTGGTTCAACTTTCGCCTGGCAACATTATCATCTCGTTTAAAAAAAAGATTCAATTTTGTCCCGTCATTTTTTTCGTCTCGAACGTATCGTATCGTCTGTCGGCGCGGTATCGCGCAATTGTCGTTTATTTTGAATTATCGTGTCGTTATTTGGTTAAGACCAAAGATTGTGTCGCATAAATCACGTAAATAAGAAGAGAAGGCTGATCCGTTGAAGGAGGTGCTGATTTGCTGTGTGTCGGTAACATTGCTGGTAAAGGTATCCTGTATCTGAGGTGAGTTCGAATGATCCAAGGGTCTAGGTGCCTGCCCCAGCCACTTGTACCGAAATCTGCGTCAAGAACTGCAGACAAGCAAGGTGAGTGCTTCTGATTTTAGCCTATCTCTATTCGCGTCTTATATTTCGTGTATTTATTAGTTATTAAGAAAATTATATTAAATACAGTCCATTAAACCCCCTATTCAATTAGTTTTAGTGGGGAGCGACAGTATTCATAATTAAACACAGATTTTTTAACATGTCTTTCCTTAATTTGTAATGATATAAAACCTACGGATAGAACTGGAAGACCAGCTTAACTGACAGTCTCTGTTTGTTTACAATTCTTTAGGCTCACTTGATACTGTTTGTTTTCGAGGCACTCTGCACGAAACACATTAATCTATAATAATATTACAAATTTGAAAGGTTTGTTTGTATGAACGCGTTTATATAGACTTAAAAGAGCAGAGCAATGATGAAAAATGTTCCAAAAAAGGGGCGGAAATATTTCTTTCGTTATCTTATTTTATGTAAACAATATAAAATTATGTAGCTATAAAAGTTTTACAATAAAGTCCGCGACAGGCGACAGCATAATGTCTATCTGATATGGGGGCAATTATCGCGGCGAGCGAACTCTTTTTCGTTTCGTAATTCGATTTGACCGTTTTACTTACAAAATCAAGTAAAATGTCTACACTTATAAAAACTAGCGCACGAACGAAATCTAAATAAATGAGAAATCATGACCGACTGAGATATCAAAAAATATTGTTTTCTTCGACGAATAAAATTCGATCGGTAAACTTTTTTCGTATACGTATTGCACGAAAATTGGTCCCATGGTTTCTAAACTACAAACTTAAATGTTTATAAATTTGTAAGAAAATAATATACTATACTACCTATTTTCAGATGTGTTTTGATGCACATGGGAATGTAATAAAAAAATCCTTTACATCATTTGATTTCAGTTAAATAATATCTTTGCTTTCACAGTGTTGAAATAACTCTGCATGAAAATAATACTCGCAGCTTAAAAAAAAACTCGCGCTTGCGTTAACCGCTATGGTTTCTGGCCTCATACTACCATTGAAAATGGTATTTTTGACGTTAAAATATTTTACGGAAAATCCGAAATTTACGCAGGCGACTGCTAGCTTTATTATTATAAGTTACTGGCGGTCCCCCCGACTGCGTCCGCGCGTTTTGAGTTTGCTCCCTTCCCTGCCGTCGCAACGTATAGTATTATAGCCTGCCTCAATAATTATGTTGTCAAACCTCGAGATGAAGTTCAACTCTAGTATCATACATACCTTTCGCTTCTTTCATGTACGAAGCTTAAGCCCTAATATTTTATAATGTAGTTATGTGGGCCGATCCCGGCGGCACTGCAATGCCGGGCCGACCCGTGACGGGAGTGGAGCGAGCCCCGAACATCCCGTCGATTTACAAAAATCAGTTTAATATACTGGTCCCTCGGTGAGGGAACTTTCAGATATTAAGCTGAAAAGAACAGATACTACACTTTGATCTTAGCCAAAAGGCCGAGAAGCGATGGCTAATTCACAATCGGTAGTCGCACAACCTTGGTAGAGGTCGGGGAAACCGTTCGGGGCAATGGCCCCCTTCGGTAGGTTCTGGCGCTGTCCGTGGCTACGGACAGGTCATTGGGTTGGGGGAAACGTTTCCGTCTCACGTCCTGGGTTGGGTTGGCGCTGGCGAGCTTTTCAGCTACAAGCCAGCGTCGTGGTCAGTTTGGTGGGGTGTCGTGTCCGGGTGGTCATCGACCATCGGCGAGGCTTGCGCCTGCAAGCCGATAGTCGGGTTGGTCTCGTTAGTGCTATCTTCATCAGCGACGATGAGGTCTCGTGGGAACGCTCGGTGGGAGGTCGAGCCATGGTCTGGGGGCCTCGAGTGATACGGGGCGATGTTCCTCAAATGCGGGTGACGGGATCCCTCCGCTCTTCGGAACATGCGCTCGGCGAGGTGTTTGACAAAGTCATCCACGGCTTCGATCTTGAGGTCTCTCCGCAAGACATCATTTCTGACGTAGCGGGGGGCAGCAGCAACGGTCCTCAGTGTCAGCGATTGCTGGGCTTCTATTCTCCTACGTAGGTGCCGGTTGGTAAGTGAGTACCACGCTGGTGCAGCGTAGGTGAGGCGGGTACGGACGTAGGCTTTGTAGACGCCCAGCTTCGCTCTGATGGGAAGGTTGGACGACAAGATGGGTCTCAGCTTGGCTCTCGCTACCCTCGTGGTGTTGATGAGAGCCTTAACGTGTGGAGTCATTTTCAGCAGGCGGTCTATGGTCACCCCCAGGTATTTTACCGTGGGGGTCCATGGGATGGACTCACCTCGGAGTTTAAGCTGGGGCGGCATAATTCTCCTGTTGCTGACCAGGATGGCTTGGGTCTTCTTTGGGTTAGCTGAGAGCTTCCAATCGTCCAACCACTGCGGTAACAAGTCCAAGGTGCGCTGGATTTTTATCGCAGCGTGGTAGAGCTTTATCGAGGAAGCCACGTAGGCCGCATCATCAGCGTACAGCGCAAGCGTGACTTCTTCCCCTACAGGTATGTCGTCCGTGTACTTGGAGTAGCACACGGGCGAGAGACAACTCCCCTGTGGGACTCCTGCTAGGATCGGCCGTACAGTTGAAATGGCGTCTTCCACTGCCACTTGGAAGCGCCGGTCTTGGAGGAACGACCGTACCAGCTTTACTAATCGTCGGGGCGCAGAGGTGTTAGCTACTTTGAACAGCAGTCCTTCATGCCAGACGCGGTCGAACGCCTTCTCCATATCAAGGAATACTCCGACGGAGTGCTCCTTTCGGTTCTGGGCGGCCGCCAGTTGGTGAAGGACGCGGGCTAGCTGTTGGGTGGTGGAGTGCTCGGCTCTGAAGCCGAATTGCTCTTCTCTGGGCTCAATGTGTGGAAGGAGATGAGGAAGCAGCAGTTTCTCTAGCACCTTCGAAACTGTGGGCAGCAGTGTTATGGGCCGATAACTATCGGCTCGCAGAACATCTTTTCCAGGCTTGGGAATCATGATGACTCGTCCCAGTTTCCAGCACTGTGGGAAGTGGCCAAATCTCAGGGCTCCGTTGAAGACTCTAGTCAGCGTCGCGACTGAGCGCGGGGGAAGGTGACGTAGAGCCTCGTTGGGGATGCGATCTGGGCCTGGAGCTTTTCTCAGCGGAGTCTTCAGCAGTGCCTTCCGAATCTGTCCCGGTGTGAGGACAATGGGGTCTTCATGGCTTTGGACGTCATGACCAAAGTAGTCTTCGAGGAAGTCCATGACCGTCTTCTCGTGGCAGGCGTTTACTGTCGGATTCGGCTGGAACTGGGTTTCTAAATGGTCTGCGAATATCTCGGCTCTGTCTGCGGCCGCGAACTTCTTCGTCCCATGTTGGTCTTTGAGGGGGCGTGTGGGCGGGCGGCTGCCCGTGAATCGCCGACAAAGTCTATGGACTTTGTTCCAGTCCTCGCTGGCGTCATCGACCTCTCGCAGCCAGGTGTTTTCAGTTTCTGTCGCCAGAAGCTTGGACACCTCGTCGGCTATGCGGTTGAGGCGAGACTTCAGAGCGGGACAGCGGGAATTCATCCATGCTCTTCTGAGCCTCCTTTTTTCCTCTATCTTCCTCTTGATGGAGGATGGGATGTTCGCGGCGTTTGCTCTGCCTGTGGCTGCTTCCTCTGCTGCGGTTAATGCGTTTTTGACTGGTGCCGGCGCAGCCACGGATGGCGGTGGTAGTATAGGCCTGTTCTCCTCCTGCTCCTCTACCCCGCGGCGTCGCTTACGACGTCGCTTGCTCCTACCTTGCGATGCAGGGGGATTTGCCGCGGCCATCAGGGAGAATTGTGCGTTCTCCTCCTCAGCGACGAGATTCTGAGTTGGCCGTCTTGTAGTGCGCGCGACTGTGGAGGCCCGTTTACTCCTCAGTTCCCTGAGGAATACGGGGCACTTGGCGTTATTTGCGTTGTGCGCATCACCGCAGTTGGCGCATGTCGGTGGCTCTTCGAGCGGCCGCGGGCAATCCCTGGCGGAATGTTCCTCGCCGCATCGCACGCATGCCAGGGCACGGTGGCAGTTTTGCGACGAGTGCCTAAAGGTCTGGCAGCGGTGGCACTGTGCTGGCCCCTTCTTGCCCCTCCAGGCTTCAATTCGGACTCCTGGCATGCACAGGAGCTCCGAGACCTCGTATATAGAAGGTGTCAAGTCCGGTGTGCGTCGGAGTTGGGCGAAAAATATGCACCCCGGTCTCCCCTTACGCGCGCTGATCTTTCGTACGTATTCAGGCACGAAATTCAGTGCTGTGAGGGCCTCCTCAATGTCTCCTGGCTCTGTGTTCTCGGGTAGGCCTCTGATGGCCACCTTGAGACTCTGCTCCGCTGGTAGCGAGTAGCAGAACCAGGAGATATTTTCTGTCTTCTCCAGGTCGGTCAGGTACCTCTGCACCGTGCGGTACTCGTCCTCGTTCCTGGGGAGAAATCTGATTCCCTTACCAAAGGGCCTCGCGTTCGGTGGTCGCTTGAGGAGCTGCTTCAGCTCCTTGAAATGGCGTGCCCAATCAGGCAGGCGCTCCACGATGAGGGGTGGGTACCTCCGCTGTGAAGGGGCCGTGCGAGAAGGAGAGGTGGCAGGTGGTGTGGCAGGTTGCTCTGTCGTAGGTGGTGTAGTTTGTGTATCCATTGGTGACAGGTCTAGCCTAGGCAGCGACAGTGTCCGGTCTTCAGCCGAGGGATGACTAATTTACGCCGGCCCAGGAAAGTCATTCTCCGGAAAAATACTAACGAGCCGCGAGGCAACAGCGAGCAGCGACATCTACTGGAGTCGCTATGACTTGTTACGCGTGTTTCTTGTTTGACATGAAACTTGTTTGTGCGCCATCTAGCGCTAACGTTTAGAACTATGTACCTGTGATTTCTATTGCGTGATGTCTGGTATACGCCAAATGTAGAGTATGACAGTTCTCGAGCTCTACCATTTTGTTATAAGGCAGAATATTATTTTAGGATAGGATTAGGATTAGGATAGGAAATGTAAAAAATGAAACATTGTACGGGCAAGGCCATCGTACATTCAACTTTATTTTCCGCTTACGTTGCGCCCTACTTTAGGCGCGCGATCGCTTGTATAATATTTTTATTTTAATTAGCTAGTACGTCAATAACTTTCTTACTATACACAACTCAAGGAAAGATTTGCCACCATAACTTTAACTGTAACTTTAACTACTTTATTAAACATAACTTTTCTTAACTACGGTGATCTTTTCTATTGTGCGTGCTCATCAACTTCAACTCAACTCAACCTTTAGTGTATGTAATCATACATTACTTCGAGCCGGATGAACGGGATCAACACCAAGCTCTTCATCTGCCATCGTCAACTACGTGCCAGATCGACGAGCTAACTGGATTCAACGAGTCAACTAATCGAAGGCTAACTAACTTCTACGAAAACTATCAGCATGCTGGAACTACAACAACAGTGCTTTAACAACATCAAAACTCTTTGTTCTAACTACAAGAAAGATAGTTCAACTAGAAAAAACGAGGACTATTTAATTAAACGGCTGGAGTCACTCGAAGCTCAATGGAACGACTTCGAAGAACGGCACCAACAGTTACTTGAAACTTATGAAGATAAAACTATCAACTACTTCACTGAGAACATCTATGAAAACACCAAACAACTTTATGAAGCTACAAAGAACGACATGCAAGGACTTTTGCGACAACTACGTGATAAAAAACCTGTGCAATTCGACCTAACTGGACTAACTGGAATGCTGGAGGACATCGCAACGAGTGAGTCTTCCTCAACTAATTCACTACTGGAAAAACAACTGTGCAACCTCAAGGCCCTCGACCGTGCTATGTCGAAGATAAACCTCAACACCATTCGTGAAAAGTGGGAACTACAAGATCATCTCTCTTCATTAAAGGCTAAGTGGGATGACGTTGATAAACTACACTGGGAGTTAGAAGCCAAACTCAAAGGTTCTAACACCAAGTACTACGAAATGTTCAACAGCATGGAGGACAGGTATGATGATTTGAGGCGTAACTTAAACTCGAAGATTTGGTCAACTGTGCATTATGAAACATCCGCACCAAAGGTAAAGATACCTGAGTTTACTGGCGACTACACTCAATGGATCTCTTTCAAAGACCTCTTCGTGGAGACCATCCACAACAACCCTATGATCAACAAGGCACAGAAAATGCAGCATCTCAAATCTAAGCTGAGAGGTGAAGCTGGACGGCTAGTGCAGCATCTTAGCATCGGTGCCGATAACTACAATTCGTGCTGGGACATCCTAACTCAACGATACGAAAACCGACGCCTACAATTTACATCATTCATTAACACCATGCTCAACCTGCCAACCATACAACAGGCCGATAACTACAACCTTAAGAAGATGCACGACGTCATTACTGAATGTTTGAATGGACTTGCGAACATCGGTATTGACACCGCCACTTGGGACCCACTCATCGTGCATCTAATGTCGCAGAAACTTGACAGAACTACCTACACTGAGTATATGAAAGAATTACAAGATCATAGAGATCTACAAGTCTTGAGCGATTTCTTATATTTCCTCGAGAGCAAATTCATGGCATATGAAACTATGAAAAACTTGAAGAAAGAAACTCCCACATCTGCAAGCCAAAGGCCCAATTACTCCAAACCAAAACCATTTTCTATGAAGAACTATTACGAAACAAAGAAAACTTATCACACTACCTACGGCCAATGCCCTAACTGCAACGGAAATCACGTGCTGATGAAATGTCCAAAGTTCGTAAACATGAACGCTACGCAGCGGAATAACACTGTTGCAAAACTGCACGTGTGCGAAAACTGCCTTTTTAGCCACGGAAACGACAAATGCACTTCGTCGAAAACATGCAAAGAATGCAATATGAAGCACCACACATTATTGCACAACACTACAAAGAAAACAACATTTGGAACCAAACTGAACGAAACTAATTTAAGTTCACGACCTTCAACTTCTACGCAACCATCATCCAATCATCTATCTATCGACGAGCTGGAAATCTTACTACCAACCGTACAACTGCTAGTAAAGACTGGAAACGGAACTTATGTAAAACTTCGAGCTTTACTAGACCAAGGTTCTCAAGTTAACCTTATAAACGAGAGGGCTGCTCAACTAGTACGCCTACCCAGGGAAAAACTGAACGCAACTATAACTGGAGTAGGAACTGTCTCTGGAGACTGCAGAGGCTGCCTTCAACTAAATTGCAAGTCAATCATCTCTGACTACTCATTTGAAACTAGAGTTCTCATAATGAAGAAGCTTACTAACAACTTACCTAACTCATCGTTTGAACGAGCTAACTGGCCGCACCTCAAGGACATAGAGCTAGCAGATCCAGACTTTCACATGTCACGCCCTATTGACCTACTTTTGGGGGCTGACGTGTACTCAGACATCTTACTAGATGGAGTACGAAAGGGAAGCCAACAATCTCCAATTGCACAACAAACACAACTGGGGTGGATACTGTGCGGCAAACTGAACACAAACTCGACCTTGGCCTGCCATGTTACACTTATTGATCTCAACGAAATCTCTAAGTACTGGGAGAGCGAAGACATTGTTCAAAACGAAAACGACTTGTCAGAGATAGATTACTGCGAAAAACATTACTCTACAACTGTTCAACGTGCAACCAACGGAAGATACATCGTAAAGATGCCTTTCTGTGCTAACTATGAAGAAAAACTAGGAAACTCGAGATCTACTGCCGTATCTCAATTCCTTCAACTTGAAAAACGCCTTGAGAGAAATAACAAACTTGCATTGATGTACCGAGACTTTATCGAAGAATACTTAAAACTAGGCCACATGAAACCGGCGTCTCCGATTGCTACCTACGTACCTCAATGTTATTTACCTCATCACGGCGTGCTACGCGAACAATCAACTACAACTAAATTGAGAGTAGTTTTTAACGCTTCTCAGAAAACTACTAGTGGCCTTAGTCTCAACCAACTCCAAGAGAAGGGCCCTAACCTGCAAAAAGACATCCAAGCGCTCATTATCAAGTGGAGATCGTACCAATACGCATACACAGCCGATATTGAGAAAATGTATCGCTGCATCGAGGTCACCCAAAGTCAACAGAAACTGCAGAAAATCATCTGGCGAAACTCACCCTCTGAACTACTTCAAGAATACGAGCTCGGCACTGTAACATATGGAATGAAATGTGCTCCATGGCTGGCGATGCGAACTCTGAAGCAGCTGGCGATGGATGACGGTGCAAAATACCCGGAAGCCGCCCAAAAACTTCAAGATGAATTCTACGTGGATGACCTTGTAAGCGGTTAAAACTCAATAAGTGCAGCCATCGAACTACAAACATCACTTATAGAGCTACTACGAGGCGGGGGCATGAATCTGCGAAAATGGTCAGCAAATGATGCCGCTTTACTTCAAAACTTGCCGAAACATCAAATCTCCACTAACAACAACTTTGACTTCAAACATGAAGAATCGATGAAAACACTTGGCCTTGGATGGAGTCCTAACAGTGACTCATTTTCAATCAACTGGGAACTAGATGACAAACCCAACTCAAAACTAACCAAGAGAGTACTACTATCCGAGATCTCAAAACTTTACGACCCACTAGGCTGGTTGTCGCCCGTCACCATTACTGCAAAACTAATCTTTCAGCGTGTGTGGACGGCCAAGGTCGAATGGGATGAAAATGTACCGACTGATATCGAAAAAGACTGGCTGAAGCTAAAAAACGAGCTTTCACTAGTGAAAGATATTAAACTCTCAAGATGGCTCGGTGGACAACAGTCAAACATCGAACTGCTTGGATTCTGTGACGCAAGCGAGAAGGCCTACGCGTGCGTCATCTACAGCTACGTCACTAAAAAAGACAACCCGCCTGCTATAAACTTACTCGCAGCCAAGACTAGGGTTGCCCCGCTGACACAAAAAACAACATTGCCTAGAATAGAATTATGTGGCGCACTATTACTCTCACAACTGATTGAGAAAACTAAACAAGCTTTCAAAGGATATGATCTCAGGGTACGAGCATGGTGTGACTCACAAATCGTGCTCGCTTGGCTACAAGGAGATGTTACTAAGTGGGAGCGATACGTGGCCAACAGGGTTGCAAAAATCAAACAAGTAATTCCATCAGAAAACTGGAAGTATATTTCGTCAGAACAAAACCCAGCTGACTGCGCTACGCGAGGTCTCGACCCCAGCAAACTCGTCAACCTCAGCTTATGGTGGAAAGGTCCAGAGTTCCTGAAAACATTAGCTGAAAACAAAGATAACAAGAACTTAACGTGTTTATACGCAACTAATCTCGAACTAAAAACCAAGAAGGTCGAAGCCCTAACTAGGTCAAATGAAAGCAACTTTATTAACGACTTATTAAATAAATGCAGTTCATTAACACGTGTAACAAGAATCACGGCATGGATACTGCGCTTTATTGCAAATATGCGCGGCAGCAAAAAACACGATACCGCATACCTCACTTCTGCGGAAATAACAACTGCAAAACAACAACTTATAAAATTCATTCAAAGAACAGAATTCGCTGACGAATATAAACAATTGAAGAAGAAAGCAACTATTTCAACTAAAAGCGTGATCTACAAACTCAACCCTTATCTAGACGAGAAAGGGATGATGCGAGTCGGCGGTCGCATTAACAACTCTTACCTGTCATTTGAGGCGAAACACCCCTGCATCATACCTCGACAGGGGCGCTTTACTCAACTACTCATCGAGCAAGCTCACTCTGCAACACTCCACGGTGGTGCCAGGCTTACATTAGCCTACATACGACAGCGATATTGGATCATCGGAGGAAATAGAGCTGTCAAGGCAAAACTTCGACTCTGTGTACGGTGTCATCGTCACAAAGCCACTGAAAATCAACAGATTATGGCTGACCTACCTCATCAAAGAATAACTCCATCTCGACCATTCACACATACAGGAGTCGATTTTACCGGCCACGTCAGGAGGTCAAGCTCAACAAAGGGCGCGGGGTCAAAACTTCAAAAGGGTACATCGCTATTTTTGTATGCATGGCGACCAAAGCCGTGCATATAGATCTTGTATCTGATCTCAGCACGGAAACTTTCATCGCTGCCTTCCAGAGGATGTGTGCTCGTCGCGGAACCCCTAAGCACGTTTACTCCGACTGCGGAACAAACTTCATCGGGGCTTCAAAAATGTTACGCAACGAGTTCGAAGAGTTCAAACAACAACTTTCACCTGAATTTTTCGACCACAGTGAAAACCTGGAGGTGGTGTGGCACTTCAACGCCCCCGGGTGGCCAACCGCTGGCGGTCTGTGGGAGGCTGCCGTTAAGTCGATGAAGTACCATCTACGTCGTGTATTGGGAGATCAAAAATTAACTTACGAAGAGTTCCAGACATTACTTACACAAATTGAAGCCTGCATGAACTCAAGACCTCTGTGCCCTCTAACTGAAGATCTGGACGAATTCTACAACTACTTAACGCCAGGTCACTTTTTAATGGGAGGGCCGGTGATGTCACTGCCGATATCTGATAACAGTGACGACAAACACATTAACTTACGCCGACGATGGCAACTAACTGAGAATATGCTGCAACAGTTTTGGAAGAACTGGTCTAATGAATACCTAACTCAACTACAAGGCCGCACTAAATGGAACAAACCAACTAAAAATATCCAAAAAGATGATATCGTGCTGATCAAGGACAACAACATGCCGCCAGGAAAATGGGCCATGGGACGTGTGCTCGAAACTCATCCTGGCACCGACGGTTATGTGCGAGTTACAACTTTGAAAACGCAAACTGGCATAATCAAGCGACCTGTAACAAAACTGTCACCGCTTCCATTTAAAAATGAAAACTGTGAAGAATCACCTACTCTGAATATATCTAAAGAACATCAGCAAGATACATCTACGAAGCGATCAATGAGACCGAAGAAAACAAAGATGTATTCGTCATTATTCACAATGCTACTTGCATTGTTTACTTTTATATCTGCATCATATGGAGCTGTGACGTCAGGCGCTCACATTACGGCGCTTGAACTTGATCGACCCATATATTATGACACCGTTGGCAAACTACAAATGATTCATGATGAATGGACACTTCTTATGTATTATAACCTAACTAACTACTGGACTGGAATAAAACGAATCGAAAACTATCTTCAAGGTCTCAACGAGCTATGTGATCAGACAGATCCTAGATATTGTAAAACCACATTATCTCAACTGACACACGAGAAAGAAATACTTAACTACTACAACATGATTTTACTGACTCCAAACAAACATCTGTATGAGCGAAGAAAACGAGGTTTAATCAACGGCGTCGGCAGCCTTGCTAATACTCTGTTTGGCGTGCTTGACCAGCAGTTTGCAGAAAAATACCAGAGAGACATTGAAACGATAAAAACTAACGAAAGTCACTTACTTAACCTCATAAAAAACCAAACTTCTATTGTAGAACTAGAAAATAAGGTGCTAAAGAAAACTGAAAATAACATCAATAGACAATTCAACATGATCGAAGGCTACATAAACCAAACAGACATGAGCTTAGCCAAGGTAGAATCTGCTGTGGAAGCCATGATGGCCACTAACTACTTCAACTCTGCATCACTTACAACATACTTGCTTCTGAAAAACATGAGAACAATGCAGGAAATGCTTTTCAACTCAATGACCGATGTTTACAAGGGCCACATGGACGTGCATCTTCTCACTCCTGTAAACCTGATTGCCCAACTAAACGGAATCTCGGGAAAACTGCCTAAATCATTGACCTTACCAGTTGACGACATAAGGAAGGACATCAAAAATCTGTACAAAATTCTATATGCAAAGGCCCGAGTTACTGCCGATTATTTTTTATTCGAAGTTCACATTCCACTAACTTCGGATGAAGATTTTCTTCTATACAAACCTATCGCATTGCCTGTTAAGTCTGAGAAGGGAATCGCAACTATGCAGCTGCAGACGGAGTATATTGCTGTTAACTTTCACGAGAACACCTACATCTCTATCGCCGAAGTTGACCTTCGGATGTGCACTCAATTAAAAGAAGATACTCTGATATGTAATAAAAACTTACAAGTGTTCAACTTACACAATAACAACGCTCCGTGTGAAGCAAAACTATTGAGTCATCGCTCGGGAACTCCCTGTGACGTCAGGAAGACAGCGTGCAGTGACGCATGGATCGCGTTACACACACCAAACAGCTGGCTGGCCGTTTGTTGCGAAGCTTGCACTTTGCGAACAATATGCAACAACGACTTGACGTCACACACTATTACGTCATCTGCCATAGTAACACTGGTGCAAGGCTGTGTACTACAGTCTACGGACTTTACCATCTACTCTCAAAATGAGTACAACTCTAAGACCAACATCGATGACTTCTCTCTCAACGTCCCAACTCTTAACTCGACAGTTAACAAAATCGTCACCATGTCTCGTCACAACTTGTCATGGACCGCTCTACTGAAAACCAACGATAATGAGACGAAAGACATCGGCAGACAAATACATTCCCTGCAAGAAAATGAGGTTTTGCCGTCATCAATTTCAAGCCATGACATACATCAGTACTCTATTTGCTACTCTCTCCTTGGTATTGCTGTAATCATCACTATATGGCTTGTTAAGAAACGATTAAGCCATTACTGCTCTATCAAAAGGTCGAAGACTGAAGTCCCCGAAACTATTGAACTAGAAGAAATGAAGAATCACTCCAGAGAAGCACCACGCCAGGCGCCCACGGCGCAGCCGCGCGCGCCGTCACGCACGCAGCGCCCTACCACGCAAGCGAAGGACAACCTAACTTTCAGTTTCGACGACTAACGTTTACAATTCTTTGCTTTGTACTGGCATTTCTTTATCTTGATCTTATAACAAGTAGTTATTTAATTTTAACTCTATTTTTATATTTTTTCTTTTCTTCCTTTTGAGTCGCCAATATGTACGGGCAAGGCCATCGTACATTCAACTTTATTTTGCGCTTACGTTGCGCCCTACTTTAGGCGCGCGATCGCTTGTATAATATTTTTATTTTAATTAGCTAGTACGTCAATAACTTTCTTACTATACACAACTCAAGGAAAGATTTGCCACCATAACTTTAACTGTAACTTTAACTACTTTATTAAACATAACTTTTCTTAACTACGGTGATCTTTTCTATTGTGCGTGCTCATCAACTTCAACTCAACTCAACCTTTAGTGTATGTAATCATACAAACATTATGCGTGCGTAGTTAATTTAAGTCAATTTTCTTATTTTATACTGCATTATATATTATTACGCTTTTAACTTACTTAGCTATTAACTTTCATAAACCATTAAAAATATTTAAAAGTTTTTAAACCCCAACTATTTTTTTTTCTCAATCTATAGATACCATAAAATTAATGGGATAATAATTTTATGATAAATACTCGAAAACACTAATAATATGCCTCAGTCAGCGTCTTTAGAGCGCCACTTGATTGTTTTAGGGGAAAGCTATGTCTACACATCCGTTCCTATTTAGTATTGAAATTTAGAATGTTTCTACGTGTAAGTAATTAATGTATAAGATAAAAAGTGTCGTAATTGATTGGTATGATACGATAGGATTCATTTCATATCTCGATTACCGACTGTGGATTAAATAAATAATATTATGTGATGATGACTGCCGCTTCTTGCTTGACACAAAATGTTTACGACACATAAAGCTGCCTTTTGAGGTGTTATATCCCACAATATAAATCAATATGGCAATCCTTCTGAAAGGAGGGTTCCATTCAGAAGGTTTTCTTTCCCTGGGAAATATAATTTAAAAAAAAAACTTTATTGATCCACTTTAATTACAAGAGCATCAGTACATGGTACTACATCAACAACCAGTTATACACCATCGAACTAGGATTAAATAATAGTATAAAGTTTTATATTCCGGGCCGTTATATGTTTGCTAGCCGAACTAGAAGAAAATTCATTGTTTTTTTTTATAAATATATACAGGGTGTTTTGGTACCAAACGTGCCAAATTAAAATGGATTTGTGCCCTTTTTGACCCAGTGATTTTTAATATCGTTCATGGTTTTTATATAAAAAAAACGAAACTCTACATGCAAAACAAACAAAACAAAATGTACAGTTTTTATGCATGTTATATCGTTTATGTGTGTTCGGATCTTTTTCATAATTATCTTAAAAAAAATATTTACAAAAAGCACCAGATCAAAAATATTGAAAGGCACAAAATGTAAATATTGAATTATTATTTTCTGTTTAATAATTAATTAGTTAGTTTCATACTTACACAGATCGAGATTCAAAAAGAGGGAGAAAGTATGAGAAATAAAAAAAAAACATTAGCAACTCCGCCTTTAATTTTCATTTCGTTTTTTACGGAATAATGAACGAAAAAGTTTTTTTAAAAATAAATAATGTCGGTTACTAAGTCACTTTCAAATGATGCCATTTATCTTTCGATAAAAGATATCAACGCATTTAAACAGATTTTATTCTTGAATTATGTAGAGTCACAACAACTCTTTATACAATTGAATTAATGAATCATAGTAATTCAATTCTATTGTGTCCATTTTCTGTGCATGTTTTTTTTTTAAATTTACATCGTCTTTTAGAGCTTTTAAAAATTGAAACAAGTTGGGTCGCTTTTGCAGAGTACTATTGAGTTTTTTGTGCCAACATTCCACAGCATTGGTTGTGCGGTGCCGTTGATTGTGTGCACACCAAACGTCGACGAAACTTTCATCTTCTAGCCACTGCGTCACCATAAAATCGTTGAATTCTTGAATCTCTTTAGATTCAGGACTGTCTTCCATCACGTAGCACCACCCGTCTGAGATTAATTCTCTAGGTATTAATGGCAGCAGAGCTGAGAGCGCTACATGTTTGCAAAGTCTCTATTCTTTGGTTAGATTTAGCGCTTTCGCCTTCTTCCACACATTGTGTGAGATATGGAAGTAACATTCATGGCCACTTGTTCATAATCTGTTATGTATTTCAACGGTTCTCAATCTGGAATATGGCTCTTTAACAGTTGAAAAAGTTTCTTGTTTGCTCCTCATTGCTTCCGAGATCGCCATGAATTGTATAAAGCTGAATAAATGGCCTAGGACAGCTCTCGAAAGTTCCATCACTCAAATAAACCTTGATATGTTTAATATGTTCCAGAGTTTCCCTATCAGCAAAAACTATAATTCGAATATTGGAAGACTTATTAAAGTAGTCGACCATAACATATTCCTTGAACTGCATAGGAATTGTCACTTTTTCAGGCGAATTGCATTGTATTTTCGATACTCCGGCTTCTTTGTTTCTGGCATCATACAATGACGATTTAATGCTTACGAAAGTTGGCAGTTTCTTTATAAGATTCAAGCCTGCATTGTTGAAATCTGACTTAAAATCGTTGTAAATGCTGGGTATTGGAGAAAAATTAGAAGACAATACCTTTTCTCGGCATTCATGTAACTTTTGAGCCATCAAGTTTTCAATCTCGTTGGGCTCGCATTGATGATTTGTTTATTTTATAATCTTGTTTTCCTAATAAAACAGAAACTTTAAGTTAGATTCCAAATTATGCAAAAAAACAAACAGAATACTGCATAAAATGTCAGTGAAATATTGTAAGTGACTATGAAGTCGGTATGCACGAACCTTTATAATAATATATGCCGTGCACTTTTGGCGCCAATTCACGCATCTCCACGTAATACATCCACTTGTGTATATTTTTTTCTTAGAATATTGGTATCCAGCTCGTAAATCTAAAAAGCTCTGGGAGTATTATGGTGAACTAAATAAATAACTCTGTCTTTCTACACAAATTTTAAACTTTTTAATAATGAATATAATGTATCTAATATGCATTTGTGAATATACACAGAATTCTAGAAATCTATGCCAAACACATTTACTTATTAATTAATCATTTAATATTAAAACCTTACCTCATTCGTTATAACGCACTTCACCATGTAACTTTATAAAATAACGACTAATAAATGAAAAGATAATCCTTTTCTCGAGGTCAACTAGCTTTAAGTAGGAAACAATTCCTGGAAATAGCCGTAATGCCCGTAGGTAATTGGTTATTGAACAATTGCACCATTTCGCAGGTAAAAAAACATTTCATACGTTTAGGGCCAATAACGGGTTAATATTTTTCCGTTACGACTTAGGCTAAAAATTTTTGATAAATAAAGGACTCATACCATGTACAATTAATGAGAATACGTATTTAAATTTTTCACATACAATAATAACTCAATTAAATGTTACTTTATTTTTAAATACCTATGACGTACCGATGCCATCGCCGTTGCCGACTGTACGAAAATTATGCTTTAAACAAGAAGGTGGCTGATCCACCAACAAGAAGTTGGATCAGTCCGGAATAGAAAATTATTCAAAATAATAGTGATCCCCCTGGTGGATCACCACTAGGAGGATCAGACCGGAATAAACCTCAATTCGACTGTATTTTTTTTTGTATCTATATGTTAACTCATATCTCAGTCATTTGTCGACCGATTCGAAATATTTTTTTGCCTACTTAGAGGGTACACCTTCTAGTTGGTCCCAATTTGGGATCTGATGATGGAATCTTGGTGTAATTGAGGGACACCCTCAAATATTAAAGGCACGTAAAGTGTTTTTTACTAGAATCTAAATGTTAACATATCGTTACGTCTGTTAGTCAATAACTTATGGAGCTGAGCTGATGGTGGAACTCCTTAACGCTTAGGAGTTTAGTTATTATAATGACGAAACTTATGATATGTAATTTGTAGCTTCTTAAAGAACAGAGTCATAAGGTGCAACTCCCCTCCCTCTCTAATGTAATCACTAAAAATTAAGAAATAAAATAACCTTTAAAAAAAAAGTAAAAACGACTTCAAGTCGACCCACCGACCCACCGACTCCAAAAAGAAATTGTTTGCCTAAAATGGCTTCTTTTCCTTTCAATGGTAAAGAGTTTATTTCAGACTTTTTAGTGCATTTTGGTTTTAAAGTCGGTTTTTACTTTTATTTTAAAGTTAATTTCTTTGCAACTATTTACATTAAAAAAACATCTGATTAAATAAAATCAACCAAAACAATAACAGCAATTGTTGACGTTTCAACAATGATTACATTTGTTTTCAAGTTATTGGTGTTTATTTTCTCTGTAAAGGTGTTTATTTTCTTTGTAAAGGTTAAATCTTTTGTTGCCATTATATTTTTTTTAGTGTATTAAAAAGCTTTTTTTTTTTATAAATTGTAACGTAATTTCTCATTTGTTTCCAGAATATTGCAACAGCGAGCAGCTGGCGGCGCTGAGCGCGAGCGCGGCGCATGCGTGACTCAGTACTTACGCGTATATTAGTTTTAGTGGCGAGCGACAGTATTCATAATTAAACACAGATTTTTTAACTTGTCTTTCCTTCATTTGTAATGACATAAAACCTACGGACAGTACTGGAAGACCAGCTTGACTGACAGTCTCTGTTTGTTTACATTTCTTTAGGCTCACTTGATACTATTTGTTTTCGAGGCACACCTAAGCTCCTAACCTATTCATTAGCTCTGCACGAAACACATTAATCTATAATAATATTACAAATTTGAAAGGTTTGTTTGTATGAACGCGTTTATCTAGACTTAAAAGAGCAGAGCAATGATGAAAAATGTTCCAAAAATGGGGCGGAAATATTCCTTTCGTTATCTTACTTTATGTAAACAATATAAAATTATGTAGCTATAAAAGTTTTACAATAAAGTCCGCGACGGGCGACAGCATACTGTCTACCTGATATGGGGGCAATTATCGCGGCGAGCGAACTCTTATTCGTTTCGTAATTTGATTTGACCGTTTTATAAAAACTAGCGCACGAACGAAATCTCAATAAATGAGAAATCATGACCGACTGAGATATCAAAAAATATTGTTTTCTTCGACGAATAAAATTCGATCGGTAAACTTTTTTCGTATACGTATTGCACGAAAATTGGTCCCATGGTTTCTACACTACAAACTTAAATGTTCATAAATTTGTAAGAAAATAATATACTATACTACCTATTTTCAGATGTGTTTTGATGCACACGGGAATGTAATAAAAAAAACCTTTACGTCATTTGATTTCAGTTAAATAATATCTTTGCTTTCACAGTGTTGAAATAACTCTGCATGCAAATAATACTCGCAGCTTAAAAAAAAACTCGCGCTTGCGTTAACCGCTATGGTTTCTGGCCTCATACTACCATTGAAAATTGTATTTTTGACGTTAAAATATTTTACGGAAAATCCGAAATTTACGCAGGCGACTGCTAGCTTTATTATTATAAGTTACTGGCGGTCCCCCTGACTGCGTCCGCGCGTTTTGAGTTTGCTGCCTTCCCTGCCGTCGCAACGTATAGTTTTATAGCCTGCCTCAATGATTATGTTGTCAAATCTCGAGACGAATATCAACTCTAGTATCATATATACCTTTCGCTTCTTTCATGTACGAAGCTTAAGACCTAATATTTTATAATGTTATTATGTTGGCCGATCCCGGCGGCACTGCAATGCCACGGTAATGTTATCTAAACAGTATTCCAACTCCATACAAACGGACGAAACGCGAGCTATACCTACGCGCCTCGATTTCGGCAGGCAGTCAGTCGCGACTGTGCCACAGTGACGAACGGACGGTGCGTTGTTTTTTTAACAATAGTCGCGCGATTTCTTGCTCGAAAAATAAGTTTAAGTACATTTTATTAAGACGAATAGGATATATTGTGCTGATTTGATTTTTAATAAAGCTTTATATGATAATGCGGATTTTTTATACTTTAAAATTTAATAATTGAGCATTCCATACGTCTAAGTCGTTGCGCAATTATTTTTCGGTAGCAAATTTATAAGATCGATTTGTCATTTAAACATAAAAATGTTTTTAATTAAATCTAACAAGCAAAAAACAACACCCATTTGTATTGAATACTTCCTATTTAATCCACAAAATATATTATTTGTTTACATAAAAAAGTATGTTTACGATCACAAAACTAAATGTAAACACTAAAGTAGGCAATTGTAAAATGCTGGAGGCGGGCAGGCAGCCCTATCGCACGTTTAGGTACCGCGCGGCTGTAGGTATTTATTTTAAAGAGTCGGCCGAGTTACAATACTGTAGATAACATTACTGTGGCAATGCCGGGCCGACCCGTGACGGGAGTGGAGCGACCCCCGAACATCCCGTCGATTTACAAAAATCAGTTTAATATACTGGTCCCTCAGTGAGGGAACTTTCAGATATTAAGCTGAAAAGAACAGATACTACACTTTGATCTTAGCCAAAAGGCCGAGAAGCGATATCGCACCTACGCCGGCCCAGGAAGGTCATTCTCCAGAAAAATACTAACGAGCCGCGAGGCAACAGCGAGCAGCGACATCTACTGGAGTCGCTATGACTTGTTCCGCGTGTTTCTTGTTCGTCGTCGTCGTCGATTTCTTCGCCCTTTCTAGGCGGTTGGGGTGACGGGCGGTAGCCCTTTTCCCCGGCTTCAACTCAGGGGCCCCGCAGGACCCCCGGTGTTCTGGGACGGCCGCACGTTGCCGAGCAGCCTGCAAGGTGCTGGATGTGCCCCAATCGCAACAGCGCCCTCTCCCTGTACCCATGAGCGTCTACCATTTCGCCTCCGGCGGAGTGACCAGGGTGATTGGGCTTGTCCAGGCCCCGGAACTCTAGCCTTCTTTGGCAAGACAGCGACACCCAGGGTTAAGGAAGGTGATGGGGGGGGGGGCGATAATGAGGCTGTGTATCATCAGTCCGGTGTGTGCATGTCGATTGCTGTGCCGGTGAGCTCAAGCCTCGGAGCGTGTCCGGGCGAACATCAGCCGGCATGAAGCGGTCGAGTCCGTGGATTGTCATTTTCGGTGGTGGGCGCTGAAAGGCTGGCCTCCGCTTACGGGGGCAATTCTGTGTCCTCGTCAACCACGAGCATCCTGGGCAACGGCCGTCTGGGCTGGACGTCAGGAGGTCGCGCGTGCAGAGGCGCGATGCCACGTAGGTGACGGTGGGGGCCGTTGTCTGCGCGGTTGAACATACGACGCGCGAGTCCGACAACAAACTCCTTCACCGTAGGCATGCACAGGTCGCGAGCGATGACGTCATTCCTGACGTAACGGCCGGCTCCGGTGATCACCCGCAGCGAGATGTTTTGCTGGGCCTGCAGCGCAGTTTGGAGGGTTTTAGAGCACAAGGCGTACCAAGCTGGGGCAGCGTAAGTAAGACGGGACCGGACATATGTCTTGTAGATGCTCAGCATATTCCGCGCCATTTTGGTCATGCGGATGACGTGGCTGACTTGCCACTTCATGCTTAGTGACCTGTCCATACGGCACCCGAGATAAGTGACTTGAGGAAGCCACTCTATGTCGGTCCCGCGCAGCTGAAGTGGTGGTGGTAGCCGTCTTCTTGCCCCTCCAAAGAGTATGGCCGAGGTTTTCCTTGCGTTCACTGCTATCCGCCAGTGATCGAGCCATTCAGGCAGTGCGTCCAAGAGCCGTTGAGTTTTCTCAGCAGCGTACATTGGATTCCACGAGGACACGAAGTAGGCGCTGTCATCCGCGTAGAGCGCCAGCATCGCGTCCGGGTCGCCCTCACCTAGATATCCTGTGAGGGTCGGGATGTCGTTGGTGTACGCCGCGTACATCAACGGGGACAGGCAGCTGCCTTGTGGCACGCCGGCTGTGATGGGTCTCAGGTTCGAGGTGGCGTCTTCCACTGCCACCTTGAAGTGGCGTCTCTCCAGGTAGGACGCGATAAGGTGGAGTAGGGCTGGCGGTAGGCTGGTCTCTCCGAGCTTGTAGAGAAGTCCGGGGTGCCAGACTCGGTCAAAGGCCTTCTCGACGTCCAAGAAGACCCCCACGGTGACGTGGCCCCGGTTCTGGGCTTCGGCAAGTTGGTGCAGGACTCTGGTGAGCTGGAGCGTCGTGGAGTGGCCGCCGCGGAATCCGAACTGTTCCTCGCGAAGGGGGATGTGAGGACGGACTCGACGCAGCAATAGGCGCTCGAACAGCTTCGCCACGTGTGACAGCAGAGTTATAGGCCGGTGGTTTTGCGGAAGGCGGCGGTCCTTGCCCGGTTTAGGCAGGACAATGATACGGCCTTCCTTCCACGCCTCCGGAAAATGGTGCGTTCTCAAGATGGCGTTGAAGAGTCTAGTCAGGGTGACTAGACCCTTGTTGGGGAGCTGAGTGAGCATCGCGGTAGTTACTCCGTCCGGTCCTGGCGCCTTCCGCTTCGGCAGTCTAATGACAGCCCTGCGCGTCTCGACGGGGGAAATGAAGTCCTCCCCCCGGAGCGGTGGGGGCTTAGCTGCGAGTAGCTGGCTGACGCGCTGTTCGACGTGGCGGTGGTGTTCCTCGGCGATTGGGTTGGCTGGGTGCGCGGTAAACTGCATTGCAAGGTGGTCAGCCAATAAGTCGGCCCTCCCTCGGGGATCGTACACACGGTTTCCTGCGCAGTCCAGCAATGGGCATGCTGGGGGGGTCGTACGGGTAAGTTGGCGGTTGTGTGTGAATAGATCCGAAAGGCTGTCTGTGGCTCGGTCGATGCGAGTCTCCCATGACTCTCCTCGCCAAGCCTTCACCGCAAGGGCGAACTCAGCGGTGACCCTGTTCAGCTCCGTCTTCGTCCTCGGGCATCGGTATAGACCCCATAGCCTGCGTAGCTCTCGCTTCTCGCGCAGGCGCTCCTGGAGCCGAGGGGGGAGGTCCTCTCTTCGGGCGGTGCGCGAAGGTGATACACTCGTCGCCTTCTCTTTGGCTTCTTGGATGCAGAGCAGTATGTGGCTGGCAGCAGTCTCGACGTCATCTGCGCTAGTCAGCGGTCCAGGCAGTTTCAGGTTGGACAGCGCTGTCGAGTATCTGGTCCAGTCTACCCGGAGACGGGGGGGACGGGGCAGGGCTAAAGTCGGGGAGAGAGAAGTTGTTATTAGGATAGGGAGGTGCTGTGTATCCGCGTCGTAGAGGGGCTCCACGGATACAGGGTTGGGAAGCGAATTGCTTAGGACAACGTCCAGTACGTCTGGTTGAAGCTGGGCGTTGCTAGGAATATGGGTGGGGGAGTCTGGACCTTGGATTGTAAACCCCATCTCCTTTGCCACTTGACTTAGAACTCTGCCAGCCGGATTGATAAGACGCGAGTTCCACTCGGTGTGTTTCGCGTTAAGGTCGCCCGCCAGCAGAATTGGAGTGGCCCCTTCAAATATGGGGCGGAAGTCATCTGCGCACACCTTCAATGTAGGCGGTTTATAGGCAGCGTAAAGGCGGAGCTCCTTGCCATCCACGTTTATCCTCACTCCTATGGAGGCTGTGGACTCGTAGGGGGTCAGGGGCAGCTCCTCGTGGAGCATGTCTCGCCGCACCAGTGCGGCCGTGCCGCGGTACCCCTTCCTCGACGTGGGCGATATCTCATCCCGCCTATATGTGTGGTAATTTGGTATACCGAAGGTCTTGTTTGGCATCAGGTGGGTTTCTCCCAGTAGGATGACATGCACATCCTGAGACTGGGCGAGGATTCGCAGCTCATTTTTATGGGAGTCGATGCCCCCAGGATTCCAGTATAAGACTCTTAGGTGATTACGATCGAATGTTTCGGCCTAAGAGTCTGGATATCAGAAGCTGGAGGGCATCTTCGGCGTCTTCCCCGAAGAATGTCTCCAGCAGCACTCGGACGAGGGCAAGACATCCCTCGCGCTGGGCCGTGGTTGGCTCGCCTGCCTGCGGCACGTTAGTGGTGGCGGTGCGGGCGTGGAGGGACACTGATGGGCGCTGTGGCGCGAATTTGCGCGGGGCAACTTGCGGTGCGCCAGGGGGGCACTGGGGTGTTAGGTGCCACTGAAGCACTATGGGGAGCAAAGGTGGGCGCCGAGGAGGCACTGTCTTCTGGGATGCCAGGTCGTGGTTGACAATCGGTGGGTGCTGAGACGCCACGGAACGCTGAGGAGCCAGGAGTCGCTGGGGTGCCTGATGGTGCCTGGCCGTCACGAGGCGCTCGGACGTCAGTCGGCGGGGAGGCGCTAGAGGGCCCTGCGGTCTTAGGGCACTAGTATGGTGCTGTGGGATCGGGTCGTCCGTGCGTTTGAGAGCCTGCATTGCAGCGTCCAGTTGCGGCGCCGGAGAAGGAAGTCGGGTCGCGGTCTCCGGGGTGTGTTGCATCACCAGCATGGGATTCCTCAGAAATCCCGCCGGGGAGTACGGCACGGTACGTGTTTCTTGTTTGACATGAAACTTGTTTGTGCGCCATCTAGCGCTAACGTTTAGAACTATGTACCTGTGATTTCTATTGCGTGATGTCTGCCATACGCCAAATGTAGAGTATGACAGTTCTCGAGCTCTACCATTTTGTTATAAGGCAGAATATTATTTAGGATAGGAAATGTAAAAAATGAAACATTATGCGTACGTAGAATACTGAGGACTTGTTGAACACCATATCATGATATTGTCCTTAAATACTGTCAACCATTCTATATTGTATATATAGTAACATTTCTTTTTACAACATACGCACCTTAATCGGCACACTTTTCATATGTAACACACACACACACACACAATACGCATACGCACATAGCATACACGCACACCCACGAGCCACGTACACACACACGTGCAAACACACACACACACACACACACACGCACACACACACACACACACACACACACACACACACACACACACACACACACACACATTTAATATTAAGTTAAACCTTCTTCCCAAACAATCAGACAAAAATCTATTTTGGGAAGTAAGTGCTCCATGCTTGTATCATAAATAAGCCATAATTATTATTTTTAAAACATCTGTTTATGTAACTAACGCGCAAAGTTACGGTTCTCATCTGGATCTGATTCTATCCCTCGAGATACAGACTCACATCTAGTTCGAGGGGGGATCACGTTCAGCTGCTGAACCCACACTGCTCTTTCTTTTACTAATAACTACATTAGGCTAAGCTGACCTGACTGTAATATGGCTCAATAAAAAATATTTATTTATTTATTATTATTTATTTATTTTAGTCAATTTTCTTATTTTATACTGCATTATATATTATTACGCTTTTAACTTACTTAGCTATTATCTTTCATAAATCATTAAAAATATTTGTAAGTTTTTAAACCCCAACTCATTTTTTTTCTCAATCTATAGATACCATAAAATTAATGGGATAATAATTTTATGATAAATACTCGAAAACACTAATAATATGCCTCAGCGTCTTTAGAGCGCCACTTGATTGTTTTAGGGGAAAGCTATGTCTACACATCCGTTCCTATTTAGTATTGAAATTTAGAATGTTTCTACGTGTAAGTAATTAATGTATAAGATAAAAAGTGTCATTCATAATTGATTGGTATGATACGACAGAATTCATTTCATATCTCGATTACCGACTGTGGATTAAATAAATAATATTATGTGATGATGACTGCCGCTTCTTGCTTGACACAAAATGTTTACGACACATAAAGCTGCCTTTTGAGGTGTTATATCCCACAATATAAATGAATATGGCAATCCTTCTGAAAGGAGGGTTCCATTCAGAAGGTTTTCTTTCCCTGGGAAATATAATTTAAAAAATAAACTTTATGGATCCACTTTAATTACAAGAGCATCAGTACATGGTACTACATCAACAACCAGTTATACACCATCGAACTAGGATTAAATAATAGTATAAAGTTTTATATTCCGGGCCGTTATATATTTGCTAGCCGAACTAGAAGAAAAATTTGTTTTTTTTTTATAAATATATACAGGGTGTTTTTGTACCAAACGTGCCAAATTAAAATGCATTTGTGCCCTTTTTGACCCAGTGATTTTTAATATCGTTTTTTCATGGTTTTTATAAAAAAAAAACGAAACTCTACATGCAAAACAAACAAAACAAAATGTACAGTTTTTATGCATGTTATATCGTTTATGTGTGTTCGGATATTTTTTATAATTATCTTAAAAAAATATTTACAAAAAGCACCAGATCAAAAATATTGAAAGGCACAAAATGTAAGCTTCCATTAAAAGCCATTTTCGTTTGGCACACGACGTACATAACAGCCTGTATAATTGTGTCTAGTAAGATTAATGCCATTGTGACAATTTTTTGTTTTTCAAATCCATTGTCAAGTCAACGCAGTTGTGATGAAAAGGCGATGGTTGCTTGTAAAAAGAAGAAAGAAAAAGAAAGAGGATGAAATTACACTTCAGAGTGAAGGACACCATCCATATATTACATGGGTAAGTTGGACAGCAAGGTTGACATCATTAATTCATCATATTGTATCTAGGAGATCTGGGGGGACAGCGCGTACGCAGTCCCCACTACCAAAAATTACGCATCCGAGTTATCCACATTAGGGATAATCGCAGGGGTCAACCCCACCGCAGTGCAATGGAGAGGCCTCGCCCTGGGGGAACCGCCTTCCTGATCACGGTGTCCCCTATGCCAGGTAAGTATGCTTCCTTAAACTACGGCTTGGCTAGTCATTCTCCGGAAAATCGCTAAAATATCGCAAACTAAGGGCAAACAGAGACACCTATCGGCTGCTTTCACAAACTCCATCTCTACCCAGCTTTTCAAAATAAGGTATCTATTGCTATCAAAAACAGGTACTCTCGTTCTCAGCTGTTGGCGACAGACTGTATTTGCTAGATAGTTGTTGCGTTTATCGTTTATTTGAGGCTTTTTGAAATAAATTAAGATTTAAATGGCTCATCACCATTGTACAGGAGTAAAATAAAAACATACATTACATAATATTAAAACATAAGACTAGCTCTACATTTACCAAAATATAAGAGAATGAACGCGTTGATATCTTTCTTTAATAAAAAATAGGTCATTGTTATTCAAATTATGATCGTTATTTGCTGTAGTATTTTCAAAGGTTTTTATTTTACGATAAAAGTACGTACGTAGGCCAATGTGGAGTTAAAAACACCACGCCACCTCAAATGTAGCGCAAACTGCGCGAACTTCTATGACGCTACAACGAAAACGTGATCCTCGATTGCTAGTTACAAGCACGTTTAAAGTGATATTATTCTTATTTGGGAAGATAGCAACTCTACAGTGCGCTGCACGGGACGTTAGGAAATAAGTTCTTGAAAGATACACGAGATGTCTCTGTACTAATAAAAGCGATAACTGCTGTGGTAGTAGTTTCAATTGGTAGGCGATGTAAGTTAGTTCCATACTTACACAGATCGAGATTCAAAAAGAGGGTGAAATTATGAAAAAAAAAACATTAGCTACTCCGCCTTTATTTTCATTTCATTTTTTACGGACTAATGAACGATTATAGTTTTTTTTTTCAAATAAATAATGTCGGTTACCAAGTGAGTTTCAAATGATGCCATTTATCTCTCAATAAAAGACATCAACGCATTCATGCTTTTTGGGTATCCCTCTTCTTGATCCCTGCATCGAACCTTTTCTTGTTAAAAATTGAATGATTTCACCCTTTCAGCCCCAATATTAACACCTAAATTCACACATTGCTTTTACTATACTCAAATCGTGTCTACTTGTGCCTAAATTTACATATTTCTTACGTGCTAGTCCTATTTGTTTTGTTTTTTTAAACTATTTGACATCACACTTAAAAATATTTAGGTAAAAATTTTAAATTTATATTTTGATAATAATTCTTGGGCTCAGGCCTCGCTCCCTATTCGTTTTGGAGGGATCGGAATTCGCCAGGTTTCTAGTATAGCCCTCCCCGCTTTTCTCTCCTCTTTGCATAGCACTTCCGTTTTAGCCGAAAAAATCTTTAAGCATCCTCGCCAGCTTTCTGAGGTGAGCGAGACGGAGGAGTTTTGGCAAGGTCTCTGTCCTAGAGAAAACATTCCAAAGGAACGTCACCAACAAAAACTTTGGGATGGCCCTCATGCGAGAGAGACCTTCGATTCATTACTTCAAAATTCCGTCAGTGAAAGTGGTCGTGCAAGGCTCTTGGCGGTTTCCTGCAAAGATTCTGGCCACTGGCTTCATGCTTTACCGTCGAAAAATTTGGGCACTCTTATCGATAGTGAGTCTTTCCGGGTGTGCGTGGGCCTCCGCCTTGGTACCCCAACATGTGAAATTTTTACGTGTCCTTGTGGCAAGGAGGTTGATAAATTTGGTCTCCACTGCCTTTGTTGCCAGCAAAACGCTGGGCGTCTCGCCCGTCACGCCACTCTTAATGACACCATCGGACGCTTATTCCCTGAGAACGGGGTCGGGCCTTAGTTTGGGATGCAACTTGTGTCGATACTTTGGCCCCCTCTTATCTCAGAGAATCAGCCTTTAAAGCTATAGCAGCAGCAAAGTTGGCTGAAAACGCCAAGCGTCGCAATTGCGTCTCACTTGCAAGTGATTATGTGTTTGCGCCATTTGGCGTTGAAACATTTGGGCCGTGGGGGCCGTTTGGACGCTCTGCTAAATTGCTGTTTCGAGACATTGCGCCAAAATTAAATTCCGTTACAGCCAATAATAAAGCTAGCTGGTTCCTAGCTCAAAGGATTAGCATAGCTATCCAACGCGGCAACGTTGCCAGCATCATAGCCTCCTTGCCGCAAGGAAATGGTTTCGTTTTTTGAATAGGTAGATTTTAAGTTTTTTTTTTTATGTTGCGTGACTTAGTTTTATTTTTCTTGTTTAAATAAATGTTTTGTGTAAATAACAGATTTTATTCATGAAAAATGCAGAGTCACAACAACTCTTTATACAATTGAATTAATGAATCATAGTAATTCAATTCTATTGTGTCCATTTTCTATGCATAATTTTTAACCGACTTCGAATAAGGAGGAGGTTATCAATGCGACTGTATGTTTTTTTTCGTATCTATGTTACCTCATATCTCATACATTTGTCGACCGATTCGAAATATTTATTTGCCTACTTAGAGGGTATACCTTCTTGTTGGTCCCAATTCGGGATCTGATGATGCAATCTTGGTGTAATTGAGCGAGGGAATGTGTTTTTTTACTAGAATCTTAAAGTTGACGTGTTGTTACGTCTGATAGTCAATTACTTGTGGAGCTGACGGTGGAACTCCTTAAAGCTTAGGAAATCAGTTACTATAATGACAAAACTTATGATAGGTAATTTGTAGCTTCTAAAAGAACAGAGTCATAACGTGCAACTCCCCTCCCCCCCCCCTCTAATGTAATCACTAAAAATTAAGAAATCAAATAACCTTTAAAAAAGTAAAAACCGACTTTAAAACCAAAATGCACTAAAAAGTCTGAAATAAACTCTTTACCATTGAAAGGAAAGGAATCCATTTGAGGCAAACAATTTATTTTTGGAGTCGGTGCCATAACTTTGCCATCAAGCATCAACTATTAGAGCACCGACTCCAAAAAAAAAATTGTTTGCCTAAAATGATTTCTTTTCCTTTCAATGGTCAAGAGATTATTTCAGACTTTTTAGTGCATTGTGGTTTTAAAGTCAGGTTTTACTTTATTTTAAAGTTAATTACTTTGAAACTATTTACAATACATAAACATCTGATTAAATAACATCAACGAAAACAATAACAACAATTGTTGGCGTTTCAACAATTATGACATTCGTTTTCAAGTTATTGGTGTTTATTTTCTCTGTGTATATTAGTTTAAGTGGCGAGCGACAGTATTCATAATTAAACACAAATTTTTTTAACATGACTTTCCTTTATTTGTAATGACATAAAACCTACGGACAGTACTGGAAGACCAGCTTGACTGACAGTCTCTGTTTGTTTACATTTCTTTAGGCTCACTTGATACTGTTTGTTTTGGAGGCACACCTAAGCTCCTAATCTATTCATTAGCTCTGCACGAAACACATTCTATAATAATGTTATAAAACTGAAGAGTTTGTTTGTTTGAACGCGTTTATCTAGACTTACAAGAGCAGAGCAGTGATGAAAAATGTTGCAAAAAAGGGGGCGGAAATATTCCTTTCGAAATCTTACTTATTGTAAACAATATTAAATTATGTAGCTTAAAAAGTTTTACAGTACAGTCCGCGACAGGCGACATCATAATGTCTATCTGATATGGGGGCAATTATCGCGGCAAGCGAACTTTTTTTTGTGTGGTAATTCGATTTAACCGTTTTACTTAAAAAAACAAGTAAAATATCTACACTTATAAAAACTAGCGCGCGAACGAAATCTAAATAAATGAGAAATCATGACCGACTGAGATATCAAAAAATATTGTTTTCTTCGACGAATAAAATTTGATCGGTAAACTTTTTACGTATGCGTATTGCACGAAAATTAGTCCCATGGTTAATTCACTACAAACTAAAATGTTCATAAATTTGTAAAAAAATAATATACTATACTACCTATTTTCAGATGTGTTTTGATGCCCACAGGTGTGTAATAAAAAATCCTTTACATCATTTGATTTCAGTGTCAAAGTCACTCCCGGCTAGTGTAGACAAAGGGTGTTTAAAAGGTACTAATATTCAAATGAAATAAAGAAATCCGGGTATAGCATTTGGCAACAAAAGTTTATTCAAATTTGCTATTTCACAATTACCTTATAACACCTTCAAAAAAATCAAATACAAAATTTAATAGCTCAGAATTCAGTAGAGACTAGGTTAGGTTCTAATTTAGTTATTTATATCTATACTATTACAAATCTTTATGTTCACAAATTTCTAATTAAATAAAGATAAACCACCAATTTAAGTTTTTAATTTCCTAATTGATTCCAAAATTTATCCTCAACGGGATTCCTAAGTTATGCTTAAATTAATAGCTAAATTATCCCACTTTTCACTAAAGTTAAGGTAAATACAGGGAATACCAACCTTGGATTTCAACGGAGGTTACCATTTCAAATCTTTGTTGCATCAAACTACAAACAACTCTGCAACGTTACCCCAAAATTTCACTGATACCGGTCCATCCTCAAAACAGCAGACAAGAAGCAAATCAATCCATCAGGAAAATCTGACTTCAAAAATAATCCAAATGAGGTCTAAGTAAGGTCACTGAAAAGAATTTACAAAATGTTAGTTCAACGCACAAACCAAAGTAAAAGTCAAAAAAACACTAACTTTTCATAATAAATATTTACCTGAGGTTACAACATGATCACCAAATTGTGACTGTTCAACTTACAGACACATATCAAAAGCGAAACCTAGAAATAAAATAAAGTTCTAGTTAACAACCATTTTTTTTAAGTGAGGGTGGGTATACTTTTCATCACCCTATTTATGAAATCTTTAATAAACCAATTTAATACCTACAACAGCTGGCTCGCCATATAATTTCTGAATTAATTACTAAACATTTATGCTAATTTTTCTATTTGAGACCTGAAATGATAAAAATTACAACTCTCAATACAATATGCCCAGATGTAGGTAGGCTACATTTTCTTTACAAGGATTTCCAAAGGAGTTTCCCAAAATACTTACCATTTTCCAGTCATTTATATCAAATCATTTTCGAAATTAATTCATCCAAATTGACATGTTGGCGGCGTCTGAAACGATAAAAAGAACCATGTGCTCAGACTCTAAGAAATGTCTCGCAACAAACAAAAATCAACGGAAACCTTTCTGCAGATACTTACCAGGAATAACTATCAAACTACAAAATAAATGGGACGTGCCCCGTTATCAATTTTTTTTTACTTTATTACATATTATTAATACACGTTCCACTCCGACGCACGACCAACAGTGGCGGAACCGGAAAAAACAGCAGCTGTCACACTTGACAAATGTCAGTGTCAGCATCCATTATATCTATGCCAAAATATGGACTGGAGTCCTACATCCATTTAGCTTTTCGTTTCACGCGAACTTAGAGAAAAATATACAACGTTACAATAATATCTTTGCTTTCACAGTTTTGAAATAACTCTGCATGAAAATAATACTCGTAGCTTAAAAAAAAAAAACTCGCGCTTGCGTTACCCGCTATGGTTTCTGCCTCATACTACCATTGAAAATTGAGTTTTTGACGTTGAAATATTTTACGGAAAATCCGAAATTTACGCAGACGACTGGTAGTTTTTTATTATAAGTTACTAGCGTTCCCCCCCGACTGCGTCCGCGCTTAATGAGTTTGCTCCCTACCCTCCCGTCGCAACGTGAAGTTTAATAGCCTACCTCAATAAATTTGTTGTCAAATATCGAGATGAGGATCAATTTAAGTATCATAATATCTACGCTTATCTCATGTTCGAAGTTTTAGACCTATTATTTAATATTGTTATTATGTGGGCCGATCCCGGCGGCACTGCAATGCCGGGCCGACCCGTGACGGGAGTGGAGCGAGCCCCGAACATCCCGTCGATTTACAAAAATCAGTTTAATATACTGGTCCCTCAGTGAGGGAACTTTCAGATATTAAGCTGAAAAGAACAGATACTACACTTTGATCTTAGCCAAAAGGCCGAGAAGCGATGTTTAATTTACGCCGGCCCAGGAAGGTCATTCTCCGGAAAAATACTAACGAGCCGCGAGGCAACAGCGAGCAGCGACATCTACTGGAGTCGCTATGACTTGTTACGCGTGTTTCTTGTTTGACATGAAACTTGTTTGTGCGCCATATAGCGCTAACGTTTAGAACTACGTACATGTTATTTCTATTGCGTGATGTCTGCCATACGCCAAATGTAGAGTATGACAGTTCTCGAGCTCTACCTACCATTTTGTTATTAGGCAGAATACTATTTAGGATAGGAAATGTAAAAAATGAAACATTATGCGTAGTTAATTTTAGTCAAATTTCTTATTTTCTACTGCATTATATATTATTACGCTTTTAACTTACTTAGCTGTTATCTTTT
Organism: Pyrausta purpuralis; assembly: GCA_963924145.1. NCBI lineage: Eukaryota > Metazoa > Arthropoda > Insecta > Lepidoptera > Crambidae > Pyrausta > Pyrausta purpuralis. The sequence continues at coordinate 24,549,404 of OZ001655.1, forward strand.
ATAAATCGTTAAAAATATTTGTAAGTTTTTAAACCCCCAACTCATTTTTTTTCTCAATCTGTAAATGCCATAAAATTAATGGGATAATAATTTTATGATAAATACTCGAAAACACCAATTATGCCTCAGCGTCTTTAGAGCGCCACTTGATTGTTTTAGGGGAAAGCTATGTTTAAGTACACATCCGTCCCTATTTAGTATTGAAATTTAAATTTTTTTAACGTGCAAGTAATTGTATAAAATAAAAAGTGTAATAATATGGCTTGTCCAGGCCCCGGAACTCTAGCCTTCTTTGGCAAGACAGCGACACCCAGGGCGATAATGGGACTGTGTATCGTCAGTCCGGTGTGTGCACGTCGATTGCGGTGCCGGTGAGCTCAAGCCTCGGAGCGTGTCCGGGCGAACATCAGCCGGCATGAAGCGGTGACAGTGGGTCGAGTCCGTGGAGTGTCGATTTCGGTGGTGGGCGCTGGCCTCCGCTTACGGGGGCAATTATGTGTCCTCGTCAACCAGGAGCATCCTGGGCAACGGCCGTCTGGGCTGGATGTCAGGAGGTCGCGCGTGCAGAGGCGCGATGCCACGTAGGTGACGGTGAGGGCCGTTGTCTGCGCGGTCGAACATACGAGGCACGAGTCCGACAACAAACTCCTTCACCGTAGGCATGCACAGGTCGCGAGCGATGACGTCATTCCTGACGTAACGGCCGGCTCCGGTGATCACCCGCAGCGAGATGTTTTGCTGGGCCTGCAGCGCAGTTTAGAGGGTTTTAGAGCACAAGGCGTACCAAGCTGGGGCAGCGTTAGTGAGACGGGACCGGACATATGTCTTGTAGATGCTGAGTTTGGTTCTCAGGGGAAATCGAAATTTGAGGACAGGTCTCAGCATATTCCGCGCCATTTTGGTCATGCGGAACAGTGCGCTGCACGGTACGTTAGGAAATAAGTTCTTGAAAGATACACTAGATGTCTCTGTACGAATAAAAGCGATAACTGTTGTGCTAGTAGTTTCAATTGGTAGGCGATGTAAGAGCTATTACTAGAAAATTTACTTTTGTTCGATGCGCTCTACGTTGTAATCATTTTAAGCTTTAACAATATTACAAAAAAATATATACTTGTGGTAATGTTGCGGCTGCAGGATTGAACTATATATAAGGTAAAAAAAATATATTTTTAGGACAGAGTATATTTTTTTTGAATTGCATAATTTAATCAAAATTTTAATTAACGTACAAGATAAACAGTTTGTATTTTATAACTGAATATTCGATTGGTACACCGTATTTGACATACTTATTAACTAATAATAAATTATAATTTTCTATTTAATAATTAATTACCCAGTTCCATACTTACACAGGTCGAGATTCAAAATGAGGGAGAAAGTATGAGAAATAAAAAAAAACTAGCTACTCCGCCATTAATTAAGTAAAAGAACATCTGCTTTCTCAAATACCCTCTTGTTCGTAGAGTTATGATATATATAGATATATATATATATATATATATATATATATATATATATATATATATATATATATATATATATATATATATATATATATATATATACGTTATCTCAATATATATGTAAATATATTTATAGTATTTAGTTAATTACTATTATTTAAAAAAAACATTATAACTTTTATTTTCCGTAATTTAATTTAGCACTGTCGATAACCGCAAATATTACAATTCCAACACCTATGGGTTTGCTGGAAGAGATCTCTTTTAGGGATAAGCCCACCTTTGTTCACATTGTGACTTCATGTATTTCCTATACAACTTTTAAGTGCAATAAAGAATAATAATTTTCATTTCGTTTTTACGGAATTATGAATCAATTAAGTTGACAAACAGTCAACAATATATTTAAAAAAAAAATGATGTCAATTAATAGGTCAGTTTCGAATGATGCCATTTATCTCCGATAAAAGATATCAACGCATTCAAACAGATTTTATTCTTAAGAAATGTAGAGTCATAACAACTCTTTATACAATTGAATTAATGAATCATAGTAATTAAATTGTATTGTGTCCATTTTCTGTGCATATTTTTATCTTTGCATCGCATTCACAATACATAAACATCTGATTAAATAAAATCAACGAAAAGAATAACAACAATTATTGTTGGCGTTTTAACAATTAAAACATGATGCTTTCAAGTTATAGGTGTTTATTTTCTCTGTCTGTGCATGCATTTCTGGCTTTGTTTGTTTGTTAACCGTCGAGACACCCAATGAATAGCGGAAGATTTATATGATCGTCGCTAGGTGTCTCTGCTCGCCTTTAGTTTGAGATATTTTAGTGATTTTCCGGAGAATGACTACCCCAGCCGGGGTTAAGTAAAGCATACTTACCTGGCATAGGGGACACCGTGATCAAGAAGGCGGTTCCCCCAGGGCGAGGCCTCTCCATTGCACTGCGGTGGGGTTGACCCCTGCGATTATCCCTAATGTGGATAACTCGGATGCGTAATTTTTGGTAGTGGGGACTGCGTACGCGCTGTCCCCCCGAATCTCATAGAAACATTATATTAAAGTGATATTGTCAATTGACGTACAAACCTTGCTGTTCTGTTGCTTCTTAACTCTGAAGTCTGATTTCATACTCTTTTCTATACCAGCAACCATCGCCATTTCATCACAATTCCGTTGACTTGACAGATGATTTGAAAAAATAATATTGTCACAATGGCATCAAACTTACTAGACACAATTATACATGATGTTATGTGCGTCGTATGCAAACGAAAATGACTTACGATGTGGGCTATCATTTTGTGCCTTTAAATATTCTTTGGTCTGGTGCTGCTTTAAATCATACACACAAAAGTGATATGCATAAAAACTGTATATTTTTTTTGTTTGTATTATATTCCTATGACTGCGTACGCGCTCTCTTCTCCGGATTTCCTCAAAAGTACTTAGTCAATCTGGCAAAGTCTTATAACGTGGCCATCTTTTGGTATTCATCACGTGACGATTTCAGCTCATCTGTCCGGCCGGGTGCATCCTTTGTGAGCGGGGGAATGCATATTATGTAGGATTAGGATGCTGGCATGCTGGTAAAGAAAGAAATCTAATTAGATTAGAAACGTAAAGCAGCCGTATTATAAAAGGAGCTACTTTATTATGTGGAGGCATGCAGTATACATACATTAGTTAAAAATATTTAATTTAGCTTCAATTGCAAATTGTGCAACTTGACTTCAATTCATTAATTATTAAAATCAAAATCGCATCAAAACCTTAATTCACGAGTAAAGTCGGGCACGCAGCTAGTTTAGCATATCTGCTGACGACCGTGATCTGAAAATGTAGAGCTTAAATTCGATAAAGAATTGAAGAATTATTTTCGAAAATTTGAGAAGAATGAGATTTCTGATATTGATTTCCTAAAAAAATATTATGAATGGCGTCACACATAGCGCTTGTTTTTTGTTGCTTAAAAACATAATATTTTTGTTACCTATTAATTTAAAAAAAAACATATCACTTGTTATTTTTCTCACTTTATTGTCATAACACAAAATGGTAAAAAACAAAAGCGGGCATTACTAGAACCGGGCGGTAACAGAATGAATCATGTCTAAAAGACGACATTTTAAGAAGTTGTCACAGACCGCCTAAAGGTTATTATACCATTTGACTAAGGCATGGTATGTTTACTCTTTTTTCTTTATGCAAGTATCATCAATTATTTCCTACTGGAGCAAAAAATATTATAACTAAACCATGTTATCCAACTTATTTGACACAATATAAAAAAAGCTTTTTCGCCTTCTTCCAAACTTAATGAGATATATCTAGGCTACGCAGTAATTTTCATGATGTAATGTTATAAAACTTGAAATTCAATTCGCCCTTATGGAGTTGTATTGTAAGTAAAAAAAAATGTAGCGGCACTCATCATCACATAATATTGTTTACTCTACAGTGATTGAGGCGTGAAATAAATTCTACCAATTAATCATTACACTATTTATTTTTGATATACAATACACGTAGAATTATTTTAAATTGACTCAAAAAAGTAGGTCATATTATATGACCCATCACAAAAACGTAGACTGTCATACTCTACATTTTTGGAATGCCATTTAATATTCCTATCGGAAGAGAAGGCCAAGTAAAAGCTGTCAAATGAAACCGATTTAGGATGACAATAACTATATTAAGTAACTTGAAATGAGATAACCTTCCGTCCAGGTGAATAATACCAATCTTCCTAGGTTAAACATATTAGTTTAAGGCATGATCAACATTTGACACAAAATATCGAGCATGCAGTTCTAGTGTAAAATGAAAATGTTTTCTTCACACAAAATAGCTAGGAATCAAATGAATCTAAGCTAGCTAAGAATCAAAGAAAAATAGTTAAGGGGCTACCCGGATTTTTAACGCGCACACTAGCGCCACTTTAGTAGAAAAAACATAACTCGTTATATAAAAGACCAATAAAAAAACTGGTAGACGCGATTGTAGTACAAGTTTTATAGTTTATTTAGTACGTTTAAATTATTTCTAAAGTAGTTTACTGTAGTTATAGTTAGAAAAATTGCTATATATGGCCACTTTTGGCACTTTGTCTAACTGTAACTGCAGATAAGTCTGTTTTATTGAACTTAAACATTGTATCTAAACCACATAACCAGAGCTACAATCGTATTTACCAAATTTTTGATTGGTCTTTTATTTAACAACTTATGATTTTTCTAGTAAAGTGGCGCTAGTGTGCCCTTATAAATCCGGGTAGCGCCTTAAGAATGAGCCGCTTAGAACTGTTTGACATCTGCCAAAAATGGTTCTGCTCTTTTTATCATACAGTTTTCTGCTACTGACATCTCACTTTTGTTGTTCATTTCCAAAAGAGATCATTATTTTATGCGCTATGCAGATGTTATGTTACGCAATGAAAATCACAGGTCTCACATTAACGCAAAATAAAAAGCAAAGTAGTATAATTTTGTACTCTTTAATCACATAATAATATATTATTTACTCTAAAGTGTGAAATAAATTCTACCGTAGCCTACCAATCAATAAATATTTCACACTTCTTATTTAAATTCTTCACAATACAGACGTCCAAATATTTTAAACTGCAATAGTAAACATGGGCTTAATGTTTTGCCCCATATTAAAATGTAGAGATGGAGGACTGTAATGCTCTACATCACAGATAAATAATAGGTTCGTATTTCTTAACATTACCGCTAGATGGCGCATAAACAGGTTTCAAGTAAAACAAGCAACACGCGTAACAAGTCATAGCGACTCCAGTAGATGTCGCTGCTCGCTGTTGCCTCGCGGCTCGTTAGTATTTTTCCGGAGAATGACCTTCCTGGGCCGGCGTAAATTGGACATCGCTTCTCGGCCTTTTGGCTAAGATCAAAGTGTAGTATCTGTTCTTTTCAGCTTAATATCTGAAAGTTCCCTCACTGAGGGACCAGTATATTAAACTGATTTTTGTAAATCGACGGGATGTTCGGGGCTCGCTCCACTCCCGTCACGGGTCGGCCCGGCATTGCAGTGCCGCCGGGATCGGCCCACATAATCCATTTATTAATTAGTAAAATAAAGTTACTTATTTCCATGGGTTTAATGATTTTCATGTGATTTATTACAATATGAGCTTTATTTTACTACGAGTGTTAGGAAATGAGTGAAACACTCCTTTGATTACTGCTATGCTTAAGACCATTTTTATGTCTTGTCTTACTTACCTCATGTTTAATATCATAGGTCTCCATCTATAGCAATGCAGACATTTTGTATCATGACATGATGCAAAATGTGAATGATACGAGCAAAAAGATGCGAAATGATGACATGATAATACAAATCATGACATAATAGCAAAAGAACGTTTATAGTACGATTTATAAAGATTTATTTATTGATTGAAAAAGTTTTATGTTATAAGAAGCTCTTACTGTGTTTGGTTAGATCACGATCTCTCAATCAAGCATATAATATTGTACCATGACTTTTATTCAATATTTATATTTTCACCGACTTAAAAAAATAAAGGTACTTATCAATTCAATGTGTATGTATGTGACATCGTTAGAATTTAATATTATTTGTGTATGTTAATCTATCAAAACTTCCAAACACGTGTGCTAAATATTATAAGTGTATGTTTGTCCACAGATATATTTTTTTAGTTCAATTATATATTCCAACTAAGGTAACTGTAAGTTGCATAAAAATCAGTCCAGTAATTTTTATTTATTTGTTTCAAAAAATCAAATGTGTTTATTAATCGTCGGAATTTAATATACATATATTTGAGTATGTTTATCTAGTAAGTCTTCCAAATACGTGTGATAAATAACATAATAAGTAGTATGTATGTTTGTCCATGGATTTATAGTGAGATATTTTTTTTAGTTCAATTGGTATATGCTAACTAGGGTATCTGTCTGTTGCATCAAAATCGGTCCAGTAGTATTAGTTTATTTTACAAATTCAAATGTATTTTTTTTTAAACGAGTAGAGTATTGCTTTTAATATTTACACAGAATAATGCGAAAGGTCCTACCCCCCGTTCTTAATTTCAGAATTCGAACCTATGTTTAGAATATTAAACCAAATGACTACGTTAGGTAGAACTACAAAGTTAGGTACTTACAGGAGCCTTATTTTTGAATCGTTCGCGTAAATATGGCGTGTAATTTTCTTTGATCAGTGATCGATTAAAACAGTTTCGATCCACGAAGCAGTAATTGAAAAAAATAAATCTCAGTTTTGTAAATATTTTTTGTCTATGTTTTGTGTGATTTTCTTAGACTTTTTGATGATTTTCGAACAAAAAATCACTAGAAATATCCACGCGAGTGATTTAAAAATAGAGCTCTAGAATGAACACACGAACAGAGATTACCATTTTAAATGATAACCGGTACTTGAGATGTTTTTATCCTGTTTTCAGTTACCTGCTTAAGGTGATCGGTTTTGGACCTGTTCATGTGAGTACCTTTATTTAAAAATAATTACATTTAACAATCAATGCTTAGAAAAAAATAGGTGATGAGTGCGTGCACTAATAATAAATAAAAAAAATCGATTGCAAGAACCTTGCTTCACATTTGAGAAGGGAAAAAAACTTTGACATTTTTTTGCAAGGTAAAATAAGTTGTATGTTTTATGTAAGGAATAAGCAAATACAGGATACACATATCTTGGTCCGGTAGCAGATGCAATTTAATACATTTGTAATAGGATTGTTTTTTTTTTAGTTGCATTGTAGAAACAATCACGACTGTAATTCTTATAATTTTAGAATTCTGACTTTTTGTGATCTGTGGTTTTAAACCAACGGGTATATATGTTTACTTGTTTAATAAAAATAAAAATTAATTACAAGGTCTTCGAGGTGAAGAATCCTTAAAGACATGTATTCCAAGTTTACGAACATTTATGTTGATAAGTGTCAAGGTACTCTGCCTTCGCATAACATCCTGACGTACGATAGGTATTAAATACATAAATAAAACATTTAATTACTCTAGGTAAAAATCTTAATTCCAAAGCTTAACATAATATAGTACCTAGTTAATAACCATTTCATAGTCTTCGTAACAGGGTTATGTATTATTTTACTCATGTAAAATTGAGCTTTGTAGCATAGCGTTAGACATGTAATGAGCTTATGCAAGAGCCAGCCAGTTGTAAAACCAAATTCTGAAGTGAAAACTTCTTTAGCGGCGTTGAGCACTTTTGTGGGATGGGGGAAAAATGTGAAACTCGCGTCAGGACACGTGGGCTGATAGAAAAACCGTAAGACGGTTGGCGAAATTATGGATGTAAGTTGATTTTTCTGAGAGATAAACTTTTTAATGTAATTTAATATAATATAAATTGTAATGTTTGTGTACGATAGCGTAATAAATAAATATTGTATTCTATAAAAATATATTATTATTATTATTATTATTGTATTCTATCACAAAAATGATAGTACTTTTATATTGATAATAAGAGCAATTCATTCAAAATTATTCCCTAACTATTCCAAAAAATCAAAAATGCACAACGTTGATATTCAAGTTTTCACTTCTGCCGGCACTCCCGGAGTGCAATTTTTGGTTTTTATCTTCATTTATGCCTAGGTAATAAAGCTTAACGCACGAATACACACGTTAATTGATAATATATTAGGATTTGCCAGTCCGGCCACCATAACAACATGTGGAAAAACATTAAAATTTTTGACCCAAGGATTTGAAAAAATAACTTTTTTTTCTTTATTTAGTCACAACGACTAACCGCGCAGTCGGTTAGTCGTTGTGACTGTGCATTATTATTGACTCTCTTAAAGCGCTTTTTGGATCAAGTAATCACGGCAAATCAATCCTCTTTTTAGGGTTCCGTAGCCGAATGGCAAAAAACGGAACCCTTATAGTTTCGTCAAGTCTGTCTGTCTGTCTGTCTATCTGTCTGTCTGTCTGTCTGTCTGTCCGTCTGTATGTCACAGCCATTTTATTCTGTAACTATAAGCATCACACTGTTGAAATTTGGTAGAAGTATGTATCCCGTTAACCGCTTTACGATTCTCATACAAAAAATAAAAAATATGTCATTTAAGGAGGAGCTTCCATACATGAAACTAAAACAAAAAAAAAATTTTTTTGCCAAACCTATACGTGTGGGGTGTCTTTAGATAGGTCTTTTAAAATGACACCGAGGCTCCTACAACCATTTTCTTTTAAAGTCTAATGCTTCATAGCTAGACGCTTCCAAAGTGATAAAATGGGCGTCCCCCCCCATCCAACTTCTAAACTAAGCGAGTGTAAATTTTGAAAAAAATATATAATGTAGATCTTAACAAATACTTTCAACGAAAATTGGTTCGGACGAAAGCAAACGAGAAGTTTTTGAGATATAGCACATTTTCACCAACCGCAAACATAACTTTGTACTTCATACAAACACTATGAAAAACAAAGTTATATTTGCTGACAACAAAATATTGTGGATTTTACTAAGTGGAAGTAAGTGGATTCCCAAATTCATTTAAAGTTGGCACCCTCAGTGGGCGAGTCCGACTCGCACTTAGCCGGGTTTTTTCTTATTCGTAAGTTTTAATTCCACCTGAAAATTACCTAGCCGTTCCATCTTGTATGACGCTGTCCTCTTATTATGTGACTTGACAATGTTCTTTTGGTCAAACTAAATCCTTCCAAGCATAACTGACGAAGCGGTTATTAATTTACATAATAAACAATATTTTACACGAAACACATTGTTTTCAGTCCAGTTGTAAGTCTGTGACAGTTTAACGTGTTTTCGTTTTGTGATTTGTCCAAAAATGCCTTGCGGATACTGCAGTGATACCACTAAAAAAGTTTTATTTGTAAGTTAGATCTATTTTTATTGATTTTCCTTGCTAATTGAAAATGTCTTCCCTAGGCCTGACTCTAGGCGTCTGTATAGCACTAGGCATGGAACATTTCATGAATTGCAGATGAAGCTATTGTATCGGACTTACGACGCTCAGCAGTCGAAAATTACTTTTTTTAACTCATAGTCGTAAAGTTGAGATCATTTTGTAATGAGTTTGAAGCGGGTCGGTACGAAAATCGCATTTTTTGCGTGAAGTTTATATGAAATTTATTAATGTACTCACGTCGCAATTCACGCTGCTACATAAAATTATTGGCAATGAACAAAAATCATCATTTCATGAAATGAAAAAGAATAAAAATTAGCAATAAATTCCATGCGTAGTAGCAGTTTTGTCAAAGCAAACATTGCATCTTTACTCCTTACTTCAGATCAAACATTAATATGACGACTCGTCTGGTGTAGTGGTCGAGAAATCGCCTACTAAGTAGTGGGTTGCGGGTTCGATCCCCGCACAATACAAACATTTGTGTGCATGAACATGTCTGTTTGTATTGGTCTGGGTGTTATCTATGTATATCATGTATGTATTTATGGTGATACTTTTTGACTAGGCTTAAGTTATATAAAAACTTTTATAACTTGAGCTTTGTTTCACGTATTTCATGACACAGTTTATTGATGCCTAAATATTTATGCGTTTCGACAGTGTTTTCATTTCAACGACGTTAAAATACACCTAAGTAGGTATGTTGACTATTCAACATAAATATATCCAATACTATACTCCTAAGAACAATTACATTGCCGGCAGTTCAACTTGAAATAAAGATTATATTTATTTTTATTTAATTTAATATAAAAAAAACACTAATGAAAATGTATAAAAGGTGGAAGATTCTTTACTTTAATAATAATTAAATTAATGATAATAAAACTGGTGTATACCAGACAACGATTATGACGGGGTACATCTCTCATACATTCATAAAGATGAAATAAGCATTGTCAAAACCGTCTCTCATACATACTTAAATTATAAACATCCATGACTTAGTGTTGATGTTCGTACTCATACACAAAACATTTGCCCTTTGCGGGATTCGAACCCGCGACGGCCGGCGTAATAGTCAGTACCGTTACCATCAGTTTACGACGGTTTAACTCGTTAGCGACGACGAGAAAAGTGTATGGAATTGTTTTGTTGTACAAGTGACCGCTAGAGGCGCTGTGCAATTTTCCATAGACTTTTTAGGGTTCCGAAGCCAAATGACAAAACCGAACCCTTACAGTTTCGTTAAGTCTGACTGTCTATCTGTCTGTCTGTCTGGCTGTCCATATGTCACAGCCACTTTATCCGTTTAACCGCTTTAGATTCCTTTAAAAAAAAAAAGAAATTTGAAGGGGAAAATCGATACATGGAACAAAATAAATAAATAAAAATGTTGGTCAAACCTATGAATGTGGGTTGTCTATGATGTCTCTTGAAATAACATCGAGGTTCCAATAACCATTTTTTGTGAAAGTCCAACATTTCGGAGATAGACGCTTCCAAAGTGGTAAAATGGTCCTGCCCCTTCTTATTTTTAACAAGAAACGAGTGTACATTTTGAAATAAATACATGACGTACATTTTATAAAAACTTTGCTTGAAAATTTGCTTGAAAGCGAGCGAGGTAGTAGCTTTTGAGATTTTGGATTTGGAAGCACATTTGCAACAACCGCAAACTTAACTTTGTTATTCATACAAATACTATGAAAATGTTTATCATAGTATTTGTATTTGAATTTCAAGGTTTGTTTGCTGTCAACAAAATATTGTGTTATTTTAACTAAGTGGAAGTAAGTTGATTTCTAATTCAGATAAAGTTGGCACGGAACCCTTAGTGTGCGAGTCCTGTTTTTTTAATTTATTAGTTTTTCATTAGTTCTTTATACAAACACACAACAAAATATTGTGGTATTTTTGCTTAGTGGATCCCTAGTTCAGTTAAAGTTGGAACGGAACCCTCAGTGGGTAAGTCCGACTCGCACTTAGCCGGTTTCTGTACGACTTATACTCTGTTCCTAAAAATCATTGTAAAAGGCTGTGGCGTGAATACTTTGATGAGCGTTCACTTACAAAAGGAATATGGTACAAGACCATTCAATCAGAATTACCAGGACACACTTGGATTGACAAGGCTAACATGAGTAGACATACCACAGTCTTAGCGCTAAGACTGCGCTCCGGACACATCCCTCTGAACAAGTTCGCACATTTGATGCGCAAATCGGTATCACCTGACTGTACAGAATGCCACATGCTAGAAGATACGTACCATATTCTTATGGAGTGTGTCCGAAACGAAGCCGAAAGGCAGGAATTTATTAACCAATACTGTATCAGAGTTTTGGACGTAGGCTTTTGTAATACTATTTTAGCTTCACCTGTCTCCGATGATGCCAGGGCTTTGTACAATCTAGTAAATAAGGGTATAAACTGCAGAAATAATACTAATTTATAAGGCACTTTTTGTTGTACCTATGAGGATGGCTTTTTCTAACAAGAAAAAAATCCTCTTTAAATAAATAAAGATTAAAAAAAAAAAAAAAAACTGACGTAAACTCATGGTAACGGTATTGGTGCGTTAACTACAAACGCGTTGTCAAGATCAAGATAGATAAAAGTACTTACAACCGATAAGCAGAAGAACACGATTAAAATTATTCTAGATCTGGAGTATCTAGCATCAAACACTTGTCTCTCTAATATTTCAAGTTATCTATCTGTCTTTAAGGAGCTCAAGATAAAATAAAAAGTTAACGTCGTTACTTATACTTAGTCAAAGTCAATATTCAAATCAACTACTAAAAAAAATCAGTTAAAAACAATACAAAACGCCAAATTCGAAAACGTTACATATTTATCAGCTATAATTAAAGAAATGGTTATTTTTTAAAACGGTCAGTTCATATCTATGGGATCGTATAAGTCCTATCTGACATTGTTAAAATCGACTCTTAGTCCTTTTAACTTCTTAAACTTCATCTTTGCTGTATTAAATATTTATTAACGTTTTGTATTTAGATGATGATAATCTATATGAGTCGTCAAAGAATGATAGTTATTTTTAGTTATAGTGTTGCTGTTAATATTAGAACTTGGAAAAAATAAATAATTATTATGAAAAAGATTAAAATAACGCATAAGTAAAGGACTTAGGAGGGACAAATTCATTTGGAGTCGGTGCATGGTGAGAATAGACTGTTAGTGTAGGCAATCATGCACCGACTTCAAATGAATTTGTTTCATCTAAGTAGATGGCAAATGCATTATTTTAATCTTTTTAGTACTTTTAACCACTCGACTGTCCGCGCTGTCAGACTATGATGTGGGAAAACGGTCCGGCGATATCGCGCGACGGTTGCATGATAAAAAACCCGCGACATGTCGCGCGATAAAAACGATTATATAAAGAAAGGTATAGTTGTGATTACGAAAACAAAAATACTGGTAGATAGGTAATAGTTATAAATATATAAAAAGTTGAAAATATAATATACTTACTATACTATAATATATACTATACTTAATTTATATATATACTATACTTAATACATACTTTTCAAGTGGTGGGCACTGTAGTACCACGGACAGTTTACCGTAAAAAGAAAATGGCACTGTAGTACATTGGACTGCAGAGCGGTTATAGGCGGTTCAATTTTGAAATTATTTTTTTATTTAATTATTTTTTAGTTATTTTCCTATATCTCAAAAACAAAGTTGAAATATACTTAATCGAACTAAAATTGGTTATAGAAATCCCTGGACAAACATACATACACTTACGAAGTTTTGCATACATCTTTGAATTCTTTATAGATCAACACACTCAAATATTATGGAATTTCAAAAATATTACATTCATACACATTGAAATGATTACCTCCTTTTTTAAAAGTCGGTAACAAGTATCTATTTACTGTAAGTTAAATAAATAAGTTATAGAAGTAAAACTGTATCCAAGAGCGCATAATGGTGGTTTTTGTTATACATCTCAGAGCATTCATTCGGAACCTAATAAATAAAAAATCATCTTTTTTCTGGTCAATAACTGCCTTGACACAACATCCAGGGTAGCCATGTTTTGGAGAAAGAAAACGGTACTACGAGTACCTCTTTTAAACATTCGTTAAAAGCAAGACACGGTATTAAATGTTTTATTAGCTGTACGTAAAAACTGCTGAATATGCTTTCCTAAAACGGCGACTCAATAATTAACATTATTATTACCGTCTTATTATTTAAAACATGTATATTTATGCTTTGTATGACTTGTATCAGGTATAACTAGGACAGCTCTAGTACCTACCCTTTAAGTAGTAATAGTGAAGGCAAAAGTTTATGAGGACGCATGTATGGATGCATGTTGAATACTTCTTCACGTAAAAATTACTGAATGTATTTTGATTAAACTTTACGATATTATAACTCATACATTGGAATAGCACATAGGCTAAAATGAATAGCGAAGTTTTATGCAAGGTTTTTTGTTTTGTGTAAATAAGAGTTATATTAATTTTGTTACTCCCGCCTGCGAAAAGCAATCGTGTGGTTACCCTAAAGACGTTGCCATTTATCGCCAAATACGTTTATTTATTAACAAGATGCTGTAATATTTATCCATTGCATCTTCAGTGTTGGTCTAAGGATCAGTTGAATATTGTAAGTAACTTAATTCTTGTGTTCGTTTCACTATAAATTGAATTGTGTGGGTACCACGGTGCTCTCATTAAAGTTTATCCAGTTTATTAGTTCTGTCCTTACTTTTGTAATCAAATCAGATCAAGTACCGATCATATATCATTATCATTATCAGCCAAAGGACGTCCACTGCTGAACATAGGCCACCCCACTGTTTTCCACAGAGACCGACACAAGCGGTCTGCATCCAGTTTGATCCTGCGATCTTTACAAGGTTGTCTATCCATCTTGTCGGTGGACGTCCCACGCCGCGTCTTTGATCGAACAATCAATGGTGTTTAAAAATTTGATACTCACGCTCAACACCCTATTCAAAAATCCAATCTCGACAAATAAATGTGTTATATTTTATGATTTCTGATTATAGAATTATTAAATTGCATTATGTCACCTTATCGAAAACAAATGTTGAACTTAACGGTTGTAGCCCACTTCCGACCATATTTTTTTTAAAATATGAAAAGGATTTGCTCTAGTCTACGTAGTTGCATTGAAGCATTCGAAATTCAAACTCTCAGCAAAATATGATCTCCGCTATCGACTGATCAGATTTATATCCTGAATAATTATAATTAGAACCTTTTTTCTCCCCAGATGATAATGAAGATCCTTGGCGAGCTGGCCCTAGTCGGGGCTATAGCTTCGGTCTTTATAGTAGCAGCGCAAGGGCGGGCGGCAGAAAGGGCAGCCGAAGAAGCGGCCGGGCAGGACTACATGAGGACCCTGGATGAACGCACGTCAAAATCCAGGAACAAAATGGCGATTGCTTCTTGGAACTATGAGAGCAATATTACGGAGTATAATGAGGAGCAGATGGTTAGTATTTTGTTCATAACTGCTTCAACAGAAGGATATTATTTTAAATCTTTAAGAACCTTACACAAATCAGTGTCATTTACATTTCTTTGAAAGGCTTCGTTTTCCCTCGATTAAAGCATTTGTTACCGCGCTATACTTGATTTAACACAACAACACAAAATGAATATTATATTTTATTTTTCAGAAGTATGTATGCATGAAGTGAAAATATATAACACAAAATCATATTTAATTCCAGCTGCAAATTGCCCTAGAAATAGCCGAAGAGGAAAAAGAATCATGGAAGGAAACTATGAGCTACTTATGGCACGAGTTCGAAGACCAAGACCTGAAGAGAATGTTCCAGAAGTATTCTCAGCTTGGAACATCTGCCTTGCCCGAAGACCTGAACCAGAGACTTATTCAAGCTGTCAACAATATGAAGACTACTTATGCTAAGGCTACGATCTGTGACTTCAAGGATCGCACCAAGTGTGACCTCCATGTTGAACCTGGTAAGGATTTTAAACTTTTTTCTTTTGAAGGCTTGTTTCACAATCTCTGAATAAGTTTCGACAAGCGTTATTTGTCAAATACCGTTCCATATTTGAATCATTCGTTGGTAAGTGCTTAATTTATCGATGGTGAAACAGGCGCCTAGATTTTAAATTCTGGACTAAGCTATTTTTAACCTCCGACGTTAAAAGAGAGGAGTTATAAGTTTGAAGTGTCTGTTAGTATATTTTTGTATCTGTCTATGGTAGCTTCTAAACGGATGAACCGATTTTCGGTTAGTTTTTTAGTGTCATAGACAATTTTAACCCGAGTGTTCTTAGCCATGTTTTATAAAGATCTGTACATTTGTTTGAAGAATATAAGCTTTTTTCTAGTTGATGAAGGGATCTGACTAACTTGCTTATATGTCCGATCGATTCGACATTTGGTACCATGTTACTTTGATTGTCGGTTTTCTTATTTTTAAAATTAATTCATATTATCTAGCTTGGTCGCTATCACTCTTTGACAAATACTGAAGCCTCTGGCTAGGTTTTAACTCTGAGGTAAAAATGGCACTTAGAAGTCGGCGTGCATGTAAAATTGAATGGCTTAGAAAAAAATAAGTAGGCATAGGAAAGACGATCCTATAGACGCTTAAGATAGGAGATATAGTAAATCTGGTGTCTTACATGTAATTTTTATCTTTAAGTTGCTAGGCAGGCCGTTCGATAACACACAGTCATGTTGCTTCAATGTTTAAGATAAGTTTGTCTTATATCAATAAGTCAATGATCAAACAACCTTGTATATAACGACGAGTAGAACTCTCAAATGAAAAACATTTGCAAAATCAAAATAAGTATATCAAAGTTGGACTACTTTAAGACGGACTCGCTCACATCTTCGCTCACTTGCCAAATTGGCCATTTTTTAGCAGTGGACGTCTTTTAGCAGATAATAATGATGATAATGAAGTAAAAAAAGTAAGTGGCATCCTTACCTGTATGATTTCTACATTCCAGAGGTGACAGACATATTCGCCAACAGCGAAGACCCTGAGGAGCTAAAATACACCTGGGTGGAGTGGCACAAGGCGGCTGGAGCTGCTTCCAAGGGAAACTTCACTGAGTATGTCCTGATGGAGAATGAAGCTGCTAAGCTTAATGGTATGATATATTTTTTTGTCGAATTGTAAAAAACTAAATTTCTGAATATAGACCCACTGGGCTCCTTATACACTCGTGAAGTAGGTAGCATCGATGAAATCACATCATTTCAGATCTCATACATTAATAATGTATCTCTACATTCATTATTCCACTTACTTTTAATATTTTGTAGCGGTTATGCTTCTTACATTGCTCTATCTATCCTATTGTTAACCAAGCTCGAAGAAGCCTTTGAACTTATGACTCAACATTGTTGTACATACCATGGAGGTAATTACATTTTGATGAAGAATGTTCTCTGAGCATTGCTCGATTAAAAGAAATACCTCATCTGTTATAGTTAATAAATCATCTGAATACGTGAACTGAACAAACCAATTCATATTCCTGGTTCATCGACTCCTAACTTAATTACCTTTCAGAATAGTGTTTTCAAATCACGCTCATTGTAGTGCTTCTAAAACATAAATAATAAATAAATTTGCGCCAGACAATATACCAATTATCGTGGTTTCGAAGTAAGGAATTTTCGTCCTTGTGTTACGAATACCAGACAACGATTATGACGAGGGCGTCTCCCATAAGTACTTAGATACATGTTAAACATCCATGACTCAGGTACAAATATCCGTGCCCATCACACAAACATTTGCCCCTTGCGGGATTCTAACCCGTGACGGTCGGAGTAATAGTCCGGAGCTCTAACCAATACACCAAATGCGTTATCAACATATGAATAGTGACGTTCTACCAACATATTGACAAAGTATTCAATTTATCTCATTAATGTAAAAAATACTTCTGTAACTCCAGGTTACGAAACAGTAGCAGAGTGGTGGCTAAGTGAGTATGAGATGGACAATGAAGACCAGTTTGCGACCCTCTGGAACCAGGTCAAGCCTCTTTACGAACAGATCCACGCCTACGTCAGAGGGCGTCTACGAAGCAAGTATGGTGAAGACGTGGTCTCTAAGAGGGGACCTATCCCAGCACATTTATTAGGTAAGCACTTACAAGCATTTTTTTGGTGTGTTGTCTTGGTTTTCGATCTTAGATCGAAGCATAATGATAGTACAATTTAGGCGGTCTTATTTCTTGAAACATCAATTTAGAGTAAAAAGAAAAACACTATGGCTAAAATAATGCTTCAAAGATACCCCATAATTTAAGTAGTACATGTACATCATCTCATTTATTCTAGCTTTTTTGAGTAATATTATTTCTATTGTGTAATAAACAAAACCAAATCAGTAATGGCAAAGGTAAAAAAAAATAACTTCAAATCTCTACCAGTGATACTCTTTCCAGTTTTTGGGCTTTTTTAGATGATGCGTGAAAGTTACATTGTAATTTTCGATTTCAGGTAATATTTGGGCTCAAACTTGGAACAATGTCGAGAAATTCACTCGGCCTTATCCTGAGAAACCAGATGTCGACATTACAGCTGCTCTTATTGCCCAGGTAATAAATGTATATTTAATTGTGCCAGCCCATATGTACAAGTAGATAACGCCTACCTACTCAATATTAGAGGAGTGTTGTGGGGTATTTAATCTTTATTGGATTTTAATCTTGATTTCAGAACTACACACCTTTAAAGATGTTCCAAACAGCCGAAGATTTCTTCAAGTCCCTGAATCTAAGTGGAATGCCGGAACTGTTCTGGGATCGGTCTATTATTGAGAAACCCAATGACGGCCGTGAACTTGTCTGCCACGCGTCTGCTTGGGACTTCTATGATGGTGAAGACTTTAGGTAAGCAAATTTATATGAATAAACCGAAACAATTAAGATTATTAATGGAATCAGGCGTTACTTTGCGGAAATCCATTGTTAAGTTGAAATTAATAAAATTATTTTATGAATTTTAAGCAAAATAATTGTATAAATTTCAACAATTAAGATTATTTATAATCAAATATTTTTATCTACATGTTCAATTTACATATCTTTTTCCAAAAAAAAACTCTTTTGTTTTTCAATCGTCTGCTACTTGTATTGGCACTGAAGGGAATTCAAATTACTACGAGAAAATAAAAATGCACCAGGCAACACACCAATTGTCTGGTTTCAAAGTAAGGATTTTTTCCCAAGTGTTATGAAGAACCAGATAACGATTAAGACAGGGACGTCCATGACGTATATACAAATGTTCGTCTTCATCACACAAACATTTGCTACTTGCGGGATCCGAACCCGCGATCTAGTTCAGTAGTCAGGAACGCTAACCTCTGCATCAAACGTATCGTCAAAATAACGTTTTTGAATTTGTCCTGTACCAATATTTTTTTATTAGTACTCAGTAGTCAGTTTAATTTTGCTCTTGCTTCTGCTAGGAGGTTCGCAAATAGGTCAAGAAAGGGATTTCCATTAAGCAAGTGTAGTATGAAAGTGTAGTGAGCCAAGTAATTCCTCAAGCCTCTCTTGTGGGACCAAATTCAAAATACAACAATTGAGATGTTTGGAAGTAGAGTCACCGTCAACAGTGTGTAAAAAAATCTAAATAACTGAGCAATATGTTTGTCCTAGGATCAAACAATGTACCGCGATAACCAGTGAATTCTTCACAACCACCCATCATGAGATGGGCCACATTCAGTACTACCTTCAGTACAAAGATCAGCCCGTGATCTTCAGAGGAGGAGCCAATGCTGGTAATCACTATTGCTTCTTTTAGGATCAAGCAGTGCACCACTATGACCAGTGCGTTCTTCAAGACTACACATCATGAGATGGGACACATTCAGTATTACCTGCAGTATAAAGATCAGCCGGTAATTTATAGAGCTGGTGCTAACCCTGGTAAATAAGAGAATTACTTTTATTTGTGTCGATTTCGTTAGTTCCTTTTGTAAGTTTATTTCTTCTTTTATGCATTCATTCTTTTAAGGATACGAGGGTCAAACTGAAAGTTCGTAGAACTGGCCACTTATAAACAATATAATAAAAAAATATTCTAAAATTTGAAAATAGAACTCTTTGCCAATATTACTGAGTATATATTTCATTCATTTGTCATTTGTTTTACGATTTGGCGGCAAATTGAAAATTGTCTGTGTCACGTCAACATGAATTTAACACGAGAAAATTTTCGTGCAATGATTTTTTATGACTTTCGATGTCATTTAAGTCAACAAGAAAGTTATGATAGACTACGATTGGCCTTTCACGATGAAGCCCCATCTCGTGCGACTGTTTACAACTGGTTTAATGAGTTTAAACGTGGTCGCACTAATCTCACTGATGATGTACGTGAGGGACGGCCTTCTACGGCGACGACTGAAAATAACATCTATGTTGTGCGGCGTATGATAGAGACTGACAAAAGAGTGACCTATCAGCAGATTCGGACAAGCTTAGGCATCGGTATGAGTCAAGTGCACAAAATCCTCCACGAACATTTACCGGTCAGGAAGCTTTGCGCCCGGTGGATACCTCATAATTTGACTAAGGCTCAAAAACTCCATCGTGTGGATTGGTGCCGTAAAATGATTGAAAGATTTAACGGAGGTGACTCAAATGCTGTGTTCGACATACTAACAGGTGACGAAAGCTGGATTTACTGTTATGATCCTGAAACCAAAAGACAATCTGCTCAGTGGGTGTTTCCTTTTGAGGAGTTGCCAACTAAAGTGAAGAGAGATCGAAGTGCGGGAAAAAAAATGGTGGCCTCGTTCTTTGGAAGGATAGGTCATTTCGCAACAATTGTGTTAGAGGATCAAAAAACAGTTTCTGCAGAATGGTACACTACCAATTGTTTGCCACTTGTCTTGGAAAAAGTTCGAGAGAAACGACCTCGCAGTAGGATCCTCCTTCACCACGACAACGCCTCGTCGCACACCGCCAAGCGAACGATCGACTATTTGGCGACATCAAACGTTGAATTACTGGGTCACCCGCCGTATAGCCCCGACCTCGCGCCTTGTGATTTTTATTTATTTCCAAAAATTAAAGAAAAACTTAAAGGAAAGCGGTTTATGAATGCTGAAGAAGCGGTAGCTGCGTATCGCGATGCCATTGAAGAGACCCCTAAGGACGAGTGGGCAAAGTGCTTTTCCCAGTGGTTCCATCGCATGCAGCGGTGTATTGACGTCAATGGACAATATTTTGAAAAGATATAATAAAACTAATAACTGGCTAATGTAATCAGTTTTTGATTTTCTAAGAACTTTCAGTTTGACCCTCGTATGTACATATTGTTATATTCATTATTTGTAACATTGAAGAAATATATTTTGACTATTTGTAATTTTACAGGTTTCCATGAAGCTGTCGGTGACGTTATTGCACTATCTGTTGCAACTCCAAAGCATTTGAGGGTTGTAGGTCTTTTGGAAGATGGACCTGATGATATCGAGTCTAACATCAACCAACAATTCAAAATGGTGAGCCAATGCTCTTTACCGACACCTTTATTTGCATTACTTGCCCTCTCTCTCTCTTTCTTGATCTCTTTAGATCTTAAATTTTAAAATGGACTTCTCAATCAAAGCGCAGCGGACCTTTCATTGGGAAAATCGACAGCCAAACTTGTGATAATCGAATAATTATGAGATGGTTACCGTAAACAGTTTTGTATTTCTTTCCAGGGCTTGGAGAAGATAGTATTCCTCCCCTTCGCGTACCTTCTAGACTTGTTCAGATACAGCGTCTTCCGAGGGATCACCGCTCCTAGGGACTACAACTGTCACTTCTGGCAGCTCAGAGAGTCTCTTCAAGGTGTCGAACCACCAGTGCCGAGGAGTGAAGATGATTTTGACCCTGCTGCTAAGTACCATGTGTCTGCTGATGTTGAGTATATGAGGTAAATATAGAATAATAAAATAAATATATAATAATATATAGTATAATCGGGTCAATATAGAAATCAAAATTTTGTATATTGTTTCTGGTCTGGGTGTTGTGGTACCACCGTTGTGTCTGATTTCCATAATACAAGCGCATTAGCTACTTACTTTGGGATCAGAGCAATGAATGTGATCGGTATCCAATATAAAAAAAAACATACATTTAATTATTGCTGATATTGAAGATACGAAGCATGAGTGCAGGCATTTTTGACACATCACGTGTGAAAAATCTGGTTAAGTTTTCAAAGTCATTACCGTCATGTTTTTACCGACTTCAAAAAAGAAGGTATTCACTTAAAAGTTTACGTATATTTATAATATTTGGGTATGCTGATCTAGTAAGGCTTCCAAACACGTGTTAATTTTTTTGTGCGTGTATGTATGTTCGTATATTTGTATATTTGTTCGCGGATTTCTCGAAAACAAGAAGTTATTTATCGAAATTATTTTTAATTCAATTAAGTATATTCCAACTTAGGGTAAAGTGTAAGTTTTATCAGAATAGGTCGAATAGTTTTTGAGATATGGGTAAAAACAAAAAAAAAATGAAAGTAAAAAAATTAGGTGCCCTCAAAAACTGACTAAAAATCATAAAATAAGCATTCGTCTACTATAAGGCGAAACAATTTCTTTTGGACTCTTAAAATTTTAAAACATAATATCCTTGCTCACTTTCCAGGTACTATGTCTCCTACATCATCCAGTTCCAGTTCCACCGCGCGCTGTGCCAGCTGGCGGGCGAGTACTCTCCCAACGATCCTGAGAAGCTGCTGTCCAACTGCGACATCTACAGGAGCCAGGCTGCTGGCCAGGCTTTAGGGTAAGTAGAAAAACATATATGTATACAGCGTTTGGCCTGTAAAAGGAGCAAACATTTTAATCGATGATGATTCAAGTATACGTGTTCATAGTGATCTAAATGTCTTTAACTCAGAGATATAGAAATCCACAGTTACAATCCGCAGTCAATGTATATTAAAACCGCTAATTCGTTGAAGTTAATGACAATGTCAAGTTCTATACATTTTTTTTGCAATTTCTGGTTCGTGTTATTGTATTAGAAAACAACAATAAATTTATTTAAAATATAATATATTATAAAAGTTTAGAATTGATTACTGGTTACTTCATCATCATCAAAATCATCATTCTCAGCCAAAGGGCGTCCACTGCTGAACATAGGCCTCCCCCACGGCTTTCCACAGCGACCGATCACTAGCGGTCTGCATCCAGTTTGATCCTGCGATCTTTTTAAGGTCGTCTGTCCATCTTGTTGGTGGACGTCCTACGCTGCGTCTTTGGTCGAAGGGTCTCCGATCTAAAACTTTCCTGCCCCAACGGCCATCAGTTCTTCGCGCTATGTGCCCTGCCCATTGCCACTTGAGCTTACTGATTCTCAAGGCTATGTCGGTTACCTTAGTTCTTCTACGTATCTCCTCATTTCTGATTCGATCCCGTAGAGAAACACCCAGCATAGCCCTCTCCATCACCATCATAGTGATCTAAATGTCTTTAAATCAGAGTTATAGTAATCTATAGTAAAAATCCGTAGTCAATATAAATCAAAAACGCTAACTCGTAGTAAATGACAATGTCAATTTCTATACATTTGTTTGCAATACATTGCTGGTTCGATTTATTTTGTAAAGAATCGTTTAAAATTGATTACTGGTTACTTGAAGGGCTTACATTTATAACGTATGCTCCTATTTTAGGCCACATCCTGTATAAATCACAAAATACATAATGTGGCGACATTGAAAGAGGTTCGTAGAGCTGATAGTGCCGACCAACTTGTATTTGTCATTATAATGGCAGACTGTATTGAGTAATTCAGAAAGAATGTCATTATTTTTCAACGCTCCGATTGTTATCCTCCGACAAAGCCTCAGACTGATGATTAAATTTTAAAAGTCTAAGGGCCCAGACCACTATCTTCAAACACTATTTGTGATATTTATTTCCTCAAAATACGGTATAAAAATTATTCCAGTATGTGTTCAGAAAATAGTGCTTTCATCACCGTCCTTTGGCCTATTTTAAGAAGCCGGAGCCTTCGATTTTCAGTTACCTATTTGGATAATCAGTTCTTCGTGCTATGTGCCCTACCCATTGCCACTTGAGCTTACTGATTCGTAGGGATACGTCCGTTATCTTAGTTCTTCTATGTATCTCCTCAATCTCTTCTGATTAGATTTCGAAGAGAAACACCTACCATAGCCCTCTCCATCGCTCGTTGTGTAGTGATGGTGTACTGATGGCCGTTGGGGCTGAAAAGTTCTGGATTGGAGACCTTTCGACCAAAACCGTAGAGTGGAAAGTCCACGGACAAGATGGACAGACAACCTTGTTAAGATCGCAGTATCACATTGGATGCACCGCTTGTGATCGGTCGCTGTGAAAAACCGCGGGGGAGGCCTTTATTCAGCAGTGGGCGTTCTTTGGCTGATAATGATGATGATGATTCGGATAATAACTAAATTGTACCATTGGATCTTTTTCAGTAACATGCTCCAAATGGGTTCCTCCAAGCCGTGGCCTGACGCGATGGAGGCGCTGACAGGCCAGCGCAATATGGACGCTAGTGGAGTTCTGGAGTACTTCGCACCTCTGCATGAGTGGCTGAAGGCGGAGAACGAAAGGACTGGGGAGTATGTTGGGTGGGAGCCGAGTACTGTTGGTAAGTAAGGCAATTAGTAATCTGATCATTATATTTTGTATTTAAATCGAGAGTTGCTATGTTTCACCATTTGGGCATTATAATCCATTCCTCGCATTTTGAATTTGCTTCCTCTCCTCCCGTCGCAGCGTCATGATTACATCCTAAAGCCTTCCTCGATAAATAAGCTATCCAACACATAAATATTTTTTCGAATCGGTCAAGTAGTTCCTGAGACAAACAAACATACTTATTGACTACAGGCAGGCTGAGTCAATTTTCCGACGATCTTTCCTTCGATGTGTTGACTGATCTACAGTCTACACATCGAAGGAAAACACATCCTAATAAAACTCTTCTTTTTGAGATCGGTGACCGTGAGAGCGCATAAGATCTGGCCCACTCACGGCCCTTTATTTATCCAAAAATACATGTCTGACTTATCGACTAATACAGATTAGTTACAAACAAGGACGGACACATAACAACATCTGCGTATTCCTTCTTTCGTTTTTGTAACCTACCTACATTAATCCTCATAAAATTCCCATTCGCAACTATCCACTCTATGGATTTCCTACCTACCCTCAGAAAGTGCGATATGGGGGACAGGAAATTCAAAGGCTTTACCGGCCTCGCTCCACCTGAGAGAGACAGCCTACTAGGGTCTCCCTCGCCCCTGTACCAAACTACCTACATATTTCTTAATATTTCCTAGCTAGTTAAAATTGTTACCCTACCTGCCTACCTAATTTGCAAATGGGAATTCCTAACGAACAGGTTTCTTATTATTGAAATAAAACGAGCCCTAAGCTAATTACAATGCTTACTCGCTATGGCCCTAACAGAAAATCATATTTATTTTTATCAAAAATCCTTGTAAATAAATATAACTAAACTTATTACTATAACATGATTGGGTGTCCGTAACAATACTCTTCAGCTTTATAATATTAGTATAGATTAAATAGACGAAGGTTTATATTTTTTTCGTTTACATACTAGACAGGCATCTATTCAGGATATTCAAGATGTTGAAATATAAATCTATGTATACTATAATATATTATGTTTAAGCTAAATAATTTGTTTGTTTGAACGCGCTTATCTCAGGCACTACTGGACCGAAATTATTTTTGTGTTAGATAGCTTATTTATTAACGAAGGTCTTAGACT
Source organism: Pyrausta purpuralis (assembly GCA_963924145.1). NCBI lineage: Eukaryota > Metazoa > Arthropoda > Insecta > Lepidoptera > Crambidae > Pyrausta > Pyrausta purpuralis. The sequence continues at coordinate 24,574,661 of OZ001655.1, forward strand.
TTAGCACATCATGCTGCAATGGGAGGGGAGGAAGCAAACTTAAAACGCGCGGACGAAGTCGCAGGGGCCCGCTAGTTTACTAATAAAGTATACAATCCATTTTGATGACCAAGTTTCGAATACGCCAGCACTTGACTAGCAACTAGAGGAAACCATACCAACCACATTATTAAAAAGTTTGGAGTAGTTGTAGATATGTTATATGTATCTACATAAAAATTTATTACTAGATTTAGTAGAAGTCGGTTAAAACTTCAACTTCACTTCTTCTATATTCTATTCCAGAATACTGCACCCAGGAACAGCGTATGGCAATGGATGAATTGGGCTTCAACGAGAAACTAAAGAAGTATGTTGGAATGTAAACATTGAAATAAATTAATAAGTAACATTAAATTATTGATTAAAATAACTATCGTTTTGTTTAAGTACCTTCCTAATAATCAAGATTATAGATCACAAAAAGGTGTCGTAAGATTTATTTTGTCAGTTCTTAGTTTGTGAGATATATTTCAGAATTTAACAGACTTAGGTCGAAGCGGAGGCAATGACGCATTTCAGGTGTTCTAATACATTTTCAATGGCAGGAAGTCGCACAATGGCCAGTAGTGATGTGACCGTGACCTGATCGGGTGCTTTGAATGAAATACGTGACTAGTGCTTGAAATGTCTTTGGCAATATGGACATTAACGTTTGTTGTAGTCAGCTCTAGATTTTTCTAAGGTCTACTTATGAAAAAACACAGTATATTTCTTTTCTTTTTAAACTTATTTAAAGAAGGTATATAAAAAAGACAAGATTCTCGTTAATGAAAAGAGACCATATTGAACTTAATATTTTAATCGCTAAAATATCCTTCAAAGTCACCATAACTCTAAAATGATCTAATAATACCCTCAAGAGACATCAACACCAATTTACTGTATTGTGGCAAGCTTTTTGTCCCAAATTGTATGGTCAGCCTCTGAAACCATTAATTATATCTCCTTTGTTGGTATTTCCTTGTTATATTTGTGTGCGAAGTATAACATAACCTTTGCAAAGACAATTCAACTACTATTCGGATAAACGCGAGACACATTGATGGTAAAACTAAAGATTGGTTCGAGTAATGACATCAATCAGAAAAAGAATTAAAACATTTAAAGTTAAGGTCCTCTATAGCAAAGAGGAGGAGGTGGGAATAGTTCTCATCTTCCTAGGGATCCAAGGTCTACCAACATATAGGGGGAGTTTGGTATCGATTCGTATAATATAAGAAAGTGTAATGAATTTTATGTGGTCAATTTTCACTTATTATTAGCAATAAAGGAAAACGGTGCCAAAATGGAATTCGGCAGAAAGGCGAGTTACTTCCGGACACTTTGCGGAGCTTCTACACCGAAACTATTAATTTTTTGAAAATATTGCTGAGTAATAACTGAATTTAATTGTCTTTTCTTAAATTTTGACGATATTGAGATACGAGATGGGTAGTAAAACGAGCCGAAGATAAGATATTTTCTAAAAAGTAGGTACTTGGACAACATTTTTAGGGTTCCGTAGCCGAATGGCAAAAAACGGAACCCTTATAGTTTCGTCAAGTCTGTTTGTCTGTCTGTCTGTCTGTCTGTCTGTCTGTCCGTCTGTCCGTCCGTATGTCACAGAAACTTTATTCTGTAACTATAAGCATCACACTGTTGAAATTTGGTAGGAAGATGTATCCCCTTAACCGTTTTACGATTCTTATACAAAAAATAAAAAATAATGATGTTTAAGGGGCTCCCATACATGAAACTAAAGTCGAAAAGTTTTTTTTGTCTAACCTATGCGTGTGGGATGTCTACGGATAGGATTCTAAAATTGACATAGAGGTTCCTAAAATCATTTTCTTTTAAAGTCTAACGTTTTAAAGCTAGACGCTGCCAAAGTGGTAAAATGGGCGTCCCCCCATCTAAGATGACGCCCTTGATTGTAAACTAAGCTAGTGTAAATTAAAAAAAATATATATAATGTAGATCTTAACAAACACTTTCAAAGAAAATTATTTCTTTTTTATTATAGTTTCTTCATACAATCACTATGAAAAACAAAGTTATATTTACTCTCAACAAAATATTGTAGTATTTTACTAAGTGGAAGTAAGTGGATTTGCTAATTCAGTTAAAGTTGGCACGGAACCCTCAGTGCGCGAGTCCGACTCGCACTTTGCCGGTTTTTTCAGAATGAGGGCGCGAGCACTTGGGAACTATACGGTGGCAAAGTTAAAATTCAAAAAGAGCAAATCAAAAGCTATAAAAAGGTCATTTCTAACACGCCCGGAAAATATGCAAAACAACCAATTTCTTATGCTACGGCAAAATATGTTCTCACTCGCTCTCGCTCCATATAACGGTGAGGAGACTGAACGCTTTCAATCCGTTCAGAAGGCAAGGAGAGCGTATAAATATAAATAAATATAAATATCCTTTGGACATTCCCACACATCGCCATCTAGCCCCAAAGTAAGCTACTCAAAGCTTGTGTTATGGGTGCCTGACAACGGATATAATACTTAAATACTTTTTTTTTGTAAATACATACATGATATACATAGAAAACACCCAGACCAATACAAACAGACATGTTCATGCACACAAATGTTTGTATAGTGTTCCTTTTCGTGCCTAACAAGTTCCTAGAACGGTCATGGTGTTGTTTCAATTTCAAATTTCAATTTCATCAATTGTTGTTTTTAATCGAATATTTATATTAAATATGTTTCCTACAAAGATCGTCATTTCTTATGGTACGGTGCAGTGAGAAAATTGCTAGACTGCCATGTCATCCTTACGTTACGGACCTATTTCATCATGGACAATTGAGCACTATCCAGCGAAAAACTCAAATACATTGAACAAATAATTCAGTGAAAAATAAATATTGAAAATTAAGTAGTTTATAGAGCTACTTCTTTTGTAATACATGCATATGGATTTTGAATAAATATTATGAATATGTATCACTCAACTATGCTCCACTATGATTATTCAAGGAGCCCTACCTGTCAATCATTTTGCAACAAAAAGCGCAATACTTGAGATGACAAATATTGTTAGGCGGAGTCATTACCTTTGGAGGAGGAACGATATAAGAGTAGAAAGAAACTTACTGGAAATCAAATTTAAAACGTTTAGAATGTTTTTAACACTCACATTGTCATATTTAAAGAATAATATAGAAATAAGAAACCAAAAAAAAAAACCGCCCGCCCGTGCGCAGGTGTTTGGTTTCTTATTTCATCTTTATTAATTTAAAACGCCTTTAAATCAAATTTAAACAACAAGTACTATATCGAAATCCATAAAAATAGATAACGTTTAATAGGTTATTATTACAAGTAAGTTATAATATTTGGTATAATTTGATATTAATCATCCAAAGTTGTATAAAAAACGTATAAATCAGACTAGGTAACTCTTGAAACAACGCATATTCGTAATTTAAAAAAAAAAACAAATACTGGACTGGATAATTTGAACTTGTTACCTATAATAAAGTCATTCCCCGTGTCAAGGTATTATGAACTGTACCAAACCGTGGAAAGGAATGCTTCTAAGCTTGAGCCGTTCACAATCTGTTCTTAAAAAATAAAGCACTTTTTCATTACGAATGTTTTTGTCCACTGCTTTAGTAACAATGTTTTGTTTTTGTGTGTGTATTTTCCGGTCCATTTGACTATGCGCCTGACCTTCGGATGAAATATTGCATGAACCCTAAAGTTATTATTTATTAGATGTTTTGTGTATGCGATGTGTGATTCTGACGACCAATTAAAAAAAACAATTAACCGTGGGTATTCACTGACGTTAATGTCGTTATTATTGCCCTGTGCTTTTTTTATGTAGTCGAGTATTTGATCACAATCTCACCTGATGGTAAATGATGAAGGCAATTGTTAATTTTGAAAGACCGCCCTGATACAGGCATCAAAGCCCAGAATGGGGACCGCTGTATCACATTATTGTTAAAATGTATAGGGTCCACCAATATTAAGTGCATTCCTTCTTGGGGCTAATTCTGACCCTCAAATAGAACAACTTTTTGTATGCGACCAACATCGTAATCCCATTTATTTTAGGTTTTGCATTTTAGCTACAGAACCACCACTGAGGAGGAATGCAGTTGATTTTGTCAAACCCTGTATATAGACTAGCTGACCCGGCAAACGTTGTTTTGCATATATCAGGATTAAACTTTCCTAATAGAAATACATGTTTAATTTAATAATATAAATTTTAGATGTGCCATAGGTTACGGGACATTTTAATCGAAGTACAGTTAAAAACACTATAATTTATCAGTTATCGAGCGAGATGAAAAATGATTAAATTACTAAAATGGCTATGAAATAAAAGGGGTTGGTGATAAAAAAGTAAAATTTTTGAGTTGTTTGTATTTTTAATGCCACATTATAAAAAAAAAACGACCATAAATTAAAAAACAAATCAAGGGTGAACAACCCCTATCACTTAGGGTATGAAAAATAGATAGTATAAAATATGGTAAGAATCAGTAAAGCCGTTTCGGAGAAGTACGGTAACTAACATTGTGACATGGAAATTTTATATATTAAAGAAGATAGTTCTGATCTACCTAGTAACTGTATCTTCACATTGCACTCTTTGAAAAAATCAAAATCATGTTTTGGACACATTGCAACTGGAAACAAGATGACAGATTCTGAGTGTCATTACAAAGACGATCATCCTTAGCACTATATCATAAAGTCTAAAAAAGAGCGAGGTACAAACGTTGCATCATGAACTCAGCTCTAATAATAGAGCTAAGCATGTTTGTTTATACCATTTTTTATAGCCATATAGTGGGATACTACAGTTCAAACAAGTAATACTCTTTCAAATATTTTTTTCTATTGAAGGATATGCTAAATCCCTGGAATGTGCAAAGATATTGCGAAGTAAGTGCTTCGCGTATTCCATTGACGTCTGTTAGCACAGTTAGAGGTTTAGGGCTGAGCTGGGTCAAGGTGTCTGTTTCGTTAACTGTAGTGAATGAATGGCTGTGACGTTTGTCTTTTCTTCTTATATTCGTAGTTTAAGAAAAACAAATGAATAGTATGAAAAAAAACAAATAAAATAAACGAAGCCACATAGTAAGCTAATCATTTGAGTTGGGTACCAGCCAGTATTATTGGCCGTATCAGAATTTAGTTTTGGAGCAATTATTCTGAACTTAGCAGTTAACAACAAGTCAGCAGAAACAATTTAGACAGTTAGTCCTCTCGAAACAAATGTTTCAATGCCAAACGGTGCAAACGCATAATCACTTGCAAGTGAGATGTACTTGCAACGTTTGGCGTTTTTCAACCTACTCCTTTGCTGCAGCAGCTTTGAGGGCTGATTCTCTGAGATAAGAGGGGGCTAAAGTATCGACACAAGTTCCTAGCTTTCCAACGCAGCAACGCAGTCAGCATCATAGCCTCCTTCCCGCAAGGAAATAATAAATAAATAAATAAATATCCTTTGGACATTCCCACACATCGCCATCTAGCCCCAAAGTAAGCTACTCAAAGCTTGTGTTATGGGGGCCAGACAACGGATATAATACTTAAATACTTTTTTTTTTTGTAAATACATACATGATATACATAGAAAACACCCAGACCAATACAAACAGACATGTTCATGCACACAAATGTTTGTATTGTGCGGGGATCGAACCCGCACCCGCTGCGTAGTAGGCGATTTCTCGACCACTACACCAGACGGGTCGTCAATCAGAAATGGTTTAGTACTTGGTGTGTTTTGTTTTACAACAATGCCCCTCAATCATGAGCTAGACACTGAGATATAATTCTTATGAGTCACTGTTACAAATCATAGTTATAATTTATACTATGACAAATCAATGGCAAGTTCGCAACCATGATAAAATATTACGTATTTTCCACTTAATCTTATAACCTTGGATGCATGCTGTCGCGTGCAGCCGTGCGAAAAATGAACGAAGCGGTTTTATTATTATTATAATAAACCATAAGTAGATAATTTCACGGCAATTTTGACAATGCATCTTAAACGAAGATTTTAATTTTGTTTCTTGAAGAACCATGAGAACAATCTAGGAATAAATACTAAGTAAATCATTCATTATTGTTCGCTTTTGGTTAAATTCAAGAATATTTCTTATCTGACGTTGGTAAATTCAGGCCTAAATATGAAATTACGGCCGATTTAAAAAAAATACATGGATGATTGCTGATAAATAAATAGGTGCCGTTTTCATAATAGACATTTTGTATTATATTCGACGAATATTCCTTATCAGACGTTGGTAAAATCGGATTTATGACTATTGACCCACGTTGGTGTGCCTAGTTAGAGCGCTCATGACACTGTGTGAATTAGGACTAAGCAAGCCCCGAGCCCCGATCCTTTAAAAATCATTAAAGGTATTTTTTTTCGTGTCCAATTTATAGAAAGCTCACGTATTGACAACATATGTATTTTAAGCGACTTTAAAAAAAAGGAGGTTATCAGTTCGACCGGTATGTATGTATGTTTGTCCGCAAAATCTCACGTTCGGCTGGACCGATTTTGATGCGGTTTTCACAAAAGTATTTGTTATACTGCGGAGAAGGTTTAAGTAACTATTTAAGTTCAATCAAGTACATTGTAACTTAAACAATAACTTAAAACGATGAAATAATGTTCGTGCAGGATGTGCGTACGTAGACAGACTGCTGCTGTCCGTTAAGGTTAACATCATGTGCCGACTTCAAATGAGTTGTTTCTCCTCTTAGAGTAGTTTTAAAGAAAAAAAGTTTAGTTAGTGAGGTGCTCGTATCGCAGTGGTAGCAGCGCTTTGGTAGTAATACCGAAGTGAAGAAACCTACAGTGCGGGTCGAGTTTGGATGGGTGACCATTCCGAATATATAAATGACGTATATCACGAGCATCTCCGTGCTTCGGAAGGCACGTTGAGCCGTTAGTCCCGGCTAATATCGGTTATTATTTGTCATTAACCCTAGTCAGAGGTTTTATGGGCGGCTTCATAAAATCTGAAAGCAGAGATAGTCGCTTGCCTTGCAAACCCCTACATCAATCCGTACTGAGCTTGCGTGGTGGAGTATGGCTCGAACTGCCTCATAGTGAGGTAATGCCTTTACCCAGCAGTGGGATGTTACAGGCTAACTTTACTTTAGTTCAGTAAGAGTTATACTTAACATGGACGTACTGTTTGTAATTAGCAAATCACTATGCAAGTGGGGAACATGATATTATGGTACCGATATGGTGTTGTCATGGCAAAAACTCGAAGAAGGTGCGATTGTCTTCAGCGCAACATCAAGACGGTATGCGACTCATGTAAGTGGAAAAATGCTAGGATTTATAGAGAGTGGCTCAAACCCTGCATAAGGTTTTGCTGGTGAGCTTGGTAAACTGTTGTGACAAAGAAATTTTTACTCTATTACATTTTATTAGAAACAATGTTTTGATTGTCATGTACGAGTACATTTTGTTTTTCAGGGAGGGCCCCGATTTAAAAATCTTCTCCATACTTCTGTTAGCAGATTTACAGCCTGATTCACAATGTCATAAGTTCTGGTTCTACTTTATTCCAAATAAAATTAAATGGAATGAAATGATAATAATAATAGTAAATATTTTTTATTGCAAAAGACGCAGATTACAAAAATATAATAAAACATACAAATCACAAGTACAATATCAGCGGTCTTATCGCTGGAAGCGATCTCTTTCAGAAAACGATTGGGTAGAGGAAACAACAGTTATGAAAGGTAGAAAGCGGTGCACAAAATGAGTTTTTTTTAATACTTAACATTAGATGATGTTCATTATATTTGAAGTATTCATTTGTTAATGTTTGTTTGTCGATGGTGAGGCCCTTAATAGAATTAATGAGTTAATGCGGTTGGTTACAATTTCTAGCAATCGTGAAATGACAATACACTCAAATAGAGTTATTTGTTGGTTTATCCTTATTCGATGACGAAGCAGGCTCTAAATACTAAATAATCAGCTCTATGTACAATCCAGGCTTCTTAGTTTACGATACGCAATTTTCCTATTGTGCCAGTTTTGCCGTGAGAACCGCGCGAGTACAGTCGCACTGTACTCATAGTATATTTCATGCGTGTGCGCAGCCCCTGCATACAAAACGCGCAGTTATTGCATTACATGCCGTTAAGCGTAGGACCTTAGGTTTAATGTATTTTGGACTATATAAGGGCACGATTTCGGATGGGGAAATATGTATCAAGTGACTTTGAAGGTGACAAAATTATTATTGCTGACTTGGGGCCGATTTCACTACCGTCAGATAAGACTTATCATACTTAGAGTCGATTTGACCAACGTCAGATAGGACTTATCTGACCATATAAGTAAGAAAAGCGACTGACCGATGACATTTTAAAATTAAAATGTCATTGACATAATTGCTTGTTGAAAAATAGATGACGTTTTCAAATTAGGCGTATTTTATTGAATTTGACGAATATTCCTTATCTGATGTTTGTAAAATCAACTCTCAATAAGTATAGAATTACCGATTATAAATGACATACCTATAACATAAATGATTGCTGAGCAATATTGAAATTGGGCGTAATGTTCTTTATTTGACTAATATTCTTAATCTGTCCTAAAAAAAAAATAGTCTGAGGGCTGATTTTACCAACTTCAGATAAGTCTTATCCGACTGATAAGTATTATTCGACGAATATTCCTAATCTGACGTTGGGAAAATCAGGGCTTAAGTAGATTAATTTTAGCTAAAACAGTTCATGTAATACTTCAAGTTTACGAAGCCTTGGCTATTGTTGTAAACACTTTGGGTGAACTGAAAACCCCACGAAACCGTATTTTTTACGCGTATTTTTAAGTAAAGTTCGTAAGTTAAAAATATATCCGTAACTATCGTTTTCTAATTTTATAAAATATTGAGCAGCATAGCTCGTTAAAATATTTCTTTATTTGGGTATGAAATGGTTATACCTTTGGGTTAAAATCTGAGTACTAAAATGTGATATTGGTTTTCTCAAGCTTATTTAAAAACTCCTTGCATGTACTTAGTTCCAATTTTAGTTGCTCAAAAGCCTTGACTTATTTTTCCCAAAGGAGATTAAGCAACATACCACAAGTCATTGTTTACAAAGGACATTTTAACCAAGAAAGTTTTCAATCCAGGTCACAACTTCCTTATGTCACAGTCGTAGCGTTATCGCTCCGTTATCGCTGTGGTTTCGTCTCTTATCGTTCACGCCTGTGACATAGTGTTTTGTAACATGGACACGTGGATTGAGCTTATCAAGAGAAAGCTAAAGTAGGAAAAAATAAGTTACGTTTTAATTTTAAGCCTAACCCTGCCTAATAACTACTTGTCTACCACATACTCGTACACTAGTGATATCTATACTAATATTATAAAACTGTAGAAGTTTGTTTGTTTAAAATTATATTTGTGTTGGATAGCTTATTTATCGACGAAGGCCTTAGTTATGAAACATCACGCTGTGACTTGAGGGGCGGGAGCCAGCTTAAAACGCGCAGATGAAGTCGCGAGGACCGATATTCTAAATAATAAATAAATAAATAAATATCCTTTGGACATTCCCCACACATCGCCATCTTAGTCCCAAAGTAAGCTACTCAAAGCTTGTGTTATGGGTGCCAGACAACGGATATAATACTTAAATACTTTTTGTTTGTAAAAACATACATAATATACATATAAAACACCCAGACCAATACAAACAGACATGTTCATGAACACAAATGTTTGTATTGTGCGAGGATCGAACCCGCACCCGCTGCGTAGTAAGCGATTTCTCGACCACTACACCAGACGGGTTGTCAGTTCTGTTATATGAATCTGAATCTGAGTTTTTTTTAAATAAATATTGGACACCAATCACATCCATTGCTCTGATGCACTTGTGTTATGAAAATCAGACACAACGGTGGTACCACAGGTGGTACAGTTTGAATCGAAAATTGCTTTTTCAGCATGATCCTATTGCAAAGCTTCCTGTGTCCACGCATTTTTGTAAGCATATTATGTTAAATGTATAACTTATATACGACGTAATTAATAGTACATACAGGGTTTCCCAAAAATAACGTGCCGAACTGATACTAGAGTTAGCTTAGATCTAGACCTTTCAGATCTATACCTACTCTATTTTTTTTGATTATGCCACTTTTTGTCTTATAAATAGCACACCGGAATGACACTATAGATAGCTTAGCAAAAAATCTTTTAAATTAAGGTAATATGAATCTTATGAAAGTGTCATAATTTGGAAGATCATGCCACTTTCTTGTTTTATTCATACAAGAAAAAAAAGTGGCATTATCTCCCAAACTATGAGACTTATATTGTTATCTTACTTTTATTTGGAAGAGTTATAGCTAAGCTATCTCTAGTTTTAGTTTGGCACACTCTTTGTGGAACACCACTATGTAGCAGGTTAGGCTTCGAAAGTTTGGTAACTCTTTCATAGGGAAATGTATAACATTTTTCAATAAACTACCAGAACACATTGTAAACTTACCGGTCAATAAATTTAAAACTGTCATTAAAGAAACCCTAATGACGAAAGGGTATTATAAGTATATGATTAATTAAAAGATAATGTATGGACTTGCATGATTACTATAAACATTGTAAACCTTTTGAAAATAGGCATTGACAATAGTGACTGAGTTTGTTGCGCAGCTTCTCAGCACTAACCCAAAATTGTCCCGAAGCTGTGGTAAGGTTTATATTGGGACGTGTAAAAGTGTCCTCAATGGGCCTCTTTGCATAAATAAATGACTTTTATACAAAGAAGTACATTAAAGGGAAATCTCTCCTCGTTAATATTTACATATAGACATTAAACAAGCAAGGGTAGATATAATTAACATGAGTCCATTTAACCTGAAATCATAATGATTTGTTTTTTTAAGGTAGTTGATCCCAAATTAGGCCCTACTTTCATCTTTCACAATCTTATGGTACCTTTTCGAACTAATGACACAAAATATGCGTGGGGCCTAATCGTAAAACGGTGTAAGGCGCGGCACACACGGGATTGCATTGTCTTTGCGTAACGTAAAGTGTAGCACTAGGTTTATATAACATTTGGAAACGTCCTTTGGGGAATTTTCACTGTTAATTGTCATGTAACATTGCCTCGGTAATGACTCCGGTAGGTGTGACGTCATTGATCGTTGTAGCATGAATGGCTTAATTATCTAGCCTACTAACTATTTGCCTTAAGTCTAAGACCTTGGAAATAATAGAAATTCACCTTTAAAGTGGTCAAAGGAAAACTAGCTACCCAATAGACACATTTTACTATAACAATGATAATAATAAATTATTTATTACGGAAACACACTTCAAAATTCAATAAACATTTTCAATGGTGTTGATAGTATTCATTATTAACTTAAAAATTATGTTAGTAAACACTCAATCATCTGAAGTATTCAATCAAATTAAATTACTATCAGTTAATGTCTCAATCGCTTGTTACAATTCAGTAATGATTGGTATTCTTTCTTCCTCATATCGAAGTTTGTTATATGTTAAGCCCCGTCACAAAAGAATGTTTGAGTCTTTTGCTTTATTTTGATTATTGAGTTTTTCAGATTTAGATATAAAGTAATATAGTACCGTGAAGTAATATCACTCAATGGTTGACTAGTAGAGAATGCTTTAAAGCAATAAGTCCGTCAGTACTTCATTTTGTTTGTGCAATAAACAATATAATATGAATAAAACAATCTAAAAAATAACTAAATGGTGTTAATTTGATTGCAATCTGTATCAAATCTGTTGTAATCTATTATATCAATGAGATTTAATTAAAGGTTTCAGCCAAAGGTTAAACCTTATTGTTGTTTATTTTACTAATCAATTAACAAAGTTATGACCGTATAAAAATCAAGATCAAAACAGCCTATTAATCAACGTACTTCCAAAAACTAATTATATGCACAATTATTTCCACCTTCCTTTACAGCCTTATACAGTAAACCACGAACGTCAATAGTTCATACGCCCTTCTAATAAGGGTCAAAGTTAGTGTTTAGTTGAGCTACCGGCTGTACAAGCAGATCTTTGTTTGTAGCTTCACACGGCCCGAGTTCAGAGGTAGAGGCCCAGTTGACGGCGTGTGCGCAGCTAAGAACCACGCACCAGTAGTTGACACCGCGAAGATAAAAAGACAATAGTTAAAAACACAGGTCACAAAAATGGCCTGCGCGTTTTCGAGTATCAGAACTATTTTCAAACTTACACTCGTGTTATTTATAAAATCGTGTGTCTGCACACCTCAGTTGGATCTCCCACCGATTTCTAGCACGCAAAGATACAATAACAATGGCTTTGGATTGTTAAGCAGCACTCAATCGCCAATCAATTCTCCTGGAAACCAATATGACGTCCAGAATCAAAATTTTGGTTTCAGTACTGCTAGACCTCAAAACCCTAGCACGCCCGGAGTGTTTCCTGTTTCATCGACAACTTTCAGGGGTATTAACCCTGATATAAACAATAATGGTTACCCTAGCTTGGATTACGGTAACGGGAGAAACCCTAGTTCAACATTGCGGCCGTACGATGAGACGAATCGTGACGATAGGATAGATATAAACAATGATCCGAACTTCAGGAGAAATGACCCAAATTTTGCTAGAAACGATCCGAATTACGTTGGGACGAATCCTTATGACTTTAACAGGGGTGTGACGACAAATAGTATAGACGATAGGTTTCACCAAGTGAATTTGCAGCAAGTGAGAGATTTTTTGCTGAAAGCAGACGATCAGGCTTCGAAGGAATGCACCAATAATGTAGCGGCTCAGTGGAACTTCGAGACTGATGTCAACGATGCGACTCAACATGCAGCTGTAAGTAGATCATTAACCTTTTATTTAACTTTCTATTCTATGTATGATGACGACCCGTCTGGTGTAGTGGTCGAGAAAACGCCTACTACGCAGCGGGTTGCGGGTTCGATCCCCGCACAATACAAACATTTGTGTGCATGAACATGTCTGTTTGTATTGGTCTGGGTGTTTTCTATGTATATTATGTATGTACTTACAAACAAAAAGTATTTAAGTATTATATCCGTTGCCTGGCACCCATAACACAAGCTTTGAGTAGCTTACTTTGGGGCTAGATGGTGATGTGTGAGAATGTCCAAAGGATATTTATTTATTTAGGAATGACATTTGGTATCCTTTGTCTAAAGCCCGGTTGTGTGATCGATGTTCAACTTAACTAATAGTTATATGTCGTTACAGGCGGTTGAAAATATAAGATTTTGCGTGTTTTGAAGAAAAAAACCTTAACCAAATGTCTGAATGGCTATTTCAATAATTCGCTTGAAATTGAATATGAAATATTATTCAAAACTCGTAGTTTTCAAAAATTATACTTGTTTCATCATCTATAAACATCAGAAAATGTCATATGTTTCAAACGTAAGTCTAAACAATATTTTTAAAGGTTTAATTAGTTTTAAATAAGATTGAATTGACTTGTACATTTCTTAAGTTCTCAAAAAGTTGCTAGGTTAGGAATGATAATAAGTTTAAAGTTTTGAAAGTCAGAAAATGTGGAACTTAAGTTAACATCTTGCACAACAAGATTCCAATAATTTTAACTTCAAAAAACCATTACTACTGTACTAAACTGTACTCTTGCCTCATTAATTATTGTAAGAGTATATTTAGGTCCTTATTACATAAAGTATCATTGTTTTGTAGGTTCCCAAGAAACTTTAATTAATTTTATTCATTGGTATTACTTATTAACAGTATTTTTTTTCTTATTTTATCAAATCTCTCATCCAAGATCGGCAAAATCCTAAATTAGATGAAATGTTACGTTTTCGTGATGATAAGTCCTTATGAACTCTGTTTATAAAATACAAGTAAATATATGTTTGAAATTAAGATCATTAATGTGGTTTGCGGCTGTCCTTTTCATCTTCGTAATTATAACATTCAAAACAGCAATTATGTTTTAAAGCCGGTAGCGAGCACAAACATTATTATAAAGTATTTCTCACACATAGCAGTTTCATTAAACGTTAAATCATTTTTAACTGCGTCAGCGTTTTTGCTATTGTCATCTCGTATGATTGTGGTTGTCATTAAGCGAGTGTCATGAGTAAGATAGTTATCAAATGTACAATGTTGTTGTTAAATATGAGAATATTGTACTTACTGAAGTGACGAGTGGATAATGTTTCGAGAAAATGAACTTATGCAGTTTCTTTTAGTGTTATTCAAACATTAGTTATGCTTTGGCCCAATGTAATGTAGTAGCATTTTACTGCCTCGGTGGCGTAGCGGTGGGAGGGTCGCACTTAAAAGCGACGGCTGCGTACCTGGGTTTTTCTATCTAGAAATTCTTAGGGCAGCCCGGAGTTTGGAAGTTGGCGGTGTTTCACCAGTGCCTCGGAAAGCACGTAAAGCCGTTGGTCCTACGCCTGATCTCTCTGAGGTCATGTCAGATTGCTGTCCCATCGGACTATGAGAGTGCACCTTTGTTTGCGCACACACTTGTGCACTATAACATGTCCCGCGCAGTCGGTTAGCCGTTGTGACTTGCCACCGTAGTCGAAATCGGCTAGGGGGACTATTAGTAGTAGCATTATAAATGTGCACAGCAAATAGAGTGAAACTCTCTACCCGCGTCTAGGTAATCAGGATTTTTAGGGAGAGCTTCGTTCATAGTTGACTCCATCTTGGTAACGATTGATTCACTTCGTAAGTTCAAGGGTATACGGAGCCAAATAAAAAGAAAAGAAATTATTTAACATATTTCATGCATTAAAAAGTCTGTTTGAGTTTTGCTAAAGGCAAATGCAAGTATGGCTTGCATCGTACTGCTATGATAACGTTACTTGATAATGAGAAACGAGGCTGCTACGAGATATACAGTAGGTCAAATACTTATTCACATATGTATTGATTTTAGTGTCATGTATGTTATTATAACATTTCCCATGTTAATTACCATTCAACCAAGTACCCTTTGATAAAGGAACTATGTGAGTTATGTATAATAAAAATGTTATGATTTTTTCCAATGATTTTCACAAGTAGTTACTTCTACTTTACTATTTGCATATAGCAAACTAAAATTCTCTATTTGGAGTAGTTTTTACTCCACAATCTCTTTGATATTGTAAATTTACCGTTTCTACCTCACTAATAAACATTGTTGCCTATACCCAATGGTTTTCTGGAAGAGACCGCTTCCAGCGATAAGACCGCCAATATTGTACAAATGATTTACCTGTAATGTTATTGTTTCTTGTGTCCTTACTTGTGCAATAAGGAATATTTATATATTTCTTTAATTTAATACACAGAGTTTAAAGGATGTGTTTTCGGTATGTTTTGCTTACTTCTTCATAATAATATACTCTTCATGAACATTCAATACCCTCTCTTTGTTCTTTCTGTCATCTTGCACATTTTAAGCAATCTTTTCATAGATACGATCGTACATTCTACTGACAATTTAAATTGCAGGTTCTATTTAAATTTATTTGTTTAACATTGCTTCACTTAAACAGAGCTACAATCCCATACAAATCTTAGGCTTCGACGGGAAAGTTTCCGGGTAGTATTTCCCACATGTGTAACAATGCGATTTCAAAAGATAGCGCCGACTGTACTACAAGTCTTCACTAGTTTTTCTTAGAGAATCGGTATTGTTACTCTAGAAACTGATGCTTTTAATTACGCTGATTGAGTTATAGAAAACAGTGTTGAGATGCAAAAAACTGTTAGTGTCTTTTGGTAATTTAATTCTATAGCCTTTTTTTAGCACCTACGAAATATAGGCTTAATTGCAACATCTTATTCTATCCTTGCTAAAGCAAGAGTCAAATAAATAACTGTCAATTAATATGCCTTTTTATATATTTGATGAATAGATTTAGCATTTAATATGATTGTCAAAAGGATTGAAATGTTTACTTATTTATTTATTGGTACTTAATTGTACCACTTGCGTTTCTTAGTAGCCCTTGGACGAATGTTTACAGCATTTTTTCATAAGATAGACCGTAAAAAGTGTTTGTCTGCTTACTGTCAATGTGTTTTTTACGAGTCTTTGAGTCGAATAAACGTATTTTCTCTCTATTCTTTATTTTAAAAATTGTGATACTTTATCGTTCAATTTTTTTTTAAGATACGATTTATCTCTGTAAGACACGGGGAAATTATCTATGGGATGTGGTCCTTATTCTTTATGCAAAAGGTGGACTTAACGCCATACGGCATTCTCTACCAGCCTACCCTTAGGCTATGCAGAACTGATTGTGAGCGGTGCAACAAAGATATATAATTATAATTTTGAATTAAAATAATAAATTTTCTTATAATTTAGGTGTCATAGATCAATGTCTTAATCGTTTGACGATTGCTTGGTAGACTCAAATATTTTTTTAACGGATCACAGTTATAAAAGTCGTTTGTTTTGCATATAGACCCACTGGGGAGACTGACACACTATATCAAGTCTGAATGACTGGCATTTACTAATTCTTATTAATATTTTTTATCCCCTTTTAATAAAAGGTACTTCAACAATTTTATTAACGGACATGCAAAAAGGCATTGTTTATCGCTAACCAAATCGATTCTCATAGTCATAGTAGGAAAAAAGTCATTTACTAAAAAACACAGCAAAAACTGTCCTGCGATCACGACCTAGATCCGATAAACATATAGTTCCCACACTCAAAGTACATAGCTGCTATTTACCGTGATTACGTATGCGATACTTATGGTGTCCTTGTTGCTATACTTATTTATGTTAAGTATGAATGAGGCAGATCTTAGCCAAGGGACTATGTCTTATTTATTTATATATCTTGCATGAAGAAAATGAAGTCCAAATGGCGGACTAAATGCTTTAAAGCACCAGTCAACAATTGAGTGAGGCAGAAACAGTTGAAACGATTTCAATGTGTCTTGCAGTAGATGCAAGATTTGTCCGCGAATTTCTCGCGTTTGGCTGGATTTTGATGCGGTTTTTACTAAAGTATTTTTACACCGAGAAAAAGTTTTTACTATTTTAGTTCAATAAAGTACATTGTAACCTAAACAATAACAAAATATGGCGAAAACTTTTTTTTTATAAAAACTGAGCTGCCTTCACAAAACGCCTGGTTTTACTAACGACAGATAAAATATATTCGTCGAATAGTATACAATACGCCTAATTTGAAAACGTCAAATATTTGTCAGCAATTATTTATGTAAATGTCATATTAAGATCGGTCGTTTTATACTTATTTAGTCTTATCTGACATTGGTTGAATCCACCCTAAAAGGACTAAAATAACGCTTGTAGAAGAAACAAACTCGGTGCCTTGAAGTCGGTGCATGATATCAACCTTAACGGCCAGTAGCAGTCTACGAACATCATGCACCTACGTCAAATGAGTTTGTATTTGTTAATAGTTCTCCTATTAGCGTTATTTTAGACTTTTTAGTGATTTTTATAGCGGTTCAATTTTTATGAAAAAAAATTGCTCGTTTGAAATGAAAAAGACGGGCTATAATAAATTAAATTATAAATAATAAATATCCTTTGGACATTTCCACACATCGCCACTCAAAGCTTGTGTTATGGGTGCCAGACAACGGATATAATACTTAAATACTTTTTTTTTTGTAAATACATACATGATATACATAGAAAACACCCAGACCAATACAAACAGACATGTTCATGCACACAAATGTTTGTATTGTGCGGGGATCGAACCCGCACCCGCTGCGTAGTAGGCGATTTCTCGACCACTACACCAGACGGGTCGTCAGAATTAAAATAAATAAAAACATATATATATATATATACCCTGTAAGTAGATCTCTATTCCACGTAAATACATACTGTTCTGCCTGAGTTGTTTGGTTTAAGGTTGATATTTTTTTAAATATTGGTACTACTACTGTCTTGTCTTCCGTACTTTGTCAACACTTCAATTGATATTTGTGGTGAGGAATTATCCCAGCTGTGGGACGTTACTTACCACTAACTTGCAACAGTTGCAACCTCCCCCTATAATGTAATCATAAATTACGTAATAGTAATTTATGTCATCATAAATTACATAATAGGGGGAGGTTGCAACTGTCACTAAACAAAGAGAAGTAGTTTTTTTGCAAATTGATAAAATTGTGTTTATTTAACCCCAAAACGAATGCCCATTCATCCGTTAAGGTGACTTGGTCGTTCTTTTGTAACTATTGTTGTCTCATTGTGCACCGCAACGACGGATGTTACACCGAATCAATGGAACTGGTTCTAATAATGCTGTAATCTGTAACCGATTTAGCATTGATTGTGATACAGCTGTATATTTTAGCAAAGGATCTATTTTAACTTATAGTAGACTATAAAAGCTCAGGTGCTTTATTTCAAATCACTCGTGCTAATATTGATAGTGATTTACGGTTGAGAATCAACAAAATTCACGTGAAATATTGACGCAAGTATTTACAGAAATAAGTTGTCTTATTTTAACACTCTTGTGAGGATTTTATCCGGGTTTTAAAACACTGAGAAACACACGCTATATTGAGGCGAATGATTCAAAAGTAGACCATCTCACACTCTAAGAACTTTCTGTGACTCAATCAATGCGATCTATATGCATAAGCTATGTTTTCTAATGCCAAATACTCTGAAATGAATATCTTCTCTCTTCCCTTATTTTATCATATAAAAAATAAACCACTACGCTGGGTCAGTGCGGATTGGAGAAGGAGTGCTTGCCAGACAAGCGACTAACCTTGCTGTCAGATGTTATCAAGCTGCCCATTAGGTCTCTGTTTAGACTTAACGACTAATATCAATCAATATTAGCTGAGACCACCGGCTTAACGTGCCTTCCGAAGCATCGTGATATACGTCACTTATATGGTCGGAATGGTCAGCTGTAGGTTGCCTAAATTCGGTATCGCTATAAAAGCACTACGAGCAAGTCTCATTTTATCATGCTTGTCTATAAATACATGCTTAAGTTAATGTCTGTTGAACTGACAATTTTATAGCTTTAAAGAAGTTCCGCCACGTAGCACACACGTAGTTTATCTTTTAGACCACAAAAAATACGTGTATATTTCTGTTGCCTTGCACTTGATATTGGCTATGACAAATTGCGGGCAATCACCGTAATTGACTTAGCCCTGACTGAAAGTACTAACTTATAGCCTTCATGATCATTGAACGCATACCCAGAGTATGCAGATCATACGTACTGTTTTAATTAAGGTATTTTGCTATATTCTCACTATGTAAAATAATTTTGTGCACCAAATGCGAGTAATGTATTAAAGAGAATTTAAGCTTTAGGAATTCCAATTAGTTACATGGTTTGAATTTGCAGGATTTGATTTGAAGCTAAAAGTTATTTTGTTTATATTTTCCTTTTACTTTACCTTTGGTTCAACAAAGCCCACGGTATTCTCTCTAATGCTAAAAACCCTCTTAGATAGCAAAGGCTTTCTCTATTACACCAAGAACTTAAGCAATATTAGTATAGTGAATGTCAAACTCTGCATATTTTTACTGACTTCAAAAAAAGAGGTATTGACATTTAATACATTTCTTCATACACCGAAGTCATAGCCTAAAATCAGCTTAACCAAACCCACATCAAATAAACTAATGTCACACGTAAAACTAATCCAAAAACAAAAGAAGGCTAAAACAAAATGGCCGACCTATAAGGGGGTCGTCAAAATGGCGGAACTGAGCATATTGTCATCTGGCCATCGGGACTGGCCTATAAGGCCTGAGACTGTGGAACAATGGCGTAATTCATTACACCAAGGCCTTTTTATGTTGTATAGGCTATTATAGTAATCAGGTGTCATGAGTGTGCATATATAAGATGTCATTAGAGTTATATATGTCATAGCAATTATTTTGAAGTTGTCCAAAAACGGGATTTGTAGTATTTTTGATGTATCTGCATTTCCGACCGACGGGAAAGTATCTCAAACCTGAAGCCTTTGAGATAATGTGACCTAGTTATATTTTTCGTCAATAAATTCAATTTGACGTCGTCATAAAAATGATTTTAGCCCTAAGCGATACATACACAAAACATAAAAAGATTGCGATAATTTTGAAAAATCTAAACCTTTATTAAAGTAAACGGTATCATTACATATTAATATTCTGATAATACTTTTACAGGGCATTAATATTTAAAGAAAACATACAACATATGTTTTCTTGATAAATATACAAAAGAATAAACAGCTTATGCTAGTGGTCACAAACATTTTTTGATGTGTGTAAGTATTTGTTAGTATCAATCATTAAAGGCGATTTCTGGTAACTTTTTGCAACTTCCCCAATCCTTTAGTAAGTCATAAATTCAAATTACCTGCAAAAACGCTCAGACACCAAATATGACCAACCGCAGAGGATGACAAAAAGGCTTACTACGTGATGAAATTCCGAGACACGTAGAAACGTGAAGACATTCTCGAAGTTTAGTCCATAGGAACTTTTATTCAGGGTTGATTGTGGGTTTAGGTTTTTCTTTTATTCGAAATGGGTTTGGTCTTGACTCTAGGCTAGACCTAATTGGGATTAGACAGAGTTGACGATGGAGCGAGCTCACCCAGAATAAGCTTGTTCACTCTGTCTGTGAAAGTTTTCGGGTTATATATTTCCTTGGGAACAATGATGCGGGCAAAGAGTTCCACTCTTTGGCTGTGCGCATTATAAAGGACGACTAGAAGTGCTTGCTGGTTCGCAACAGTACTAGGTATGGGTGGTAGCCCGCGGTGCGTCTAGACGTGCGGTGGTAGAAAGGGGATGGAGGAATGAGCTCATGGAGTTCTTGTGCACACTCCTCAAAATAGAGTCTTTAGTTTATAAAAAAATCTATTATTCGTAATACACTTACGAGTTAAGTGTTTAAAATGAACTATATAAAGTTTCAAGGAGTATCATTTTCTATTATGTATGACAATCAAGCCAAACAATATGTCCATCTAATTAACATCATTATGCAAATTGTCTAGAGATATTACGTTTTTTCTGTCCATTTGTCCTCAAATTGCTACCATTAGCATGCGTGTGCGCAAATAGACCATTTATGAAAATGTGTCATAATAAGTACCTATTACTCATGAGTCAGAATCTGTAGATGCATAAGATCCAAGATTATAGTACATACATTTGAGTCATCAAAAAAGGTACTACTTTCTTAAATAAGTTTCAAGAAGAATTAATTTTTGGCGAAGATTTTTTTGAAGACTGTGCCCTGATAGATGATGCTTGGCCATGCGATGGCACCGACTGTAAAAACAAACTTACAGTCGAATTGATAACCTCTACCTTTTTGAAGTCGGATAAAAGGCGTTTAAGGTACATGTGATGTTTCTGAAAAACTGTCAAATCATTTAACATTTTACCAATATTTTAAAAGCCTGAAGTCTAGCACGGGGTTTTAGGTGTTATACTGAAAAGACATTTGGATTCTGCTACAAAAGCTCGTATAATTGTAATAAAAATATCGAAAAACCCTCAAACTACTTTAATTTCAGTCCACTCAACTTCCTACAACGATACCGCTCATTACACAGCGTTAATCTGTAAACAAAATGTTCATTAGACAAGGTTTTTCCCAACGCATGTGATATCAAAAGCTTGAAGTACCTCGTCACATAGTTTAATAATTCGTGAGCCTTCACCTTGGGTGTTTGTGCTGCTCTCACGGTAAAGGCTATGACGTCACAATGGACGACATTTTGCGTATTTTTGACCCTGCGTATGTGACGATTAGGAGCTCTATTTCTACCGATTTAAAATAGAGGTAATTAATTCAATGTGTATATAACTGATATCGTTGGAATTTGTGATTTTTGAGTATAACAATCTAGTAAGGCTTCCAAACACGTGTGCTGAATTTCATAAGTGTGTGTATGTCTGTATGTTTGTAAAGGATATTGACCAAAGCCGGGCCCAGATTGCGTCTTTGTAGTTTATATTTCAAAAATCTTGTTTGAATTAAGTTTGCGCTGGTATTTTAAGGGTAACTAAGTAAGAAAGTAAAGAATTACTTTAGTAAAATATAACAATTACCCTCTAAATGTATCAAAATGAATGTAGGTAAGGTACAATAATTCTGCACTCACAAAATATAACCTCAAAATGTCTAATCTGCCATTGAATTCTTCGTAAACCCTGAATTATTTTTCAAAAATATTATTTTTCTGTATTCTTACTGTTACGGACACCCAATCGTGTTTTAGTAATAAGTTTAG
This sequence comes from Pyrausta purpuralis, assembly GCA_963924145.1. NCBI lineage: Eukaryota > Metazoa > Arthropoda > Insecta > Lepidoptera > Crambidae > Pyrausta > Pyrausta purpuralis. The sequence goes on from OZ001655.1 coordinate 24,596,987, forward strand.
TTATATTTATTTGTAAGGATTTTTGATTATAATAAATATAATTTTCTGTTAGGGCCATAGCGAGTAAGCATTGTAATTAGCTTAGAGCTCGTTTTATTTCAATAATAAGAAACCTGTTAGTTAGGAATTCCCATTTGCAAATTAGGTAGGCAGGTAGGGTTAATTGTTTAACTAGCTAGGAAATATTAAGAAATAGGTAGTTTGGTACAGGGGCGAGGGAGACCCTAGTAGGCTGTCTCGCTCTGGTGGAGCGAGGCCGGTAAAGCCTTCGAATTTCCTGTCCCCCATATCGCACTTTCTGAGGGTAGGTAGGAAACCCATAGAGTGGATTGTTGCGAATGGGAATTTTACCACGATTAATGTAGGTAGGTTACAAAAACGTAAGAAGGAATACGCAGATGATGTTATGTGTCCGTCCTTGTTTGTAACTAATCTGTATTAGTCGATAAGTCAGATATGTATTTTTGGTTAAATAAAGGGCCGTGAGCGGGCCAGATCGTACGCGCTCTCACGGTCACCGATCTCAAAAAGAAGAGTTTTATTTGGAATTTACAGTCTACACATCGAAGGAAAGATCGTCGAAAAATTGACTCAGCCTGCCTGTAGTCAATACTTACAAATATTTATATATTTTATCCGAACATTTTGTAAAGACGCATGCAGACGCGAAGTGGGCCGAGTTTCTATAGATTTTTGGTCAGAGTCTTTGTACGTTTGTCCACGGAATCCTCGATGACGAGAAATCATAGCGTGATGAGTTTTTTTATTTCAATTAAGGGTACAGTGTAAGTTTAATTTTATGAATCACTCGTGTCAATATTCCGAGTGTTTTTCGTTCAAAAATCAATTAAAAGTAAATTAAATTAAAGCATTATTATATACAATACGACGTACTCGTAAGCAACAAACGAATTCGCGTAAATTACTATCATGTGGATTTTGACCAGAGCCCTTGGACCTCAAGTGACCTCAAAATTTTATAAAATACAGGACTGTGGGATTTTACCCATAGCAGAACTGTTTAAATCATAAAATTAATATTCCTATCGGAATAGAAGGACAAGTAAAAGCTGTCAAACGAAACCGATTTAAGATGTCAGTAACTAACATAAGTAAGTAACATTTGTAGTTTTAAATGAGATAACCTTTCGAACAGATTTATAACAATGTTCCTAAGTTAAATACAGTAGTTTACTGCATGATAAACAGTCGACACAAAATATTGAACATGCAGCTCTAGTGTAAAACTAAATGTTATTTCATTATACAAAATATTCGTCGATATACATTCCCTGTGTTATTCTGTCTTTATTTTTTACGTAAATTAACGTTTGTAGAATAGAATAATCAAACTGCGTACTTTAAATTTGAAGCGCATTGGTAAATATAAGTCGTATATTAAGAGGCTTCGATTTGGACTAATCTACCTGTTAAATGATTATTTGTTGGGGTTATGCCGCAGTAATGCATAACAGTCAATCACCGATCAAGTCACTATGTTTCAGACGCATTATTTCTCCAAAATATACACAATTTCACTTTTAAATATAAAAAATCAAATGCACGTAATTTTCAGCGAGCTTCTGCAGGGCGGTCAACTGTTTGACATCTGACAAAAATGATTCTGCTACCCATCTCTTTTTATCACACAGTTTGCTGCTAGTGACATCTCGCTTTTGTCGTTCTATTCCAAAGGGATAATAATTTTATGGTTTAAATCTTACATTCATTTTGATTAAAGTGAATGTAGCACGAGCTCTATTTTTGAGTCACTCGCTTTAATATTCCGTGATTCTCGTTCGGAAACCATCCTAAAGTAACGAAAATCACATTGAATACAGATGCGAATAGTAACAAAAATTTAGGTATCATTTTTAAAATCACTGCCGTGTGCATTTCAATTGATTTCCATTTGAAAATTGAATATTGATCAAAGAATATCGCACTCCGTATTCACGCGAGTGATTAAATAGAGCCCAAGCTGAGATACCAAAAGTGTTGCTGCACTTGGCGTATCCTTTGTATTGGGAGGTAAAAAGCAATCATATTAGATTTTTTAAACATAACATAATTTTAACTAATCACTTTTTGACACAGCGGTCATTTCATGAATGTTTTATTTACGCAACTTACGTTATCTTCTGTTTACATACACAATTATGATGTTACGTTCTGAACTCCATTCAATGCTTTTCACAAAACCAACTCAAATCAATGCTAATTGGTGACCATTTAGACGTTTGCTCCTGACCTTTCCAACACTGCCATAACTTTTCACAATAAAATCTAAGCCTTAAAACTTCCCACACAAGTGCACAATTGCAGTACACGAGTAGTTGTCAGTGAAGTTTGAATTTGTAATAACAGAGGTGTTAAAATTTGTGCACGCGACTGTACGTTTGTATGTACACTTGAACTAGATTTTTTGTCAATGAATGCCTTAGTGATTTTTTTGTTAAGTTTTTTCTCTTCTATTCACGAATCTAATCGGTGTTATTGGCGACGCTACGTGAATTGAATTTTGTCGATACATTGAACGTGATATCAAATATTAGCTGGACGCTTTTTGCAATAAAATAAGGTCGTTGTTAAAAGACGACAAAAAGCAAAGGCACAGTTTTGAATGATCATGAAAAATATACGTATATACTTACTATGTGATTGATGCATTAACTGCTTCGGGGCACATTAGGAAGTACGAGTAAATGAGGTCTGTTCAAAATATCGCGACTTTTATGATAAAAAAAAAAACTAGTATGGCCACTGTGGTGGACCACCTAATTTATTTTCTATAGATTGATCTTCTATTCTCCTGATACCAAGAGGTAATTGTTGAAATAAAACAGCCGAATACCAAATTGTTGCATTTCAATTAATTGAAGGAGTCACAAGCCTGTTTACATAGACGTCACTGTTTCACATTCTCTTTTTTGTGTCTTTCGGAAATGAACGATCGGAAATCCACAACGCCACACTAGTATTAGTTGTTTTTAAATTAGTCCCCCTAAGATATAATAGACTGAGGCTTATGTTTTAGTACTCAAACTACTAAAAAATAGCATTATTTGTGACCCCGTATAGCTCCTTCTTCGATGCAGTCTTCATCTCTTCAATCGTGGCCAACACATATCCTTTCATGTGCTTGTTCAGGTTTACGAACGTAAAAAAGTCGCAGAAGGGCAAGTCTGGAGAATTTAGTGAATTTTAGTGGATACACTCTATTAGTAACTTGAAGATTGAAAATAATATTTTCAACATCATTTTATCAACGTTTTGATGAAGTGCTCAGGCGTCTGGCAGTTCTGGCACACATTTTGTCGTCCACATCTTCTGGACTTTCTGAGATCATTTAATACCACAAAAAAGGTTTACTCATTCAAGATAGCTTTGTCATATCCCACGATCAACATTAGGAAACCGCCCGACCGCAACTTATAGTTTTTTTTTTTTAAAAACATTCCCATTCTGTGATTAATTTTTAAATGAAAAAAAAACAATGTATGCCAACACACGCCTAATTGAAGTTATTTTAAATAATAATTAACTCAGTATAAGTGCGAGTGAGTTATATAGATTTCGATAATCTATATTGCGATACTTTTTGAACAGACTATGTATTATTATATATAGATCACTAATTATGAAAACAATTATACCTAACACGAATTCTGAAAAGAGCTTATTAACTCTCTTCATGTAAAATTTTACACAGTCCTAAAACTTAAGCTCAATCAAAATATACGGATGACTCTTTTTCATTAAACTTAAAAAACGTAGCATTCATACGTGTCTTACACGTACCATCATTTCCAAAGTGTTTAGTGATAAAGTTATATTTCTTCGTAGCAAAACGATATCTGCCGTAGTCATCATCGACTTTGCTTGCGCGTTATCGACGATAAGTTGACAGCGTGATTGCACAAATTCATATACTTTTTAATATTTTCGAACTTTGTCATCGTTTTAGGATTGCCACTTGAGCTAAGACCCTATATTTGTTACCTTAGCATCTTCAGATCAGTCAGTCCTTGTCTCGGAACTTTTTTCAGTTGTTTTTGTGTACTTTTGTAACACTAGCTAGCTATTCCGATGCTCGCTGACGTCACCGCTACACCAGCCAGTCCTTAGCAGTTTTCCGTCATTTTTCTAACCCTCCTTATTGCGCAAGCGCATGAGAGTGTCCTCCCTCTCACAATGGATGCGTGTGAATTGATAGTGTCCCATTATGTGGTGGCATTGAACCGAGTAATTGTCGTTTAGCTAGAAATTGAGGATTGATTTTGACGTCATGTGCAATTTCAGGTTATCTTTCGAAGAATTTTCTGTTGAAACGAAGAATGAAATAAACTAAAGTATGGTATTTTTTTTGCATATAGCACAGAAGGAAGACGTTTCGACGACGGGCACAAATTCTACCACTCTTTGGAACAGTTGTAGGCTGGACTAAGTAGAAGCAAAAAACCGACCAAGTGCGAGTCAGACTCGCGCACTGAGGGTTCCGTGCCAACTTTAACTGACTTAGGGAATCGACTTACTTCTACTTAGTAAAATACCACAAAATTTTGTTGACTGCAAACATACCTAACTTTGTTTTTCATAGTGTTTGTAAGAAGTACAAAGTTATGTTTGCGGTTGTTGAAAACATGCTATATCTCTAAAACTACTTGTTCAATCTCGTCCAATTTTCGTTGAAAGTATTTGTTACGATCCAAATTATACCTTTTTTGTAAAATTTACACTCTCTTTGTTTAGAAGTTAGATGGGGGGGGGGGGGCGCCCATTCCGGAAGCGGATAGCTATGAAACGGAAGACTTTAAAAGAAAATGGTTTTAGGAACTTCAATACCATTTTAAAAGACCTATCCATAGATAGGATAGATCCGTAGATAGGTGGGGTGTCTATGGATAGGTCTTATAAAATAAAATAGTGGTTCCTAAAACCATTTTCTCTAAAAGACGTTTACATACGTACGTTAGTGGGCGAGTCCGACTCGCACTTAGCCTGTTTTACTACTTTTTATAAAAAAATTAAACTATTAAGATATTTCATTGAACATGATTTCAAACTGATTTTATTTTTGTAGATTTTTTGTAATAAAACTGTTATAATAATTCATGCTTCTAATCTTCTGCGCTGCTGATTTTGCTGTCTCAAAATACAACTACGAATAAGAAATTATACTCGATTAAGAACAATGATCTATCATTGTAGGTACCTATATCATATAAATTGAACTTTTCGATTATTTAGAAAACTATTTTTTAAATCACCAAAAAGTGGCCTCACGCCAAATGTTATTTTGTTCTATCTAATTAAAAATCAGAGTATAATAATAATTAAAATAATAGTATAATTTTGTTATAACTAACACTCACCACCGGAGTCACGCGATGTCTAGCATGTAACGTTCAAGTTTCTGCCTGTATTTTATTAATAAGCATTTTTAAAAAATAAATTCATTAATCAGTTAATCGTTTTGAATCTTGATGAAACATAAAAAACCTAATTTTAACGAAATAACATAGCGAGACAGATATTACACTAGTGTTATGCTAATTTTTGTCTCTAGATTATTACGCTTTAAGTAAAATTCAGACGATTGACCAGGAACTTAACAGTTCATTGGCTTATAATGAAGAATGTGTCAAATAAAACTGACACAACAAAAAATCTATTCCCAAATTAGCCCGAGAAAAAATACCCTTGTTTGCTGGCGATACTTAATAGATTTTTTGCTGTAGGCCTTTTTAATCAAGATAGAAATCGATCGTGTTAATGACATGATTCTTCACTAATCTAAAAAAGTTTAAGGTATTGCAGTATCAACTCTATGGAGATGTGATAAGATTGTTTTTTTAATAATTAAAGTTAAGTACCTACTTAAGGTTATCTATCATGGATTGTACTCTACAACGCGACGCGTAAGTTACTCAAGAGTAGTAAGTAAATTCTTATATTTAAAAAGGTATAGAGGTTTTAAGGATTTGTTCCTGTTAATATTATTCTTGATTGAAAAAACTTTACCTTAACGTGACAAAGCGTCGTAAACTTCTGTCTGAATCTATTTAATAATAATGCTATACATAAACAATTAGCTCTAAAGTAGTTTCAAGATCAACATGAACCGTGGGAATTATGACTTACCTTCGTACTTATGTAACATTGGTCAACTAGTTCCTTTACCCACCCATATAATGAGTATCATAGTGATTCAGATGATTTGTCATGATAATGTGTATGTTAATGATAATGGATTTAACTTCATAACTGGGAATAATAGTAAATAATGCAGCCTAGAATAGAACATGATTTTAAAAAAAAAATATTAAGAAACCATAACCGCATCGCGTTATTACGAGCTATAATTTTTCGGGAAAAAGTTTACTCAAAACATGTTACCCGATTAATAAAATGATAATGATAAGGCATGTTAATTGAATTCGTCCTTCTAATTATTTATACTGCATCGTATATTTAAATATGTTTTTCCACCTTCAAAATTAACGAGCATCGCTCTCAACGCCTCCAAATTAATATAATATCACAACAAAACAAGTTAACAATGGTTTATGCTTGTCATTATACCGGTCTCAAGGAACAGCAGCCACAGCGCGGATCAGATACAACAAAAGTGGTATTCCTATAATAGAGTATATCTTTGAGTATATATGTACGTATGTATATATGTCTTTGTGCTTTAGAAAACACCATTACAAAATTGGTAAATGGATGAATAGGACGACCTCCGTGGTGTAGTGGCTAAGCACGCTGGGTTTCAAGGCGTTGCCGCTCCGAGGTTTCGATTCCCGGTCGGGTCAATGTAGAAATCAGAACTTTCTGCATTTTTTCAGGGCCTGGGTGTTGTAGTACCACCGTTGTTTTTGATTTCTATAACACCAGTGCGTTGGCTACTTACTTTGGAATCAGAGCAATGTATGTGATCGGTGTCCCATATTTTTTTTCGATTTCTTTCGTGCTTTATTTTTTTTAACGTGATGATATTTACATGACTGAGAAGAGATGACTTTTGTTCTTTTATCACTTTCTTTTTTCCTTCCTTCTGTAGCATTCTCTACCAGTCAAAATGAAAAAATGAAGAGAATGCTTTTAGAATTAATTCCGCCATATGTACCGTTTGTTTGTGCATGGAGTGTTTTAAATAAATAAAATAAATAAATTATATATTACTTGATTTTTTGGGTGAAACGATTGAACTTGCAATCGCACTCGATTGACGCGAGAATAACCACCCTCGTAACTTTGCAAACTTTTTATATGGTCTCATCCATGCAATATTTTTAAAGGCCAGTTTTACCAACGTCAGACAAGGAATATTCGTCGACCAAGCACAATACGCAATTTGCCAGTATCTATTTTATCTAAATGACATTTTATACTTATTTCATCGGATAAGTCTCATCTGAAGTTGGTAAAATCGGCTCTAAATGCGAGATATTTGTTGGCGTGAGCCATAATAGTCGCGCGTTTTGAAAACGCGCTTCAGCATTGCAACTCACGCAATGAACAGATATTACCTATTTTGGCATCGATGCAGTCGCCAATATACATAATTCGTCAATGTTCAGCTTCTGCATCCCGACTGCATCGATGCTAGCGTGCGTAAGAATCGCGTATGTATTGATGCTAAAAGTAGCGCAGTGTATATAGGTGTGCGACTGCATCGATGCTGCATCGCTGCTAAAAGTCGCAGTATGCAAAGGGTTTTAGTGACTGTTCTAGGCATGAAACGAGCTAAGTGATAATAATGTATGAAAAACTTTGAAACTGCATTGATACGTTTGATTGTGTCAGTACATGTCAAAGTCTAGTTTTCAAAAATTCAGTCCAAATGGAAAAGTTGAAGTTATAATTGATTGTTTGTAATGATAATTTCAGTTTTCGCAAAATAATCTGTCAAATTCTTAGAAACCAAGGATGATTGACCCTTGGAAAAATACTCAAATTGAAATCGTTTTTAAGAAGCTACCCAGGGTATCGGTGCCTTAAATTAATTATTTATTGCTGAAGGACTGAAAAAAGTGTGAACGGACAAATGTCGGTTACGGTCTTCAATTAAGAAGCCAATTGTAAAAAAGATTACTTAGATGATATCAACTAATTACTTATTAAATTGGGTTTTTCATGGAAGTCTGCAACACGTTATAGCTGTTTAAATTATCTTTAGGAAAATAACGGATACCTACTGATATTTATGGCATTAAGTTGTATATATTGTCCACCTATCGTCATCATCTCATAATAAAATATGAATATTAAAGCATAATATTATCATGTCAGTTTTTGAGGTAAGGTGCACTAACAAGTAAAGTAGCAGGGTAGTTAAACAGAGGGTGAGGGGAGATGGGAGAACTTCTAAGAGTTAACTTCTAAGGCTAAGTAGTCCATGATTATAAAATGTGGTCATAGTTACCTATATTGTCTTAACGAAAAGGAGGTATTATTATTAAATATCCTAATTATTTGTACCTTTAAAAGACCATCTATTGTTAGAAGTTTTTTTTCTTTAAAATTCATGACAATACAATATCGTGCTCAATTGCTGCTCTTAATGCTTCAACACCCGAGCGGTTGCAGGCAACCGCATAACAATAGAATTTGCATTGTGTCTCGTTCACATACGCTTGAGGGATTAATGTATAACTAAACAATTTCTCAGTGATGATTAGATGAATCATCTGACCTATTTGTGTCATCTTATCCTCTGAGTCACTGATAATGAACTTGTTTCATTAAAACACTACATAATTTCATTGTTTGTGGCGAAGTGATGTCTTGTAATATCTAGGCAAGATGATTAGTATGATTTTGATGAGCTGTTCGATATTGATCCTATTCCTTTAATAATTTTATGCAGTAAACATAAGTAAAGTAAAGTAAAGTTAGCATGTTACGTCCTACTGCTGGGCAAAGGCCTTACCTCAACTATGAAGAAGTTTGAGCCTTATCCACCACGCAGGCTCAGTGCGGGTTGATGGAGGGGTGTTTGCAAGGCAAGCGACTAACCCTGCTGTCAGATGTTATCAAGCCGCCCATAAGGCCTCCGACTAAGCTTAACGACTAATATCAACCGATATTAGCCAGGACCAACGTCTTAACGTGCCTTCCGAAGCACGGAGATGTTCGTGATATACGTCACTTATATGGTCGGAATGGTCACCCATCCAAACACGACCGCGCACTTCACTGCGCTACGAGCACGCAGTAAACGTGCATCGTATAATCGAATATTTATTGAAATGAGCTAAGTCGATCATTTCTCATTAAATGCTTTGTTCTATGACGTTATTGATGGTGTAAGGATGGATACGATATGTTCTACTTTAGATCATTTCTCAAAATATACAGATTATGTACAAGTTACTCAAATAAGGCCGACTTTATCCGAGTCTGATATTGTTTCACAAATTTAAAATTAACAAGTAATAATTGCTGTGAAGAAACATTGCGCTAAAACTAAATTCTGTAACAGCCAATAATATAGCTGGTTGGTTCCTAGCTCAAAGGATTAGCATAGTAGTATTATATTATCTGGGGCATAGCTATCCAACGCGGCAACGCAGCCAGCATCATACCTCCTTGCCTCAAGGAAATGGTTTCGTTTTTGAATAGGTAGGTTTAAAGTTTATTTTTTATGTTGCATGTCTTAGTTTAAATTTATTCTTGTTTATTAACAGTTGTCGAGGATTTTAACTTTTCACTGAAGTTTTGGTGCTATCAATTTTAATTCCGTAGTTTGTATACTTACTATATGACTATGATTGAGGTTAGAATTATTCACAGCAGTCTACATTGTCACGTTATCCTTTGCTACATGCCCAAAGAACATTTTGTGAAATACCACGAAAACTCAAGGTGACATCTGAAGGGCAGTCACGGAAATTGACATACATTGGACATGCTCAGAGTAAGACTTATTTTCTCGGTGTTATGCAAATTTTCGCCTCGTCCGTCCATATTTGGACGGCATAAATGGCTGGATGTTTAGCATGCATTCTGTCAGCTGCCATTCATCAGGAGTGATGACAGAAATGACCTTGACTTCTGAGAATAAGTGTTGTTTTGAAAACATCACTTACCAATGTCTGTCCTTAATGTTACTTAAACATATACTCTAGGTACTTTTGTAGTTTTGTAAACAATCATATAGAGAATGAGTTAATGACAAGGCTTTTTAATAAAGAATATCAAGCTGCTGTGTTTAGGCTGTATCTGCATATAAAAATAAAAAAAACTACAAGAGAAATAGGAAAGTACACACATCAAAAATATGTTGTCTTGATACATTAACATCAAAAAAACACTGAGCTTGCATGTATGCTTGTGATGATCACAAACTTTTTTTTGATGTGTGTATTCCTGTACCCACAATGTTATGTAAACCCAAATGGAAAAAAACACTATACCTATTTTTTTTGACCTAAATTTAAAAGAGTTTTAAAGCATGTCTATCTGTTGCATAAAAGGGCGTATCAAAAACGACTCTTCGTCTAAAGTATGACGCTAACAAGGACCAATCTTACTTATGTCTTAATCAATTCTTTTATGTACCATTTCAGCTGGACGCCCAACAGCGTTACACCCTCTTCCAGCGAGGGCTATGGGAGGCTGCTCAGCAGGTTCCGAGGGGTGCTGTCAGGGACTACTCAACCTTCAGGCAGCTGCGATTGCTGTCCATAATCGGACCTTCGGCTCTACCACCAGACCAGCTTGATAGGGTAAGAGGACACAGACAAATTGCACTTTTTGTATTGCAATTATTGTGAATTGACAAAACACTATAAAAATAAAAATAATATTTAGGACAATTTGTTAAGTTTATAAAATGAGGAAGGATATTTTTCATAACATTATTCTACTTTTACAACTAATGCGTACCTAGTCAGGATTATTAGCTTAGCCTAATTGTTTAATCCAGTCATTGAATTAAAGTGTTGCCCCCCCGTAAGGAAATTACACGATCTTTGACATATGTGGGTATAAGCACAAATAAGCATGTTTTATTGCGATATTTATCTCTGAATTCGTTCGCCAAGGCCTGGATGTACATACCATTCAGAAAGAACAATTACAATAAAATCGAAAAAAAAAGGTTTCGTGCAACTGCTATGAAGATTTTGTTAGTATACTCGTAGTAGTTATTTTATTTACCTCTGCCAACTAGAATAACATCGCAACATTAAATATGAACAGAAACCCTTTACCCCTTCCAGTACAACCGTCTCATAAACGACATGCTAGCGGTCTACAACACGGCCGAGATCTGCGCTTACAACGAGCCCTTCAAGTGCGGTCTCCACCTCCAACCCGAGCTCCAGTTCATCATGTCCCACTCGCGGGACTGGGATGAGTTGCAGCACGTGTGGGCCGAGTGGCGCAGAAACACGGGCAGGCGAGTCCGCGACCTGTATGAACAGCTGGTGGACCTGACCAACCAGGCTGCCAGGCTGAACAGTGAGTACCCTTATTATTTTTTAAGGATTCGTTATCAGAGACCGAGTGTCTTCATGGTTAAGTAACACAGATAGTTTGTACAATATGGTGTTAATCTTTATAGTAACTATCACATACTTACCCTGGTAGCGTTACCTCATTGTAACGTTATCGAATGAACCATTACAAAATTAACATCTCAGTTATTCTTAAGTTTATTGTAATGACAATTGAATAGGTAACTAAGCTCGCTGCAGAGTTTTAAGAAAGCAAGGCGGGAGGGTATCTGGGACCTGATTGTAAGTTTTTCATGTTTAATCCCTCACGAATGTGTTTGTCAAAAGTCTTTTGTTATACCTACTTTTAGTTAACGCGACCGCCGGCGATCTTTTGACCCGTGACCGTTTAATGTAAAGTGTAGTAGGTATGTTTAATTTCAAACACTACATTTAAATAATAGCCGTATTAATTGCGAATATTAGTGAAATAAATTTTCATTAATGATATTTCCATAAAGTGAACAACCTAATTCCTGTGACTGTAATATTAGTCAGCAATTTGCGCAGTGAAATATTGCAGACACAAAACTGTAAGGTGTGTCTAGCTTCCGGCGTGATTACTACTCTTAGTTTGAAATCTTAATCGTTTTACACGTTCTTTTTCAGATTTCACTGACGCTTCAGCTTACTGGATGTTCCCGTACGAAACAGTGAACATGAGGCAAGACGTTGAAGAGGTTTGGGAACAGGTAAATACGCTTTACGTACTCGTAGCTAATGAAATGTTTCAAATGCATTTGAAATTATTGTGTCATTATTTTCTCCTATATATGAAAATAAGTCTAACGATTTATTTAAATAATCGAACGATAACGATTTATTGAATTAAGATAACGAGTATTTGGAGACATTCCTAATTATTATAGTAAGTACTGACAAACTCATATTGTTCAAATCAAAATTAGTATAAGTGAATTGTGGTAGCAGATTAAAAGGGATTCTTTATTGATTTCACGTTGTAAATTTACTAAGTATGTACTTCTTATATTAATACCTCAACACCCGAGCGGTCGCATGCGACCGCATAACAATAGAATACCTATTGTGTCTCGTTCACATACGCTTGAGGGATTAAGAAGCAACTAGGTGGTTTAACGTTTTTGATCGTAGTTTGTAAAACTTCATATACCTACCATGGATTTTGAAAAGTGACAATCTTTAAATTTTCTCTTGAATGATTTAACCTCTACTTGAATGAATATTAACCTAAATTATTCCTACTTCCAGGTCAAACCCCTCTACGAGCTCCTCCACGCGTACGTGCGCAGGCGCCTCCGCGAAGCTTACGGCCCAGAGCGGATCTCCCGGTCGGCGCCCATCCCAGCCCACGTGCTAGGAGACATGTGGGGCCAGAGCTGGTCGGGGATCGTGCCGTTTACCCTACCGTATCCTGGGAAGACGCTGGTCGATGTCACTCCGGAGATGGCTCAGCAAGTGAGTATTAAATATTTGTTGATTTTGTCTCGGTCGGCACAGGAGGTCTACTATGAACACACGAAACCCGAACGAACTCCGTATTTTCGGGCTGTTTCTTACCATGAAAATACTACGGGCCCGTCAACGGAACGAAATCGGGCTTTGACGTTTGTTGTTACGAATAGCTTACCATGAACACTCGAGCCCGTCACGAAAATTCGATTTTGACCTAAAGTTTTTCGGGCGTTTAGCCGAACTTCTCACGAGAACTCAAGTGCTACCGTAGGCTTTTCGGATTAACATTTTATTCCTGAAATAAGTTACTTTTTGATAATTATATCACATTTGTAACCTGGCTACACCCAGATACTCCAGATACCTACCCCAATGATGCACGAAATTTTTTTAATGTCAACGTGTCGTACATAACGTGGCAAAAACGACATATTTTGTAAAGAGGACGGGGCGTGGCGGTCGGACCGGATGGGATGCAAATGACAATGACATTTAACATTCTGTCATATTTTTTTTTTTTTTTTTTTTTTTTTTTTTGTTATTTGTGTACTCACCGGTGCGTTCCGCTACGCTTTGGCTGCCGTGGCCGCTTGCAGCTAGGTAAGCGCTTGCGTTTTGTTATTCTTGATTTTTTATTTTATTTTTATTCTTAGTTAATTGTTATTATTACGTTTGTTTGTTTTTTTGTTATTTTCTTATGTTTTATATTTTATTGTATTATATTGTATTGTTTTTGTTGTTTCTATACCCACAAGGCACCCTCTGAAAATCAGTGTCGTGGCATGCATCTTGCGGCCACGATTAATGCTGAGAGGGTGCCTTTTCGACTCATACTCGATGTTAAATGTACCTATAATAAGTGTGTGTGTCTGTTTTATTGTATAGGTGTTTACGTGTAAGTGTTTTTGTATTTGTCTGTGAGTCGAATAAATGTATTTTCTTTCTTTCTTCTTTCATTTTCGGTTTTTTCTTTCACTGAGGTGTACTTTTAAGTGAATAGTGAATATTAATACAGTAAGAAGCATTTTAATTTGCTCTGCAGTTGATGGTGCCGACATGATTGTAGGTTCTGCAAAGAGAACTCAAAGTTTAGTTACAGAAAAGAAATTACATAGTATAGGGACAAGAGGAATATAGTCAAGTTACTTACATGAAAGTGTTGTGTGGTGGATAAATTTTTAGCACTGACGACGTTACGAACACCAAATATAAAGTGAGGAGAATTTGAACCATGAATGATTTAATCTTCATAAGCGTCCCTTTTTGAGTTTTACGCCAATATCAGATGAAATATTGCCACTCATGATTTAGAACACTTGAGAACTCGGCGCGAGGTAAAAAACACTTGAAAGTTAAACTTATTTTACTCGGAATCGCATGAAAACGTCATCACATGTACATCACAAAACGAACGTAAACAAACAAAGTTATGTGTATAATACTGCGGTAGAAAATATCCTCTCAACATCAAAATGTTATTAGTGGGACGTGACATTCTCTATTTGGTTGACCTATCTTAGGTATTTTAAAGTGTATTCACAAAATTTCTTTGATAAAAATTGCTAATGTTTTAGTAACATACGGAGCATTCCACTAATTTTAACTGTAGTTTATAAAATGGAATGCATAAATATACTGATTAAAAGCGTTAAAACTATTAAAATACAAGTAATTTTAAAATTTTCATATTATTACCGGTTTTTAGGACAGGCACTATAAATAACCTTTTTCAATCATTCGTTCACGTAACTTTGTCTATGCGTCCGAACTAAACCTAAGCATCCGAAAATATTTCATGGTAGCTACGAGTCACGTATTTCGGTCGGGTTACGGACGGGCCCGAAAATACGGACTAACGTTTCATTGTAGGCCTCCTGTGACGTCTACCCTATCCGAGGTAGACTCTGGTGTATGTGACGCTGGAGATGACTAAGCAAGTGCTTGTGATCATGATAAAGGTGGTCGGGCATGCAACCGTTTCCCCATACGTAAATATTTATTTTATTCGTACGCGCAATTGACTTATTATATGATCATAGGCTTGTTCATACAAGCTTTCGTAATGTGGTGCTGGACAAGGATGAAAAGGATTAGCTGGATGGAAAAGAAATTTGACGAAGAAGGTCTGAGGATTGTAGTAGTTGTACTCCAAATAATTGAATATGGGAGAGGAAAAATGCTAGGACACTTGGTACGGCAGGATAACTTGATAAGGATCATCATAGAGGGTAAGTTTGAAGGGAAAAGGAAAAGAGAAGACTTAGAAGAGCATATATGACACAAATAAAGGAAAATTTGGACGTCGAGTCGTACAAAGAAGACAAGGAGATGGCTCGGAATAGAGATAAATGGAAAAAAACTCCACTGACAAGAGCATAGCCCTTAAATGAAGAAGAAAAGAAGAAGAAAATATTGGACACCAATCACATACATTGCTCTGATACCAAAGTAAGTAGCTAATTGCACTTGTGTTATGGAAATCAGACACAACGGTGGTACCACAACACGCAGACCCTAGACAATATAGAAACTTATGATTTCTATATTGATCTGACCGGCAATCGAACCCAGGACCTCGGAGCGGCGACGCCTTGAAACCAGCGTGCTTAGCCACTACACCACGGAGGTCGTCAAAGAAGAAGAAGAAGAGAAGAAGAAGAAGAAGAAGAAGGCTTGTGCGACAAATGGCGCCTTTAAATTGGCAAGCCCTAGGAATCCAGCCTAGTTATAGATAGTAGACAAGTTTTTTTTTTTGGTAAAATGCATTGAATAACAATTTTCTAAGAAACTGACATTTATTGATGAGTTTTCTACCATTTTCTTGATGTTCCCGTTATTTTTTTTCCAGGGCTACACCCCCCTCACAATCTTCCAACTGGCCGAAGAGTTCTTCGTATCAATGAACATGTCAGCCATGCCTCCAGACTTTTGGGCGCTCAGTGTACTTGACCAACCAGCAGATAGACATGTGCATTGCCAGCCCTCAGCCTGGGACTTCTGCAATCGTCATGATTACCGGTATGTTTTAAATGGCTCTTAGAAGCTACAGTTGAGAGGACGAATGACTTTAAATGTTTCTTTAAAAAACGCACTTAATTTGAATACCTCACTTGAAACAAAAAGCTACAAGTGCATTATTTAGACATTGTAGATTTTATTACAATTAATCTTTAGATTCTAAAGGTCAGAAATTTTAGCGGACACCTCTAACAGTTAAATTGGTTTTGGGAGTATTTCTTAATCTTGTGTAGGTAGTAGGTAGGTAGGTAGCTGTGTGAAAGACGTTGTGCGCATCTTGTATTTTTTTAGATAATCTGAATTATGAATTGATTTTGATTTAATTACTTTATTGCTGAAACAGTTAATGCCGCTGACAATCATAAGGGTATAACATAGTAAATAAATAATTAAGGTCATTCAAGTGGATTAGATTAAATCTTCCAATAAAGCTCTTTGCCCACTAGACCGTTCCTTCACCGACCAACACCGTAGCGTGCCATGCACGGAGCGCGTCCGAACCGGTAAAATGCGTTCTCGCTCTCGCTCCATATAACGGTGAGACAGAACGCTGTCAATCCGTTCAGCGGGCAAGGTAGATCGTATCGTGTTGCTTCTCATGCCTGACACGTTCCTAGCACGGTCATAGTGTGGCACGTTGCAGTAGGAAAATACCTTTAATTGAAATAACATGATCTTTCAGAATCAAGATGTGCACCCACGTGGACATGAAAGACTTGGTGACCGCTCACCACGAGATGGCGCACATTGAATACTTCCTCGCGTACCGAAACCAGCCTAAGGTGTTCCGCGATGGAGCCAACCCTGGTAAGTGGATTTGTCTAGGCGTCGCCGCTCCGAGGTCCCGGGTTCGATTCCTGGTCGGGTCAATATAGAAATCAAAATTTTCTACATTGTCTCGGGTCTGGGTGTTGTGGTACCACCGCTGTGTCTGATACCCATAACACAAGTGCATTGACTACTTACTTTGGGATCAGAGCAATGTATGTGTTTGGTGTCTAATATTTATTCATTATTATTATTTATAATTATGACAAATACTGTTTTTGCTATTGCCTGTCACAGAAGAAAAAAAAAGGTTTTTTGCATTTATAAAAAAAAAACGCTTACTATGATACCACTGTCCACCAACGCTGAAGGTTGTAGCTTGACGTAAATAATTAAAAATAACAAACGCAGGCATAAGTAACCTAACCATAACCATGCTGACCTATAAAATTAAGTACCTACTACTCATTAAACTTGCGAGTAACTTTCATTACGTAAACTTCTTTCGTCGAAATTCTCAGTAAATTAAACAAAACCAAACGATCAACACATGTAATCCCAACAACTTAAATTACTACATAAAAGCTTGTGTGAAGAACACCAGCACCAGTCCAAAACTCCAAATGCTCAGGCGATGCGTCTGCGCAGAGTTGCAAAGGTCAGTGTTGCAGGAGCAGTAAGTGACGAACACGTCCCCGGTCCCTGATTGGCGGCGGCAGGGGTTCTCACTCGGCTCGTCGAGGAGATAGCCGCATTTACGGACCACACGTATCTTGCCGTGGACTGAAAGAGATGGATAAAACTTTAAATAAAATAATAAATAAATATTGGACACCAATCACATACATTGCTCTGATCCCAAAGTAAGTAGCCAATGCACTTGTGTAATGGAAATCAGACACAACGGTGGCACCACAACACCCAGACCCGAGACAATATAGAAAATATCGTTTTCTACATTGACCCGACCGGGAATCGAACCCGGAACCTCACGAGATGGCGACGCTTGAAACCAGCATGCTAGCCACTCGACCACGGAGGTCGTCAAAACTTTGAGATGATAGTTTAAATGGAGTATTAATAGACTATATAGAGAGATCTTATAGATAGAGCTCGTGACTGTTGTATGAAAAAAACATCCATTACTTACATACTAACTATAAATAATGTTTGCGCCAGACTACATACCAATTGTCAGTTTCTGCGATAAGAATTTTTATTATTTGTGTTACGAAGAACCAGACAACGATTATGACGGGGGCGTCTTCCATAAATAGTTAAATACTTGTAACATCCACGACTTAGGTAGGTACAAATGTTCGTGCTCATCACATAAACATTTGCCCCTTGCGGGATTTGAACCCGCGACCGATGGTTCCGTAGTTCGGAGTTCTAACCACTGCATCAAACGTGTCGTCAAAATAATATGTCTATGATAACATAGTACATAAATAAAGCATTCGTGTTTAAGGAATCTCCAACCGACAATAAGGATATTGGTTTCTTTGTTGGCCTGATAAATTCATTCAAACCTTAGTCACAAGACCAACGACCACAATAGTGATTTTTGATATTAAGTAACATTTTTGATGATATGAAATATATCACAACTATTTCACTCAGCATACACATGTATAAGGACTTTAAAGGTGGATAACAGTTTTCTTTATCTCCATCTAAATTGAGCGACAGAACATAGGATACTAAAGATAGGATTTGACGCCCTCCAGACTGAAGAAATCGCAATCAAAGACGCTGGAAACTATAGATGTTTAAAAGAAAGCAGTACGTACTATCCATCTTGATTGAGCGACAAAACGTGGAGTCCACATCGGGGATGTGCTCCAGGGGGTCCTTCAGGGAGCAGTTGACGACACCCAAGCTGAAAGGATCGAACTCCTCTCCGCAACGAGGGTCGAAGGCGCTGTTGCAGTCATAGCAGAGAATCGAGGACGCTGAAAGATACATAGAATACTTAAGACATGAGAATAGTTAAAACTTCCAAGAGTTATCCCAATGATCATCATCATCATCATTATTAGTCAAAGGACGTCCACTGGTAAAAAAACCTCCCCCCGGCTTTCCACAGCGACCGATCAGAAGTGGACTGCATCCAATTTGATCCTGTGATCGTTACAAGGTCTCTGTCTATCTTGCCGGTGAACGTCCTACGCTGCGTCATTGGTCAAATGGTCTCCAATCTGGAACTATTATGGATTCAGATGAATATATGTAGGGGCACAGAATAGGGGTTATTCTCAAAGCTATTCATTACATTATGATTTATTTTACCTAGCAAAATTTAAATTGTTCTTACTTTAGGGTGGGAAGATTCCGGTATGGTGACATGTTTTTAATAATAATTGCCAGTCAAATGATTAATTGTATTGCTTTCAAAGTAAGAAATGTTCTACTTGTGTGACGAATACCAGGCAATGATAACGCTCGTATTCTACCGATATTATAACAGATGTTACTTAGTTCGACTTATACGCAGACAAGACTGTTATATTTTAAGCACTGGACTACATCTCAAAATATTACTTTTGATCATTACAGCTACAGTAACTTTTTATTTGCGAAAATGAAGGTTCATTGCATTTTCCAATACAACTATAGGTATTAAAATTCAGGAAAATGTGTCAAGTTTACCGAGCCGTGGTGGAATAATCCAATTCATATCCGTTCGTAAGGCTTCCCACGCGCCACGTCAGATATTGACCTAAGTATTTGAATGTCAAAATTAGAGCAGCAAGAGCTAATTATTTATTGACGACCTCCGCGGTGTAGTGGCTAAGCACGCTATTTTAAGACGTTGCCGCTCCTAGGTCCCAGGTTCGATTCCCGGTCGGGTCAATATAGAAATCAAAATTTTCTTTATTGTCTCGGGTCTGGGTGTACTGCCGTTGTGTCTGATTTCCATAACACAAGTGCAAATAGCTACTTACTTTGGGATCAGAGCAATGTATGTGATTGGTGTCCAATATTTTATATTTATTTAATGTATTTTCGGCTTCTTTTTATAAGTTCGATTTGACGAACCTCACAAATCATATGCTATCTTAACGGGCAGAAGATTTAGATCCTATAACATTAGTAAACGTTACCGTGCTGTATCACTTTTTGCTTATTTTCTTAAAATTTAAGAAATACGATTTTTCATCCATCCATCAACCGTAATACACCGTAGCTAAAGTAACAGTTTTTTACACAAAATCCAATACAGACTTACCATTTTTCACATGATTTAACAATGTAACAATAAACACTACTAAACTGCCACCCAATTTCATTATAAATAGGTATAGATGGTTTCCGTATAACGAAATCTGACGGACTGAATTAGTCCTGTGTTACTACAACCCTAATTAAATTAGTAGTAATGACTCAGAAGTAGTACAAGAGAGGCGATAGATAGGTAAAGTCCGTTTGTCTTTGCTTGACAAATGTGGTAAACAATCTGTTTATAACTTTTAAAACAATATCAGAAAATACAATTTATTTACTGTTCGTTTTTAAAAGATCTAAACGACCTACGGAGTTGGTGAGTTATGTGTTAATCTTATTTTAAAACTAGCGACCCGCGCCGGCTTCGCGTGGTGCAATGTTGGATCCATCTCGTAGGGTTCAGTCAGCGTTTGCAGAGTAAGCGAAATTATTACTCCACATAGCAACCTAAAATGATCAGTGTTTAACTCATAAATTATGCATGTATTTAATATATTAACTTTGATCTTGAATTACTCTTATCTATTAAAAAAGACTATAATCCGTTGCGTTATTTTAAAGTTTTAAGCATACATACATACAGAGAGGGGGAAGTGACTTCTATATTAATAATTTCGTCAAGGGGTACGGTAGACTCGATCGAAACCTTATATGAAAAACAAAACATAAAAATATATTGATTTCGAGTCGACAACATATATCCGCAAAATTCGGATTATGGAGAATTTCGATAAATTCTAATATCACTGACAAACAAACCGCAGTCGCCATTGACAAGGCGTATAGTGCATAGATATGACAGATATAGATTGTAAAGCTCATGGAGCGTTTAGGACCCTTATAAAGCTTGGGGAAGCAACCTGTGGTGTCGCTAGCGTCATTTTATATTTCTTTTATGCGGATTATATACAGGCAAAGGTATAAATCCATCACACATTAATTATCGATTTGATAAAGATCAATAATTTCTTCTTTTTTTGTAAATTAGTAAGTAACTCGCCAAAGTAGAGAAAAAAACTGAGTGCTTAAAACAAAGCGGTTTACAGAGAATAAACTTTAAAAGTTATATTTTTTGTTAGTTAATGTTAGTTTAGTTAGAATGTTGATTTTAAATAAAAAAATATTTGTGTAAAAACTATTGCAGTTTTTATTTTTTAAATTTATTAAACACAATGAACGAAGCTACACGAATCTTTGGCTTGCCTTAAATATTCCTTGAAAACCGATGACTGTAGAAATATTTACCTGCATTGTGTAACTAGATGTGTATTAGAGTCAGATTTCACCCGAGCGGAGCCGAATTTTCGTCTAGTTGATTTATAATATGAAGTGATAAATTATTTCGAAAAAAAAAAAGAATGTTAAGATGGATAACCATATTCTACCTGCAAAAAAACAGACGTTAGAGCTATAGTTTAGAGATTTTGGAACATTTAAGCATTGCTATGAGCTTGCTTACGAGCTCATGGTCTTCTTCTTCATTTAAGCCTTTTTCTGACTTCGGTGTATGCTTTCCTTATTTCCTTCTATTAACCTAGACACTTTGGTTGGATCCAATTTGAACTAGCCACTTTCTAAACGTCTTCATTTTAGCGCATCTGTCGTTTTTCGTCGTCTCTTCGAGTAGAAGGGAAGCTTTTGGTCAGTTTTTCTTTTAAAAGTATATTTATATAGAGTGTGGCCTGTAATAGGAGCAAATATTTTTAATCTATGATCAGAGTACACGTTGTTACCTTGACCTGGCTATTATGCTCTAAATTGATTAAACTCAGATATAGTAATCCAAAGTTATAATCCCTAATCTATGTACATCAAAATCGCTAACCCGTTGTAGTAAATGAAAATATTAAGTTCTATGACTGGACACATTTGTTTGCAATACATTGTTCGTTCGATTAAGTTCGTTATACAATGTCAAGAAATTTATTTTTCGTTATTAAAAATAAAGCAATGTAAACTTGATTATTAATAGTTCATCTAGCCGATTTCGACTACGGTGGCCAGTCACAACGATTAACTGACTGCGCGGGACATATTATAATGCACAAGTGTGTACGCAAACACAGGTGCACTCTCTATTCGTCTCACTCTCATAGTCCTATGGGACAGCAATCTGACACGACCAGAGGCGCAGGACCAACTGTTTTACGTGCTTTCCGAGGCACGGGGGTGAAACACCGCCAACTTTCAACATCCGGGCACCCTAAGAATTTCTGATCGGATAAGCCCAGTTATATATTTTTCCGGGGATCAAACCTGGGACCTCTGGCGCAGCCGTCGCTTTTAAGTGCGACACTTTTACCGCTGCCACCGAGGCCTTCAAAACTTGATTACCAGCTACTTAAAAGGCCTATATTTTAATGTATATCTGAGAAATCAGACACCAAAACTTTACAAAAGTTATTGTTACCTGCAACTGCTACAGTTTAAAGTGCTTTCATAACATGTCATCCGATAACTCAAAGAGTCTGGTTTCAATCTCGGAAAACTTGCGCTTGCGTCACTTGTGAAAGTGTTGATCATAATGTTGAACAGTAATATGTTGATCAGATAAATGATTAACTGCTTCGTTGTGATGGTATAAATCATAACGTAATAGATTACATGCCCATTTATGTACTACCAACATTTACAGACGTAAATAAGAACACATTAACGTTTTGATAGTCAAATCAATCATTTGTCTACGGTGGGTTTTTAATGTTTAACCGACTTCAAAAACGGAGGAGGTTATTAATTCGACTGTGTATTTTTTTGTGGCTTCGTTACCTCATATCACAGTCATTTTTAGACTCATTTGATTTTTTTTCTCGCAAACCTAGAGGTTATACCTTCTAGTTGGTCACATTGTTTCCAAATTCAAACTCAAATTCAAAATTTATTAGCATTACATGTGTGTAGATATACAGATGGTAGTAAGAAAAAAAGTGGCTACACATGCACCTTGCAAGGGTAGCTTGTATCTACAACATACTTAAAGACTAAAGTTAAAGAGCACTAAAGGCTTAAGTTATTAATTCGAGCTTATGTTTATACATACAAGTCAGGATCTAATAATGGGATCTTGATGCAATCGAGGAAAACTAATTACAAAAAGTTAATTTTATTTCAAAAAATTTAGTAGTTCAAATAGTCTTAAATAAACTCTTGACCATTTTAAGAAAACGAATCCATTTAAGGCAATCAATTTATTTTTGGAGTCTAGTCGTGCCATCACACCATCTCAAGCATCAACAATCAGAGGACTAAATCCAATAAGAAATTATTCGCCTAAAACGGATTCCTTTGCTTTAAAGGTTCAAGAGTTTATTTAAGATTTTTAATGCATTTTGGTATGTAGCCGTTTTTTACTTTTTTAAAAGTTTATTTTAAGTAGTACTATTGTCATGTGCAGCATTTAATGCCAATAGATCATTAGCACTTAACTCAATATAAATAGTGGAATTGTGTCTTGGTGTTGTTAGTGTATTAAGTACCTCTGGTTTTCGCGTAAAGCTGTTCGGATTGGGACAGGTTTCTGGAAATAATGCTGGGCTTAGAAAAAACATGCCAATAGCTAATTTTATTTTATTTTATTTTATTTGATCATATGTACAAAACAGGTTACAGCCAACATACAGTTAAAATATAGTAATATTGAAAACCTAAGGTCTAGGTTGTATCCCTTAATAGGTACATACTTTTACAGAAATATACAGATAAAGCAGAGTACAATTAATTCTTAAGATTAAAATACGATGAATTCAAATAGGAACTACAATAATTATAAAGATGAAATAAGAACTACAATAATTCATGATGCAAATGAATGAATACACAGAAAGCAAAATATAGTAGTTTATTACAATTAATCTTTAATACAATGTATTAGGTTTTTCTTAAACTTAGCCTTACTATCATTGTAAATATCAATTTCTGCATCGGCGCAGCGAGCTCATTAAACAGACGACACATACGGGTTAAGGGATTGAAGTACGAATGTGTTATTGATGTAAATGTTAAGGGTAAACACTTTTGGCTTCCGTACGCGAACATTAGTATTAAAGTTTAATTGAGACAATAAGCAAGGCGAATAAATTTGAGAGTTGACAAGTTTATACAGAAACATGAGATCTAATTGTTTTCGCCGGCTGGACAGTGGCATCATGCGAAACCTCTCAAGACGATCATTGTAGGAAACCAATGAGCGATGAAGGTGGAGTCTATAGCAGAGCATTCCCAAAAAGCGCCTCTGGACCCGCTCAATGCTGTGGATATGTATCTGATAAAGGGGCGTCCATATAATCGAGTTATGCTCCAACAAACTACGAACTAGTGCAAAATAAAGAGTTATATAAGACATGATATTTTTGAAGTGCTTTGGTACTCTATGGATAGAGCCCACCATAAGTAAAGCCCTATTTACAATATAGTTATAGTGAGGCCGAAATGACAACTCACTATCAAACATCACTCCCAAACATAAAATTATTATCCCTTTGGAATAGAACGACAAAAGCGAGATGTCACTAGCAGCAAACTGTGTGATAAAAAGAGATGGGTAGCAGAACCATTTTTGTCAGATGTCAAACAGTTGACCGCCCTGCAGAAGCTCGCTGAAAATTACGTGCATTTGATTTTTTATATTTAAAAGTGAAATTGTGTATATTTTGGAGAAATAATGCGTCTGAAACATGGTGACTTGATCGGTGATTGATTGTTATGCATTACAGCGGCATAACCCCAACAAATAATCATTTAACAGGTAGATTAGTCCAAATCGAAGCCTCTTAATAGACGACTTATATTTACCAATGCGCTTCAAATTTAAAGTACGCAGTTTGATTATTCTATTCTACAAACGTTAATTTACGTAAAAAATAAAGACAGAATAACACAGGGAATGTATACCGACGAATATTTTGTAAACGAAATAACATTAAGTTTTACACTAGAGCTGCATGTTCAATATTTTGTGTCGACTGTTTATCATGCAGTAAACTACTATATTAAACTTAGGAACATTTTTATAAATCACCTGATCGAAAGGTTATCTCATTTAAAGCTACAAATGTTACTTACTTATAAGTTAGTAACTGACATCTTAAATCGGTTTCGTTTGACAGCTTTTACTTGTCCTTCTATTCCGATAGGAATATTAATTTTATGCTCCCAAATCGCTAACTTCAGACTTCCGAGATAAGTAACAGCCGTCCAGAGAATAACAAAAGTACATCACATTGACTTTTCTAGTGAAAGTGACAACAAAACATTTATTGACATTTAGAGTCATACCGTAATTGCCACAAATCACAAGATATTTTGTTTGTTACCACATTTTTTAGCAAGTTTAAGTACACAAATATATTAAAGAATGATTTCCCAGGCGGTATCAAAATGCTTTATTCCAACAAAACCATGTTTTTTTAATACTTTTGAACTTTGCTCTACTAAACTATATTAAGCAAATAAAAGGAATGGTCGTTTATAAACTTGACCCCGATATGAGCTACGCGAATGACAAAAAAGAGAAAAAGGAATTAGTGGTACTAGAAGCGGCATGATTTGTGTATTTATACTAATATTAGAAAGCTAAACAGTTTGTTTGTGATTTAGTTGAACGCGCTTATCTCAGCAACTATTGGACCGATTTGGGAAATTAGGTGTTTATCAAGGAAGGCTAAAGGTAACAAAACATCACTATACGTCTTATAAGAGCAGAGCAACAATGAAAAATGTTGCAATTACGCGCGAAAAATAATCCTTTTGAGAGCTTCCATTGCGTACGCAGCGTAAACATACAAATCGAGATCATTCTATTTGAACAAAATTTCTCTTTACGTTATTTGATTTTAAATAAATATTATGCTCGCAGCTAAAGAACTCGTACAGCATGCGCTTGCGCTAACCGCTGTGGTTTCTGGCCTCTTAATTCCAATAAAAATATATGAGTTTTGCGTTGAAATATTTTACAGAAAATCCAAAATTTACGCGGGTGACACCGCGAGGGACCTTTATTTGGATAAAGTTTTATTTAATAATAACAGTAAAGACAAATAGTTCTAATTTAAGTGAAATTACTGAGTTTATCATAAAATACTAACGACATACATTTTATTTTTAGATAAACATTGATTTTTCTATATATCGAGGCTGCGAGCAATTTAAATCTCTATACTAATTCGTTAACTGTTGTCACTTCTAGAAAACAACAGTTGCGCACGAGTTGTTTTAACTTTAAACATAATCGATTAGATATTTTTTTTGTATATGTTACACATAGATTATCGATTTGCTTGATATCATCTTTAAGATTTACCTTTAGATTTACAAGCAGAGCCGGAATACCAAATGATAGAAGTTTGAATGAAATATGAAAAAGAATCCTTGAAAATTTGAATTAATAGCAAATATAATGTGAATCGCAAATAATGCCGTGACTATATACGAGAATGCAAGTGTGCTTCAAATAACTGTATATGTTGCTTGCACGATGTTACTGTTCCTAACTTTTGGCTTTATGTAAAAGTAACTCGATAAATAAATAGGGTTTTTAGCCGACTTCTAAAAATTAGGTTTTTTCTCATTTTAACTGGAATCAAACCCATTGTAAAAAAGCCATTGTAAAATAAAAAATGCCTATTGTAAATAACCTTTTGTTATAAATATCTTACAATAGTAAAACCTGGTCTCAGCTCACCTTTAAATGGCATTTATTTAAAGCACGTTATAGTCCATTGAATGAGTCCCTCCAAGGGGGGTCTAGAGTGCGTGAGTTAGTAACGTAAGATGTTTCTTCGGAAACATGTCAAGAGTCCCTAGGTAATAAACATACTAAAACCCCGGGACACTAGGAGGAGCCCCGGAGTGGGGGGAGGGGGGGAAAGGGTCCATTTTTTCATTTTTCGCTTAAATCTCCAAAACGGTACATGTTAGAGAAAAACTTTCAAGGAAAAGTTGAAAGGCCATAAAATTATCTACAAGTTGTACCTAAATCATTTTTTTCTATTAGCAGCCGTTTTCGAGCTACATCCCATGAAAGGTGAAAAATTAGAAAACATAAGCAAACTTTAGCATAAGCTTAACGAGGGCGGACCCCTTCCCATGCTACGTGTGAAACTTCATCGAAAAAATCCGAACAACGGATAATGTTGGGACATTGATGTCATATGAGAGGCACTAGAGGAAAAAAAATAAAAAGTTCAAGTATCGTAACTACCCTAATAAAATTCAATTCCTCCTAAACGCCTCCATGGTGGAATCTGTTTTTTATCAATGATAGACCTAATTACGAGCAATCTATCGGTACTGGTCACAAGTTGCACTTTTGAGCTTTTTGGAAGAAAAAATAAAAAAGTCAAGTTCAGGGGTGCGATTGTGTAAAGCAATCGTATTCATTTGACAGTTCAAAACGTACGGTATGGTCTGTCAAATGGCGAAGAACAAAGGGTTTGACGGATCATATCGTAAGTTTTGAACTGTCAAATGAATACGATTGCTTTACACAATTCCAGCTCAGTAACTCAAACTACCCTAATATAATATTTTGACAATCGATTCCTCCTAAAGGCTTCCATGGAGGAATGTGTTTATTTTACCAATTATAGTCCTAATTAAGAGCAATCTATCAGTACCGGTCACAAGTTGCACTTTTGAGGTTTTTGGAAGGAAAAAAATAAAAAGTTCAAGTTGCGTAACTACCCTAATATAATATTTTGACAATCAATTCCTCCTAAAGGCTTCCATGGAGGAATGTGTTTTTTTTACCAATGATAGACCTAATTAAGAGCAATCTATAAGTACCAATCACAAGTTGCACTTTTGAGCTTTTTGGAAGAAAAAAAATAAAAAGTTCAAGTATCGTAACTACCCTAATAAAATTCAATTCCTTCTAAAGGCTTCCATGATGGAATTTGGTTTTTTTATCAATAATAGACCTAATCATGAGCAATCTATCTGTACCGGTCACAAGTTGCACTTTTGAGTTTTTTGGAAGAAAAAAATAAAAAGATCAAGTTCAGTAACTCAAACTACCCTAATATAATATTTTGACAATCGATTCCTCCTAAAGGCTTCCATGGAGGAATGTGTTTATTTTACCAATTATAGACCTAATTAAGAGCAATCTATCAGTACCGGTCACAAGTTGCACATTTGAGTTTTTTGGAAGAAATAAATGTTTTTTGATCGATTGATGTGATAAACATGGGTATGTAGTATGGGGAAATTGTTTGAGCCAAAATCATTTTTTACTGCGTGTAACTCAGAAATGGTAGGATATAGGAAAAAATAATTTAGGTACAACTTGTAGATAATTTTATGGCCTTTCAACTTTTCCTTGAAAGTTTTTCTCTAACATGTGCCGTTTTTGAGATTTAAGCGAAAAATGTAAAAATGGACCCTTTCCCCCCCTCCCCCCACTCCAGAGCTCCTCCTAGTGTCCCGGGGTTTTAGTATGTTTATTCCCTAGGGACTCTTGACATGTTTCCGAAGAAACATCTTACGTTACTAACTCACGCACTCTAGAACTTTTTATTCAATGGACTATTAGAGACGTAACTGGAAATGCGGAACAACAGTTACAGTTTGTTACACAATCGAATGTCAAGGTGTGAAACCTCCTTTACTCTGTAACACTATTCGAGTATTTTATAATCTATCGTCCCGCTTGTATAAATTTTTGACGTCCCTGATGTGTAGTGGCTAAGTACGCTGGGCTTCAAGGCGTCACCGCTCCGAGTTTCCGGGTTTAGTTCCCAGTAGGGTCGATCTAGAAATCATAATTTTCTATATTGTGTTGTAGTGCTACCGTTGTTTATTTCCATAATTCAAGTGCAATAGTTACTTACATTGAAATCAGAGCAATGAATGTTATATTTATTATTTTATTATTTACTTATGGCAACTAGAGTAGGACCTTGAGGGAGATGGAGATAAATAAATCGAAATTATAGGAAATATCTTAGAGAGTAGAGCTTAGCCTTTCAATGTAGAGACCGGAAGTTAAATAATAATTGATAGTTGCTATTTGAGAGGTTTTATTAATGAATTGTCTATGCTTACATTGTATTTTCTTTTATATTTTAGAGTCTGCAAGCTTTCAAGCTTTAAGTCTTAGTAATGATGTGTATGGAACAATCAAATTTTCATATCCGGAAAACGAAACGTAAATTAAAATGAACCGTTTACTAGAAGTATTAGGGGACCCCTCCTTTTATTTTAATCACAGGATACTTGCCCAAAAAATTGGTGATTTATAGTTATCAGGTTCACATACAATTTCCTTTCCTTTTGATAAACATTTTTCAAGATGTTCCATTTTTAGAGTTTTTAGTAAGCACTCTTGATAGTCTAAAATAAATTTTATAAACATGTACCAATGTTTAAAGATCTTGAATAATCCATTTCTCCAATTGAATAAGTGCAAGTCAAACTGCACCAGATATCTCGGTAAAAATCCGCGTTGCGACTGTTTCCGCGGTCGGGGGTTCGCTTCCGCGTCGAGCCACTTTCTCCCAACGCTGGTTTGTATCTTTCGATACAGTTTTTTTATGCTTTAGGACACTTGTGCTATTCACGAATGCATCAAGTATTTTAATGAATTTGTAGCGGATTTGCTATTCTGTTTAAGCTTGTACACTATCAAGTTTCATCACAACTTGTTTTAGGCAGTCGAGCAGTCTACTTCCATGACTTCTGGCAGCTTAAATACTAGTAAATAACAACCCTACTAATACCTGATTCCTGCGCAAATTGGCCTGTGACTTATGATAAGTTAGGTAATCACAGTTGACTCGCAATAGAGCAATCTAAATGATTGACAGAAGGAAACGGGTGGTCGGACGGTAGGTGACAGAATGAAAGTCTAGGAATTAAAGTAAGGCACTAAATAAAGTAAGACGATTCAGTTCAGTTTTATCTATAGTCGGTTTTTTTTTCTAGTCTAATACACAATATTTTTATAACTTTTAAAATATTTGATTTTATAAGATCTCTCGAATTTATTTTAAATTAAATTTCGGTTAAAAGGAATGTCAAGATTGTTTACAACATTTGACAATCAAAGAGAAACAGACTTTAGTATAGTAAGTAAGATGTAAGTAATAAAAAAAGGAAAACAATAGAAATTCTAACAAAATGTCCTCTTTGGTAAACTTTCCAAATCTAAAGTTAAACTCGAAGATCTAACTCTAAAAACGAGTGTAAAAGTAAAATGTATTATTCATAGAACCCGGAAAACATATCGAACAGAATTTATCAGTGAAGGTATTGTTTTTTTAGAAACAATAATAACATGTTATCTACTGTGCCTAGAAAACAATTTTTCAGTGATGGCAGTATAAATAGAGACGTTCTTGACCGGTAAAAGAAAGAGGTAGTCAAATAAAGTTTCTGCCTACTTCGAGTACACCGTGACTCTCACACTCGAGAACATTCGGAGGTGATGAAAAAACATACAACGCATACAGATGGTGAATTACACAATAGATTGCCAGCATTGTTTTAATTCAAGCCCGAAGCTTAGTATTTCCAACATAGTCATGCCCTAGTTGTTTTGGGATACATTGTTTTGTTTCTTCGGCCCGTGCCAGATCACTTCTAATTAAAGTATTCAAACTGTAAGATGATAATAACCGTTCTTAAATATGAGACATATGTTTTTTACCCGACTATGGCACAGCCAAAAAGAAAGGTTACCATTTGAGCAGTCAATTATTAGCACTGAAACATACCTTGCCATAAATATTGGACATTTTTTATTGGACACCAATCACATACATTGCTCTGATCCCAAAGTAAGTAGCTAATTGCACTTGTGTTATGGAAATTAGACACAACGGTGGTACCACAACACCCAGACCCGAGACAATATAGAAAAAATATATTTCTATATTGACCCGACCGGGAATCGAACCCGGGACCTCAGAGCGGCGATGCCTTGAAACCAGCGTGCTTAGCCACTACACAACTGAGGCCGTCAATAAATAATTGTATATATTTATTACTGAAAACAGAGCAACACAACATTTAGCGCGCGGCATTGGCGTGATCATCGGTGGCAGATTGACATGTTTAAATATGTATAATATGAAACTATTGTTAGTTATAACAAGCATTATCAAACTAGCAGTTAGATCTATTAATGAGGACTATTAGCCTGTGGTACCGATACTCAGATGAAGCCATCAACAGAAATTACAGAGGTCTTTACTTACTACGTAGTTCGTAATTTCGTTTCTATTTCGACACACTAACACATAAACTTGGATTTATGCAACACGTCCGTTCTGTTTGCTCAAGATCTACACCTTCTCATTACAGTGTAAACATAACTATTTTCTTGCAGTTAAGCCCTGGTTAATAGGTGGTTGTTAATTTAAACATAATCAAGTTAATAGAGGAAGGTCCCAACGGCCCAAATGTTTCAACGCCAAACGGCTCAAACAGTCACTTGCAAGTGAGGCGCTTAAAATATGCTAAATTACCCCTCAGAAAAAATTCACCAAAACTTAAATCTGTAACGGCCAATGATAAAGCTGGGTGGTTCCTAGCTCTAAGGATAAGCATAGCCATCCAAAGCGGCAACGCAGCCAGCATCATAGCCTCCTTGCCGCAAGGAATGGTAACGTTTTTGAATAGCTAGGTTTTAAGTTTTTTTGTTGTTGCATGTCTTAGTTTGAATATTTTCTTGTTTTTTTTATTAATAATAGCCAATAATTTTGTAATATCTGTCTGAAAAGAATCTTACTGATTGATAAGTTATTGAAAATGAAGAATAATTTTATTGCATCGAGTGTTAATATGTATGGGGAAGCATGAATATACATTTATTAATGAGTTATCGATTTCTTTTCCGATGGTATGTAAATGATATTTAATTGTTTTAAGTTTTCCACGAGATTTACGAAAACTTTTTTATCAGTAGTTTACCTCTCATAGAAGCTGATTTTACAACAACTCTAAGTAGGTTTACGATAAATAAATCGCAAGGTTTTATCAATGAACTTCTGTTTTGATTATTACTATTTTGACTTACGAACTTAATCAATCTAGTAGTCGAACTGTGACTATCATTGTTTCTTATAACTGCCTCGGTGGCGCAGCGGTTAGAGAGTCGCACTTTAAAGCGACGGCTGCGCCAGAGGTCCCGGGTTCGATCCCTGCGTCGGGCCAAAAATATTTACCTGAGTTTTTCTGTTAAGAAATTCTCAGGGTAGCCCGGAGTTTGGAAGTTGGCGGTGTTTCACCCCCGTGCCTCGGGAATCACGTAAAGCCGTTGGTCCTGCGCCTGATCTCTCTCCGGTCGTGTCAGATTGCTGTCCCATCTGGGTATGAGAGTGAAAGGAATAGAGAGTGCACCTGTGTTTACGCACACACTTGCGTACTATAATATGTCCTGCGCAGTCGGTTAGTCGTTGTGACTGGCCACCGTAGTCGAAATCGGCTAAGGGGACTACTAATATAATTGCTTACAAATTACTCTCCTGCCTCTAAAAACTATGTCTAGGATATGTGAAGCCATCTTTACGGCATGCTCTTAAAAGCTTACAACACAAATAATGACCGTCGTTTTTCAACATAAAGCCATTTGTTGTGCGACGGCGGTATGTTTCTATGATTTGTCACGTTCTAAAATGCCACGGTACATTTGTATGAAGGTAAAAGGTCTTTGAACTGCCGCAGTTAAAAACATGTTACGGTTGATCAGGTTTAGTATTTTATCAGACATAATATGTATCTTGAGGGTAAATATAGTATTTTTGATACTGGTGCACCAAAGAGTTATTTGTGTCTTTATTTTTTCTGACGTAAGCAACCCAAATTAACTAGAATAAACTCTGTGAAATTGTTATCAAACTCTTTCTTTATTAGACAAGCAAAAGCATTTTTTTCCCAAGCTACTTAGTACGTACCCTTGCTCAGTCAATACCAATCTGTTCTACTAATTTTGACACATAGTCATGTATATTTTTCGCAACGCTACCTAATCTAGGTCAGACACTATTTTCCAAAGCATGGGACAGGGTACCGATCACGGGATGCACCCTCTTGACCTTTCGAACCGATGTTTCCGCAAATTCAATCATTACTTCTCAGTCCTCGGTATAGCTAATAAGTAGTTGGTATATTTTTTCAGGACAGTCGGTTACTTGAAACATGTAAAAAATGGCCGTGCACCAAGCTCGATCACAGGAATAATGACACTAACCCCAGAAAAAAAACACTTTAACTCCAAAACACGTTTTCAGGAATAAATCACTAAAATAACTTTTGGGGTTATAGTGAACTGAATGAATGGCTTGTAAAATTTCGAGACCTATCGGCTTTGGGGTAAAATGGCTTAAGCGAGACTGTCCAACGAGACTGCGATTACCTGCTCGCCTCGAGACTTGACTGCTTAGACGATGTCAAGAGCTTTTTATAGCCATCACCATTTTATTGGTGGCACCTACTCTAATTCGTCTCATATCATCATAGAAGCTAACCCTCAGCTTTCTTCCACAGGTTTCCACGAAGCAATAGGCGAGGCCATCGCTCTAGCCGTAGCCTCTCCACGTCACCTTCAAACCCTGGGCCTGGTTCAGAAGTCGGTGGACGACACAGCTCATGACACCAACTACCTCTTCACCCAGGCCATGGACAAGCTGGCCTTCCTACCGTTTGCGCTGGTCATGGATCGGTGGAGGTGGGATGTGTTCGCTGGTGATGTGAGAAAGGAACAATACAACTGCCATTGGTGGAGACTCAGGTTCGTACTCTAGATTTTATTTTGTTATTCTGCCTTAAGTTTCTAGGTGAAAGAAGAAAGATAGAAAATACATTTATTTGACCGAATGAACATAACAAAATTATACATAAAACATTTAAACTTCACAAAAACTAAACTACTCAAGTCGAAAAGGCTCAGCAGTAAGTCGTGGCAGCGAAATGGATTCCTTTGCTAATGTAGGTAGTTGAAAGAAAAAATGTTTTAGAATTTGTCTAATTAATGTCTTTTAAACGATGGAATGGATTTTTAAAAATAGGTATTCAACAATGCATTGTTCAAGTTAGATGAACATGAGGTCTCAAAATAGCATCTACAAAAGAAATGATAAACACCTAAACACGCCACATAAAATGACCATAAATCTAAAAAAATGATGATTTACTATGTCAACTTAAACCAGTGGCGCTAGAAATCCTATTCCATTGTATATTCTTTCTTATCTTGAATGAAAATTAAAAAGTTCAATTACCTTCAGTAATTGTTTCAGCACATTAACGAGGATCTTAAGTCCACTCCCACGGTTTCTCACGTCCAAAACATTCGCATAACAGATAATTATGCAAGTATAACGATTTCACGATAACAGTGCTATAACAAAATTAACGTCTTAGCATACAAAGTAAGTGCTAGTAATAACACGTTACTAGATCAAAACAATAATTTGGTTTTTAACACTCTTGCAACTCGAGTATATAATAGAAATCTCAATTTAAAATGTGCTCGTAAAAGGTTTTTCATTTTATATACCAAGTGTTATATATAGACCTACAATTCTTGATACTTCTTTATAGGCTATCGTGCTGTAGTGATAATGGCTTGTCGAACAAGAGTTCTTAACAAGAAAACTCCAGTTCAAAAAAAAACAGAAGTTCATAGTTTTAACATATTTAGCTTTATGAAAATGTAAATAAAAATTCGAACGCCAGATTTCCAGTCGTCAAGATACGTTTATTCAAGAATTGCTTGACCACGGAAGCTAAGTTTTATATGACTTTGTCACTTATCTACGCGACTTCATCATCCCGCAAATATATAACATAGTCATCGCTTTAAACAAATCCATAATGCATTTCCAATCAAAGCATAAAGACAGGTAGGTTGCGCAAGCGCCGAAGAAGACCGCGGCATAATCTATTGACCTAGAAGCGGACGCTACGGCTGATTACTCGGCGCAGCGGAGCGCGAACTTTACGTCACGTGTGCTAGGTATATTAAGGCATTGTATGATTAGAAGAGCCAACACAGTCTACTACCGGTGGTTTAGAATGTTTCGAACACTCATAGTGTCATAATATTTTATATCCTTCCAAAAAAATTGCGCACGGGCGGGACTCGAACCAGCAACTTCTTGGATATCCGGGTCAAACGCTTTACCAATTGAGCTACCGTGATATCAGTGCGACCGTGCAAAACTTCTGGTCTCTTATGGATCCGTCATTACGCGTGACGTTTGGGCCATCTACCCGTCTGTTTATGAAACAGCGGACCAAAAATAAAGTTTCTTATTTCATCCAGTCTACTACTTTTGTGCTGTAGCGATACTTCTTCTACACTCTCACTACCTCTCTAACTCAAATTACTCTTGAGTTCTTGCGCATAACGGCCATACATTTTTGTGAGGGATCAAAAAAGGGATCAAAAAACAAAAAAATATACGTACATAAATTGATACAAACAAAATAAATGTGTGTAAAAATCTTGTCCAAAAAACATGAAGCTACGGTCTAGCTGTTCTATACTTTACTATGATTACATCAAGTTATCTAATATTGATAACTCTTGTTAACTACGCACTAATGAGGAGTTGTCCAGTTAGTGATCGGTTTGACGGATTAGGTCTTACTGGGTCTTATGACTAAATTTCATGTGCATGTTACAAGGAATCATCATCATCGTTATCAGCGTGAGGATGTCCACTGCTGAACATGGGTCTAGTATTTCGTATTAAGTTATTCCACATTCACCCAAAAGTATTTGAAGTTGAAATACTGCCTTTTTGATCAGTCTTCTCACCGTATTAGTCTCAGGTTAAGCAGCGAAACGTTCGAATCTTTGCCCTAATCGTAATAACTAATACACTATTATCATCATCATTTTCTGTCAAAGAACATTTACTACTGAACATATGCCTCCTCCACGGTTTTCCACAGCAACTGATCGCAAGCAGTCTGTATCCAATTTGATCCTGCCTTCTTTGCAAGGTTGTCTGTCTATCTTTTCGGTAGAAGTCCTGCGCCGCGTCTGTGGTTGAAGGGTCTCCAATATGTATATTGGACTTTACTGTCCCAACGGCCATCAGTCCTTCACGCTATGTGCCCTGCCCATTTCCACAAGAGCTTACTGATTCTCAATGCTTTTTCCCGTTACCTTAGTCCCTTCTTCTACGTATCTCCTCATTTCTATTACTTCTTCTACGTATCGATCTCGTAGAGAAACACCCAGCATAGCTCTCTTCATCTCTTGCTGTGTGATTTTGAGCTTCTTTATAAGGCTTATAGTACAAATTCTAAGGAATACTGTGGAGCAAAAGACTTACATAGTACAGTCTAGCGTCTTGTGTGACAGGCATTGACTGACAGGATCATTGCTAAAGTTATTCTATTAAAACTATAAGATGGTTTTCAAATCAGATAATTGAAACTTAACTAACCTCATTATGAAAGTCAACCTCATTGCAAAGTCACTAATGGAGAATAGTCGATCTCTTAAAATTCAGTTTTCTAAGTACCGCGTCTTATAACATTATATGATTTCGGATAGCTTCTTAAGCCACACAATATTGTATACGGTTACCAAATATGAATAACAAAATACACGGTATCGTTCTTTGAATTCATTTACAAATCATCACTATACGAATCACATGGACCGGAATACTCATTTCAATTCATAGTACCACTGTTAGCCAATGCAATCATACCTGTATCATGCTGTAACTATAATTAGACCAGCACTAATCAGTCCGACTTGATTAGTTCATCTCATGTCAGTAGCGTATAAGGCGGCTTTCACAATTGACAAACGAAAAACCGGCCAAGTGCGAGTCGGACTCGCGCACTGAGGGTTCCGTGCCAACTTTAAATGAATTAGGGAATCCATTTACTTCTACTTAGTAAAATACCGCAATATTTTGTTGACTGCAAATATAACTTTGTTTTTCATAGTGTTTGTATGAAGTACAAAGTTATGTTTGCGGTTGTTGAAAATGTGCTATATCTCAAAAACTACTCGTCCGATCCCGTCCGAACCAATTTTCGTTGAAAGTATTTGTTAAGATCTACATCTTTTTTTTCAAAATTTACACTTGCTTGGTTTAGAAATTAGATGGGGGGGGGACGCCCATTTTACCACTTGGGAAGCGTCTAGCTATGAAACGTTAGACTTTAAAAGAAAATGGTTTTAGAAACGTTAATGTTATTTTAAAAGACCCATCCATCGACACCCCACACGCATAGGATTGGCAAAATTTTTTTTTTTGGTTTTAGTTTCATGTATGAGAGCCCCCCCTTAACTGTCATTATTTTTTATTTTTTGTATGAAAATCGGTAAGCGGTTAACAAGATACATCTTCCTACCAAATTTCAACAGTGTGATGCTTATAGTTACAGAATAAAATGGCTGTAACATACGGACGGACAGACAGACAGACAGACAGACTTGACGAAACTATAAGGGTTCCGCTTTTTGCCATTCGGCTACGGAACCCTAAAAAGTACAGTCCAAATGAGTATGCACTCAATGAATAGGTTTGCATTATACTCTTTTCAAAATCGCAATCACATAATGGATGTATTTAAAATGGTCAGTAACTACTAATGACAATGGTTTTACATCAGTCTTAACCCCTCACACCGTTGTTTACCAACAGACCCTTTTTAATGACTTCAACGACTTAAAAAAAAGTATGTAATAGATTCGAATTGTATGTTGTGTATTTTTGGAATTTGATAATATTTGTGCAAAATTTCTTAAGTATGTATATTTGTCCATGTAATGTCATTCTAAAAAAAAGGATTTCATAGCGAGATGATTATTTTTGGTACGATTAGGTATTTTTCAAATTACCTACTCCTAATTACAAGGAAAGGAATCCATTTTAAGGAAACAATTTCTTTTTGGAGTCGGTGCCATCAATTTGAAAATTCAGCCTCACCTGTCGCAGCACCGACTCCATTATGAGGGTAGACTGTTCGTGTAGCATTTGTTGGCAGTATTTTTT
This sequence comes from Pyrausta purpuralis, assembly GCA_963924145.1. Classification (NCBI taxonomy): domain Eukaryota; kingdom Metazoa; phylum Arthropoda; class Insecta; order Lepidoptera; family Crambidae; genus Pyrausta; species Pyrausta purpuralis. The sequence continues at coordinate 24,634,911 of OZ001655.1, forward strand.
TTGCAAAGCCGGATCCAATTGACAAAGTAGCTGAAGTATGACCCCATATTTCGGCTTCTTGTGGTGGACACCATACAAAACTGTATTAGGGCATTTAATAAACGAGTCAAGTTGCAGAATACGGTAACAATGATCATTTTTTATCCTAAATTACTGATCCCGACTGAGAAACTGTATCTAGGGTATGACATTAGTACTGAGTCGATTTTACTAACGTCAAATAGGACTTATCCGACTCAATAAGTTTAAAACAATCGATTTGAAAATGACATTTACATAATATTGCTGGCATATTAGGTGACGCTTAGAAATTAGGCGTTTTGTACAATATTCGACGAATATTTCTTATCTGACAATGGTAAAATCGACATTGTATGTCAGATATTGATTTGTATTAATAAATATTATTTTATTTCCCAAAAGATCCAATGCAGTATATTGCCATTGGCTCGGGTATACTTTTCACCGTTTTGCGCACACGAAACTGCGGGCAACAGCCTAGTCAATATAGAGGCGCCCTTATAAGTGTGGCAGGCGACTGCTAGATTGCGGACTTCGCGGCCTTGACTCTATAACGGGTTCAATCTCGGATGAAAGCGAATGTTGTTCTGTTCAAGTGAAAAGATATTGGCCTTTGAGCTCTGTGTAATTTAAAGCCCGGTGTTTGGTGATAGTCGTTCGGGACAGGCAATAGCCAACGCGATTAGCTTTAAGTTTGGCGCTACGCTTTCAATTTTAAATCAAGTTTGTTTTTGCATTTATGATGAACTAGCTGTGACCGCGAAATCGTCCGCGTGGAGTGGTAACTTTGGGTAGATTTTTGAATTATATGAGCAAAATATTTACAATTAAGATACATTAAGTATTTGTATGAGTACGCAAGATATCAAGTATTTGTAGGTTAAAATGTTTACAAACTTTAAATGCCATTTTATTTATGTCTTTTTAATCTACTGAATTATTCAATTGCTAAAACCTTCATTGATCTTACTTCAAAAACGAGTACGTACCATTCAAACCTTCATTACCTTTTTTGACCCGATAAGGGTAGTTTTTTCGAATATCATTATTATTTATATTTAATTATAACAACTTGAACCTTGTTTTAAGGCTCCTGATTAAATATAAATAATAATGATATTCGAAAAAACTACCCTTATCGGGTCAAAAAAGGTAATGAAGGTTTGAATTGAATAATTCAGTAGATTAAAAAGACATCCACTAGGCTGTCCAGGGGTACTACAGTGCCATTATTTTTTTTAGGGTAAACTGTCCGTGGTACTACAGTGCCACAACTAGAACAGTTCGAAAACACCTGTTTTTTTTTAAATCGGTGTCCCATATGTACCACAGCTGTATTTTTTAATCTTTACAATTTATCAGAGAAGGCTTTCCAACCTAGTTCTATTCATTTGATGCGAAGTATTATCTGTGAAGCGACTTGAAAAGTTACCTATTTTTTCTCTGTGAGTGAGCAACAAAATGTCGTGAGTACTTTTGTTTTGTTACTTAATTCTATAAGTGTGATATGTTATAATTTTCTAGACAAAATTCTCTTTACAGTGATATATAAATACCATAGAGTTTCGATCTCCAAAGTGAATAAATTTAACAAACAATATAGTAACTACCTTCGTGAGTAAACATGGCTGCTTTCGTTGTTGTTTACGGATTATTAAATTAGTTTTGTAGCAAACAATATGATATTTACGTACTACAAGCTATCTAGATTAAGTAGTAAATATAATAAACCTATTACATTCTCGTAATTAAGCATATATAACGTTACAAAATACTTCGACCGCGGCGGCCATATTGATTGTTGGACCAAAATCGCTGCCCCGAGTCATTTAAATTAATTAATTGATTAGACTTATCATGTATCATTTGTGTATATGAAGCCATTATTTTAAAGGTAGTATAGTCTTGTTTCAAAATAAATTACTAAAAAGTATAGCTTAGTGCATAACTTTGTCATAATAAAATAAAATCTAACAAAAAGAAGTAAAATTATGTATTATCATTTTCTTTTTTATATAAAATTGTAAGTTCGAAGTATATATTTTCAACTTAATTAATGCCTTATTTCATTACCTATCTGCCAGTATTTTTGTTTTCGTAATCACAACTGTACTTTTCTTTATATAATCGTTTTATCAGGACATGTCGCGCGATTTTTTTCATGCACCCGTCGCGCGAAATCGCCGGACAGTTTTCCCACATGGTAGTCTGAAAGCGCGGACAGTCAAGTTTTGTTACATTTAGACGTTTTATCATGTGTAACTGTTTACACTTGATTTGTTGTCGTTGTGTCTTAGTTGCACTTGCTTTGGTTGGCTGGACTCAAGATTGAACCCATTCTAAATAATAATAACAAAAAAATTGCGCGTACTCATAGCCAATTATCTTTGCATGCTCCGCTCTGCTTTTGACTTGAACCACAAGAACTGTAACTGTTAGTCTGCTAGCGGTTACAGTGTTATCCATAAGCCATTAAACACATCGTTACATCACGTTGCTTAAACGACCCTGTTTCTTTTACGCGGGTTTTTAAAGTTTTATTGTGGTCGTGGTCTAATCGCTGATTGCAAAGTGCGTGATCTTAATAAAAGGGTTGTTGAAAATTAAGGGAAATAGCGTTTTTATATAAAAATTTGAAAAATATTGTACATACGTTAAAAATATGATTGACATTGTGTTCTATAAAGTTATCGACGAATTAAGCTCTTATTTTGTGAAACGAGTTAAAAAGTAATGTAATCATTTTCTAGTCACATCATATTTAGAGGACCGAACAAGTTCTTCCGGTAGCTAACCTAGAATCAAGCAAGTCTTAATTTGGATTGCTGTTATGAACTTGACAATGACTACTTGTGTATATTTGAAATACAAGATTTCAAAGGACTTTTCATGTTAATTATAATGACTCAATTTAAATAAAGGCTATGGACCAACACGAACCTCAAGACTTGCTAATGTATCGCACTTTTTTTTGGGGAGTAAATCAATGAAAACCTTTCTGATACTTGCCACTGCATTTGTGCGACTGCTGCCCTATGCTATATATTATTTGATGGATATAGAGTGACTTATACCAATAATTATTAATAGTTAATAATTTTAAAATAAACCGCCTTTAAAATTCTGACTAAGTCTTTAGTCATTTTTTTGCTTGAAAAATCATCTCTCTAAGACTTCTGGCTTTCGAGAAATTCGTGGACAAACATACACATATACAAACGTAAAAACATACATACACTTACCTAATTTTGCTGTTTTGTATTTGGAAACTTTTAAAGATCTACATACTCATATAACTTTATTACCAAATTTATACGATATCACATACATACACATTAAATTGATTACCTCGTTTTTTTCTTGAATTCGGAAAAAAAAATAACAAAGTTTTGTTTGTTGCAGAGAGCAGTACCAAGGAATCAAGCCGCCGGTACTCCGATCAGAGCTAGATTTCGACCCTGGCTCCAAGTACCACATTCCGGCCAACATTCCGTACATAAGGTAAGGCTAGTCAGTGGTCATGTAACAATAGAACATTTTGTATTTCGATGACAGGATGATTCGATGATGGACACTTATAAGTGCCGACATTCTTTCCATAGCGAACGCTTATTTATTCTTCTATATTACAAGTATGATTAAAGTATAATGTAAGGGTTGAAGTGATACATTATTGTAGAAAAAACCTCACTTCACTTCTACTTCCTCATAGTTAAGAGTGAGAGTGAAGAAGCTCAAGCAGTGAGAAATTTACAGGCAATTTTTTCGCTTTATATGTACGAGTACTTCAACTATATCACTCACAATCCTGTATGTGTATTATATTCCGTTGAGATGGCAGTTTGGGCTGACCGGAAATCAAAGGAAACACTAACGGATTGTAACCTGCTTTCCAAGGCCTATAATTTTGTCTAATTTCAGAAACACAGTCATAATACGCAATTGCAAAATATCTTAAATTAGAATATTTATGGGTAGCCGTAATAATTTTAAGTAATTTTATTAAGAGTGTAAGAACGACTTAATTGTGACGTAATCTCATTAGTTTATACTAAAAATAGCAATACAGCTTGCGCAATATGTGATTCAACTTTACTACTAACTCAGATACGGATTTTCTTAGAAAAACTAGCGTAACTATGTTCCGGATACAACTTGATAAAACATACGATATAACAGCTTCGAACGGAAAACTTAATCTAGAAGAAAAACTAAGGTACTTTTATGAAGTGGATTGAGTTGTAGACAAGTCAAAGAAAATTGTGAGAAAAACTGAATATGACTCTTATTAGTATAATGTTTTTAGATAACAGCTTAGAGTATAAAGAAGTAGGGTTTTTAATCTATGTAAGCATAAACAAAAATACTGGCCGTTAAGAACGTAGGTATTACTCAAACACGGCAAGTAGTATAAAAGCTTTCAATATTTTGGAATTCGCAATGCAATTAAACAATATAAAACTAATAATATCAATATCAACAAATTCAAACCAATTTATTTCTTAAAATTCGCAAATTAAGAGAATAGTTTATAAAAATATCTACCATTAAAAAAACAATTAAATTAATTAGCACCTCCCCAGATTCATAGAAACGAACCTATTAAGTATTGTCTTCACACAATGCCGCGTAAAAACAGTCCTCCTGCCTTTGTTTCACATACTGATAAGTAATCCGACATAACTGTTTACGCATTCACTTGACTTGTCAGCCAAAGAGGGTATCAGGTATTTCGAAGTTAAAATACTGCCTTTTTACCGAATTAGTCTCAACTTGAGAAACAGAACACTCTAATTTACGCATAGTGACTACACGTTTGCTGCAGTGGTTAAAGAGCCTGAAACTGAACCAGTGGTCGCGGGCTCGAATCCTGCAAGGGACAAATATCGGAGTGATGAGCACGAAAATTTGTACCTAAGACATAAATATTATATGATGAGATGCGGGTTCGATCCCCGCACAATACAAACATTTGTGTGCATGAACATGTCTGTTTGTATTGGTCTGGGTGTTTCTATGTATATCATGTATGTATTTACAAACAAAAAGTATTTTAAGTATTGTATCCGTTGTCTGGCACCCATAACACAAGCTTTGAGTAGCTTACTTTGGGACTAGATGGCGATGTGTGGGAATGTCCAAAGGATATTTATTTATTTATATGTATTTAAGTATTTATGAGAGACGCCCCCGTCATAATCGTTGTCTGGTACTTCGTAACAAGAAAGAACATTCCTTACCACGAGATCAGACAACTTGAGTGTTGACTGATGCATATTTATATGTATTTTATGTTATATATCTTTGCATTAAACTTAACTATTTCACTGTGGGTGACGACCCTGTTTAGATTAGCCACCTCATCGAAATAGGGGGGCGAGTATTATCATTAAACTTAACTATAACTTAACTTACTTAAGTATTGCTATCCAAATCAGCGATGTAGCAAACACTATCGCCTCCGTACCTCAAGAAAATGGTTTCGTTTTCTATCTTTTTCTTTGTTTTTCTATCTAGTTTTTTTATGGTCCAATAAATGTATTATTTGGAGACATTACGGCTGATGAGTATGTTTAAAGAATGTTCACTTGTGTTGACTAATCATTACTGGGGTGCAGCGAGGTATACAAACTATTATGTCATGTGTTATAGCATCGGGGGAGTGACAACACGTTTTTACACTTGCACATACGAACAAATATGTACACTCAGAGTAAAAAGGTTTACATACTTGGAATGACACTTATAGATACGTTTAATTTCGTAGAGCTGCAAAAGTGTGTGCTTCTAAAGCCTCGTATTAATATTATTAGAATTTTATTTTTTTCGTTAAAGACGAAAATAAATCTTAAAGATACCTAACTTCACTCACTTCATTTTGGGTTGAACTACGTTCCGTCCAACGTTATCATCGTTGGGAAATCTCTACAAGGCAACATGTAGGTCTGTTACAGTATTGAGAAGTCTCACAGGCTTGAATGTAATCCGTGGTGAGTGAAACGTGGCGTTTTCGCTTTCGTGGCACCGGGGACTTAAATAATTAAGAAGAGATGCATATTTTTTGTACCGAAGTGTCAAAAAGTTTGAGGATGTTTTGGATATTGAGCCACGATAAGAAAAAGATATTACTTGCTTGCATCAAAAAAATATTCATGAGCAAAGAATGCGAATGACAAGCGCTTGGAAAAAAAATAGGTTTTTTTTTTGATTGCGGCAGAATATATTATATACCTAATATTTAAAAACCTTTTGACCGTTTGTGTAATAAAACCTTATATTGTTATAATAAATCTTGCTTTTGTTAATATTTCCACCGAAGAAACAAATGGCCAAAATTCGGCTAAGCCATAACGTAACAAGCACCAAAAAATCGATGCTGCTTTCATAAAACATCGTATTTCGGTGTCTCGCAATTGATACGTGCGTTATATTATCACTAGATGAGACCGAGTTGCGCGTTACATAAACTCTTGCGCAAGTGGTGCATATTATCTAGACGTTTCCTAGCAACTGTACTAGGAAATTAATTTATTACGAACTTAACTTCATTCCACTGATGCGTATTGAAGGACCATTATAGAATTATATTACTAGGTAAATTTACGCATATTATAAAGTTAGGTTTAAGTAAAATATCCGCATATTTCTATGCGTTCTAGTAAACATCGTTTTGCAATCAAAGAATTTAGGTCAATCGCATTTTAATGAGCAATTTTATAACTGTTACCAAATCGGTGTAAGATAAAAGAAATTATTTATATGGTAAGCAGCTTTTGCTTCTCGGTCGGATTAAGTAAATATTGTATACAATTTTGTCATTGCTTTCAAAAGCCATTGGCGTGGTCTGTTTTATGTAGTTTCGATTTACTTTACGATCGTTTAACGATACTGGAAAACAAGTTTGTAGAATCTTATGTATATACTTAAGTTACTTTTGTTATGGAATAGGCTTTTGTGTGATTTTATGTATACTTTCTTAAAGCTACTTGATCTGCGATGAACGGCAAAGTTATCAACTCTAAACTGAAAATTATGTGTTCCTTATTTTTTGTAAATTAAACTTCGTATCATCAGACATGCAAAATAAACGCGGCGCAAATTTAGTATTTGGTCGCATATTTAAATGTAGATTTGCTGAAACGGGGTAATAACAAAACAGGTAGTTAAATTTATCACTCTTTTAATACTTTCGTTTTCTATTTACATGTACACGTACAGTCCAGTCGTAAAAATAAAACAATACTTAGCTGAGAACTAAACAAAAAATAACATTTAAAGCTAAAGTTTAGGAGAGATCAGTTCTGTTAGTGGTGGTATTCCTCATGGCCACCTTCATAGCCTCCTTGGCTTTGCTGGCCCTCGCTCTGTTCGTGGCCATGGAAGTCATGGTGTTCTTCGTGGTGAACAATGTGAGGAACTGAAATCTTAACAGGGTAGGGTACGTGCTTCTCAACGTGGTATGGAACGTGCTTCTCAATGTGAACAGGCACGGGCCTGTCCACTGGAATGTGGACTGGAATAGGCACTTTCTTCTCCACCGGGTAAGGGATCACCTTCTCCACAGGGTAAGGCGCGGGGACTGGTACTTTGACGGGGTAAGGCACTGGTTTCTCAACGTGAACGGGCACGGGGTTGTCGACGGGCACTTTGACTGGGTAAGGCACCTTCTTCTCGACGGGGTACGGCACTTTCTTCTCGACTGGGTAAGGCACGGGCTTTTCGATGTGCACAGGGACGGGGTTGTCAACATGAACCTTCACTGGATAGTGCACGACCTTCTCAACGGGGTAGGGTACGTTCACTTTCACGGGCACCTTAACGGGGTAGTGCACGGTCTTCTCAACGGGGTATGGGTGAGGAACGTGCACCTTCACCGGGTAAGGTACGTGCTTTTCAACTGGGTAGGGCACTTTCTCGTAAACCTTCACTGGGACGGGCCTGTCGACTTCCACTTTGACTGGTACTGGTACATGCTTGGTCACTGGGTAGGGTTTCGGGATGTATTCAGGTACTTTGACAACTTCCTTGACTGGGAAATGTACGGTTTTCACGACTGGGTACGGGTGCGGGACGGGCACTTTCACTGGGTAAGGCACATGTTTCTCGACGGGCACCGGGATGTGTTTCTCCACGGGGTAGGGCACGGGCACTTTCTTGACAACAGTGACGGTTTTCACGTGTTCTTCATGGTGGTCGTGTTCCTCATTTCCGCCGAAGTCATGGCCGCCAAAGTCGTGCCCTCCGAAATCGTGACCGCCGAAATCGCCGTATCCGAAATCGGAAAGTCCTCTTTTGTCTTGTTTCTTCTCGCCCACCGATTTGGTGTCTTCAGCCTTGGTGTCCTCTGCCTTCTCCTCTGCCGTGGCCAGGCTTATAGCCACGGCCAGGATCAAAGACGACCTCTGGAATAAAGAAAGTGATTTAAAATTTTTGAATTCGAATTTTGTTTTTTTATTTTTTTAAAGTAATCCGTTAATTAGTTTACTGACCAGTAGCTTCATGTTCGCCTAGCTTGTTGTTCAGCGAATGGTGCGCCGGAGTGTGCTGTGTCGACGCCGCGTTCTGGTTTTATACGCGTGCCCGTAGTTTCGTAGATCAATGTTGCAAACACTTTCACGTGGTTCTTGGTGTGTGTGTGTGATTTTATAAAAAAAATATGTTTTCGAAGATGATCTTGTTTTATAAATGGGTGTCTTCTTGAATGAACTAGACCCGATTTAGAGATTATGTAATGATTGAACTTGGCACAGTTATCGTAAATCGATGTAATCGAACTTCTTATTTCTTGTTTAGGTAATAATTTGAATCTTTTATGTTTCCAAAGTATACCCTTTGGTTTGACCCGGGTCAAATATCAATAAATTGTGTATTAATTATTCATGTGCATAATACTGTCGAAATGGGAAGTAAATAAATAATCAGAACAGAACTGACCCAAAAACCTTATTACGCTTTTTAATTTGTAAGTTTTGAGTGCGCAGTTGATTTTAAAATCTTTAATTGAATCGAATGAAAAGTATTTTTGTATTTTTGATCAGAAGCCTAAAAAATGGCGTCTTTGCACGTAATCAGATTATGAATAACGTGAATAAAAACATTACCGGTTTTTATACCAATATAAATCGATTCACCGTTACAGATTTTTTCTTATGTGATCCCCTTCTCTCGACGATCATTGTTTATTACCTACTGCAGCTCAATTTGAGTGTTTTGCAATTTCAAAATAAAAGGTCAATTATGTTGTTTCTATTACTTTTATTTTGTGAGACCTTGCCCGAGTGGAGTCACTGACCTATGCTCTGTCTTACGACAGTTAGTTTGAACCTTTTGTGTAGGTCGGTGGGTGATACCAACTCGAAGTACCGCTTGTCTTGAAATGAGTGACAAGAACATCTCAAAACACAGTCAGAGACTAACGATGGATAAAATAGTTAAGGTAGTCTCAGGAGTATGTATCCTATTCATAATCAAATACACATTTTTTATAAATTGGGCCATAAATAGCAATTACTACTTTTAACCGATTACAAAAAGAAGGTTCTCAGTTCAACCTGATTTTTTGTATATATGTTTGTCCGCGAAAATTTTGAAGCGGATCTCACTCTATTATTTTTTTACACTAAGAAGAAAGTTTTAGTAACTTTTTTAGTTCAATCAGGTACATTGTAACTTAAATAATAACTAAAAACTACGAAAACATTTTTTCAACAAAATGTGCATATGTAGATGCAACGACTTCCAATGAGTTTGTTTCTCCTATAAGCGTTATTTTACGAATTTTTGAAGGTGGTTCAATTGTTATGAAAAAAAAAAAACAATATTTATTGGATGATACAGGATATGATATTGAAAGAAGTGGGTGATTCACATACGTGTGACAAATGGTATGAGAGCGAAAAACATACTGCGCCGACCACAGATAGACCGCGAAGGGCAATAAAAATTATGATTTATATAAAAATAGAGCAATGAAAGTATTATATTCTATTAAACCATATCATTTCATCACGTACATACTGTTTGACGACCCGTCTGGTGTAGTGGTTGAGAAATCGCCTACTACGCAGCGGTTGCGGGTTCGATCCCCGCACAATACAAACATTTGTGTGCATGAACATGTCTGTTTGTATTGGTCTGGGTGTTTTCTATGTATATCATGTATGTATTTACAAAAAAAAAGTATTTAAGTATTATATCCGTTGTCTGGCACCCATAACACAAGCTTTGAGTAGCTTACTTTGGGATAAGATGGCGATGTGTGGGAATGTCTAAAGGAAAGGATATTTACTATACTGTTAAAAAGGTAAAGTTAACCTGTAGCAATCCCACCGCTGGGCAAAGGCCTCACCTCAAGTATAAGACAGAGGTACAGCCTATTAATGTTATAATTTCAAAATACAATTACAGTATTTCTGTTTAGCTACCTCACAATTGAGTCATTTTGATTTGATAAGTATAGGTCTTCATTTTAAAAAGTGGTGAGTGTTTGTTATAAATTGTGCTTTATAGTCAACACAAATGAATTACTTTCAATCTCAATAACAGTAAAGTAAGTGTAATTAATTTGAATTATACCTAATCATTCGTCAATTGAACTATAATTACTGCTTACCTAAAGCCTGTCTCGTTCTACTAATGACCAATATTGGTTACATAGCATGGTACATAATGTAATATCTTGTATCATTTCTTTGATGCATTACATTAAAAACTTACACAATACGTTTAAGTTAATAACTCGTGACTTTGACCTCTGGAGATGATGAAAATGTATTGAATTTTTCATTAGATTTTCATAAGCCTATCAAAATTTTAGAAGCATGTGGTAACGTAACTTAACCTTGATATTGCAATCTATGCTATGGTATGTTCACCGCAAATTTAGTAAGTGAATTTACTTTTTCAACGTCTTAATAGGCTTCATAACCAAGGATCCGTCATCCATCCACCTATCATTCAGTAAGCCAAAAATCTTCAAAGTTACAGTGAAATAGGCTTCTTCTGGGTGAGCTCGTTCCATCGTAGACTCTGTCTTAGCTCAATCAGGTCTAATCTAGATTAAGTCAAAGCAAACCCATTAAAAAAAGAGTGCTTTGTTTTTACCAACTTTCCGAAATAAGTAGCTAACTATTTAGTTAAGGGCCGATTTTTTAATGGTCAGATAAAACTTATCAGACTGATAAATTATAAAGCGACAGATTTTAAAAAAATGACAAGTACCCATGATTGCTGACAATAAGGTGACGTTTTCAAATTAGCCACAGTGTATTTTGTTCGACGAATATTTCTTATCTGACTATTGAAAAATCAGCCCTAAATAAAAAAATAAAAACGATAAACCAAGCGATAATAAAGAGTTATCATTATTATACTTAGTTACAATGAATAGGTAATACTTGTACAATTTTATCGCTTACTTACTTAAAGAAAACTTCCTACCGCTTCATCTGTGCCGTAGCGTTAGAGCTACGAAAATTACGCTACGAAGAATTATTATTACTCGTCAAACTACGAATACAACTCGTTTGTCACCTTGCTAGTTATGCAAAGCGGCTGGTTGCAAGTAAGACCCCTTACACATTGCGACTTGTAGCAGTGATGCAGTCGCGATGCAGAAGCTGGACATTGATAGATTATGTACTGTATTTTGACGACTGCATCGATACTTTTTTTTAAGTGTGTGTTTTAACGATGTTTTACTATACTCGTGGAGCTATCGGATTACTCCCCGAGCATAGATGAGGAGTGATTTGGTTTAGTGGATGTTTATTGGTGGCTCTGGCTAACGCGCGTTAGCATCAATGTAGTCGCGCTTTTGCAAAAGTTGTGGATTGATGCTAAATAAAATCTGTTCATTGCGTAAGTCGCGATGCTGAAGGGTTAGCATCAATGCAGTCATGATGCAGCAGCGATGCAGTCGCAAACTGTCAGTCTTTACAGACTTCGCAAATTTTAGCATCGATGCAGTTGCGATGTTGAAATTGACAGAAGCTGGAAATTGACAAATTAAGTAGTACATTTTGGCGACTGCACCGATACTAACGCGCGTTAGCATCGATGCAGTCGCGCTTTTGCGAAATTTGTGGATAGGTGCTAAATTAAATCTGTTCATTGCGTGAGTTGTGATGCTGAAGCGCGTTTTGAAATCGATGCTAAACGTCGCAGTGTATAAGGGGTCTAAAAGTGAAGAAAATATCGATTAAATACTGTTTGAAATGCATAGGAGCAATATTTCAATGAATCTGGATACATCAGTTTTAGAAGAATGAGTTGTTAGGTAATTTTATTGATTATTTAAACTATTATATCGGAAAACTGTTTTGAAATCAGAGTTTTAGGTATACATTTCATTTGCTAAATACGACGTTAAGCGTCAACCGTAGTAGGTCGATTCTCGCATAATGTTAGCATTTAGCATACTATGTTAGTGAGCTGTGGGTACTGAGAATTGAACAAAGGATTTGGCACACTGGTGGTGATCTGCGGTCCGGTCTATACAAAATTTCCCGCATGCGGTCAATATTTTACAGACCGGAACGCAGACCACAACCAAAGTGTCAAATCTTTAAATTATGGTAATCACGAGTCCATAACACAAGTGCATAAGCTACTTAATTTGGGATAAGAGCAATGTATGTGATTGGTGTCCAATTTTTTTTTTAAAAAGCCACAAAGTTTAAATACCTACCGCTACTTGAATAATCTGTGGAATAATTGATAATACTACTCACTGGAAAAAAACGAATAGGTATGTGAGCTTCATATATTTCATTTTGTGTTAAAAAGTTTACATACATATTTTGACACGAGCTTTTAATCGATTTTTGGGAGAGCCATCAATGTTGGATCAAATCTTGTTGGTTCAATATTTTATGAATTGCAAGTTTCATGCATGATAATTAATTTGTTACTGTACTTTAAACTTATTTATATGTCTGACAGCTTAAGTGAGCGCATTCATATTCTATCTTTTCTTTTCCTCTTGGAACAAAAGAACCTTTAGCTTTACTTAACACTTGCCTCACATAATAATGTAATGGTTACATCTTATTTAAGCCTTCGCGTTTGGTGATTGCCTTCCTAACAAATACATTACGCTTATAATTGTATGCTGCTATCTATATAAAACCTTTAAAACCAGAGCCTTAGATTTTTTTACCAACGAAGTGTTAGATAATATTACGATTGAAAAAATAAAGTCACGTTGAATTTTTATATCAGACCGATTGTTTCGGGCGTGGTCGTTACATGATTTGGTTGCAGAAGTCAACTTTTCAACAAAATGATCTCTTCAACACATTGTTTAATTTAAGAAATATGTGTCAGAAAAAAAACAACTATCGTGAAAGAAGCCGCTAAACAGGATTTTGTTTTGGTCAGCGACGAGCGACTCTGGGGAGTTTGTACAAACTATAATCATGCCAAAAAAAAAAAAAAAAAAAATTTTTTGTAGAAAAAACCAACAAGATCAATTTATTATTACGATACTAGCGAGCGAGTCAAAACTACCAACACCAGGTTGCCTCATCGTAGCTTACTAGCTACGTAGGCTGGCGCATAATTATTTATTTATTATATAATTATTTATTTATTTTTTCGTAGATACGCGCGAGCAACGCGCGAGTGTGCGAGTTTCCCCATTCGCTTTGTTTTTTTTAAGAATTTTGTGAAGAGGTTTTGAAGAGGAAGAGAGGTTGTAGAGAGGAAAAAACATTACTTCCTGTTTATCCTTGAGTTGGATGTCACTGACCAATGACCAAAACAACATTAGCCCACAATTGTCCCGAAGCTGTGGTAGGGCCAATGTTGGGACGTGTATAAGTGCTAGCAATAGCCTATGTACAAAATATTTTTTTTTTTATTTTTTTTAATTTTTGAACATCCTGTACAGTGATGAATGTTTGAAATATACATCAAAGTGCTAAAAACTAAAGAAAAAAACTAACAAAAAATGGTATGTACTCCAAAACTTAGGCAGTATGTTGAAATTGCAAAATAAAACTCATTACACGTATACTAACTCAGTTGTTACAATTTTACTTTAATCCTTTTGCATAACCTTAACTGGTGTGCAACATATTTTATGATGCCTATTACTTCTTCAGTGGTTCAGCAAGTCATTAGAACAGTTTGCATAATATGACGTTATCGATGAGAAAAACGTTAACGACAAGTGTGTTAGGTGACCGCATACTGACTTGATGCGACATCATACTAATAAATTGTGTAGTAAAATTATCACTAGAAATCAATAGTGTTGAGAGTTTAGTAGAGTTTAGGGTTCCGTAGCTGAATGGCAAAATACGGAACCCTTATAGTTTCGTCAAGTCTGTCTGTCTGTCCGTCCGTATGTCACAGCCATTTTATTCTGTAACTATAAGCATCACACCGTTGAAAATTGGTAGGAATGTGTATCCTGTTCACTGCTTTACGATCCTTCTACAAAAAATAAAAATATTGTCATTTATTTTTTTATTGTATTTATTGGGATACATGAAACTAAAACCAAAAAAAAAATTTTTTGTCAAACCTAAGCATGTCTTTGGATAGGTCTTTTAAAATGACATTAAGGTTTCTAAAACCATTTTCTTTTAAAGTCTAACGTTTCATAGCTAGACGCTTCCAAAGTGGTAAAATGGGCGTCCCCCCAATCTAACTTCTCAACTAAGCGAGTGTAAATCTTGAAAAAAATATATAATGTAGATCTTAACAAATACTTTCAACGAAAATTGGTTCGGACGGGATTAACGAGAAGTTTTTGAGATATAGCACATTTTTAACAACCACAAACATAACTTTGTACTTCATACAAACACTATGAAAAACAAAGTTATATTTGCAGTCAACAAATTATTGTGGTATTTTACTAAGTGAAAGTAAGTGGATTCCCTAATTCAGTTAAAGTTGGCACGGAACCCTCAGTGCGCGAGTCCGACTCGCACTTGCCGGTTTTTTATATTTTTATTTTGGTTCACATGTTATTTTAGATACTGTTACCGATACTTGTATTACATAATTGTAGGAAACGCCTAAGCTACCGATAGATTTCATTTAAGGGTTCCGTAGCCGAATGGCAAATAACGGAACCCTTATAGTTTCGTCAAGCCTGTCAGTCTGTCTTCCATATGTCACAGCCTCTTTATTCTGAAACTATTAGCATTACACAGATGAAACTAGGTAGGTAGGTGTATCCTGCCAACCGCTTTTCGATTACCATACAAAAAATAAATAAAAAATACATTTGAGGGCTCCCATACATGGAACTAAAATAATTAAATAAATTTTGCTCAAACCAACGCATGCAGTATAATTAGGTCGCTGAAAATAACATTAAGGTTCATAAACCACTTTCTCTGAAAGTCAAACATTTGTAAGAAAGATGCTTCCAAATTGGTAAAATGGGCATCCCCCTTATAAAATTTTGAACCGAGCGAGTGTAAATTTTGAATAAAATATATGATATGGATCAATAAAAATACTTTTAACGATATTTGTCTGAACGAGATCGAACTAGTTCTTTTTGAGTTATAGCACATTTTCAACAACCGCATATATAACTTTGCCCTTCATACAAATACTATGAAAAACAAAGTTAGTTTTGCTGTCAAAAAAGATTGTGGTATTTCGAGTAAGTGGAAGTAAGTAGACGCCTTATTTGGTCATCGATATTGGTCTTTCGAGTGCCATACTACGCTACATAAGAGCGACGCGTGCGCAGCACGACCGACGCGGATCGCGTACGATACTAGGCGTACACTCACTTGCAGGGTAATCGAGCTTGAATATTTAATATTTGTACAGACAACAGCACGCAAAGGGAAACACTACGGTATCTTATGCAGTTGCAATAAGGACTAGTTTGCAACAAAAATGGGTAACCTGATGTGCTGTCGACTGTACATTCAGACACAACATTTTACGTTTGTTATAAATCTTACGTCACAAAAATAAAGAAATAATACTCGTATTGAATTGTGTATCAAGCCAAACATAATCTTTAAATCCAGATAAGGTATTATATCTTCACCAAATAATAATTTTGTGAGTGGTTGTTTAAAAAAAGCTCAGGGAAAATAATCTATTATAAAAAGCTTCTAATAATCTTGGACTTAAATATTTAACGTAAGAACTGCAATTTAATGTACAATTTTGCGGTATTTTTATACTTCTATAATCAATTGTCCCATACCTATATCAATCAAAATCTACTGTTGTTTCTTGTTGAAATTTATTCTTACTTCTTTACTGACTGTACAATACAATGTAATTTTAATTTATGTTTATAACAATTGATGATTAGCACGAATCAGGTTTTATTCTGTAACGTACGAGTATGTTCTAGTTATGATTTCCTTATGTTGATTGATGGCAGCGGTGATTTTCTTTAAGTTGTGTATTGTTTGTAACATTTCTTCTGATACAATTCGAGATAAAGTATGAGATCAAGTTAATGATGTTTTTTGTATAAAACATTAGGTTTTCACGCATTAAAATCCTTGAATATGTATCACTAATGCCAAATTATGTATTGTAACAAATTTATTATTACGTCCTTTGTCTTTAATTTGATTGATTGGTTGGATTAGAATCAACAACAGAAAACAGAACAAGTATCTTTTTTATCAAATTCAAATAATTTGTCCGCAAGTGTATTATCTATTAAGGCCACTTTGTATTATTCGGTCAGTAGTGTTACGGTTTTATTTCCCGTACACATGATCTGCCTAAAGTCGAATAGAGATGTTTTGTCACAAATATTAATTCGGTTCCGTTCATACGATATGTTCCATTTTGTGTGCTTTACTTGTTTTTATGAACTCTTCCGACTACACGCAATTTTGAATTGATTAAGTGCCTACTTATTGTCATATCGAGCGAGCAATGGTCATTCATAAAAGATAAAATGCGTAAAGCTTAACTTTCTTATTCGTCCTTGAAATACATACATTGAGTAGACAGTCATAAGTATGTTAGAATATAATGTGCAGGTCTAGGTATTGTGTTTGTATTCCTCTGAACGTCTTTACATGCCTGAATAAAACTAAACTGCCTCGGTGGCACAGCAGTAAGAGGGTCGTACTTTAAAGCAACAGATGCACCAGAGGTCCCGGGTTCGTTCCTCGGGTCGGGCCAAAAATATATACCTGAGTTTTTCTGTTCAGAAAATCTTAGGATAGCCCGGAGTTTGGAAGGTGGCAGTGTTTCGGCCCCGTGCCCCGGAAAAACGCGTAAAACCAACGGTCCTGCGCCTAATCTCTCTCCGGTCGTGTCAGATTGCTGTCCCATCGGGCTATGAGAATGAAAGGAATAGAGAGTGCACCTGTGTTTGTGCACACACTTGAGCACTATAATCGGTTGGTCGTTGTGACTGGCCACCGTAGTCGAAATCGGCTAGGGGGACTACACAATTAAACTAAAACCTTAATAGTAGTATGACAATTAGATTACAGAAACATTCTAACATACTAATGTCTGTCAACTCAATGTATGTATTTCAAGGACGATTAAGAAAGTTAAGCTATACGCATTTTAACTTTCGTGAATGATCATTGCTCGCTCGCTATGACAATAAGTAGACATTTAATCTATGAAATAAAAAGCTGAACGCATTCATATTTTGCAATCGAAATAGATCGTAAAGACACACTTAAAGTAGAAACAATTTACCCTTGTTTAAAATGACTTGGTTTAAATGTTTCGCATGCAAGCTTTCAATAAAATGGTATGCACCGGATTATAGTCTTGCGCAAGTGATCTCCTAACATAGCCTGAAATAAACTCAAGGGCACCTACATTTTAATCGAGTGATAGGAACCTTTCATTGAAATTAAAAAGTAAAGCGGACGACACACTTAATTCCTGAACTTTGAATGCAATATGTATCGCTGTCACAGTAAACATTTTCTTACGCACAGTAGTCTCTCGTAGTCTCTCGTCAGTAGTCGTCGGCCTCGTGCAATAAAATGCATATAGTACGCTAGTCTAACAAAAAAATAAGATATTACTGCTGTAATCAAACAATAAATTTCAAAGTTTTTAGTAAATACTTGTTCGTTTCTTGTGATCTACAGGGTGAATTTGAAATCAGTCGACAAAACTTAAGAGGATGTTTTATCAATAGTACTGATACAGAAATAAAAATATTAGTGTAAACGGAGCAGTACATTAAAACATAAAAATATGCTATTATACATTTTGGCCAACACGTTTTGTACGCAACTGTACAGACGGAAAGTCGCGAGATGCGGCCGAGAGACGATGCGTACCTACAACATTACGCCCCGTAGGCATTCGTATTACGCGGGCTTTTTTACAACGTGTATTATGAATAAAATTAACAAGAGAAAAACAAAAACATCTATGAAAATTAACTTACCAGAGCTACGTGTATTTTAATAATTGTTCAAAGTGACCACGTACCCTTTGAATGCACAACCGAGCACGACGCCGATGGTTTTCTTTTAAGGATTGTAAAACTTTCCTTCGAGATTTTACAACGTTAAATGCACTAACAATCCTTTCCCTAAGCTGAACCACTGTTGCACATTCACTTGCATACACCATGGTTTTAATTTCACCCCACAAATAAAAATCCAAAGGCGTGAGATCAGGGGATCACGCTGGCCAGCTGATTGGGCCGCTGTGACCTGCGAAAACGTCTCTGCGTTTCTCGGAGGTTATTTGTCTGCGAATACACACAAACCATAAAAAAAGCTCGCGGTAGAGTACGACATTATCACGAACCATGCACTATCACATCACTGCAATCCAACGAAGTACACTGCGATCTAAACAAACTTATCGCAACGCAAATTCGCCTAATTAGGTCACGGTCGCGCGGTAAATGAACGGATTTTTTCTGTTTACGGGGCACGCCCGGGGCGCGGCGGCGGGTTCAAAGAGCGTCACTAGCGTGTAGGTGGGGCGAATCTTGCGCATCGTACGCTTTATGCGATTGAGATAAAGATTATATTTTCTTAGCACTATCCGTTTCCGTACCTACACGTTTGGCGACGCGCTCCATTGTGATATTGTTATTATAAACATGCCATTTATTGCAATGCGACTCTTGTGAACAAAAGTGCTTGGCACGTTTAATGTAGTATTTTATGAGTGTTACTTTGTAAGCTTGATTTTAGTTGTTTTTAATTTGTATAATGATTGTTTATGGACTTTATGCCTGGCTAGTGCGAAAACACGATGACAGTTTCAACACTTACGATTTTTCATTTGATTTCACAGAATGCATATATATCCGTAATACAACCTAACCTTAAAGTTTGTCGATTGTTTTCGGGGTCACCCTGTAGTGTAATGGTAGGATTCACTAGATCCTAATTTGAGTCTAAAATTTGATTAGGAATACTTATTTAGTAGTTTTGTAGAGTTTTACTATCTTTGTATAACTTTTGTTACGAGGGTCAAACTGAAAGTTCTTAGAACTGGCCACTTATAAACAATATAATAAAAAAAATATTCTAAAATTTGAAAATAGAACTCTTTGCCAATATTACTGAGTATATATTTCATTCATTTGTCATTTGTTTTACGATTTGGCGGCAAATTGAAAATTGTCTGTGTCACGTCAACATGAATTTAACACGAGAAAATTGTCGTGCAATGATTTTTTATGACTTTCGATGTCATTTAAGTCAACAAGAAAGTTATGATAGACTACGATTGGCCTTTCACGATGAAGCCCCATCTCGTGCGACTGTTTACAACTGGTTTAATGAGTTTAAACGTGGTCGCACTAATCTCACTGATGATGTACGTGAGGGACGGCCTTCTACGGCGACGACTGAAAATAACATCTGTGTTGTGCGGCGTATGATAGAGACTGACAAAAGAGTAACCTATCAGCAGATTCGGACAAGCTTAGGCATCGGTATGAGTCAAGTGCACAAAATCCTCCACGAACATTTAGCGGTCAGGAAGCTTTGCGCCCGGTGGATACCTCATAATTTGACTAAGGCTCAAAAACTCCATCGTGTGGATTGGTGCCGTAAAATGATTGAAAGATTTAACGGAGGTGACTCAAATGCTGTGTTCGACATACTAACAGGTGACGAAAGCTGGATTTATTGTTATGATCCTGAAACCAAAAGACAATCTGCTCAGTGGGTGTTTCCTTTCGAGGAGTTGCCAACTAAAGTGAAGAGAGATCGAAATGCGGGAAAAAAAATGGTGGCCTCGTTCTTTGGAAGGATAGGTCATTTCGCAACAATTGTGTTAGAGGATCAAAAAACAGTTTCTGCAGAATGGTACACTACCAATTGTTTGCCACTTGTCTTGGAAAAAGTTCGAGAGAAACGACCTCGCAGTAGGATCCTCCTTCACCACGACAACGCCTCGTCGCACACCGCCAAGCGAACGATCGACTATTTGGCGACATCAAACGTTGAATTACTGGGTCACCCGCCGTATAGCCCCGACCTCGCGCCTTGTGATTTTTATTTATTTCCAAAAATTAAAGAAAAACTTAAAGGAAAGCGGTTTATGAATGCTGAAGAAGCGGTGGCTGCGTATCGCGATGCCATTGAAGAGACCCCTAAGGACGAGTGGGCAAAGTGCTTTTCCCAGTGGTTCCATCGCATGCAGCGGTGTATTGACGTCAATGGACAATATTTTGAAAAGATATAATAAAACTAAAAACTGGCTAATGTAATCAGTTTTTGATTTTCTAAGAATTTTCAGTTTGACCCTCGTACAAGTACTTATCTACGAATATCAATAATAATTATAATATAATATAATATATACACGTGGAGGGAAAAACGAAAAAAAAAATGATCTGAGGAAATGCGTTACGTTTGACATCATTTGTCCAGAGTGAGTTACCTTAGTATGTTTATTTTACTGTGGTATAACTATATGGAATGAATCTTTATCTGGATATCGGAAGCTTTCGTCACGTCGGAAACATAAAGACAATGTTATGCGTTCTGAATGCTGAGCTTGACACTTGATTTTACGTGTGACTTGGATTACGTGAAAGCCATGTGACCAGAATACAAATGTGTATTTTGTTTTGCTTATCTTTCTATGTGTAGAATCAGAGATTGCTGTAAATATATGTTTTGTGATCCAAAGAAAATGACAACACTGTTGTCAATGAAATAAAATGACAAAATTACTTTCAATTGTAGGTGTGGTAAATGCGACCTCAAGTTTTCTTATACCAAAGTTTTAGGAGAAATAAATTAATTAATCGATTGTCTAAAAGATTCACATATTATTCGATCTTTGTGATCTAATTGACGTGTCACAATCAATTAAATTTTTAGTCGAAGTCGTGTTCTAAGTATCGACCTAATTGCCACGATCGCTACTGTAGATGATACGAGTATACCCGTTTAATAAATTTTAACTAGCAACATTAGCGTTTGGTCAACTGATATGGGGCTTCGAGAGGTAGAGGTGGGGCCTTAGTACGAGCCGGCAATGCATGTGATTCTTTGTGTGTTGTGATGTTTCATTTGGCGTGCTTTACTTGTTTTTATGAACTCTTCCGACTACACGCAAATTTTTATCATAATGTACAGATGTAGGTAATATTTAACAAACATGTTTTCCTCAGAAATGCTCGAAAAATAAATTCATTTTATTCATACTTATGTATTTCTACAGAGCTGCTTAGCTGAGCTACAGAATTCGGTGCAGTGACTTCGCTCAGAATTCAAATAAATGAAAAAGATCTGCACTATTGGTCTCGAGAATAGAGTTTATTGCTGTCGATATATGATTTTAGTTGTTTTATTCGAGATTTGAAGTACAAAAAAGGTTCCCTCAAGAATGCAGCTGTATTTTTAATTTATTTTACACACCAGTCACATACATTACTCTGATCTAAAAGTAAGTAGCCAATGCACTTGTGTTATGGATATCAGAGACAACGGTGGTACCACAACACCCAGATCGGAGACCTAATATAGAAAATTATGATTTCCACATAGACCCGAGCGGGAATCGAACCCGGGACCTCGGAACAACGACACCTAGAAACCAAGCGTGCTTAACTACTACACCACAGAGGTCGTCAATCTAATTTTGCATACTTGTTAATAGTATAAATACTAGCTCGCCGTGTAAACTTTAAGAAATTATCAAGACCATTATAAACGACTCGCTGTTATAGGTACCTCACCTTACCGCGTAATAACAGACTTGCACAACCCAAGCGATTCCGCGTCGGAGAGAATAGTCTCGATCGCTGGTTGTACTGTATGTGTTTATCTGGATTAGCGTTGGGTTTCTGACCGGTAATTTACTCAATGTCGCGTAAATTACCAAAAACACGTAATTTACTCGGTAAAATTACCGATGACTGGGAAAATATTCAAATGATTTTATTTATCAAAACTTAATGTATAAATATACTTAAATCCTTTACCAAATCACCATGAATAACATTTCACTCATTTTTACTGTCTTAGTAAGATGATACTTCTTTACATGCCAATACGAACACGAACTTTTGGGCTGGATTCACATCACACAAAAATATATTTATTAGGTTTATTTTTGTTTTGTGCTTTCTAATTTATGAGTGATATTGTGTTTGTAATATAAAGATATTAATGTTTATTTTAAAAAAGAGGTTATCAATTCGATATGGTAGGGTATGTGATATTGATAGAATTTTATATTCTTCGAGTAGGGTAATCTATTAAGGCTTCCAAAGTTCCAAACACGTGTTCAAAATTTCGTAAGTGTATGTGTGTTTTGATGTTTTTTTCACCACGGATTTCTTTGAAAACGAGAAGTCATAGCGAGATGATTATTTTTTTGTTCAATCAGATATATTGCTACTTAGGGTACCTACAGTGTAAGTTCCATCAAAACCAGTAGTTTTCGTGATATGGGTTATTAATTTAATAACTGAAAATCACGAAAAAGGGTACAATTTTTGAAAAAAAATGCCCCTTATCATACTGACCTAAAAGCTAAGCGTATCATTCACCACACCATAGTCTGCGTCGCCGGTTCCTTTTCACTTTCTTACACAAGATATTCAAGTGTTTAAACAAACTAACAAGTTGCAAAGCGCATGCCACAACTAATTCAACCTTCGGCATCTTCATGTACAACAGAGGGTATGATTAATCTCGCGCATGTGTGAATCACGAAGCGTCTCGCACGTAGGTTTGATTACTTCTAGCCTCCCGAACAAGCCGAATTCTGAAAAGGCTACAGTACCATAGACCACATCCATTAAGTCAAATTATACAGAAGTCCGAGAAGTACGAGTATAATATGCCTCTATGTATAGCGTTTGTGGACTATGAGAAGGCTTTTGATTCGATCAAAACTTGGGCGGTGCTTAGGTCTCTTTAGCGGTGTCACAAAGACTATAGGTGTTAAAGTGTCTGTATAACAACGCCACTATGGTCGGTCCGAGTACAGGAACAAAAAACGAGGGCGATTCGTTACATCTCTGAAACTGTTTACAGCGGCATTGGAAGACGCCTTCAAGCTCCTGGAATTAGAAGGATTCGGCATCTGCGTCAATAGCAAATACAAAACACGCCTCCGGTTTGCCGATGATATAGTCGTTGTGGCAAAGACGCTGAATGATCTTGGCACTATGCTCGATCAAGTATCCCAACAGGTGTGTCTTTAAAATAAAAAAAATACGTCAAGTTCCCGTGTTAAACCTACTCCAGTATCCGTTGGAAACTCAACTCTCGAAGTTGTCAACGAGTACGTCTACCTTAGATGAAAGATCCAATTAGATAGGTCCAACTTTGAGAAAGAGATCAATCGACGAATCCAACTTGGCTGGGCAGCGTTAGGGAAACTGCGTAAGAGCGTCCTCTCGTCTCAATTACCTCAGTGTCTAAAGACGAAAGTTTTCAACCAGTGTATGTCACCAGTGAAAACATACGGACGACATGATGGACAGACGACCTTGTAAAGATTGCAGGATCAAACTGGATGCAGACCGCTCACAACCGGTCGCTGTGGAGAGCGCGGGGGGGGGGGGGGGGGGGGGGGGCATACGTTCCGCAGTGGACGTCCTTTGGCTGATAATGATGATGATGATGTGTGAACATCAATGTGAACAGCAAGCTCGCGTCAGCTCTCGTGCACGAATATTTTCTCGAACGTTTCGTCAAGAACCAGACAAGAAGCAAGCGCGAATGTTAAATGCCATATAATAGTTTACGCAACGCGCACGAATATTTGTGTTATATGGTGACCCAAGTAACGTACAAAATTATTAATTTTTGAAGTCTTTTCTACCAGCAACACCGCCAACAACCGTTTGGATTAAAGCTTTAATCATGCACAAATTATAAAATAAATAAATATAGCAACTGAGTATTTTACCGCTATTTGGTAAATTACGAGTATTTTACCATTTTTTACCATAAATTACCGTATTTTTCATTACTTACCATTTTATTTCTTTACCTGCCCAACTCTAATCTGGATAGATCGGAGCTCGCTAGCACAGGGCCGGAGTCAGGTCGAAGGGCTGGGGACTGTAACGCGTGGGGGGCGTGGAGATCTGTTGACTTTGGACACGCTTTCCATCCACCCATCCATCGTAGCCAGAATGTAATCTGGCTAAGGAAATAAGCTCTTTTTATTCATTTCAAAGTTTGTATCTGAGATAAAAATATATTAGACTAAAACTGGAAATGATTAAGTGCGCTTTCACATTAGAGCGACAGCAGCGCGACTCTCTAATGTTAAGGGCTTACTGCTGTCATTTTATGTATGAAATTGACAGCAGCGCGACCGTCGCGTTACTAAAAACGCCTAAGTGTAAAAACGCTCTATTTCTCATTAAGTAATGAAAATATGGTTCAATCAACATTGTTAAATAACTGAATAAGTAATTTAATAAAATAAGACCCACTTTAAACTTGTTAAAAGTCTTACTAAAGTATTTCTTGCAATTATTGTATGACCTTGAAAACTAAAACTACATATAAAAATATCCCCGACATCCCCTGAGTCCGTCCGAAAGTTCATTGTACGTTTTGTAACGATTGCATTTGCTTAGAACTATTTAGGTTTATGTATCAATACGAGTGAGTGTTGTTATGAAATTATGTGCAATTGCTTTATTTCGCATCTCCTAGACGTGACGGCACTGACAAAGTGATCTATTAATTATATAAAGATAGATTGAGGATGATTTTTATTGACTCACAAAAAATGTATAGGGGACTGAACTAGCGCATCCAATTTGATAACCAGAATATGAGAGACTAGCGAACTTCATAGAAACAGTTTAATGTTTTAGAGAACTGTGTACTACTATTTACATTCAATTCAAGTCTGAGACGATTTGTTACTCGCGCTTTAATGATTAAAATTATTTTTTTCCACACTTTAATTTATGTAAAACATTATTAAAATTACATTAAAGATTGTTGCGGTATAAATATTTTTAATTAATAAGTTTGAATAGTATGTTATCCAAGTTCATTAGAAGATCAAAAAATAATACCTAGATTAGGCAGTATCTATTAATTGAACATCAATAACAGTGCTATAAAACAGCAAAATTACTACAGACTGAAAGATCTAACATTATCAATTCGTTATACTAAAGAATATCGCAAGCGCGAGTTAGTAAGTAGTAGTACTGCTAGTTTTGTAACAGATTTATGAGATAAAATTTGCATGGAGTCGCTTATTCAATAATCAAATCAGTTGTGAATAAGATAAATAGCTAGCAATTCTAGAATGTAATTAGTTTCTATATGTAACTGACTTCTGTAATGTACAAATAAAGAGTAATCTATCTATCTATTGACGGGTATCCGATGGAGAAATACATTACAAATTTATTATAAATAGATGATTTTGCATGTATTTATAACATACGTACATAGGATGGGGTGACGATAACCTACATTGAGTTTTACTCATAACTTCGGTACATCAATACTTTGAGAAGAAGCAAGCAGCGCCCGAATCGCCATTTTCTCAGTTTCTTTTATTATAATGTGTTTTTGCACATGTTTTTTTTTCTTCTATACTAATATTATACAACCGAAGAGATTGTTTGTTTGTTTAAACGAACTTATCTCAAGAACTACTGGACCAAACTGAGTACTATATAAGTAACATACATAACTGCAAAATTTAGCTTGCTACACTCTCTGACACACACGCTTACCCCCAGCGAATGTACAATGTCTTAGTATTATGATTAGTTTGCCTAAATTACATGTAAGTTGAATTGCATATTTTTTTGTTTATGTGTCTGCCTATACTTAAAATACTTATCGTTATTTCTATATTATCTAAAACGACTTTACTGTACTTATACTAGTTTAGATACAATACATAAAAATGTACTACTGTTATATTATAAAAGATATTTTAAATTTAGGAGGTGGAGACCTGGTGTCTTGTATTACAGATTGTCTCAATCCATATCAAGCACCAGTCTTCACAAAAGTTTATCTGTATCACCATTCGTATAACCTAACTGAACAAATTATGTAAAACTTTTTGTAAAGTAATAAATTTTAATTTATTTATTTAAACTGTAAAAGTATTTTTGTGTTGGATAGCTTATTTAACGATAACGGCTATATCATTCATTCGCTGCGACAGGAGGGGACAGAGCAAACTTAAAACTTATGAAAGCTAGTTATTTATTTTATAACTTACTGCCCCGGCTTCGCACGGATTCAATGTTTGATCCATCTAGAAGGGTTCAGTCAGCGTTTTCAATGTAAGCGACAAAATTTGATTGTTTACGACTTCATTTACAAAACCTTCAGATCAGTGTTTCACTACTTTATTATGCATGTGTCATCATACATTTATAAACCTTTCTCTTGAATAACTTCAACTGTTTTTATAGATTTAAGCATACATACATACAGATAGCGGAAAACGACTTTTTTATACTAAGTAGTGATGATAAAGGCCATTTTTAAAATGGTTTTGCGCTTGTCTCTTGACTGCCTTTTTGATCAGTAAGAGCTTTTTGTCTTAAATATTAAAATTAGGCTGAAATTCTAAATCGAAATGATGAAAAAAATATAAACAGATTTGTTATAAGCGTTTCATAACTGTTGCAAAATTTAATTCGGTAAATAAATGTAGTTCGACCTTTTAACAAGGCCAATGGGAAATTTAGTTTACAACTTTACTTTAATATTCCATTAACATGAACCATGTAAATCGAATAATCAGATGTTTAGCATGTAACAAAATAAACAGATTAAATATAGCTACGCGTAAAAAAAATCAATTATCAAGAATACCTTCTGGGCAGTTTAATAAGTAATTTTACGGAAGACCTTTCATTTTACTAACTTAAGTAAATACATAGATAGTTTAGGATTTGCTGGTACCAAGTAGCCATCGGACTAAAACGTGTGAAATGAAGTATATTTATTTCCTTATGAAAAATTATAAACATGGGTGTTAATCCTACGATGAGCTCAGCTTTTACAGCTTTGAATTAATAGCATGCAAATATACATATTTTTACAATAAAAAAATCCTAAGTCACAATAAGTAATATTATTACACATGTATTTGTACGTTTTTAAAATCCCAATACAAAAATGTCTTATGAACGCTACGAGATTAATTGAGTGTGATCTTTCATATCTGTATTCACACTATTGCCACAAATTAGTATAATAGAATGCCAGCTACCACAGCTCCCATAATGCAGTAAACTGTTTATCACATAACCATTATGCTATGCCTTCCTCATCAGGGCGCAGACGCGAGAACAAATAACTATAGCAAAGTATAGTGAACGCTTGCATTATCGAAGAGATGAAAAACATGTTCATCTCGGTTGCAGTACGTAATAAGTAGTGACGTACTCGTACATGACGTATGTTTATCGATACTTACTTGTCTAAGTACCAACATTTTTCGTCAGCGAGGTACTGACACATTTAAGTATAAGTATTGGACACCAATCACATACATTGCTCTGATCCCAAAGTAAGTAGCTAATGCACTTGTGTTATGGAAATCAGACACAACGGTGGTACCACAACACCCAGACCCGAGACAATGTAGAAAATTTTGATTTCTACATTGACCCGTCCGGGAATCGAACCCGGGACCTCGGAACGGTGACGCCTTGAATCCAGCGTGCTTAGCCACTACACCACGGGGGTCGTCAAATCAAATCATTAATTATTAAAATGAGTTTTGAATATAAATATAAGTTTCTGCGCTAAAAAAATATTGAGTATAAAAACACACCCATTATTTAACTATTAATGACCGAAATTGCGTAAGCAATAATGACGCGTATTAGGTAATATGAACTTTAAAGTGTATCAATTTTATCTGTCATTTAGTATTAAGTAGAATCACCAATGAATATTTATTTTAATTATCACTACACAAAAAACACATTCCAAATGCTAACTGCACTAAAAATATTTGCATATTGCACATATTACGTGTCGCTTAAGTAATGTAGGTTGTCTTACTAGTGCTGTTATCTCGATAATTATTATTGTTGATTAAGTAACATCACTAGCGGTTGCGCAATCGATCGAGTGTGATCTGCGCGTACGCGTTCTTCCGTTAAATTTAATTGCCTTGTTCTAGCAACGAATGACAGTACTGGCGAGGGCAGAAGTCAAAGATTATGTTGATGCGAGCAAAATATGACAGCAATAACTTTATCATATATTTTCAATCATATTTTTTCATTACTATTACTCGTAAGTGCCTGGTTAAATTAAATAAAAAATACAAAAAATAAATTATAATTCGTTATGTAGACTGTTATCATAAATTTGCAATATGAAAAAGTTTATGTTACAAGTCTCCAAAGAGTCACCGCACTTCTTTTTATGTTTGCACAACTAAAGTGCAAAAACATAAACGCCAATACTTTTACTAGCTGCATTATTAAAATATAAAAAAATAGAACAAGCAATGTGGTCTTGATAATCCTATTTTTAGAAACCAATTAGCACGATCCTTTCTCCATTTATAATGTTACGATAACGATTATGGAAGTTAAGGAATTTAGACCTTTTTATTAAAACCGCGATCACATTTGAAAAAACATCATTACAATGCTTTTATCACTGACTGTTTCCTAAACTCCGGCTGGTATTTACTCGCTGTGTTTTCCCGATTTTTTAATCGATATTGTTACCGATGACATTTCCCACACATCGACAATATCGAGTTTTTGTGGCGCGTCACTGCTTAGTTTCCTTATTAGTACATTGTTAGAGTAACCCATTTATGAGTAATAAGTTGCTAATATGGTTTTATTAGCGAATTAATTAGTTTGATGCATAACGTATATGAGATTATGCACTTATTATGCACAGATTTTGTTTACGTGTTTTTTTTAGTTTGGTTATTAAATAAAGTAAGGTCAGATTCTTTAAGATCTAGATCAAGGTTTGCGATCAAATAATTTTTTCTTACCGTTATGTAATCTATTGTAGAATTACTATGTTGTTTGGATGATGATCTAGAGCTAACGTCATAGTTCACCGTGTTCCCATACTATACTTCTTATTTCAGAAGCTAAATACTAACGTTTTATTTCACTGAAAGCATTCTAAGTTCCTAGTTGTAAGATGAGTGTGGTAAAAATCACGTTTTTCTGCCGAGTCGCAGAGCGAAAAAAAAAATTCAAAAAATTCAAAATTACTTTATTTTGTACATAGGCTATTGCTAGCACTTATACACGTCCCAACATTGGCCCTACCACAGCTTCGGGACAATTGTGGGCTAGTGCTGAGAAGAAGCTGCGCAACAAACTCAGTCTCTATTGTCAATGCCTCTTTTAAAAATATTACAATTAAATGTTCTTACAAGCTAGACCATACATTGTTATCGTTCATATAATCATTTATTCTATAATATCCTTTAGTCATTAAACATTGTTTAACAATAGATTTGAATTTATGTAAAGGTAATTCAATTATATTTTGAGGCAATTTATTAAAGAAAGTAATACATCTTCCAATAAACGAGTGATTAACCTTCTGAAGTAACGAACGTAATTTGACCTCGGGCAGAACAGTCGCAACTGAGTTTCAATTGTATTAAAATTGACATTATTATTATTGTATCTCACCTGCGGGATATCACGGCCGAAACCGGTCCTTTTGGAAGGCTTACCAAGGAATGTAGATCCAACAGGAAGAGGCCCCTTTGAGATACCTTACTATCCTTGCTAGCACTATTGTGGAGATACAGTCAAATACAGCACCCGCTAGGTGCAAGGACTATTGCAGATAAGATGGAGACTATGCCGGGACTATTTAATTGCTATTTATCGATGCTTAATCTAGTATTCTGAAACCGTTCAAAGCATGGATAAGTCTTGAACGGTACTTGTAATTCCAAAACTATACTATCTAGGTAAAGTTATGCAAACGGGCCCGAACTATGCTGCGATTACATCGATTGCCGTGTATCTGTCAGCTATACTTTACTCTGCTTCCTAGTGCGCAGGCGCAATGATAAATCACAAATGTTGGCACCTACTCTGTGAACCTATTTCTGAATTCAACGTTAGTAACCTACCTACTCTGTGAGCCCATTCTTGAATTCCTTATTTCGCTTACTTTAGCTAGACTCTAACGTTTTGTCAGTGAGCGCTAGAGGCGCTGTGCAATTTTCCATAGACTTTTTTACGTCATCGCTAGCGAATAAAACTGTTCTAAACTCATGGTAACGGTACTTATTCCAAAAACTTACTAACACGTATAGATATACTAAACGGATAAACGACTTATTTTAAATGAATTTCGCAATGACGACGTTTAATAAAAGACGTAAGCTTTTCTAGTTAGTCGGGCTACTTCACTCGTGGTACAATCTTTTTGTGATAAGGGGCAATTGTTTTCTGTTTTGAACCTTACTAAGTGTAAGTAGACGACACGTTCGGTTTGCAGGCGGCATATATAATTTTACTACTGACGTATCGATGACAGCCGTAGACAAAGCATAGTCAAATTTGACGCTGACAACAAGTCGTAAAAATGCCGTCCGTGTTAATAATTCTTTAAGGTTCTATCGGTCCATTTTTAACCGACTTCAAAAAAGGAAGAGGTTATCAATTCGACTGTATGTTTTTTTCCCTTTTTTTATTACTGTGTAAGTTCATATGACTGTCATTTGTAGACCGTATTTTTCTTTGCCTGCCTAGAGGTTAAACCTTCTAGTTGGTCCCGTTGTTGCTAAGACGGGATCTGATGATGGGATCTTGATGTAATCAAGAGAAACCCGTAAATTTTAAGGACACGTATAGTGTTTTATTTACTATAATCTTAATGTTGACGTGTTCTTGCGTCTGATAGTCAACACTGTGTGGAGCTAAGCTGATGGTGGAACTCCTTTACGCATAGGAGTTCAGAGATTATAATGACAGAACTTATAATAGGTAGTTAGTAGCTTCTTAAAAAACAGAGTCATAAGGTGCAAACCGCCCCCCTCTTCCTCAAATCACTTATAATAAAGAAATAAAAATTAACTTTTAAATAAAAGTAAAAACGGACTCCAAAACCAAAATGGGCTAAAAAGCCTCAAATAAACTTTTGAGAGATGGTCAAAGTGATGGCACCGAAACCAAAAATAAATTGTTCGCCGTAAATGGTTTCTTTTCCTTTAAAAGGTCAAAAGTTTATTTGAGGCTTTTTAACCAATTTGGTTTCGAAGTCGGTTTTTACATATTACATATTAAAAGTTTTTTAATACCCAGCCCCACGTAGTTAAATAATCTACCATACCAGCTGATGGATGCTCTATCAGCTCTTACAACAGCTAAGCTTTTAAACACCAAGCTGCTAGTATTACATTTTTTGACGACCCGTTTGGTGTAGTGGTCGAGAAATCGCCTACTACGCAGCGGGTTGCGGGTTCGATCCCCGCACAATACAAACATTTGTGTGCATGAACATGTCTGTTTGTATTGGTCTGGGTGTTTTCTATGTATATCATGTATGTATTTACAAACAAACAGTATTTAAGTATTATATCCGTTGTCTGGCACCCATTACACAAGCTTTGAGTAGCTTACTTTGGGACTAGATGGCGTAGTGTAGGAATGTCCAAGGATATTTATTTATTTATTTTTGATATCCAAAGAGTGTTTAATAAGCAGTCATTAACAATACTACATGATTTGACGGCAGGCATGGATATTTCAGGGATAAAAATAGCAGCAAACGAAAATGTAGATAACGTCTTGCATAGTAAGGCCCTTGTAAGGGGCAAAATACACCGCAAGATGTCGGTTATGATAATATGAAATATAAATAAAAGTGCTTGGACCTGCAGGCTATAAAGTAAGACGTTTTTAACAACTGTTAATTTTAAATAGATTGGTATGCTTCAACCAACGTACTACGTACTTAGGTACGCGTGACGCAATTGAAATAAAATATAAACAATACATACCTAGTCGATATAGGCGACCATAATGCCACAGTCACAGTCCACATATATTGTTAATATTGATTACCTATTGAAACGAAAAATAATCGGTACGAAACGCCAAAGTACACATTATATTTTTTCTCTGATTAAACCAGACCTAATTTAAACGACCTCTGTGCTGTAGTGGCTAAGCACGCTGGGTTTCAAGGGGTTCCGAGGGTTCGATTCCCGGTCGGGTCAATGTGGAAATAAGAACTTTCTACATCGTCTAGAGTCTAGGTATTGTGGTACCACCGTTGTTTCTGATTTCCATAACACAAGTGCATCAGCTACTTACTATAGAATCAGAGCAATCTATATGATAGGTCTCCATTATTCATGTATTTTATTACTAACTTTGTGTAAGTAAATTTTAATGAGTATGACAGGGTACGTATTATAATACCGAAAGTTCATAATACCTACAAATGAAATACCTACGCTTGAAACGTCGAAAATCAAAATACCGAACGAATGAAATACCTATACCCGATATACCGAAGCTCAATATGCCGAATTTCAAATAACCGAAAGTTCAAAATCCCGAATGTTCGAAATCCCGAAAGTTTGAAATACCGAAGGTTCATATCCCGAATGTTTAAAATCCCGAAGATTAATATACCTACAGTTAGTATACCGAAGTTCAAAATCCCGAAAGTAAGATTAACTTTGCGGTAGGCATGCAGCATGCAGTATGCAAGTAATCAAACAGGCATGCATGTAGCAAGCAGGCATGCAGCATGCAAGCAATCAAGCAGGCATGCAGCATGGAAGCAATCAAGCAGGCATGCAGCATGCAAGCAATCAAGCAGGCATGCAGCATGCAAACAATCAAGCAAGCAGGCATGCATGCATGTAGCAAGCAGGCATGCAGCATGCATCAAACAGGCATGCATGTAGCAGCAAGCATAGGTTTTGCTCTTCTCCGGCGCTGCGGGAAGTGCAGCCCTTTCGCCCTAGCGTAGCGAATCTCAGGCACCCACGCTCGCCTCCGCAGCTTCGGCTTGCTGGTCGCCTTCGGCGACCAGCCTCAGCCGCTCCAGCTCGCACGGGAGCCTGAGATTTGCTACAGCGGGCGAGGGCTGCTCTCCCTCCGCGCCTCCGGCTTTTGAATTACACTCTAGTATCGGGCAGACTAGTACCACGGCGAAGGACCACGGCGATTCGGGGTCAATCAAAATTTGTTTTTCTTAATGAACCTCAATCTTAATGTTATACAATTTGTTTGGCGTTTCGTTCATAGGTCTTGTAAATTCAGTATTTTTAATCTTCGGGTTTTAAATTTTTCGGTATATTAAACTTTCGGTCATATAAACAGTCGGTATATTGAACTTCGGTCATATGAATAATCGGTATTTTAAAATTCGGCATTTTAGTATTCGGCATTCCAATCATAGGTCTTATAAGATTCGGTATTTTGAATTTTCGGGATTTCAAACTTTCGGTATTTACAACTTTCGATCATATAAACATTCGGCATTCTAAAATTCGGCCTTCCGTTCGTAGGGCTTATGAAATTCGGTATTTTGAAATTCGGTATTGTAATACGTACCCGTATGACACTCCTAAAATTCCAGTCACTTCAGAAAAATTGCCACGGTAACAAAATACTTCAACATATTAGTATCATAAAGTAAATCATTCCTTTGTTATTGTTATTGTCGAGTTAACATTTGCGGCGATCGGTTCCAATAATTAAAACCCACAAATAACGTGGACGGTATTGTGAAACCATTATTAATATCAGCAAAACAACTCGTTATTATTTCGGCTAGTGGACGGAACGACCCGAATGCTTCAGAACTTAATTGATAAAGGTACGCGATTGAGCCATCAAAAAATAACGTTAATATGCGGTTGCCAGACAGACAGTCGATCAGTGCCAGTCATCCGTTAACTCATACCTCAAAACCTGCCTTTGAAAATGAATTCGACGAGATATTGAATCAATTAGTCTGTCAAGCCATCGGTACTTTAAGGGGCTACCCGGATTTTTAACGCGCACACTAGCGCCACTTTGGTAGAAAAATCATAACTCGTTAAACGAACAAATCGAAAATCGGATTGATGCGATTGTAGCTCTGATTATGTGGTTTAGACACAATGTTTAAGTTTAATAAAACAGAGTTATCTGCAGATACAGTTTTTCTAACTCTAACTACAGTAAAATACTTTAGAAACAATTTAAACGTACAAAATAAACTATAGAACATGTACTACAATCGTGTCTACCAGATTTTTAACTGGTCTTTTATTTAACTAGTTATGATTTTTCTCCTAAAGTGGCGCTAGTGTGCGCGTTGAAAATCTGGGTAGCGCCTAAAGCTTAACCGATAAAAATTGATTTACTATTACTATTGTGAATCAAATCATGTTGTTTGACTGCTGAGGCTAATTTAGTAACAATTTGTGAAAAGAGTGTAGAGACTAGCAAATAATCTGCCTAATACTAACGTGTTTGACCCCGATTTGTTTTACTTGATATTAATTTCGCATATTATAACTCTAACAGTATTATTTTTGCTTTAGAATCGCATCAATTTCCAAGTTGAATTTATTCTGTAAAGAATAACTGCTTGGGCCATCTGTTTCATAAACAGACGGCTAGATGGCGCTAAGCGTGACGCAATTGACGTTTTCATAGGAAACCACAAATTTCGCAGGGTCGGACTAACAGCACGGTAGCTCAATTGGTAAGAGCGTTTGGCCCGGTTTGCCAAAAGGTTGCTGGTTCAAGTCCCGCCCGTGCGCAAATTTTTGGTTTCTTATTTCATCTTTATAAGTATTATGTTCATCCAATAAATCCGACGTTATTCTGTATCGCGACTATTACGAGGGCGCGAATCAGCGCGTATAGCGACCGATCTTAGCGTTACGTGTGTCGAGAAATGTCCTTAGGGCGGCAACACACTGAGCAACTGACAGATTTTACAGAGATCGGTAGTCGCAATCTGATACAGAATGAAGATTGGCTCCTGTAAAAGAGAATACATTTGACAAAATATTTAACTTCCCAAATAAGTCCAATCCCCACAAACACGCGTATTGAATCAGAAAGTTTCAATGTCAAACTCAAACTCAAAAAAATATTTGCAGTAATTTGGGTACATTGTGCAAGTACATTGAGGTGTTCCTAAATGTAAGCGCAATGGTGCGCTAAAATATTCTGTCATGAAGCGTACAAATATTTAACAGAAATTATTACCCATTTAGGAAGCAGTAACGCGTACCTATGTAGAGTTTATAGCATTATGCTCGTAACTACATCTAATTATATTTAAAAGTATGAATCAAATAGTTAAATAAAAAATAGATAAGGACATAACTTAGGATCTAATTAAGTGGACTCAAATGCAAAATATTTATAAAGCGAGTAAAATGTGCGTTCTATACGCCAAGAATGTAATTTACTTGAATGCGGTTAATAATATTGGGTGATTAAAAAAATGTTCTAGTTCGTTTGAAGTGGTTAAGAGATATTTGTCAACTCTTCATAGAAAGTTAAACCTAGTATTTTTTCCCAAACCCTTTTTCTTGATAATTAAGTTTTTTGGAAAAACAGATTTCTCATCACAGATAGGTAAGCCAAGTTCGGGAAAATACGCAACATGTGACCGTATTAGCTGAATCAACGATTCTGCTGATGGCTTAAGATAAATTTAATATCACGCTATTTTTTTTATTTTTTTATTCACTGTTGGATTATAATCATTGTAATGATTAACTTATTAATAACAAGCACTTCGATTCAGATGAAAGTTCTAAAATTCAATATAAACTTACAACATAACTCCACACTCTTTTCGGCGACAGAAAGTTGCTTTTTGTAATTGGTCAGTGTGCAGCCTACCTTAAGAAGCTGGTAAATAATAATTATATTAAGGCACACGTTGCCCACGTAAACACGGAACAAAGCAGAAGTAAACAAACACAGCTGACACAAAATACACAATGAGTTGGTCTGGGTGTTTTCTATGTATATCATGTATGTATTTACAAACATAAAGTATTTAAGTATTATATCCGTTGTCTGGCACCCATAACACAAGCTTTGAGTAGCTTACTTTGGGACAAGATGGCGATGTGTGGGAATGTCCAAAGGATATTTATTATTATTTATAAGTTACTTAGTGTTTACCAAGCACAACACTATTTGATAAATTAATTTTTAAAAGAGGTTGATTTGTTACATTTTAAGTTTGAAAGAACCTATACACTATGCGAATGATAACAGTTTTTGTGTATTAATTTTACTAGCTTTAATTAGGATACTGAAATGCTAATCTATTTTAACAACTGCCCAAGGGTATTGAACGCGATACAAAAGCCAAAAGGCTACTATGTTTGTGTGTAAATACATCCCCGTTACAAAGATTGTAAATGAGTCAGACGTTTGTGTACATAATACAAAATTGCCAAAATATTACCACTTTAAATATAATTTAATTTTAATACAAATTGGTGGTGATATCTCAACCTCAATGGTCTCCACTGAAAACCAGCGCCACGGCTTGCCATGGCAAAAAAGCTGAGTGGAAACCAATCTGGTTTCACTACATATATAAATATGGCTGTATACAATAGTTCTAACTTTGATTTATTTTTTTCACAGGTAAGTCTACGATTTAAGACGTCCAAAATGAGTTTATTAGGTGAGTAATTTTTAACATTAATTTCATCCTTATTAATTGAAAACCAGAGGGTGAATATGTTTATACACTTGGTACGGCACGATAGCTTGATTAGGATCACTATAGAGGGAAAAAATGAAGGGGAAAGAAAAACAGGAAGACCTAGTTGAGTCGTTCAAAAGGTCCAGGAGATGGCTTGGAATAGAGATTAAGGGAGAAAACTCCACCAACAAGAGCAAAGCTCTTAAATAATGATGAGAATGTTGGAGCCTTTACAATCAATTTTATCTAGGTGATACATAAATCTACGTCAGCGTCATCTACCATACCGCAGAGACAACTGAAAATAACAAAATTAACTACTAGTTCCACATATAGACAAACGGAATATTTGCGAACTAACTATGCACATGTGGAAGGTATGCGCATGAGTGCTTGAAAGCGAAATCTCCTTTCACTTTTGTTTCAACCCTCAAGTTCCAACTTTTCGGACTAGATGGCGCTCTTTACTATATGATAATGGGTTTTTTATTTTTGAAAGGCAAGGGCATTTTTGAGTTCTCTGATTGGCCAGACCTACCTCTAACGAGCTCACCAGACAGTTAATCGGATTAAGAGATTTACTTTTACATCAGATTGTTTTTTTAAACAATAGGAAGCTTACTTAATGTTTTTGCAATGCACCCAGAATTACTAAAACAATCACTAAAATATTAGTACGGAACTTTAAGTAAATATATCAGGTATTAGGTATCTAATTTGAGAAAGATGTCCTGAGGTATTTTAATATGTTTAGAAAGAAAGTAAATGTTAAATGTATTATTTATTTAAACTAGATATAAATCAACTATGGATTTTGTTTTTAACACCAAGTGTTTGCAATCATTTATATAGACTGACATAAAAATCAAACTTATCTTTTAAGTACCAGATAAAAGTTGTAACAGTATAATAGTAACCCATAACATAAGCTTATTACTGTCTACGTGCCTTATAAACAATTCCTACTAGATTCTTCCATAAAACATTGACCCACAAAAAAATCTCATTTATTGTACCTGCCAATCTTTGTTCAAGCCAACTAACCCACTTTTCACGCAACAAGGTCACGAACGAAAGAGAAAGTGACGTCACGACGAAAGATAAGATGAATACGATGATACGTCATGGCAAATAAAAACACCTTTGTTGGATGATGCGTCAACCAACAAAAGTGAATTTGTATAGTACGTCAATGAAAGTGGTACGTCATATCGAATGAAAGTGAATGGAGACGAGGTTTGGAGTTTTTACGTCACGTTAAGAAATGAGGAGCTTTAAATTACTTAAAATTAGGGCTTAAAATTGCACAACGCCTCTAGCGGTCACTGACAGAACTAAAATTTTCCACACAAAAAGTTACGTCGTCGTTAGCGAGGAAAACCGACGTCGCTATCGAGTAAACTCATGGTAACTGTACAGAGAAGATAAAGGTTTTAGTTGCATTTTATATGCTGCTAGATGTCAATGTGGTCTGAAAAGGGTGAAAACATGCAAATTGTATTCACCAGTCAGCTGACATTATTTCTATTTAAACCTTTTGAAGATTGAAAGTCACACATTATGTATAACAGCTTTCAAGACTGCACTATTGTCTCATCTTTGCCATGCCAATATTTTTTGATAAATAAATGACAGTTTTTGAAGTGAAAACTTCTTTAGCGGCGTTGAGCACTTTTGTGGGATGGGGGAAAAATGTGAAACTCGCGTCAGGACACGTGGGCTGATCGAAAAACCGTAAGATGGTTGGCGTAATTATGGATGTAAGTTGATTTTTCTGAGAGATAAACTTTTTAATGTAATTTAATATAATATAAATTGTAATGTTTGTGTACGATAGCGCAATAAATAAATATTGTATTCCATAAAATTATTATTATTATTATTATTATTGTATAATTATTATTATTATTGTATTATTATTATTATTATTGTATTCTATCACAAAAATGATAGTACTTTTATATTGATAATAACTATTCCAAAAAATCAAAAATGCACAACGTTGATATTCAAGTTTTCACTTCTGCCGGCACTCCCGGAGTGCAATTTTTTTGCAAACAACTTATTCGACTATAATAGTATGGGAGCCCAAGGGGGGATTTCGGGAAATACTAAAGCGCGGCAGATTACCATACAGTGAGATACCTTGTGCCAAATAAAGTACCTCCACCAAATATGAGCCCCATATATATGGCCGCCTGTCAAGGATAAAGGATCAGATTAGTAAAAAAAATGAGCATCAGAATTTCTTCGCGTCAGATTAAAGCGCTACCTGGAATTTCAACGCGCACACTAGCGCCACTTTAGTAGAAAAATCATAACTCGTTAAATAAAAGACCAATCAAAAATCTGGTAGACTCGATTGTAGTATAGGTTGTATAGTTTATTTAGTACGTTTAAATTGTTTCTAAAGTAGTTTACTGTAGTTAGAGCTAGAAAAACTGCTAAATATGGCCACTTTTGGCAATTTTTCTAACTGTAACTGCAGGTAACTCTGTTTTAATGAAATTAAACATTGTGTCTAAACCACATAACCAGAGCTACAATCGCATCAATCAAATTTTCGATTGGTCTTTTATTTAACGAGTTATGAATTTTCTACTAAAGTGGCGCTAGTGTGGTGTTGAAAGTCCGGGTAGCCCCTTAAGGTAGGGTAAGTTAATTACATACAAAAAAGTGCATATTCCACAAATCTGACAATTTTTGAGTGACTTCGAGAAGTAGAAGGATTATAAGCAGCGAGATAAGTTTAAAGAATCAGTAAGACATCAGTAAAAGTTTTGATGAAGTTAAAGACAACTATTACAACGTAGTTACATATACCATTGAAAGTAAAAACTGTTCCGTCGAGAACGTGACCGCGACACTTAACGAAAGTGAAGATGAGCCACTTACCGCCAACTGCGCCGGATTCACTTTTAATTTCGTTTCGTGCCAATAAAATTACTTTAGAATTTTTGAGTGGCAATTCTTATTTCTTTTTTTTTTTGATATTTTTGATTTCATATTTAACTTTATCAAATTAGAGGTTTTGGATAAACGTAGAGTCATTCAAGTTCATAATTATACAGTTATCTGAACTATGTGATTTGCTATGTTTGGTGTTATATTCGGTGTCTTACCTATTTTTGGTTTGCGAACTTGGCTGACACACAACTAGGTGTGTTAATTTTAGAGTTTTACTCATGAAAGTCCTATTTATAAAGATCATTATCCATTAAACAAAATTGTAAACCAAAGGATGGCACACAGCTTCATTAAGCCATCAAAATAATTAGTTATTATACAGTCAGCAAATCTGGATACACGTTTTCATTGTAAAATAACCCTTATCACAATTGCATAAGGTATCGCAGTATATACCTAGCCTGTTGTTCGTACATTTCACTTTATTATCTTTTTTTATATATTTCATTCTATTTGTGTTATATACGGGTAGTAAAGCCATTACTTACGTGACGAAATTTATACTGAACTAGAGCAAAGCAGGAGAAATTTGCCAATGATACAACGAACACTGATGCACCGATTTAGAATATTAAGTCGAGTAATGTATGTTAATAGTGTCATTTGAATAGTAATATGTACAGTTTAATAGAAACACACCATTCTGTATTTATCATCATTTTCAGCCAAAGGACGTCCATTGCTGAACACAGACCTCCCCAACGATTTTTCACAGCGAACGATCACAAGCGGCCTGCATCCAGTTTGTTTCTGCGATCTTTACAAGGTCATCTGTCTATCTTGTCGATGGAAGTCCTACGCTGCGTCTTTGGTCAAAGGGTTTCCCTGCCCCAACGGCTATCAGTTCTTCGCGCTATGTGCCCTGTTCATTGCCTCTTGAGTTTACTGATTTTCAGGACTATGTCCGTTACCTTAGCTCTTCTACGTGTCTCCTCATTTCTGATACGATCTCATAGAGAAACACCGACCCTAGCTTTTTCCTTCGCTCGCTGTGTGATTTTGTTGACCATTTTGTATTAAGAGGCAAAATATTCAGGAAGCCATCAAAAATATGTTTCTTTGATAAGTCAAATCTCACTGATATCAGTGTTGTAATATGAATGGCTGTAATGGAATGCATCTAATCTCATAATAACGTAATATTTGATAGACATGATTTTAAAAAAATATTTAATAAATAATACTTCATACTTCAACTAATTAATTCTTTAACATGCCTTGTATGTTGCATGCAAACTATTCGTTCTTATAATTAATCATGGGAAAAAAAAAGGTTGTTTTAGCGGCTTTGAAACATCATCATATCAGAGTCGATTTAAATAAAACTCATTGGGCTAGAGAAACAACTAAAATATTACTGTCTTTAGCATATAAACAATGAAAGAAAATTTCAAAATCTCCACATTGTGTTGAGCACAATAGAGTTTGCTACAATAATTTGCTGCAAAACTATCACCACTAAACAGAAATAATATTTCATTAGATAGAAAATCATTAATATAAATCTAATCATTATTACAAAGGTCCTGTGTCAGTGACCTATGTTATTGAAGGTCGATTGGATTGTTATGAAACATGGTTTGAATGTTAGAAGGCTACCTACACATTGTACAATAGTTGGTAGAAACTGTATTTTTAACCGACTTCAAAAATGGAGCAGTTTATCAATTGGACTGTATGTTTTTATTTTGTATCTATGTTACCTC
Organism: Pyrausta purpuralis; assembly: GCA_963924145.1. Classification (NCBI taxonomy): domain Eukaryota; kingdom Metazoa; phylum Arthropoda; class Insecta; order Lepidoptera; family Crambidae; genus Pyrausta; species Pyrausta purpuralis. The sequence continues at coordinate 24,676,684 of OZ001655.1, forward strand.
ATATCTCAGTCATTTGTCGACCGTTTGAAAAGAAAAAATTCGCCACCTAGAAAGTATACCTTCTAGTTCGTCCCATTTTTGCCAATTCGGGATTTGATAATGGGATCTTGGTGTAATCGAGGGAAATCCTCAAATTTAAAAGTCACATATAGTGTTTTTTTTTACTAGAATCTTAATGTTGACGCGTTGTTACGTCTGATCAGTCAACATCTTGTGGAGCTGAGCTGATGATGGAACTCTTTAACGCTTTGGAGCTTAGTAATTATAATGACAGAACTTATGATGGGTAATTTATAACTTCTAAAAGAACAGAGTTGGAGTTGGAGTTTGGAGTCGGTGCCATCAACTATCAACATCAACTGGGCACCGACTCCAAAAATAAATTGTTTGCCTAAAATGGCTTCCTTTCCTTTCAAGGATCAAGAGTTTATTTAAGACTTTTTAATGAATTTTGGTGTTGAAGTCGGTTTATTGTAGATTATAATTATAAAAAAAGGAAATATTTGACTATGCCGCAATAGAGATCTTGTTATATCAAATTTCTTTGGTATTACAAAGTGGTTTCGATAATAGTTATAGCACAAAAAAACTAAAACGTTTCTGACGTAATAAGTGAATTCGTGTAAGTGAACAAACATAAATTTACTTACATATAAAAGAGTGGAAACATGCCTGATTTACCGTTGAAACCCTCTTTATTTATTATGATTAATTGCTTAAACGAAAAGATGATAAAAATTGGAATGGTCCTCAACATTTTAAAATTTCCCCTCTATTTTGTATCAATATTGTCGACCTCCGTAGTCTAGTGGCTAAGCACGCTGGGTTTCAGGCGTCGCCGCTTCGAGGTCCCGGATTCCCGGTGGGATCCATAATTATAGAAATCATAATTTTACATATTGTCTCGGGTCTTAAGTGTTGTGGTACCAACGTTGTGCTACTTAATTTGGGATGAGAGCAATGTATGTGATTGGTGTCCAATATTTAAAAAAAAAAACTTTTTTTAAAGATATATTAATTACGTAAGTTAAAAGGATATGGACGACCTCCGTAGTGTAGTGGTTAAGAACGCTGGTTAAAAGGGGTCACCGCTCCGAGGCCCCGGGTTCGATTCCCGGTCGGGTCAATATAGAAAACAATATTTTCAATATTGGTGGTACCACCGTTGTGTCTGATTTCCATAACACAAGTGCATTGATTAATTACTTTGGGATCAGAGCAATGTATGTGATTGGTGTCCAATATATATATTTGATGCATCAGGAAATCAAAATTGTCTGGGCAATGTTGTCGGCAACAGCATATGAAAATTAATTTATCATATATGCTGCACAGCACAGTCTGCGGCTGCCCTTATCTCCCCGTCCAGTCGCTCTAGTTAGCGTGTGGGAAAGGGATTGCTTGCATATTGTGATCGCTTGCATTCCCCACGGCGACCGACTTATGTACTAACATTGTTATGTCTGTCGTGCGCCATAACTCGAAGGTCTATGAGAAATCTTGATTCGGTACCCAGACATTTAGAGTGGGTTGCACCTATTTAGTTTGTCTAACTATAAACGTCACTCGAGTTAAAGTATGACTTTAACTTAACTAAACTTTGAAACTAAATTTAAGATTGAGTACCTTCGGTCTGATTTTTTCAATGCCAAATAAGGAATTTTCGTCGAATGTAATACAATATTCATTAAAATCTTTATAATATAAGATAAGTCTTATTTAAAGTTGGTCAAAACGACCCTAAATAAGTATTAATAGACCGATTTTAAAATGACATTAACATTAATGATTACTAACGATAGTTGACGTTTTTAAATTAGGCGAGTTGTATTTTATTAGACGAATATTCCTTATCTGTCGTTGGAATACACAGGCCTAAATCGCAATATAACATTAGCTCTACCTAACTTGTAGATAACGGCACTACGTTAAACTTAAAGATTCATTTATTATACCTTGTTACTAAACTTAAACTAAACTATAACTTAATTCATACTCCAGCGCGTGTGCAATGTACTCTTCTGTTTTATGTTACGCTTAACTTGGATGAGAAGATTTACATTTATTTGGTGATTTGATGTTTTAGTACACAAATTAATTATTTGTAAACACTGTCGTTAAGAAATGTCAATATAATTTAAGGCAAAGGAGATAGAGCAAGGCTTTATGTTAATAATATGTTTATGTTAATAAGTTCCAAAGATAATACAATAGCTGACTTTCAAGCTTGGTTGCTAAAAGTTATTTACTTTTATTATTTGAATAAAAGTCCAAACATATTTCAAATGTTGTTGAAAAATATGGTTACTCAGTTAAAATAAACTGGTAGAGCCCTATTTTATTGCGTTTAAGGTTACATCAGGTACATTTTTAGTGGTCTGTTTCACCATCGACAAGGAAGCTACTATCCAACGAATAATTTAACTGACTTAAAAAAAGCTTTAACGCATTCGTCGTCTATTTACGCTTATTGTTTGAAAATAAAAGAAAAATGCGTTATTTTAAGCTTTTGCTTTTTTGCTTTATGCATAATAAATGTCATTCATTCATTCATTCATTCATTCATTCTTTCATTCATTCTTTCATTCATTCATTCATTCAGTTTTTTGTAATCGGTTTATTTTTTTCATGATTTTCACCCATATCTCAACCGTACCGTATCGCTACTGTACCGTTTTCAGGAAACTTACATAGAAATTTAACAAAGTCAAATATTGTAAAATTCCAACGATATCACATACATGAAAATTTAATTAATAACCTCCTTTTTTGAAGTTAGTAATATCGAACATCGTAATCGTCATTACGAACGAAGAATTGGACAGAAAGCGGAAACTTATTCAGACATTGTAAAGCAGGTTTTAAATGTTGAATACAGTTAAAACGATGCATTTCTATATTTGACTAACATCATGTTGTATACTCGTACGTTTCATTTTGTTATAAATTAAATATGACTTGTTTAAGCCTCAAAAAAAGAGGATTATGGTGCTTTAAATAAAATAATGGTGTGTTTCGAGCTACTGTCAAAAATCAAGTCTTATTTCCTTGATGATGATGATGACGATTCGTCTTATGAACACTAGTCATCATCATATTCAGCTAAAGCACGTCAACGTAAGCCTCCCCGACACACAAGCGGTCTGCATTCAATGTGATCCTGCGATCTTTACAAAGTCGTCTGTCCATCTTGTCGGAGGACGTTCTACGCTGCGTCTTTAGTCAAAGAGTCTCCCCACTTTTTTGCCCCAAAGGCCATCATTTCTTCCCGCTACGTGCCCTTGAGCTTACTGACTCTCAGGAATAAGTCCGTTACCTTAGTTCTTCTACGTATCTCCTCATTTCTGATTCGATCTCGTAGAGCAAAACAAAGCATAGCCCTCAAACCCTCGACTACGAACACAAGTACAAACGACTTAATATTCAGTTTCGTGGGAGTTTTTGGAATACGCTCCTATATCTTTATATCTTATTAGTATTTGTTTACGTGTGAATTTGCAATGACCTTACCAGCTCAAGTCGTGATCAAATCTGACACTGAACGGTCAAGTTAATATTACACACGGTTCTTTCAAAATTTACAATGAACCATAATTCAGCTGGTATTTGAGATAGTAATGTAATGATCGGTCAGACGTATGCCGCTTACACAGCCATTATGTTTTTTTTTCACTAATGGTAAATGACAAGAAATTGTCTCATACACTTCATGAAAAATTATGTGTGTTTTTACTTGATGTGGGTTTTAACTTGAAATTTTATATTCATAAAGATGAAATAAGAAACCAAAAATTTTCGCACGGGCGGGACTTGAACCAGCAACCTTTTGGCCCGCCCGTGCGCAAATTTTTGGTTTCTTATTTCATCTTTATGAATATAAAATATGACACTGTAAGTGTTGAAAACATTCTCAAAGCACTTGAAATTTTGCTTAAATGCCGGTATTTTTAATTAAAAAATATTGTTCGATACAGCTTCTAAGCAGCACATACTTTAAAAAAAAGGTTCATACAGTCGACAGCATATCATGTTTTCACTATTGTTGCAAACAAGCCCTTATTACAACTTTGTTACCGCAGTGTTTACCTTAACATGTTGTTGTCCTTATATAAATACTTCTTTGTTTTAGTATGCGTTTAAACATTTCCCAAAAAACATTTCGTCTAACATATATGAATCTACAAGTTACAGAAGTAAAAAAGTAATAGCTGCCTTCGTGACGAATTAAGGTAAAATGTTTAGTACAAGCTTTGCATTAGGACATCGTTAAATTGTCTTAATGTTAAATTATTTCTTACAGTCCATAGGCATAAAAAGGGTATTTGAAATTAATGATTTAAAATGTCAACATATGATAAAAATGAAATACCATCAAGAATGTCAATTACAGTTAATGGAGAGTTGTATTAGCTGGTGTTAGTCAATTTTATAACATTCTCAAGTAATTTCATGTGGGCCTTGTGCTGTTTCTACAGGGTCGCTTATGGAGATAATAAGTTTTTCGTTGTTTCAACATAGGTTCAAAGTGACCATTTAGTGGACATCGTTTATTAACCGACTTAAAAAAAGGAGGAGGTTATCAATTCGACTGTATGTTTCCGATTCAAATTTTTTTTACTAGAATCTTAATGTTGAGGTGTTGTTACGTCTGACAGTCAACATCTTGTGGGGCTGAGCTGATGGTGGTACTCCTTAACGCTTAGGAGTTCCGTAATTATAATGACTGAATTTATGATAGGTAGTTTGTAGCTTCTTAAAGAACAGAGTCACAAGGTGCAACTACCCCCCCCCCCCCCCCTCTCCTGTCATCCCCAAAAATGAAGAAAACACTTTACCATTGAAAGGAAAGGAATCCATTTTATGCAAACAATTTCTTTTTGAAGATTGGCGGGCTTAATGCCTTTAGGTATTATCTACCAGTCTACAGTGCAGAAAGGACTAACTTTTAAGAAACATTTATGTTTTTAGTAAATATTCAACTGCAGTAAGTAAATAAGCCAAATAATTGCTCATGTTAGTAATTGTGAGTTCGTAATACAATTAGAGCTATTTTTCGTTAAAATCGTATGAATTTGAACCAATTTTATAATCGTTCACGGCACGTTAAAATGCAGTATTTCTACCGGTTACTTTTTATTTCCGAATTCTGCTTGGAATGCCTTTAACGCACGAGTGAATTCTAGTTTTTGTTGGCAAAATAAGCGTTTATCTTCAAAAAAGTACTATTTTATGTGTAAGGCGAGAAGGTAAATATACTCGAATGATCAGGAGAGGAGAATAATTGTGCTGGGAGGCTAGATGTGACGTGATGTCGATTAAGATTAAAACGAGAAGAAAAAATTAAAAAAAGAAAGACCTCGATCATCGAATCAAACATATATTTTTTTAAGGAAATATGGTTGACAGGAAGAGAATGTTTCGAAGCATTAAGTCTACCATATGAATTATTTTTTTTGTGCAATAAAGAATTTATAAATAAAATATTTACAGTATATGTCAAAGATATAATGATTGACATGATCAAAATAAGGTAACAACTCTATAAAGTTTATTCTTAGCGCTTGTTTAATCATCTTTCGCTTTACATGAACAATGAATTATATGATTTAGCACCAAATCGTAATTATTTTATTCTAAAGATTTACTCTTTATTCTAAGGGTCGGTTTCACCATCGACAAATAAGTGCTAACCAACGAATAATTCAAATATGGAGCTAATTTCGTATCATGTAGGTAATATACAAATAGTTGTTACCAGAACCATAACAGCAATACGCACTAATAGGTTTCGATCTTCATTTCTCATGCGCACGGCTGGGGAGTGGGATTCGCTTCCGGCAAAAGTGTTTCTTAACCATTATAATTTGACAGAATGCAGGAAGAGACTACAAAAGGCTGTTACTAGTCAGACATGATCCATCCTAGGCCACATCATCACTTACCATTAGGTGAGATTGTGACCAAATACTTACCATCGATCTTACACTTAAGTGAGAATCTGCCTATATGTTAAAAAAAACTTATTAAAAACATTGCGAAGGAGGCTGTTAATCGAATAAATCATTTGAAAAACCCACTTTAACGGCTGTCATAACGATTACAATTGCCAACGCCAGTCTTGATGCCTAGGCAGACTTTTTTGTCTTTCGAAACCATAGTCGTTGAGATGCTGAGTATTATTTATGTTAATAAGATGCCATTTCGTTTTACACTAAATCAACGCAATAAAGCAATGATGAAATGCTGACTTGCAATTTGTACCAAATTGAGTAAAGTAATAAATATGAACAATTACTTACTTATCACCTCACGTCATACAAACGAAACCCTTTATTGTGTCTGTCTTACTCAAAACTACGGCACATATTTACATGCGTACTTAGACTACCGATATAATACGAGAGAGGTTTTGCAAGGAAATTCTAAAAAAGGTCTCTAGTTTTAACTAAGCACTAGCGTTCCCCCGCGGCATCACCCGCGTCAATTTAAGATTTCCCGTTACATATTTCAATCTAAATCACATATTATAGAAATATATTCACAGAAACTATAGCGATTAGCGCAAGCGCGCGTTGTACTTAAAAGGTGCAAGGTCATTTCGTGTGGAGTTATTTTAAAACTGTGACAACTTCAAAGATACTTATCGAAATCATGTGATATAAAAAGCATCTTCGTTCAAAATTAAATGATCGTGATCATGAATGCGTTCATTTTTATAAGAATAAATGGCCGTGTTCATCAAAACACTTTTCAAAATAGAACATGGTTTTTTATCAAATTTATGAACATACAACAGTTTGTAGTGAAGCCATACCATATAAAATAAATTTGTCTACATATGCTTTCACGGAATTTATTGTTGATAGTACGTTAACAAATCGCTTTCCAATTATTATAACGTCATTTTATGGTTTTGAACCAATGAATTTTTACCATGTAGCATTATCCGTTGGAATTGCCCACACATAATAACTTAATTATAAACCCTCAAAGTAATAAAACAAAGGAAGCTTAATTTCATAATACATCCGTTGCCTGTTTCCAATCAGAATATTGTGAAATCCTCATACCTTTAAAAGTACGCAATTGTTTTTGTATACAAGCCTTGAAAAGATGCCAGATTTTGACATAGCCTTTCGCTGTGCAGCTAACTAATACAGCGTCTTTATTAGACAATTAGTATCAAACATATCATTTTAAACGAGTATTACTATATAGTACAACTGTTTGACAAAGCTTTTATGACGCACTTTTTATATTTCGCTTTCCATTATAAAGCTAAGACAACAATGAATAATTTGGCATTAAATCCACGCTTGTTAAATGTTGATGTAGCCACAAGATAAGGCGTGGAAAGCCCTTCATACGTAATTCGGCTGACCTCTCGTCAGAACTAAGCCATCATGGTTCTTTATTATGATAATCAGAATCTATGTAATCCACATGTGCTACATTATGGTTGTGTATTGTAATACTTAGCACGTCTTGAACCTATTCAAAAAGAGATGACTAAACTGTATGGTGTCAAATGAATTTATTATAAATCCAGCATATAAGTTTACGCATACTTTTTTCGGGTCTAGTCAAATCGCAGGTGGTTTTCTAGATTTTCATATATGCATTTCAAAATTAGCGACATATTGCTATGTTTTTAATTTGCTCGATATCTTTAATTTATGCGCTTTACTAAAAATCTATGAGCATGGTGACACGGTAATTTAAATTTATTCTTTTTTCATCGGTGGAGTGATCGCCATCCTTTTCTCCTGACTGCTTTCGTCTCTACGTCCTGATATGACATTAAATTTCTCAACTGACCGAATTTGAGACCAACCCCATTGCTGCTAGAGCATTTTGCAAGAATACTTTTAAGGATCCACTTCACAATATAACGAGATTTAAAGTATGGGCATGACTTTACTATAATAGTCATGTTATAACACATATTAAAATAAGTAATCATTACTCCTCGGTGGCAAGTATTTTCCTGTAGCTGATATTTCTTAAGCAAATAAATAACGGTCTTGATGTATATTTTTCAATATTGGAAACATTGGAACAAGTAGAATTGATTGTAACGGGATTGCTACCATGTACCTTATTATTTTTGAGTTTCCGATATTTCGGCACTGTTGCAAGTGCCATGGTCACGGCGTAACATGGTTAATGACCATGTAAGTTTAAATCAATATATTGGAACAAGTGTTCGTTATTTGTATAGTGTACCTACCATGAAATGGGTCCTAAATTAACTTGCAAAATGTTTACAAATCGCTCGCTCTATCGCTCATATTAATCAGCGTCAAACATGTGCTCACTAAATCATTACCTACCATTACTTTGCGGCGGCCAACTAGAACAAAAGTTATGTAAAATGCCGCATCAGGAATGTGAAAGATATCCGAACAATTATACGAAATAAAAATCTGTTGGTTGTCTAAGAATAAATATTTAAATTACAAAACATGCTCTATATGTATGCAATTGTTTGAGTTGCGCTTAATTGATAATGTTTTTTGTCAAGAATGCACCCGTAAACTTGGTAGAAGTTAGACCATTGAAGAAATACATACTGGTATTCTTTACTCTCCAATTTGTCCAACAAAATTTTACATGCTAGTCGTATGATAGACTCGTACAATTTTTATCCATTTCAAGTATTTATTCAATTGCAGTGCCGTGATTTCAATTTGGCAACCATCAAATGATTTTTTTTATTTATCCTTTATTTCTAAAGTGTAGAGTAAGGTGGTGTGTTGATATTTCGGATATACACATGTCATATCCGAAATTGCTCACAAGCAGCCTTAAGTATTTTCGCAACGACCAAGGAACCATGGGTACCTCCCCGTCCTGTCGCAAACTCTGTCCGCCAAATTGCCGCCTCTAATAAACGGCTTTGCAACATGTCGCAAAACTACTACTACTGATGGATCATTACACTGCCAATAAACTTGATGCTCGCAATAATAGGCACTTCACTAGTATCATTCTCTTATTAGTCTTAAAGCTTTGCAAATTCAATTTGATACGATTTAGTCGACACAGGACAAATATAGGACAGCCGCAGCTTTCTAAGCCGCGTTTCGCAACCTATTGGCTTAGCTCGAAAATTGTACCGTAATGTGTATAATCGATGCAAACCAGTGAGATAATGTCGTCCATGCGGCCATAACAATTTAAACATGACCATATTACGAAAGGGAGATCGTTTACAACGTGTTGATTGTCAAGAAAACATACTACTGCACGTTGCGTCACTATAAGTACGACGGTATGTAGATCTAGGTCGGTATATTTACACATTTCGCAAATACGGCCCACCGTCCGTATAATAACATAAAACAATGGAGAAAAACACTTGTTATCATTAATTTTTGGCATAGCCAAATTTTATTTTACATCATCATTTCGTAAAAAATCAGAGAGAAACAAAATTTCAAATGTAACTTAAAGTAACAGGTACATAAACTCAAACGTAACAGTCAGAAGCTTAAGGATCACAACAAAAAAATAGAGACTATTTATAAGGAGTATTTTTATCAGTGCGTTTGCGTGAGGTAAGAGGTACAGCACCCAGTGGTCTAGTTAGTTGTAACCACTACCTTCTTTGGTGTGTGCCTCTTAACTCACGTTCGTATTAGTGCTAAGCTTATATTACATATCACATTCAGATTACTGCTTCCTGCAGCCTCTAGTAGCTACCATGATGACCATACTCGTGTCCGTGTTCATGACCGACGATGACAGGGACGGGGACCTTGACGGGGTAGGGGACGTGCTTCTCGACGGGGTACGGGACGTGTTTCTCAATGTGCACGGGGTAGGGCCTGTCGACGGGCACCTTCACTGGGTAAGGCACGTGCTTCTCAACCGGGTAAGGGATGTGCTTCTCAACGGGGTAGGGAGCTGGCACTGGCACCTTCACGGGGTAGGGGACGGGCTTCTCGACATGCACGGGGTAGGGACGGTCGACTGGTACCTTGACGGGGTAAGGCACGGGCTTCTCGACGGGATAAGGCACAGGCTTCTCAACTGGGTAAGGCACGGGCTTGGGTACGTGGACGGGGTACGGCCTGTCGACGGGGACCTTGACGGGGTAAGGCACCTCTTTGATGACTGGGTAAGGAGCGGGTACATGGACGGGCACCTTGACGGGATAGGGCACCTTCTTCTCTACTGGGTAGGGTGCGGGCACCGGGACCTTGACGGGCACTGGAACGTGTTTCTCAACTGGGTAGGGTTGGGGCACGTATACCTTGACGGGGACGGGCCTGTCGACATGCACATGGACGGGGTAGGGGACTTTCTTCTCGACGGGGTAGGGTTGGGGTACGTGGACGGGTACTTTCACGATCTCCTTGACTGGGTAAGGCACGTGCTTGACGACGGGGTAAGGCTGGGGTACGTGCACTTTGACGGGCACTGGAACCTTCTTCTCTACGGGGTAGGGGATGTGTTTCTCCACTGGATAGGGGACAGGCACGTTCTTAACAACCGTGATGGTCTTGTGGCTGTGGTGCTCATCGTGTCCTCCGAAGCCACCCCCGTAGCCACCCCCGTAGCCACCTCCGTAGCCGCCGAAGCCTCCCTCAAATCCTCCATGTCCGTAGCCTAATCCGATGTCGAAAAGCCCTCTCTTCTCATGTTTCTTGTCATCGGTCGCCGCCTCTTTGTTGTCGGTCACTGCCACTTCTTTTTCTGCTTTCTTGGCTTCCTCAGCTTGAGCGAAGGCCAGAAGAGCCACCAGACTGGCGGCCACGAGCTGTGAACAAAAACATTTGATTAATTCCTTCGCCGTGATAAACGCTGTTCGAATTCCATTGCGGTAATTGGTGTTGGAAATTAATATCAGTTCTGCGATTAACTACGAAAAGGCCTGTTTTAATGATCGGTCGAGTAAGCGACGCAAAGATAACGCAATTTCCTTTTTGCACAATTTTAACTGGGGTAAGGGGATTTTAAGTCCTGGATTTTTGAATTAGCACTGTCCATGTCACTTCACTTGCACTTAATAGGTAAATGAACGCACCATAGGCTTCATGATGCAACACTTGTTGGGTGCACTGAAGTCAGCGAACTCCTGAATGCGAATGATGCGTGTTGGTTGGGCCTTCGCTATATATATGCCGTAAGAGCGGCCGAGCGCAAAAAAAATGGCGACGCTCAGTAGGACCATGTTACACTTTCGCTTTAGAGGGGTTTGCATCGAGGCAGCTCCTTATCCGAGAATTTTGAGATTCGACCAGTCCATTATTCGTTTAGACCGTAGTTAGATCACATCTCGAGAACTAGGATTCCGACCAATTACTGGCTGGGACTTTGCATTGTTAGCAAAACAATCAAAGGGAATTGTGCTTTGATATTCAATTCAGTGAATCTATTAGGTTTTGTGTTCAACCGTGTGAATTTACGTTCCAAACTTTTGTTTTGTATGATAACTAAAGTTAGATTGTTTGGTCCAAAACTATATTTTATCAAAATTGCTATTACATGTTTAATCTAAATATGTATGAATGTGACATTCATGTGGTGTAGAGCCTAAATTAAGAAACCAGCGATTGCGGTATCGAATCCCGCATGTGTAATTTTTTGTTTGATGACCTTAAATATGACGATATCTGAGATGATGATGCCAAAAATGTGCTTCATAACCGCTTTAAGTGACCAAGCTGTAAAGCTTAAAGAGTACCTACTTAGCATCATTAACTTTTTCCAAAAGGAAATAGATACTAAATGTCATTATTTTTCTTCCTATTCCTTCCAAAAAATTTTTACAGTATGGCTGATCAATTTAGAGCCGATTTAACTAACGTCAAATAAGACTTATCGGACTGATTAGGTATAGACGAATGATTTTAAAATGACATTTACATTTATGATTGCTGAAAAATAGGTGTCATTATTAGATTAGGCGTATTGTAATTTATTCGAATATTCCTTATCAGACGTTGGGAAAATCAAGTCTAAGTGCCTTAATTTTTGAGAAATGTTTAAAGGGTCTCAAATAAATATATGTATGATTGATAAGAGTATTAATTGAACTCTTAAGCAATTTAGAAAAATGCAATGTAATAAAAGGTGTTCCTAAAGTGGTTCAAAAGTGTATCATATGTTCAGTAAAGTCATTCGATCAATCAAATTGCAATAAAGTATTGCATAAATAATGCCACTACCTATTTGATACTGAGATTTTAAGATAGTGTATTGAGTTAGGCTGTAATTAAAATCGTATTTGAAAGTAGTAACTTGAAGCCGGATCGGAAGCAGAGACTGATTGAACTAGAACTTATTACTATCACTTTAGAAAATACCTATATATCTGGTATAGTACCTACTCACACTTTTCAGATTGTATTTGCTTCACAACTATTACTTTCAGCACGATAAAGGCGGCCCTTGGACTAATAAATCGAAAATAAAATTATGTGGTTTTAACTACGATGAAATGCATATTTTTCCTGTCAATATATTTTACCATTAACTTAAGTCCTTGCTTGATGAAAATCCATATATTTGAAATCAAAGAGACCGTAGACGGCGTAGACTGAAGCAATTTTTTGACATTTCGCGTAGGCAATGCTAAGCCAAAATTGGTGTTGTCGTTTATTTATTGATTAAGAAGAATTTTCGAATGAAACTTAAATAATACATTTTTATTTATTTATCAAAGATATAGCTGCGCAAGTTTAAAGATAATTGTATTGAGGAAAAAATCAGAAAATTGAGAATTGTCTACGCTAAATGTAAAAAAATTTGCTTACTTCGCCTGCTGCAGAGACTAATTAATAACAGTTCTTGTAAACATCAGTGACTAGAAAAACCGTTTCATTTACAATTCTCCTAAGTTATGTTACTAAAAAAAACTATAAGCCCCTCTTGAAAAACAACGAATAGTAGCCAGGACAATAGAAGTCATAATTGTGATATTTGAAGGTCATTCTCATAATTTACAGAAAAATCTTTATAATGCGCCTCACTTAAATACTTTAATTGTACATGAAGCTAATATACTTTTAAAGCAATTCTATAGAATCCTGAATAGGTCCTGCAAAATGACGTTACAATAGTAAATATTTTTTTTTTGGTGTAAATGCTTTCCAAAGTATAAATAGATACCTTCTGCTTATATCACACTAGCGGTCCCCCGCGACTTCGTCCGCGCGTTTTGAGTTTTCTCCCTCCCCTCCCGTCGCAGCGTGATGTTTTATATCCTAAAGCCTTTCTCAATAAACAAGCTATCTAACACAGAAATATTTTTCAAATCGGTTCAGCAGTTCCTGAGATAAGCGCGTTCAAACCAACAAACTCTTCAGCTTTATAATATAATTAGCGCAAGCGCACGTTGTACTTAAGCTGCGAACATTATTTTGGTGCGGAGTTATGTTAAAACTGTGATAGTTCCTAAGATATTTATTGGAATCAAATGATATAAAGGGCAACTTTGTTCTAAATGAAATGCTCGTGATGATGAATGTATTTATTTTGATAAGAATAAATACCTGTGTGTATAATACACCTCTAAAAATGATGCATTATTTTTTTACAAATTTATTAACATAAAAAAGGTTGTATAAGTCAACCATAAAAGATAGACTTATGCTGTCCCAGACTTTATTATAGAACTCTTAATGCTGAACAATCCTGTCATACATGATTTTTGTGTAATTTTAGCGGTTTCCGCAGCGTACGCAGCGGAAGCTCTCAAAAGGAATATCTTTCTCCCGTTTTCGCAACATTTTTCATTGCTGCTGTGGTCTTGTGAGTCGTATCTTTATGTCATATAGCTTAAACCCTTCCTCGATAAATGGACTATCCAACATAAAAATAATTTTTCAAATCGGGCCAGTAGTTTCTGAGATTAGCGCGTTCAAACAAACAAACAAACAAACAAACAAACAAACAAACAAACAAACAAACTCTTCAGCTTTATAATATTAGTATAGATTTTAAAATAAAATAAAGCAGTCACGCTTTCTTAATAAGAATTAAGTCGTGTTCTTTTAATTTGTTATAAGCTTAATGTTTATCTTATGATAAAATATATCATTAAATCATTACCAATTGTTTACACACTAACGATGTTTTCAATAAATTGAAGATTGTGCAATTGCAATTGATGATTTTGATTGTTAACCTTAACATACATATTAGTTCACGTTTTGAGCTTGCTGTCTGTCAGCATGCCACGGAGCGTTTTAAGCTCCTGCAATGAGCAGCTTTGAAATAATAAGAAATCATATGACAGCTTTCCACGTTTCGAGTATGAAGTATGCGTATCAAATTTAAAAATAAATAAATATCCTTTGCACATTCCCACACATCGCCATCGAGTCCCAAAGTAAGCTACTCAAAATTTGTGGGAAGAAATTGTGTTTAAGCACTAATAAAGACCATTACTGGATATTGGAAGCAATAAACATACAATTATAATTGACTGTAAAAGTTTTTTAAGTTACTACACAGACACGTGAAAGTTCATCGGCAGTTAGCGGTTAGTAGTTTATTAATTTAAATCTTTATTCGCAATGTACATAAAGCGCTACTTTTATTATAAATAAAAAAAAATAAAAAATAAAATAAACAAAAGGTATTTATGGTAACAAAAAAGGATTTGTCTGAACTAGGTTGGACCTGTGTTTCAGACTATAAAAGAAGTATGTTAGTAAACAAATTACAATAAACTCTCTAAGATGACACAAATAAACCTATTAATTAATTATAAATATATCCTTCCACCTACTGGATAATGACAAACAGGTCTTCAGTCTCATCATATGTCAGTTTCTTAAGATACAGATCTAATTTTAACTTATAGTTATGGTAATTAAGTTCGTATAAGTTTAGTAAACCGTTAAATCTATTATACAATAATTGTGCAATAAAACTAAAGAACCTATTAGTAAAAGTAAATTTCAAAGTCCATTGTGGATTGAAGACTTTATCCATCCTTCTTTGGTTAGTTACGTCGGCATTGTAAGGGAGCAGTAAGTGTTGTTTTAATATGGTGTGCCGGATGAAAAGCTGGCGCACAGTAAGCACTTTGCAGAAATTGTAAAGCAATTCTGTTCGATATAAAAAAGGTAAAGAATTGGCGACTTTTAAAATAGCTCTTTGGGCACGCTCCAGAGGCATCAAAACAGTTTTGAGGTGTTAGCAAAAATATAGGTTGAACTAGCTTACGCAGAAAAAGCCTAGTCAATTTACTTTGTCATAATTCATCGTCTAAAAAATTTGGGATAGGCACAAATAACATTATCTATTCTGCAGGCATCACAAAATATTGAAGAGCTTAACACGACAGCATCTTGGTTAGTTGTTATAAGGTCGATTTTGCCACAAAAGTGTATAGTCATATGTGTTCAAAGTTGACATAGTGAATTAAATAATGCATGTCTGGCACGCATGCGACCGGTTCTTGTCTCGCGTTCATTCATTGTTTTATGTGCGCGGGAGCACGCTATGACGTTTGTTTTGTAAGATCTCGTGTTTGTAGAGTACGCCAAAGTGACACAATTTCAGAAGTTTGGAATATAGGGTTATGGATGGAATGTTTTGGGAAATATTAATAGCGCTTCACTGTACAGTATACAGATATTTATTCAGATAATCTTTACCCGGATTTCGACAATACCTTTTAGACAACTCTTGGATTATCTTATAATTTTATTCAAAGTTATATTAATAGATTGATAGTGTATTTTTTTAGCCGATTTTAGATACATGTTGGTGCCATCTCTGTCGGTACTATCCTATGTATTTTGTTCGACGAATATTTCTTATCTGACTATTGAAAAATCAGCCCATATTAAATTAAACTTGCTCCTTTAACAAAAAAATGAATTAATAAAATGTTAAATGTAATACAAATTATACACTGCTGTAATTTAGTTACCAGCATAGTCAATAATTCTCAGTCATTACAACAATAATAGTACTTTAACAATGTTTCTGGTCTATCTTTAATAAATAATAAATATCCTTTGGACATTCCCACACATCGCCATCTAGCCCCAAAGTAAGCTACTCAAAGCTTGTGTTATGGGTGCCAGACAACGGATATAATACTTAAATACCTTTTTTTTTTGTAAATACATACATGATATACATAGAAAACACCCAGACCAATACAAACAGACATATTCATGCACACAAATGTTTGTATTGTGCGGGGATCGAACCCGCACCCGCTGCGTAGTAAGCGATTTCTCGACCACTACACCAGACGGGTCGTCAAAGTATTTTCTTTGGAAGTATTCTTCATCAATTTCATGTTTCAGTTCAATCTTGACCCCTTACACACTGCGACTTTTAACATCGATGCAGTCGCGCGCGATACTGTCGATGCTAAAAGTACCTAGCGCAAGTGTGTAATATTTGACATTTTGCTGACTGCATTGATCTGCATTACGACTACATTGCTGCGAAAATCCCAATGAGCAAAGAGGCTACACAGATGTTTTTTTAAACCAATATCACCTAGACTAGCAGGCTGTATTGCGATCTTGCTTGATCCGGTCAAGTTCCAGGCAGTTCAATTCCCACTCATTGTAAACGAATATTATACGATACGCACCCAGGACTAATGAATATTAAAATGAATAAAAGAGTTAATCAATATCTTATCTCAAACCAATTGTATTACACATAATTACAATTTCTGTTACAAAGGTGTTAAATGAACAAAAACACACACAAAAAAGTTATTAAAAGCTTTTCTTCAGTTTTGCGATTCTCATTTTTTCTTATTACAATGCTTTAAGGTTTTGATTTGAATGCATTAAATGTATTTAATAGTGCCGTGATCATTGTGTATGCAAGTAGATCATTTCTGTCGATATACTGACGATAGTTTTCGTAATGCAAAATAGAGGCGTACACTGATAGAAATAAACTCTACTACTCTGTAAATAGTTCATTGTAAATATTGTTTGTGTGGCACATAGCGCGAAGAACTGATGGCCGTTAGGGCAGAAAAGTTCTAGATTTGAGACTCTTAGACCAACAGCGCACCGTGGGACGTCCACCGACAAAATAGACAGACGACCTAGTAAAGATCGTAGAATCACACTGGATGCAGAACGCTTAAAACCGGCCGCCATGGAAAGTCGTGGGGGAGCCCTATCATAGGACAGCCAAAAGAAGTCCACTGCTGAATATAATGTTTGGTTGATAATGATGATGATGATGACTGTACCATTTGTAGATCAATATAAAAGCTCCATATATTATTTTTTAAATACTTCAAAAAAGTAAGTATTCAATTCGACATGTATGTTCACATACATACATCGTCAGAATTTAGTATGCTGATCTGTTAAAGTTTCCTAACACGTGTGCAAAAATATACGTTTGTATGTTTGTCACAGGACTCCTCAAAAACGAGAAGTCATAGCGAGACGATTCTTTTTTACTTCCATCAGGTGTAGATCAACTAAGGCCCTTTACACACTGCGACTTTTAGCAGCGATGCTACCCCGCGTTAGTATCGATGCAGTCGCAAAATGTCAACCTTTACACACTATGCTACTTTTCGCATCGATACATTCGCGATGTTAACGCGCGTTAGCATCGATACAGTCGCGATGCAGAAGCTGGAAATTGACAAATTATGTACTGAATTTTGGGGACTGCATCGGTACTAACGCGCGACTGCATCGATGCTAAATTAAACCTGTTTATTGCGTGAGTCGATGCTAATAGTCGTATTGTTAAGGGGTCTTAGGATACAGTAGAAGTTTCATTAGATAGGTCCAATAGTTTTTGAGATGTTAGTTACAACTAAAAAACATGAAAAAAATTAAACCGCCTTAAAAAATTGAATCTTGTTAGCCAGTTTTTCGAAGGCTGTTAAATGACGAAAATCTCAATCCTACTTAAATAAAATGTTGTAAAATTGTATATTTTTGGAAATCGTGAGTTTCATACGCGTTTACATGCGTTTTTCAATCCCAATGTTCACCGAGTTATTTAGGTACCACAGATACACCGCGCTTAGTAGTAATTTCGCAAACCCTCGTTCACATTGCGAGCGTTTTTGTGCGACTGTCATACCGAACCAAGGTTGTTTTTGTTCTTAACGGGGAATGTTAGTTTTTTGATATGGTGCACTAGGGTATAGTAGGCTCTGGTATTTAAAAAAAAAAACAAATCTTCTAAATAAACAGTGAATAAACTAACCTGATACGTTAGTGCCTCATCATTAATTCTTTACTAGATGATTTTGTGTATTATATATCACTATCTAATTTTTATCCATGAATGAAAATAAACCCTCATTCACATATTTTATATTCATAAAGATGAAATAAGAAACCAAAAATTAATAAACAACAAAACAGTTATAAATAAATGTCCCGCGTAATGACGTATCCATAAGAAAACACAAATTTCGCAAGGACGTACCGACAGCACAGTAGCTCAATTGGTGGAGCGTTTGGCATTCATAAAGATAAAATAAGAAACCAAAAACTTGCGCACGGGCGGGACTTGAACCAGCAACCTTTTGGCTGACCGGTTTTTATGAATATAATATATGACACCGTGAATGTTAAAACATTCTAAAGCATTCTTATTTCATCTTTATGAAAATAAAATATGACACTGTGAGTGCTAAAAACATTCATAAGTGTCATTCATATAGTTTTTACACAAAAACAGACTTTTATTACGCGATTTATTCAAATGTCTACCTGAACCTGACGTTAAGATTTTTTTTCTAGCTTTACGTGATCCCAGGTAAATTTCATTAAAAAACTTCGTTACTTATGGAACCAGACTACTGCTATCTTCTCCAGCTGTGATTTTGGCCAGAGCTTTTTGTTTGATAGACAAAGATATGCTACTGATTAAACTATTCGGTTTGATTCATGATTGCATTTGATTTGACTCGGGTGCTTATTTTGTAACGGAACTTGATTTAGTGATTTGATCGTACTTAAAACTATTTATATCTGAGGTATTTTTACGTGTTTTAGTGTCATAAGTACGGCATTTCTGTCTTAAAAAAACGTAATCTGTACAAATTTGAAGGAAGGATGTTGTTAGTAATAATGATAGTTTGTATACCCCAAACTCTGCACCGTGAAACCGGGCAACTTTGCCCAAACACGAAATCTAACTAAAACCTGCTTATAGACATATTATTATAGCAAATGCAAACTTTTTGGGGTGTGTAGCAAAAACTAGAACATCTGTATAGCAAGACTGACTACTGACTGACTGACCAAGACTGATCTTCTTTCGGGTATGTGTCAGCTACCGTCATAGTGGCTTCGTCAAATGTGGGCAAAAAATGTTATTTCAGTTTTGCAGCCCGCATTTCTTGCAAATGCTGGGCGCACAGGATACATTTTATTGAGTGTAGGGCATTAATTGCTGCTGCTTTTAATCATGGTTTGCTTCAAATGTTCGCCTTAAATAACGAGAAAATTCTGTAAGCAATGTTACCAACATTTTTTTAGACAGAGGTTGCCCAGCTTTAAAATGTTACTAAGTTTTATACTATTGAAAAAATTAAGAAAATACCTAAAAACAATTATCAACTGAAGCATTCTACGTTGATGTATTTTACTCAATAATACTAATATTACAAAGTTGAAAAGAGTTTTCTGTTTGTTTGGCTATAAAAATACTCAGTGGCTTAGCGCAAAATTCCCTTAGTATGAAAATTCGACTAAATGTGAGAACAAATGTATAAACGTTAAATAGCCTTCTATTTATTTAAATCAGTGATAGAATACAATGTTTCGCATTTCCTAACAATATATCTTAAAATTAAGCCTTAGAGCATATAGTTTATACTGAGATATAAGGGTAGGCAAAGATGTTAGGTTTGGGAGATAACTTTGCCCGAGTTATACCACCTTGTTTTTACAGTTTGTTTGTGACTATAAGTATGAACTAAAGGTGTAGGAAAATCTAATAAAGGTTGGATATTGTTTTGAATAAAGTCCAACAAAAAAACAGAAAGAATCAGGCAAAGGTGCCCGGTTTCACGGTAGTCATTATGGACCTTGTGATTTTTCACCAAGCAAGGCTTTAAGAGAATGGGAGTGCATCTGAATATGTAAGAGCACTACGAATTTGTCTTCGTATTACTTTCCGTAGCGAAAATAAAATGAGAAAAAGCTCATTTTTCAAATAAACGACCAGAATTGGACGTATGGCAAATACAGCAGCAGACGAGTTTTTTTTTCAATGTGAATCAAAATAAGGAATCATCTCATATCGGCAGGATATTTTTGAGTGGCTACCATAAGTAGTTCTATATCATTAACCTTAGACTTTTGCAACATACATGGTTCCTATCTCCTGCTGACCTTTAAGCTTTGCAAAAACTTCGTGTTGTAATGCACAGGATATTAAATTCTTAACCTATGTGTCTACATAAATTATAAGAAGCCAAAACTTACTCAATATTTTTTAATACTGCATTTATAGACAAGTATAGCTGTATAAGGTATGTTCCTGCAAATAAAGGAATAATCATCAATCTATGTCAAATTTCAGTATTCTTTGCCATACATTAATCTTCATAACTACATGATTTATAATGCATTATAGGTATTAATTTTCGCACTGAATAAATTAGAAACTGCAAATAACAAGTGAATATAACCTTGCATGTAATATCAGTGAATAAAATAATTGTATGTACTGTTTCATTATATTTTCGTAAGAAAAGCGTTAGCTCATACGACGATTGGATTTAAGGGAAGGTTTCAATGTATGCGGCGAATTACGATGAAACAAGTTGGCAGCAATTTCGTTTCGTTTTGAATTCATGTGTTGAATAATCCGTGCGGAACATTATACTGCTTAACATGTCACTCGAGAGTGTCGATTGAAGATGCCACAAAGACTTTTTGACGGGACTAATCAGCGAACTCTAAACACAAAAGCTGTCACTAGAGATTAAACCTGCCTTAGATGCGCGCCTATTCATCATTTATTGCAGCATTCGATAAATTTCAATCGTCATTTTAATCATATTTAAAAAGGTTTTTACAAACTTAAATGTAATAATTTGTTTTAAAAACGTGTTTAGGAATTATAAGTATTTTATCGACGCGATAAACAGTATCGAGGCGTCAATGTTAGGCCTTCTGGTCGAGCTGGCGACGATAAGGCCCAAGAACAAATAAAAATAATGAAAAAACGTTTTCAGCTGGTCTTGAATTCAGACACTGCAAAATTTTAAGAGAGCTTAAATACGAGTACATGTATATACATTAATTCCGACTTCTTCAATAATCGCTGTTGTCGGGCGCAAGAAGCTCAGCTTGGAACCGTACCTTAAGCTTGAATTTTGCAATGTCCCCGGAGACGTCCATGCGGTGCGTATGTGGAGCAAAACGGACCACCGACGTGGGTACTTGTGCGATTGGTCCAAGTTACAAGCTGAGGCTTTCAGCCCCTTTTTTAGCCACTGTTGCATAAACAGACGGGTAGATGACGCTAAACGTCACGCGTAATGACGTATCCATAACAAACCACAAATTTTGCAAGGTTGGACCGATAGCACGGTACCTCAATTGTAAGAGCGTTTGGCCCGGTTAGCCAGAAATTTGCTGGTTCGAGTCCCGCCCGTGCATAAATTTTTGGTTTCTTATTTCATCTTTATGAATATAAAATATGACACTGTGAGTGTTAAAAACATTCTAAACCACTTTCTAATGACCTTTTTTTATGATAGTTGCCATTTTTTTTGATAAATAGGCTAGTCGATTATTGAGTTTTTAGTCTATTTGAATCCAATCCCTTTCCATTGTTTGGGTTATGTTGTCAAAGATGTATGTATTGTTTATGTTTAGGCGTTCTACATTTTATAATTGAAGGATGCTTCATTCAAACCATTGATAATTTGATAAGAAAGACCATTTATTACGTAGGTATCAGCTTCTTTTGTGCTTTCCTTTTAGACGTACACGTACTTAGACAACTTGAGTATAATAATCTTATCCTTTTTGAGTACGTATCCCTACGTCAAGCATATGCTTATAACTTAATCCACAATGATTAGCAAACTCAACTTGAGATAATTTGAGACGGAATGATTATGAATTATGAAACTATTTTCATTGCTGAGCGCTGACTATCGATTGTTACGGATTAAATATTTGACAATTTGCAATTCGTTATACAATGTTCATTTATACGAAAAATGTTTGACCACCTACGCGTGAATGTCAGTGGAAAAAGATTTTTAATAATGATTTTGATATTCAGTTTACTGTATGGTAAACTGACGACCTCCATGGTGCAGTCTTGAAACCTATCGTGCTCAGCCAGAGCACGATAGGTTTCAAGACTTCGCCGCTCCGCCGGTCGGGTTAATGTAGAATCATATTTTTCTATATTGTCTCGGGTCTGGGTGTTGTTGTACCACCGCTGTGTTTGATTTCCATAACACAAGTGCATTTAATAATAATAATAATAAATATCCTTTGGACATTTCCACACATCGCTATCTAGTCCCAAAGTAAGCTACTCAAAGCTTGTGTTATGGGTGCCAGACAACGGATATAATACTTAAATACTTTTTGTTTGTAAATACATACATGATATACATAGAAAACACCCAGACCAATACAAACAGATATGTTCATGCACACAAATGTTTGTATTGTGCGGGGATCGAACCCGCACCCGCTGCGTAGTAGGCGATTTCTCGACCACTACACCAGACGGGTCGTCATTGGCTACTTACTTTGGGTTTGGAGCAATGTATGTAATTGGTGAAAGATCTTTATTTATTTATACATAGATATAACAATGTAATCTATAAATTGTTTAAATTTATTAGTAGGTAAATAGAAAATAAAAGCTTTTGAACATATTATAAATTTAGGTCTCAAATTGGACGAGTTTTGTTTACTGAAAACAAGATTTACAGGACGTTTAATATTATTTGATATAAAGACTTTGCCAAAAACAAAAATACGAACAAGTTAAATAACTACATACATTTGAAGGGAGCTGCCAATCAAAGACGATCTTAAACAGTTATCCTGCGACCTTGCCATTTGTTGCCGATCGCAAGTCGACTAATGACTCTATTATGGTGAACCTTTTTACGTATACGGTAAATTATAATGCGGTCTTGAGGCATAAAAATAATATTAATTCAAAACATAGTGTTACTATAAGAAGGCATTATCCAACAATATCGCATTTATAAAAAAAACATATATCTCTCGCTTAAAGTGTAAATAGGATTGCTATAATTGAATATGCTGTATCACTTAGTCATTTTTAAGAATCTAGTTTTTAATACTAATAAATTATAGTATTTAATCTCAGTTTAAGGATTTACAGTCACATATATTGTATCGCAATAAAAATCTTATGATATTCAAGAATAAGCTTGGCATTTCACACTATTTTCATATATGGAAACAAACTCATAATCCGCTCCTCTCCAGTCTTTTGCAAAACACAAAAACTTTAAAGGTGTTTTTGAGCAATCCAAAATGATCTTCCATCTTTGTTATTTATTGCCACTTTGAATTTAGATGGAATATTTTTGATACCTTTGCAACATAATGCATTTTTGTACAACATGTAACGATAGTTAGAAATTTAAATTTTTATCTTTGAATATTTCAATGATAAAAAATACTAATAAAATTTTTGTTTTGTTCCAGGTAAGATTATGAAATGTCAGTAAAATTACTGAACTAAAATATTGCGTCATAAAACATGAAAGGTAAGACCACAAATAAATTAAAACAGCCTTTGACCAGAAATAGGCTATTGCATAAATTTTAAGGATATCTGCCTACTTTTGGGCTAGGTGAGTGCCCCCAATGTTTACTACACATCCTTAAAATTACGATAATACCGCGCTGTTATTTAGCGACTACATTTTACATTGTTTCTTTACAGTCTAGTAATCCGGAATACCTTTTAAATAACACGCCAAGTGTTTATTACAGATATTTGCGTTAATTGGTGATTACGTGTGAGATGAATTTTGAAACGGCTTCTAATTAATTCGGCACTGAGCTTGCGAATTAATTGATATGTGTTTTTAACTGGTTTATGCCTTATTAGGATTAGTAATTAACATTCATCACAGGATGCCGTGCAAATTGGATTATGGTGCATTATGTATTTACAAAGTTTGATCGATCTTCTTGTCTAAACAAGCGAGATTCAAAAATGATTTACTTGTTGACGAAAACACATTTTTAACTCAGACGTGAAGTAATTCACAGTGCTGCTAATTTGACATGTCACCAGTGCATTTTAAGGATGGATTGTCGATTCATGACGATAAATATAGAGGGTTTTTCCACCGCAGGAGTTGCCTCCTGTTAGTCTTGGTAAACAGTGACGCCTAATTAAAAACCCTTATCACGAAAAGCTATGAAGTACTTTGAAAAAGCTACTTTTAAGATAGGCTAGCTAGGTTCTGTTCAGACGTCAGCGTCAGGCTATTAATACCCAAAGAAGCACTTCGAACAAGCCATTTTTTTCCATTCGCATATTTTGGTTCCTTATCGCAATGTGATCAGCGCTAAGTAACCGATTATTTGTTCATCGCAAGCGCACAATAGGCCTAGTCGCTTCGTCTGCGCGTGCGCGTCCTGTTGCAACGCCGGACGCGCCGCGGCCTCAGATCCGAGATAGGGGCTAATCTGACGCCATGTGTGGAAGTGATTCATGAGTGAAACTAACATTACTAAACCTTTAAATAGCTTAATGCTTTGTTTCGTTTGAACGTCACTTCATAGAAATCGACGCAAGTAGCTCGCTGCACACTCACAGGGCAGCGTTTGGGACATTGCAAGAGTCTCATCTCAATTATCTCAGTGTCTGAAAACGAACGACGAAAAGTCTTTAACTAGTGTGTGCTATCAGTGATGACATACGGATCCAAAACGTGCTCTCTCACTATGCTCCTTATTAAGAAGCTCAAAATCACACAACGGGCTATGGAGAGGGCTATGCAGGGTGTTTCTCTACGGGATCTAATCAGAAATGAGGAGACACGTAGACGAACTAATGTAACGGAGATAGCCTGGAGAATCAGTAAGCTAAAATGGCAATGGGCAGGGCACCTAACGCGAAGAGCTGATGGCCGTAGGGGCAGACCCTTCGATCAAAGATGCAGCGTTGGACGTCCACCGACAAGATGAACAGACGATCTTGTAAAGATCCCAGAAAACACCGGCTAAGTGCGAGTCAGACCCGCGCACTGACGGTTCCATGCCACCCTTAAACTAAATTCGGGGTCCACTTACTTCCACCTAGCAAAAATAACACAATATTTTTTGACAGCAACAATAACATTGTTTTTTATAGTGTTTGGATGAAAGACAAAGTTAGATTGATGAAATTGTGCTATGTTTCAGAAACTACCAGTTCGGTTTCGTTCAAACCAACTTTCGTTGCAAGTATTTGTTGAAATCTACATTATGTATTACTTTCAAATTTTTCACTTTCTTAGTTCAAAAGCTGGAGGTAGGACGCCAATTTTACTACTTTGGAATCTTTCAAATATTAAACTTTAAAAAAGTGTTTTAAGAACCTCAATGTCATTTTTAAAGACCTATCCATGCTGTTTCATGTATGGGAGCCGCTCCTTAAATGTTTTTTTTAATTTTTGTATCTGAATTGGAAAGCGGTTAAAAAGATATACCTACCTACCAAGTTTCAGCTGTGTGATGCTTATAGTTTCAGAATAAAGTGGCTGTGACATACGGAAAAAAAAAAAAAAAAACAGCTGTCAAGCAATACAGCTTATTTTTGTTGTAATTAAATTTAATAGTTAAGACTCATTAATTAGGTCTAAAAGCAATATAATTCAATAGTGCTAACACGAAATAATAAATACAAGTGCAGGCAACGTACCAAATTGACGAAATACCATACGAAAAACTGCCAACGGTCGCCGGTCAAAGTGCAACGGATAACTACTTAAACCAGGGGAGTACTGTTTCTAATTAATTTGTAAACCTATTTGTCGCATTTTAAACGCTAATTAATACTTGAAGTGCAATTAAAGTTCGCAAATTGTAACAATATTTGACACTTTGAGGTTATATGTTTTACGCAAGTCATCTGACCAACCTGGGGTCGAGTGAGTGCTGTTTGCTGTTGCTTACTGCTGTAAATACAACATCATAAACTGCACAAGCCTCACTACGGTGAGATACGTCAAACCTCATAACACTTCGGTTCTGTTGTGCCTCTCTTTACTTGACGTATATGTGGAAGTAAAGTTGAAGATAACAACCTTATGCCGCATACAAATCACTCGTATACACTAATCAGGCATACTCTTCACTAACTACACCCACATACATTGCAGTAGTAAGCATAAAAGCATAGCAGTGATAGTCTAGACCTAGGTAGTTAGTTGGCTATTTGTGTTTGTTCCTAAAATTGTTTATTTATTGGTAAACATAGTTATATTTAAACTCAATGAATCATATTAAATAGCCTGAAACTATATAAAAATTCAAATATTTCTTTAACTTAGAGATTAATATAATAATTCCCATTGCTGTAACTTATGTAACTTATTTACATACATGTATGTTTAATTTAAATGTTTTTTTTAACTCAAATAGCTCAGTACTGACCCAAACATCATAACATCTGTTGTACACTCTGTTTATAAAAATTCCAGGTGACCCTCAACCTATCTAATCAATAAAAATGACCACCCGGACTGGAGCCATTACCCGCAAAATGACTGCCCGAGAAACTGAACTAAAACTCAGAAGGGCACTTGATGAATTAAAGGAGTCAAGGACTTCCTGTGAGGAATTGCTCAGAGAAAGAGATGAGTATGAGGAGGTAATAAAGACCAACATCGAACACACCTCTCAACTCAGAAAAGAAATGGCTGAACTGCATGTCCGCCTGCTGGAGGTCACCGAGCATCGAGACCAGCTTCTCAACACAGTCAGCACCTTCGACCAGTGCAGCAGCATTTTTGAGCAGACACTTATGCGCAATAATGACCTGGAAAGTGAGCTACGGGATGCCAATAGAACTATTCTGCACTTGGAAGAAGAGAAGAAAGATCAAGCTCATATCCAAACCTTGAACCTGTATGAGGAGCTGATTGGTACCCCCGGTGGTCGGTCTGTGGTCACCAATCCAGACTTAAATTGTAGTTTACACCAAACTCTAAACAAAACTGCTCATATTAAATTGTCAGGTAGAAATAGGGTTAAAAAATATATAAAACTTAGTAAATTTATAAAGAAAACTAAAATTCTTGTTAAGAAAAATAAACGTTTTTTCAAAAATATTGAACTTAGAAAGGAAAAGTTAGATTTATTAGACAGTCTGGAAATATATCAAAATAAGTTACATGAAAGTAGGTCACAATGTGAACAAACTGTTGAGCGATTGCAGACTGACATCTCCAGGTTGCAGGAGTCATTGCATTCCATGACAATTAAATATAACTCTTCCCAGGAACAAATATCAGAACATATCCTGGCTGCAAATAAACTTCTGAAATTAAACACACCTAACTCTGATTTTAATTCACTCCCAAACATAAATCTAAACTCCGTACAAGACCTCGATCAGCAAGGGGATGACAGTTTACAGTTGCAATCACAAAATCTTAATTATAATTGTTCATCAAAAAAAAACAATAATGAATGCAGCAATGTTATTGTTTTTTCAGACAGATTAGGAATTGGTTATGGTTCCTTATTGAATAAAAACCTTAAATGTAATATTGTAAACAATTGTATGCCTGATGCATCACTAGATCAAATAGTCATTAATATTCAAAATAGTAATTTAAATTCAAGTTCAATACTTGTGTTAATGTTAGGAAATAGTAAAAATTTAAGTAAAAAAAATCTGTTAAAAAATTATTCAATATTGTTAAATTTAAATGTACATAAAATAATCATTTGTGCAATTCCATTCTCAAAAAATCATACGGCACAGGAAAATAACTGTATTCATGTATTGAATACTTTATTATTTAATTTAATCCAACGTCATAGTGACAAATTTGTGTTTTTTGACACAAATAAATTTACTAATAACTCATTTTTGCTGACTGGCGGCTCTATACACCTGCCATATAGAATCAAAAAACTAATTGCTAATTTGTTAGCATATAACATTAATTGCATAATTAACAAAACCATATCACATGGTTATCAACTTGTAAGTAATAATAGTAATGTTGATGTTATCAACCAGACAACCTCTGAGGCTTTAAACTAAGAGGGCAGACAAAGGCCAGGTCTAGTTTTAATGTTGTTCACCAAAATATACAAGGCCTGGCTGGCAAAGAGCTTGAACTATCATTAGTTCTACACGATTTAAGTGTTCATGTAATGTGTGTAACAGAGCATTGGTATAGAAAATGTGAAATAATGATTAGTATTGAAAACTATACAGTCGGTAGTTCGTTTTCAAGAGAGACTACAACTAGAGGGGGGTCACTCATACTTATAAATAATGAATTAAATTGTAAAGATCGCAGGGACATTGTGTCACTCTCTTTAGAACGTACTATCGAATTAGCGTGTATTGAGCTCGAACATTATATAATTTTATCTGTGTATAGCCCCCCCGACGCTACTTACCAACTTTTTGAACCAATTATGGAATCAGCGCTAGAAAAGGTTTCAAAATCTAATAAGAAAATAATAGTATGTGGAGATTTTAACTTCGATATTTTAAAGGAATGGAATAGCGCCATTCGATTTCTTAATCTTTTCAAATCTTTTAATTTAAAAAATCTCTTTTGTGAACCCACAAGGGTAACTCCCACCACGGCCACTTGCTTAGATAATATTTTTTGTGACAAAAACGCAAGTGTCATTGATAAAGGTATTTTAATTGGCCTCAGTTCTGATCATAGAGGTCAAAAAGTTTTATTTGAACACAATCATACCGCAAGTTTACCTGTGGAAACTATGTATAGGCCTGTCACAGAAAATAGGTTAGATAGATTTAGGGATACAATTAACGATACACTATATTCAGTGAAACAAAATACTAGTGATAGTGTAGATAAACAATATGAAGACCTTTTTAACTTAATTAAAAACGAATTTAATGAAATATTTCCCATAAAAAAGACTAAATCAAATAAGGTCCAATGTCAATTTAATAATTGGGCCACGCCGGGAATTCATAAAAGTAGGATTAAATTATATGAATTATATAGTCTACGAGAAAACTCTCAAGACCAAAACTTTATTGAATACGTTAGAAATTATTCAAAAATATTTAAAAAAGTTTGTGCTACAGCAAAATCCCATTACCTTCGTAGAATAGTCTCTAGCTCCAAAAATAAAGCAAAAGCTACATGGAGCATCATAAATAAAGAAACTTGTAAAAATAAATTGAGAGATGGTAAATTTGCATTAAAAATCAATGATAAAACAATAAATTCAAATTTAGAGGTTGCAACTGCTTTTGAATCGTTTTTTTCACATGTTGCACCAACAACAACGAAAGAACTTGCTTCTTCTTCAGTAATAGCCGAATCTATTCTAAAACTTAATGTCAGTGAATGTAATTCTCAACTGCACTTTAGGCATGTAGGACCTGAAGTAATAATAAAAACATTTCGAGAGTTAAATATGAAAAAAACGGAGGATCTTTGGGGACTATCTGTGCATATTATTAAGTCAATTATTAACATAATAGCCCCTCAACTAGCATTAATTTTTAACAAGTGTATTGATGACGGCCAGTTTCCTTGTTTAATGAAGATTAGTAAAATAATACCGCTTTTCAAAGCGGGTGACAAAAGTGACCCCTCAAACTTCCGGCCAATATCGATTCTGCCAGTCTTGAGTAAAATATATGAAAAGATTATATTCAATCAAATTTTAGCACACTTTTCATCGAACAAGTTATTACATAACAAACAATTCGGTTTTACTAAAGGAAGAAGCACCACGGATGCAGGAGTTGCTCTTTTAACACATATATTTGATGCTTATGATAATAGGCATGATGCTTTAGGGATTTTCTGTGATCTATCGAAAGCGTTTGATTGTGTGGATCATGAAACATTACTTAAAAAAATATGTCACTATGGGGCATCATTGAACTCGTTAAATTTAATTAATTCATATCTTTCAGGTAGAATGCAAAAAGTATGTATAAACGGAACTGAGTCTTCTGGAGCACCTCTAACAATGGGTGTGCCCCAAGGATCTATATTAGGACCTCTTTTATTTTTAATATATATAAATGACCTCCCGCATTTTGTGGGGAATCTTTGTGATATAGTTTTGTTTGCAGATGATACTTCACTTATATTTAAAATTCCAAGAGGTGAAGGAAATTTTGACGATGTAAATAATACTCTTTCGCAAGTATTACATTGGTTTACTGTTAACAATCTTCTTCTGAATGGAAGTAAAACTAAATGTGTAAAGTTTACAATGCCTAATGTCCGACAGGCATCAACTCAGGTTAAGATAAAAGACAAACCGCTTGATACTATTGATTCCACAACATTCTTGGGAATCACTTTAGACTCCAAACTACAATGGGGTCCTCATATAGAGGCCTTGTCAGGGAGACTAAGCTCAGCTGCTTTTGCTGTAAGGAAGATAAGACGTTTGACTGATGTAGAAACAGCTAGGTTAGTTTATTTTAGTTATTTCCATAGCTTGATGTCCTACGGCATTTTACTGTGGGGCGCGGCTGCTGATGTAGAGACAATTTTTGTGTTACAAAAAAGAGCCGTGCGAGCTATTTATAATCTTAAACCTCAAGATTCCTTACGAGAGGTGTTTAAAAAAATTAGAATATTAACTCTAGCCTCTCAGTATATTTACGAAAATTTAATGTATGTACGGAAAAATTTTCATTTATTCACGAAAAATAGTGACATACACAAATATAATACTAGAAATAAGGATAAGCTTGCTATTCCACAATTTAGGCTTCGAAAGGTTGGTAACTCTTTCATGGGGAAAGGTATAAAATTTTTCAATAAACTACCAGAACACATTATTAACTTACCGGTTAATAAATTTAAAACTGTTATTAAAGAAACCCTTATGACGAAAGGGTATTATAAAGTAGATGATTATTTAAATGATAATAATGTATGGACTTGCATGATCACTACAAACATTGTAAACCTTTTGAAAAGAGGCATTGACAATAGTGACTGAGTTTGTTGCGCAGCTTCTTCTCAGCACTAGCCCACAATTGTCCCGAAGCTGTGGTAGGGTTTATATTGGGACGTGTAAAAGTGCCCCCAGAGGGCCTATTTGCATAAATAAATGACTTTTATGACTTTTATGACTTTTTAGGACGGACAGACAGGCAGATAAATAGACTTGACGAAATTATAAGGATTCCGTTTTTTTCATTCACTAAGGAACGCTAAAATGATGCAAGTTCTAGTAGGTATCTTTTTTTCTAATTAAACACCAACAGTAACGAAACCGATTATTCAGCAACATTCACCTTCAATCCGTGAAAGGTTCTTTCACGTGTGGACAGAATAAGACCAAAACTGAGTCAGTTTGCTGCTATTTCAGTTGCGTAATCGCAATACGAAATAGACATTTATGTGTGGACGTAACACCTGTAATCAGGATGTTCACACTTAAGTCAGATGAACGGATACATGTCTAAACTTAGACTTAATTAAATAATGAAAATCAAAAGTTCTTTGTAAATATTATCATAAAGCGTTTACTAAAGCTGGATCAATTAACATTGTACCCACAATTCTTTCATCCAATTCTTCTTCTTATCGTGTCAATGGTAAAGCGACTTAAATTTGATGTGCCCAGTAATGGGCGACGCGGATTGTCTTGTCGTTAGCACACATAAGGTCTTCTAGCAAGCACGAATTAGGGCACGCAGAACAAGACAGTAAATGGGACATGTCTTGTGGAGTGAACCCGCCAACACAGGACACATCAGCTCCGTCGAAAAATCCTTACTTGAACTTTAACATTCATTCACTAATGTTTACATCATTCAATATGAAGTTTTAGCTGGTATCATGACGCGCTGGACAAACTTATATTTATCGACAGTGTTTGAATCTATCACAGGATTTTTTTAAAGATTTTACTATCATCATTTTTTGACCATCATCATAATCTTTATAAAAAACTCTATCGATGGTTATACATATGGTGTTGTTTTGACATCCAACTCAGGGACGATACTATGAGTTATGCTCATACAACAAAAAAAAAACAAGTTTTATAAATGAAAATCTCTTCACAACATTCTGAAAGAAAACAAAACTACTAAATAAACGAAATAAAATAATACGAAAAACAAAAATACTACGCCGTAGCTAGTAAGCTACAAAGAGGCGAGCTGGTCTTGGTAGTTTTGATTCGCAGACTTCATTTGATTTTGTAAGTTTTTTTTAAAAAAAAAATGTTTTATATACGAGTATTTTTGGCAGTAGTATCGCTTGTACAACCACACCTGAGTCGCTTCTTACTGACCAAAACAACAAGTAACTTGCTGAATATAATTGACATTGCTTTTATACATATCTTTGATATAATATTAGATAGTCACCCTACTTATTTATATTATATC
The DNA here is from genome assembly GCA_963924145.1 of Pyrausta purpuralis. Taxonomy (NCBI): domain Eukaryota; kingdom Metazoa; phylum Arthropoda; class Insecta; order Lepidoptera; family Crambidae; genus Pyrausta; species Pyrausta purpuralis. Next base: position 24,709,225 of record OZ001655.1, read on the forward strand.
TTAGCTGGAGGTCCATCTCAATTTGTGGTCACTTGATCATCAATCAGCGATTTCATTTTAAAAACACATTGTTATTGCATACATCATACAGAGGCTAGCTAAAAATATAATGATGTATACATATTTATATTTTTAGCAAGCCTCTGAATGTACCATTTATAATCGTATATAAGATTTATAATCGTATATTATGCATGGAAGATGATCATTTTCAAATGATAAACTGCACGGTGTAGAAACAAGTGATGAACATGGGTTTCACCGAATACGAACATTCGGCCGAATATTCGGTAAAACTTCTACCGAACCGAATATTCGGTACATTTGATTCCGTTCCGTCGCACAAATGCAGGTCTAAACTTGTTTACGCTAAGCGCGCGGATTGCTCTCTTTTGTGATTAATCTCTTAAATTACAACCTGAAAAGTACAAACAAATTACTTATTTTCTTTATAAAGAACTATATTGGTTGAATAGGATAGGTTTAAAAGTTTAATATCAATAAATATATTTTGCGACGCTATGCTGAGTAGAAACTAGAAAAAAATATTATTCATAATGACTCAACACCCGAGCGGTTGCAGGCAACCGCATAACAATAGAATTTGCATTGTGTCTCGTTCACATACGCTTGAGGGATTAATCTACTACGGTGTTGTGATTTGATTAAGCTATTCTCTAACACAATAAAGTCTATCGAAATAAATATCTTGTTTATTTTCCTTCAATTAAGACCTGATTATAATATATTATTCTGAAGAGTTTACACAGCAGCCTAATCCCAAAACAGCTAGATACCTATATTTTGCATTAAGATATTATCTTTTTACCAACCTACTTTAATTAAAAATAAAGCTTCAGTGACGACAAAAACAGAAAGCTATACTCTAAAATACTTACCTCATTACACTGTACACTCAAATCATGATAATACACGGGTCAATAATAGTTAAAACTTTGAGTATCACTTTGCCGAATATTAGATGATTCAGCCGAATATTCGGCCGAATATGAATATTCGGTAAAGCTGCCGAATACCGAATATAAAACGAATATTCGGCCCATCTCTATAGAAACAAGATAATTCCAAAACAACTTATTTATTACAATTTATTGGACTTTAAATTGTACACGGTGGCGGACTTAATGCTCCAAAGTATTTTCTACCAGTCAACGACTTGGGGATGCAGAGAGTTTAAACAGTGGCAATAACTTAACTAAGACGATTATTTACTTAACTTATGCCTGATTTTACCGACGACAGTTATGGAATATTCGTCTAATACTATACGTCATCTGTTTGTCAGCAATCATTTATGTAAGTAAATATCATTTTAAAATAAGTCGTTTTATACTTATTCAGAGTTGAATTTACCAATGACAGATAAGATTTTAACATAAGGTGACATTTACATAGTTGAATGCTGACAAATAATAGGTGACGTTTGGTAAATTAGGCGTATTGTATTGTATTCAACAAAAAATCCTTATCTGACGATGGTGAAATCAGGTCTCAGTCGGATGAATCTTATCTTACGATGGTAAAATCGAAGTGAATTTAATGATGATACTGCCCCCGTATAGGCAGATCCTAAAAAAAACGTAAATGATTTAATGACTACAGAGGCTCATCAAATTTTATGACAAGAAGCTAGATCTATTACGATATTATCTCAATTTCGTTACAAGATTTCAAGACATCCTTCAAATACCTAGTTCAGAATTACGAAAAGAACACGCAACCTTTTAATTTGAAAGTAGTTAGTACATCGGGAGCACCAAACGAGTTTGTAGTGAGAGTAAAAAAATATAAGCCATTTATCATTTACATAATCATTCTAAGAACGAAAAAGCAATAATGTTTTTTTAACTCTTAAAGTTTTAACTTAACTATACTGTTTATTACTATTTACTATATTATTTACTTAATTCTACATAAAAATGACAAAATGTAACTTGAAGCAATATAAAAGATGTTAACGTACATTAAATTCTAATGAAAAATTAATAACTACGATGCTACGAAAAGTTGTAGCAACTCGTAGTAATCTACTACGGAGTTTCGTAACAGGATTCGTATTAGTAGGTAGTTTGAACCGAATATACGAGTGGAACTTAAAAAAACATGTTACAGATGCGACAGGTATGCACATTATTAAGTTAAAGAATCTTCGTCTTTACAAAATGTTCGTATAAAATATATAAGTATTTGAAAAAATACACCAAATATATTTTTGAACTATAGTAAGGGGTTCGCGTGGAATTCAATGGCAGAGTAGACAATTTGAGGTTATGTTTTCTGATTGCAGAGTTAATGCACCTCCGTGGTGTAGTGGCTAAGCACGCTGGTTTCGAGGCTTCGCTGCTCCGAGGTCCCGGGTGCGATTTCCGGTCGGGTCAATATGAAAATCGAAATTTTCTATATTGTCTCGGGTCTGGGTGATGTGGTACCACCGTTGTCTGATTTATATAACACAAGTGCATTAGCTACTTACTTTGGTATCAGAGCAATGTATGTGATTGGTGTCCAATATTTATATTTATTTATTTATTTATAATGCACCTCACCTACATTCATTTTGATACGCCCAGAACATATAAAAAAAAATTGGGTTATTTCGCTGTGATAAATAATTATATAATCAATCACCGATCAAGACGCCATGTTTCAGAAGCATTATTCCTCTAAAAATTTTAAAAAATCACATGAAAGTAATTTTGAGCGAGCCTTCAAGGGGTACTTAACTGTTTGACAGCTGCCAAAAATGGTTAGCTTACATCGTATCTCGCATCTTTTTTTATCACACAGTTCTCATGTCGCTCTCATTCTAAAAGGGATAATAATTTTATGGTATACAACAACCAATTTTATAATAACATTTAAATTAATGATTGCTGATATAAAGGTGACGTTTTCAAACTGGGCGCATTGTATTTTATTCGACGAATATTTTTATCTGACTTTTTTGAAAAAACAGGCCTCAGGGCTGATTTTTCAATAGTCAGTTAAGAAATATTCGTCGAACAAAATACAATATGGCTAATTTGAAAACGTCACCTTATGTCAGCATTTCCTTAAATCTGTCGCTTCATAATTTATCAGTATGATAATTTTTATCTGACCATTGAAAAATCGGCTCTCAGTCGGATAAGTTTTATCTGACGTTGGTAAAATCGTACCTTAGTGTCACTGATAGAAGTACCTAGGTCTTTATTTGCTTGTAAGCGGTCATAGATACCACATAATTATCATGACGTACAAGTTATCTAAATCACTGGAAACTCTAAAAATATATTTGGAGTGGTTTTAAATTCTTGACTATATCTTTAGAGGCCACCTATCGGTGGCCGCTGGAACTATAAAATAGTCACGGCTCTACTTTCTAAAACCTTCGTTTATGTGCTTAGTGTTAAGAGGCTTAATAGTTGGTGCTTACTGCAAAGTAGTTAAAGATGGCGCTGTTTTAAAAAATACTAGAGAAAAAAAATTGTAGGTACGAAAAAAAGCAGGTTTACTTAAGGCAGATATATTTTGTAAATTGTTTTTGCAACTATTAAGATTCTGCTGTATGAATATCGAACAGAAATAGAAAGGAATTCTATTTCCTGGGTAATAAAAAATATTTCAAAAAGCATATTTTACTCCTCAAACCAAAACAAACTTAAGCAATATGCATGTGAAACTGATTTTAATGGCCATTTGTAATGTTTTCTTGTACTATAAAATCTTATATTATATTTAATTTAATAACCGCACATTCAATCGTTTTATAAATCATCAAATCCTTTAGTGTTATTTGTAAAGAGTTTACGATCAAAGCTAGCGTTACAACAGGTTTAAATAAAGCAATGTCTTCTTATATTGCTCGCATTGATTGACTATTTGCATGTGTATCAACTCCTCTTGTTATACATGTAATAAATGTAAAAATATTAATAAAAATAAAGCTGGATTCAACAGTATAAATAGGAGATCAAAATTTATGTGCACGAAAATAATGAATTTTTAAACTATGTTGAAACTATGTATATTTAAATCAAAACATTGTTGAATAAGACGCTTATAGTAATTGAAAAGTACGGATATAATAACAATAGGAAAACTCATTAAAACATCATAAATATTGTGGTCTGTCTCTGCACCCAAGGACTAAGTCACGTCAAAAAAGTAAGACAATCAGAATGGTAAATGTTACAATTTGCAATAATTACTTGCTTACTTATGCATGATAGTCCTGCCTATACATTCAGTAGTTAACCAGTAATATGAAATAACTTATCATGATTAATGCAAACATCAATTGATACCAAGTTTATGTGTATCATCATTCTCATCCTTAAACACCATGTCGCAATTAGTTGCAACCATAAAACTGACCGAGTTTCACAACTGGCAAATTAAAAACTTTTCTCAAACCCATGCAAGCTTTACACTTACAAGCATGGTAACTGCACTCCGTTAATTTCATTTCATTTCCAATTGGAATAAATAGATGTGTTAGCTGTCGAGTGTTGCGTTAGCTGTATTAGCTTGGATCAGGGTCTTTGATCTTGAAATGATGAAGGCTTTTTAAAGTACTATAATGAATTCAAATGCTTTATTTGATCTAAAATAGATGTCTGAATTTGAAGTAAGTATCAACATGATGTTGCGCAAAAACAGATGTACTGCTTATAATGGAACTGGAAGGAATACTTATAAGTAACCTTAAATAACATTAAATAAAAATTAAATAATTTTGTAAGCCGTTTTAAAATTAGTACAAAAGCTCTTCGTCATAATTTTATTTCGGAAAGCAGTAAATTAATTGTTAACTTATCATACTAATAGTCAGTTTTCAGCTTATCATCGTATTTTCTCGAAACTGATGTGTTAATTATTTTCTTCTATTCAATTCAGTTTTTTTGTCCTCGTTTGCACACGAAATAGGCCTCACTCGTGCGAGAGGTTGCATATACAAACAATGGGACAATACTCGCTTTGTTTTGTGATATATGCACGTATGTATATGTCAAAATATGAGCTAATATACAGGGTAGCCCTTTGTCACGTGGAGCATATAAACTGGCCAAACTTTCTCACTTACAAGGAGAATTAATGATTAATATTCCTTTACACATAATTATACTATGTGTTTTGTTAAAACTAAAGAGTATGCAATCGTGTCGGCTGGGAAAAAATACCAAACGTTTTGATATTCTGTGCGAGGCTTAGGAATATTGATACTTCTTATATAACCAGTATGAAGGACAATAATAACACATGTACTTACATATTTTGATACACTCTGTATAAACTGGCCTATGGGCTAACACACAGACATACAGTCTGACATAGAACGTTGCGCGATCCACACTAATTGGTGGGAAATTCGCGTATTTCACACATACACGCCTTGGGAAATTCACGTATTGAAAACACTAAAACGCTAAGCTATGAGAATCATTTTTCTATTGCAGAGATTAAATATTATGTAATGAGTGCTGTGCTGTGGTGCATAAGGTTTTAAATCTTCGCAGCATATTATCTGAATGCAAGACTGTTGACGCCTGTTGGATTTTGATTTCTTATAGCTCATAGCTCATAACTCTTATAATCTATACTAATTTTAAATGGTGATATGACTATTGTTTACTTTTGAATGCGGAGCTGCTTAATTGTTTAATAACGTTTTCAATTCGAGTTGTCTCGTTTGGTGTATTGGTTAGAGCTCCTGACTATTACGCCGGCCGTCGCGGGTCGAATCAAGCAAGGGGCAAATGTTTGTGTGATGAGCACGAATATTTGTACCTGAGTCATGGATGTTTAATATGTATTTAAGTATTTATGGGAGACACACCCGGTATTCGTAGCACAAGAAAGCAAATTCCTTACTCCGAAACTACGACAATTATTTTTTTGTCTGGCGCATATTCATATTTATATTTAATTAGATACCTGGGATACTCTTATCTTCCTGCGAACGAAATATTTGTGCTTTATCTATTGTAAATGTTTTTCTTAACACAAGCACTGTATCCTACTTGTTAATCTATACTAATATTATAAAGCTGAAAAGTTTGTTTGTTTGTTTGTTTGTTTGTTTGAACGCGCTAATCTCAAAAACTACTGGCCCGATTTGAAATTTTTTTTTTACGTTGGATAGTCCATTTATTGAGGAAGGCTTTAGGCTATATAACATAAAGATACGACTCATAAGACCACGGCAGAAATGAAAAATGTTGCGAAAACGGGAGAAAGATATTCCTTTTGAGAGCTTCCGCTGCATACGCTGCGGAAACCGCTTAAGTTACACAAAAATCATGTATGACAGAATTGTTCAGCATTAAGAGTTCTATAATAAAGTCCGCGACTGCATATGTCTATCTTTTATGGTTGACTTACTACAACCTTTTTTATGTTAATAAATTTGTAAAAAAATAATGCATTATTTTTAGAGGTGTATTATGCACACAGGTATTTATTCTTATCAAAATAAATACAATCACAATCACGAGCATTTCATTTAGAACCAAGTTGCCCTTTATATCATTTGATTTCAATAAAAATCTTAGGAGCTATCACAGTTTTAACATAACTCCGCACCAAAATAATGTTCGCAGCTTAAGTACAACGTGCGCTTTCGCTAATATATTATAAAGCTGAAGAGTTTGTTTGTGTGAACGCGCTTATCTCAGGAACTGCTGGACCGATTTGAAAAATTATTTCTGTGTTGGACAGCTTATTTATCGAGAAAGGCTTTAGGATATAAAACATGACGCTGCGACGGGAGGGGAGGGAGCAAACTCAAAACGCGCGGACGAAGTCGCGGGGACCGCTAGTGATCATATAAAATATGTCAGATTTAAGTGGAATATCTAGTTATATGTTGATCTTTTGACCTTACCGTAAATGGACTGAGACTTTTTCGATTTTGCCAAACTTGATTTTGAGGTTCGACGGCAATCATTGAACAATTTCCGCAGTTTATAAACCTTCCGCTTCAGGAAATGTATTTCGTTATTTGTTGCCATCATATCATTTTTCAATATCCTGACTTCCAAATTATTTCCAGCATAACTCAACATAATGTGTCCCACATAGCTTTTAATAATTTATTGACTATATGTTTAAGCAAGAATTTCTTCATAGAATACCGTTAATTGAATGCTACGCTTTTATGGTGCTTTTTGGTTGACTATATTGAATTTAGTTATGAATTTTATTCATTATTGTTATTAGACATCAAATAAATGATATATCAAATATCTATTCATTAAATCTCTTCTCAATAATAAAATCACAAGTATTTATTGTATGCTGTTGTATTTACGTATAGGATAAGGCCAACATTTCTCATATTATAAGGTTTCGTGTCTTATAATTTGGTTAATGCAGATTGCGTCAAGTTCAGTAATTTTCCTATTGTAGCGAACAATAATCGCTAGGCAGTAGCTAATCAAAATATTGCGGGGACGAGTTGAACCACTTACAGCAACCTTAACCACGATTACGTAAAGTTCATGTCGCTTAACCGTCGACCACAATAAATCGGAGCTTAAGTTTTCATTGATGCTTTAATATTAATCTTCGTTATTCTTAGCAATAACCTTCTTTAACAATTAAAAAAATAGTAGTTGTTGTAAAGTCTATCCTCTGGAATTGAGGCTTGATCAGCGTTTCTATTTAATTTATATCATTAATCGACGAACGAGATTCTCTTGTAATGAAAGGTTAGAGATAGTAACAACTTGTTTTTGTTGTATTTTTGTGTTATTTTTAGTGCATATTATTTTAATTTATATCATGTTTCCAGAACCTTAACATGACAATTCAGTAGCTTGTATCAATATTTTAAGAGTTGACAGTTTTTCCAACTTTGAAATATATAATTTTTATATCTTCTGCAGTAATACATTGTCTTAACTTCATATTTACCGTATCTACCCACTCTCTCAGCTCAAAGAGTTGTATAACGTACAACGCCACAACAAACCATGAAGGTCAACCATTGTGGCTGAGCACCATATTATTACCAGTATTACTTACGCCTCGGCGGCTTAGTGGTCTTACCGGTTCCCAAGAGTTCCTGGTTCAGTCCCCGGGTTAAACTCATAATGGATAAGCTTGAATGTTGATGATATACCAAAAAAATCTCATCCATTATTATTATCTTATCTCATATATTTCTTTTCAAATATTTTTTTGAAATGGAATAAACCCACAAAATCAATTTATTAATGCGATACAGCGATCGAGTTAAAACTACCAACACCAAGTAGCCTCTTTGTAGCTTACTAGCTACGGCGTAGTATTTCGTAAATACGCGCTAGCTACGTGCGAGGGTGCGAGTTTTCCCATTCGTTTTGTAATTTTTTAGAATGTTGTAAAGACGTTTTATTGTATAAAACTTGCATATAATTTAAAGTTTTTTTTAGAATAAGTATTACTAATATCATCGTCCCTGAGTTGGATGTCACTGACAAAACAACCCTGTAGGTAAGAAATTAAAAATGTTATGTAACTTTTCTTTTTATCTTTATTTTTCACATACTTTACAGTCGTCTTACTAACTAGTGTAATGGTAACTTTTATATCACTACGTACACGTACGCCCATACATACATGACATGACATTTTACATAAATAAAAAAATGTACAAAAGTATGAAAAATTTTGTTTGCTGGTGTCCCGGCCGGCTAGATTTGGCGAGGCTTATAAATTATGATCGCTTGGCGGATGAAACTAAATGACTAAACTACATCAGTGGTTGTAGTAGGAGCCTCCGTAGCTGTGGCTGTAGCCATGGTTTTCGTGTTCATTGAGATACACGGGGACCTTGACGGGGTAAGGTACGGGCTTCTCGACAGCGACTGGTACGTGCTTCTCAACTGTCACGGGGTAGGGTCTATCGACGGGCACCTTAACGGGGTAAGGGACCGGCTTCTCTACCGCGTAAGGCACGTGCTTGTATACGGGGTAGGGCTCGGGCACGGGCACCTTAACTGGCACGGGGTAGGGCTTCTCAACGTGCACGGGGTAAGGCCTGTCGACTGGCACATGCACAGGGTAAGCGACGGGCTTCTCAACAGGAACAGCTACTGGCACGGGCTTTTCAACAGGGTAGGGGGCTGGCACATGCACTGGGTAAGGCCTGTCGACGGGCACCTTCACGGGGTAAGGCACGTGCTTCTCTACTGGGTAAGGCTGGGGCACGGGGACCTTAACTTCAACGGGGTATGGCACATGTTTCTCCACGGGGTAGGGCTGGGGCACTGGCACTTTGACGGGGTAGGGGACGTGCTTCTCGACGGGGTAGGGCTGGGGCACGTAAACCTTGACGGGGTAAGGCCTGTCGACGGGTACGTGTACGGGGTACGGCACTTTCTTCTCGACGGGGTAAGGTGCGGGGACATGAACTGGGACTTTAACGTACTCCTTCACGTGAACTGGCACGTGTTTGACGACCTCGTAGGGCTGCGGCACGGGGACCTTGACGGGGTACGGCACGTGCTTCTCAACGGGGTAAGGTACGGGCCTGTCGATGTGTACGGGGTAGGGGACACCCTTGAGGAGCGTCACAGTCTTGGTGACGTCGGTGTGAGTCGAGTGTCCGAGGTTGAGTCCGTACCCGGAGTGGGCGAAGGCGCCGTCATCGATGACGTTGTACGCACCACCGAGACCATGACCATTGCCGATGTACCCGATGTCCAGGCCGCTGATGCCGTATCCATAGCCGAGGTTCAGGAGACCACGTTTGTCCAATTTCTTTTCTAAAGGCTCAGCCTTTTTTTCTGTCGTCTTCTTCTCACTGGCAGCAGCCGCTGCTACCAGCAGGAAAACTAAGCAGATCTGCAAATAAACGAAACAAAAACATTAAACACTTTATTCGAAGCTTTTGTCAGACTTAGAGCCAATTTTTCAATGGTCAGATAAAACTTATCAGACTGATAAATTATAAAGCGACAGATTCTAAAGTTACTTGCTTACAATATGGTGACGTTTACAAAAAAGCCATATTGTATTTTGTTCGACGAATATTTTTTAACTGACTATTAAAATAATGAAGATAAAATTTATCTGTCTGAATAAGTATAAAACGACCGATATTAAAATGACTTTTTTTATAAATTTTGCTGACAAATAGGTGACGTTTTCAAATTAGATGTTTTGTAATATATTTGACGAATATTTCTTATTTAACGTTGGTAAGTGCGTAGTTACACACTTATTTTGTTGTGCGTATATAAATGATTTACAGACAAAGCTACTCATTGTAAACCTTCACGGTGAATGTGTTAACTGTAAACCTCATAAAATCCGTCTTTCCGACGGTAATTGTCCGTTAAACGTCCAACGTTGTGTTATTTCTTAACCACTTCAAGATGGAGTGCTAATATTTACTGGCCATTCATCATATAACCATCTCTAGTTGTGTACATAATAGAAATAAATACGGTACTGCCTAAATATAAAGCACCACACATTTATTTGTTCTTTTAATTATCTTCTAACTACTTTCTTAGATAGTTGTCGGCATTTAGAGGCTAAATTGTATAGTATTGATATCTATAAATATATTTTCTAACATACGCAATTATAAATAAAAGAGTCTGGATAGTACTCGTTTCTAAGTCTATAATTTTCCTCTTATTTCAATAACTTAGTACCAGGCTAAGAACTGTGTACTAAGGTATTAATCGACTGAGAGTAATGTCATAATGTGATAATTCAATAAGGTAATAGTCTTGACTTAAACAAGAAACTGATTTTTTTCTAATGTGAAGATTTAATTTTGTGTGGAGTGATCCTTCTGTTTATAATCTGAGTTCTAGCTTGTTAATTTTATAAATATTAATGAGTCGAAGATTAGTTACGGTTTGCAATCGCAAACGGTGGTTAACAAGACTCGAATTTATTAGGAAATCGTACATTTGTACTGGCAGATGATAAATATCGGTCACGTTAATGAAAATATAAGTTACACGTTTGCGAAATATTCCGTGTTCTTAACGTTTGCTCGTTTGGTAACGATTAATTAAAGTTGATCGAGATTATTTATTGTGGGAGTTTCATAATAATGGTTAATTGTAGAACGCGAAGCTTTATACCCTGCTTTACATAATATATTCCAAGGTTGTAAATTAAGTGATTTCTTTGTGTTATTCTACGCATGTTCATTAAATGCCTGTGTTTTTTTTTAAAAGACTACTATTTATTTCATAAAAATGTTGGCTCATAGATATAAAAATTTTTGAATATTTATTTGCAATAAATAACATTTAAACTCCAACACTATTGTCATGTTTTAAAAAAAAATGTAGAAACTTTTTTATTTCTCATCTCAGTGACTAAGCGATATGATATTATCAACAAGGAAATCTTCAAACAATTTCAAGGCTCTGTTCAAATTAGTTTCACTTGTCCCCTCGATTTTCCGCAATAGGTAACGAAAGAGATCTATGTCAATATGTTAGATAATTATTGGTTGTAACATGCGACTGTCTCGGTGTGAAAATATACAGTTCATTGACTCTTCTTGTATGTCAGCATATCTGTTTACAATTACCTAATGATGGCATATGTGTACGAGAATTACTTCATTTGGGTTTATTACTTAATGTAGATCTCGTTATGATGGTTGCTAATTGATCTTAATTCGAGTGTATCTGTCCTGAACTAGACATCAGTTTTAAGACTCTGTTAAGCATATGAATGTTAATATAATTAATGATTCTAGGAAGAGTTCTAGTATTTTATCATTCCTTATTAAGAAGACAGATTTTATTACTTTGATAGTAACTTTCATCGTTCATAATTTGCAGTTAAAGACTACTGAATTGATATTCATCGGTTTGCGATCAAATAGAACGGTGACCATTAAATTTCTACTAGTCTGTGACCATGATGTGTTAGCCTATAATTTTAGCGACCAATCAAATGGTCAAATTGCAATTAGCGCACTGCAAAATACGCATGCATACATTGCGTAGTACCAACAGCACGAAATCTACACACAACAAGACAAAGTTTGTAAAAGCAATTTTCATCTTTAAGTTCCATACAATAGAGCTTCATTTCACTGTATTTTCTGTGTGTAGGTTGACGCGCGTCTTACTTGCGCAAGCGCAAAGCCCATGGGGTAACTTACTAATAGCGATGGACGATAGCCTTCTAGGGCTGGAGGAATGCGAGCTCTGTTTTGCAAAGAAAGAAATTACTAGAATGCATTATAAGAATTACTGGTTTGTGATATTCGAGCCTCCCAGAAACTAAATATCAATTTATTATCTTCACAACGAATCACAATTATTTGATTTTCAAAGAATTTTTCGTACAGAGATGGAACCTGTTTCATGCGATAAATCTTAAGTTTTTGTTAGCATCTAAACTATTCCATGTCGCAAAGATTTTGTTTTTTTTATTGAATCTTTAAAATATTTGCAAAGCACCATCAACATTTGCAAAAAGCTAATTAGGTATATTAATTAATCGCTAATCAGAAACTTGTTGCATGACAATTTACGAAACTATTAACATTTGATTACATACTACCAGCGCGATCGTATAACAAGACTCACATTCAACTCATAAACAAACATAGGCCATCTATTTACCATCAGTTACGTCAAAACACCCGTTAAATTTCATATACGTCAAAAATCACAACGCCTTGCGAGAGACCTGGATTTGTTTCTAAAATAAATCGGTTACGTCATTGACAATATGGCCTTGGCCTAGAGAATGAGTTTGCAAAGCAATATAAATATTATCCGGTTACGTAAAGGTGAGACCGAGATGCTCCGGCGATTTGTAAAAGGCTTAATATTGATCGATGACAATAACTTTCGTAAACTGAATAAAGACGTATTTTCAACTGACATCGTACGACACATTTTTTCAATACGCGCACCGTTTAACAGTTTAAGCGCAACGTGTATATGTTTGCACTAGGATGTATAATAATGACATATACTCGTGGCGTTTAGTGCGTTAAATAAAACAAAAAATGAGCGAGCTAAAATTCATCATGCATAAAATTGAAGACGTAAGAGACAGTTTGCAGATTCAATTTGTTTTTCTCCGAGATTGAATTCGTCATCATTAGTGATGGGATTTTCGGATTGCATCAAAACGACGTATTTCCCACATCAGACATTATTCACTGATGTGAAAAAAGTAAATGCGTTTTTAACGACGAAGAATTTTTACAAGGATTGCAAAATGAATAAAAACAAATACAATTAGATTTAATTGTTCATATGACCTAGTTTTCAATACCAAGTAATATCTGAAATTAATTTAATTATTTGCAAGCATTTGTTATGATGCAATGAGTATTGTGTTTACTAAGACATTATTTTCATTAAAACTTGAATTTATTGATAAGAAAAAGTAAACACGAAACAGTGCGTAATTGTGTATTCAATAATACCGAGTGACACATTGTGAATTTTCATTTTAATATTCTTTATAAGTCGTTCTTTGATCGTAAAACATAGTGAAAATTGTTTGTAATGCAGCTGTAGTATCGTGGTTAAAGGTGACATCAGAATATGAGTTTACATATAAATATGTTAATCTAGAGTTTACGTGAACGTTTCTGTGTGGGCTCGGTTTTATATCTTTATAAACAGCTGTTTAAATTGTTGTATTGGGCACTTAATTTAGCTTTTTATTTTATGTGATGACGCTAATATTGGTAGGTGATTGATTATTTTTAACATTGCAATTAATTGTTGTCTCATCAACTACTCAAACTAGTATTGTTAAAGTTGCCAAAAAATTGGTCGAGATTAATGATATCCGATTGCACTTGATGTTTTTTAAGCAGCCCTAACGATATCTTGGGTAAGCCCCCACACTGAAAAAAAGAGGAAAACTGAAAATTTTGACACGAACGGTGCATGTTAGTAAGTGAGGGTATTTTTTTTTAAACTGCAAGTGCGCAACGCATACTGCTGACCCCAAACGATGCTAATCAGAGTACACGGCTCGCCGTGGGATAGAGTTTCTTATGGCGATTGTCGCAACGGCTACTTACTTCACCGCAATTTGTTTATGAGTGCAGGAAACTGCTCCATGCTGTGACGACATTTTGATTATTATCTCTTAAATGTTTTGACTGTTTGGACATTTAAAGGGAGAATGAAGTGTGTCAAAAATTACCAAAACTTTATAAGGTTTGTTTGCTTGAGATTATTTTATAATCATCTAGAGACACGGCAGTGCGTCAGTCAATTCCCAACAATATTAATTTCCTCCTTACTCAATGATAACAAGACTATATTACCGTAATAAGATCTCGCATTATTGTAATTAATAGAACATTTAATAAAGCTTTATTATTTCTATGATTGATACTAAACAAACAATGTTAAATATTACCCGCATTGCGATCAAAACAATTGCCTGCCGTAACATAATTTAAGTGCCAATAACTGTCCATAAATAGGACATAAAATAGCTCATAAAGACAATAACATACTTCATATTCATAAGTTTAAGGATTAAAGCTAAACTCAGCAACATTCTAACATGACGTCGGCTTTGCAGAAAAGTCCGCATATTTCTAGGTAGCTCTACGGGGTAACAGGTTACACTTTTATGGTAGTTTGCACTGAGGTTAACTAAAAGAATCTGCGGTATTCGGTAGAACTATTTGAATGATCTGAAAACGCAAGAAATGGACAGCGTACGTGATTTAGTTACAAGTTTTTGTTCTACCTAAATATTGAATAACGGTATTAGTACTTACTAACTAACGGTATTATTGACATAGAATTACTGTTATAATATAAATATTGTGTCTTTGCAACTAGAGTTGTTATTTCAATATGTCAAATAATCAATGTTATTCTGCTGTAAACGGCTTATAAAACAAAAATGTTATATCCTCCTTAATTTTTTTGCACATATGTATCACTCTCACAGCCGTAACGTATTTCATAACAAACTAGCATTACAGGGATGTGCTTATGAATGCGTAGGTTTCCTGAATATCTTCCTAGACCGGACTAGCCTAGACTAGACCAGGCAAGACTGGAACTCGTCTCCGCAGAGAGTGAAATGGCATTTTGACGTAATAAGGAGCCTAGGTAGCACTTTGGAGCGACCTTAACGGGTTATGTTATACATAATAGGGCGCTATTATAAAATTTACCGTATTTATTTTTTTGATTATTTTATAGTTCAAATTTCTGTTAGATTTTTTTTGTTCTTTTAAGAGGAGCTTGAAAAATGTTCTCACATAATTTGTAATGTGCTGAATTGTGAGGGCGTAAAAAAGCGTGATAATTCTATACTTATACCTACCGACGGTTAGTATGGTAACCTATGATTGACTAGTAGAGAATGCTTTTAGCATTAATTCCGACATTTATGCATTTAGTCTTTTATATAATTATTAAAAATAATTTTACTTTTACAGTTTAGGTCTTTTTACCAAATTCATTATTTTTAGGATAACTATTATTACATGTTTTTGTGTAATGATACGAAAATTATGATAACTTTTGTTTCATTAATATCAGTATTTAAATGGACTTGAAGCAAAATGACGCACAGCTTTTCAGAAAAAAAATATTTGTGCAATCTTCATGGTAAATTGTAAAGTTTCCTGTAATTCAACTGAGTTAATTATTAAGCATCCGATTTTATTTATTATCTGACTAAATTAAGTATTAATAACTACTGCTCTAATTCCAGACCTCAGATCCTTCTAAGACCAACGTAGTCTTTATTAATTTGATGCCTTATATCTGTCCATTCCAATTAACTAACTACTAATGATCCGTTTCTTTGTTCTCTATCCTAAAACGCAAACGAAATGTCCCGTTATTGAGGACTGCAAAGCGTTGACTTCAAAAAAGTGTGCCATTAATATCATTTTTATAAACACTATTTCTTATCACTCCACTTACAGGACACACAGGACGATTCCGCGACACTTTTTTGAAGCCATCACTTTGCACTACACAACACAATCACTTCACGGCACTCACCGGTATATTCATAATGCCTCCTGTACGGTGATCGAAGCCGGGAACGGTACTGGATAAATTCGATTGCAGTTGTGAGTTTATATAGGTGGTTATTTGGTAGCACTTTCGCCATTGCCCCCCTAGTAATGGAATATGCGTCTCGTTGTGTTTCTTCTACGCGAGTCCTTCGTATTTGTTCGGACGTATAGCGGGAGCCAGACGCGTCGCGCGTTCTAAACTTAAAAATTACAAACAAAAAACAAAATTCGAATTTCGGTTTTCGTTTTCGGGAATGTCTTATCGTGTGTACATGCACTTACATAATTAGAAGAAAATTAACTAGCCTTTTTAATAATTAGCTTGTTGCGTGCAAATAAAAAATAGTGCTATATTTTTAAACGCAATCAAAATAAACAAATCTTACACGTAATGACTGAAATAATTTTAACTGTAACTTTACATCCTTTGATTGAAGTCGATATGGGTCGGTACGGGATATGAGAAAATAATTACGTCCTGTGATCATAACTATGTAATTAGTTTTCGTAAACGGTGACCTAAGTGCACAAAACATCTTTAACAAAAGCATAGTGCCTCTATACGCGTATCATTTTCAATGATTTTAAGCTTTGGCATCAAAAAGTTTCCGCTCGTGCGTAAGTTCGGTTTCTTATTTCATCTTTAAGCATATAACATATGACACTGAGTGTTAAAAAATCTATAACCATCAAAAAGTTATTATTTGCTATTGTATACTATTCACAAATGAGGTAATATAGTACAAATTTGATTATCTCGATTGGTTAACATTCATGGTTACAATGAGATCCTATACTATGGTGTTTATTGCATATTATTACTTGAGCTTAATTCTTTTGTTACATTCCCCACAACGGTTTGTGCTCCATTTTCAAGGAAATGTCGAAACGTTACTCATAATGACACCGGTTCGGGTAGGTTATTACTTAACATAACTTATTGATCTAAGTTTTTATAGTTCGCGTGTTTGTTACCTAGTGCGTATCACTAATGTTTTGATAAATCAAACTGACATGTTATTGGATCATTGAAATTTAATAAACTTGTTCACTGTTTTGTTAGATTGTTTATGTATCTTTTGTTTCGAATATTACAAAGCTTACGTATGACTACGTGATTTTGATCTTTAATTTTGAGATTACTAAGAGTAAAATAAAATAAATATGCATGTTTATTTAAGGAATATAAAGCAAAATACTAATCTTGATCTTTCCGGCTGAAGTGTTCCTGACAGACACACTATTATTTGGGCACTATTAATATAAGATAAGATAAGAGTGAGTTGGTTATTGTTATGATCTATATTCTATGATATCATCACATACCACCATGTGTGATATTGGGCATATGCCTGATGATTTATAAAAATACTTATACGGTTATGCATGAAGACCTTAAGTTAAATTAAAATAATATTGCATTTCCAAACTCGTAAACAAGGCTCTTTATTTTTGTTGTTAACAATGTCAGCAATTAACAAATAATAAGTGCTCATTATTTCCATTTAAAGCGGTTGTTGGTCTTGAAGCCTTGCCATTGCGGATTTTCAGTGATAACTCTTGTTCCATACATTAGACATCAACGCGATATAATCAATACTAATGGTTTAATTTCCTTACCAGCGATTGAATATTTACGATTGTGTGTGTTTGAAAGAAAAACTACCTTAACCAATTATCAGAATGGCAATTTTTATAATCTTTGGTTAAGGTATTTTTTCTTCAAAATTCACACAATCGTAAATATTTAACCATTGGTAACGACATTTTACCATTACTATCGATGAAGAAAATTAGGCGTTAGTTTTACTTCACCCAATAGTATACATATTTATCCTTTGTGTAATTTGATCTGTAATTTTAACTGCTACACCTTTTCAACGATATTGAAACCATTAATCTAGGTGTCAAATTTTACGGTGTGTATTTTAGTTACTAGAATGTAGTAGCGAGTCTTCTAGTATCGGGTTTTTCTATTAAAAGCAAGAGTATTTAGTGACTAAGTGTAAAGGTACAAGGCAAGTAATCGCCACCATCAAATAAGCGTTCCTCTGATGTTAGGTAGCAGCAATATTGGTACTGAAAGAAGGCTGAAGATAATAGTATATCAGAAAGGGCTCTTGACCGGGTATTAAAAGGAGGGAAACCCTCGGTTCTTTAACTGCGATGTGGAAGGCAAGAGGAAGACTAGCACATTGTAATTTGGAGTAATTATGGAAAAAAACCTCCACCGATAAGATCTTAGTTCAATTTTTTTTTAATATACAAGGTGATTTTTTTATCAGTACCGAAATTTTGTGTAAAGACTCCACTGATGAATATGAACAACTTTTACTACTTATACTGATAAAAAAGTCATCCTGTATTTTGGAATCTATTATCGTTACTAATAGATTTTTTATATTTAAAGCAAAGCAACGTGAAACAAACTTACAGTACTTCATCACGTCAAGAACTTGTTGTGACCTAATTCTATCATATTTTGTGCTCGACAGTGCTATAGTACATATCTCGACGGATACGATATAAACATTACGAAATGACTTACTTAGTAAGTACGGTCAACCAGATACTTAATATGCAGCTAGTTCCAGTCAAATGTATATTTAGCTACCAGTTTGATACTTAGACTTCCGCCCGCGACTTTACCTGTGACCGAGAGCATTGCATAAATGGCTAAAGTTTACAAGGCGATATAATTGTTGAAACGATTGGATTTTTGTCGTCTGTCAGTTTTTTTGTCATATACAATTAAAGGCCTGTCCCACAATGTCTGAACAGATTAGCATTAGAGTTTAATTGAGTTTCAATTTTTGTCGATTAAAAAAAGAGGAGGTTCTCCGTTTGACCTGTACGATTGTTTGACCGCGAATATCTTGCGTTCAGCTAGACCGATTTTGATGCGGTTTTCACTATAGTATTCCTTACACAAAGAAAAAGGTTTTAGTAACTATTTTAGCTCATCAATCAAGTACATTATAACTTAAACAATAATTAAAAATGACGAAAAAGAATTTTTTTTATTAATCTTTGGTTAGTACTCATTGTCAACAGGCCCTAAGATTGACAGTTATTTTCTTTGTGATGTCATTTGTTATAACTGTAGAGTAGATATTTAATTACAATTGGCTTTCATTTGTATTAATTTCCCGTAACTTTTCTGCAAATATTTCCATGAGATGTAATTCAGAATGTTATTAAGACACGCAATCCTATGTTGATGAAATAGTATCCAACTATTTGCTTCTAGCTTAGTTTTTATCTTCTTTATTTCAAAGCCAACTGCGTTATATTTTTATCGCTTAACTCAAAGCTTATGATTGACAAAGGGAGACATTTTCAAGTGAATTTAACGTTCATTCACTATCAGTACCTATGAATTGATACTAGTACGCAGTACTTGTAGAGGAAATAGTATTTCGAAACGCCTGACTCACGACTACCCAGTTAGGGCTCCGTTAGGTCAAACTGACACTTAATTAAGTACTGAGACTCTGCAAATTGGTATTAATTCGTTTCTGTACGTTTATCTTGTGCTTTAAGTGAGATGGAAGTTTCTAAATAACATTTTTCAAGAGATTTTTGCTTTCGTTTAAATCTACTAATTTATACTTTTAAATTGAAAGGCGGTAACGCAATTCCCCAATTTTACTATTTTCCAGTTGCCCATTGAGTTATACCATAGACTATGATATTTTTTAGGTATTTGGGGTAGCAATGTGTTAGTTATATCTGAAAATCCAGGCCGATAGTTATATCTGTGAAGCCGAGATTAACATGCATTGGCCATGGCCAAAGTTTTAAATGAAAAAATAACAGAGCATTAAGTGATTGTCTTTTACGTATTACTCATGGAAACAATTACCACAGGCTGAAATCCATCTGCCTTGAGGAAATTTGAGAACGATAAAAAAATAAACAAAACTTAGTATTCTTTTCGAGATGTGTGCAAGCGACCATTTAAGTCAATACTTGTAGTAAGCCCACTGGTCCGGCCGAGTATTCAAATCTGGCCAGTTTTGCTTTGCCTAGTTTTTTGATTTTGATGCAATTAGTGCCCAGTGTTGCTTATACAGATTTATGTTGATAACTCGATTATTTATTGGTTGACAGTTGACACATACTTTATATGCAGAATTTTCGAAGTTTTAGTATTTGGTAAAAAAACAAGCTACTTACAAATGTCAGTTTGACCTTTTGCATATATTTTTTCGGTCACATAATATGTAATTAATTTGTAAGCAATTATAATATCCAATCGGTGGTTTTAATTAAACAGTCTATAATCTATCTTTAAATCCAAACTTCCTGTTTAAAACAGACAGAAGTAAATTGACATTAACTATGTTTCCCAATCCATTGTTTCATTATTGAGGAAATGCGTTTTTTTAAGACAAACGGACGGACGAACACACCTACAGACAGAAAACTTATGTGTTGTGTTGTGATCTGTGCGTACGCGGAAATGCTGTTTGTATTATCGATTTGTGATTACGTTATCGATCAAAATAATAATTTTCCTTAAATTAGTGCTTTAACGACGCAATTTTAATTTAGGTACATGAAATCGTTTTACGGCGATGCAATAGTAATGGTCCATGTTGTTTTATATTTCATTAATTAGTGCTAGATTTTTTCCGACTTCCGTCCGTATTTTAATATTTTTTTGTGTTTTTCTTGATAGTATACAATATTAAGGACCACTCAACACATCCCCCACCTGGGATGAATATTTTAATCATATCAATGAAAAACGTTATTAAAATCAATTTAAAAAATAAACAAAAAACGTTTTAAAAGATAAAATAAATGCAACAAAAATATAAATCTCTCAACCGATATCCGGTATTAAACGTGCATTCACACAAAAACACGCGAACCTTCGACTCACAATAATATTGGAAAGGCGGCTACATTCGTTGTCTAGTTCCGGCCGAGCGGCCTTGAACCTGCTACCCCATGGTTTGCAACCATCAAGTCATAGGGACTTGCAGTTTTCGAAACGTTCAATGAGAGGAAGTTACATAGTCGTCGCGTAAATTTTCCGCAAATATCTCCGACCTATATTTTTTTGTTAGTTTTGAAGTTTACTTTTGAGCTGGATATCTTGTATATACACACTGTAGTGTTTTTTGGAACTGAAATTTATTTTACCAAGGGGATGAATAGTGCATATATTTTTTTTAAAAAAAGCAGACGCTAAACGTCTGGAACTCCCTTAGCTGCCATAATTCATAGCAAACCCTTAAAAAGTGTAAAGACTACATTAAACATTTTGTTATGAAAAAGTAGTAACCGACGTAAGAACCACTTCTTAGAATGCGCCTCAATATTTAAAAAAAAAACTTTTCCGTTCTCCTAAATGATCCAGTGTGTGTACGTTAAGATTTGATGGTGAGAACCAATCGTAGTAGGTCTTCTCCTTCGCCTAATCCCGCTACGCAGACACAGCCTTCTCAATAATGCGATACCATTTATTTATCTAGCAGCTTGCTCTTAGTGTTCTAATAATATCGAAGGAAAATACGTACTTACTTCAGTTAGTACCTACCTTTGTTTAACGTTGGTATATCGGTCTGAACTTTGAGTGCAAAAGTAAAAAACTTGTGATGCTGTGCTGATGATACAACACACACTACTCCTCAAAGCTCAAGCATTTAATAGGATTGACATCAACATTTCACAAACTTATGTTCGGTGACAGAAGAACTTTTAGAGAAACAAAAGGTATCAGTATTGATTTCAAAGTATTCCCAATCATATCACTAACCTTTTGAAACAATAAAAGGGGCTAAAGAATATTTTCTTGGGACTATAATGCCACTAAGACCCCTTACACACTGTGACTTTTATCATCTACGTAGTCAGCGTCGACTCACGCAATGAACAGATTTAATTCAGCATCGAAGCAGTCAGAATAATTACGCGCGTTAGTATCGATGCAGTCACCAATATACAGTACATAATTTATCAATATCCAGCTTCTTCATCGCGACTGCATCACTGCTAAAAGTTGCAGTGTGCAAAGGGTCTAAAAGTATAATTTCCTAGCCTTGAACTTACAAAATCCAAAATAAACTGAGATTTACTCCACGTAAAGTAAAATGCATACTAAATTCGATACGCACGGTCGAGTTACTAGTCTCGAATCACATTTAATGTAGTTTTGACCACTATTTGATTTGAATTCAAGGTAGGTAGGAAGGTGGTAGTTTAATTTATTTTCTGCATCTATAAACAATGGTTTTGGTATGTTTAATACGTGGTTCGGTTTTATTATTTATAACTGGTTCTTTTCGCATTTCAAGATTTTTTATGTATAAAGATAGATACCAAAAACGATTACCAAAACCTTCATACAAAAAGTCTACTTACAAAGTATTATACTCGTCTCTTAATACTTTTTGGAGATAAGTTTGTGTCGATACGTTATGTGAATATTTTGGTTTACGTTTTGTTTTTCTAATTGAAAATTATATTCTAGTACCTCCTCCAGTCAGGCATATTTATGTCCACGCCGAAATATGTATGTTTTTTTTTCAGTCATGAATCATGAAAACATGAAGTGTGAATGTAAAACGCAAGTAAGTATAAATTAAATTTAATACTTCTGGTTGTGATATCAATCTAAAACATTCTCTATATTTCTTGAAGGTTTAAGTTTTAAGATAAAAATCTGTATTTTAAATTAATCTAATTTTATTTTGTTTTATTATTACGTATTAACTAGTTGCAGTACGCGATCTAATTTCATTAGTTTGATCTATTTATTAAAACTTTATGAAGAAACTGAAAGAATAAGACAGCAAGCTTAAGCGCATTTTCTACTAGTCAATAGCTATGACGAGGAGTTTCCCGAAAATCAATAGTTAGTATAAAGTTCACGGGTCACTAGACCTATAGTTTAAGAAAGAAATCGATATCTACATATTCAGTCAGTATATAGACTTTGAGGAGCAAATCATCCACATAACAAAACACAAAGTTTTCAAAAGTTTAAACTATATAGAGTATAACAAAATTAACTGAATTCCTTCAAGGGGCCAAATCTGACCCTCAAATACAACAACTTTTTGTATTCCAATATCGTAATCCCAAAAAAAAAATCACTTTACCATACTAGGGAAATCCGCTCAGCTGATTCTAATTTGGAGGAGTTAAAAAAATGGGATTTGGATATTAGTGCCGTGCAAAAAGTTTTTGTATTTTAGCAACAGAATCACCACCGGGAAGCAATGCAATTAATTTTGATAAACCCTGATGTGTAGTAAGTCTCTACTTTTTTATATAAAGCACTACCTTCTCAGCAAGCTTACCAAAAATAGGTCATGCCATAAGTAAAATGAAACCATCATAGCAACTCAAAGTATTTTAATGGGAAATACTATACAGTTATTAACAATGACATTTGCGCCGTTCTTACGCGCAGTTACAAAAATATCGGACCAAGGTCGACAGAAATTAACTTGAACTTGCCGCTTATGTAAACCTTTCTAATCTTGGCTTATTCGTTCTGAGTGAGTTATGTTGAACTATAATGTTTGTTGTTGTGTGTCTTATTTATTAGCCGGCCCAGAGAACTTTGTTTCGCCCCGGCCCCGTCCCGCCCCGACCCCGTAATTTTAATAATTATTATCTTACTCCGGACGTTGACGAATCTGACAAAGTAAAAAATATGAAAATCGGTTCAACCGCATTTTTTTTCGTTCATCAGAACCTTCTCCAGACAATACTATCGCGACGAAAAAATAATTAGCAAAATCAGTCCAGCCGTTCACGCGTGGTGCCATGACCAAGAAAAATATGGATTCATTTTTGTATAAAGAGATCTAACTTTGCTCAAGTGACGGTAAAGAAAGGGATGTGTTTGTTATTTATCTATTCCGAATAATCTTGTCACTTAACCTAAGGATCCTACAAGGATCTAAAGATTCTAGCTGCTACTCGTAAGTCTTGTAAGAAAACTAAGTTACCTCAAGGTGGTATATTTAAAAATAAGTATATTCGATCTCTTCTAATTGCATTATCTTATAAGCCTAGCGATTTATAAGGGTAATAATGCCGTAAAAGCATCAACGTTCATTACTTGCGTTTTCTTAAAAATATGACTTCCTTAATTAGGTTATATGTCACAAAACTGTCATTGATAAGCTTGTACAGGAATGCGACATAAAAGTATTTGCTACATATGTGAAGACGGGTATCTAACGGCTAGTTTAGAAATAAAATACGCAACATAAATTACACATAATATTAAAATCTTACATAACCCGATACACATCTCGATGTAACATTGAAATGTCACTATACCAGTTTTTTTGAAGCGCAATCGAGCGCATCCAAGAATTTAAAACTACGTACAAATATTCATGAAAACGCTTAATTATGTAAATAGTAATATTTGGACCAAATGTTGGGCGCCTCTGAAGGTCATATAAAATCGGTGCAAGATCAGAGAAGGGTGCGGGTTCGAATCTTATTTGGCTACTAAGGTCGATTCAAAGTGTTTGTACGGATTTCCGATTGGGTTTATGAAGTGTGAAATCGGATAAGTGGTGAGTTTATTCAATCAAATTGTTTTAGCTACTTCTTGATATTTTTTTTATTTAAGCATTGAACTACTATTGAAGTGACACCGCGAACAAATTTCGTGCTTTATGAAAAAAGTTGACGAAACAGACATCAACCCATAGTACAGATTCATAATTATAAATTCAAATTTCAAGGAAAACGTCACAAAATTGTCGTCGTGTTTGCGACACTATTTTGCTTCCCTTAGCTTCACTATTCGTAGTAACAACTCGCTGTATGTACCTTTTATGGTGTCTTTAAAATAAAAAAAATAGAGACAAAATGTTGCTTATAATTATGACAATCAAATCTCATAATTTATTTTGCAACTAGAGTAAAATATATCGAAGAGGTAGAAAATTTCAACCCAACGTGTGATTTAGATGCACGAGCATGAGTGATTGGTTAGTATACTAGTACAAATATATTAAATAATGTACCTGAAACTAAGTACCAATTGTTTTGTACAATAAACCTTTTGACCTATTTTTATTGTCACATTATTTTATCCACAAATATCCATACCAAGATTTGTCATCTATTAATTATTTAGTAAAGGTCAGATGGCAGCCTGATTAAAAAAAATTAGATCATTTTTAGATTATATCATATGTTTTACTAAATTCTAAACCAAAACATATTTGGTCATGAAAACTAGATTCTTAATGATATGATAATGACGTTGTGTCTGTAACCCTGAACTTAATGTAAATATTTGATCAACTGAATTATATCAGTAGTAACTATAAATACCAGAATTTTGTTTGATTTAAAGTTCCAGAACTGGTGGCATTTTGTTAAAGATCATCCTAACTAGAATTGAAGATACGTTTGTATCATATAATGTAAAGAGCAACCAGCTTGTTTTAATGGATTTACTCATTAGAGTGTGTTTAGGTGTTTAATAAGGGTCTTCATAAACATTTATATCTTTTTATTGACTGCCTCATTGGTGTAAGGTTAGCTCGCTGGTTGCTACCCAAGAGTTCCCGGGTTCAAATCCCGGATCAGGCCGTAATTTGTTTCTGGGTTCTGGGAAATACTCGACAACAGCTTAGAGTTAGGAAGTAGGCGGTGATATACCTAAAGACCTAAAAGAACGCCATTGGTCCTGCGCCTGATGTCTCACCGGCCATATCAGATCTGCCGTCACACTGAAAAATGAAAGAGAAGGAACAGAAGAGCCCTAATATTTTGCAAAAAATTGAGCACGATTAAAACCATAAAAAAAACATTTATTCCGGAGTTATTATCTCCATATAGATTAGTAATAATGACACTTATTAGTTATGGTTCATAATTAATTAAAGATACACAGGCTCAAAAAGTCATATGTCACAAAAAACCTGCAGCTCTGATATAACAAAATTGTCAAGAGTTTTTTAGAGGCACAGGGTTCACATGAGATTGACCGCCGTGGTAAAATTTGACCAGGTGGATGTTATCTTAATAACCAGCAGACCCGAAGAATTTCGTATACCCTGACCCAGTTCCCGTACGTAAATTGTTGATCTTATAATTACTTTCGATATTTTATTTTGTATGTTACCTAATTCTAGCTTATAAATAATACAAAACAACAAGTTTCTAGTTTTTGGAATGCTATTTATAGTTGCGAAAGTAGTCACGAGGTTATTTATTTAACAAGGTTCCAGAATTAACAACTTGCTATATCCCCTTAGCTGAAAAAAAGCAACTATTTTGTTTTTCAATTTCTCACGTTTAGATTTATGGTCATGTGTCACATCTCCGCGAATTCAATCAGCGAGTGTTGCCAACATGATCAAATAAACCGTTGTGTAACCGACACCGAAATAGCAACGAAACAGTCTAATAATACTAACGAAACCTAAACACTTGCGATACAAACAGCACCCATTGAACGAGATACTATACACACAGCAGATCTACCTAACACACAATAGCATAGGTAGTACCTTATTTGAAATTAGACTTTATCTAGTTTCTCTCTGAGTTGGAAAACGGCTGACAAGCGTTGTGTTTTCAGGGTGTGTTTATGTGTTTTTACACTAAAAGTGTCGAACATGAATGAACGCTTTGCAACAAAACGTAGCGATAGAACAATGTAGCGAAATAAACACTCAAATGGGTCCCGGAATAATGGATTGTGGGAAGTTCATGGTGTCGAAGCAAGAGACGTCGCCCGGCTTTCGAAAGTCATGGCTTTAATTCCCAGCAGTATCAGGGAATGCGTATAACATGGTTTGACACTTGTCTTTCTAAAATATTTGAGCAGTTTTACTTTCTAGTAGTTCTTATCAATTTTGCTTAAATCTGAATCAGCATTAATATCATGTCTTAATCCGCTGCCACCACTTTACAAAATATCTTCGCCAATAACCCCGAGTTCTTATCAGAATCTTTAATAGTTTTAATAATTTACAATATTTCAAAATGGTAACTCATGTGAGGAAATCACATACCCACATAATTAATAGCTATGTCATGGACGCTAGACAGTTCCTTATTTTTGACACATTTTAAATAATATTCATATATTCATAAGGAGGCTGTAATCCTACTTCTAGAAAGGCCCAGTAGTTCCATTTAGTGATGTGATAGTCAATAATCTAGCGTCGAATACACTTGGATGAATAATGAACAATACTTGAATAATGATAAATTACTAATCTTATTATTCAACATCTGAGGAAATTATGAATACGGTTCTTAAGGAGTTTCACCATTTCATTATTTCTTTGTTTATGGTGTTTACATTGTCATCCTAAAGGAGCCGTTGTCCTCTACCCTACAAAGATAAAAATCGTTAACAGATTTTTTATAATTAAAAAAAAATACTGACTCCAAAAAAGGAGGAACTCAATTCGAATTGTATGTGTGTGATATCGTCAGAATTAGATAAAACTTTAGATGTTGATTAATCAAGGCTTTTTGAATGCATTTTTTTAAGTGTGTGTATGTTTATATATTTGTATGTTTGTCTCAGGATTTCTCAAAAACGAGAAGTCATAACGAATTGACTATTTCATTAGGTATATTTCAACTTAGGGTTCAGTGTAGGGTTCATGAAAATCGGTCCAATAGTTTTTGAGATATGAGTAATAACTAAAAATCATGAAACAAAAAATAATTTGATTATTTAAACCGCCTTTAAAACACCGAAAAGATTAAAATAACGCATTCGTCTTCTATAATTGAGAAACAGTTAATTCTTTTGAAATTGGTGTATGATATGAAGCTTAACTAGCCTAACCGTCTCCACACATCATGCACCGACGCTAAAATAGTTTCTCATAAATTGAAGATAAAATTGTTATTTTTTGGAGGTAGTTTAATTTTTCATTAACTTTTTTACCTGCAACGCGTTAACGATGATACTGAACCTACTTATTTTGTTTTGTAATGTTGTAAGGGTTAAAGTAATTTAGATGAAGTTTCGTCAGAGAAGAGTGATTGAAATATGCATAGATATGATTTATTTATTTCACCACTCATACATTTTTCATATGTAGGATTTTAATTATTCATTTTGATCAAAAGTCTGAAATCAAAGGGTCAGTAAACAAATATATCTTATCCGTTTTCCTACATTTAAACTGTTAAAGGAAGCCCCGTTTACTCGTGCAACACGATATATCAACTTATTACCGAACGAATGTAGACCTTTTTAGTTGTTCTCTGAGTGAGTTCACACGAGCTGCTTTATATATTATTTGCTATACATAGATTTGTTTTATACATATATAATATCGCATTGAGTGTTATGTTATCCTGTAATGATAGATATAAGCTTGGAAAGTATAAATAAATAAATAATCTTTAAATTTTGTTGTATTATCTCTTTAAAATTTTGCGATTATAGGAGTTGTGTACGCAGGAACATGGCATCTATTATTAATGTAGAGTTAAACTTTAAAAAATATCATAAATATTAGTGTGCACTGTTATTAATATTAATAATAATATTTTTAAGGGCATGTTTCACGATCGACAGAAGACAGTCTACACTCATCATGCCATTGCATTGCAAAATCATTACTTTAAATAAATTTGTTTCTCCTAAGTAGAGGGCAAATGCGTTATTTTAAACTGTTCGTGCTGTTACGTTTTTTGAAGGCGGTCCTATTTTTGTTTAGTTTAAGGCAATTGAAATACACCTTATCAAAATAAAAATAATCAAATCGATATGATTTCTTGTTTTCGAGAAATCCGTGGAAAAACATACAAATATTCATAAACTTATGAAATTTTACACACGTGTTTGGAAGCTTTTATGTCTATAAAAGCTTCCAAGCATGTTGATCTCAACATACTATATTTTCATAAAATTTCAATAATGTTACATACATAAACATGGAATTGATTACTTCCTGTTTTTCGAAGGCGGTGCTAATAGAATGTCATTTCGTATACTATATACGTATACTTCGTGAGTGGTATCTCACAAAAACTTACTAAAACATTGTGAAACAGACCTTAAACTTTAACTTGTTAATATTGTTACTATGTATTATGCTCGCGATACTCGCACGCGGTATTTAGTTACCTACTTATATCGTTATTATTAAGCTCTCCTAGAACGCATGTAAAATTACTAACTGAAATACACTTTTTACAAGCTGTCTCTCTGATGTTAACATTAGCTTTAGCTTGGTAAGTAAAAACTCTTTTTAATTACTTAGTTTTAACCGCTGTTTTCTCTGTTCATTAATTTTCAAAAAATAATGTATCACATATAAAGGACAATGAAATAAATACGCAATCATAAACTGTAATGAAGGGGCCGGTCGTAGACCAATAGCGACGATCCCTTCAAATTTGTTATAATCAAGTACTTAACAGGCTTAATTAGTTTATAAATATTGTTTCAATAAACAAATTACTGAAGACAAAAAAATGTAAATACAGCTACGATATTATAAATAACAAGCAATTAAAAGAAAATAGTATTACCTCATATTGGACTTTATGTATTACAGATTAACACTGACATGGGAACATGCAATCATTAAACAAAGGAGATAACAGCTCATTGTTGCTAAACACATCTTTTTGATGCAGTTAAAATAAAACGAT
The DNA here is from genome assembly GCA_963924145.1 of Pyrausta purpuralis. Taxonomy (NCBI): domain Eukaryota; kingdom Metazoa; phylum Arthropoda; class Insecta; order Lepidoptera; family Crambidae; genus Pyrausta; species Pyrausta purpuralis. Next base: position 24,738,854 of record OZ001655.1, read on the forward strand.
CTACTTTGAACCTTATTTGCAAGTGGCAAGGTATAATACTAATGTTATTTTTTCATATAAATAGCCCGTTTGAAGCTTGTGACATTGATGTAAGAATACGTGAAATTGATTTGGATGTGGTGTATGAATCGTTATCTTAATGGAGTCGTAATGTTGTGTGATTTGTGGGCTTTAAGAGGTCTTGAATAACTAAATAAACGCGTGACGGCTTCCTCAATAAAATATTACAGGTTGGTACCTAATGCTTTTAGCTAAATATCGTTTGATATTTGTTTATAAAAAGACGGGTTTTATAAATTAACCTACTGGCACTAAAAATTAAACGATAAACTTGGATCGACACTCCAAGCTAAAACATCAGGCCTAACTTGATTGGCTTGTGAAATCCTTTTATTTTCCATCCATCCAAGAACATCCATAATAATTTATGTTCTGAATCTCATAAAGATTTTCTTTATCATATCACATCAAATTCTTATCGAATCCTTGAACCAAAACCGATGAATTTCTTAACTATCCCACACAATGATTATAATCAAAAACCCATGTCTGATAGTCATCTATCTTCAAATACAGCTTCTTAATAGATTAAACAAGGTCATCTTAAGGTCGGTCGAATAATCATTAATTAATGACATGAATCATTGTTGCCTAATAAACGATGTATGGACTAGATTTTATTTTAATGATAGTGTAGATTATCTCGGTAATTAGCTTTAATCTTGTGTGTGTTGTTATGATAGCGTTGCGCTGTGTAAAACGACAACGCGTTTGGTGTAGTGAATAGCACTTCACTACTAGACTAGATGTGTCGCGGGTTCGAATCCCGCTAGGGGCAAATTTTTGCGTTCCGAGCACGAAAATTTTTACCTGAGTCATGTTTATACGTACTTAAGTATTTAGTGGAGATGTGTTTAAATATCATTATTTTTGTCTGGTATTCGTAACACAAAGAAGAAAAATCCTTACTTCGAATCTACGACAGATGGTGTATTGTCTGGGGCATATTTGTTATTTTTAATTTAAAACAAAATACGAATAAGCATTTACTATCCTCAATTGTTTGAATATAGTAAATTTATGTAGTTTCTGCTTCTTCGTTACCTCCATTAAAAGGTCGTATTTTATTTTTGAATAAAATCTAATAGGTAACATGTCTTAACATTGACTCTACCGCCGCGTTACCGATTAATATTAATAAGAAATAAATACAAGAAATAAATACAGCTTCACCCGCATAAATTGTATCTCAATAAATATCATCATGAATGGTAGCCTTTATATAATTCCAGTGTATAAATTATATTATTTTAAAGTTTTATGAAAATCTATTCAGTAGTTCTTGCATGAAGGAATAACAAATATCCATTCATTCATCTTCACAAACTTTAAAATTTATAACAGTAGAATGGGTGTGTTCTTCTATGTCTGTAAGACAACAAGTGATATTTGATTTTGCTTTTCGTTTGCTGACTGTACTCTTATGCCACTACATAGTACCTTTATAGATTTATAACCACGACAAGCTGACTTTATATCCTAGATCTATAATGCCACGACAAAAATTACAGCTCCGCTAATGACCATGGGAACATATTAACCAGTTGCTACTACCTTCCGTTCGTTCCTAGAAGTATAGAACGATTATTTTGTAGGAATCTAGTAATAACTAAATGTTATGGAATGCCGTACCAGCAGGGATTATTAAATAACATAAATTACAAAAAAATATGCTACTCAATTGTGTTTTTGGCAGAAACAATATAATCGTTTAGATGACTTAGTATTGTTTAGTTTTATTTAGTATGGGTTCGCTCTTGACTCCAGTCCAAGCCTAATGCGACTAAGACGAAGTCGAAGATGAAACGAGCTCGCCCAGAAGAAACCTGTTCACTCGAATTTTAAAAAGATTCGGATTGTAATCCCTTGGAAACACCGACGCGGGCAGCGAGTTCCACTCCTTTGCCGTGAGCATTATAAATGTTGACGAGAAGCGCTTAGTTCGAAACAGTGGCACATCGACAAGGTAAGGATGGTATCCCGCGGTACGCCTAGATGAACGATGGAAAAAGGGGGCTGGAGGGATGAGCTCATGGAGCTCCTTCGCACACTCGCCAAAGTAAAGTCTGTAAAATACAGCTAAGCTGGCAACCTTGCGGCGATGGGCTAAGCTATGGAGCTTATCATTTACCAGTTTGTCGTCACCTATTAATCTTATGGCTCTGCGTTCCACATTACTGCGTTTGTATTTACATAAATAAGTTTAGTGTGTATACTCGTATCTGCGCATGATCATTATTACAATTGTATTACTAAAAATAACCGATAAACTTAAAACTAAGCTTTTCCATGTAGCAACACTGCACAAAAGCAGAAAATCGTGTACAAAGGTAATTCTCAATCTCATTTTATTAACCAACATATTTGTGTGTCACAATCGCAAGTCAAGTATATATATCAAACAAAATAATAACAGAGGGCATAGTTTCAGCGGCCCAGCAGTCTCTATAAATTAAAGCGACCGATATAATCCACAAAGCCAGAAAGAAAACCCACTACCATTTTACATAACCGCTGCATTTGTAAGAAGTTAGTTACCATGTCTTGAGGACCTTCGTAAAAAAACAATTAAACGACAAATTATACATTCGGTGTAGCTTGTGAAAAATCAGCATTACACCATAATATAATGTTACCACAGCATCATTGTTGAATATCATATATTATACTCTGAAAATTACTTACCATTCATTATTTCTGATTAACCTCTCTATTTGCAATTTATATTTTAATAAAATACAGCCCATTAATTTCTTATGAATAAAAACTCAATCTAAAACTAACGATAACTTGTAAATTGCGTTTTGCAAAATAACTATTTCTCAACTTAATTTAGTTTGTAAAACTGCACATCAAAAGCCTAAAGAGGCGGCATTTCATATTTAATTCAAAATTGCAAAAACGTTGCGTTTCAAATCAGAGTCGACTTTGTGAATGGGTTGCAAACCTGCGCCCGCGTCGCGTCGCTTGCGTTGTATCCGGTGCGTGTGTCCTTCGGGTGTATAGTCGGATTAGGCTTGTAGTGACATTTTGTAAATAAAGTGATTAGTCTGTGGCATAATCAAGAGGAAACAGGTATCTAGGGTTACTGCGACATTTGCTAAAAAGTATTATTTTTCAAAATCATATTATAGTATTATGTAATACCTTATTAACACAGCCGTCGTGATCTCTCAACCAATTTTATGTAGATATACTTTTAAATAAACAGATATAATCCTTTCATTTGTTTACTCTTACTTTAGTATTGGAAACTCATTAGGTAAGTAACATATGGATATTTTTTATAAAATCTTATAAATAACATCGTACACCCAAATGCATATATATCACAAGATTTCTCTGTGTTAAAATGAAAAAATAACTTACTATAATCATGTTCAAAATCTAGAGCTTTTTATAACCTGCACCGACAATTACAATTCCATGAATTGAAACCGAAGATCTTTAACTACGCTCTAAACTCGCTCCAATTACTCACACATTTCTCACGCACTTCACTGGCATGTTTTAATTAGTTCCAACTTCGCCCATAAAAATCTGTTCGGCTTGTCAAGATCGTGTCACGGGCTTGAGCGTTGCAAAACCGACGGAACCCATCAGCTCCTGGAGAAGTAGACGGTTAACATGCCGAGCGCTTGCGAGATGTGACATTGCTACATTGAAGCGAGTAGGGTGAGATGCTGTCGAGAATTAGGTGAGTTTTTGTGGTAGACACGTGATGTGATTAAATAAATAATAATAAATAAATAAATCTTTATTGAGCCATATTACAGTCAGGTCAGCTTAGACTAATGTAGTTATTAGTAAAAGAAAGAGCAGCGTGGGTTCAGCAGCTGAACGTGATCCCCCTTCGAACTAGATGTGAGTCTGTATCTCGAGGGATAGAAGCAGATCCAGATGAGAACCGTAACTGCGCGTTAGTTACATAAACAGATGTTTAAAAAATAATAATTATGGCTTATTTATGATACAAGCATGGAGCACTTACTTCCCAAAATAGATTTTTGTCTGATTGTTTGGGAAGAAGGTTTAACTTAATATTAAATGTGTGTGTGTGCGTGCGCGCGTGTGTGTGTGTTTGTGTGTGTGTGTGTGTGTGTAATTATGTGTATGTGGGTTTGGGTTTGTTTGTGTGTGTGTGTGTGTTTGCACGTGTGTGGGTACGTGGCTCGTGGTTGTGCGTGTATGCTATGTGCGTATGCGTATTGTGTGTGTGTGTGTGTTACATATGAAAAGTGTGCCGATTAAGGTGCGTATGTCGTTTAAAGAAATGTTACTATATATACAATATAGAATGGTTGGCAGTATCTAAGGACAATATCATGATATGGTGTTCAACAAGTCCTCAGTATTCTCGTAGTCAAGAGTTTGTAAATAATTGCGAATACATGTTTTGCATCCATGTTTGGTACTGGGATATATGTTTTTTATTTTATTTAATTTATTATATAGTTTACAACTCATAATCGAAAAATGCCGTCTTGCTAGAGCAGTTCTGTGAGGTGGAACAAGGCAAACATTGTGTGATTTTCGTTTTTTATAAAGTTTGGGATCAAATTTTAGTTCAGAGTGCTTTCTTAGAATAGTATGGAGTATAAACAACTGTCTGACATTTAACACACCGGTGTCTGCATACAGCTGAGTTGACGGATATCGAAAAGGTTTCCCGGTGGATACCTTTAGAACGGCCCTCTGGGCGCGTTCCAAAGACATCATTGTAGTTTTTGGTGCACCACCCCAGACTGGTAGGCAATAAGTCAACAGTGACTGACATAATGCTAGGTATGTCATTTTGATAGTAGCCGAATCCGCAGCATCCCTTAAACGACGAAAAACAAAAATAAGTTTTCTGACGCGATTTGTTAACTGCTCAACTTGATGTTGCCAGTTTAGAGTCTGGTCTAGAAACACACCAAGGTATTTAACTTTGGTCGCTCTAGAGACCGATAGACAGTTGCAGCTAGTAGAGTCAGAGCATAATGTATGAGCTTTAACTGTGTAGTTGTGAGGAGGTAAAGAAGATGTCCGTGCGGCGAAAGGAACATAACTGGTTTTTGCTAGGTTTAAGGTGAGAAGGTTAGTTGATAGCCAGTACATAACGATTTTTAAGGCAGATTCCGTGTGTTCTTGTACTGAGTTCCATCCGTCACCGTGCACAACAAGGGCGGTGTCATCTGCATAGGTGTAGATGTTGCAGTTTGGCATTTTTAGTTTGCATAGTTCATTGATGTACACGATAAACAAGGTTGGACCCAAAATGCTGCCTTGTGGGACACCAAAAGTGATCATTTCCTCACTGCTGAGGTATTCACCAACTTTGACTTTTTGGGTCCTATTTGACAGGTAGTCACGGAAAACACTAGGGCAAGTCCTCTTACGCCAACTTCCTCTAGTTTAGAGAGAAGTAATGGCACAGATACCGTGTCAAATGCCTTAGACAGGTCCAGAAACACACTAACACAGTTTTTTTTCCTATCCACACAATCTACAATATCCTGTACAAGTGCAAGTACAGCATCTTCAGAAGATCTGCCCTCTCTAAAACCGAACTGATTCGGAGCTATGATGTCCTTTGTTTTTAAATAGCTTTGTAGTCGGGTATTCAGAATCTTCTCCAACACCTTGGACATCACTGGCAAGACAGAAATCGGGCGGTAGTTGCTAATATCATCCTTATTTCCGCTTTTATAGACTGGATGAACGATAGCCTTTTTAAATGCATTCGAAAAAACACCCGTTGACAGTGAAAGTTGGCAGATATGTGTTAAGAGGGGCACAAAAATTTCTCGAGATGATTTAAGAATTGAAGGAGCAATGTTGTCCCAACCAACTGCACAATTAGTCCTAAGATTTCTTATAATGTTGTCAACTTCATCAGCGCTTACTTCAAACATAGCAAAGGAAGCACAGACCGAGTTTGGCTTTGGTAAAGGGATAGGGGATTTTACAATTTGCTCTCTTAGTATGTCATTGGCTAATTTTTTACCTACATTGCTAAAGAAATTATTGACAGAATTTATAGATGAGGGTATATCCGGCATTATATCAAGTAGGGGTTTTGATGATGTCACAGTTGGAGAGATTTGCGTTATGTTCTTTATAGCCTGAGATTGTGGTAGAGACGTGATTTGAGTGTTTTTGGTGATGAGTTTTCGAGTTGAGGTTTAGGAGTTTAAACACATAAATTGAAAAACACTTAGAGTAATTATATGGATACCAAAATCGACAAGTAATTGCGATTTATTCTATTCTATTAAAAAAAAAGAAACATTTTATGTATAGTTTCCTCATCACTATTGCGATTAGGCAAAGATTTCCAAAGCTTGAGTAGGGACGTACGAGGTAGACGAAATTGTACCATTTCTTTCAATAGCAATTTATGTTTCGATACATATTCGTTTCACCCCACATACCATAAATTTTCATCTAAAGCTGTAAAACCTTCAAATCAGAGTAAATACCTACTTCTCATTACCACTTTTATACACCTATGTATGCCTGAGCATACACGAATCTACATGTTTGTACAGTCGCCAGCATTTTTGTTGAAAACTGACCCTTATAAAAACTGCATAAGATACCGCAGCGTTTATCTTGACGTGTTGTCGTCTGTACATAGCATGAACTCTACCTTAAATACGCCCTTCTCAATACATCCTTGTCACCTTCCTGCGTCTAATCGAATCCCCTTTCGACATTCCAATGATCGGCATTCGGCGTATGCGCAGCGGAAACATAATCTTAAAGCGCTGCAATTATAAGAGCGCTCGCAGCTATAATTGGAGCATAGGATTGAGGATTTGATACATGTACAAGGACTGCTTACCTACTCGTACATTCTTCGTTAGTCGTGATAGTCAGAATGCGATCGTAAGTAGACCAAACTCATTTTACGTACGTACGCACTGTACGTATGTATGTATGTAAGCACCCCGTGCCTCTGAAAAGCACGTAAAGCCGTTGATCCTGCGCCTGATCTCTCTCCGGTCGTGTCAGATTGCTGTCCCATCGGGCTATGAGAGTGAAAGGAATAGAGAGTGCACTTGCGTTAGCGCACACACTTGTGCACTATAATATGTCCCGCGCAGTCGATTAGCCGTTGTGACTGGCCACAGTAGGCGAAATCGGCTATGGGGACTATTATTATTACTATTTCGTATGCATCTATCTATAATTCCTTTGGTTTTGGGTGCAACCACAACACCACATACAATAAATAATACAGAATACAGTCTTAACTACCAGGCAATACAATTTAGGCAGTCCTATTGCTAGTAGCAATTTTTCAAGACAATCTTCAGGGAACCTTGAGACTTATGTTCAGCAGTGTACGTACTTTGGCTGATAATGATAAAACTTAAGGTAAGGAATAAGAAAAAAAACTTAAAGAAGTTAGTTAGATGGGCTGAACTTTGTCTTCGACTAGGCCGTGTAGCCCTAATGTGATAAGCTCTGAATATGTTATTGATCGTCAATTGTCTTTTTCACCAAAATGCGTACAATACTTAATACCTACTACAATTTTTACCCAAGTTTGCTTCAGTCACTGATCAATGTATTAAGGGTTAATGTAGGCCTGTAATAAAAACGTGGTCGCGAGAGAGAGGTGCGCCCTTCGACCAGCTCCGGCTGTGGGTTCCGGTACACTCAGAGTCATAAATTGAGGATATGGTATAATAAAACTAATCAAACATATATGGAGGAATCAATATCTTCTTAGACACAGGTTTAATCCTAGTTTAATTGGCAGGGAAATTCTTAAGATTAACACGCTTGAAAATCATAATTCTAAAAATGAACATTAATAATTGGAAATCGTCACGTCACGTTTTTGGTGAATAAATGTATTATTTGACGATCCGTCTGGTGAAGTGTTCGAGAAACCGCCTACTACGCAGCGGGTTGCGGGTTCGATCCCCGCACAATACAAACATTTGTGTGCATGAACATGTCTGTTTGTATTCATAAAGATGAAATAAGAAACCAAAAATTTGCGCACGGGCGGGACTTGAACCAGCAACCTTTTGGCAAACCGGGCCAAACGCTCTTACCAATTGAGCTACCGTGCTGTCAGTCCGACCCCGCGAAATTTGTGGTTTCTTATGAAAACGTCAATTGCGTGACGCTTAGCGCCATCTAGCCGTCTGTTTATGAAACAGATGGCCCAAGCAGTTATTCTTTACAGAATAAATTCAACTTGTAAATTGATGTCGCTTCGCTCTCTAATGCTTTAGAATGTTTTTAACACTCACAGTGTCATATTTTATATTCATAAAGATGAAATAAGAAACCAAAAATTGAGCTACCGTGCTGTCAGTCCGACCCCGCGAAATTTATGAAAACGTCAATTGCGTGACGCTTAGCGCCATCTAGCCGTCTGTTTATGAAACAGATGGCCCAAGCAGTTATTCTTTACAGAATAAATTCAACTTGGAAATTGATGTCGCTTCGCTCTCTAGTGCTTTTATCTTTATTCATAAAGATGAAATAAGAAACCAAAATTTTTGGTTTCTTATTTCATCTTTATGAATATAAAATATGACACTGTGAGTGTTAAAAACATTCTAAAGCATGTCTGTTTGTATTTGTTGCAAACAAAAAGTATTTAAGTATTATATCCGTTGTATGGCACCCATAACACAAGCTTTGAGTAGCACTATGGGACTATATGGCGATGTGTGGGAATATCCAAAGGATATTTATTTATTATTATTATTATATATCAAAACAGGTTCACACTGGTTGTAGACTATTTGCAATCGGTCACTGTGAAAATCATGGGTGAAGCCTATGTCCAGCGGTTGGCATCCTTTAGCTGCTAATGATAATGATATTTCAAAATCCATCGAAAAAATCTCGGCGTTTCTCCATCAAGAAACCTTGGCATAAGATTTTATGTTTAATGGATATGTACTTACCATATTTTTCATCACTGTTCTTTTTATCTCCGATGAAAAAAAGATAGGTGTGTTATAAGTTTAACGTGTCTGTCTGTGTGTATATGTATTCTTATTTGTGGTATCGTAGCTCCCAAACAGATGAACAGATTTATTTGTTTCATAGAAAAAAATATTCCAAGAGATCTTAGCCATGTTTCATGAAAATCTGTTTAGCCATTTTTTATTTGTGTTTTTTTTATTAAAATTTTCTGTGATTCTGTTTCCCCGACAAGACTAATTTAACGAGTTTCTTCTCGTCACATTAAGTATGACAACACAAGTGATTTTGTTTCTGTCGAAAAAGGAACTATGCCGCATCCACAAATAGGGTAAATTACCTCTACATACATCCATGTAGCATATGACACATTGCCAATCGCGGCTGCTAATACTCATACATGTCAGCAATTAACTCCATTCATGTTGAGATTATTTGTACCGATACGGTAGACAAATTAATTTATCACGAAGAAAGGTCGTTTGATCTATCTTGGGGTTTGTTTTGGCTGTTAATTTTTTCATTGGTTTCTTTCGGAACTTGGGGCGTTATGCGTTCTGCTAAATCCGTTCAATTTAGGCAGTTCGATTCTCACGCAGTGTAAAATAAATTTTATAATGATAAATAAATTATTTATATTGATAATACTACAGTGATAGGTGCAATACGCACCCTTGGCTGCAATCTCACCTGATGATAAAGGTCTAATCTACCTACATAAATGTGTGGGTTTGTTAACACTAGGTATATAAAAAAATAACTAGGAGAAATCTATCAAAAAGCAAGATAGGCGAAAATCGAAACCACTTTTAACCACATAACCATTATCTTGCTCAAGGTAGCTGAGTATTGGGCAATCAGCAAAAGTGCAATGCACTGAGACATTTATCGCTTAAAAACGATTAAAATTTCCTGCATGCTAAAGTACATTGATCTCGTTACATACAGTTCCCAGAAAACAATGACGAATTTATTGTGAACCAAAGTTGTATTGTAACTTTGTTAATATAAATCGGATTTAACGTCAGTAAAATACAAGAATTTTGAATAAATTACAAGGAAAGTAGGTGAAAATACAAGAGGACAAATACATGCCTGATGCGATGAAACATCAAGAGTCTTTAAAAATAGTTTCGATGCATCAATCCAAAAAGAACGGTCGATGAGAAATCAGAAAGCATATTTGCTAGATTGCATACATGATACGAAAGTCTTCAAGTACCTAAACATTAGTAAGTTCAGTCTGCATACTTTTAGCAGATATTTTTTTGATAACTATTTAACTCATTTGTCATATGATCTAGGATATAAAAACAATGCCACATTATAACATATGAATATGCAAAGAGAAAACACCAAGAGGTTATTTCGACCATTGTGAATTTCTACTGGTTTTGGTATACAATTCCTGTACCTTCATCATCCTGCATGTACTAAGGAGACCGTTAAAATTTCTGGATCATGGATATCAGAAACGCGTCACGACTGCAAATGTGACTTGTTGCATTAAGGCGTGTCGGTCCTTGGCATATGATATGCGCGCGCGCAGTTCGTTGCCATTTCCAGATACAGTTCCAACCTTTGTCGAGATCGATCCAATGAGGTTATTAGCTGATTAATAATTAAATATTCATGATTGGCTGGGTTATTATAGTAGTTTTGTTTTGGGGTAACGTTTAAGCTGGTATACTTAGCAAATGGTTTGATTAAGTGCTGTCAACAGAGTCTGAGTTAAAAGATTGTTTGTCAGGCGTCACATGCATTTTGCACTAATCTTCTTGGACCATTTTATGTGAATACACGGTTGGCAATGGCATTGCGATCGCTTGCAAGTTAGGTACGTAATAGCCCACAGTATTGTTTTACTTTTCATTCTTATTGAAGTACAAATCAACGAAGTGATTTCATGAATAGTGATAATGGGAATTGATTTATATTATAATCATAAAGGATTTAAATAATAAATGAATAAGGATCCAATATTTTTTGTACTTAAGAATTCCCAACCTTATTCGATACTTAACTAAATGTTTGGTAAATATAAGCTTGATTTGGCTCTAGTAAGATTGACGATGATAAAAATAACGCATTGTGTTCTTACAAAATACTAATTTGTACACACCTTCTTCGGAAAGAAGATTCCGAAGAATTTGATATCATATAACAGTTACAACTTGAAATTGAATTTGATAAACAACTCTTATTTTCATTAAGAAAAGTATCCTCTTTACCATAACGAGAATGACCTCAATGACCGATGACTTCTTATGACGTAACGATGACATTACATTTCTTTGCTGCAGTGCACACGATATGCACTGGTTGCATTGCAATCATTTGTGCAATCGAAATTAAATTAAATGAGGAAAAATGCAAGGTTTTTGTTCATTTGTTTACTTAAGCTTTGTTACACAATAACAAAACACATTATTGTAAAAGATTGCCTGGACGACAATTTGTTTGACATTGCCCACCAGTCATACATAAAATACCGTTGGAGTATTTTTTCAGTTATTTTTTCCTCTTTGCTTAGCGGATATTTGACCTCGATCGCACCCGATGTCAGAATTAGATGAGGTCTAGGGTGGTGCATATCTGCTTAGTAACAGCCTGTTCACTCCTTATAAAGAATGTGTTACCAAAAGGCTGCGAAGTTTCATCTATTTGTAAAAAAAAATAAGTTTCAGGGTAGCGCTAAAGTTTTTAATCTTACTATGTGGGTACTTCACACGTCTGCCTCGGTGGCGCAGCGGTAGAAGGGTCGCACTTTAAAGCGACGGCTGCGTCAGAGGTCCCGGGTTCGATCCCCGGGTCGGGCCAAAAATATATACCTGAGTTTTTCTGTTCAGAAATTCTTAGGGTAGCCCGGAGTTTGGAAGTTGGCGGTGTTTCACCCCCGTGCCTCGGAAAAGCACGTAAAGCCGTTGGTCCTGCGCCTGATCTCTCTCCGGTCGCGTCAGATTGCTGGCCCATCGGGCTATGAGAGTCTTCTTAGCGTGTCGATGGTAAAAGCGACTTAAATTTGTTGTGCCCAGTAATTCGCGACGCGGATTGCCTTGTCATTTGCACACATCAGGTCCTCCAAAGAGCAAGAATCAGGGCACGCAGAACAAGACAGAAAATGGAGCATGTCTTGTGGGTTGAAACCGCAGATGCAGGACAGATCGGTACCATCAGAAAAGCCCCACTTAAACATGGCCTCCTTACATCTACCCACCCGAGACTGGAGCCGGTTAAGGGACTTCCACGTGTGCCATGGCAGTCTGTGTCCTGGAGGGGGGTGCTCTGAAGGAGGAACGAAAGGAGCAGGCGGCAAGGGACCGTTCTCCCACAGGACACGTCTTGCAGTGGCGGGGTCGCGGTCAAGAGGCGAAACGCACTTCATAAAGCTTCTGCGACTTTTAAGCCTTTGGGGGGCCATGCAGTAAGCGTGCAATGGATGAAGTGCGCTTGTCTCCAATTTCCGACGCTCCAACTCACTTGCCACCCGTCTGCGGATGGCCGGAAGTGCGATGCCAGCTAATGGATACAGCATTTCAACTGGGGTAGGTTTAAGACAGCCTGTAATATTACGGCACGTTTCATTTAAGGCTGTATCCACTAGTTTCGAGTGGGCAGATCGACCCCAAACCGGACACGCGTATTCGCCTACGGAAAACGAAAGGGCTAGAGCTGAAGTCCGTAAAACATCCGGCGATGCGCCCCATTTGGTGGTGGTTAGGCGACGAATCAGATTGTTACGGGCATGTATCTTGTTCTTGGTGTTCTGACAGTGTTTCTTATAGGTCAGAGGTCTGTCCAGGGTGATGCCTAGGTATTTAGGGTAATCATTGTGTGCTATAAGCATACCCCTCCAATGGATGTTTAACTTGCGCCTAGCGTCTCTATTGCGCAAGTGGAAGGCGCAGGACTCCGTTTTCAACGGATTTGGTTTCAGTCCATTATGCGCGTAGTACCGATCGAGGTCTTCCAGAGCAGCAGTCAAGGCTGCCTCAACCTGCACGAAGTTCACGGCTTGTGAGGTCAGTGCTAAATCATCGGCGTACAGGAAACGGGTCGTATCTCCAGACACGGGCTGGTCATCAGTGTAGATATTAAACAGCAATGGGGCCAGTACACTCCCCTGAGGAAGACCATTTTTAATTGTTCGCCATCTACTTTTCTCTTCCAGAAGGTGGACCTGGAAGCGCCTGTTATGGAGAAGTTCCCTAAGCATTTGCGCAAACCCAAAGTCTTGAGTAATGGACTCTACTTTCCAAATAAGATGCCTAATGTTGACCGTATCATAAGCTGCAGACAGGTCAACAAATACTGTGCCTGTCACTTTATGCGTCTCGAAACCATCTTCAATATGTTGGGTCAGTTTCAGAGTCTGATTGCAGCAAGACCTTCCCTGACGAAATCCAGCCTGCTCGGGAATTAATTTTGGGTCTACAAAGGGAGACAGACGCGCCAGCAACATCCTTTCGAAAAGCTTGTAGGTGTGACAAAGTAAAGAAATAGGACGAAAGCTCTTCGGGTCTGATTCTGGCTTACCCGGCTTGAGAATTGCAATCACTTTAGATTTTCGCCAGAGGGACGGGATTTTTACCACTTCTAAGCAATTGTTAAAAAGCCGGAGAAGCCAGGCCACCGCATCCGGACCCATGCTATGAGAGTGAAAGAAATAGAGAGTGCACCTGTGTTTGCGCACACACTTGTGCACTATAATATGTCCCGCGCAAACGGTTAGTCGTTGTGACTGGCCACCGTAGTCGAAATCGGCTAGGGGGACTATACTATACTATACTTCACACGTATGTTTCTTTCCTTTCAATCTCTCTCTACCTTCAAATAGGCTATTGGCATGTAGACCTTGGTGTCAAGCATAAGCTGTCACAAGCGACATGTGCGACTTTACTTTTAAATGTGATAAGGATGCATGTTTAAGTTACTACAACCAATCGTTTACTTTGACAGATTTCATAACAAGGGGTCAGTGAATAAAACACTATTTTACGAAAAGTTTCGCTAATATTTATTTAATTTTGCATCCTGTCGTTTCGAACACTTTACAGCGTTCGTGGTCACGGGTAGACTAAGATGTTATTTGTCACTTACAGAGTTTTGATATAAAAGTCTACCATAAAATTTAATAAAATTTTAAATTCAATATAAAATATAATAAATATTCGCGAACGTTCCTGTAAAAAAGTGTTTTATTCAACGAGTAGTATTGGCGTAAACTTCAGAAACAAGTGCAGTGGGTCAGTCAGTACAAATGTACTATCAACATAGTAGGTATACAAAACGCAGTTTCGTTGACCCCAGTCGTGACTATCTCGACCCATTGCGTAACGTGATGACACTGTGTCCGTGAATTCAGCGGTTGGTTTTGATGACGTCATTCCACTGATTTGTTTTACACGTGCTCAATTATAGTAAAGTCATTTTTAGGGTTCCGTAGCCGAATGGCAAAAAACGGAACCCTTATAGTTTCGTCAAGTCTGTCTGTCTGTCTGTCTGTCCGTCTGTATGTCACATCCATTTTATTCTGTACCTATAAGCATTATACTGGTGAAATTTGGTAGGAAGATGTATACTGCTAACCGCTTATCGATTCCCATACAAAAAATAAAAAATAATGACATTTAAGGGGGGGCTCCCATACATGAAACTAAAACCAAAAAAAATGTTTTTTGTCAAACCTATGCGTGTGGAGTGCCTATAGATAGGTCTTTTAAAATGACATTGAGGTTTCTAAAACCATTTTCTTTTAAAGTCTAACGTTTCATAGCTAGACGCTTCCAAAGTGGTAAAATGGGCGTCCCCCCCATCTAACTTCTAAATCTAAACCAAGCATACTTTCAACGAAAATTGGTTCGGACGGGATCGAACGAGTAGTTTTTGAGATATAGCACATTTTCAACAACCGCAAACATAACTTTGTATTTCATACAAACACTATGAAAAACAAAGTTATATTTGCAGTCGACAAAATATTGTGGTATTTTACTAAGTAGAAGTAAATGGATTCCCTAATTCAGCTAAAGTTGGCACGGAACCCTCAGTGCGCGAGTCCGACTCGCACTTGGCCGGTTTTTTATTTATTGTTTTAGCATAAACTTTTTTGACACCAATTTGACAAACAGATGGTTTCGATCCACTGGCGCACACTAAGTTGTGGGAAGTGCTCTGATGTCCCTTTTTTAAGTATACAAAATTATTCAAAAGATAATTACTTATAGGTATATGTTAAAAATAATTATTTTAAATCAAGTAATCATATTGAAAATCAACTAACGCTACTATTTCAAAACATATCATAAATAATCTTGGTGCAGGAAACTGTGAGGAATGACATCTACATATTTCATCTTTGAAACAAGCGACTTTATATGCTAAGCAGAACCAACCAAGCGCAATGCTTGACAAAGTCCAAATTATTTATAATCTGATGACATGTGCAATAAATATATTCCACACAATCCGCGTGTAACACAAAGAATCCGTCATAAAAACTTTGTTATTGAAAAAAATATATTATATACCCTACGCAACAACGTTCAGGAACGCGGCAATGTTCAGGAAGCATTTGTTCCGGTGGCTCAATGGTCATTATTTCTATAGTATTAGGAATTTCTTTGAATATAAAAAGTGAATCTGTCTTATTTTTTATGTAACTTGGACATAACAAACCTTATAGGTAATATCGACTTTTGTTTCTCATTGTAACATTTGAATTATATAAAAACTGACATAAGGTTGTAATAATAATGTTATTATTTAGACATTTCAACTGAAATTAATGAAGTTGAATTGAATTTTTCTTTCGTCATATTTGTATGCTATTCCTTTAGCCTAACATGTGACTCAAATTATGTAACAAACGTCTATTTATACCATTCTGATTATGACTACAATTTCAATCCAGTACTCTGCTACGGTTTTACGTAAGGTTTGCATTGCCAACCTTCACATTCAGCAAAATTTTCAGCACTAAAAATTTCATTCAATTTGTTGTTTTTTTTTGTTTGTTACTATATGTGATAATATTTTAATTCCTACGAAGTTTAAGTGACCGCAACAGTAAATACCTAGACGTAAGTTTGGTGTCACTTACCCTTTACGAGTTGTAATTTTAATATTGTGCGTAGTCATCAACCTTAATACACACACGTTTAATTACCAACCTGTCTTAAGAATCTCCGTCACTTGAAGACAATTTTGTAACGATGATACTCTAGAGGCTGTATCTGTCGAAATCTGGGCCAGAAATTTCGCCGACCTTCACCGGAGACTATTTCGTGGCCGCCGCATTTAATTTATATCATTACTAAATTCATGTGAAGAAACATGAGCCGTCGAAACACTGCGGAATTTGAACTTTAGCGAGCTTTACATGCAACGACTGTATGTATCAAGTTCCCATAATTTACTCGTATCATGAAGTTGATATATAAAAAAACCGTCTTAGTGCGAGTCGGACTCGCCGACTGAGGATTCCGTGCCAACTTTAACTGATTTAATCCAGTTACTTCCACTAAGCCTAAATACCACAATATTTTGTTGACAGTATACATACTAAACATTGTTTTTATACTGGTTGTATGAAGAACAAAGCTATGTTTGCCATTAATAAAACCACGTGGTGAAATCTCTGTTAAAACGCTATAAGTGGTCAAAAATACTGTCAAAATGCTATAGAGTTTCTTAAAGAATAAAGTTTTTAAAAATATATTAAATAAAAGGAAATGACGAGATAAAAATTAAGTAGAATGTGAACCTCAAAATACTTAGTTTAATTGAATACAAATATCGTCAGGTATAAACCGACCATTCTCTCGTGACTAACCAGCAAAATTATGTAAAGCATTTATCCGATATAGTGTTGCAGATGGTCAGGTTATGGCTGTGTTATGGTCACATATATGGTCATATTACTCCCATTGAGACTTCATAAGCACTGCTAATGATAAGATGCTGCATTCTGCTTTGGATGGATGTTTTATGCAAGAAGATCCAAGCATATTGTTAGTTTTTGCAATTATTTTACGCATTTTTTTTAAAGTTTTTAGTCAAACGTACCACAAATATCTGTCAATAGAATATTTTATAAGACAAAAAGTTCAAAATGACAGTACTTAGATAGCAGTTCATTTTTTGGAGTATTGTAATCGTATATAATTGTGTATCCACACTGCCCGGCGGCATTAGCCGGCCACCGAGCCGGCGGCCATGCCCTCTTGCCGCAGCGGCTGCTGCTGGTGCCGCACGGGCTTTTTCCATAGTATCTGACAGTAAATTGACGTACGCCCCCGGCAAAGCCGCCGGGCGGTGTGGATACACTATGAAGAACCCAGACATTTTACAGTGACAATACAATCAAATTATTGCTTATCCTTTTTAAACATTGCAAATATTTAGTCAGATCCAATTAAGGCAAAAATACTGAACCATGAGAAAACACGCTGCAATAATTAAAAGGTATGTCTGTTTAAAATTAATTTAGATCCGGAAATAGAGTTGCTCAAAATGTGCTGACGTCATTTAGCAATACACTTTTGTCGTTTCAAAACTTTTTATTACTCAATCTGTCCTTGTCTATCTTGCAGTTATTTATTTATATTGGTTTCTCTTTCTAATGCATTTTATCTATCAAGAGAGAGGCGAAGGGCACAAGGGCAAAGACAAGAATTCATCACGTTATTTATCTTATGAATAATTAAACTAATGAGATCGAATATGAATGCTGCGATCGTAAATACGCAATGTTTGTTTATTGATCTCGAAAATTAGCCAAGCGTGTATCAGAATTTGCATAATACCGTTAGAGATTAATGCCTAAAGTAGACTCAGACATGTGCCAAAGTGTTTTTTATTGTGACTGAGTTTTTCATATTAAAGAAGAAAAATGAATAGGTTGTAATCGACTTTTTAACTTTAGAACAGTAAAATATTTTATTATACAATCTCAGTCGCTAATTGACACAAACTGACGGCATATAATAAGTGCAAACTGTAAATAAAGTAACGAATTTTATACTTACATTTTAATCTTTACAATTTTGTGGTCAGTTATCCAGATACTATTGAAATTATATGGCTATTACGTTTTAGGCGTTCTTAGTCTACTTCTATTCTACTAAAAATTCTTCCCAAATTCTAAAATAAATCTGTTCGTAAACCTTAACCAACGAAACTAATCCGTCAGTTAATAAAATTATCCTTATGCAGCGCGATGCGGTCAGAAGATGTCATGTGACGTAACGGCTCCAGATGCAACCGCTTATGTAACTGGCTGCGTCTGCGCAGGACTGCAGTGGTGGGCTGCTGTCGATGGATTTTTATATCGATAATTTGTTTGAAGTATCCAAACATTTGAAAAATATGTTTTAGCTACAGCTATTTTAGCTACGAGTATAGAATATATATTTTTGTATTAGGGTTTTTATTAATATATATTAATGTTGTAGCTTTGTTATCGTATATAACTTTAAAGTGGGCAAAAATATATTAAAAAGTTGAAATTGGATTTATGTTGCAAGGTACCAACCAAACATATTATATATATCTTCCTTTCTTGATTTGATTTAATAGTCCAGTTTGCTAGAGAAAGCAGATAGTATAGCATGTTTATCCCAGCTACTGCAGACGGTAAGAATTCAGAAGCCTTGGTTTAGGAAATAGCATATGAAAAATAAAAATACGCCCAGTAGTATTCCATCATCACAATTATATCGATATACTATTATCACAGCACTATAAAAGCGCAATCGCCACTTTTTTGTTAGCCACCTGCCGTGTTCTAGATAACTTTGGCTTGGAATCCTGGAAATTATAGCCTCAGTTTTTGTCACTTTATTTATTGAGGAAGAAAACCAATAGTGACAGGTCTAATTTGAATGATTTGATGGCTTTTAAAACTATTTCTTGGTAAGAAATTCTCGATCAGCCGATGCGTAAAGTGATCACATTTAAATCTACTGCGGAATTTAATCCATTTTTTATACCATTCCTAGAACATACTAGCTTAGCATACGTAGCAAGAATGAGCATGCATATTAAAATAAATAAATGTTGTTCAAATACCTACTTAATCTTGTTTACATCAAAGCATATAACTCACATTTCCTCATAAACGTATAAATAAATGTCTTACATGCATCGAATACCATTTAAAAAAAATTTAATTCGTTTTTCATACAAAAAAGCCTTGAGTGAAAGGCAATTTAAAAAAGTGTGTTAGTCACAGATTATTTTCCTTTTGAATTCAATATCCCAACTCAACTCAAATCTAGTCAGATTGATTTGAACGTAAGACTCATAGTTAATTTATTAGGCATTTTGAAAGCCTACTCACAGTAGTGTAAAGTTATCTTCCATCACACTCGTAGATTATGGCCAACCAACGCCAGTCTCAATCGTGAGATCCGTTTGAGATTTGAATTCGTCGCTAATATAAACAGCCTTCTTGACATCTACGAAATGCACATAAGTTGATTGTCACTTGTTTCCAACATGGCTATGATTATTCTGTGCTACTTCTACTAGAGCCGGTACATACCTAGCTAGTTGGTGATAAACTCAAGATAGGCATTATAAATACACTAGCAGTCCCCCGCGAAATCGTCCGCACGTTTTGAGTTTTCCGCGCGTTTTCAGTTCCCTCCCCTCCCGCAGTGTGATGTTTTATAATTAAGCTATACAACACAAAAAAATTGTCATATCGGTCCAGTAGTTCCTGAGATTAGCGCGTTCAAACAGACAATTAAACGCTTCGGCTTTATAAAATAAGTACAGATGAGCATAAATAGTGTATCAAAAATCAAGTTCCCTAGAAAATCTCTATCGGTGGTGACTTTCAATGCTTGATCGTAACTTTCCACTTGAGTGCGAACATTGTTGCTGAAATTTGAATGATACTTCAAGCAAAATTTAGTGCCTCTTTTAAGGTTTTAGGATCAATAGTGCTTATTAATCCTCTGGCTAGTGGCTATCTATAAAACCAATAATCGAGTGCGCTACGATTCCCAAAATCATCTATACAATTTTTAAATAAATCTAAGCTGCATAAATACAAATTTTCGTTAAAACAGGTTGTTGGATAACGTTGGGTTTGTGAGGAAACGGCAAATGGGTCGCGTCCCGCATCGCGCTGTCATCTCCACAAATCAAGTTTAGCGGCGTGAGACCAAACTTTGAATGGGGTGTGGTTCAAGTGATATACGAAGAGCGGTAACTATTTATTTATTTATGGTGTTTGAAAAAAAATTCGTTAATGGTTATTGTAAATGCCGGCGTGAGACCAAACATTGAATAGGGTGTGGGGCAAGTTATACGCGTAGAGCGATAACTATTTATTTATTTATGGTATTTGAAAAAAAAATCGTTAATGGTTATTGTAAATGCTGGCGTGAGACCAAACATTGAATGGGGTGTGGGGCAAGTGATACGCGTAGAGCGATAACTATTTATTTATTTATGGTGTTTGAAAAAAAAATCGTTAATGGTTATTGTAAATGCCGGCGTAAGAATAAACTCAGAAAGGGTGTGAAAGATGTAAATAGAGCAAAAATAGGCTGTTATGTTACTGTCAATTTGCCAGCATTCGTTTATACAGCTTAGGGTCGCTCCGGACTACCATACCGCGTCCCAAACGCTTGCTTAATGGTGTGATATTTAACAAATGTGTGTCAGACATCACACTGATTGTCTGCTCCCATAAATACTTAAATACGTTTAAACATCCATGATTTAGGTACAATTGTTCAAAATTTGCTCATCACATGACATAAACATTTGCCTCTTGCGTATTATCAGGGTTTAGCAAAATGAGACAAAATATCGATTTTAGTGGTGTAAATAAGATCCGACATTTCTATATATTTTTTGAGGATCGTCTCAAAGAACTCTATTACGTCTACGTACACAAAAACCCTTAGAAATAAATACATATAGGCTAAAAAGTTACAAAAGGTTCGATCATAACATACAACACAAGACCTACTGATAAACATAGCACTTCTCCATTGATTTTCAGAGTAAGCTTCAGCCCAAGTTACTAATTTAAGTGAACTAAATTAAGCCCGAAAAGAATAAAGCTATCGTAAGACATCAAAGGATTGGACTCTACCTAAGAATATATTTAACCCGTTTGCCGCTTATGCCTCGACGCCACCGTTCCGCATAACGCCTTTAAGTATCAATAATTTACAATTTGCGCTCATTATCGCCCGGTTGAGTAATTCGGTCCGATCGCATTGTTGTGGCTAGTGACCGCTTACAAATAACAAATAATTTATCACAATATGCCAATTATTAGAACAGTATCTTTGACAAATCGGTAATTCTGATATAATGAAATGGAATTGTATTTTGTCAATAAATCTGCTGGATACCTAAATAAACAAATATTCCAATTATGTGTTTACTCATGTGGTATATTGAAGCAGGACTAACTTACTAGATTTAAGTATTTCAAAGAATAACATGCTTTAACTATATTTAAGGAAATTTATCTTACTTAAGCTGATCGGAGCATTTCCAAAAAAATAACCCCAGAAATCGGTAATGTAACCTATTTTTTTTAAAAATTAACTACCAAGCCATTCAAATTCTTACTTGCTGGCCGTTATAATAGATCATAGAGATCTCATATTCACAATATAGACATAAGACGCTTTTACCTAGGAATAAAATGTACACTAGGTCTTAAGTTTTGTATTATACAGGGTGACTTTTTTATCAGTACCGATATTTTGTGTAAAGACTCCACTGATGAATATGAACAACTTTTGCTATGGGGGCAATAGTGAAATCGAGAAAAAAAAAGTTCAATTGGCGCGCGGTCAAAATGTATGGAACAGCTGATTTTTTTTTTCTCAATTTCGCTATTGCCCCCATAGTAAAAGTTGTTCATATTCGTCAGTGGAGTCTTTTCACAAAATATCGGTACTGATAAAAAAGTCACCCTGTATGTATTAAATAAAGAACTTTTCAAAATCAAAAATCTTGCTGGCCGTTGCTGTCCCTATGCTGGGCATAGGTTTACCCTTAAGTACTTGAGGCGTCTCTGTTCAAATACTTAGTTTAAAATAACTACGGAAATCAGTTACAAAATAAGACCTAACGCTACTATACCTACTTTGTAATTACCAAGTACTTATCATTCGTTTCTGGCGACCTCCATGATTAAAAGGCTAAGCACGCTGGGTTTCTAGGGGTCGCCGCTCCTCAAGCTCCAGGTCCCGGGTTTGATTCCCGGTCGGGTCAATGTAGAAATGATAATATTGTCTCGGGTCTGGGTGTTGTTGTACCACCGCTGGGTCTGATTACCATAACACAAGTGCATTGGCAACTTAGTTTGGGATCAGAGCAATGTATGTGATTGGTGTCCAATATTTATATTATAACATTAGTTTCATTTATTGGGCATATTGCTACTAAGTTGTACCTTCAAATCTCCTGAAGGGTTCGCGCTTTGCTATTTCATAATAATCCAACAGCTATTAATGTTAACTGCCTCGAAGTTTCATCATAAATCCTAGATTTTGCAATTGTTAAGTACAAATCTGATCAATATTTGTATTGTAATCGATTCAATTCATCATTCGATGTCAAAACAAACTAGTGAATAGTGGCAAGTCTGACTACAATTTGTTGCAAAATATTGATTAAAAGTGTTTTAATTAACCTACAATATATACTTTAAAATGATTGTTATAGGAACTTACACTGATAAAGATCACACAATCAATCTTTTATCGTGTGGTAATACGATTGCGAGTTTAAGCGTTTTACCAAAAAAACAAGTAAAATATCTACGCGTAAAAAAACTAATGCACAAACAAAATATCAGACACAGACATCGTGACCTGAGAAATCAAAATCACTTTTTTAATCGACAAAGACAATTCGATCGGTGAACTTTTATCGTGTACGAATTGCACGAGAATTGTCCCCCTGGGGCCCTATATTTAAATCACTCGCTTCGAAATGGCGAGTAATTTTCGTTCGACAACGAGTTTTTTTTTTGACTTTTAATTCATCTTCGAATGAAAATCACTCACTGATTCAAAAATAGGGCCCCAGGATGTAGATCGCATGCAATCGGACGCGACGCTAGTATAACCGTGGGGTCCCCTATGTTCAGCCGTGTACGTCCCGTGGCTGATAATTATGATGATGAAGCACTTCCATCAATTAAGTTAAACATATACATTTTTACCAACTTGTGGCCTTAAACGAAAAAAGATTTACCTACCATTTCTTTTGCAATGCTCAACCGCGATTTAATTTACAACCAACGCCATCTATTAGTTGTACGTGAAACTATCTATTTAGGCATAGAAACGTCATCATTTTATACACAATCTTTTTATCAATGAGAATAAACACCATGACATCTGTTCAGCGTGAAGTATGGATTTTATTGTATTTATGTATGTTTATGTAGGTTTATTTAAAAAGTATTTATGTAAGTGTACGTAGTTCATTCATTTTGTTATTTTACACCGCCTCAACTGTTTCTGCCTCACCCAATGGTTGACTGGTAGAGAATGCTTAAAAGCATTAAGTCCGCCATTTGTGCTTTATTTTGTTTGTGAAATAAAGAATATGTATTTGAAAAAAACATTTTAAATAGGCTTCTAAGCATTTTCATTATCTACATGCATGCATCATCATTATCAAGGTTTTCACAACTCAACCAACCAGTGTATGCTGATAAATGTTTGAAATGATTAATTAATAACAATAGATTCGAGCCAATTAACTAAATGCCCAATGGCCTACTAAGATGTGCTAATTTATTAACATTGTAATGTTTAATAGCCAAAGTAATAATTTTATCAAACACGCAAAGGTCTTTCGCATATATTTTTTTTATTATTACAGTGTAGCATACAAGTAGAGGTATACCTACGTTTATCAGTCGTATTCTCAGTTTAAGACTTACGGCCTGTTTCACAATGTAAAATAAGTTATGAGTAGCGTTATCTGTCGACTATTTCATACAAAATAACTTCCTAAATTTGAATTATCGTTGATTAGTGCTTCTTTGTCCACGGTGAAACAGTCCTTTAAACTGAAAATTAAACTCGAATGTAATAAATGCGACGTTTAGAGAAATACACAAATTCAAATCTAAATACAAGCAGCTTATACAAGAATGTTACCAGTGACCCATCACCTTACATTTTTGTATCATCACGGTATTAGCAAAGACATCAGCAACACCTAATGATTATTTAGAAAAAAAAATAATTATACAGGATGTTGTTTTGGTCAGCGACGAGCGGCTCAGGCAAGGGGGGTGGTTGTAAAGACGATACTGATGCCATTTTTTTTTAATGGAAAAATCCCAAAAAGAACAATTGATTATTGCAGACTAGTTAGCGAGCCAAAACTACCAACACCAGGTCGCCTTTTCGTAGCTTACTAGCTGCGGCATAGTATTTCGTAGATACTGGCTAGCTACGCGCGAGGGTGCGAGTTTCCCCAATCGCTTTGTCATTTTTTAGAATGTTGTGAAGAGGTTTTCTTGTATAAATCTTGCATTAAATTTTAAAGAAAAATATTTTTTATAAATATAACTGATATTATTATTTTTGAAAGAAGAAAAAAGAAAATATATTTATTATTTTTATAATTATTTATATAAAATACATAAACAATAAACAGACACACACATTTGTTAAACATTAACATCGAGTATGAGTCGAAAAGGCACCCTCTCAGCATTAATCGTGGCCGCAAGATGCATGCCACGACACTGATTTACAGAGGGCGCCTTACTCGTATATTATTATCATTCTGAGTTGGATATCACTTACCTAAACAACACTGTATTGCCAATGCGTCGCCAATAACTCTCGCAGCTAAAATGGCATACCAAAACTATTACCCCACTGTCGTCGAGAGTATCGGGTATCTGCACATCGTAATGACACAGGGTTTCGACAGACAACGAACCAACTGGAGCAGTGTGCAACGTTAAACTCGCAGCTTAATCGACCAGGGAAATGATAGGTCTGCATTAGATTGCGTATTCAAAATCAGTCATTTCTTATTCGGACGCCATAGAGATGCGATTTTTGGGTGATTCCGAAACTTGACCTACTATGACTAACCTGTGGCGACGTAACCTGAATGGTGATATTTAATTTCAATTGATTTTGAATAATTCTATGAATGTCGTATTATGCTATTTATTTGTAGATTTCGTTGCTTATTGTTAACTTTTACTTGTATTTTTTCTTCTTTTATAATTTGACTTCTGTATGCCACTGAAGGTGATCACAGCGTACTCTCTATACCGTGTATTATATATTTATTAAGTACTTACCTGTGTATCACAAATAAATGATTTTATTTAATTTGACTAATTTGGGACGAGCGGCGTCCCACATAGACATTAGTGTTCTTTTTTATTACATCAAGTTTGTTTATTACAGACATAAAGAAAAAAAGGCTCCGGTCCCAAGTGGGTAGATGCAAGGAAACCACGTTCAGGTGGGGCTTATCCGATGGAGCTGACCTGTCTTGTGTCTGTGGTTTCACTCCACAATACATGTCCCACCTCTTTTTTCGTCCTGTATGCCCCATTTCTTTCTCTCTGGAAGACCTTATGTGTGCAACTGACAAGGCAATCCGCGCCGCTAATTACTGAGCACTAAAAATTTTACTTGATTCACCATCGACACGCAAAGAAAAAGAAAAAAACATTCGGATGAAATAAGGACCTCATCAAAGTTGTTTAAAATGTTACACCCACCACACTCGAATCAGAACAAAGCACTTCGATACTCTAACTATGATTATTACTTCGAAAGATAATCACGGTCAAATCTAATAGCGTCTTATTTCGGCCTTTACCAACAACATACATTAACCACCATCTTTTACAGCTTACCAGTTTCTTCACCTAGTGCTGCGTATTTAGTTAAGGTCACGCAATCCCACTTACAATGTAATCAAAGACATTTTCATACACATAATTGGCTTGGAATGTTGTAACATTACAAACAGTATCTATTTTGTTGTAAGTGCGTTCTAAACCAGTTTTCTTATTTGTATCGCAGTGTCTTTAGAGGAACACTGAGTCATAATTATTTAAATAATGTGCGTGATGCAGTATAAGAGATAAGTCAGATATTTTCTTTTTTTATATGTGTATGAATACTTAAGTTACTCTGAATCAAATCATTTATGTGAATTATAAACAATAGTTAAGGGCACTAATTCATACTCCGTATATAAGTAAAGCCTTAAACATAAATGAAAAATACGATAAATGTATATCTTTTTTTATATTACGCATAATCTCTGTGGCGTACGCAAATTCACGATCGAAATTTAATCGCGATAGTTGAGCGTACTTAATTACAAGCCAGCCAAAGTTCGAACTTGTGATTACTCCTCTAGATTGAAACATGATAATGATGATTTAGTTAGTGCGATACATCCGTTCTTAATCCTTACTTGTAAACACTTTAATTATTTTAACTATGCAAACATGCTGCAAAAGCAAGAAGTTATCTTTTTGTATTTTTTAAGTGAGCATTTATAATGGACACAATATTGTGAAATTATAGTGCACTATAATTAATTGATTTCAAAGAATAATAATAACTTACTTAAGGCTAATAATGATTTGAACACTCAAAAGTGTCATATTTTATATTCATAAAAATGAAATAAAAACCAAAAATTGCGCACAGTCGGGACTCGTACCAGTAACTTTCTGGCTAATATTTCATCTTTATGAATATAAAATATGACACTGTGAGTGTTAAAAACATTCTAAACTATTGGATTGCGAAGCTTTACCAATTTCTAAGTTGAATTTATTCTGTAATGAATAACTACTTGGCCCACTGCTGCTGTAAAACAGTTGGGGTGGATAGTGCAAACGTCACTCGTAATGGCGGTACTCATAAGAGACCAGGAATTTCGCGCAGTCGGACCGATGGCACGGTAGCTCAATTGGAAGAGCGTTTGGCCCGCCCGGTTAGCCAGAAAGTTGCTGGATCGAGTCCCATCTGTGCGCAACTTAATAATAATAGTCCCCCTAGCCGATTTCGACTACGATGGCCAGTCACAACGACTAACCAACTGCGCGGGATATATTATAGTGCACAAGTGTGTGCGCAAACACAGGTGCACTTGGGACAGCAATCTGACACGACCGGAGACAGATCAGGCGCAGGACCAAGGGCTTTACGTGCTTTCTGAGGCACTTCACCCCCGTGCCACCGCTAATTTCCAAACTCCGGGCTACCGAAGAATTTCTGAACAGAAAAACTCAGGTATATATTTTTGGCCCGACCCGGGGATCAAACCCGGGACCTCTGGCGCAGCCGTCGCTTTTAAGTCCGACCCTCCTACCGCTGCGCCACTTTAGGCATCTTCCTTAAGGCTGTCTTAATTAGTTGCATCAATAATTACACGCCTAATAGTAAAAATTAAAACTAAGTTCGTTAATTTAACTATGAAATTGACGTCATTGCAACAACCATTTCAACGGTATAATTAACGTTAATACACATTTCATCCTGTGTTAGTAATAGCAGGAAACGAACCTATTACAAATAATTTAACCGAATCATAGTAAATCAGGATTTGTCTTCATATATCACTCGTGTTACCGCAAGGATTTCTCAAATGGGTCTATTCGCCGACGTCCTTTCTGTGACAAGCTTCAGTCTTATCTGGGATTAGGACTTATTTATTTCACTTAGCCTCCAACTTTGTTATGTGGTAGTCCTGATCTTTGATGATTAGATATTTTCTGTAGTATAAAGAAGATCAAAACTCCGTCAGTAATAATACGCATAGTAAGCCATCGGTGTACAAAAAATTTGGACGAACTATAGACATAACCATTTTTTTTCCGCTCTTGTCCCATTGCTAAATTTTTGGGTCAAGCTATTTTTTTTATTATTATAAAACTTCATGCACAAACAAAAGGTACATAATATGACGGACATAATGCCAAAAGCATTCTTTACCAGTCAACCAAAGGTTTTATCAGAGAAAATACAGGCGGGAAGAAAGTAACGAAAGGACAAAAGAAAGAGCGTGACGTTAAGAATCACCCAAGAGGATATTTAGATCAATTACATAAGGGCATGTAAATGAACCATAAATAACTAAATGCGAGATCAGTTACGTGCATCCTACAAAACCAGTCAGTTACCAAAGTGGCTGGCGTTGTTCGGCGCAATACAAGGAAGCCGAAGAAATACTAAACCTTAATACAATTTGTGGCGGTTCAACTCGGTAGGCTGTATGCCCTGCAGATGCAATTATAATCAATCAACATAAGTCAGTGTAAGACGGGAACTAATCTTATGTTGATAGCATTAATTATGCTCGTAAATTGTGTCGTTTGATAATGTTTAGAAAACTCCTATTTCTCGGAAGTCACAATGTGTGTAAATTTTTTAAACAGTTTACAAAAGTGTCAGGCAGTAAATGATCTCTATACGCTCAAAGTTCTTACTGTTGTCTTTAAGGCTATGTTTGCTGTTAAAACCAATCAAAACATTAAAAATAGACGGAATTGAATACTAATATACGTACTCCTTTTGTAAACGGCTTGCTTTACTAACTAGGGTACTGGGTATAGGGATTGGGGCGTTAGCACCACGAGGTTTTCGAACCATGGTGCGAATCACCTATGTTTAACCTTGGCATGTGTCCCGCAGTGTACGTCTTTTGGCTTATAATGAAGATGATTAATTAATATAAAAGTAAACGGTTCTATTGCTATACGGAGAGTTGTTTATGAGCCGGTGCAACAAACCTAGATATAGTAGGTACGTAAATATCTTAAGGTAGTTGCATATAGCTCAACCCACTTTTGTTGCAATAATTAATTCCTTCTGAGGAATAACTAAACACCTTCAATACGTTGATGAATCATGGACAAGATTCCTGTTTAAATTATGTAATTATATCAATTTATTCACACTGGGCTTCCTACAAAACACAGTACAGGCACAAAGAGAATACCTACCTACATAAATTAATGTGCTACTCACAAATAGCACCTGATACTGATAATGTTAGAAGTTGCTTGGAGAAGTACGGTTTTTACATGATCTACCGCAGATCAAATATTATACTTACACGAAATTTAATCAACGTTTCTTGGTAATAATTATCGATAGCGTTCCTCCGCGGAGTCGCCGCGTAAATTTTGGATTTTCCGAATATTTCAACGCAAAACACAAATTTTTATTTAAGAAAGAAGCCAGCAAACATGGCGGTTAGCGTAGCATTATTTTGGTTAGGAGTTATTTTAAAACTGTGATAGCTTCTAAGATATTTTTTGAAATATAATGACGTAAAAAGCAATTTGGTTCGAAATGAATTGTCCGTGATGATGATGTTTAATATTCGTTATAAATAGGTCAACGAATGTAGATATAGTGAAATACACTCGAGAGCATTAAATTCGGGTCGTTATAGCTGATAACGATATAGATAATCAGAAACTATGAGTATGAAGCTAAAGTCGTCTAAATGTGATGCCGCTCCTAAGGTCTCATTTCTATGGCTACCGAGTAAATCTGATAATTGCGAAAAATCTTAAAGGCTCTATTAATATTTTCACTGTTGTCATACAAACTATCGGGTTGATCATGTCTGACAAATCGCTGCTAACTGGTGCAGCGATTAATTCGCTTGGCAGAGTGGAAAATTGACTGCGACTCGCCACCGGTTTTGCGCGAATATTCTAACGTGTAAATTGTTTACTGAATAGACACTTAAGGTTACGGGATAGGCTTTTATGTGCAAGAGGTTTACAAAATTCGTAAACGATAAACCTTTGTGACTATGTGTTTCTTTGAAAAAAGCAGAACATTTTACCCTCATGGTGCCTGGTGAGGTGATTCTTGATTGATCCTATATTTTTTTCAGCGTAAAGAAAATAAATAAATGTAAAGACCGTATAAAGCGATAAACGTGAGAAATTCTCAAAAGTGAAAAGGTTTCGTACAACAATCAGGATACTAGGACATTCAGCTATTTTTAGCCAACTGCAAGCCACAAAATATAATTATTAATTAAATTAATTTTTTAACACCAAAAAAATCATTAATTAGTTTTTCATCTTGAAACATGCCCGCTTCTTAATACAAAAAATTTAACCGCCTTAAAAAAAGAGGTTCTAAGTCTGACCCATATGTATTTAAGTATGTCCGCGTTTCTCACGTTTGGTTGGACCGATATTGATACGGTTTTCATTAAAGTTTTTATTAAAACAATGTAACACAGAGGAAAAGGTTTTAGTAACTACTTTAGTTCAATCAAGTACATTGTAATTTTAAACAATAACTTAAAACGACCAAAACAATGTTTTAAATAAAATTGAACACACTAAAAAATAAGGCGGTTAAATTTTTATGAAAAAATCCATTTTGCATATCCATTACAATGTTTATTTTTTCCAACTAAAACGTCATATTTTTAAAAGCAAATAAATGTTTATATTATTCATTTTATTTCATTTCTAAACCCATTTCTCCTTTGCCGACAGATACTTCGTGAGCACGATACTGCAGTTCCAGATCTACCGAGCCCTGTGCGAGCGGACCGGCCAGTTCATACCCGGAGACCCATCACGACCTCTGCACAAGTGTGACATCTACCGCAACCCGGAGGCTGGCAGGATACTAACGTGAGTATTGGTAACTAGCAGTCTACGCGACTTCGTCCGTGCGATTTGAGTTTGATAAAGCCTTCTTCAATAAATAAGCTATCCAACAAAAAAATATTTTTTCGAATCGGTCCACTAGTTCTATAGATTAGCGCGTTCAAACGAACTCTTCAGCTTTATAATATAAGTATAGATATAGATTAATATGCAAGCAAGGTAAGGTGGCGCAGCGGTAAGAGTGTCGCATTTTCAAGCGACAGCTGCGCGAGAGGTCCCGGGTTCGAGCCCCGGGTCGGGCCAAAAATACATACCTACCTGAGTTTTTCTGATCAGAAATTCTAAGGGTAACCCGTAGTTTGGAAGGTGGGGATGTTTCACCCCCGTGCCTCGGACAACCACGTAAAGCTGTTGGTCCTGCGCCTGATCTCTCTCCGGTCGTGTCAGATTGCTGTGCCATCGGGCTATGAGAGTGAAAGGAACAGAGAGTGCACCTGTGTTGGCATACACACGCGTGCACTATAGTAAGTCCCGCGCAGTCGGTGAGTCGTTCTGACTGGCCACCGTAGTCAAAATCGGCTAGGAGGACTATTATTTTTAAACCCGCGTTATTGAATTACTTACCTAAATTTTATCTCGATTCAATTTTCATAGTTGTCAGCAACCAATGGTACTGTTAACAATATCACGACTTCCATTTCCGATCAAAGGTCGACTAAAATTACGAATATTACTACAAAAGCTTTACAAAGTTAACGCATATAATTTAGTTTTCAATCACCTGACGGACGCAAAAATACAATCGATACACTTTTGCATAAAAAAGATATTTATCTTTTGTAACAATAGCGCTGATATTAAGTTATTCTTAATCGTGAGATTATATTAGAAAAATATACAGTAAGCCCGCTTTCCCCCAGAGATGAACCTGGCACGTGTCAACTGAAAAAACAATTGATAGCCTATGTGTTATTTCAATGTAGGCAAATTTTTGTATTTAAAAAAAAAGTCTACTCTACTTCTTTTTGATGTGTGTTATTATATAGTAAATACACATATCAGTACAATCTGGGAAACAGCTGACATATATCTATTTCTATTTCTAGTACTTGGTATTGTTAATTATCTAACTATTATTTGTATGGATATATAACAAACAAACAAATCTATGTACTCCCATATACTAAGTAGCTTTACGTTATAAGTAAATAATGTAAATTTAGGCGAGAACAACTGCCGACAAACAGCTGTGCAGTTTGACAGAAGATATTAAAGTATATTTTTATAACTAGCGGTCCCCCGCGACTTCGTCCGCGCGTTTTGAGTTTGCTCCCTCCCCTCTCGTCGCAGCGTCATGTTTTATATCCTAAAGCCTTTCTCGATCAATATCAATCAAGCTATCCAACACAGAAATATTTTTTCAAATCGATCCAGCAGTTCCTGAGATAAGCGCGTTCAAACAAACAACGCACGTTGTACTTAAGCTGCGAACATTATTTTGGTGCGGAGTTATGTTAAAACTGTGATAGCTCCTAAGATATTTATTGAAATCAAATGATATAAAGGGCAACTTGGTTCTAAATGAAATGCTCGTGATGATGAATCTATTTATTTTGATAAGAATAAATACTTGTGTGTATAATACACCTCTAAAAATAATGCATATTTTTTTTACAAATTTATTAACATAAAAAAGGTTGTAGTAAGTCAACCATAAAAGATAGACATATGCTGTCGCGGACTTTATTATAGAACTCTTAATGTTGAACAATCCTGTCATACATGATTTTTGTGTAACTTAAGCGGTTTCCGCAGCGTATGCAGCGGAAGCTCTTAAAAGGAATATCTTTATCCCGTTTTCGCAACATTTTTCATTTCTGCTGTGGTCTTATGAAACGTATCTTTATGTTATATAGTCTAAAGCCTTCCTCGATAAATGGACTATCCAACGCAAAAAAAAATTTTCAAATCGGGCCAGTAGTTTTTGAGATTAGCGCGTTCAAACAAACAAACAAACAAACAAACAAACTCTTCAGCTTTATAATATTAGTATAGATTATTTTGAAATCAATTAATTAAAACAAAAACTTAGGTCGTATGACCCGTACTTATGAGAGCATGTCGTATAGTACCTGCTGTCTCATTGAATAATTAGAGTCAACGAATGTGACTCCTTTTTTTTATTGCGCAAACTCGTGGTCACTATAAACAATGTCCAACGCCGATGGCAAAAATCAATTGAGTCTGACCGCCGTGGTCGGATTCTACCAGGAAGACGTTACTTATGAGATCTGTGCATTCGCATTCCACTCATTTATCAACTAAGAGCTGTAAACTCCCAGCATGTGTAGTATCTCGAGATCTGGTACCTCATTCAAGATACGCATTAGACTTTTTTGTATGATATGAAGAGTTATGATAGAGCATTTTGTATTTTTGTCCAAACTGATTTATACAGTCAGATTAAACTTATCAGGCTGATAAATTATAAAGCGACAGATTTGAAAAAAATGACAGTTACGTATGATTGCTGACAATTTGGTGACTTTTAAATTAGCCAATTATTGTATTTTGTTCAACGAATATTTCTTATCTGACTATTGAAAAATCAGCCCTAAATAGACTATTCTAATAAAATTCTAAATTTTAAGAGAAAAGTACTTTACAATGGCAGTATGATAATAAACGTAAGTAAACTTTCTAACAATTGTTTCATTGTGGTCATCTTTAATGAGATAAAAAGGCCTTGACCGCACTGACAAGGCTGGGACAAAACATTTAAAATAATAAGTAGAACAAAACAAAAGGAACAATAGAAACATATGCGTTTGAAGTTACGCTAAATGATTTTGGCTTCAATTGTGTGGTCCGTTCGAGTGTGAAAATTTCGACCAATTTATGCTGTACGTGCTTTGTCTTTTAAAAGAAGGAGGATCTATTAGGGCATTGACTGCTTAAAAAACCAAGCAAGAGCGTGATATTTTTTAGAGTAATATAAGTTAAATATACTTATGTGTTCGTCTTTATTTCCTAAGATGAGCTTGCGGCCAAATATAAAGCTATTTCTTTCCTTTGGAGTATCCATCTAATAATCCAAAAGCGCGACTGTATCGATGCCCACGCGCGTTAGCATCGCGACTGTATCAATGCTAAAAGTAGCGCAGTGTGTAAAGGGTCTAAACCCTTGAATATATAACACGTTCGTACGTAGCATAGAAGCACGTAGCGTAGCAAATAATCTGACAATATCCCCCAATATGAAAGGGCCGTATTCAATAAATTCAATAAATTTTCCTGTTCTCAAATATTATGCAAGTCGACCAGTATACTTCACAATAAATTTCAACTTCCCGATTGACAGCACCGTTTATGAAATAGAAATTACCTCATACTGATAATAAATGGTCGTGTGACGTAATAATTGTAAGTTTCAAATCCCTGTCATAATTTCTTGGTAATTGTTTTTTAAAAATTTAAAAGTGATAATAGTTAAGTTGATGTAATCGGTTTCTAACACCACAAATAACTATGTACATAGTTTTAGAAATAAAAGCTATCATTAATAAAAAGTAGGTTATAAAACATTTGTCAAACAAACCGCATGTTACGGATTTTAATCAAGTTGTGATTTGTAGATTATAACTATGCTACTTCAAATGTGAAATCACAATTTAATTGTTGTGTAAACGAATCCATTTTCATTCCTTTTTTATTTCATTATTTTTAGTTATTACCTATATAGGTAATGAAAATAATGAAAATCGGTCCAGAAGGTTTAGAGATATCTCTAAACGTTCTGGACCGATTTTGATGAACACTGTAGCCTAAGGTAAACTATACCGGATTGACCCAAAAAATAATCATCTTGCGATCGAGAAATCGTGAGATAATCATACAAATATACAGACATACATAATAC
The DNA here is from genome assembly GCA_963924145.1 of Pyrausta purpuralis. Classification (NCBI taxonomy): domain Eukaryota; kingdom Metazoa; phylum Arthropoda; class Insecta; order Lepidoptera; family Crambidae; genus Pyrausta; species Pyrausta purpuralis. The sequence goes on from OZ001655.1 coordinate 24,773,419, forward strand.
ACTGACATGACGCCTTAATAGATCAACATACAAAAAAATATTATCAAATTCTGACGATATCACACACGTACAGGTCAAATTGATTACCTCCTTTTTAAAGTCAGTATAAATGTAATTAATATACATCATAAAGAATACCTATAAGATGAAATTACATTATCACGTAAATAGGTTTGTACACCAAACAGTTAGCTCTTGACCAATGTCCTTCAAAACCGTTATTTTGGTCCCCAATTTACCTGATCCATATCAACTACTTACACAGGACCTTCGCACTTGTTCCCTCGGTTCAAGGGCCAGTTTCCTCAGGATTGGATTGAAAATAAAACAAGAATGCAATTGCATCGTCTGCTGTCCAGGAAACGGTCACTTAGTGAATGCGGGCTTCTATTAAATTAGTTAGCACCACTGCGCTGTGAGTGGTCCAGCATTACTATTGGCTTGAATAATGTCTAATGATTACACTTAACATCAAAGATCCAAAACAAAACTAAGTGTATAAAATGTAGAGTATTACCTACTCCCAAAAGCAAATGAACCGATGTCTTTGAAAAGTAATATTGATATGGCAAAGATAAAATTATATTTTCGTCTCTCGTCGAATCGTTATTCAAAATCACTTTTTTTTGTCTATGGCTTAACGATTTTTGTAGCGTATTATTGAATTCTGAGTATCTTATTTTCTAAATTTTCTGCTTATTAACGGCGTATCTAGAATTTTTATTTGTTTTTGGATGGAAAAGAAATCTAACGAAGAAGTTCTGAGGATTGTAGGGGAGAAGAGAAATATACTCCAAATAATTAAAAATCGGTGAGGGAAGATACTTGGACATTAGGTACGGCACGATAGCTTGATAAGGATCATCATAGAGGGTAAGATTGAAGGGAAAAGGAAAAGAAGAAGACCTAGAAGAGCGTATATGACCCAAATAAAGAAAAAGTTGGACGTCAAGTCGTACTAAGAAGTCAAGGAGATGGTTTGGAATAGAGATAAATGGCAAAAACTCCATCGACAAGTGCATAGCTCATCAATGAAGAAGAAGAAGATCTAGAATGTTAACCAGAATCGACGAATATCGATGGAGAGCGGTAGAATGGACCGGTCCACAATGAAAAAGAACAAGAGGTCGTCCGTCTGCCAGGTAAGCAGACGAAATAGTAGCCACAGCAGGCAAGAACTGCACACACACACACACACACACACACACACACAGACATAGACAAAGATAGAGACAAGTGGCATACCTTGGAAGAAGATTTTACTCAAAGGGGGTCTATACAATGAGAACATATTCTCTCTTATTTAATTGTATGAAAAAAACATCGTCATTTCTATTTTTTTTATTTATCATAAATTTATTTGTTTCTATTAATTAATCCCTCAAGCGCATGTGAACGAGACACAATGCAAATTCTATTGTTATGCGGTTGCCTGCAACCGCTCGGGTGTTGAAGCATTAAACTCAAATTTCAGTTGAATTTAGGTTAGTTTAGATTAATTTGGTGATTTTTTTCCTAACTTTCAATTACACGTTATTTTTAAAAGTTAAATGGACAAATAAAGCTTCGTTATCATTATCACAATGATTATTATCTAGAATGTTTAAATTCAAAAAGCAGTCATAACGTGGCCGAGAAAAAAATATTAGTTGAAGATAGAGCTGATTTAACTTAAAAACCTTAAAAACGTTCGAAATATTATAAATTCACGGGAACACTTCAGCATGCAGCAGAAAATTTTTATGTACCTAGTACCTACGCCTTGAATACCTCTATCTACCAAATTCTATCATCAATTGTAGTATTGCAGTAAATAGAACTGTAGCAATGCTTCGTGACTAGTTTGTCATCGAAATGCTAGCAAAATAGACCATTTGTAAGTAAAGAGACCTAAAAGTACAGTCAACGTAATAAAACTGGATCTTTATCGTCAAGTTTACGTGCTCGTATTGTAACGTTTACATAATATTCACTTGGGACTTCTACACTGCAATATTGGTTTAATCGAATGATAAGGGCCAACACAAACGCACTCCATACGTTAATTAATGTAAAAAATAATTGTCAAAATTCATTTTAATTAGGAAGAACTAAATAATTTAAAGTTTTTTTTTTACAGAATGAACTTCGTGACCTCTCAAAATGAAATATCTAAGTATCACTATAAACATATTGTTTTCATTTATATAATTTTCAGAAAAGATGGCATTTAGATTCGGACAGTTTAGCCCATTCGTAAGTACGTTTTGCTTAGCAATATTTATTTGTACTTAGCTGGTAAAAGTTTTACTTCAACCCAACAAACACTAACTTTATCGTATTTTATATTATTTATAGTGAAGACGCGTTTCACTGCATTGAAAGAAACAAAGAAAAGCTTTTATTGATAAGGGACATCACAAAGACACACACACACAAACAAACAAACCCTTGCACATTTGACAAAAAACAAAAAAGAAAACATTGTGCGCGTTATAAGTAGTAGTATGCGCCGTTTAGCGAAAAACGCAGAGTTGTTTTTTTTTCTCAGAGTAACATATATATATTAGAAGTAATATTGGATAACAATCACATACATTGCTCTGATCCCAAAGTAAGTAGATAGCTACTTACTGCACTTGTGTTATGGAAATCAGACACAACGGTGGTACCACAACACCCAGACCCGAGACAACATAGAAAATTTTGATATCTATGTAGACCCGACCGGGAATCGAACTCGGGACCTCGGACCGGCGACGACTTGAAACCATCGTGGTTAGCCACTACACCACGGAGGTTATCATACCATACCAGAGAACTTAGTTGAATATTGTGTATCTACAAATAATCGCAAGTGTTCACTTGCCCTAAGCGGACAAACGTGACCGTTTGGCAGCCCTAATTACATCTGTACCGTAGGCAGGAAGCCTGGATATGGGTCGCTTACAAAACAACGGCTTTGCAGTTCGGACCTCGAGAAATGCCGGCCACAGAGAAGAATTTGAAACAATGTACCGATTTGGTCCGATTTAGCGACTGCTCATGGATAAACTATTTTCACTCATCACTGGATTTGATTCAAAATAGTTCGATACGTTTCAAATTTGCAAAATTATTTTAAAATAAATGGGAACGATATGGAAGTAAGTTAAACATCGATCCCCTTTTTTTTCAGGTCTTCGGTTGGCTTGAATTGTGAATACCTATACGTGACTTGAATTTATTTAATTTTTTGTATTATTAGAGGCTCACCATTAAATTTTGTTAAATACGTCATTAAGGTAATTAAAGGCACATGAAATGAAAATCAAAAATAACAAAATGACACACTGTATTGAAGTTTTTTCAACATTTTAAAATACACCTGACAATAACAAATTAATTATTTTTATTGAAAATATAAAAACATGTAAATTTGATTAATCCAACATGGGTTTCAATGTCCAAATCCGTCCCTGAGACATCTCGCCACTAAATTCAAATCGAAATCCCTATCTTACTTTTCTATAGGCTATGTGGTCAGTTAACAAACAATTACATTCAGTCCATACAACTTACGGCCAATACAAATGTCTGATATAAAGCTTGCTTTTAATATGTCTTATTCTGTTCTGAAATGTATTTCAAAATAAAACTACTGTTCAGTTTTAGTACATGACAACCGATTGTACTATTGTACTGTCTAGCTTAATACTCAGTTGATATTTATATTCAAATAGTAAATATTTAGTATAGTTCTCTTTGAAAAATGAAAGCATATTGCATAATAGAACTTTGTTATATCAATAAAAGGTGTTGCATATAATAGTGGTATATTTCGTAATGAACGCATTATATAAATAGTAAGAGATAAACTTTCCGATTAAAATCCTTTCAAACCTTGCAGCAAACAAAACTGTGCTATATTTACTATACATATAATATTATAAAGCTGAAGAGTTTGTTTGTTTGAACGCGCGAATCTCAGGAACTGCAGGACTGATTGGAAAAAATATTTTTGTATTGAATAGCTTATTTATCAAGAAAAGCTTTTATGCTTTAGGCTTTAAAGCATCTCGCTGCGACGGGAAGGGAGAAGGCAAACTTAAAACGCGCGGTCGAAGTCGCGGGGTACCGCTAGTTTTAGTCATAAATAAGTTGCTTAAGTACCCTAAGTACATTTGATTTAAGTACAAGTATTAGATTAGTCGCAGTAGTTGGATAAATGGCTACTGCCTCTGGTATCTCACTGCTCTCACTGCTCACTGCTGGACAAAGGACTTTCCCAAACTATACCATACTATCGGTGAGGGTTTGTTAGTCATCAAAGTATTGGTATGGATCGTCACACACTAATTTAGTAGGCAGCCAGTGGACGACGATCTTGGACCATTTTTAGGACATATGCTGAGCACAAACCCCCCCCCCCCCCACCCCCTTCTCGGTCCCACTTAAGTTTTTCAGTTGTTACACCAACGTCCATAAAAATAATATATAGTGAGTGACTAAGCACGTTGGGTTTCAAGACGTCGCTGCTCCGAGATCCCGGGTTCGATTCCCGGTTGGGTAATTGTAGAAATCATAATTTACCATATTATCCGGGTGTCGTGGTACTACCGTTGTGTGTAACACAAATGCATTAGCTACTTACTTGCTATCATAAAGATGAAATAAGAAACCAAAAAGTCCCGCCCGTGCGCAATTTTTTGGTTTCTTATTTCATCTTTATGATTATAAAATATGACACTGTGTGTGTTAAAAATCATTCTAAACCAATTAATATCGAAGCGTCATCAATTTTCAAGTTGAATTTATTCTGTAAAGAATAAGTACTTGGCCCACTGTTGCATAAACAGGCGGGTAGATGGCGCTAGACGTCACGCAAAATGACGTTTCCATAAGAAACCACAAATTTCGCAAGGTCGGACAGACAACACGGTAGCTCAATTGATAGAGCATTTAGCCCGGTTAGCCGAGAGGTTGCTGGTTCAAGTCCTGCCCGTGCGCAAATTTTTGGTTCAAGAAACTTTATCTTTATCTTTATGATTATAAAATATGACACTGTGAGTATTAAAATCATTCTAAACCATTACTTACTTGTTACTGAGACCAGAGCGATGTATGTGATAAGTGCCCAATATTCATATATTTGTTTAATACCGTGTTGAGATCAAATTACATGACTGCAACTATCACAGTACAAAAACTAACTAACTGCCTCGATGGCGCAGCGGTAGGATAGTCGCACTTTAAAGCGACGGCTGCGCCAGAGGTCCCGGGTGCGATCCCCGGGTCGGGCCAAAAAATATACCTGAGTTTTTCTGTTCAGAAATTCTTAGGGTAGCCCGGAGTTTGAAAATTGGCGGTGTTTCACCCCCGTGCCTCGGAAAAGCACGTAAAGCCGTTGTTCCTGCGCCTGAACTATCTCCGGTCGTGTCAGATTGCTGTCCCATCGGGCTATGAGAGTGAAAGAAATAGAGAGTGCACCTGTGTTTGCGCACACGCTTGTGCACTATAATATGTCCCGCGCAGTCGGTTAGTCATTGTGACTGGCCACCGTAGTCGAAATCGGCTAGGGGGACTATATATATATATATATATATATATATACAAAAACTAATTATGTGAGATAGCTATGAGCAATTTATAAAAAAATTTTGGTTTCGTTTCTTGAAGAACACAACTTTAAAATGATTGAAATGTACAGTGAGAGATAGGATCAAGTACTACAAGTATATTTATCAAACAAAGTCCTTCAGAGTTTTTCAACGGTCATATTGATTATCGATTTGGCCTATTGCGGCGTTTATGTAATTTCTAGATCTAGGCAAAGTTAATCTTCCGGCACTAAGCACCCTGGTTATAATAAATGAACCGATTTAGTAGGTAAATTGTAGCTAACGGGTACTTTAAGAGCTTATTTGAGAGTATTTGAATAATTTACATAGATTCGATTTTACTAACGTCAGATAGGACTTATCAGACCGAATAAAAACAAAACGACCGATTTTAAAATGGCGTTTTTATAAATGATTGCTGTCAAAAAGGTGACGTTTTCAAATTAAGCGTTTTGTTTCATATTCAATAAAAAAAAACTTATTTGACGGTAAAATCTACTCTTAGGCCTGATTTTACCAACATCAGATAAGGAATATTCGTCAAATAAAATACAATACGCCTATTTTTGAAAACGTCACCTATTTTTCAGCAATCATTTATGTAAATGTCATTTTGAAATCGGTCGTTTATACTTATTCGGTGGGATAAGTCCTATTTGACGTTGGTAAAATCAACTTTAAGTCCTACCTGCATTTGGTAAAATCGACCCTCATTCATTTACACTAAATGGGCGAATTATAGTTTAAAGTTATTATCAGAGATTATATTTGGCAAAACCGGATAATTTATTATGCCCTTTTCTCTAAATACTTTTATTAATAGCATCTCTAACGCTTCACAGTTTGCTTTCCTTTTCGCAATCTTGTTTGCCCAGACCCTGTTTGTGGCGATATTTTCATTTCCTAAAATAACAAATGTTTTTGTTTGCGCCATCTCAGCAGTGTGCAAGAAGAGGGGAACATGGGTAAATTAACCTTTGTTATGGGGTTGTTTCAAGTTTATGACGCATTTGCTTGCTCATCTATGGATAAGCAGTTTCGGATCTGAGGGATGGTTTACCATAAAAAATAATTATTAACCAACTATTAAGTCAATTATGGAATGTCATTTTTTATCATCATCATTATTAAGGACGTCCACAGCTGAACATAGGCTTTCCCCACGGTTTTCCACTGCGACCGATCTCAAGCGGTCTGTATCCAGTTTGATCCTGCGATCTTCACATTATCGTATATGCATCTTGACGGTGGACGTCCTGCGATGCGTCTTTGGTCAAAGAGTCTCCATTTTATAACTTTTCTGCCCAAACTACCATCATTTATAAGAAGTATTGTAAAGATTACAATAACCAGAACTTGTGACATAGACAGTTAGTCTAATTAAGTCGAGTGTTTTGCAAAGAAAAGCTTATCTGACAAAAAATGTGACAGCTCTGTAATGGTGGTACAATCTCCTGCACTTGATCACGTCTAGAGCCCGCCTGCTTGAATCTGGATTAAATATTATGATATGTCATATTTACTGCTCTACACATTTAAAATGCGTACAGTGTGTCAAGGAACTAAATGTATAATAATCGTTGCGCATTGTTTACTCAACCGCCTTGTCCTGCATTCCGCGAAATTTGCCCCAAACCGCACATTAAATTGTTAAACCGACCACTGCACCACACAACTAATAATTATGGCAACTGTGAATAATTCGGAATCGAAGCGACGTGTGTTCTAGCCGTTTCTAATGCAATTACACTAGTGTGGGGTAATGTTTGTTTTGATTGTTGTTTCAGCGTGTGTTCCAAATGTACTTGCCGAAATAAAAAGAGCCAAGATGTTAGTAGCTTATTTGGACCAAATTTGAATATAAAAAAAAATGTATGTCGTTTGAATCATCGGATGCTAATTATTGCCCTAAACTGTTCAAAAAAACTAAAACATGAAATTGTTGTTAACCTTTAACATACGGTTACAAATTGAAGAAGTTGAAGTTAGTAACTTCTTCAAACTGTAACTGTATACTGTAGGTTAACAAAGTTGATCTTATTTTTCGCAGAATCGCCAAAATTACTTATGTGTTTCTAAGCGCAAAACTCAAGAGAAGCCCAACCAATGGAATTCAATTGTTTTTTGTTTTCATGTTTTTTTAGGGCTCATGGAAGCCACGAAAACACGGAAAAGTTGCGAAGGACGTTCTGGAAATAGTACCTACTTTCTTTTCTCTTAAAAATTGTTTTATATTTTTTAGGAAAATGTAATTTGACTTGCTGCTAGTTAACATTAACATAATATTCGCATACGTCTTGTCATACTCACCTCGTTTGTTTCATCTACATGAGATGTGACTGTGTTTTATGGGCAAAAGTTTAGAATATAATTAAAGCCACTGGCGCGTTAAAGTTTTAACAATTAAAAGCTTTGCTAAAAGCTTTCGAGTTTCTGACAGGTGCCTGAAACGTACGAATGGAGTTTAATCTATGTTAGTCAGGATCTTGCCCTTATTTTGATGACATGTGTATGCAGCAAGTCCAACTAAGAGTCAATTTTCCCAATGTCAGATTGGACTTATCCGACCGAATAAGTATAAAACGACCGATTATAAAATGACATTAACGTAAATGATTGCTGACAAATAAGTGACGTTTTCGAATTCGGAGTTTTGAATTTTATTCGAACAATATTTTCCTATGTAGCGTTGGAAAAATCCTTTGGGTAGTTCAGTTGTGTTGATGAGTACCACATATTCCCAGCACTACATACTCTGATTAGCAGTATTTATAGTAAGTATTGCGGCTCGTATCGTACTATAGGTCTTGGATATCAATCCTGGGTCTGAAAATTAGTTTGAGGCTTATGTTGATTTCTCTAAAGTAGGTCTCAAACCAAGAAACTCTCGTGAGTTAAAATAAAATTTAAGACATTAGTTCTACATTTTACCTTTATATCATCACATCAAATTTTGAGAGATAGGTAATGAACATGTCACCGTTATATTGTGAAAATAGACAGATTACAATTTTAAGGTTTTAAATCCTGTAGATTGCATTAGGTCGATTTTTTATGAACAAGCTAGACATGGCTTAGCATTAACGCTTTTATTGGCACTTCACAGTTCACAATTAATAAAAACTTAATAAAATATCTGTACACTATGATATCTGTAACGTGGTTGACTGATCAACAACATAATTATCACTATTACTAACATCATAATTATCTAATGGTTTAGAATGTTTTAAACACTCACAGTGTCATATTTTATATTCATAAAGATGAAATCAGAAACCAACCCGCGTCCTGCCCGTGCGCAAATTTTTGGTTTCTTATTGCATCTTTATAAACATAATTATCTCTAAAAATATTTTTCTTGTTCCAGACGAATAATGGAGAAAGGTTCCTCCCTACCCTGGAGCCAGGTTCTTCAAGAGACGATAGGCGAGGGCAGGCTCAACGGGGAAGCCCTCAGGGACTACTTCAGGCCTTTGGAGGACTGGCTAAGGAGTGAGAATTTGAGGACTGGCGAGTACTTGGGATGGAGCTACGACGGAGATTACTGCAAGTTTAGGTAATTAAATGAATATTACTATAAGTCCAAAATCAAAATAAGGCCGACTTAAAGCTAGCCTGTAACGTCCCACTGCTGGGCAAAGGTCTTACCTCAACTGTGAGGTAATTTGAGCCATACTCCACCACGCGGGCTCAGTGCGGGTTGATGGAGGGGTGTTTGCAAGGCAAGCGACTAACCCTGCTGTCAGATTTTCAAGCCGCCCATAAGGACTCTGACTAGGCTTAAAGACTAATATCAACCGCTATTAGCCGGGACCAACGGCTTAAAGTGCCTTCCGAAGCACGGAGATGCTCGTGATATACGTCACTTATATGGTCGGAATGGTCACCCATCCAAATACGACCGCGCCGTAGGTTGCTTCACTTTGATATCCTTACCAAAGCGCTGCTACCGCTGCGCTACGAGCACCTCTTAAGGCCGACAAAATACTGATAAATTATTTCATCATTAGCAAAAATATTTTTTAGCTTTATGTGCGTTTTGATTTAAATTGTAGTCAAAGATAAGTACAGCTTGAAACATCTCGAGTAAAATGCATTTTATTGGCTGGTCAAAGCATTATTCTCGATGTTAATAGCAATAAAAGGAAATTACGAATATTATGCAGACTACTACAAATAAGATAATAGCGAAGAACATATGCTATTGATTTATTAGGAACCGCGTTAATGTCAAGTGTAACTGTTTTAATTCATTAACAGTTTTCGTTCTTAGAGTACTTTTGGGTTATAGCTAAATATTTTTCTTATTATAATCGTCCCTCTCACCTCTTCCAGCATCGAGACAGCCGGCCTGCAAGTCTACGGCGGCTTCTACAACGCTGCGCATGCGCACTTTGACAGCACCAGCTTTGTCATCATACTCCTTGCATCATTCCTTAGTACTGTGTTTGTGCTACGGCGATAACTTGGACTTGGCTCATGTTTTATTGTTATTTTTCTTTTGTCCAAATCACGACCAAATAAATTCTTAAGGGATGATGCCCATAACCTTCTTTAAAATAATCATAACAGATTGTTTTTTTTTGTCTATGATGTTTAACTAATGAACTCTTTATTGACATATTTTCAGTGAGTAAATACATTTTGCATGATATATTTTTATACCTGTTATCACAATATGTTGTAAATGTTATTAGTTAGAACTCAATAGAGTTCAAAATAAATTAATTAAATATGAAGTTTTTTATGATTATAATGTAAAAAATACACTCATTTAAAATTGTTAGCGTGTACTTAAATCGAGTTGAGAAGAAAGAAAAATTACTTAAATTAATGTTACACTTTTATCGTATTTAACAGCAAATACTATATTTTCAGGGTTATTTTACCACCATAATTTGTATAGTGTTAGATTAAGCTTAACTTTATTAGAAAGTAGTTATTTTGTAAATATTAAAATCAAATAACATGACATTTAAATATTAGTAATCTAACAAATGATGAATTAAAACTTTTTGATTTACGTCGTTGTTTTACTTGGCATTAAGTATTTACGAGTATAAATAGTACTAACAAGAAAATAATTTATTACTTTTCATACTTTTATGGCATAACCATAGTCTATTTCCATTCTTTTTTGTCTTCTATTTACATGGAAAAACGTTTTTACACCTCTTGCAAGGCGTTGGTGAATAATTTAGGAAAGTGGATCTCCTTACTTGACGCCCTATAATGTCAGGAATGTTGTACCTGGTGCATAAAGTTTTATATCTGCTGTACTATGTTGATAATGAGTTTTTGGGGTCCACATTCTGGCGTTCTAGAGCGTTGAATATAAGCTCATGTTTAAGGCTGTCGAACGCCTTGGAGTAGTCACAAATCCTACATAAAGTGGTTTATTGAATTCTTTATATTTTATACTAATTGGTTAACTGTGCGGAGAAGGTTAGTTGTAGAAAAAAACCGGACAAGTGAGAGTCGGACTCGCGCACTGAGGGTTCCGTGCCAATTTAAACCGAGTAAGGGAATCCACTTACTTTACACTTAGCTAAAATACCATAATATTTTGTTGACAGCATATATAACTTTGTTTTCTTTAGTGTTTGTGTGAAGAAAAAAGTTATGTTTGTAGTTGTTGAAAATGTGCTATATCTCAAAAACTGCTAGTTTGATCCTGTCCAAACCCAATTCCCCCCTTAAATATCACTATTTTTTGTTTTTGGTATAATAATCTTAAAACGCTCAACAGGATACATCTTCCTACCAAATTTCAACAGTGTGATGCTTATAGATACAGAATCGAGTGGCTTTGACATACGGACGGACAGACAGACAGACTTGACGAAACTATAAGGGTTCCGTTCCGTATTTTGCAATTCGGCTACGGAAACCGAAATCTAAAATTTCTGAGAGATAGAGATCCGCTAATCAAAATTGAATAAAAAAAATTGTAAGGTGAGGCAAAGGGCTGGCTTTCTAAGTTTGAGGAGCTTAAGCTCTTAATGGCAGTGTTGACTCCATGTTCGTTTATAAGAGGAATGTTGTCACCGCAGCGGTTTTCCACGGGAAGGGCATAATTTGAGTTGTCCGTGAGTTTATTTCTAAAGTTCATTATTCTAGTGTGCAAATACAAAATTTCCAATATCATCCAATCAATAATCTTAGCTCACCCCAACTAATGTTTGCTCTGATTGATATTAATCTCCCAAAGTTGCACGATGCGGGTCAAGCCCATTCTACATTGATCGGTCATCGTTTGACTAATTTGGGTCATTTATATCCGACGAGGGGAACCTACGATAATGATAAAACTTTGTACAAATACAAATTCGTTTATTCGTCATCATAGGTGGTAAAAAATAGACAAATATTGTTAGTACAGAACTCCATAAGGGTACCATGAATATGTGCATTTGGATAGAGGGCCCATTTTCTTACCACTTGTGAAATAATTAAATTTTAAAGAGAAATTAGTTAAGACTAGTTAAAACTTAAAGCATAGACCTAAAATTTCCTAAACATAAATTACAACTTTTAAAAATAAATAACTTGGGCCCTCAATCCAGATGGTGGCATAGCCTAAATCTTAGTAGGTACTATCTTTGGCTTAATAATTTTTATTTAAGACTTCAGTTAGGAAATTCTAGCATAGCATTATTCAAAATATATTTTTATCAAAGCCAAGTTCACTAATAAATTAAGTCAATATAATTACAAGCACTAAAGAAATAAGAGTTTACATTGACGACCTCCGTGGTCGAGTGGCTAGCACGCTGGTTTCTAGCGTCGCCATCTCGTGAGGTTCCGGTTTCGATTCCCGGTCGGGTCAATGTAGAAAACGATCTTTTCTGTATTGCCTCGGGTCTGGGTGTTGTGGTACCACCGTTGTGTCTGATTTCCATAACACAAGTGCATTGGCTACTTACGTTGAGATCAGACCAATGTATTGTGTGATTGGTGTCCAATATTTATTTTATTTAAAATTGCATGTCAAAATTAATACAAAAACAAAATAATTTTAATATTTTTTTATTTTAGTAATTTTATTTATTTATTTTTGTATTATACTAGCATTTGTCAATAAAAATAATATAAACAAAGGCAGACAGACTTTGTCAGTGTAAAATGATTGAAATGTATGCGAGGGATAGATAATAAAGAGTATTTTGCTCGTGCAGTTATGCAGTGTTTGATTGCTATTCGACGACCCGTCTGGTGTATAATTGCCGCGCAGCGGGTTGCGGGTTCGATCCCCGCACAATACAAACATTTGTGTGCATGAACATGTCTGTTTGTATTGGTCTGGGTGTTTTCTATGTATATCATGTATGTATTTACAAACAAAAAGTATTTAAGTATTATATCCGTCGTCTGGCACCCATAACACAAGCTTTGAGTAGCTTTGGGTTTGGGACTAGAGCGATGTGTGGGAATGTCCAAAGGATATTTATATATTCCTGTTTATAGCAAGTGATAAATGTTAAAATAGTTATAGGTAGGTTGGCCAAGTGCGAGTCGGACTCACGCAATGAGGGTTCCTGGCCAACTTTAACCGAATTAGGGAATCCATTTACTTCCACTTAGCTAAAATATCACAATATTTTGTTGACAGCAAATATAAATTTGTTTTTCTTAGTGTTGAATGAAGAAGAAAGTTATGTTTGCGGATGTTGAAAATGTGCTATATCTCAAACACGTTAGGTGTGGTGGTTAGCACTCCTGAATACTATGCAAGCGGTTGCGGGTTCGAATTCCGTATGGGGCAAGTGTTTGTGTGATGAGCACGGACATTTGAACCTAAGTCATAAATGTTATATGTTTTTAGTATTAATGGGAGACAGCCCGTCAAATTCGTTGTCTGGTACTTCGTAACACAAAGAAGAAAATTGAGCTGGCGCATATATATATTTATAACATGGTCAACTACAACGCTTATGAATACCAGGAAATAACTGAAATTAAGATAATGAAATAACAAGTAAGTTGCTGAGATAGTACTGCAATGTTGTAAAATCACAATAAATCATTAATTACGTTTGGCCACGTTGCTATTTAAAATATAAATACAATAACAGCACGCTTAGGTAAAGTTGTACCAAATTTGCGTGAAGCAAAAGTTTCCAAATTAATTAATACGCTAATGTCTTGTTTAATTAAATTCACATCAATCAACTTCCACAAATATTGATAATGTTACTAAATATACGCTGGATTTTTAATTACTTGAATTGATTGATAGTTGTTTACTATGAAAACTAATATTAAATCCCGTAAAAAAATATATTTGTGCTGCTACCGCCAAAATAAACTACGGTAAATATTGACCTTCTCTATCATTTAGTGTGGCCATAAAAACTATTTCAAATCAAAAACCATATAGATATTTTTAATGTTACCAGTACTTACCCAATCTGTGAAGTTTTGTTTATGGTTAAAACATAAAAAAACCGGCCAAGTGCGAGTCGGACTCGCGCACTGAGGGTTCCGTGCCTACGATAACTGAATTAGGGAATCCATTTACTTCTACTTAGTAAAATACCACAATATTTTGTTGACTACAAATATAACTTTGTTTTTCATAGTGTTTGTATGAAGTACATAGTTATGTTTGCGGTTGTTGAAAATGTGCTATATCTCAAAAACTACTAGTTCGATCCCGTCCGAAACAATTTTCGTTGAAAGTATTTGTTAAGATCTACATTATATATTTTTTTCAAAATTCACACTTGCTTGGTTTAGAAATTAGATGGGGGGGACGCCCATTTTACCACTTTGGAAGCGTCTAGCTATTAAACGTTTAGCTTTAAAAGAAAATGGTTCTAGAAACCTCTATGTTATTTTAAAAGACCTATCCATAGACACCCCACACGCATAGGTTTGCCAAAAAAATTTTTTTTTTTGTTTTAGTTTCATGTATGAGAGCCCCCCCTTAACTGTCATTATTTTTTATTTTTTGTATGAGAATCGGTAAGCGGTTAACAAGATACATCTTCGTACCAAATTTCAATTGTGTAATGCTTATAGTTACAGAATAAAATGGGTGTGACATACGGACGGACAGACAGACAGACAGACAGACAGACAGACAGACAGACAGACAGACAGACAGACAGACAGACAGACAGACAGACTTGACGAAACTATAAGGGTTCCGTTTTTTGCCATTCGGCTACGGAACCCTAAAAATGGCGCTGTTTCAATTTGAGGACTTTTATGAAGCGCCATCATAACACAGGTATAAATAGCCTTGTACAATTGATTATGACTCTAGCTAGAGCCCAAAAACAACTTTATTCAAAATAATGCCATCATTAAGATCTCACCTTTAAAATAACTTTTTTTATATAAAATATCGATCGCGAACGATCTGCATTAGAGATGATGATGATGAGAGATGAACATAATTTAAGACAAGGTATATCATGCCAGACAATTTTTAATTTTATAATCGGACGTCTTATGTGATTTTTTAGTTTAGACCAAAAAAAAGAATTGGCAAATTGTGTTGAATGAAAACCAAATCTTTCGCATTAGTTGGTAAAAGGTGGCTCAGCTTAGCTTCGTATGCCAGAACGGCTGCTGAAAATATTCTTTCGCTGTAAAAGCTACTGCCAGGTCCTGAAAGATAAATTCTAGCAAACCTTGACAACTGCGGGTACTGATTCAAATTACCTGACCACCAAATGTAAGTGATGTAAAGGTCGCTCGTATGTCAATCTCGTTTGCAATTTGATTAAGTTTTCCTTGATCGCGACAAACACTTATATTATCCTTTGCCCGAATATCCGGCGCTCCGGCCTCGTAGCTTGCCGAATATCCAGTATCCAGCCAAACTTCTATCCGTTTCATCTCCAACCTGCATGCGGAAATACGTTTTTTGTAGAATTTCGATTTTTACCCTTAGTTTTTGTGTTTAAGCTCTACATTTTCTCGTTCCACTCCTATTTGATTTTATCCCGAACTTTCCTTTCTTTCTTTTCATTACACCGCTTAATTACCTCGCCGAGCATAACCGTAAACTCCGTCCGTTTTATGGCTCAACAATATCAAATAAGCCACTACCGCCCCTTGTTTATTGGTGTGAGAGCACTGCAGGCGTCGCGTCGTCGCACTACTCGCTAACTATGTCGCCCTGGTACTTTTCGTTCTATGAGAGCTCAACGGGAAAGGATTCGATCGGAAATTCACCGGTAAAAATACTTTACGGGAAGGTAACCAAGAAAGCATATAATAAATAATACGTGTGTAAAACTGCTGCTGCTTCTACTGCCCTGGTAACGGTAATGCTGACAGCGCAGAGTTATGTACGTATTGTTGTGAATGTGTGATGTTGTACACGAATTACTTGCTCCAAAGAATTACAAATGTATGTAATTCCCCGGTAGCTCTTCAAAACTGACGAGTGAAATATGAGTAATTATTTTTACATGTTTAATGTTGTTACTGTAGGCCAACTTATTTATATCATAAAAAAAGAAAATAATTCAAACTTAACTGAACAATTTATATTTTACACCTCATATATGTAATCTTTTTAAAGTTCTTTATCGATCAACTCCCAGAATTTCTATATAATAATTATTTTAATGTCGTCATTTGTAGAGTTTAACATTCTATTGTATAGTATGTTTCTTTTCTAGACCTCGAAGGTAAGTGAAACCTACAAATATCTCAACACAACTCAATCTTTAGGTACAGTTTATTTGCACTTCCGAAAAGGGGGGTTGATCAGAAATTCACAAGCACAAGCCGTATCCATATTGATGTGAAGACGTGATTGGATTATGAATCACATTATTGTCTACAAACACAATATCTCGCAGGATTATCTTGCCCTGGTATTCTTATATTCAGTAACAGAAGGGAGAGGCAACTTGGCTTCTTGAACAAAATACATATTTTATTTAAGACGGACTAAAGAGGTGTTTGCGATCCTATTTCACGTGATTTGTGTGTTTTGATTACCGATAGTAAGATAAATATTCAAATCCTACTGTGGCACTCCAACGGAAGTTAAAACAGCGAGTAAGGTCTGCTTAATGTAACAAAATATCAAGGACGATTAGCATAAAAAATGGCTGCTAAGTACACCATTATGTAAAGTGTTGCCTGATTTAAGGCAATAACAATAAGTAAACCTATTCTCGGTGCTTTAAAAAACGTTAACTCCCACAAAATTGCTTCATTCGTTTGTCAATTTACTTCAAACGATAACGTGTTGTTTAAATCCTCGTTTCAAATCGCTGCCCGTTTCTCACCCCTCACCCAGGGGAGTTTTCTATTTTGGCGCCATATTTATTAATCCCCACGCTCTTATCGCCCAGCAATAACAACGGTTAACGTTATTTATTTAATTTGTTGTTATAGTCAGCTTGGGAGGACCGGCCCTCGCTCGCTCTCGGACAGTGAAGATAGTCTAAGAAACATCTTCAGACGTTCTGCGCTCCTGGTACATTTAGTTGAGTAATAGTTTTGTATTCCTAGTAAATAGTTACTATTCTATTTGTGTTGTCTATTTTGGAACTGCAGAATTTTACTATTTCTTCAATAAAATTTTAAGTTAAATATTGTTATTGTTCTGCTTACTGCAAAGTACACTTTTTTTTAATTATGGTAATCATGCTATGGGATATATCTTCATTATTTCTTCAGAACTAATTAATAACCGCATGCATTTTTCAATTTTCTCCCATTTTACCTGAAATTATAATTTTACGTATTATTATTTTATTATATATTTTACTGTGTATAATGATGCGACTCTGTTAAACTTATTTTTTTATAATGTTGTAAAGAGCATTTTTATTGAAACAAATATTAAGTATTTTACTTTTTAGGAGGATTTCAGTGTGTTCTAGTGTAAGATTTTATTTACTGTGTAAGTATTCTGTATTCACCATTTGCCGTGCTTTTACCCAAATTGCACGCACACTTTATAATTGAAGTTTGCACTAATGCTAATGCCTTTAACTATTGAATACTGATATTTATTGTCGTGATAACATACCTACAAAATTAATAATATCAACAAACATTAATGTATCTGTTATTAATTGCTTATTTATTCCATTCCAAGTAAACAAACTGAGATAACTTTATCGTTACCCAGGAACTTTAACAACCACACATTTGGGCGGTCTCCCTGCGTTCGACAATGTGTCGCCAGCTTTATCGAGCGCTACGACTACGAACTACGCGTAACCGCCTACGGAGTTCTGTGAGCCTGGTACTTTTAGTTGGCGATAGAGGTTTCACTAGTTTCTTAAGATGGCGCCGAGAATACAAGCTATTTGCTCTATCTATATTTATCTGAAATTGTCGGAATCGGAAAAGTATTCTGATAATGGTATTATTGTAAAGACAAATACGTTATATTTTCTTTCAGTAAGCACAATCGTTAAATTGAAACAATATTTATAAGCTTCAATACAAATTGAATATTTAAGAAGCTTGTAAAAAGTTAAAGGAGGATATTTGATATTCAACATGTTAAAAAGTCTCATCTTCCTTTCAGAGACTTTCTTTGTTACGTGACTTAAGTTTTACAAACTCAGACGGTACTTTTATTTAAACTCAAAGCATAATATAGTCCTGGATTTTTTTCTGACGGAGTTAGTCTTAATTTCAAGTTCATTCAATGTTTTTTTGTTCTTTTTTCAAGAAAAGCTTGACTTTAAACACGATAATGATAAAAAATACTGTGGTTTAAACCTGGTGTATACTTTGGTCGCACAAAAAAATTGTGGACTAAACCACTTACAACAAACATATTTAAAAAACCGGCCAAGTGTGAGTCGGACTCGCGCACTGAGGGTTCCGCGCCAACTTTTACTGAATAAGGCAATCCACTTACTTCTACTTAGTAAAATAACACAATATTTTGTTGACTGCAAATATAACTTTGTTTTTTCATAGTGTTTGTATTAAGTACAAAGTTATGTTTGCGGTTGTTGAAAAGTACTATATCTCAAAAACTTCTCGTTCGATCTCGTCCGAACCAATTTTCGTTAAAAGAATATGTTACGATCTACATTATACATTTTTTTCAAAATTTACACTTGCTTCGTTTAGGAGTTAGATGGGGGGGGGACGCCCATTTTACCACTTTGGAAGCGTCTAGCTACGAAACGTTTGACTTTAAACGAAAATGGTCTGAGAAACCTCCATGTCATTTTAAAAGACCTATCCATAGACACCCTACACTCATAGGTTTGACAAAAAAATTTTTTTGGGTTTCATGTATGGGAGCGGGCCTTAAATCTCATTATTTTTTATTCTTTGTATCAGAATCGGTAAGCGGTTAACAGGATACATCTTTCTACCAAATTTCAACAGTGTTATGCTTATAGTTACAGAATAAAATGGCTGTGACATACGGACGGACAGACAGACAGACTTGACGAAACTATAAAGGTTCCGTTTTTTGCCATTCGGCTACGGAACCCTAAAAACGATAACAGCATTCCTATCTTTCTTTCTTTGGGATAATAATTATAGCCCTTTAATTTGAAAGACGCCCTTTAATTCGCCCACGCTTTAGTAACATTCAGAGATGCCAGAGACGCCAACTACTACTTTATGATGGAGCCACGTCTTTAGCCCTTTGTATTTGTGTTTTATAGAATGTTTAAAATGACACAATTATGTCTATAACGATAAACATAATGGTAGTCCGACTGTTCAGCCATTCAAATACTTGAAACTATAATGAAATACTTGTCAGAAAAAGTGATTGTTAATGGCTTTACTATAAGAAAAATATAAAACAGTTTGCATGAGCACTTAAGGACCTAGGAGATGTGCACTCTCAGGATTCCGCATGACTTGACGGAAAAACAGGAACGACTGCGCGTCGTTTAGTGCCGTAAAAAGATTAAAAAGTTTAGATTAGAGCACCTATTTAGGTGTTTTTATAATTATAAAAAGTGATGAAAACTATTTGTAAAGCTTTGAATTAGAAAAAGAACCCCAGTCAGAAAAAAAGAGGCTCTTTTACTTGTAAATTTTTAGACGAAAGGTTTGAAAGTCAAGAAATTGTTTTTAAGCAGTAAATTAAAACTTTTTGTTTATATAAGTGCTCAATTATAAAATAGTAGTTATCGCATATGAGTAGAAAAGCCTTCTTGAATCAACATAGTCCTCGGCTACGACAACGCGTCCTTCTGTCCTCTAACGCAACGGAAGCGAATTTAAAAATACAAATGTGAAAATTATAAAATATCCGCTATAAATCGTTGATAGTGCGAATTTTTCTTGTTTTTAAATCCTAAATTGAAGACAATCTAGTTGATATTCGAAAACGATTCACGCAGCCTAAAAAAGATAGCTACCTACGGTAGCAGAAAAACTCCACAAAAAATGTATCATAAAGTTTCAGAATAACATACATTATATTATACATATTTGTGCAGACACGTACCCTACTAAACAATCAATGTATCTCATAAGTTTTCTATCCGGTCTCATTATATCAAAATCCGCAACCTTTTAATGCGACCCACGTATAATTTTCTGTTAAAAATTAAAAAATCAAAAATAAAATAATGATTAAATCCAGGATCAAAAGGACTGTAAGTGTTAAATCTATCCTAAAGCCCAAGGAGCACATACAACTTAAGTATTATTTATGTAGATACATAGCGAGATGTCTATCTAATAAATAAGCAAGCTCAGAAATTAATATTGTCCTACTTCAATTTCTCGTAAAGTTACAATCAAGCGTAAGATTAATCAGTCATTAATATCAATTATCATTAATTTCGCTACTTTCCCCTCTATCCTGTGTTATCCCGAATGGTTCGTTCCCGGGTCCCTAGTCAGTCGGGTGACAACTCCGGTGCGCGGCACATGTCTTCAGTGATTCTGTGCGCCTGGTACTGCAAAGTGATTTGTGACAAGTGCGAATGTACTGAGTGACCCCTGTTTTGCGTGATTGGGTAAATATTAATGCTAATTATTATTTAATATAAGTAGTCTTTTGTTTTGTTCCGTGACAGTTATCTTTGTTTTGTTTATTTTCTTAAGTAAATGTTTAATGAGTTAAATAAAATGCATTTTAATTCAAATGATTGTTATAACAGCGATTGTCACTTAGTGAATTAATTATCAATTTTACGAGTACTTAATGTTCTAGCTACAGTAAGCTCTATTATTAAGTTAAAATTCAGTTAAATTTTCTACTTTATAGTTAGTTAAAAATATAAGCATGTAATCGCCAATTAAGTGACCTTAACCCTCTATCCATTTAGGTAGATAGATACTTTAAAGAATCCAATACATAAAGGGAATAGCCGCATACCCAACATTATTATAATCTTACTCTTATCTCAGGAAGGGTAAAAAGATAATACACAGCAAATAGGGCTGAATGTAAAACCCTCAATAACAAAATTTTTGTCTCCATTTTCAAGGAAAATATTTTGAGATACCTTTTTGCGGTCCATTGAGAATTACTTTAGAAAAAGATACGGATGACACATTTCGCCGAAGTAAACAATTGAAGAAGTTTTTTTTACGATAATATCTATACTAATATTATAAAGCTGAAGAGTTGGTTTGTTTGTGTTTTTGAACGCGCTTATCTCGGAAACTACAACAGTCCGATTTTAAATATTTTGTTGTGTTAGATAGCATATTTTTCAAGGAAGACTATATGCTAGATACGTGATTTTACTCATAATTTTTTAAGTTCTTATAATAAGAAAGGAAAGTAGGTACGATAATGTAACCCACGAGAATTTTTAAGTGTATTGTTTTTGCTTAATCTATACTTATATTATAAAGCCAAAAAAGATAATAATACTATATTATTAGATAAAGACTGATTTGAAATTTTGTTTATGTGTTGGATAGATAGTTTATTTATAAAGGTTTTAGGCTAAAACATCACGCTATGATGGCAGGGAAGGAAGCAAACTTAAAACGCGTGGACGAAGTCACGGGGTACTGCGAGTGGAACTTAATAAAACTCTTTCAACACCGAAGTAAAACTTCTCATAACGTTCAGAGTGGAATATAATTATGTAACTGGGAGTGCATGGTGGAATCGTTAAGGCAATTAATATTTCGTCCGACGGCCACTTAGCTAAATAGCAGATGTCCTATTAAATACGGAGCCACGCTTAAACGTGTCATAGGGATATAGACTCTGAATGCAGGAGCTTGGGTTTGTGTTCTTTAAAAGATACATACAATCTATACTAATATTATAAAGCTGAAGAGTTTGTTTGTTTGTTTGTTTGTTTGTTTGAACGCGCTAATCTCAGAAACTACTGGCCCGATTTGAAAAATCTTTTTTACGTTGAATAGTCCATTTATCGAGGAAGGCTTTAGGCTATATAACAAGATACAACTCATAAGACCACAGCAGCAATGAAAAATGTTGCGAAAACGGGAGAAAGATATTCCTTTTGAGAGCTTCCGCTGCGTACGCTGCGGAAACCGCTTAAGTTACACAAAAATCATGTATGACAGGATTGTTCAGCATTAAGAGTTCTATAATAAAGTCCGCGACAGCATATGTCTATCTGTTATGGTTGACTTACTACAACCTTTTTTATGTTAATAAATTTGTAAAAAAATAATGCATCATTTTTAGAGGTGTATTATACACACAGGTATTTATACTTATCAAAAAAAATACATTCATCATCACGAGCATTTCATTTAGAACAAAGTTTCCCTTTATATCATTTAATTCCAATAAATATCTTAGGAGCTATCACAGTTTTAACATCACAACGTGCGCTTTCGCTAATTATATTATAAAGCTGAAGAGTTTGTTGGTTTGAACGCGCTTATCTCAGGAACTGCTGAACCGATTTGAAAAAATATTTCTGCGTTAGATAGCTTATTTATTGAGTAAGGCTTTAGGATATAAAACATCACGCTGCGACGGGAGGAGAGGGAGCAAACTCAAAACGCGCGGACGAAGTCGCGGGGGACCGCTAGTCAATTTCATAAACAGTGACAACGGCGCAGAGTTTGTACTAAAAAAAGATAAAGGGTTATAGTTGAATTTCATTACAGTCAACAAAATGACACAATTATTAAAGGATTTTAGTACTAAACTGTCCTAAGCCAAAGCTTTTATAAGCTACCTAGTAAATTAAGTTAAAACGAAAAACGGCACACATACTAACGATGTCACCCCGCCTTACCTGTACTTGCCAAAGTTGCTAGTATCTCGTGTCACCTTTTGTTTGAAGTGACGCTCGTTTTGTGTCGTTTGTACAAGCGATTCTGCGTTTGAAAGAGGTTAGGCAAAGATCTCGACCGTACAGGCACTAAATTATTCAGTTAAAATTGGAAACCAAAATCATTTAATAACAAATAACTCCTGAGAAAGATTTCAAAAGACACATTGAATTCGCTAACTAAGGCCTGCTTTTTCCGATGGAATATTTCATCGAATAAAATACAATACGACTAATTTGAAAGCGTCACCTATTTGCCAGCAATCTTTTATGTAAATGTGATTTTAAAATAGGTCTTTTTATTATTCTTATTCAGTCGGATAACTGAAGTTGGCAAAATCGCTCCTAAGTAATGCTAACATCACAAAACATTGCGGAATTGCGCGTCAAGTCTTATCTAACTAGACCACGTATCCTCACAGCTGGGACAAATTGTCACATCGTCGATATTCAATTAGCTATCTGGGAGAATTAGTAGGTCAATAAAGTGATTAATTGTTATTTATTTGTCTCAGAAGATATGCCTACTAATATTTTCACCCGGGGTATCAATTTCTTAGGCGAATAGGTCATACAATAAAGCTTTGAGAAGAATTGAATATTTTGGGCAATACTGGTATTAGAATTGAATGGATTATTGTCAAGGTATTGACGAATATTTTGAATTTTTAATGTTTTATTCAATTTTGTAACAAAGGAAATGTCGCTTTTTTTTAGAACGCTGGAAGATTCCTTTGTTGTCCAGAAAAAAAATCCTTCTATCAGGCAGTTGCTAAGGCGATGGTGTTTGAAACGTAAACCTAAACCTAGAAAACCGGAACTAAGCCGCTATTACATCCTTAAATAAAATGTTATAGTGCTTTGCGTAGATCTTATTTACTTGCCTGCGCATTCATTTGCAAATATTTGATCGATACCAAAACATTTTGCTAGCAATTATTTCAAAAGTTGAGTTTTTTAATGGTTTTTATTTATTTATGAAATACTAGCAATCCGCCCCGGCTTTGCACGGGTGCAATACATATAAACCTTCCACTCATAAAACTCATCAAAATTCGTTGTGTTTTAAAAATTTAAACATTTATACAGACAGCTGGAAGCGACTTTTTTATACTATGTAGTGATAGTGATGGCCTGGCTTTCAAATAAAGTCTACGCTAAACGTGCTAAAGACACAGTTAACAATGAACAAAGTGCAAAAATACAATTGTTTATTTGCCAGAATACATTATCATTTAAAATTAACAAAAAAGGTCAAAAATCCGTCTCCGTTATTGTATCCAGCCTGCATGCAGGCATTTAAATATTCAGAATTAAAGATTAAAATCCAATACAATTCAACTAAATAAAATAATGCACCCATAGTATCCTATTTACTCTGTCTTTGACGACGCTATATAAACGTTTGTGTTAATGTTTTAAAAACCGTTCCCAGGGTCGATACTTCCAGTTTTTCACTCGCACTGGAGAGGAAACCTGTTGCTAGTCCTAATATATTTCATAGCGCAATGTTATTGTGACTGACAGACGGAAGAAGCCTATTTGGGCTATTAGCCTGTGCCTAGTAGGGCGCGCGCGCTGACAAAACACCGGTTTCGGTTTGTAGTTTGTAGGTGATTGATTATATTTGTTTTGTTGTTTTAGGTAGATGCTTGTATGGGTAAGAAGATTCTCAGGAGATAAATGATAATGTTCTGTAATGAATGACTTTATTTTTTAAAGGAAATAATATAAGCCGTCTATACTGAGACTATGTGAGAACTAAGGTATTTTCCTCGTAAAAATGTAAGATCGACCATTTTGTGCCTCAAACAAGTATAATTGATCCAGAAAAAACTAGACGCTATTTTGACCAAAGCTTGAACGAAACTGAAAACTTTGATTTGGTTAAGAATATAGAGTTTAGTAAAACATACGGCTCACTACTCCTGAGGCTACTTTGACCCTAATTAACATCTTTACTATATTTTCTAGTACCAAATAAATAAATGTTTGGCCTATTTATTCTGACGAAAGCAAAACATCTTAAATAAACAACTAAAAAAGCTTACAAACACCCTATATTATTTGCATTCAAATCTCTTGATAGCAACTGTTGCTAAACGGCAGCAGTAATCTTACACATCAACGCACAAAAGAGTTGTATTGTGCTTTCGTCGGCAGAGTTCATCGGCATTGATAAGCAAAGCATCCTGCCTGCGCACACGCAAGTAATGAATGGCCGCCGAGCATAGCGCTATATAGCATAGCGCTTTATAGCACACGGCAGAGTTGAGTAGTACCGATTTAATCGTCCACCATTTTGCTAACGAGCGCTATTTTACGGCCGGCGAATGCGTAAAAATGATTATACATACGGGGTGTCATAGCGTCACAGATGGATTTTTGTATTCTCGCCCTCATAAACTGTATTTTAACGTAGTAATTTAATAAAAATAAAATAATAATAATTCAAATATCATTGATATTTACAATGCAGTTCTAAAGTTTCTACCTCAGATTTTCTATTTGATTTCACATAAAAAACAATAAAAGTATAGTGTTACTTAAAATAGAACGGCGAAGAGAAGAGAGGAGCAGAGAATTAAGTTGAATTTAAATCTACTAAAGGTTACTTTCTAAATCATTTTATTTTCTTCCCTTTCGAAATCGATTTTAAAAAGGTCCCAGTGCACTCAAAAGCTTTAATTAAATACACATTCAGTCTACATCATACCCTGAATGAGTTCGTTAGAGAGGTCAAGTAACTCCATGATGGGAGAGGGGAAGGAATCAAGTAATTGTCGGCAAGTGTCACTTGTGATAGTTACTATTCCCTCGTGAATAAATCGCCTACCGCTTTCAAAGGGGCAATAAAGATATCTCGTCCTGTTCATGTTACTTGACGTTTCTTTTTTAGTCCCGTCTGTATCTGACATAAACTCAATAAGTCATTCTATTCTTATTTATTCCTCGTGTAATCATAGTTCACTATATTACTTACTAACTTAGTGGCTTAATGTGCGCGGTGTGGGTATGTCATCAAATTTAGAAAAGGGAAAACACTGTTTTTGCGTTGCTGCTTTGTACTGTTGTGTTGTAATAAAATGGCCTGTAATTGAAGCAAATATTTTTATCAATGATTCTACAGAGATTAAGTATATAAATACCAAGACATATTATTGTGCTCTCATAATGCTTTTACTCCGACATATAGTAATCCAAAGTAATAACCCCCAAACAATGTATATCAAAATCGCTAACTCATTAGTGATAGTCAAGTTCTTTGACGGGACATATATATTTGTTATACATTGCTGGATCGATATTTTGTTAGATAAAAACAGTTTCAATATAATAAATAAAATCCATTAAGGATTGATTACTGGTTACTCAAAGGGTCCTTATTTTAATTTTTTGCTCCGATAAAGGCCGATCCGCACACAACAGTGCCGGCACGCGCTGATCAGTATCTTATCCATCAATGACAGTGAAAATTGATGTTGTAGCATACATTTTATACGACGCTATCCGCACTCGTCAGTGACAGTGACTTTCAGTATCATTTACACTTACTCTAACGGATACGTTACTGATCGACACGTGTCAGAACTGTGCCGGCACTGTTGTGCGCCGATCGGCCTTTACAGGCCACACCCTATACAATGTGTTAATTTTAAAAATAAAATTTTAAATTTAAATAAAATCTGCTGTTCCATACATTTTAATCTAGATGAAATGAGTTTTTGTATAGAACAGCTGTTTTATTATTATCATTTATTTAAACTTTATTGCACTGTAAGTTGTACAATTGGCGGACTAAATGCCTAATGGCATTCTCTACCAGTCATTCAGCTGGTAATGCATAGAGTTTAATCAGTGGTGGAATATTAATAATATGTGAGAAGAGTGGTAAAAAAAGAAGTAAAATGCACTAACATAAACATACATACTAATATTACACATATATATAATAGGATACATAAGCAAAAGACTAATAAACATACATATAATACATATACTTAATAAATACAAATTATGAATGATAAAGGTGATGATAATGACGACATCCAAAAACACAAATAAAAGATTTTTCTTTTCTCGATTTCGAAGTTGGCACCATAACAAAAGTTGTTCAAAACCATCATTAGAGCACTCCCTAAAAGTTTGATCAAGTGTAAAATTAACACATTGTATATTAGTAACTGTAACCCATTCCTTTTTACAGACTACAAAGAAGAACTCCGTGACAAAACAAGAAGACAGAACAAAGCTTCAAAAATGGAAGTGCGTAAACTAAAACAAGTGCAAACACGATAAACGCTGATGATGGGTGACCAGTGAGTGACGATGGTGATCGCAGTGCAGTGCGTGCGGACTCGACTATGGGTGCTGGGGGTGATGATGATGGTGATGCAGGTGATCGCGCTGAGCGGGCCCAACGTTTGCATGGTGAAGCAGAAGTAAGTGATAAAAAAAAGACGTTTGCCACTCGGAGACTGCCGCGGTAAAGCTATTGCATTGCATTTTTTATCAACTTATACTTATAATTATTTATTTATTTTATTTATACAACCAATGCCACCTAAAGTAAGTTGCTGAACTAAAGAGACAAGCGTGGTATTTTAAAAAGTCATTAAAAGTTCTGCTATTCATCGATAGATGGAAAAACTAAAAAGTATCACCGCTTTGCTGGTCGTCGGAGTGGGGTTGTTAGGTTATTTTCGTTACGGATATTTTCTGGATTCAGTCTCCACGCTCAAGACCCGCGATAGAGGCTATGCAATAGCTTAAATATTTTTTTTTACTTGAAATTAGTATCAACCTGTGTCCGATAGGCCCGAGTTTGTTAGAGTATTTTTTATAAGTACATCGGTATGGCGGTTAAATAATAGTTCCTCTAAATAATACCTCACATTGCTCTGAAACTGAAATTGTATGGTTTAGAATGTTTTTAACACTTAAACGGAACCCTATAGTTTTGACAAGGCTGTCTATCTGTCTTTTATGTCACAGCCTGTATTCTGTAACTATTAGTATTACATAGATGAAATTTGATAAGTAGGTGTATCCTGTCAACTGCTGTACGATTCTTAAATTAAAGAAAATAAAAAATAAACCACCCCCTCTCTAACTTTTGAATTAAGCTAGTTAACATTTTGAAAAAAATATACAAAGCAGATCTTACGCAGCCTGTATTCTGTAACTATTAGCATTACATAGATGAAACTTGGTAGGTAGGTGTATCCTGCCAACTGCTTTAAATAAATAAAATAAACTTTTGAATTAAATAGTAAAATAAATAAAATTAAAAAAAAATATTTATTTCAGGCATTGCCCATAAAGAGTGTTAGTAACAATTTTATCTTATAAACTATGTTAGTACATTAGAATTCAATAATTATTAATTAATAAAAAATTAAAATAATTTACCCTAGTGTCTTTGGTTAGGTGGTAGCGTGTCCAGTGCTGTATGATGGCACTGTCCACGAATTAAGCTAGTTAAAATTTTGAAAAAATATACAATGCAGATCTTTACAAATATTTTCAAAGAAAATTAGTTTAAGGGAAATTGAATTAGTACTTTTTGACATACAGCACGTTTTCAACAACTGCAAACATGACTTTGTCCTTCATACAAATAGTGTAAAAAAAAAAAATTTTCGCCGCATAGAAAATATTGCGATATTTTTGCTAAGTAGAAGTAAGTGAACACCTATTTTAGTTAAAATTGGCACGGAACCCTCAATGCGCGAGTCCGACTCGCACTTAGCCGGTTTTTTCTGCTACCTTTGACTCTACTAGTATTATAAAACAAAGGTTCCAGCATTAAGATCACGAAGTCCACAATAATGTACTCGGTTCTACCAATTTCCCTTCCCCCAAGCATCACTTTGGCATAATTCAATTAATCCGGGTTATTATCTCATCAGGAAGGTAACTTAGCCCTTCGCAACGTATTCTTAAGTAATGTCCCAGTTAAGTTACATAAATTATTGCACTAGAACACTAAAGAGTAGTACATTGAAGATATATGATACAGGGTATCATGTGACGCAATGGTGTAGATACTAAATCCTTCGGTAATAAAGCATAACGTAATACACTTATTAGCAGGAAATGCAGAACTCTAAATTATGTTGCAAAACTTGTCTGACTATCCTAATAAGTTTTTCATGTCCAATAAACAATGAGTAACCAAGAATTGCTAAGTAGCTATTGTTACACCAGTAGGTGCAATTGATGGCAATTTAAGTAGCTACTGTTACTAGGAAAGGTATTGTGAATCAATGAATTCATTTTATTAGATCTGCAATGTGTTTCCACTCCACACTGCAAATCATGCATGGTTGAAAGTAAATCAGCTTTTAAAGTATACCCATATACATTTTCAATAGTGATCCTAGCTGGACCTTGGCTCTCTTCAGATTTAAGTTTTTCGTTCACTCTTTATTTTTATATTTACCTGAATGTCATTTATAAATTAGTTTTTGTGTATTTGATGTCTGTTATTATTTTGCCTTATACATATTATTTTAAGAATTATTTTTGTAAAATTAGTATGTATCTTTATGTTGACATGACCATCATAAATTGCAAATGTTCCGCCACTGATTCAATTTTCTGCATTCCCAAGCGATTGACTGGTGAGAGAATGCTCTAAGGCATTAAGTCCGCCAATTTTACAACTCACAGTGCAATATAGTTTATATAATAGTAGTAATATAGTTCGCTACCTCCCCTCCCGTCGCAGCGTGATGTTTTATAGCCTAAAGCCTTCCTAGACAAATAAGGTATCCAACACAAAAGATTTTTTTGAATCAATCTAGAAGTTCCTTAGAATTAAGCAAGTTCAAACAAACAAACAATCTCATCAGCTTTATAGTATTAGTACATATAAGTATGTCCCTCCTATAATGCCGGAAAATAACTTCGTGTTTAATACTTTTGTTACTAACCCTTTTTGTGGGCAGAAAAAGTAGGCTGTATGTAGTGTAGAACTACTTTCGGATTAAGGAAGCTTGATTTGGAAAGGAAAACTGACTGACCTTTTAAAATGTCAATTGCAATGTATTATCCGTGATTTGGTCTTTGTGTAGGCTTTATGCAATGCATGCACACGTTAACCATATGAACAAAGACTTTGCATGACATAATAGGATAATTACGATTCGAATCTTTATTGATTTCCTTTGGACTTTCTCAATGATCCTTGGGCTCTCCATAAACTAGGACGCCGACATTTATTGTTTGTTTTTATTGCAATATTGATTGATGACTTTGATGGGTCGCAATGGGTACGAAATGTTTTGCGTAGAAAGCATAGCACCGTATTATTTATTTTAACTTTATTGCACTGTAAGTAGTACAATTGGCGGACTTAATGCCTAATGGCATTAACTACCAGTCAACCACATGGTAATGCAGAGAGTTTAATCAGTGGTGGAAAATTAATAATAAGTAAAAAGAGTGGTACAAAACCGATGTAAAATACACTAACATAAACTAACATACTGATACAAATATATAATAGGATACATAAGCAAAAGACTAATAAACATACATCGAATACATGCACTAAATAAATACAACATTATAAATGATAAAGGCGATGATATTGACGACATCCAAAAAAAACACAAAATTATTTTTCAAATGTAAACAGGTCATTTGAACAACATAAACAATACAAATTTGTAATTGCGTTGATTTTGACATTAAAGAAGTCGATGTTCAAGTAGGCAAATTTTGCAAAGATTTACTTTCCTTACAAAATATTTACTACATATAGTTATTACTGAATATATCTTTATCTTAATTTCAGGTACAATATAACAAAGAGGATCAAGTACCGAGCACCCATGTCCGTCCGTACGTACGAGTGGTGTTTCTCCATGCCACCTCGCTGCTCCCGATGGACCACTGAGATGAGGGATCTCACAAGGCTCGAGGTTTGCTCCACTATTTTTCCATTGAACCTACATCATCTCTCTGCGGGGCAAAGGTCTCCTAACACTTTCTATAAACGTCAGCAGCCAATGACCCCAAGTCAAACTACTCGTATATTAGATCTTATTATTTTCGATGACACCGAGGTGCCGCTACGTGTAACACTGAGATAAGGGATGTAACAGGTCCTAAGATTGAATCTTTTATTAAAAAATAAATGAGATGAATTATTAATGAGTGTCTTGACTAAAGTTTAATGTGAATTTATTAGCATTTAAAACAGTAACAAGTAGACCAAGACCTAATTGCAATTACATAATTACAACTACATAGTATACAATCTAACTAATTGTTAACAGAGTATCCACGTCAACAGTTATTATAGTAATTTCTATCAAACAGATCCAACTAGAATTCTCGGCAAACGTGAGGATTAAAATAAAACCTTGAAGGAAACTAGATCATTTGCAAAGGGACTGTCACTTTACATGATAATTGGTGCTGCATTCTCGTTCTGTTATTACGATATCATTAATTTATTAATTTTACATAAAATTAAGGAAATGATTTGTCACATAATGATCTTAAACTTTTCCAAGAATCTTGGTAAAGGTCTTGTAAAAGGGCCTTATCTTTCTGTAAACATGACTTTTTTCTGTAGTAGTGAATTGGAAACCAATTTTAAGATCATGTGATAAAGTAAGGTTGTATTATGTCTTTAACACAATTTTGACAAAAAAATAATTAATAAAATTTCAGACTGAGGAGCGCACAGCTGAAGTTGCGGTCTGTTGTCCAGGATACAAAATGAAGGAAGTATCCTGTGTTCCTATCTGTCCTAATGGGAAAACGGGACCTGGTTGCTCAGAAGGTATTCCTTGAAACACTTACTTTAACGCTAGTATATCCAAAGAACATCATTTTACACAGTCTCTTAATGATAATGGTTTTAGAAAGATCCCGAAATAGACGGTTTCGGATAGGCAACATTTTATAAGGTGTTACCATTGTATGTCATTCGTCAATGACTGCACAAACCAGATGAGAGTTTGGTCGTGTATCATAAGAGCTTTTACACACGGATGGATGTTTGCCGACGAAATCTGTAACGGCAGAGCAGACACTGTTGACATACGTCCACTTGCTGTTGTTGCATTGATAGACGTAGGTCCTGACATTGATAGACCACACACACAAGTGCTCTGGTACTTTAGGCAGCTTTCCCGCCAAACGATTGACAATTAATATGCATTAATGCATTTGACGACCCGTCTGGTGTAGTGGTCGAGAAATCGCCTACTACGCAGCGGGTGCGGGTTCGATCCTCGCACAATACAAACATTTGTGTGCATGAACATGTCTGTTTGTATTGGTCTGGGTGTTTTCTATGTATATCATGTATGTATTTACAAAAAAAAAGTATTTAAGTATTATATCCGTTGTCTGGCACCCATAACACAAGCTTTGAGTAGCTTACTTTGGGGCTAGATGGCGATGTGTGGGAATGTCCAAAGGATATTTATTTTATTTATTATTATTTATTTATACATACCCTTATATGGTCTGTTATAGGACACGTAGTTTTTTGTTGGCCATAGTGCTCTAACATGGTATAACTCAAAGATAAAGTTATCTAAACTTATTATCACTTATCAATGTATATCAAAATTGCTATCTCGTTACTTAAGTGACAATGTCAAGTTATGACTGGTCACACTAATTGTTTCAATACATTGCTGGTTCTCTATTTTTTTTAGTTTTTTTTTTGAGCTGTTTGCTTCTATTACTAAGCTCGCTTCTATTATCTAGGCCAAAATATGTGTATAGTTTAGATTTAAGATGTACGTATAGTACCTATAGGTTTAACCAATTAGATCGTTCGTATTATCTGCCTTTTGTTTTTTTTGTACTTACGAGAAAAACTTACTAATTTAGTCAGAACTATCCATTACTTCCAGACTGTCAACCGAACCGTTGGGGTCCGAACTGCGTGAACGAGTGTAAAGACTGTTCCGACCATGGGGTCTGCTCGCCGATAACAGGGGAGTGCGTCTGCCAACTCGGCTGGCAAGGTGAGAGGTGCGTCATCGCATTTTCTATCCTAAATTTGTTGTATTTATGGTATGTTGACGGCCTCCGTGGTATAGAGGCTAAGCACGCTGGTTTCAATGCGTCGCCGCTCCGAGGTCCCGGGTTCGATTCCCGGTCGGGTCAATGTAGATATCAAAATTTTCAATATTGTCTCGGGTCTGGGTGTTGTGTTACCATCGTTGTGTCTGATTTCCATAACACAAGTGGAATTAGCTACTTACCTTGGGATCAGAGCAATGTATGTGATTGATGTCCAATATTTATTTATTTATTTTCATATATTTATGTTACCAACGGTCCTCTGCTACTGCGTCCGCGAGTTTTGAGTTTTCTCCCTCCCTTCCCATCGCAGCGTGATGTATCATGTAACAAAGCCTAAAGCCTTCCTCGATAAATAAGCTATCGAACGCTAAAATATTGTTAAATCATTCCTGTAGTTCCTGAGATTAGCGTGTTCTAACAATCACATAAACAAACTCTTTAGCTTTATAATAATAAATAATAGTATACATGAGCCGCCTCATCAATGAATCCACTGATAGCTAAGCCACCGAAAGACTAGACCAGAAACTTTATTTATTGGATAGTTTATTTTGCAAACAATCTAAGACTAATTCTACATCCTAGTCGTTTTTCTTGTTTCTAATCATTGTCATTATTATGAATGAATACATTGTACGTACTGTGTCTTTATTCTAGAATGATTGTTATTATCTTTATTTAAAGACTTCATTGCACAAATTTACAATGGTGGACTTAATGCTTAAAGCATTATCTGCCAGTTAAACCTTTAGGTATGAAGTTAAACCTTGAGGCTTTAGGTATGGCAACAGGTGCAATGTAAAAGCTTCTAAAAAAAGTAAAAACATAGTAATTAATATATGGACTGCTTACGTATTTAGTGCATTTTATAGGAAGTAAAACAATATTCCCTTTCTTTTCTTTCAGTTGCGAGACAATATCTATCTCTACCACAACGACGACAACGCAAACAGTGGACTTACTAACCACTTCCAAAACCGCTACTAAACCCTCTATCACTTCTACAACAGCACTCACGCTTACCACTGCTAGAAGTACTGTAAATACTACTGAAAGGACCACCCCTACAGCAAAACCAACTACAGCTGCACCTACTGAGTCCCAAATGGAAATCAAGACGGAAAAACCTTTGTCTAATGAGAAACCGTCGATTGTTCTGACATCAACAGTTCCGCCTACCCAACCAAAGATTAGTACTTACAGAAAACTAAACACCTCTACAGAAAAAACTATCACTTACGATTATACCCAAGCAGCAACTTCTAGTATCAAAGATGTGTTTGTTTATAATAGAACAGAATTGCCAGATACGAGTCGAATAAGTACTTATTCTACAAAATTTATACCTGAGACGACACAGCTTACTTCTACAACTCCAATAACCATTACTACCTTGAGATCGACAATAACTATCAAAGTTAAAACTGTAACGACCACTGAAATGCCTAAGACCACAGTGAATCCAACAACGGAAAAAGAAGTGTCATCTACAAGTACGACACCAAGAGCAGATAGTACTAGAAAACCAGAAACAACAAGAATTCCTCTAACAACTCTCAAGTTCAAGCCGAAAGAAATATGGATACGACCAGCCCAGAAAGGTGAATCTCCCATAGTCGAATCCAAAGTGAAAATGACTCATGAAGTCCCAAACGCAAAGCACAAAAACGCTACAAAGATAGATATTATACCAAATACCACGCCAAAGACAATCATTGTGTCGATAATACCAACATCCGTTTCATATGCGACGTTTAAGAAAATAGCGTTGTCTACAGCATCGTATGCATTTAGTAAGAATGTAACTGTTTTCAAATCGTCTAGTAAGTCTGAAGGAACACAAACTACGAAATCCATGTCATCTCAGACATCGACAATGCCACCATTAACCAGTGTTTCCGCAAATGCAACTTCAAAAACTCATTTTAACACAACCATGGTTACACCAACTAAAAGTGTTTCTAATTATACACATTTTACATCAACAAGAGAACTCTCTACCAAATCTGTCTTTGTAAATAAAACAACTAACAGCATGACTCGCACAAGTGTAGTCACACAGAATCTGAACCCTTCTATATCTTTAACGACAGTAACCATTCCTTCAACTAACATAACATCGTCTTCACATAGACGTAACATAACTGTAGAAAAAACTATCAAAAGAGTTAATGCAAAAAAGCCGATGGAACATGCAACCATTATTCCTATCAGCAATCATATGGATGTCAAGAAAAATGTTTCAGTTATAACAGAAGCGGTTACACAAGCGACTGTTAAGACAGTAAAATATGAAACCAAAGTAGATAGAACTAACGATACTAAAGCAACCGCAGCTAAAACGGCTAACTCTAGAACTAATACAGTAACAACTGATCGACCGTCAGGAGATGAAGAAACGTTTCATATTTTGACAGAGCCGGAGCACATAACAGCTGTAATGACAGAAAAGGGAACAGAAAGATCATCTGTTGATCTAATCTCGGTGATAAGCATAGCTGGTGGAGTAATGATGGCAGTGATCACAGTAGCGGTGATCATAGTGATGATTGAAAGATGCAAGAAACCAAGGTATGAAGATGTGAGGAAAATAAATGATATCAGAATGCAAGTCATGATTGATAATAGTGACGTGCCTCCGCCATACGTGAGAAGTATCTTCCATACCCCGTTGCCTGGTAAGTTTGTGTTATACAGCTTTAAACAAGTAATTTCGACAGATCACTCATTGGCCCATTAGCTCAGTTGGTTAGAGCGTCGTGCTAATAACGCGAAGGTCGCGGGTTCGATCCCCTCATGGGCCATTGTTATTTTTTAGTTTTGTAACTATATTTTTTTTACAGACCCTCCAAATTCTGAAAAATGCCACTATCAACCAATATCTACACTTGATAGGAATTTAAAACAATTTATGCGGCCCGTGGTAGTGCAACAGATTTCACCAATAATGCTGGAAAACTTCAGAGGTACTAACAACAACCTAATAAATATAGTAATTTTAACTATATCTGAATTTGATAATAATTTTATATTTTTTTAGGTATTCTAGAATGTCATTACGACCATTTACCACGGCGAAGTCACAAATTTACAGACATACCACGAAGAAGTGTTGATTTTGGATCTCAAAAATTACGATGCTCAGTAACGCCATCTATGACGTCTAGTGAGCAACTGAACCTACAGCGTGTGTCCCTTACCGAGTCTGCTATTGAAGCATTAAAATGTGAAGCTAAATTAGACGTTATTGACACAAATACATCAGAATCAGAACCTTTATATGCGGAAATCCCATGTTGGAGACCGCCATCAGAACATGCAGTAGAAATAATCAATACGAACGGTGAAGCTGTGACCGAATTATGACTGCCAAAAAGAAGTAGTTCACCACACAGTCAGTAGATGGCGGTTTAAGATGTTTTGTATTTTTACAAAAAATATTGTATTTAATTTCGATGTTTGTATGTACGAGTATTGTATTGCCAAAGACTTTTAGAGTAATGTTTTGTGCATAATAAAATCATTACAATAAGAGTAGATGAGTAAATAATATTAATAAAATGTAGAAGTATGCCTAAAAATTATTAATTATTAATTCTAAATACCCTGTATTTTTCTTTTTTTTTAAATATCACTAAATCATTTTAAAAGCTCTCTAACACATCTTTATCTCTCCTGTCCGAAAAATTGTACTTTCAAGTGAAGATAGCCGCTAGAAAAATTAATTGTCAAAAAAAAACCTAGGGATGAAAAAGTATTTTAATTTTAATAGCTACGATCTGGGAATTGTGTAAAGCAATCGTATTCATTTAACAGTTCTTTGCCGTTTGACAGATCATGAATACGATTGCTTTACACAATCGCACCCCAGATATGTGTAGAGTCCTTATTGAGTCACATCATATTATTAAAAGAGCTTTCCATGTTTTTTTGCTTAGCAAAACATTATTAACTACACTTTTTTTTAAAAAATCTTCACTTTTTCATTTTCAATTGTATCTTTTTGTCCTTATATATTTTTTTACTAGCGGTCCCCCGCGACTTCGTCCGCGCGTTTTGAGTTTGCTCCCTTCTTTTATAATATCCTAAAGCCTTTCTCAATAAATAAGTTATCTAACACAGAAATATTTTTTCAAATCGGTTCAGCAGTTCCTGAGATAAGCGCGTTCAAACCAACAAACTCTTCAGCTTTATAATATAATTAGCGCAAGCGCACGTTGCACTTAAGCTGCGAACATTATTTTGGTGCGGAGTTATGTTAAAACTGTGATAGCTCCTAAGATATTTATTAGAATCAAATGATATAAACGGCAACTTTGTTCTAAATGAAATGTTCGTGATGATGAATGTATTTATTTTGATAAGAATAAATACCTGTGTGTACAATACACCTCTAAAAATGATGCATTAATTTTTTACAAATTTATTAACATAAAAAAGGTTGTAGTAAGTCAACCATAAAAGATAGACTTATGCTGTCGCGGACTTTATTATAGAACTCTTAATGCTGAACAATCTTGTCATACATGATTTTTGTGTAACTTTAGCGGTTTCCGCAGCGTACGCAGCGGAAGCTCTCAAAAGGAATATCTTTCTCCCGTTTTCGCAACATTTTTCATTGCTGCTGTGGTCTTGTGAGTCGTATCTTTATGTTATATAGCCTAAAGCCTTCCTCGATAAACGGACTATCCAACGTAAAAATAATTTTTCAAATCGGGCCAGTAGTTTTTGAGATTAGCGCGTTCAAACAAACAAACAAACAAACAAACAAACTCTTCAGCTTTATAATATTAGTATAGATTATTGCACAGATTAGTTAGCAGGCGGAGGCGACTGTTCGGAATTTTGGTGTTCCTTAAAAAATCTTCTCCAATCCCGCCTTTAGCTATCTCATGAGGTAAAATTGAATCTGGAATTTAACATAACCTGTGGTAGTTTAGGTGACTAGATTAAGGTACAATGATATTGCATTTAGAAGTAGATGACGCCTCGCGAACTAAAAGAGTACACAAATATGGCACCGCCTGATTAATGGATGTCAATGGATTGACATCTCTCACATCAGACATCAGTTTCGGAACAGGGTCTTAATAGAGTAGCTTTCTTAATATATTTTTTAAAGTATGTAGGTACATTACAATAGACTCGTTGGCCTAATTTTAAAATTTAGTTCACACTTTCGCTCGGTAGTATATTAATCAACAAAAACATTTTATTTTTAAACTATTTAACATTTAAAATATTGAATAATATTCTAATAAATGCAATTTAAATGTATCACGTGAAAGCTTGATACGCCATGGCGCCAATATCAGAGTCACGTTCACTGCTAGGCATTTACGATCACGTGACCACATGTATATATTATACAAATTAAATTAATTAAAATATTTACAGTCCTTATTTAAATAAATAAAGAAATATTTATTAATATACCATAGTCATCTGGCATCATGTAAACAGGATAATTCCTTCAAATAACACGCTAATAGTGATCGTACATATTTTTTGACGTGACAACGTCTTAAATTAGGTTGCGGCTGGGAGTCACTTATGAAAAAGTGTAACGCTCGGTAACGTTACGATGAGTCACCGAACGAGAGAGAGGCCCGCGCGCGCAGCACTGAGAGCGAGTGAGAGGCACGCGTAAGAACGAGAGAGACAGACATAAAAAGTCGTTGTCACGTAAAACTTTCGCCCGTATACCGACTTTAC
Organism: Pyrausta purpuralis; assembly: GCA_963924145.1. Classification (NCBI taxonomy): domain Eukaryota; kingdom Metazoa; phylum Arthropoda; class Insecta; order Lepidoptera; family Crambidae; genus Pyrausta; species Pyrausta purpuralis. Next base: position 24,811,973 of record OZ001655.1, read on the forward strand.
AGGCAACCAATTTTTTCTACAATCGTGAGGATCATCCCTCACAGATGTGTTTATCTACAGTCTTTTGTTATACTTTTGTTAACACGAGTGCCGGTGACCTTTTGATCCGTGAGCGTCTACGCTGTTACTTTAAAAAAAAAGAAGGTGTAATTTATAGTTATGTAAAAGACATATTAACATACATTTCCATAGACATATTTGTTTGTTTGTGGGTCGTGCGGGCGGGATTCGAACCCGCGACTGCTTATCTTTGTAGTCCGGAACGTAAACCACCACACTATGACGGCCGTTAAATTATTATTAAAAAATATAGTACCAAACTACTCCATGTATGGCACTGTCTTAGAATATCGACCATGTTAGTCCGTGGGTTGGCTAAGAAACAAAACTCACTAATTTTATCAAAAATACTTCAATCATGAATGATAGGCATCTTTAAATACAATTTACTTAACGAAAATATGATATTCGGACTGTTTTTTTTAGGTAGGTGTTTCTGCAGTTTTAAAGCGCACTGAAGCATTGAGACACTGACGCTTTCAAAAACAGACTAATTCAAAATTATGACCCCAATTTGAAGTGAGGTGTTGTTTAGCTGAGCCATCTTTTAGCCTCTCACCGGTGATCTAGTTCTTAATACAATATCATTGTTAAGGTAGCGTCCTTCTACTATTATTATTGTCTGTGAGAATATTTCGATCGATATTATTAAAAAGATTTTGATATCGTCCGCGTTTTATGTATGTATTTTGTTTTCTTCCGTGCCGTTACTGTCCTTCTAATCGTGTGTTCTATATATAACGACAGTAAATAAACTGATATGTTGTGGTAAAACTTGAGGTTTCATCTCTCGCACTACATCATAATACTTCATCATCACACCACCAATCACAAAGCTAAAATTTATTTATTTTCCTCACATTCGAATTGGAAAATAGTATATTTAACTCGGGTGAAACACCCAGTTCACTCTCGAATTATTAAAAACATCTCGAGGAAACGGGCCACTTTCTTCCCTTGTACAAGAATCTACTCATGTTTATAATAGGTAAAAAAAAACTGTGTGTAAACATCATTTAAGAAGAATAAATATGGTAAGTACCCAATTGTTAGCGTCAGGCGTGCTTTGTACCACGCTTTTATTAGCTTTGGTTGTATGTATGTATGTATGTATGTATGTATGTATGTAAGTATGTATGTATGTATGTATGTATGTATGTATGTGTGTATGTAATGGAATCTTTGAGCATAAATTTGACCGATTTCCAAAAGTTTGATTAATTTGAAACTTTGCACACGTATCAAGGACCGATGACAATGCAATAATTTAATAACAATTTCTCAATATCCTTATAAGGATCGCCAGGAATAATAATTTTTTTCGTAGATCCTCTGTAAGGGAGTAAGAAAGATAGAGCTATCGCGTGTCGCATGTCCGCAAATAATTAATTGAAACATCGAACTTAAAAATAAAAAATAATTATAGTTTAAAAAAAACTTTTATAGCAAACCGAACTAAAAAGTAGAAAATATTTTTTATTTACTAAGAGTTAGAGAATAATTCAATTCAGAGTAAAAAGCGTGGGGTGCAACATTTAATATATCAGGCACCCCACGCTTTTTACTCTGAATTGAATTATTCTCTAACTCTTTGTAATTGAAAAATATTTGTCATATTGCATATTCTAACATTACACTAAAATCTAAATAAGTAGGTACCTATTGCAAGATTCAAGTAATTAAATCACATGTGGAAGTTGCAGCTGATAAGAAAGGTCGCATGGGCGCTGTTTATCAAACTAATTTGTGAAACTTCCTGTTTTAGTATTTCACACTATTTTGCAAAAGCACTAAACTGATGTTAATTAGTTTTTTTAATGGGGGAGGCCTTTGTTCGGCAGTGGACGTCCTTTGGCTGAAAATGATGATGATGATGATATTTTTTACACATTCTAATGAAATATTGGTTTATGATTTCTCAGTGTTACGATTTCTATGCATTTAGATTTCTTCCGTGGGATAGATTTTTTTAACTGTTTTCAGAAAAGGAGGAGGTTATTAACCGACTTCAAAAAAGGAGGAGGTTATCAATTCGACTGTATGTTTTTTTTTTTTGTATGTTTGTTACCTCATATCTCAGTCGTTTGTCGACCGAATCGAAAATTTTTTTCGCTTACTTAGAGGGTATACTTTCTAGTTGGTCCCATTTTTTTCAATTTGAGATCTGATGATGGGATCTTGGTGTAATCGAGGGAAACCCTCAAATTTTAAAGGCACGTATAGTGTTTCTTCACTTTAATCTGAATGTTGACATGTTGTTACGTCTAATAGTCAACATCTTGTGGGGCTGAGCTGATGGTGGAACTCCTTAACGCTTAGGAGTTCAGTAATTATAATGAAAGAACTTATAATATGTAGTTTGTAGCTTCTTAAAAAACAGAATCATAAGGTACCCCCCCCCCCATTCTCCTGTAATCTCTAAAAATGAAGAAATAAAATTAACTTTAAAAAAAGTAAAAACCGACTTCAAAACCAAAATGCACTAAAAAGTCTTAAATAAACTGAAGACTTTTTAGTGCATTTTGGTTTTGAAGTCGGTTCTTACTTTTTTTAAAGTTATTTTTCAATTCGACTGTATGATTTTTTTGTATCTATGTTACCTCATATGTCGTATGACCTCGTATGTCTCAGTCATTTGTCGACAGATTCTAAAAAAAAATCGCCTACCCAGAGGTTATACCTTAGTTAGTTTAGTGTTTTCGTACTATTATCTTAATAAAGACTTGTTGTTGCATCTGATAGTTGCATTGTGTGGAGCTGAGCTTAATGACAGAACTTATGATAGGTAATGTGTAGCTTATTAAAAAACAGAGTCAAAAGGTGCAAAATCTCCTGTAATCATTAAAAACTAGAGAATAAAATTAACTAAAAAAAACAAAATGCATTAATAAGTCTGAAATAAACTCTTCACTCTTCAAAGGAAAGGACTCCATTTTAGGCGCACAAATTTCTGTTGGAGTCGGTGCCATCTCTTTGGCCATTTTAAGCAACATCTATCAGGGCACCAACTCCAAAAACAAAATGTTCGCCCAAAAAAACCCTTTCCTTTAAAGAGTGAAGAGTTTATTTAAGACTTTTTAGTGCGTTTTTGTCTTGAGACAGTTTTTACTATATTTGAAAGTTATTTTTATGTGTACTTAGTAGTAGATACACTAGATTTTTTAGGTAAAACGGTTAAACTCGCAATCGAATTACCACGCGAAAAACGCGCCCTGCGGACTGAAATAATATTAATCTACCTACCGAATTTTACATTAAGTGACCCGACGCATCGGGCTACCAATTCAAACGTTTGACATCCTGACTACCAAAATGACAGTTAGATCTTGTTAACCATAGTTAACATAAAGTTGTGCCTAAGTTTTTAGTATGAAAATAGTAAGTAAAATCTGTTTTTCTTTGCTAGTAAAATAATGAAAACAATATTTTAACAACTTTTTAAATAATACCAGTGAATAAAATTTATTATCTATTTGATTTAAAAAGGTCGTCTCAGTGGTAAATGATAAATTATCTATGTAGTTGGTAAGTAACGTGTTTAGCTTATTTTATAATGAGTAATTTCGGCAAAAAGGAATATCTAGATTGTTTACAAAATTCGACAAGCAAAAAGGGACAGACTTTACGACTCACACCCGTTCCCTATACGCAATATCAAACTAGTCAAAGCCATCCTCAACCGGAGATAGGATTTCGTACCGCCAGCAGTTTTAAAGGCACAAAAATTTTAGGGTAGATAAACACTTCTATCTCTAGTAGGGAAAAACCACAGAAAGAATGGATACATACTCGTAGAATGGTTGTAAGTAATCCGATCGTAAGTAAGTTTGGTCTATTTATAAAAAAACATAAACAAAAACATGCCAATATTATGCAAATTATCATGAATTATCTCACCGCTTCCGATATACACATGACGACATGTCGGCTAACAAGAATTAGGGGTCAACAGGCACGTTCAAAAACCGGTATGAGACAGCGATGAGGAAAATTAAGAGTAACAAACAAATGATGGTGTCCCTGGCCTTAAAAGCTATTTATATGTAGGTTAAGGCTAAAATATACTGCATGTTGGAATGAGGTTTCCTGTTGCTAAGCTTCGATGCAGTGGTTGATAAAAATGAAATAAAAAAATGATGTGAAAATAGAAATGGGGCCGTCCATTAATCACGTGAGGTCGTTTTTCTCAATTTTGACAAAAAATAAATAAAATTAATACACGTGATGTCTACCGAGACCCCCCCTCCCCCCTCGTGATGTTTCGTGATGTTTTCCGTACCCCCTCCCCCCCTTTTGAGCCTCACGTGATTAATGGACGGCCCCTATGAGAATATCAGTCCTTTGCTAATGATACTAATGTTCTATCAGTATTTCTGGTTCATCTTAACACTTCAGTAGACAGTGAACGCCTATAAGCGTGATAACAATATTTATTATTCTGTGTCTTATTTATTTTATTATTATTTTCATGGCATTAATAATTATTCATGCACATGGAAATTATTTGAATTCAGTTTGAAAAATTACGCTTTGTATTACAGATCTTTATTAATAACAAACAAGAAAAAATAATACTAAGACATGCAAATAAATAAAAAATAACTTAAAGTCTACCTATTCAAAAACGAAACCATTTCCTTGAGGCAAGGAGGCTATGATGCTGGCTGCGTTGCCGCGCTGAATAGTTATGCTATTGCTTTGAGCTAGGAACCAGCCAGCTTTATTATTGGCTTTTACAGAATTTAATTTTGGCGCAATTTTACTAAACATAAATTTAGCAGAGGGTCCCCACGGCCCATATGTTTCAACACCAAACGGCGCAAACACATAATCACTTGCAAGTGATTGTGTGTATTATCTGTGTCTGGATTACTGTAGTTTTAAGTTATTTTTGTAGATAACCTTCTTTAAACGACATAAATAAATAAATATTGGACACCAATCACATTCATTGCTTTGATTTCAAAGTGCACTTGTGTTATGGAAATCAGACACAACGGTGGTACCACAACACCAAGACCCGAGACAATATAGAAAATTTTGATTTCTACATTGACCCGACCGGGAATCGAACCCGGGACCTCGGAACGGCGACGCCTTGAAAACAAACGTGCTTAGCCACTATACCATGGAGGTCGTCATCATTTACATTTATTAATAAAAGTAGACGAATCACACCAAATGTGCGTTTTGTAGGGTTTTTGCGTTTTAAATGTTACAGTTAGGTTTATGTTTCCTTAAGACGATTAAAAAGGTCTGATAAAATAGGACTTAGAAATTGATATAAGTATTTTAAAAATTCGAGGCAATGGGCAGGGCCGATAGCGCGAAGAACTGATGGCCGTTGGGGCAGGAAAGTTCTGGATTGGAGACCCTTCGACCAAAGACGTAGCGTAGGACGTCCACCAACAAGATGGACAGACGACCTTAAAAAGATCGCCGGATCAAACTGGATGCAAACCGCTAGTGATGGGTCGCTGTGGAAAGCCGTGGGGGAGGCCTATGTTCAGCAGTGGACGTTCTTTGGTTGAGAATGATAATGATGATGATGATTTAAGAAAGTATTTGCATTACTATATGGCTCTATGTACGCCTTAATTAGATACTCTACAGAACCCAAACCAACAAAATACATTGGCTTCAAGTTGACCTCAAGCATATCATTCAGAATGAATATAATCTCAGTGTACAACCAAACGTTTAGTGAACTAGTCAACCAACAATAAGGTAAGTGAGACTGCTTATCAAATTAATACTATGGTATTCGTATTAAGAAAAATGATTGAAATATTAACAAAAACATGTGTAGGAAAAGTTTTTTCTTTATACTTTTTTTTTTTAACTTATTGCAAGATTGCACAAGACAGTGTTTTCTGTTAATTAATTAGTGTTGGTAGTTTTTTTTTTTATAAAAAACTCTTTAAATGAAAAATATCATGTTAGTCATAAAGTAATATACTCCGGATCTTAGTCTAAATCGAACAGTAACGAAGACCACAAACGCTGTAAAGCGTTAGGAGCGTCGGGATGTAAAATGTAATAAATATTCGCGAAAATAACCGTACAATATTCTTTATTCAATTTGTTTTTTATTTAATTGTATTGCCAAGCTTTTGAATCAAAAATAATTTAATACGCACACTCACTTAGGATAAATTCAAAACAGTTTTTAATTTTTAATCAGATTTATGATGGGAGTAGTGAGGCGAAAATCGAACTCATGTGGCAGCAGAGATTTTTATTTATTTATTTTATGAGTATACATTTGGCGTACATGAAGGCCAATAATAAAGTTTCCCATAAGTGATAAAATCGTATAATTTTCATCTTGATATTATTACCTGCTTATCTTATTTTCCCACGTTTGAAATAACGCATCATTAATAGAAAGAAAGAAAGAAAGAAAACATTTTTATTTGGTACACATCAAATTATAAACATAATATAAAAATAAAACACCCGAAGAAGTTAACTAAAATACAAAATAAAATAATAAAATTAGGATGTGTAACCAAATTGGTCTCCACTCGGCTCTATGCCATGGCAAACCATTGGCGCTGGTTTTCTGTAGAAACCACTATGGATAAGAAGTAAAAAGGTAACAAATTTTATAAAACTATTCCACCATTATGATATTTTATTATCAACTATTAATATCTTAATTAAAATTTATTTATTTTGGTTATTACAGAAAAAAAAAACATAAGAAATTCAAATAAAATATATGTACAGTGTATAGTGCTTATTGTACCTATATAGTGTTTATGATTTGTGTCAATGATCTAGTTTGTTGATTTTGAATACTTAATTTGCTTTTATACAATTCCTTATTCTCAATGTTACCTTACAAATTGTCTCTGTTGATGACAAAATTGTATATACCTATCTGCAACTCTCGAGAATACGATAAAATTTGCACTTCAATGTAAAACCAGACAAAAGACTATTTCACAGCACCCGTAAGTTACTTTAAGTGAGTTTAATGTCTTGAGTTGTCACAGTATTTGTGGTATTATTATGAACTAAACTGCATTTGCTAATGGGAAGCATAGTCTGCCTCCAATTGAAGCAAAGACTAAGTGAAAAAAAATAATTTTCTTTTGTGTGTGTGTGTGTGTGTGTGTGTGTGTGTGTGTGTGTGTGTGTGTGTGTGTGTGTGTGTGTGTGTGTGTGTGTGTGTGTATGTGTGTGTGTGTTTGTGATGTTCCTGATCAATAAAAGCCTTTCTTTCTTCCTTTCAAAATGGCTCAAAAACATATAGTTTTATAATATATGACCCAATCGTAATATAATTCCAGTTAGTGATATTTTATTTTTCAATAGGCTTATAAAGATGCGGCTGCTCCTATGTGCAGCAGTGTTAACCTGCGCACGCGCATTCGAACTCGCGCAGTCGGCCCAGTCAGTCAAGGGCGGGCAGCATGCGTTCCAGTACCAAGGAGGTGACATCACCAGGTGAATACTTGTTTGTTTGCTTGGTTAAATTATGGAGCGTACACATGATAAATCCTCACATCTTTGATTTATGCTGTGATTTACCGTCAAATAGCATGACAATTTCTTGCTGATTACAAAGTGAAGTCCATTTACCAAGGATCTCACCCAGAGAATCGATCTATATAGCGTATTGCGATCCTGCTTAAATCCGTTCAAGTTCCAGGCAGTTTGATTCCCACTTAACTAGTTAAGTCATCAGCGGGCCTTAGATGCGCGGCCATTTATCATTTATCGTGGCAATCGATAAATTTCAAACGTCAGTTAAACCATACTTAAATAGAAAGCAATTACAATAGCCGTACAAATGAAAACAACGTGGGAAAACATTTCGGAAATAAAATTATGTTATCGACGCGATAAACGGTATCGAGGAGTACATGTTAGGCCTACACATTGGCATTGCGAATAAAAGTATTTATATTTTACTCATTCGTATAGTTCAAAAGCAGAGCTGCCTAGCCAAGATAGAGTGAGCACATTCTATCTTTGATGATAATCGGAATATAATGATCATTAATTAAAACACTTACTTAAGAGTTAGTCCCACCCTTTTTCATAAAATGTAAAGGATTTTATATCATTTACAGATTCTTCAACAATGGCTCATCTATCTCCGGCGGAAGTCAAACAAAGGTTCCAGCCGTCAACTTTGAGGTCGGAGTATGCTATATCGAAGTGCCGTAAGTGTTTTTAGCTGTCTCACACACTCTTTTTGTTTGTCGCTATGTGTTTTGTCACTAGACAAACTTAATAATATAAATTACACTTGTAAAATTCAACAGGCTTGCTAATGTGTCGGTGGCCAAGTGGTATAGGCATACGTCCGTCTCGTCTGTCACACAGTCAAAGTTGCTTTTTACAAGTGCAATTTATATAAAAACAACGTTGGCGGACGCCTGTCACCATTTGTCTAGCAATTTTAGTACAAAATTTACGTGTCCATGCACAATATTTTATTAATAAGTAAAAATCGACCCTATAGATTAACCTTAACTGAATAGAATAAATGAATAATAAAAATTCATTGAAATAACTTTGGTTTAAAAACTTTTGGTAGTGGCAGCCAGGTATTTGTCATTTCAACGTCCGCCAATAGTTTGTGACGCTGTCGTCGTGCATGGTCCAAATATTAGCAACTCTACAAAATATCGCTATCCCTCTTTATCTTTCTCGTGTGAGAGAATAAACACGATCAGCCTATTATGTATTATGGCAATTAATGTATTAAACTTTCTTCATTTTCAGGACAGCGACTTTAGTAAGAGACCCTGCGCATATCCCTGCCGGCAATGGGGTAAGTTAATAAAAAACCGGCCAAGTGCGAGTCGGACTCGTGCATTGAAGGTTCCGTGCCAATTTTAACTGAATTAGGGAATCCACTTAGTTTCACTTACTTAAAATACCACAATATTTTGTTGACAGCAAATATAACTTTGTTTTTCATAGTGTTTGTATGAAGAACAAAGTTATGTTTGCGATTGATGAAAATGTGCTATATCTCAAAAACTACGAATTCGATCTCGTCCGAACCAATTTTTATTATTGAAAGTGTTTGTTAAGATCTACATTACATTTTTTTTTTAATTTCATCATCATCATCATCATAATCAGCCAAAGGACGTCCACTGCTGAACATAGGCCTCCCCCACGGCTTTCCACAGCGACCGATCACTTTTTTAATTTACACACGCTTAATTTAGAAGTTTTACTACTTTGGAAGCGTCTATCTATCAATCGTTAGACTTTTAAAGTAAATGGTATCAGGAACTACTGTGTCATTTTAAAAGACCTATCCATAGACCCACGCATAGGTTTGTCTAAAAATATATTTTTTCGGTTTTAGTTTCATGTAATAGGAGCATATCAATAAATTTTATTTAGACAGACAGACTTGACGAAACTATAACTATAACCTTAATAAACCTCATCTGACTGATGAGGTTAACTGCATAAGATGGCAGAACAACCATATATCTAATTGTTAGCTATAGATTACGTTTATTAGTGCCGTCTATATTCAAAACAAATTGAGTCATGTAGCCCTACGTTTGATCTGTTGTTTACAAGACAGCTTTTCTGACCCTGACATTTATTACTCAGCGTCACATTTTATACACGAGTAGATCTCATATAAGTATCCTTCTATCAGTTGCTGTAGTACACACAAAACGTATGCATATGTCGAGGATTTCGCATGTTCCTTTCTTCATAGATTTAAACGAGCTATTCTTCGAAATTTGTTGTTATTGTTGACTATACAGCGTGTGCTGTAAGTAGTGGATCAAATGAAATCTATAGATGGACTAAGTTATGAACTATCAGAAGAGGCCAACATAGGTTGCTCGTATGTCTCTTAGTTTAAGAGATATTCAACAATATATATTTTTACACAAATTTGACTTACGTCACTTTCACTGTGACCATTATTTTAATACTGCGAAATTAATGATTTTCTGAATTATCATTATTTTTGCATAATTGAACTCTGCAGTCAATATCTATTTTTATCAACAACGTCAATTGTTCAGTCAGAAAATAACAATAGTTTGATTTTTGGCTTCAATTATGAATAACCTATATTGGTAGTGAGTTTTACGTTTATTTTTTTTAAAAACTAGCGGACCCAGCGACCTTTGTTTCGCCCCATCCTCGTCTTGCCCGGCCTCGTCCCGCCCAGCCACGATAATTAAAGAAAAATGTTAAGAGTGGACAACCCTTATGACTAAGGGGTATGAAAAATAGATGTTGGCCGATTTTCAGACCTACTCAATATGCTCACAAGATTTCCTAAGAATTGGTCAAGCCGTTACGGAGGAGTACGGGAACAAACATTGTGACACGAGTTTTTTTTATATATGATGAATAACTTCGTTAAATAGTTTTTTTTTTTCATTTTTAGACTAGCAAAGAGAAACGGACTTAAAGGTCCTAACCCAACTAATGGTTCTCGCTTATACTCATCACAAAAATGACCATTAACTTTCCAGTCCCGCTCCGACCTCAGCCGCATACGTACCTGCTGCAAAGGGTACACCCGGAACATCTACAACTTCAAGCTATGCGAGCCAGTTTGCAGTCAGGGTTGCGTCAACGCACTCTGCACTGCCCCGGAAACCTGCATTTGCTTTCCTGACCACGTGAGGAACCTGGCCGGATTCTGCGTCGCTACCTGCCCTATTGGATGCCAAAATGGTCATTGTGCTGGTGGGGAGTGCCTGTGTAAAGAGGGTTATAAGCTGGATATCGATGGAAGGTACTGCGTGCCGAATTGCAGAGGAAACTGCGGTGGTTTAGGTGAGGATTTCAATTGTTGGATTTAGTTATGTTAAAAAGTAAAGTAAGCCTGTTACATCCCACTGTTGCGCAAAGGCCTTACGTCAAGTATGAGGTAGTAGGCCGGAATCAACTGCTTAATGTTCCTTCCGAAGCACAGAGATTCTCGTGATGTACGTTACTTATATGGTCGGAATGGTCACCCATCCAAACACGCCCGCGCCATAAGTTGCTTAACTTCGGTATCACTACAGAAGCGCATCCACCACTGCGCTACGAGCAACTCATGTTATGTTCATGCGACTGCGCTGCTGTTTGTTGTTTGACAAATCATATTTAGCCCATAGATTAGCTCGTATTTTAACATATCCTTAGAGAAAATAGGCACTATGAATAAGTTATTTTTAACCGTTGACCAGTGAACTAATAAAATCGAATAAATAGTAAAAACAGTCCAGTGTGACGTTGATTGAGAGTTCTACTATGCGACTATGGAGGAACTGTGCTCAATACCAAATAGTAAATTATAGTTTTAAAACAATTGCCAAGGTGAATAATTTGTTTTTTTCACACATTTTCAGGAAACTGCACCGCACCAAACACGTGTGAATGCAAGCCTGGCTTCAGATCGACCCCTGACGGCTCTTGCCAGCCTTCCGACCGGTGTTCCAACGGTGACTTCGTGTCTGGCAACTGTCTCTGCCACTCAGGATACACTAAGGACACTCAGGGGAACTGCGTGCCTCATTGCAGCCAGTGAGTATTTTAACAGCTTTTATTGTTTTTCATACCAGGCAAAACGAATGTTTTATCAAAATTATTGGTTTTCTTAATATCATCAAATCAGAAATGAGGAGATACGTAGAAGAATAAAGGTAACGGACATAGTGAAGTGAAGGCGAAGAACTGATGGCCCGTGGGGGAGAACATTTCTTGATTGGAGACCCGACTAAAGACGCGGCTTAGGACGTCTACCGACAAGATGGGTGACAGAATGTAAATATTTCAGGACCAAACTGATCGCAGACTGCTTGTGATCGGTCGCTGTGGAAAACTGTGGGGGAGGCCTATGTTCAGCAGTGGGAGTTCTTTGGCTGATAATGATGATGATGATGTTTGGTTTTATAATTTGATTTTCCTTATTGCTCACCACCTACGAGAGGAATTCTTAACGAAATAACTACAAAAATATGTATTTTTAAGTTTATGTAGACATAACTATTTCTGTTATTTATTTTTAAAGTAAACAAGTACAACATCAAAAAAAAATGCAAATATTTGTAACCAAAATAGATGTAAGATTTTTTCATTGGTAAAACCTCCTTATAATTTTGAATTATATTTCACTTGTTTCAGGAACTGTGGACCAAACAGCAAATGCTTAGCTCCAAACGTGTGCAGTACAGTCCCTGACGCAGAGCGACTTCCACCTAACCAAATATACCCTCAGCTGCCTAGCGGCTATGGACAGAACACACAGAATTTTAACCTTAATGGCCCAAATTACCCCTACAACCAAAATGGGTCACAGTCCGCTACAAATCAAGGACCTTATCAGCCCAACCCATCGTATCCATATCAAGGCTCAAACTACCCCCAATATCCACACCCCCCAAACGGGACGAATACCAACCAAGGCCAACAACCAAACCCTACATATCCATATCAAGGAAATTATCCCAGCTACCCATACCCTCAAAACTCAACGAGTCCACAATACAATATTACTGTCGGAAGTCACTATCCCTTGACTCCAGGGAATCAAATGGGTCAGAATCCGAATCAACCCCAATACCCTTACAATTCGAACGGTCAAAATTCACCAGGTCAAGACCCTCAGTATCCTTTGACCCAAACCATTAACGTGACATATCCTCACCCAATGTACCCTGCCAATCAACTTGGACCGAATGGACAAGTTAATCCTGGGCAATCTCCCTATGGTCAGCCCGGGCAATCTCCTTATGGTCAAAGACCAAATACTACAGACAACCAAGGAGGCTACCAGCCAGGTCAATACCCTTCGAACCCAGGGTCAGGATACCCCACACCTCAGCACGGATACTACCCTTCAAATGAGCCAAATAACTACCCTTCCCAGCAAGGTGGTTACTTCCCAAACGGCTACCCCAGCTACCAGAACTACCCGTATAACACAAACCAGCAGTATCCATTCGACCAGACACAGCAGTCTTCGTTGTGCTCCGAACCTTGCATTAATGGATTGTGCATTGACCACAATAGGTGCAGATGCAATCCTGGATACATAAGAGATGAAAATGATCCTAGTGGTAACAAGTAAGCTTATTTTTTATCTTTTTTATCGATCAAGAGCGTGATTTTTTTTGACACACAGAAACACTTTTGACTGATCGCTAGTGTTGATACTATTGCTGCCAAGTATTGCAATATCAATTGATATTACCAATATCATATATTTTGCAGGTCTTAGTTTTTTTTCTTGTTTGTTATTAAAAGCTTTTTAACTACCGATAGTATCTTTACTGGTGATAGTTTTCTCCTATCGATAGTGATCTGCATAGCGCAATAATTTTTTAATTTACTTTAAATAAGCGTGCGTTATTTTAAGCTTTTTTGAGTCGAATTTACCCAAGTCAGATATAAAATATTCGTCGAATACAATACAAAGCGCCTAATTCAAGAACGTCACCTATTTGACAATTACTTTCATGCCATTTATGAAAATTACATTTTTAAATCGGTCGTTATATAATTATTCGGTCGGATAAGTCCTATCTGACATTGGTAAAATCGACTCTTAGTAATTTTTTTTTTAAGGTGGGTTGAATTTTTGAAATTGTTTTTTTCTTATTTTATGTTTTTTTTGTTTGAAACTTATCATTACCCATGTCTCAAAAACTACTAAACCTATTTTGAAAAAAAATACACTGCACCCTAATTTCAAATATACTTGATTAACTTTAAAAAATCTCGTTATTGAGAAATCCGTGGACAAACATAGAAACATACATACACACACAAAATTTCAACTTACTAGATCAACTTACTCAAATATGATAAATTCCAACGATATCACATATATATATACATACATACTGAATTGATTTTACCTTCTGTTGTTTGAATTAGGTTAAAATATCAATAGTGTCGATATTATTGATTGTAGCAACAATAGTCAGAACCAACGCTATCAATAAGCATATCGCTATTAAAGATAGATGATTATTGATATTTTTGTGTACTTAAACCCAGTTACTTTTATCCAAGGTGCCTTCCAAACTGCCCCGGCGGCTGCCCCAACGGGTTCTGCGCAGCGCCGCACTCCTGCGCCTGCGCACCGGGCTACTACCGTGATACGAGTGTTAAAGGCCGTGCCGTATGCGTCAAGCGTGACCGCCGTTCCGTGCCTGACACTGCCCTGGTCTTTGAAGTCGATGACTATGATCAATAAATGACTTTTTTAACTATATTTATTTTTAATTTAATCTATCTCGTCTTAGGCTAGTAAAGAAAAACTTCTTATATCTCTGTCAAAAAGGAATAGCTTTTCTTATATATAAAACTACATCAATATTCAAGAAAAAAAAGTCTGTTGTTTTACTCGCGCAGATAATCACCTTCGATTTGAAAACAATATGGCACTAAACAATAATTGTTTATTCCCTTGTTCTCATTAAAAAACATTTATATGCAAGTTAAAATGTATATTTAACAGAATATTATACAGTATTTCAATAAACAAGTTTTTATCCACAATTAACGTACAAATTTACAATCAATTTTCTATGCTAGATTCGTATCGTAATTATAATATTATGTTGAAAATTATAAACATCAAAATATCTGATGTAGGCACAACTCTATGATGAATCAGTTTTTAAAAGTCTTCAGATACTATTCTCAGACCAGTAACCTCTATATCTGGGAATTGGTATTCTTCAGTCTGTTCTGTAAAATAACAACAAATCTTTTCATTGTACTTGTTGGTTACGTTAATATACCCTACTAATGGTGCAAAGGAACGAACATTTCAGTATGCAGTTTAAATACACAGGCTTTATAGTGTCCCTGAATAACGTCTAATACAGATAGGAGTTGATAACATCTTAAATCCAATACAAATGACAATCAAAAAAATTGTTTTTAATTTTTTTTTAGCTTCTATTGAACAATTAAATTCTTAGTGTGTACTGGGACGCTACATGCAAATAAGACGATTTCTTTCGAGATCGTTCGTCGATTTCACATTACCACATTATTTAAAGTCACGCTGTATTTTCATTTTAAGAAGTCGTACAAGAATGACGACCTCCGTGGTCGAGTGGCTAGAACGCTGGTTTCAAGCGTCGCCATCTCGTGAGGTTCCGGGTTCGATTCCCGGTCGGGTCAATGTTGTGGTACCACCCCGTTGTTTCCGATTTCCATAACACAAGTGCTTTAGCTACTTAGCTTGGGATCGGAGCAATGTATGTGATGTTGTCAAATATTTATTTATTCATTTATTAGTTATATTTAAAAAAATGTCCAGTGGCTTAATTTAGTATATCTGAAATAGAATTAGTAAAGTTAATAGTTATCAAATGAGTACGATGATGATGATAAAACGAACCTTCGATTTCATAGTTTCCGCCATTCAGAAGGTTTAGCAGACGTTGTCTTTTACAGTAGACGAGAACACCAGATGCTCCTATCAGTACCACCATTACGGCTAAAAGGATATACATCCACAAAAGAGAAGATCTGGAAAAAATATCACGAATAATTTAATCGCACATGCGATTTACGGCGGCTGAACTATTTTATACCAGATAATGATTTCACGCAATTATTAGTCAATTTTGGCGTTATGTTGAACCCCGATGGAATTGATTAGAATAATATTATAGATTTTCAAATCTTGCTTCAAAAATATAAATACTTACTGTGCTTCTGGCTTATGTAATTTATTGTTTATGGCGTCATTTGCATCAGTTGTCGGTGATAATGATGATGCCCTTTCGTGGGTGTCACTATCATTTGGGATAAATGACAAGGTCTCGTTTACATCTTCCGGCATTGACTCATCACTTGCAATAGTTGATGATTTTTCTACATATTCTAGATCTGTAACCCACGTCACGTTTTCATCATCCTGTGTTGATGAATCATTAGCTAAATCCTCTGTATTTTCATACATTGTTGTTTGTTTGAACATCTCTGTTGAAGAAATCGTGAATTCTACATTTATTTCGCTGGTAGTCCCAATATTATCAGAACTTGCATTAAGAACACAAACTGTCTCGTGACACATAACCGAGCCATCAGACGGGTCAAAACTATCGCATTGACTACCATTTTCAGTGACATTGTAAGCAATATATGGTGGCTGACATATACATTGCTTAGGAGAAATACAATGTCCATGACAATTAATACATTTTGGAGAGCAAAGTGTACCTATGACACTCTCATCATGAATGTTTAACTTGTGCACGTTGAAAGTGTATCCTTCATCGCAAGTACAAACGTTCGGCTCGGTGCATTTTCCATTACCGCATTCGAAATCGCATTGTGGTACA
Organism: Pyrausta purpuralis; assembly: GCA_963924145.1. Lineage (NCBI taxonomy): Eukaryota > Metazoa > Arthropoda > Insecta > Lepidoptera > Crambidae > Pyrausta > Pyrausta purpuralis. The sequence continues at coordinate 24,828,343 of OZ001655.1, forward strand.
CAAATGCCATTACTGTATGTATAATTTATATCACAAACACATGTATTAGGAGCCACACATTTACCGTGAGGGCATTTTTTGGCGCAGTGGGGATCGCAAGTGTTATTTTTTGATAATTTGTAACCTGTGTCACATTCGCAGTTCTCTGGACTAAGGCATTTTCCGTTTGGGCAACCAGAGGCACATTGAGGTTCACAAGTATTATTTTTATTCATCATAAACCCACGGTCACATTGGCAATTCTCTGGCGTGACACAAGATCCATTTGAGGGGCAGCCTTTAGAGCAAATAGGAACACAAGTCTTCATTTCCGTCATATTGTATCCAATGTCACATTTACAGGTCTCAGGACTGAAACATTTTCCATGTGAGGGGCAGCCTTCAGAGCAAATAGGAATACAGGTTTTAGCTTCTGTCAAATTGTAACCAACATCACATTTACAGGTTTCGGGGCTTATACACTGTCCGTGCGAGGGACAGCCTTTGGAGCAAATAGGAACACAAGTCTTCATTTCCGTCATATTGTATCCAATGTCACATTTACAGGTCTCGGGACTGAAACATTTTCCATGTGAGGGGCAGCCTTCAGAGCAAATAGGAATACAGGTTTTAGCTTCTGTCATATTGTAACCAACATCACATTTACAGGTTTCGGGGCTTATACACTGTCCGTGCGAGGGACAGCCTTTGGAACAAATAGGAACACAAATATTATTTCCCGTCATTTCATATCCAAAATTACATTCGCAGACTTCTGGACTGACACATTTTCCATTGAGACAGCCTTCTGAGCATTGAGGCTCACAAGTGTTATTTATAGACATTTCATATCCATCGTTACATTGACATACTTCGGGCTGGACGCATTTCCCGTTGAGACAGCCCAATGAGCAAACAGGTTCACACTTGTTGCTTATCATTTCATATCCAACATTACATTGACAAGTTTCTGGACTAATGCATTTTCCATTTGGACATCCTGAAGAGCAGATTGGCTGACAAATGTCCTTTGATTTTTCATATCCAGAATTGCATTCACATATGTTTGGAGAGACACACTTTCCATTCGGGCACCCTGTGATGCAATGAGGTACACAGACAGAAGATGCAGAGATTTTGTACCCTGAGTAGCACGCACAGGTGTTTGGTGCATCACAATAGCCGTGATTGCAAGGCGTATCACACACAGGTTCGCAACCACCCCAGCCAATATTCGGGTTACCAGTGTATCCATTGCAACAGACATCTTTATATTTAATGCGTTTCACCTAAAAACACACATTATAACTTTTATATTATACAATCTATATGCTGATAGTCTGGTAGAACTTATGTAATATATTATCGAAACAACGTTTATTTGTCCTTTGTAAAAAAATAAAAATTGCATTTTTTTTTAAATAAAAAAAGTTTGTACAAGCGCCTAAAGGAAATATGAATAATAATTGTGATTAAAGTTACCCCCTTGTGTGTTCTTAAGGTAACCATATAGTAGTAAACTGTAGTTTTAATACTTATTCCAGATATAACATTAGCAAGCCAAGAAAAATGAATAAATATTACCGAATAAGTGTACTCATACCAGTCCATCTTTTGTCTTGACTTACGAGAGCACCAAACAGATCCGATTAAACAATCGTCATACCACTCCATGTCTGTGTACGATTTCCACTTAGTCTCTCGCTGACTGTATCTGCAAATGATTATTACGATTAATTATTCGTTTAGCGCCATCTACCCGTCTGTTTATGCAACAGTGGGCCAAGTAGTTATTCTTTACAGAATAAATTCAACTTGGAAATTGATGACGCTTCGCTATCTAATGGTTTAGAGTATTTAAACGTCACGCATAATGACGTATCCGTAGGAGACCACACATTTCGCAAGTAGCTGCCAGCACAGTAGCTCAATTGGTAAAGCGTTTGGCCCGGTTAGCCAGAAAGTTACTGGTTCGATTCCCCAAATTTTTGGTTTCTAATTTCATATATGAATTCTATGTATTCTTTATGAATATACGGACATACGGATATGACATACGGACGGACAGACAGACAGACAAACAGACTCGACGAAAATATAAGGGTTCCGTTTTTTGCCATTCGGCTACGGAACCCTAAAATAAGTATGTAAACTGGAAAGGTACTTACGAGACCCTTACTTGACAAACAACTTTTTCTGGTTCCACGCCACTGACCAACAGGACCATACATATTACCACTAAAGTCCACATCACGACAGCAAATCGTCTTAACACCCACTTTAGTCACAATGTAAGTCGATATGCTATGGACAAACGCGTTCCGCACTTAAAGAGTCCCTCGTTTGTCAAAAATAGGGTGATTTAATTAAACGACGGTGCAACTCGACCACATAATGATATTTTATGCTGAAAGCTCGTATCGAATGGACTAAATTTTCTCTCTTGCTAATGCTCACAACATTGACGCGATCGCTGGCGGAAACGCTCAAAAACTGAATGTCACGTCACAGCAAGTTTCAACTTCATGTTTTATCGTTCGCAATTGTTTATCCATACATTTTTTAACGGTTACAGCCCCTGAGCGGATGTATTAATAGGATGAGTGATATGCTGATTCATCATCAGTAACTTGTGTATTTCTATGAAAATTACCGACACCACTAGTTCCCTATTTATGCTTCAGTCCGTTATTTTAACCGATTTAAAAAAAGGAGGTTCCCTACTAGTTTAGAATGTCTTGAACACTCCAGTGTCATATTTTATATTCATAAAGATGAAATAAGAAACCAAAATTAGCGCACGGGCGGGACTCGAACCAGCAACTTCTAGGCTACCCGGGCCAAACGCTCTACCAATTGAGCTACCGTGCTAGAAACGACCTTGCGAAATTTGTGGTCTCTTCTGGATACGTCGTCGTCGTCGTCGTCGATTTCTTCGCCCTTTCTAGGCGGTTGGGGTGACGGGCGGTAGCCCTTTCTGGATACGTCATTACGCGTGACGTTTAGCGCCATCCACCCGTCTGTTTATGCAACAGTGGTTGCTAGTTCGAGTCCTGCCCGTGCGCAAATTTTTGGTTTCTTATTTCATAACGAAAGTAAATTGTTTTTTTTTTACATTTCTTTTAAACGAAATGAATCAATTTAAAATAAGAATTCAATTAATCTTTGAATACTGAGATCTTCTCTTAGTTTTATACACTGTTATTATTTTAATAGTTATAAAAAGATTCATAAATAGGAAATAAGAAACCAAAAATTTGTACACGGGCGGGACTTGAACCAGCAACTTCTTGGCTGACCGGATCAAACGCTCAAGCATATTTCGCAAGGTCGGACTGACAGCACGGTAGCTCAATGGGGAAGCAAACTGTCATATTAGTTCCTAATAGAGGGCGCCAAATGTTTGTTACTCAGGAACTGTCAAAACCCATACAAATATTTGTTGTTTTGTTGTTATAAGTTAGTTTTTAAAAAATGGGGCGCTGTGCAGCTATTGGGTGTGGAGTAATAGGTTCCTACAAATTCCCTAGTGATCCACCACAGCAAACGAAAAAATGGAAAAAGGCATTAAGAAGAAACTTTAAATTTTAATTAAAATTAATTAATTAACTCATTTGGGGTTCAGAACTATCTTGTATAGGATTTTCAAAGTTGAAGTTCCTGTCGTAGGCCTCCAATCTAGGAATGAAAAAAACATAACTTTATTTTAGAGGTTATGCCAAATTTACAATTTTTTATCCTTATCCTTAAGCAATGATAAAAACTGAGATTTTTTTAAAAGAGCCTTTTGGTTTAGACTATATTTGATCAAATTTAATCCTGGATTTGCTATGAAAACGTGTAAAAGTATCAACACTTTTTCCTAACTATCTTCCTAACTTCTTTTAGCCTATTCACATACAAGAAGGAATACATTGTAGTAAGTCCACAAAAAAAGTTCTCAAATCCACAAAAGCAAAAAAGTAATCAAAGTAAAAATATTTGACATGTAACAAACACACAGCATCATCATCATCATCATCATCATCATAATCAGCCAAAGGACGTCCACTGCTGAACATAGGCCTCCCCCATGGCTTTCCACAGCAACCGATCACTAGCGGTCTGCATCCAGTTTGATCCTGCGATCTTTTTAAGGTCGTCTGTCCATCTTGTTGGTGGACGTCCTACGCTGCGTCTTTGGTCGAAGGGTCTCCAATCTAGAACTTTCCTGCCCCAACGGCCATCAGTTCTTCGCGCTATGTGCCCTGCCCATTGCCACTTAAGCTTACTGATTCTCAAGGCTATATCCGTTACCTTGGTTCTTCTACGTATCTCCTCGTTTCTGATTCGATCTCGTAGAGAAACACCGAGCATAGCCCGCTCCATCGCTCGTTGTGTAATTTTGAGCTTCATTATAAGGCCCATAGTAAGAGACCACGTTTCGGATCCGTATGTCATCACTGGTAACACACACTGATTGAAGACTTTCGTCTTCAGACACTGAGGTAATTGAGACGAGAAGACGCTCTTGCGCAGTTTCCCGAACGCTGCCCAGCCGAGTTGGATTCGTCGATTGACCTCTTTCTCGAAGTTGGACCTACCCAATTGGATCACTTGTCCCAGGTAGACGTACTCGTCGACAACTTCGAGAGTTGAGTTCCCAATGGATACTGGAGTGGGTACAACAAGGGAACTCGACATAATTTTCGTCTTCTCCATGTTCATTTTAAGACTCACTTGTTGGGATACTCGGTCGAGGTCTTCGAGCATAGTGCCTAGATCATCCAGCGTCTTTGCCACAACGACTATGTCATCGGCAAACCGGAGGTGTGTTATGTATTCGCCATTGACGGAGATGCCGAATCCTTCCCATTCCAGGAGCTTGAAGGCGTCTTCCAATGCCGCTGTAAACAGTTTCGGAGATATAACATCGCCCTGTCTTACACCTCTTCGCAATGGAATCGCCCTCGTATTCTGTTCCTGTACTCGGACCGACATGGTGGCGTTGTTATATAGACACTTTAACACCTCTATATACCTATAGTCTATGTGACACCGCTGAAGAGACCGAAGCACCGCCCAAGTTTCGATCGAATCAAAGGCGAAGGCCTTATCATAGTCCACAAAAGCTAAACATAGAGGCATATTATACTCCTCGGACTTCTGTATAATTTGCCTTAGCGCATGAATGTGGTCTATGGTACTGTAGCCTTTTCGGAATCCGGCTTGTTCGGGAGGCTGGAAGTCATCAAACCTACGTGCGAGACGATTCGTGATGACCCTTGAGAACAGCTTGTAGACATGGCTCAGGAGTGAGATGGGTCTATAGTTCTTCAATAAGGTTTTGTCTCCTTTTTTGAAAAACAACACCACCACACTCCTGTTCCATGCCTCAGGCGTGATGCCCTAGCAGAACGGAATTAAAGAGTCTCTGAAGGACTTTAAGTACCGGTGTTCCACCCGCTTTCAGAAGCTCTGCTGTGATTCCGTCCTCGCCAGGTGCCTTATTTGTTTTAAGCTGTTTCAGGGCCATCCTAATCTCGTAGAGGCTGATGTCCGGGATGTCTTCAGTGTAGTGTCGGGTCAGGATAGCTCGTGGGTCTCCGGTCGAGCTATCAACGGGTTTGGCTACTGAGGTGTACAACTGCCCATAAAACCTTTCGATCTCCCTCAAAACCTCTGCTTTCGTCGACGCTACACTGCTGTCCTCCGTCTTAAGCTTCGTCAACAGGCTTTGCCCAATAGACATGTCCCTTGCAAACACTTTGGAGCCTTTGTTCCGCTCTATTGTTTCTTTAACACTATTCGTGTTAAAGGAACGAATGTCATGTCGCAGAGATTTCATTATTCGTCTATTAAGCTGCCTGTAGGTTTGAGCATTAACGGAGGTCTGCAGTGCCATAGATCGACGTTCTGCCATAAGGTCGAGAGTGTGGACCGAGAGTTTTTGAAGTCTATTTTTACGGCCAGGTCTTAAAAACTTAGATCCGGCCGTTTGGACAGTTTCCACAAACCCGTTGTTTATTTCGTCCACTGATACGCAATTCTCTAGGCAATCAAAGCGGTTTGACAACTCGAGTTGAAAGCTCTCGGGATTTTGGATATGGGCACGAGTAGGTCGGAGCGTGGACTTCATCAAGCGGGACCTTTCCAATTTGACATTTATAATCAATATGCCTCGGACCATACGGTAATCACTACCGGTTTTTACCCTGTTGATCACGGAGACATCATTGAATAACCGTCTCTTGGTGGTCATGATGAAGTCTATCTCATTTCTCGTCTTGCCATCCGGACTCAGCCAGGTCCATTTCCTTTGAGGCGGCTTCTGGAAGAAAGAGTTCATCGCAAAGAGTCCCTCCTTCTCCAGAAAGTCGGCCAGCCTATTTCTCCTGGCGTTCCTTTGACCATATCCAAAAGGTCCCACTTTCAACTCATCCTCGCCTCGCTTGCCGAGTTTTGCGTTGAAGTCCCCCATAACAACAGTGAAATAGGTTTTGGAAGTGTGTATGGCTCTACTTACGTCCTCATACATTTCCTCCACCTCTTCATCCGGGTGGTTCGAGGTCGGTGCATATACCTGTATGACCTTCAGCAAATACCTCTTGGTTATTCTGAGTATAAGGTATATCACCCTGTTCGAAACACTCTCGATGGTTACGATGTTGTTTACGAGGGACCTGTGGACAAGAAACCCAACACCACCTTGGGTCTTTGGTCACCCTCCCGGTAGAAGAGCAGGTTGCCAGACTTCAGAGTTATCGTGTCCTCGCCCTCTCTACGGACATCTGATAAACCCATTATGTCCCAGTGTAACCTGCTCAATTCTTCCTCCAGCTCGAGCAACTTCTCGTCCGTCCTCAGTGTGCACGCGTTATAAGTTACCAGGGCCAGTTGTCGTTGGGGGTGGTAGCGAGATCGCCTCCGGGGATTCTTAGCACCCCTTGCCCCGCCGTTACCGTGACCGCTACCGGAATCAGGAATAGCGGGGCTGCCGGAGACTGGGGGCCTGGTTTTTTTGTGTCCTACCATTTAGGGGGGGTATTTGCCAGTACTCGCCACGCTTGGCAGGCGGGTTGGCGAGCGCAGAGGCGCAGTATCTTTTAAGTGTGACGCTGCTGCCCATCACAGCTCAACATTTTACTGCGCCTTTTGTTGGATGGTTATGCCGCCATCGGTCGGTCGCCAGAGCCTCGTCTGTTGAAACAGGACGCACCGCAATAAGGTGAGGTTGGCTTGGAGCTTTGGGTCTTGGTTAAGCTCCCTTACATCCCTCTATCAAAAACACAGCGCCCTCTATCAAAAAGTTTTGCGTAATCTTCCCCATTGGTAAGAGCGTTTGGCCCGGTCAGCCAAGAGGTTGCTGGTTCAAGTCCCGCCCGTGCGCAGTTTGTTGGTTTCTTATTTCATCTTTATGAATATAAAATATGACACTGTGAGTGGTAAAAACATTCTAAACCATTATAAAAAGATTAAGAATACTGGAATAGCAAAGGAAAACGGTCTTTGCAATATCATTTGTTTGATATACTTAGCAAAATGAGTTAACCTGTTTTTATTAAACTTTTTAAATGAATAACTAACTAAACATTTGAACACGATCGCACCTGATACTAAGTGAAGAATGAAGATACTCTGTAACACCACCGCAAATAATGCTCTTTTTTCAAGAACATTCGAAGTAAATCTAGAATTTTTAATTAAATATGTGAACAAATATCATCATACACATTATTTCTTACCTGGGAGCTCTCTCAAGGAATATTTCTTCAAGTTTTTGCAGTTTTTATTTCATTTAGACGACCTCCGTGGTGTAGTGGCTAAACACGTTGGGTTTCAAGGCGTCGCCGCTTCGAGGTACCGGGTTCGATTCCCGGTCAGGAATGGTCTCGGGTCTGCGTGTTGTGGTACCACCGTTGTGTATGATTTCCATAACATGCATTGGCTACTTACTTTGGGATCAGAGCAATGTATGTGATTAGTTTCCAATATTTATCTATTTATTTTATTGATGCTTCACTTGTTATGTTTCATATTCTACGCAAATTCAAAAGCCTAAAAGCTATATTTCAACATCCAATGTGATAACTTGAATAGCCTATTTTGATAAAATATTTGACACACAGATTTTGACTTTTCTAGTAATAGTCTTGAGATAAATAAGCTCGTTTGACCAAACAAGCATAATCTTCAGCTTACTACTGATTACTTATGTATATTATTTTGTGAAAAGGAAACGCGATATTAAATATATTTTCATACTGTATATTTATATAACTTTGAATGTACTTTAGGTAAAAATGTGAATTCATAAAGCAGATGTTAGGCATAAAGCAATTTCTGAAATTTTTTGACAGTAAAATCAAAAAAATATAAACAAAAAAAAACTATCATAAGTAAAGTCAATCTGTTCTTCCAAGATTACAAAAGTACCTGAATGAATTCATCGAATACTCGTTTCAAGGGGAATCCCTATAACATAAAAATGCAGTCGTTTGGTCGAAATAAATTTGTGATAACAACCTACTTACATCATCCGATATAGTGTCGTAGACCCCTTACACACTGCAACTTTTAGCATTGATGCAGTCGTGCGTTAGCATCGATGCAGAAGCGCGACTGCATCGATGCTGATACGTGTTAGTATCGATGCAGTCGTAAAAAACAGTTCAAAATTTGTTAATTTCCAATCTGCTTAAAGTCGCAGTGTGTAACGGGTCTTAGGCCCACTTGCGCAAACAGGAGTTAACATTTAACTTAAGGTTAAGGCTTAGTTACTTACAAGGTTAAAACCCAAGGCATTAAGCTAAGACATCTTGCATTCAGTTGCGATTCCAACGCTGTTACATTATAACAATCAAAGTGCCGATTTGTATTATTTTTTTCGATGTTTTTTTTTAGGCCTGCTGTAACTTAGTAGTAGTGCTTCAACAAATATACAATATTATATACAGAAATATTGTATTTTTAAAATAACAATTATGGGATTAATAATTACAATACTGTATTTGTAATAAAAAATAACATTTTCTTAATTGATAAGCACACTGAAAATTTATTAAAAAAATATTATTTAGAGTAAACATTTAAAAAAAACAATTTGTTATAATCTAATAAACATTTTGAAAAACTATATAACAAACAATAAGACGTAACAAGTAACGTTTCTTAGTAGTTTTTATCTAAGTACTTTTAAAGTACAACCTTATATTTTTACATAAGAATTTAAACTTTCGCGTTGCATTACAATAAGAACTTAACATGACTGGTGTAAACACGAAATACTATAATGAGTAAATGCTACTCACTGCTTACTACTTCGGCTGTGTTGCAACAGCCTTGGTCACGAGCCAAGCAGTTGGCTCATCTCATGGTCATGTAAGGTCCTTATTATATTATTACATTTTGTTAAATATTGGAATTGACTACATTAATTATATTTTTTTTAAACAGTCTTCAGAGAACTCAAGAGGAAGGTTCCAAGTTCATCGCCGAAGAGTAACAGAGGCTTTATCTGAAAGAAAAGAGAAAAAATACAATACAGAAGTGCTTAATGCTCCAAACCAAGACCAAATTTGTTAAAAACAGCGTTTGACAATAAAAGTAATCTATTTATACAAATAAACCGAGGGGAACTTTTAAACGTCCCGATATAATCCCTACTACAGCTTCCGGAACAATGTAGGCTAGTGCTGAGAAGATACTGCGCAACAAACTCAGTTACTTTACGTTAGGTAGTTTACTATGTTGTGGTGATAATGCAAGACCGTACATCACTAGCTTTTTAATAGTAATATCCTTTATTATAGCCTTTCCTCATTAGGGTTTCTTTAATGATAGTTTTGAATTCACAACCGGGAAGTTTAATTTGCTTCTGGTAGTTCGAAAAATTTTATACATTTTCCCCTGAAAGAATCGACAACCCTTCGAAGTGAAATATCAAGCTTTATTACATTAGTACCGATCACATTTGTGTATACCGCCTTTCTTTCATGAATAAATGTTTTTTTCCGTATATACATTTCATTTTTAGGGTTCTGTAGCCGAATGGCAAAAAACGGAACCCTTATAGTTTCGTCAAGTTTTTCTGTCTGTCCGTCCGTATGTCACAGCCATTTTATTCTGTAACTGTAAGCATCACACTGTTGAAATTTGGTAGGACGATGTATCCTGTTAACCACTTTACGATTCACATATAAAAAAATAAAAATAATGTCATTTAAGGGGGGGCTCCTATACATGAAACTGAAACTAAAAAAATAAAATTTTGTTAAACCTAAGCGTGTATCCATGGATAGGTCTCAAAATGACATAGAGGTTCCTAAAACCATTTTCTTTTAAAGTCAAATGTTTTATAGCTAGACGAGATTATGGTAAATACTTTCAATGAAAATTGGTTTGGACGGGATCGAACGAGAAGTTTTTGAGATATAGCACATTTTCAACAACCGCAAACATAACTTTGTACTTCATACAAACACTATGAAAAACAAAGTTATATTTGCTGTCAACAAAATATTGTGATATTTTACTAAGTGGAAGTAAATGGATTCCCTAATTCGTTTAAAGAAATTGGAATATTAACTGTAGCCTTTTACCATATTTATAAAAAACCGGCTAAGTGCGAGTTGGACTCGCCCACTGAGGGCTCCGTGCCATCTTTAATCCCTGGGAACCGGGTCGGGTCTTAGTTTGGGATGTAACTTGTGTCGATACTTTGGCCACCTCACATCTTAGAGAATCAGCCCTTAAAGCTGGATCAGCAGCGGAGTTGGCTGAAAACGGCAAGCGTCGCAAGTTCGTCTTACTTGCAAGTGATTATGTGTTTGCGCCGTTTGGTGTTGAAACATTTGGGCCGTGGGGAACGTCTGCTTAATTGCGCCACAATTAAATTCTGTTACAGCCAATTATAAAGCTGGCTAGCTCAAAGGATTAGCATAGTTATCCAATGCGGCCATAGCCTAGCATACCCTCCTCGCCGTAAGGAAATGGATTCGTTTTTGAATAGGTAGATTTTAATTATTATTTTTTATGTTGCATGTCTTACTTTTATTTTTTTCTTGTTTGTTATGAAAAAAAGCAGAATCAATCCGCCCAAGATTTCATCGCGGTAATTTCTGGATTTTTGAATCAGACAAACGGGAAACTTACTAATATTAATTGTACTTGTAGAAAGCAACTTTGGCTAGGACAGACGAGAAAAATGAAAATGAAATGAAAAAATGATAATAAAAATGAAAAATGAACATTATTTATTTGCTCAGAACACGGTGATACAACGATGTTATTTTAGTGCATGTTCTTATGTTTAACAATATTGTCATGGAAATATTTATTTAAATTAAAAATTAAAATGTCATTTGTTACAATTAATGACATGTCGTCAAAGAAAGTTGTTTTTTACAAGTGCAATATATATATTTTTAAGTTTTTATTGTGACAAAACACTATAAAAACAAAAAAAACGGGTTTTACTCTGGGAGTGCCGGCAGAAGTGAAAACTTGAATATTAACTTTGTGCATTTTTGATTTTTTGGAATAGTTAGGGAATAATTTTGAATTAATTGCTTTTATTATCAATATAAAAGTATTGATATGATACAAGTAAAAGTATTGATATGATAGAATACAATATTTATTTATTGCGCTATCGTACACAAACATTACAATTTATTTTACATTAAAAATTTTATCTCACAGAAAAATCAACTTACATCCATAGTTTCGCCAATCGTCTTACAGTTTTTCGATCAGCCCACGTGTCCTGACGCGAGTCTCACAGTTTTTACCCATCCCACAAAAGTGCTCAACGCCGCTAAAGAAGTTTCACTTCAAAAATGGAATTATAAGTCACCTTACCGTTTTATAGTACTTACTGTTATTAGAAATTACCGGTGTGGCACAATTATCACGGGTTTTGTAATGTATAAGATTGCCGCCTGCGCCGGCACAATCGCACCACGACTGCCGCGCAGATGACGACACCTAAAAAGGCTGCGGCCCCGCCCAACACCCACGTTTGGCCAAGCCCTGCTAACCTGGAACATCAATACAGAATACTGTGTACCTTTTTCTTACCTCTAGCTAGTACAATTGCAAGGGCCGACAACACTGATTACCCAGTGGCTCTAAAAAGGGCCAAACGCTCTAATATTCCACATGACATTTCATTAGTGTCGTTCGGATTGTAATTTTGTGCGATTTTTGCTAAAGCCATTTAAAGGATGTGCAAAAAAAGCAGAAAAAAAAAACTATACTATTCGCTGTGTGAGAAGTAGGTTGTAGGCATAAAATGATTATCCCTTTGGAATAGCACGACAAGAGCGAGATGTCACTAGCAGCAAACTGTGTGATAAAAGAGATGGTAGATGCGATGTAGCAGAAACTGCAGATAACTCTGCGTTATTGAACTTAAACATTGTATCTAAACCACATAACCAGAGCTACAATCGCATCAATCAGATTTTCGATTGGTCTTTTATTTAACGAGTTATGATTTTTCTACTAAAGTGGCGCTAGTGCAGCCCCTTAAGCTGATAAATTAACGTAATTATAATAAATCAAATAAATCATTTATTCAGTTTCAGAAGAACAATAACAAATCAAAGAGCTTATAAATTAACACGTAGGTACAGTAGTTCTTTTACCTGAACGAAATTTGACCTATATCTCAGGCTAAAAAGAGCTAACACAGAAGAATATTGGGATCTTAATAAATTTACAATATATTGAAACTACAAACAAAAGAAGGTAAATCTGTTTAAAAATTAATTAGGTATAAACAAATTACGGCGATAATATAATGCTACATTGCGAATCATTGTATGTTATGAATAACTCCATTATTATCTCAATTAAATTGAATAGAATAACCCTCTTTTTCATAAAAACTCGAACAGTCTATTAAATTTATTTGAGCACTGTTTTGTCACTTTCTGTCAAATGATGACAGCTCCAAGAAAGAACGAGACAAAACAGTGTTATAGTTAAAACAGGTTTATTAGGCTTTTTGCGTTATTATGAATAAGGGGGTAAATGGATAATACAATATTTAATTGAAATAACTTTGGTTTTCTTTTCGTAATTACAACCAGCCATTTGTTATTTCAATGTCCGCCAATATTGTCGTCACGCATGGTATTATTATAACTGCCTCGGTGGCGCAGCGGTAAGAGGGTCGCACTTTAATGCGACGACTGCGCCAGAGGTCCCGGGTTCGATCCCCGGGTCGGGCTAAAAATATATACCTACGTTTTTCTGTTCAGAAATTCTTAGGGTAGCCCGGAGTTTGGAAGTTGGCGGTGTTTCACCCCCGTGCCTCGGAAAGCACGTAAAGCCGTTCGTCCTGCGCCTGAACTCTCTCCGGTCGTGTCAGATTGCTGTCCCATCGGGCTATTATGAAAGAGAAAGGAATAGAGAGTGCACCTATGTTTGCGCTCACACTTGTGCACTATAATATGACCCGCGCAGTCGGTTAATCGTTGTGACTGGCCACCGTAGTCGAAATCGGCAAGGGTGACTATTATTATTATAATATTCTTTTAAATTCGTCTTCTTCATTTACTCTTAAATTGATCTCAGTGTATCCGGATTTGTGCTATATTTTTTATTATTTCAGATAATCCTGTTAATTCCTATTTATATGTATTCATTCAACGCTTACTTCAAAGCAAATAATGTGCAAGTGTGTCTTGTGATAACTCAAATCACATAAGCGATATGTTGCTTAGTTCAATAGTTAAATTTTAATTTAAATAATATTATTAACTTCTAAATATCTTACGATTCCACTTTTTTTGACTGGATCTGGTAACACGGTGAGCCATCTGAGCACGTACAGACGCCGTCCTTACAAGCACCCGCACAGGACACGCAGGAAGGCCTGAAATTAGTATCAAGTATGTACATAGTATACAGGAAGACATTTTCATTGTTTTTTTTTTTTTTGTAATGAACATTGATGAATATAAACAACTTTTACTATATCTATACGAAAGTTCAATTGGCGCGTGGCCAAAATCGCGCATCCATTAAAGCAGCCTCAGGCCGAGCAGCCTCGATTTGAAGCAAACCGAGGCATAGGCTCTAGCCACGTTGCGGATCCGAAGCCAGTGTAAAGCGACCTAAAGCGACACGCCCATCTCCACCAAGTGCACGGCTCGGACTGACGCTTTTTGAGTGCGCCAAAAAACAATAGGCAACGAATTTGCCACATGGCGCGGCGTGCCTCAGGTTGAGGCAGCGTCTCCACTCGTGCGGCATTCGGTCGAGCGGCTGCCTCGCCCCGAGTCAGCCTCAAATGGATACGCAACTTTACAAAGCTTATCTCAAACAAAAGGTTAAAAAGTGAGCAAAAGGTCTCGTCTAACAAAAGGTTAAAATTAATACCTGCACGTACATTCGTGTCCAAAGCTTTCCTTTTCCACCATAACATCGAATGTCAGTACCAATCAGACTTTGTACGGTTATAATTGCTAACTTTTTTGCGAATAAGGGGGTGAAGAAGAAATTTTGCAAAATATTACTTACATTGTAGTTAGCGAACAGGTATCATTGACGAGGGTGTAGCCATCATGACATCGACAGACTCCGGGGTCCACACAGTCACCATTGAAGCAATCTTCGCAAACTGGCTGGCAAACGTTACTGATGTTGGTCTTTTCGTAACCAATGAAGCATTCACAATCATTAACATCAGCACATGTACCATTAACGCAGCTTGGGTCACACATCGGTCTACATTTTTTTGTAATATCATCCATATGGTAACCCGAATTGCACACACATGTATCAGGTTTCGTGCAAACTCCATTGCTGCATGATTCGCATACGGGAACACAGGAATCGGTCTCAATTTTTTGGTAGCCTTCGTCACATTCACATATACCAGACTCAGTGCATGTCCCATGATCACACGATTCGCATTTAGGAACGCAAATATCTTTTTCATCTTTTGTATACCCGTCACGACATTCACATACACCAGACTCAGTGCATGTCCCATGATCACACGATTCGCATTTAGGAACGCAAATACCTTTTTCATCTTTTTTATACCCGTCATGACATTCACATACACCAGACTCAGTGCATGTCCCATGATCACACGATTCGCATTTAGGAACGCAAATACCTTTTTCATCTTTTTTATACCCGTCATGACATTCACATACACCAGACTCAGTGCATGTCCCATGATCACACGATTCGCATTTAGGAACGCAAATACCTTTTTCATCTTTTTTATACCCGTCATGACATTCACATACACCAGACTCAGTGCATGTCCCATGATCACACGATTCGCATTTAGGAACGCAAATACCTTTTTCATCTTTTTTATACCCGTCATGACATTCACATACACCAGACTCAGTGCATGTCCCATGATCACAGGATTCGCATTTAGGAACGCAAATACCTTTTTCATCTTTTTTATACCCGTCATGACATTCACATATACCAGACTCAGTGCATGTCCCATGATCACACGATTCGCATTTAGGAACGCAAATACCTTTTCCATCTTTTTTATACCCGTCATGACATTCACATATACCAGACTCAGTGCATGTCCCATGATCACACGATTCGCATTTAGGAACGCAAATACCTTTTTCATCTTTTTTATACCCGTCATGACATTCACATACACCAGACTCAGTGCATGTCCCATGATCACACGATTCGCATTTAGGAACGCAAATACCTTTTCCATCTTTTTTATACCCGTCATGACATTCACATACACCAGACTCAGTGCATGTCCCATGATCACACGATTCGCATTTAGGAACGCAAATACCTTTTTCATCTTTTTTATACCCGTCATGACATTCACATACACCAGACTCAGTGCATGTCCCATGATCACACGATTCGCATTTAGGAACGCAAATACCTTTTTCATCTTTTTTATACCCGTCATGACATTCACATACACCAGACTCAGTGCATGTCCCATGATCACACGATTCGCATTTAGGAACGCAAATACCTTTTTCATCTTTTTTATACCCGTCATGACATTCACATACACCAGACTCAGTGCATGTCCCATGATCACACGATTCGCATTTAGGAACGCAAATACCTTTTTCATCTTTTTTATACCCATTGTCACATTCACATACACCAGACTCAGTGCATGTCCCATGATCACACGATTCGCATTTAGGAACGCAAATACCTTTTTCATCTTTTTTATACCCGTCATGACATTCACATACACCAGACTCAGTGCATGTCCCATGATCACACGATTCGCATTTAGGAACGCAAATACCTTTTTCATCTTTTTTATACCCGTCATGACATTCACATACACCAGACTCAGTGCATGTCCCATGATCACACGATTCGCATTTAGGAACGCAAATACCTTTTTCATCTTTTTTATACCCGTCATGACATTCACATACACCAGACTCAGTGCATGTCCCATGATCACACGATTCGCAATTAGGAACGCAAATACCTTTTTCATCTTTTTTATACCCGTCATGACATTCACATACACCAGACTCAGTGCATGTCCCATGATCACACGATTCGCATTTAGGAACGCAAATACCTTTTTCATCTTTTTTATACCCGTCATGACATTCACATACACCAGACTCAGTGCATGTCCCATGATCACACGATTCGCATTTAGGAACGCAAATACCTTTTTCATCTTTTTTATACCCGTCATGACATTCACATACACCAGACTCAGTGCATGTCCCATGATCACACGATTCGCATTTAGGAACGCAAATACCTTTTTCATCTTTTTTATACCCGTCATGACATTCACATACACCAGACTCAGTGCATGTCCCATGATCACACGATTCGCATTTAGGAACGCAAATACCTTTTTCATCTTTTTTATACCCGTCATGACATTCACATACACCAGACTCAGTGCATGTCCCATGATCACACGATTCGCAATTAGGAACGCAAATACCTTTTTCATCTTTTTTATACCCGTCATGACATTCACATACACCAGACTCAGTGCATGTCCCATGATCACACGATTCGCATTTAGGAACGCAAATACCTTTTTCATCTTTTTTATACCCGTCATGACATTCACATACACCAGACTCAGTGCATGTCCCATGATCACACGATTCGCATTTAGGAACGCAAATACCTTTTTCATCTTTTTTATACCCGTCATGACATTCACATACACCAGACTCAGAGCATGTCCCATGATCACACGATTTGCATTTAGGAATGCAAACATCTTTTCCATTTTTTTCATACCCATCGTCACATTTGCATTCAAAGTCTGGTTCCCCACAGGTACCATGTTGACATGCAGAACATTTATGTTCACACATATATTGGCTTATTTTTTTGTATCCATGATTGCATGAGCATGTTTCGATGTCATCACAGACACCGTTGGTGCATGGTTCGGAGCATTTGTACTTGCACGGGAATCCTTTCGAATCGAAGTCGTTGTATTGATCATGGGCGCACGGGGGAACACAGTGTGTATCGTTATGGCGTTTCATTCCTCTGTGACAGGTACAAACGTTTGACTCCGTGCATACAGCGTTGAAGCACTTCGGGGGACATATCGTTATTTCAGGCACACATTTTCCCTTGTTTTCTGTGTAGTGGTTGATACACACTATTTGCCAGTTAGGCACCATCTGAAAATTGTGTAGGAAAATAATGTTAGTGAGGGCTTTGAAGCTTAAGTATTGAGTCGTGGAGATAATATATTTAAAGTTACTAGAAATCCGGTCATAAAGTCATAAATTACTGGCATATACTTGGAAGACAATGTCACGTGATCTAGGTTTAGTATGTTTTTACATATTTCTGACATATTCTTAAATTTTATACTTTTACTTGTAAGGAAAAACCAATTTGCGTGATCAATAATTACGGATCTCAAAAAAAATCGTTATGCCTATGTGCTATTCTGGTGTAAGAACTTTTATTATAATTGTAAAGTTTTATAAAAAAAACATTAAATAGTTTTTGCGTGAAGGATATACAAACATACATCTATACGAGTACATTCATCCTCACAAACTTTAGCATTTATAATATTAAAGTAAGATTAAATTAAACATACCACTCCATCTTTGATTTGCCTGAAATCATTAAAATTATCATCATTAGTGGTTATTAAAATCAATGTCAGATTGTTTGGTACGGATATGGTGCCTTACATAGATAATAATGAACTATGAGCAATAATATGTTTTGAAAACAATTATTTAAATGTTTTTGGTGGACTAATCCGAAGGCGGTTCAAATATAGTTAAAAAATACTACATTACTTAATAAGGGATTTCAAAACACTGTGTTAATATTTAATTCGAAATGCATTACAACATGTTTTTGCACACAGCAGTAGCAATAAATTAATATATTTCTTTTTAATGAATAATAAAGACTAAAATTGTATTTAGTTTAATAGAAAGGCATAAAGGCTTCAGTTTCTGCTAGTCAACATAACAAAATCTTACCCGACATCAGCTTCCATAGTGAAGGGGTCACCTTTCTTTAATTTTTGGTGTGACAAAGACACCGCAAATATTAAAAGAATAACGCACAAAGCTTTGCGTTCCATGATGACTTCAAATCATTCCTTCGATGTTATTTTAATAGTATACCCAAACTGAAATAAAAGTATATTTAATGTTATTCATGTTGTGATGTTAAAAAAAAAACAAACGGCAAAAAAGCGTCAATTAATATTTTTTTACAAAAAAAACAACATGATTGAGTGGCAGGTACAGCCGTAGGTCGCTCCAGAGTAGTTTCATGTTAATTAGAGAAATACTTTAATAAAACTTCCATTACCCGAAAATTGTTTTGTTGGTAGAAAATAGCGCTTATAAGCAAGAAAAGTGACGTCGGCTCACAAAATGATGGATTGTGACATTGACAGTATTAATTATGGTATTAGGGGACAAGCTTTAGATTGGCTGAAAAGTTATTTCTCAAACCGCTTACAATATGTAGAAATAAGTAAAAGGAATCCTCAAAGTAATGAAGCTGTAACACACAAATCGTCATTTGTACATAACACATGTGGCGTGCCCCAGGGTAGTGTCATGGGTCCTTTTCTGTTCCTTATATGACAGGAAATGCGATACATTCCTTAATAGAAGTTGAAGTAGAGCTTATTTGCAGTCATATAAGTCATATGACAACATGTCCGAAACTTGTTCATTTCTGAGTTATTCAAGATTTAAGTTTTTTTTTAAAAAAACTCAAATTTTTATGTTAAAATGTACCCTTGTAGTGACGAATACAGAATAAAGGTATTTTGTTGTTGTATTCGTATAGCTGAATAATAAGAATGACATTTTAAAGTAAAATTTGCATGAAGGAATCGTCATTACTTAAGTAAAAGCTAAAAAACCCTATCCATAATTCAGTTAAAGTTAGCACGGAACCCTCAGTGCGCGTGTCCGACTCGCACTTGGCCGGTTTTTTTTTTATTGAATACTTCCTATTCAATCAACGTTTTTTTTTGTGTTTATATAAAAAAAACGAAATATTTACAATCACAAAACTAAATGGAAACACAAAGTAGGCATCAAAATTAAAATGCTGGAGGCGGACAGGCAGCCCTATCGCACTTTGAGGTACCGCGCGGCTGTAGGTATTTATTTCAAAGAGTCGGCCGAGTTACAATACTGTATAGATAACATTACTGTCGTTAAGACTCGGTAATTACCGTGGTCAAGTGCAAGGCGGTGTCATCAAACAAACAAAAACTGCACACGTGCGCGACAAGATAATGAAGGGGATTTCTAAAAACGGGTCACTTCTTTCATTAGGCAGGGTTGTAAATCAACCTCTTAGTGTTTTTTATGACTTTTGTATCTTTTTGAATAGCGAATAAATCAAGGAACTATATTTTGTAATTTGTACGCAACATGCCATACACTTTTTCTTAGAAATACTTCGTTTATGTACCTCAAAAAATATTTTTTTGCAAAATGATACATGGTTCTTAGCTTTTGCTTAAGTAATGACGATTCCTTCTTGCAAATTTTACTTTAAAATGTCATTCTTATTATTCAGCTATACGAATACAACAAACAAAATACCTTTATTCGTCAAAAGAGTATTATTTAAACATAATAAAAAAACCGGCCAAGTGCGAGTCGGACTCGCGCACTGAGGGTTCCGTGCGACCTTTAACTGAATTAGGGAATCCACTTACATCTACTTAGTAAAATACCACAATATTTTGTTGACAGCAAATATATCTTGGTTTTTCATAGTGTTTGTATGAAGTACAAAGTTATGTTTGCGGTTGTTGAAAATGTGCTATATCTCAAATACTACTTGTTCGATCTCGTCAAAACTAATTTTCTTTGAAAGTATTTGTTAAGATCTACATTACATATTTTTTTCAAAATTTACACTTCCTTGGTTTAGAAGTTAGATGGGGGGGACGCCCATTTTACCACGTTGGAAGCGTCTAGCTATGAAACGTTAGACTTTAAAAGAAAATGGTTTTAGAAACCTCTATGTCACTTTAAAAGACCTATCCATAGACACCCCACACGCATAGTTTTGACTTATTTTTTTTTTTAGTTTGAGTTTCATGTATAGGAGCCCCTTAACTGACATTATTTTTTATTTTTTGTATGAGAATCGGTAAGCGGTTAACAAGATACATCTTCCTACCAAATTTTAATTGTGTAATGCTTATAGTTACAGAATAAAATGGCTGTGACATACGGACGGACAGACAGACAGACAGACAGACAGACTTGACAAAACTATAAGGGTTCCGTTTTTTGCCATTCGGCTACGGAACCCTAAAATTTGAGTTTTTTAAAAAAATACTTAAATATTAACTCAGAAATGAACAAGTTTCGGACACGGTGTCATATGAATTATATGACTGCAAATAAGCTTTATTTCAACTTCTATCAAGGATTGTATCGCATTTCCTGTCAACCTGTACAGCGCTTAACAAAATCAAATGTATTCCTTCTCGGTGTTGATTCAGTTGCTTATATACAACAGCTTTTTGTATGGGACCAACATCGAAATCTCAAGATAATTTTTGACTTCTCCAAACAAACTAGAATCAGCTGATCGGCACTCTAGTATGGGAAAGTAAAATCTATTTTTGGGATTACGATGTTGGTCCCAAACAAAAAGTTGTTATATTTGAGGGTCAGAATTGGCCCATAAAAGGAATGCAGATAATTTTTCTAGACCCTTTACCTGGTCTTGCTATAAATATTGTCACAAAGCAAATTTTTTTTTTAATGGAAATTATATTTATTACTTTTACAGTGTGTTGGTTTTATACAAAAATATAAAACAATTTAAAATATAAAAGCTTATTTGAAGTGGTTTCCATTGGCTGCAATACAGTCCTTTAAACATTGAAGCCAGTTATCAATAGAAGCACGCACTCTTTCCATGGAAAAATTCTTTACTACCAATCGTATGGTTTGTTTTTTTTAGGGACTCCAAATTACCATGGCGTTTAGAGCAAGCCGTACTCTCTAAAACTAACCATAAATCATAATCCAGCGGACTAAGATTGAGACTAGACGACGGCCAGTCTTCAGCTCTGATAAAGTCCGAAACGTTCGCTTCTAACCAAGACTGCGTGGACCGAGCTTTATGAACCGGCGCCGAGTCTTGTTGGAAAGACCATGTTTGGTTATTAAACATGGTGTTAAAAAGCGGCTTAACAACCTTCTCAAAAATGGTATCTTGATACACTTGTGCCGATGTTTTGATACCTTTTGTTGCACAAAAATATGGCTCAGTCACTCCTTTATAGCTTACACCCCACCAAACCATCACTGAAGTCGGGTATTGCCCACGTTGCACTCTGCCGCCAAATTGGGAAGCTTCCTTACAGGTTTGAGCATAAATACGATCATTTTGTTTGTTAAAATGTTGCTCAATTGTAAAGATTTTCTCATCCGTAAACAAATTTTTTCTGTGACCTTCCTTTGCGTACCGCTTCAGTAGTTTTTTCGATTTTACCACCCTATTCATTTTTAAATTATCAGTTAAAAAATTACCAGTGCGTCTCTTATAGGCTGCAAGTCCTAATTCATCTTTTAAAATACGCGACATGGTTCTGGGTGCTATCTTCATCTCCCGAGATAAAATCTTTTGCTTTCGGACAGGATTTCTGCGAATTCTTTCCCTTACTGCTTTGACCGCCTTTTTCGTACGAACACTACGTGGACGGTCAGATCTTATTCTGTCACAAACACAGAAGGTCTCATTGTACCTATCGATAGCCCGGTAAACAAACATTTGACTAATACCAAGCGTATGGAGAGTTTTAAAAATTGCATTTGGCTCCATACCCATTTTGTGTAATGCAATCACAGCGATTCGGTTCTCTTTATCACCCTACTCCATTTTAATATCGCTCAATATTATAAAATGAATTGGCGCCAAAAGTAGGAAACACAATGAGCAATCGTATAAAAATGACAGATTCCAAATTCAAATGTAATATCTTTCTTATTTTTAATTGTAACAGTATATATGGCCAGACTGTGTATATTAATAACTTGCCTAAACAGATCAATTACCAAACTGTATTGTTTGCTGCTGACATTTCACTTATTATACCAAATAGTGACAAAAAATCAAATTATTAGATTGTAAATAAAACTATAGCTAATGTTGTTTCTTGGCTAACGCGAAATGACTTAAGTGTAAACCTATTAAAAACCAAATTAGTGCAGTTCTCAAACTACAAAGCAAATCGTCCACAGTTAAACGTCACTTGTCAAAACGTAGTAATCAATATAGTGAGGCAAAGTTTTAAGGTATCATCCTTTTGACGACCCGTCTGGTGTAGTGGTCGAGAAATCGCCTACTACGCAGCGGATTGCGGGTTCGATCCCCGCACAATACAAACATTTGTGTGCATGAACATGTCTGTTTGTATTGGTGGGTGTTTTCTATGTATATCATGTATGTATTTACAAACAAAAAGTATTTAAGTATTATATCCGTTGTCTGGCACCCATAACACAAGCTTTGAGTAGCTTACTTTGGGGCTAGATGGCGATGTGTGGGAATGTCCAAAGGATATTATTTATTTATCCTTGACCAACACTGTAGCTGGAAACCCCACATTGAAAACTTGTGTAAAAGGTTGAGTAGTTTTGTTCACGCTCTCAAAAAATTACGATTTGTAGCAGGAGAAGAAACTGCACTGACCGCACATCATGGATATGTATCCTCAATTTTAATGTACGGTCTGACAATGTGGGGTAACTAAACTGACATAAATAAAGTATTTCTAATGCTAAAATAATAATAATGCCTACTCCAGTATCCATTGGGAACTCAACTCTCGAAGTTGTCGACGAGTACGTCTACCTGGGACAAGTGATCCAATTGGGTAGGTCCAACTACGAGAAAGAGGTCAATCGACGAATCCAACTCGGCTGGGCAGCGTTCGGGAAATTACGCAAGAGTGTCTTCTCATCTCATTTACCTCAGTGTCTGGAGACGAAAGTCTTCAACCAGTGTGTGTTACCAGTGATGACATACGGATCCGAAACATGGTCTCTAACTATGGACCTTATAAGGAAGCTCAAAGTCACACAACGAGCGATGGAGAGGGCTATGCTGGGTGTTTCTCTACGTGATCGAATCAGAAATGAGGAGATACGTAGAAGAACTAAGGTAACGGACATAGTCTTGAGAATCAGTAAGCTCAAGTGGCAATGGGCAGGGCACATAGCGCGAAGAACTGATGGCCGTTGGGGCAGGAAAGTTCTAAATTGGAGACCCTTCGACCAAAGACGCAGCGTAGGACGTCCACCAACAAGATGGACAGACGACATTATAAAGATTGCAGGATCAAACTGGATGCAGACCGCTAGTAATCGGTCGCTGTGGAAAGCCGTAGGGGAGGCCTATGTTCAGCAGTGGACGTCCTTTGGCTGATAATGATGATGATGATGATGAATGCTAAAAAAGTGCATTAGGGCAATTTGTGGTGCAGGGCCAGTGGAATCTTGTCGACCTTCATTCAAAAGGCTAAATCTTATAACTTTAGTTGGGCTTTACATTTTGGAGACTGAAATATTTGTTAGAAAAAATCCTGAGCTATTTGAAAAATATGTTCAGCTAGATCTAAGATTACGCCAGAGAGATATTTATAGATTGCAAGTTCCTTTGAGCAAGAGCGAGCAAGTGCATTTTTCCAAAGAAACTGCCAGGCCATGGCTGTTAAAATATATAATAGAATACCATATGACGCTAGACGGCTTCCTTATAATATGTTTGTGACAAGATTGCGTAAATATGTTAAAGAAGAATGTTTTTATAATCTGACTAAATACTTGACATAAATAATTTATAATTATAATTATGGTGACATGAATAAATAGATATAGTATATTAAATATTAATGTATAATATAATATAGCAATGAATCAATGTAACCTGAAATTATAATGAAACGCTGCATTTAATGAATTGTTTTAACTTTCATATTTTAATTTTGCATGCCACCTGTGGCAAAACATGTGGTCTTAGATGAAAATTATGTTATCAAAATTACCATGTTTTAAGCAAATAAACATATTCTATTCTATTCTA
The DNA here is from genome assembly GCA_963924145.1 of Pyrausta purpuralis. Lineage (NCBI taxonomy): Eukaryota > Metazoa > Arthropoda > Insecta > Lepidoptera > Crambidae > Pyrausta > Pyrausta purpuralis. Next base: position 24,852,895 of record OZ001655.1, read on the forward strand.
AAAAAATAGTGGAATTAGGGCCCTAGACACACACTGGTTCAGTTTTCTAAAAAAGTGGACTTAGGGGTCAATGTTCACCTTTATGCTTGAATTTTTTTTCACGTATTCCTCTTTTGATTTCAAATTACTTTTACTGATTGCAATTGTTCTTAAAACCCTGCAAATTTTGAGAAAAAAAATGATAAATCGTTTATTGTATGAAGAAAAAGTTATTAATGTTTGTAACTCTAAAATGCGCGCGAGTCACACAATGCCACCAAGTGGGCACTAAAGAACACATTATTCCCTAACATAAATGTACGTAACTTTATTCTATAAACTTGCAACTTTCAGAGTTAGAGGCGATTAAACATCGGTAATAAATAATATTTATTTGGACTTTTTCTTAGATTAGATACAAAAATCCTTCAAATACAGTTCGGATCAGATTCTAGTAATTAGTTAGGTACATTTTAACACCCCAACATCCATTGAAATCAGTGTCTCATATACTAATAAATAAAAAAACTTTTTTTATTGCCAAATATCATTTGTAGACAACTATGGTCGTAAATTGGCTAACAGTTTTACGCACCTGTTACTGTTACACGTGCGCGCGCTTTTGTTTGGCTGCCTGGAATAGTTAAATAAGCTAAAATGAACCGTCTATTGTTTCAGAAGGGTCATGTATGATTTGCAGCTGTTCAAAATGGAATTATTATAACTAGTGGATTGGTCTAGTTTTAGAAAGTGGTCTCATAATGAGTCCTAAAAAAATAGCAATTTGTAAAAAAGATTTAAATTCAAAAGAGGAATACGTGAAAAAAAAATTCAAGCATATAGGTGAACATTGACCCCTAAGTCCACTTTTTTAGAAAAATGAACCAGTGTGAGACAGTGTGAAAGAGATTAACTCCATACATACTAATTTCGTCACCCACGAAAACCCTGCAATCTACGGATACATTTAATATATGTATATTAAAAAAAATAAAAAAAATAATTCATATCAATAAAGTTTTGGTTTGACGCATAGAATTTTACATTTGGGGCAAACACTATATGTGGACGCGGCCATTTCCTTTCTCTTTTAAACCTTTATCCCTCTTATTACAATTATTAGCGGTCACCCGCGCGTTTTGAGTATGCTCCCTCCTCTCCAGTGGCAGTGATGTATTGCCTTAAAGCCTTCCTCGATAAATAAGCTATCCTAACCATTAAGATATTTTTAAATCGGTCCAGTAGTTCCTGAGATTTGTTCGTTCAAACAAACAAACAAACTCTTCAGCTTTATAATGTCGTATAGGTAGAAAGTAGTATAGATTTGAACAATGAATTCAAATTTGTCGAGGTGGTTGTATCCCAAGTTAAATTCAAGTGAAATTATCACTATAGGGCAAAGGGGATACAATTTTAAACTTTATTGCATTATTTAAACTAAACTTTACAACACTACGGGATTTATTGCAACGTTCACTTGTTTCATAGATAAACTTAGTGCGTCTTCATATTAGAGTGACAGCAGCGCGTCTCTCTAATGTGAAAGGCCAGTCGCGCTGCTATGGTTGCCTAAATGTGAAAGCGCTCTTAAGGTATTTATTAAATTAATGATTAACTGTAAGTTTTAGTACACACTAAATTAGGGGTGGAGACCTGGTGGATTTTAACACAAGTATTTTTTACCAAAGGTCACCATGCTTTACGGACAAGTGATTTTCAACATAAACACAATAGATTATTCGGTAATTTTTATTAATCCCTCAAGCGTATGTGTACGAGACACAACAGAATTTTTATTGTTATGCGGTCTCATGCGACTGCTCGGGTGTTGAACCTACTTGTTGTCGTACCTACTTGTTTGTGGTTTAAAATGAATATAATATTTATTTTACTATCTCAAGTAAAGACTCGTTCAAAAAATACTATAAAGTTAATTTATTTAAAATGACTCATTCGTCTTCTTTAAAGGAGATACTAATTGTCAAAATTTCATTTTTGAAAAGGTATGAAAATTTCGAAAACTATTTCAAGACATAGCAATTTTAAACACGTTAAACATTTTTTTCAGATTTTTCAGTGCTTATTTTTAAAATTAAATGAAAAAGGCTAAAAAGAACATGGAAGATGTCTTTTCACAGATAACGCCTTTGCAATGACATTTGATGCAGAAAAAAAATTGCTCGAACTTCGAGCTTGCGACCAGCTGTCACTTTGACATTTAGTGTTGTTGTTGTTTCCGGTGTTGTATTGGACATTATCGATATACTACGGTATGGTAAATTGAAGATTATTAAAATAAATGCATTCAAATTATTTTTTAGTTCAGATACGAAATATAATCATAATTCCTCATTCGAAATATGATTGATATTTGTAGTTATAAGAAAATATTTGAGTAATTTTTGGACATCATAATAATATTAAATAAGAGAAGATCCTATGTTAACTTTTTTGGTTGCTGTTTGCATAACCCCAGATAGTATAATACTACTAGTATATAATTGCATAAATTAAATCAGGTAATGTTACATAATAAAGTAAAATTAAATACTTAATGGATATACAATTGATATCGACACCTTAATTCTACAATTGATACAGACCACAACACTATAAACTGTTTCTTTGTAACATTTTTAGAATGGAGACTTTTTAAACAGTTATTATTAGATAAAAGACTGAAAATAAATGAGAATGAAAACATATGGGTGCCTTCATTTTTGAAGTTCTTTCAGAAAAAAATATATTGTGCATATAAAATTTTTGAAATGTTGTCAATTCTTTTGGAGTCGGTGCATAATTTGTGAAAGTAACGTGTTGGTGTACGTTAGCTAGACATCATGCACCGACTTCAAATGGATTTGTTTCTCCGGAATATAAGACGAATGCGTTATTTTAACTCTTAAGCAAAAAATTTAAATGTGCTTTTTTTATGCTTTAGAATGTTTTTAACACTCACAGTGTCATATTTTATAATCATAAAGATGAAATAAGAAACCAAAAACTTGCGCACGGGCGGGACATCCCGCCATCTAGCCATCTGTTTCATAAACAGACGGCTAGATGGCGCTAAGCGTCACGCAATTGACGTTTTCATAAGAAACCACAACTTTCGCAGGGTCGGACTGACAGCACGGTAGCTCAATTGGTAAGAGCGTTTGGCCCGGTCTGCTAAATGGTTGCTGGTCCCGCCCGTGCGCAAGTTTTTGGTTTCTTATTTCATCTTTGTGTTTTTTTTTAATTTCATCATTTTTAGTCATATTCACTACTGGACCGATTTTCATGTAGCTTATACTTTACTCGAGTTGAAATATACCCTATTTAAAAAACATCTCTTTATGACTTCTCGTTTTCGAAAATCTTGAGACAAACACAAATACACATCATCATCATTTCCAGCCCTTATTCCCAGTTCATCTGGAGTCGGGTCTTCTAGTACCTCCTACCTACCTACATCTGCGCCAGAAAGCTCTGTTCTTGGTTGTATGGGTTGGGTAGATTGTCTCAGCACATTCGTGTTTTGAAGCCTTCATATATCAACATACTTAAATTTTATCCAATCATCACATACATACAGTCGAATTAATAACCTACTCCTTTTCAAAGTCGGTTAAAAACTTGTCACTATTAAAATAATTTCTTAACGTCTCTACTAATGTTAAAATAACAAAGTGTGTATGCTTACATTAGGTTCCAGCTTCCCGATTCAGAACCATTAGGTTATGGATTCGATAACTTGCACATATTTGACGACCCGTCTGGTGTAGTGGTCGAGAAATCGCCTACTACGCAGCGGGTTGCGGGTTCGATCCCCGCACAATACAAACATTTGTGTGCATGAACATGTCTGTTTGTATTGTTCTGGGTGTTTTCTATGTATATCATGTATGTATTTACAAACAAAAAGTATTTTAAGTATTATATCCGTTGTCTGGCACCCATAACACAAGCTTTGAGTAGCTTACTTTGGGGCTAGATGGCGATGTGTGGGAATGTCTAAAGGATATATTTGTATATTAATAAAATTATAATAACGTGGATTTATCCGATGCAATTATTTTATTTTGTTATTTTATTATTTGTTACCGAACTGACATATCGGCATCCGATCAAACTGCGACACTGATTTAAAAATGAATAGAAAATCTAGCCGAAACACAGGCCGAATGGCTTATCGAACGTTCTGAATCACCCTACAGGTCCAATGTACGCTACATCGTGAAATATTTGATACTTTTTTAACATTATAGTTGGGCATAGAGATAAAGTCGGACTAAGAATTGTTTTTTTTTTTTCAGAAATCAACCCCTCCTGCGACCAAAATGAACACGAGTGCGAAGCCGCGGGAATCCATGCGCCGGCACTTAGTTCATACTCGTATAAGTAATAAAAGTATTTTTATACATAAATATAAAACAATATAAAAAGCTTATTCGAAGCGTTCTCCATTGGCTGCAATACAGTCCTTTATACGTTGAGGCCAGTTATCAATAGAAGCACGCACTCTTTCCATGGGAAAATTCTTCACTACCAATCGTATGGATTGTTTTAGGGACTCCAAATTATTATGGCGTTGAGAGCAAGCCGTACTCTCTAAAACTGACCATAAATCATAATCCAGCGGATTAAGATCGGGACTAGACGACGGCCAGTCTTCAGCCCTGATGAAGTCCGAAACGTTCGCTTGACTGGACCGAGCTTTATGACCCGGCGCCGAGTCTTGTTGGAAAGACCATGCTTGGTTATTGAACATGGTGTTGTTAAGCGGCTTAACTATGATCAACAATGAAGAATGAATCTCAAGAATGGTATCTTGATACACTTGTGCCGATGTTTTGATATCTTTTTCACAAAAATATGGCTCAGTCACTCCTTCATAGCTAACACCCCACCAAACCATCACTAAAGTCAGGGAATGGCTACGTTGGACTCTGCCGACTAATTGCGAAGCTTCCTTAGAGGATTGAGCAAAAATACGGTCATTTCGTTTGTTAAAATGTTGCTAAATTGTTAAGATATTCTCATCCGTAAACCAAATTTTTCTGTGACCTCCCTTTGCGTACCGCTTCAGTAGTTTTTTCGATTTTACCACCCTATTCTTTTTTAAATTATCAGTTAAAAAATGACCAGAGCGTGTCTTATAGGCAGCAAGTCCTAATTCATCTTTTAAAATACGCGACATGGTTCTGGGTGCTATATTCATCTCCCGAGATAAAATCTTTTGCTTTCGGACAGGATTTCTGCGAATTCTTTCCCTTACTGCTTTGACCGCCTTTTTCGTACGAACACTACGTGGACGGTCAGATCTTATTCTGTCACAAACACAGAAGATCTCATTGTACCTATCGATAGCCCGGTACACAAACATTTGACTAATACCAAGCGTATGAAGAGTTTTAAAAATTGCATTTGGCTCCATACCAACTTTGTGTAATGCAATCACAGCGATTCGGTTCTCTTCATCACCCCACTCCATTGCACTGCATTTTAATATCGCTAAATATTATAAAATGAACAATCGAATAAAAATGACATATTCCAAATTCAAATGTAATTTCTTGCTTATTTTTTATTGTAACAGTATTTATGGCCAGACTGTGTGTATAGATGTCGCAATTTGAGTACGTACGAGTTAAGCTCCGGACAAAATTGTCTAGAAGCTAAACAATGCGTGGTCTTATTATATATAAACCTGTCTTACAGTTTACTATCCGTGCCCGCGACTTCGTCCGCGTCAATTAGTGACTTTGGGTGGATTTTTTTAATTACCTTTTTATAACCCCTTAAGTTTTTTTTCGATAATTCGAATGTCTTATTTATTTCAATTTATATCTAATTAAAAGCCCTTAAAAATATACAACATTTCATCCCCCTTTTTAACCTATTACAACCTTTTTTTTGCATTTAAAAGTAGACTATGTCCTTTCTCCGGTTCTCGACATAGGTTTAGTAGGCGTTTACTTGCACATTTATAATATTAGTAAGGAGCAAGGATTATTAAACGTTGTGCTGGCAACTGTGCGTCTGAGGTCTCAGCCATCCACTTTCAAACAAAAATCTAAATATTGTTTTTAAACATGTCGTTTTACTAACTAGCTGATGTTAATTGTTTACTATACCAAAAAAGTTTTCCTGATTATTTATCATCAATTCAAGTTACTAGGTACACTTATCAAAGTTCCTAATTACAATGTTTTGAGTCACTGATGTAATAAACTTCATGTATGGAATATCCACGTGCCTTTGTAGGCATTTACTCGTCCGCGTGGTTTGGTTTGGTTAAAACGATAAGCTACAAGTGTATTGTTTGAAATAAATAAAAAATAATAGAAAGTAAACATACCTGATAATTCAAGACAGTATTAAATTAAGAATTTGCGCTTACTTACCTATTAATTTGCAATAGGTACACAAAATCACTTATCACACTATATTGAAACGTTTCCGTTATGACCCTTCAATAAACGGGCGGCACTGGCGACCAACAAGCCCGGTTTGACTGCTGATTAAATTCGTCTGTCATATAACTTACTATATATTTCAGTGTACAGGAAAGTCTATTATCAACGATTTGGATTAAACAGAATATTTGAAAAAAATAATCGGCATGGAATTTACGACGGAAATTCCATTCTGATTACAAACGTCGTCCAAAAGCAGTACATCCATGCATTTGCATTTTGTACCCTTTTTCCCAAGCATTTAAATCTATTTAAATTCATGAATTCACAATCATATAAATTCACAGATTCTAAGAGCGCTTTCACACTTAGGTAACTCGACAGCCGCTCGACGGTCACGCGACAGCCGCGCTGATAACAATTTCATACTCAAAGGACAGCAGTAAGCCTTAACATTAACAACTAATGTGAAGGCGAACTAAGGATGTGACCTCGTATCTTCTAAAATTATTTTTGAAGTGAAAACTTTTGAAGTGAAAACTTCTTTAGCGGCGTTGAGCACTTTTGTGGGATGGGGGAAAAATGTGAAACTCGCGTCAGGACACGTGGGCTGATCGAAAAACCGTAAGACGGTTGGCGAAATTATGGATGTAAGTTGATTTTCCTGAGAGATAAACTTTTTAATGTAATTTAATATAATATAAATTGTAATTTTTGTGTACGATAGCGCAATAAATAAATATTGTATTCTATAAAATTATTATTATTATTATTATGTTAGTTTTTCTAGTCTCAAGCCAGGTAAAAAAAGTTTTTTTATCTGCCTTGGTAGAATAAAAACTCACGGGTCTAGGCCAATTGAGTCTCATTAACTAAGATTGATGGGGTTGTGTTATCGTCCTGCAAAAATTTCCTGACGATACGGCATGTATTTAGAATTGCCGCCTTCTGCATTGTCAAATATGTATATTCAGGTAAATCGAGAGTGCGTAACGCTGTAATTAAGTGTCTGGGAATGACTCCTGTACTGGATAGCACCAATGGCACAATGAACACTTTGTCCATTCGCCAGATGTGAAGTATTTCGTCCTTAAGCTCTGTGTATTTTTGTAATTTTTCAGTTATGGTTTTGTGGAGGTTGTGAGTGTTTGGGACTGCAATGTCTATAATATGTACTATTTTATTGTGTTTATTTATAAGTGTAATATCTGGTCTATTATTGTGAGTTGTTCTATCAGTGAGTATAGCTCTGTCGTAGTACAGTTTGCAACTATTGTTTTCCAGTACAGGCTTCGGGCAGTATTGATAGTACGGTGGGGGATTTACTGGTATCAGTTTGTACTTGAGAGCTATTTTCTGATGCACTATATTACAAACTTGGTTATGTCGATGGGTGTAGTCGGTCTGTGTAAGAGTAGGGCAAGCACTTGTGATGTGTTGAATGGTTTCGGACGCTCTGTTGCATTTTCTACATTTGTCAGATATCAGGTTTGAGTCTTTCAGTACGAATTTCTTGTATTTTTTTGTGTTTATAACTTGGTCTTGTATAGCCATAATAAATCCCTCCGTTTCTGGAAATAAAGCACCTATCTTTAACCATTTATTTGAAGCCTGCGTATGAATTTGTGGTTGTTCAAGGTCATGGAAATGACGACCATGCAGTTCTTTCCTACGCCAAGCTTGTAATTTGTTTGCTTCATGTTCTGCCTTTGTTTTAAATACAATGTCCTTTTCTAATATATTGAGAGGTGTGAAATTATCGTCGGATTCTACTACTGCTGCGTGAATACTACTGTTAGATGCTTTGCCATCAAAGAACGACCTGATGTTTTTGATTTGCCCTTGCCATAGTTCTTTCCTCTCTTTGGGTGTAAATAATTGTGCTTGGTAAGTGTAGTTCTGGTTTTTATTTCTAGTTTATGTATATCTGTTTTTGTCCATTTAATGATACCGAATGTATAAGTCAGTACAGGTACTGCGAAAGTGTTGATTGCCTTGAAGAGGTTCTTAGAATATAAATGTTTATTACATACAAGATTAACACCTCTTTATTAATAACAAACAAGAAAAAATTAAACTAAGACATGCAACATAAAAAAAATACTTAATATTAATACCTATTCAAACACGAAACCATTTCCTTGCGGCAAGGAGGCTATGATGCTGGCTGCGTTGCCGCGTTGGATAGCTATGCTGATCCTTTGGGCTAGGAACCAGCCAGCTTTATTATTGGCTGTTAAAGAATTTAATTTTGGCGCAATTTTTCTAAACAGTAATTTAGCAGAGGGTCCCCACGGCCCAAATGTTTCAACGCCAAACGGCGCAAACACATAATCACTTGCAAGTGAAACGTACTTGCGACGCTTGGCGTTTTCAGCCAACTCCACTGCTGCTCCAGCTTTAAGGGCTGATTCTCTGAGATGGGAAGGGGCCAAAGTATCGACACAAGTTGCATCCCAAACTAAGGCCCGACCCCGTTCCCAGGGAATAAGCGTTAGGCCATCGGGTCTCTTGCCATCATCACGGACCAAACCACGTGGTTCCAACGTGGAAGGAACATTAATGGTCGCAAGAGCTCTTCTGATGGCGTCATTAAGGGTAGCGTGACGGGCAAAACGCCCAGCGCTTTGCTGGCAACAAAGGCAGTGGAGACCAAATTTATCAACCTCCTTGCCACATGGACACGTAAAAATTTCACATATAGGGGTACCAAGGCGGAGACCCACACACACCCGGAAAGACTCACTATCGAAAAGAGTGCCCAAATTTTTCGACGGTAAAGCATGAAGCCAATGACCAGAATCTTTGCAGGAAACTGCCAAGAGCCTTGCGCGACCACTGTCACTGACGGAATTTTGAAGTAAATAATTGAAGGTCTCTCTCGCAAGAGGGACATCCCAAAGTTTTTGCTGGTGACGTTCCTTTGGGATGTCTTCTCTAGGACAGAGGCCTTGCCAAAACTCCTCCGCCTCTCTCACCTCAGAAAGTTGGCGAGGATGTTCAAAGATTTTTCAAGCTAAAACGGAAGTGCTATGCAAAGAGGAGAGAAAAGCGGGGAGGGCTATACTAGAAATTTGGCGAATTCCGATACCACCAAAACGAATAGGAAGCGAAGCCTGAGCCCAAGAATTATTATCGAAATGTAAATTTAAATTTTTTTCCAAACTATTTTTAAGGGTGGTGTCAAATAGTTTTAAATAATTTTTTTTTCCAGATAGGACTAGCACGTAAGAAATATGTAAATTTAGGCACAAAGAGACACGATTTAAGAATAGTAAATGCAATGTGTGAATTTAGGTGTTCTAATCTAGGGGCTGAAAGGGTGAAATCATTCAATTTTTTATCTAGAAAAGGTTCGATGCTGGCATCAAGAAGAGGGGCACCCAGGAGGCAAAGCGATTCAGAATTCAGAATTTTGATGTTAGGAGCAAGGGAATTGAATTTATCAATGATTGCCTGACGGGAACCAGACGAAACGTGATCATTAATAAAAAGTTCACATTTTGAAAGGTTCAGTTCCAAGCCTAATTTCTTAAATCCTTCTATAATCTGGACAAGGTCTTGGAAAACAACATCTGCTTTGCCTCCAAAGGACCCGTCATCCAGATACCAGGCATTAAATTTAGAATTTAAGGATGAAATGACAGGATGGATGCCTAAACTAAAAAGGGCTGGACCTAAAGGGTCGCCTTGCTGAACACCGACTGCAGAAACAATTGAATGTTCATTGTAAAGTAATTTTGATTGATTATTGTAACACTGAAAAACAAAGGGATAAACATAGATTAACTCGTCTAAAATATTCTTCCGTAAGTGTTTTTTTTATTTGAATATGCTGGATTTTTTATTTGAATATTTGTATTGTATTTATTATTATTATTATTATTGTATTCTATCACAAAAATGATAGTACTTTTATATTGATAATAAGAGCAATTCATTCAAAATTATTCCCTAACTATTCCAAAAAATCAAAAATGCACAACGTTGATATTCAAGTTTTCACTTCTGCCGGCACTCCCGGAGTGCATCAGGTAATTTTTTTTTTATGCCATAATTGTGGCGAGACATGTTGAACTATATATTATTTTTCATTAATAATGTAACGTGTTTTCATGTAAATAAATGAATCTGAATCTGAATCTGAACCTCTTGTGGCTTCATGGTCCATACGAGATCGTTGAGTCAAAAGTGACCCCGAGACAGGTAGCGTAACATTCGCTTTTTTTCACTAGGATAATTCGTATCAGGCACGTCCAGGTCGCGAAGCTGGACATATCTCGCTTTAGTAGGCCGGAGTGACGATGACCAAGTTCAAATAGGGACTTAGCTCTGTGGGGTATAGGATAGAACCCTTGCTCAGGGTTACAGGTGAAGATCTCATCGATGGCAAGGGCAGAGACAGCGGATGTCAGAACGGCCTAGCCAGCGGATGAGGCGAGACACAGGGGCATTGTGCCTGGATCCTGGTGGAGCGCAGCGGTAGCCCCCAGTATCTTAGTGAAGCGAAAGATGAAGATGATACAAATGATTTCACTCAAGGTCTTTTATAGCCACTGCGGTTATAATAATGCGATATACTGACATTAATTATCCCAAGAAAGCTGTACGATGGATACACATAGATTAAGAGCGACTTTGCTATGCCATCTAAGTAGCAACCGACCTCCTGATCATATCATATGATATCATGAAAAACATGCTTCTGGAAGAAGCTTTAAGCTAAGAAAGGAACTTTCCTTCGGAATTCGAATGTTAGAGGTCTAATGGAAAAATTCAAGCTCTCATGATAGAGAAGCTATGCGATTCAAACATATAATAAGAGGAATCAGCGAGACTCATTGGAAAGAAAGTGGTAATTTTGACTCTGAAAGTCACAATAATGTTTTTCCGGAAACGACAAAAGTAGTTTTTCTGAGGTGGCAGTAGCAATTTCAAAGATCTGGAACGGAGCTGTGCTAGCCATTCCCACTGAATATTAGGTATGTGCATCCATGTCTTCATCCAGTATGAGTTAGGCGACGGTTTCTATGTAGACCTTGATTTTTCTATCGCTAAAATTTCAAAGAGAGACCTGTTGGTCAGTATCGGACATTTAAACGCCAAAGTAGCCGATACAACTATGGATGATGAAATTCTTAACATCGTTGGAAGGTACGGTCTTGGTATCATAAACGATAAGAAGATAGACTGGTAGAATTTGCGACTAACGACAACTGACCATCATGCATACTACCTTTAAGCACCATCCGAAACGTTTATATACTTGAACATCACCCATTCTGGTGCAGACTGTGAATCAGACTACGAGCTGCTCGTTGATAAACTAAAGATTAAACTTCAAAAAGTAAGAACTTCAAAAAGACCTAGACGAATGCATTAATTGGATAAAAAAAAGCTCTTTTACAGTATTCGTCGAGAGTAAGGATTCTGCTTAGCAGACAGACATTAGGAACAAAGATTCTCATATCTGCAAATATATGACTTGCAAAGATGCAATAAAAGAGTCGCATCCTTGTAAGTCGGCACCACGGCGACATTGGATGTCAACAGACACTTGGTTCTTAGTGGAGAAACAAAGACAGCTTAAAGCTAGTGGGATTACTGGTGTTGTACTGAAAGCCTAAAGAATTAGAGCAGCACTCTGATAGGTTGCAGACTAGAGACGTCCATAACAAGATGTGGCTGTAGTGATACTCGCTAGTTTAAACCTAAAATATGGGCAATAGAGAACGCAACTGGAGTAATGTTCACTAAGATCAAAGACGAAGACGACGTTATTTTTACCAACTTCAAAAGAGGTGATCAATTCAATGTGTATTTGTGATAGTATTGGAGATTGATATTTTTTAATTATGTTGATCTGGAAGGGCTTCCAAGCACATGTGCAAAATTTCGTAAGTTTATGTATATTTGTCCACGGATTTCTCAAAAACAAGAAGTCATAGCGATATCATTGTTTTTATTTCGATCAGGTACCTATATTTCAACTCAGGGTTCAGAGTATGTTTCATCAAAATGAGTCCAGTAGTTTTTGAGATAAGTGTAAATAACAAAAATCAAGAAATAAATGCACAATTTTTAAAAATTACCGCCTTAAAAACTTGACTAAATAGCTTAAAATAACGCATCAGCCATCTTCTAAGTAGAAACAAATTCATTTGGAGTCAGTGCATGATGTCAAGTTTACTTACACCAACTACGTGCACTCATCTCACGCACCGACTCCAAATGAATTTGTTTATCCCAAGAAGAATACTTAGTCTTCATCTATAAAATAATCACGTGCATTAGTGGGCACTTTCTCGTCCACGTGGTTTGGTTTGGTTTTGAACACTAAGCTACAAGTGTATTGTTTAAAATAAATAAAAAAAGAACATTTTACGTACCTGATAATTCAATAAAACATTAAATTTAGAATTGGCGCTTACTTACTAATTTATTTTATGTTAAATTTTCAATAGGTACAAAAAATCACTCATATACACTATATTGGAAACTTTCCCTTATAACCCTTCAATAAACGGGCGGCACCTACGACCGACAAGCGTGGTTTGATCGCTGATTAAATATAACTTACTATATATTTCCTTGTTCAGGGAAATCTATTATCAACGGTTGGGATTAAAATTATTATAAAGAATGATTTAAAAACCTGCAAAATGCGATTTAGGATCGTACACTAAGGGGTTCCGTGCCAACTTTAACTTAATTAAAGATCCACTAACTTCTGCTTAGATAAAATACCACAGTATTTTGTTGAAGGCAAATATAAATTTGTTTTATAGTTATTGTATGAATAACAAAGTTATGTTTGCGGTTATTGAAAACGTGCTCTATCTCAAAAACCACCAGTTCGATCTCGTTCAAACCAATAAAAGTCATTGTAAAGATCTAAATCACGTATTTTTCTCAAAATTTATGCTCGCTTAGTTACAAAGTTACGCCCATTTTATCACTTTGGAAGCGTCTATCTCCCCATTGTTAGACTTTTAGACAAAATGGCTTTAGAAACCTTGACGTCATTTTAAAAGACCTATCCATAGACACCCTACGCGCAAATGTTTGACAAAAAAAAAATGGTTTTAGTTTCAGGTATGGGAAATACGCGATCGAATTCGTTATACCAACAATACACGATGGCCTTGGAAAGGCCTTCATCCATAAATGTCATTTGAAGTCTATCGAACGATTTTTCCAGTATCAGGCAACACTTGAAATCTTAAAAAGACATAGCTCTAAAATGATCCCAACGCAGATTAATTTTTCAGTCAAACACTATACTTTGAATTGGCTCGCAAAAAATGTGGAGGGAGATTTTGAAAATTATGTTTACTTACTTATAAGCAGACATCGGATTATATGCATTTGCATGTTTGCATATGCAAATGCATAAAACTCTCTAATTATGGCGTAAGTGCATATTTTAGCCTTTTTCCCCAATCGTGCATATTTCGTTAAGCAGCGGGAGCGGGAGGCATGTGTTGTGACAATGACATGTAAGAACTATGTTTTACGCAAAAACCCAAGTCTTCGAGATCTGAAGAACATTAATGCCTACATCAACGGCACAGGTCGTGCCCTGCCTGAACAGGTTACTCCAGAAATGGCCCCAAATTCTTAAATATTGTCCAATGACATCAGTTGATGTGGAGAGGTCGTTCTCGGCGTACAAATTGATACTGGGTGACAAACGTCACAAATTTGCGCTCGAAAATTTGATAAAATGCTTAATTGTATATTACCACAAAAACTATACTTAATTTTAAGAGAATTTCGCTGTTTTTGTACAATCCTCGATTAAAATATATGAAATAATAAACGTTTTTTGATTTCGTTTTGTGCATATTTTAGGCATATTAGTAATTTTTAGTACAATTTCGGCCTTTTTTCGTGCATATTTTGGCGTTTTGTTAGTGCATAAAATCCGATGTCTACTTATAAGTAATAATATTTTCGAAAAAGATTCTAACTGGCCAGTCTTCGACGTATAAAATCTTTTTTTCACAATACTTTCTGAGTGACCTGGTACTTTCATACTGATTTTATGGATGTGACGACTTGTGGCTTCAGTCTCGTGTCCATAGGAGATCGTTAACCCGGCCCTAGGAGAGGAAGGACATTCTTTATCTTACACTAGGATAATTCCTATCCGGCGCGATCACGTCGCCAGGCTGGACAAATCACGCTTCAGTAAGCCGGAGTGAGACGATGACCAAGTTCAGATTGCGACCCATTGGGATTGGTAAAGAAAGGAACTTTTCTTTAAATAGAATCGCCTATTTTTTGCGTAAAACATGGTAAAGGAGATGTCCCAAAAATGTATGAAGCCTCGGCCAGGTCCATGTACGCTATACCTAATTATAGGCGAATATGTGTAGTACAGTTTTAATAAGACTAATTTCTATGGAGAGCCTTAGTTTTTTGGCTGAAACAATAAAAAAACACATTATTGCAACTCAGTACAATGTAGCGGAGGACGCCATCTTTGACACTTTAATGACGTTTGTCTGTCAGTTTACATTTGAGAAAAAGTTACCAAATCCAAAAGAAAGCGAGGTTGTTATAAAAAAGCAAGAACTCAAAACACTTTTAAACGCAACGAACAAACTGAACGAACGAAAATCAATACCTAGGGCAGCACTGATCATGACAGTTGACATTGTCAGTTTTTTTTTTACTGGTATGTAAATCCCAGTAATGAAAAAACTACAGTTGCCATCTCTACAAAGAAATAAGGTGTTTGATTTTATTTTTAAGCCACTAAACTACGGACTAAAACATTTTTATTGTATTTTTAATCGAAAGAACAATTTTTACCGATTTTTTGGTATGTACTACGTACATGGTACAGGCCTGGGATGGGACATCTCCTTTAGGTGATTACAGAATTTCATTTTAGACCTCATGCTTTGCCACAGACGGCATGCAAACTTCGAACATTTAAGTTATACAATTAATTATATCAAATTACATTAATTTAAAAACATCATTAAAAATTAATAAAATTAACATTCATTTTTACAATTTGCACATGTTTGGTTACATAAATTCAATTTAATTCATTGCCATATTAATTAAAATATAAAACATATTATTATTAATGATTATACCCTCACTAGTCGTCACGCAGTCAATAATTTAGTTCTATGTAAACGTCTTTAGGAATTCCTCAACGGAATAAATACATTTTTCCAGTAGCCAAGTCGTAAGTATGTTCTTGAAACGTCCAACTGACAAGGCTCTTACTTCAAAAGGAAACTTATTAAATATTTGAATGGCTTTACAAAATGCACTATTTGACATTAGTTTTAGCCTTTGTGGTGGGATATATAATTTATAAATATCTCTACTTCGAGTTTTACCGAGTACTTTGTCATGCAAGGGAAAGAGACCCGGGTTCTTTCTTACTGTTGTGGGTATATCATAAACATGTACTATGTAGGTAGTAAGATATTGAAAATCAATCAGTTGTTGTCTTGCATTCGGCCGTTTCATTTAATCACAATATGGTGACAGCAGTTTGGTGGTAAAATAAGTAAGAATACGAGATACGATTAGGTATAATTCGTGTGCATAAACAGTTAACCGTGGTTCTTATCTATAACGGCGCAAAACAATGGAGCACGCACGCCCTCCTGCGGAAATGAATATGGACGGCGCACCCGTTAGCCGAGCGGACGGGTGGAAACGGTGGAGACAACAATTCATGTTATTTGTGAAAGCATCGGGAGTGCAGTCGGAATCATCCAGTATACAAGCGAGTTTACTTGTGAATTTAATTGGACGTTTTTGAGCCGCCTTGCCGACATAAATCTGCCGAACCGTATGCCATTGGGCTTACTTTAGGCGTGCGTTTTTGCTAGCAGCTCTTTGAATCTTTATGTTAGAGAAGAACTGAGAAAAAGGGTTGCTATTGCTATGAAGATTGCTACGAGCGATGGAGCGGGCTATGCTCGGTGTTTCTCTACGAGATCGAATCAGAAACGAAGAGATACGTAGAAGAACCAAGGTACGGTTTTGTGTTTCTATCGCGTTGAGGTTATAACTTTGTTTACATTCTATAAATAGCCTCGAGTTGGTCGAGCGGCACTTTGGTTTACGTTTTTGTTTTGAACCTTTGTATTTTGACGTAAATATGCTTACTCGCAAGGCCTGCGCTCGCCAGGAGGAGTCCAAGCTCAGGATGGCTTTGAGCGAACTACAGGCGGCCAAGGAGTCGATCGAAAAACTGCATAGGGAAAGAGATGACAATGAAAGGGAAATGCTAGGTGAGTTTGATAGGAACGCTAAACTAAGAAAAGAGATGGCTGAGCTGCACACCAACTATAACTTGGTAGTTAAAGAACGGGACCAATTGAAATTGGTGATAGAAGGGTTCGGTGAGTGCTGTGAGGAGTATGAACGGAACCTGAAACGCCTATCTGTTCTTGAACAAGATCTTGGTGATGCCCATGATTATATCAACCAGCTGGAGACGGAGAAACAGGACCAAATAATCAGCCAAACCACCCTTCTATTTAATAAGTTGGTTGGTAGTGCGCCCAGCCTGATGACAGCTGCACCTAGTAATCAACCAATTTTGACAATAGATTTAACTCATGACAATAGATTTCACTCCTTCTAAAGGTATTACTAAGTGCAGCAAAAATAAGTTTAAGAAATATGTTAGAATAAACCGTTTCATAAACAAAACTAATAAATTAATCAAAAAACAGAAATCCTTACACACTAAAGTAAGATACATCAATGATCGGAGACAACTTGGAGATGAACTAAATATGTATTCTTTAATTTTAGAACAAAATGTAGGTAAATATGAGAAAGATGTTATGAGTTTAGAATATCAAATTAGGGAACTTAAGCAGTCATTAAAAAATAATGACTGAAACTTATAATTGTACAAAAAAGGAGTGTGGTGAACAAATCCAGGCTTTGACAAATATAATAGCTTCCTGTGAATGTAACTCTTCACATGTGATTTCAAAAAACTCCATTGATATCTCTGGAAATGAGTCATCACAACTCACCAATAAGATTACTAGAACTAAGTGTAATGT
Organism: Pyrausta purpuralis; assembly: GCA_963924145.1. NCBI lineage: Eukaryota > Metazoa > Arthropoda > Insecta > Lepidoptera > Crambidae > Pyrausta > Pyrausta purpuralis. Next base: position 24,870,335 of record OZ001655.1, read on the forward strand.
GAACCCTTCCTGTTCTCAACCCAGTGGATCGCTAAGCAAGTCTGTTAAAAATATAGTTTTGTTTAGTGATCAGATTGGGAAAAACATGGGTCACTTATTATCAAAATACATGGGACAAAATGTGATCAACCATTGCATGCCAGGGGCATCATATTCAGAAGTAGTTCAGAAAGTGCTTTCTTATGAGTTTCAAGAAAATTCAGATTTAATTATTTTCATAGGAAACAGAGGTAATATGAACAAGAAAAACCTAAATACATACTTTGACAGTTTAAGAAAATTAAATGTGAATAAAACAATATTGTTTACATTACCTACAGTAGTGGATTGCCAGACGAAGAAAATGATTTTAGATATAAAATTAATTTGCAACTGCATAAATTGACATTATATGAGGTGAATAAATTCCACCTACTTGACATGAATAATTATTTTAAAAACAAAGTGTATTTGACGCGAGATAATTATTATGTTAATAATTATTTCAAACGACAGATAGCAATGTCGCTATCATATTATTTTGACTATTCAGCCAAGAACTTGGCTACCAAATCTGCTTTTATTGAGCAGATTATTGACATGAATATTCAACCATTGGAATCAGTTCCAATAACAAACAATCAAATAATTCAAAAATTTAAATTAGTAGATCAGACAATAGAGGATAACTCTTGCTTATCAGAAATTGTAGAATCAAATCAATTAAATATAGTACATCAAAATATTCAAGGCTTTTCTGGAAAAGATTTGGAAATTGAATTGTTTTTAAATAAAATGAATATTCATGTTCTCTGCATAACTGAGCACTGGCTCAAGCAGCATGAACTGATGTTATCGATAGATAATTATAATCTTATTAGTTCGTTCACTAGGGAGACTGCCATTCGCGGCGGGACACTTATATTAATTAATAATAAACTAAAATGTAAAGAGCGAAAAGACATAGTGTTTCTCACTATTGAGCGAACAATTGAGATATCGTGTGCGGAGCTGGACGACTACATTATTGTCTGTGTTTATAGACCCCCAAGTGGAAACTTTAAATTATTTGAATCTGTAATGGAAAATGTGTTAAACAAAATATGTAAAACTACAAAGAAAGTAGTTGTATGTGGAGATTTCAATGTGGACATTATAGATATTACGGAGGAAAATCGCGTTTGGTTTTTGAGCATTTTCAAATCATTTGACCTCACTCCGGTTTTCGCTGAGCCCACTAGAGTAACTCCTACAACAGCTACTTGCTTAGATAATATTCTCTGCAACTGTAAAATCATCAAACAATCTATTATTAATTTTATAAAATCGGATCATTGCGGTCAGATAGTTACACTACAGAACCTTTTTATTCCACCCCGTCTAGAAATCAAATGCAGGCAGGTCACTGCATCTCGTAAGGACAAATTTAAAAAGCTTGTATGTGATAAAATACCGTCTATACCTTTTGATAAAAAAAATGCTAGTGACTTGTATGAACAATTATTTCAGGTAGTTAAAAAACAATTTGATATTACTTTCCCTCAAAAGAAAATAGTTATCAATAACTGTAAACCGAAATTCAGTGACTGGGCTACACGAGGAGTTTATACAAGTAGGAAAAAAATGTTTGAATTGTATAACAAAAAAGCATATAGAAAGGATCTATCGTTTCATGAGTACGTTAAGAGGTATTCAAAAATTTTCAAAAGAGTTTGCTATGTAGCTAAGTCGAATTACATACGCGATAAAATTAAAAAATCTAGTAATAAAATCAAAGAAACATGGAATATTATACTCGTAAATAAAGAAACATGTAAAACGAAATCTCATGATAACAAATTTAGTCTAGAAATAAACAACAAGCTTATTAAATCTGATGACGAGGTAGCAAACGCTTTTGAGGATTACTTCTGTAACATTCCTATAGAGACGACTAAACAGTTGAGTTTTTGCTCAAGTCACGCGAAATCATTACTTGTGTCGAGTGTTCATAGGTGCGAATCCTCATTTAAATTCAGAAATATTAGTCCTTTGGACATCATAAAAACATTTAAAGAATTAAAACAAAAGAAAACAGAGGATAAATCGGGTATATCAATAGACACAATAAAACCCATTATACCTCTAATAGCTCCTTACTTATCTTATATATTTAATGAATGTATTGACCAAAATCAGTTTCCAAATTTATTGAAACATAGTAAGGATGTCCCTTTATTTAAATCGGGAGACAAAAGTGACCCCAGCAATTTTAGGCCTATTTCAATATTACCCACAATAAGTAAAATTTTTGAAAAACTCATTTATAATCAATCGCTTTCCCATTTTAAACATAATAATTTACTACACGAAAAACAGTTTGGGTTCTCTAAAGGTAGAAATACAACTGATGCCGGAGTAGCACTCATCAGACACATTCTTGATGCTTATGAAGACAAACATGATGCCGTAGGTGTATTCTGTGATTTATCAAAGGCGTTTGATTGTGTAGACCATCAGACTCTGCTCATTAAGTTAGAACACTATGGTGTCTCGGAAAACTTCATCTAAGTTGTTAAGTTCGTACTTATCAGGTAGAATACAATCAGTTAACATAAATGGTACCTACTCTTCCGGAGCCCCTCTTCAAATGGGGGTCCCCCAGGGCTCAATATTGGGGCCTTTACTTTTCCTGATATATGTAAACGACCTGCCATTTTATTCCACAAATCTTTGTGAGATAGTTCTGTTTGCTGATGATACTTCTTTGATTTTTAAAATGAAAAGACATGAAGAAAATTTTGACGAAGTAAACAATACTCTCTCCAAAGTATTGAATTGGTTCACCACCAATAACTTGTTGCTGAATGCTAGTAAAAGTAAATGTGTAAAATTCACTTTGCCTAATGTAAAGCAACTTACACCAAATATTGTACTAAATGGTAATAATCTAGTTTTAATAGACTCCACTGTATTTCTGGGCATTACACTTGACTCAAAATTACAGTGGGGACCTCATATTGAAGCCCTAGCTAGGAGGCTAAGCTCGGCTGCCTTTGCAGTTAGAAAAATAAGGTATCTGACTGATGTTGAAACGGCGAGGCTTGTGTATTTTAGTTACTTCCACAGTATTATGTCTTACGGTCTTCTCTTGTGGGGTTCTGCTGCAGACATTGATACCATATTTATTTTGCAGAAAAGAGCCATTCGTGCTATTTATAAACTTAGTCCTCGTGACTCCCTGAGAGAGGTCTTTAAGAAAATCAACATATTAACTGTGGCTTCTCAATACATTTTTGACAATATAATGTACGTCCGTAAAAATTTAGATTATTTCATGAAGAAGAGCGACATTCACTCATATAACACAAGAAATAAACACAAGCTTGTCGTTCCTAACTTCAGATTAGTTAAAACTAGTAATTCGTTAATGGGAAATTGTATAAAATTCTTTAATAATATACCACACAATCTTGTCGAATTGCCGGTTGATAAATTTAAGAAACACGTTAAAAACACGCTTATGTCTAAAGGCTATTATAAGGTTCAAGACTACCTGAACGACACGAATGTGTGGTCTGTCCAGCCTGCACCGACTGATGTACTTACCTTTGATGAATTTGATTTTACGGCAGCTAGTGGTGACTGAGTTTGGTCCGGCGTTTCTTCTCAGCACTTGCCTAATTGTCTGTGTTCTGTCTCGAAGCGCTGGTAGGGCCCAAAAGATAAGGAGACATGATTCGGCCCCTTCAGGGCACAATTATTTTTATTTTATTTTTCACTGTACATTTGACGTTCATAAGTGGCATATTGTGTCCTAAATTGAATAAATATTTTTTTGATTTGATTTTAATTTGATTTGATAACGGACATAGCCTTGAGAATCAGTAAGCTTAAGTGGCAGTGGGCAGGGCACATAGCGCGAAGAACTGATGGCCGTTGGGGCAGGAAAGTTCTAGATTGGAGACCCTTCGACCAAAGACGCAGCGTAGGACGTCCACCAACAAGATGGACAGACGACCTAAAAAAATCGCAGGATCAAACTGGATGCAGACCGCTAGTGATCGGTCGCTGTGAAACGCCGTGGGGGAGGCCTATGTTCAGCAGTGGACGTCCTTCGGCTGATTATGATGATGATGATGATGATGGTTGCTATGAAAAAAAATGCACGATTTGATTAAAAAATGGGAATACAAAAGTCGTGAATACGTACTACTTTTCAAAATAAAATGATAATAACTACTAGTGCTATTAATTTAAATTAACGAAATACATTTTGAAATTCAAACGATATGAATCTTACTAAAACAATTCCTTTTTAAAGAAAGTCAACAATTTATGGATGCTGAGGTAACTCACAAAAATATTTATTTATTTAAACTTTATTGCACTGTTAGTTGTACAATTAAAACTCAATTTCTGTTTTGTTTTTAATTTAGAATAATACTGCACATTTACAACGTCAGTGAAGTACTTAGGTATCTTTTTTATCAAAGGTAATCGCCAAATTTCAATTGTTTACCTACATAATAAGTTTTTCGTATAATTCGTGCAATTTCTTTATGATGCTGGTAATACTCGATGGGCACTGGACGAATATTGATCTTTGTGCTTGCGTAGTCAGTTATTTTTGTTGGTGTACGTATTTGTCAATGTAGTAGTGCAAAAACAGCTGTAAATGGTGTCTTTTATCACTTCTAAAACACGCTGATGTTTTGTTAATTATATCAGAAACTAGCCTGTATTTTTGGACCAAATTTGGTGAGCGTTATCATAGTGATTTATAGATTCCCCCCGTTGGCTATCGATCACTAGTTTTGTAAGACCCTGTATACGATGAGCATACAGGATCTGACATGACGTGAGACAGCGACGTAAAATGTGTTCAATAGTCTGAATTAACCATTTAGCTATGTTGTCATCAATAAGGATTGTGAACGAAACAAAGGTTGTTATAGAATGAAGTTTGATTCATTCATTATAGTGGGTTAAACGTTTTATTTCTTGTACTAGCGGTCCCCCGCGACTTCGTCCGCGCGTTTTGAGTTTGCTCCCTCCCCTCCCGTCGCAGCGTGATGTTTTATATCCTAAAGCCTTTTTCAATAAATAAGCTATTTAACACAGAAATATTTTTTCAAATCGGTTCAGCAGTTCCTGAGATGAGCGCGTTCAAACCAACAAACTCTTCAGCTTTATAATATAATAAGCGCAAGCGCACGTTGTACTTGAGCTGCGAACATTATTTTGGTGACGAGTTATGTTAAAACTGTGATAGCTCCTAAGATATTTATTGGAATCAAATGATATACAGGGCAACTTTGTTCTAAATAAAATGCTCGTGATGATGAATGTATTTATTTTGATAAGAATAAATAACTGTGTGTATAATACACCTCTAAAAATGATGCATTATTTTTTTACAAATTTATTAACATAAAAAAGGTTGTAGTAAGTCAACCATAAAAGATAGACATATGCTGTCGCGGACTTTATTATAGAACTCTTAATGCTGAACAATCTTGTCATACATGATTTTTGTGTAACTTTAGCGGTTTCCGCAGCGTACGCAGCGGAAGCTCTCGAAAGGAATATCTCTCTCCCGTTTTCGCAACATTTTTCATTGCTGCTGTGGTCTTGTGAGTCGTATCTTTATGTAATATAGCTTATAACCTTCCTCGATAAATGGACTATCTAACATAAAAAGAATTTTTCAAATCGGACCAGTAGTTTCTGAGATTAGCGCGTTCAAACAAACAAACAAACAAACAAACAAACAAACAAACAAACAAACTCTTCAGCTTTATAATATTAGTATAGATAAGTAACTATTACTTGGACGAAAACGAATCCATTTCAATCAGAAAGTCATACAAAGTGGAATACTTAACAATGGAGTGCAACCTTAAAGAACAAATTGTAAAGTCAGCATCAGCTATGAGAAGAAAGGTAGAAATGATTAAAGATAAAAAAATAACAACGACTTGATTCTGGAAACAATATTTAAACCAATTGTAAGCCCCCTTAAACTATAGACGATTGGACCTGCCAACAAACGCCTCATAGATGAAGGGACAGAACAAACCGAATCAGTGAAAAGAACTAAGCACACCAAAAGTGAGTCGTCAAATATTTCTGACGAAGATTTTGATTACTTTTGAACGGATGTTGACATCGAAGAATATTTTGAAGAAGATAAAGTTAATATAGAAAATGAAAACTGTAGAACGCCTAACAAAACCCTTACCGCACCACGCTTTGAAGGTCAGGATGATCATGAGAGCTCGTTCAAATTTCTTACCCTTCGGTATTGGGAATGTAAAGGGGAAACTAATGCTTGGTAATACGCGTGTTCACGATAATGACCATATTGTAAACATTGGATGTCGTAGTCTAAAAAGACTCCTTGGCCTAAGAGAGTTATTGTTTAAAAAGATACCAGATTTAAAAATATTACAGAACAAGATTTACAAAATTATAAATTAATACTTATGGATACCAATGCTTACAGACGCAACTTTGATTCTTCGAAACCATTAACAATAACAAAAGTTTTAAGTATTTCAAAGTAATCGAACTATTATTTAAGTTTGCTAGAAGTCATACGAGTAATTTGGAGAACCTCTCCAAAAGAGGAGAGACTTTACAAAAAACTAATTTTCCTCACATATACCTTATTGAAAATTTATGAAAAGAATAGGAAACAAACTATTTGTAAAATGGTTAGGGCTAGGTGATGAAGAAAACACTTGGGCAAACAAAAGTGAATTACTGGTGTAGTGGAGAGGTATATAAATAACAGAAATCACTTCTACATGACATTTACTGCTTATCAATGAAGGAAGACAGTGGTATAATGATAAATTGATCGATAGTTCGCCAGTTGAGCTACACTTACCACGCTATCAATTTTGTGGGTATAAAACTTCAAAAACGGATACAAAAAGGTCATAAAAGAGTTAATAGACTAGACAAAGCTTGCATGCACCACGGTACTGCATACATTAATAAAGATTCAAGAGTACGACGTAAAGCTGATTTAAAACTTTTGAACATGGCCAAAATAAGGTTGAATTTGAAGAGCAAAAGCAAAGGAGAAAAAAAATGCCTCATGGATAGTAAAAAACGTTATGAAGGCAAAAGTCAAGGCAAGTGGAAGCATAAAATCGTTTCATAAAGTGTTTAAAAGATTAAATCCCATTTAACAAAACAATAATTGAAGGATCACAACTCATCTATTATATATCTATGCCTAAGCTATAAAAGGATACCGAGAACCGCCACTTTACAAATTTTACAGGAGAAAGGTTCAAAGTTGCAAAGTTTAGAAAAAATATATAAAAGGTTTGTTTTTGCTTCCTTACATTCAAAAATTTAGCCACATAGTTTTGAAATGCAACTCCACAAACTGACATTATTATATTACTAAAAATCATTTATACAACAGTTTTTTGTGTCGCTTGGGTAAGCGCCAAGGGGGTCCATACAACTAGTTTTTAATTTGATTACATAACCTTTTTCAGGTAAAACAGTAACGATACATAAATGACTTTCGAGTTCCTCGCATCATATATTAAAAAACACTAGACATGTGTCGCAAAAATAGCAGTAATTTAATTACGTTTTAGTCGCGACAAATCTTTTATTAAACAATAGTGTGTAATAGTCCCGTTATCTCATAGTAATTAATGAATAGTATTTTTGTTTTGCCTGTTTTCTGACTAATTAAGAGTTCCAATGATAGTCCTTTTAGTTTTTAAACCGTTAATAATGAAACTCAATCTAGGATTATTTTTCTCAAATGTTTTTATATCTGCGAATGTGACAGGAAAAGACATTTCCTAACCACATCATTAAGAATAAGACAAAAAAATATTTATGTAAATTTCTAAATGTGTTTTGTCAAGAAATTTCCAACCTCTTCCTATTAATCTCCTGAAATTCGTCTATGTTCTTTTTTAAAGTACTTTGAAGTTGTTTTTTTTTAAATCATAGTTCTGATAAATAACAAAAAAATGTTATAAATGAATTTATTTCCTGTGTGCTGTCTTTAAATAGCACAAACACGGAAAATAGCTCAAAATTAACTCTTAGAGTGGTATGTTTTTTTCAGGCTTCATCAATGAGTAATTTAATTTCATTACTAATTGATTAAAAAAAGGAGTCTAACGAGGCTCTATCAGATTCGATTGGAACGATTCGATATGAGACTATATGAGAGCGAAATGCAGATGCAACAATTTCCACGCCATCGCTATACGGTCGGGTGGAGTTATTTTGTTTATGCGTATATGACCTATCCAAGACTTTGAACAGAATGGCATAATTGCTTCACTTACTTATATTTGAAATGTATAATATACCTATCAGAAAAAATAATAAATCAGAAAACAATGTAAGATACGAAAATGTAATTAATATTAAAAATGAACATTAAATTTATTGCTATTTATTTATTTACTGATACGAACCAAACGAACAAAACACATCACTAAAAAAACGTGGCAGCATTATTTTACAAAGTGACATTAGCATCTGTCAAATCACTCTAAGGATTTTTTAATAAATACATTGCGACAAGGATCTTCTAGCCGATATAATAATATGACATTGACTGGAAGGCGCTTGCATTCAATCAGGGTAAGCAGATGCAATAAATCTCCCTTAATTCAGGGAATTCAGAAAACTAAAAATTTTTTACCCAACAGTATGGTTTAACTGGTTGGCAGCATTATGGTACAGTATATGTACCTTTCACCAATTTAAATTGCAAAACAATTGTAAAAACAATAAAAACCATTGAAATTTATAACTTCAACTAAGGAGTTTCGCTTTACGGTATTTAAAAAAAAATATTTTCTTGTGTGACGTATTACACAAAAAGTGTAACGAAAAGGACCATTTATGAAAATTGGTGAATCTTTTGATAATGCCACCAATATATTTGAAGAATGACAGAATGGTGCCACGATCGAAAAGGGTTGCTCTTTTTTACATAAATAAACACTTCTGACTTTTGAATATTCGCCGCACTACATGATGAAACATAAATTTAGTGCACAACCAAAGGTTAAACGCTGAATGGCATTCTCTACCACTTATACTTTAGTGCTTAAGAGAATTAAAACGTTATTTTTCAGCATTCGTCTCCTTGCTCGCTATAACGAACATAATAATAAGTGCTTCTGATACTTTTTGTCATGGTCACACTAGCTTGTACCAGCAGCAAAGACGTTTTCAAAATGACAAATGCAGCTTAATTTTTGGGCATTCTACAGATAAGGAGGCAGGCAGGATGGCAGAGGCTCCCACAGTGCGCCATCCCGTTCGGTCTTGAGCTTCGTGCTTTATTTCGCTCCAAATTGTCCACTGTCAGGTCTGCTTCGGGCGGCCATGTTTACATTTCCTTGGGGATTCCAGGTTAAGGCTTTTCCGATGTGTTCAGGTTCAGTAGTAAGTTATCAAAATGAATGCCTGTTTTAAGTGGTGCTGAGTTAGTTATTGGCAATTCTTCAATAATATTAGTGCCATAGTACATTGACGGGTGAGGTAGTCTGGATCAGTTTTACTTGTCGTACACCATGTCGTAATCATGTTTATAATGATTGAGATTTTTTTTAAATTAAAACTAAAACCATCCGGAATAAACATTATACATTTTTATTGAGTAGGTACAATCTATTCTAATTTATCTACACGAATTTCGGCACAGTGTTTACTGAGCGCCAACGGGTTGTGGATTGTCTGACCCCGGTCGATTAAGAGCAAGTTTTCTTCAAAAGTACATTCGGACTAAAAATGACATATTTAGAGTAGTTATATTCGATGGCTTAGTTATATTTTTTATGCACTCTGTGAAATAATGAAAAGTCTTAGTTACATTATGTCAAATGATTTATTTGTAAAGCCAAAAATTTGACTTGATTTAAAATGAGTAGTTACTTCTTTTTTCAACTTATGCATCATTACTTTCATTTCATTGCGTTGTGGGTCCGGCTGACACTCTAATTTATGCCCTTTCTGCATATTTACACTGTTACTTTCAGTTTTCAATTTACTGAACCACCACACCGAAGACGCTTTTTATTGATTTGACGACCCGTCTGGTGTAGTCATAGAAAAAATGAATAAGGTTAGAATGGCCCCGGTCAGTGCGGCAGAGAGCTTAATTGTAGGCATATGCCTGCATTGAGCCGTAACTACTTCAGTCGCGTGACAAGAGCGTTGCATTATTTTTTGTCAAAAATGCCGTCTTTTGCTATAATTACTTGAAGGACGTGAAGCCAGGTCATAAAAAATGAAAGAGAAAGTGTATTTTTTCACCGGTGAGTAATAATACGTAGTTATTTCGACATTATTTGCAAAAAAAAACACTTTTTAATTATGATATTTCAAATGATAGCGGTTTTCTTGCACTAAGTGAAAAAATATATTCATTGATGACTGTCCACGCATATTTTTAACAAATCTGCTATCTTAACACGCAATATATCGCGTCCAATTTGCTTTGTTCGCTTGTATACGCATCACTAGGGATGTAGCTCAGAGCACAGTAAAATTATCGATAAATGGTAATTTCCCTACTGATTTATTAAAAGATAAAAATAAGTTTTGTTTATTAATTATTTGAAACATAATAATGATAAAATAAATACAATAAAGTTGAAGAGTAAATATGTTGGAACGCGCTTATCTCAGGAACTACTAGAGCTTTTTGAAAAAAAAAATGTATTATATTCTAATTCGTGCTACCAAAATAACGTATTCCTGCAATAAAAATATAACTCAGCAAAAACGCACTGCTTCATCCTCAACTTTTCTACTTTCGCTGTTATTATCTTCGATTTTAATTTATCGTTTGGTCTATTTATTTGTAAAATAGGGTACGACAATTCACAGTTTAAAATCGATATGTGTTCAATACTCTTTCACAAGTTCTACATTGGTTTACAACAACTTACGGCGCGATCGTGTTTTAATGAGTGACCATACCGACCTTATTTAAGTGACCTAAACAATGAGCATCTCCGTGCTTCATGAAGCACGTTAAGCTAGTAAGCTAGTATCGGTTGATATTTTCTTAAAGCATCTAAAAGCATTCGGTATTAATTTTATCATAATTTCGAAATCTCGTTTTCCTACAAAAACTTAAAAAGAAAATTTCCTTAAAAATGGTTGACTTTTGGAAAGTATATTCTGAGATCAAGATTGTCCCAAATGAGCTCCCCCATCAACTCTTAAAAGGATCCGGTCATATTATCAATAACCCTGCTTACAAATATTTTTGTAAGAGTTATGTGTAGACAGCTATACACTTATTGTGAGTTTGTGTATATTTTTGTAATTTAACAAACCTCTGCAAAACCCCTTTGGTGATGTGATTTAAATGCGAACAAAAGCACTGCAATGTTAACTGTTGTATAATGCAGCTGTACATTTCTTTAACTTAACCACCATACTAACTTGGGTCATATTTATTTATTGAAAACTAGCACATGCACGAAACATAAAATTGTACATGTGGCGGACTTAATGCCAAAGGCATTCTATACCAGTCAACCATAAGTCTATAGGTATATTGTATTTTTTTAATTGTAATCTTAACTATTTTCGCTTTGAGTTTGTTCTCTCCCCTTCCGTCCCTGCGTAAAGTTCAAGCCTAAAGTCTTTCTCGATAAATTAGACATCCTACACAAAAACTTTTTTTAATTGGTGCAGTAGTTCCTGAGATTAGCGCGATTAAACACATACAAACTCTTCGGCTTTATGGTATTAGCTAAGAATACAAATGAATAAATAGCATGGTAAGATATAATACCTGAATAATGTAGACCGTGGCCTTTATGCTTTTATACCTTGAAGCATTTTTCTTTACTTTGGAATCTATTTGTCGTATATAAGTAATATTACTTATTCTTTATACAAAGAATGATTCAATTCTACTAATAGAACTATTTTTAGAAACTAATGTTTAAAGGTAAAAGTTACTCTATTTCAAGTAACGTTTAGCAACTCATTTTCTTTTTCTATTATTTTTACCGAAAGGCAATAGTAGTACCCTTTGTTGCGATCAAATGAGCTGCTAAATTATTCACATTATTTCAAACTTAAATCCTACATGTTTATTCACAAAGAGAAACAACATTACATCGGTAATTGAATTTATAATAATCGACCTTTACCACATCACTAGTATTTTGACATAAAAGAACGAACGTATCTGAATGATGATTGGAGGTTTCACCGCTAAAAGCTCTGTGATTGGTAGCTGGTTTCAAGTACTAATTACACCAATTACAGAGCTCCTAGCGGAAATTGTGATTGGTTTGTGATATTGGTGCGTTAATTCATTGATTGGTACTTTTATCACTGCAGCAACAGCGCGGTAACTCCCACTGGCGACAGAGGTTCCCATACAAACGAACGATCAAAACCATTCTAACCTTATTCATTTTTTCTATGGGTGTAGTGGTCGAGAAATCGCCTACTACGCAGCGGGTGCGGGTTCGATCCCCGCACAATACAAACATTTGTGTGCATGAACATGTCTGTTTGTATTGGTCTGGGTGTTTTCTATGTATATCATGTATGTATTTACAAAAAAAAAGTATTTAAGTATTATATCCGTTGTCTGGCACCCATAACACAAGCTTTGAGTAGCTTACTTTGGGGCTAGATGGCGATGTGTGAGAATGTCCAAAGGATATTATTTATTTATTTATTTATTTATGTCCTATTTATTTATTTATGTACTATTTATTTAAGTCCACACACTCTCCTTTAATTTTTTCTGTGTAAATAATAGGCGAAGTATGCGTGCAATTTATTATGTTATATGCAAAATAACGTTTTTCCAATCATATTATTGGTCACTATTTTATAGTTACTTCGTGCCAGCCCCTGCGAACCTGAAGAACCTTTACTGGTCATTGTGAATTGCACACTGACCGTTCTTATCATTTGCATATTTCATTCTTGCCTATTGTTATCATAAAAGTAGAACTGGTTTGCCTATCCCCTGTTTGGCCAGCCTAAATATTTTCAACGTGCCGGTTGAAGTTGTAAAATAAAGATGTCATCCGTGTTTTGTTATCTAACGTAGTGATGCAGCCAGTCCCCGGCTCTATAATGCTAACTTCAACTCACGGGCGGGCGACGCTAACGCAGCTTTTTGTTGTTTAGTCTAGAGCTGGCGCCGCGCATCCGTTGTAGCGATAAGCAACGTAGCTTTAGGACCTATGTAATAGAATTAAGTCAGTCTGTATTAAAGCATCGAGCTAAAACACTCTCATTTTGTTACTTTTGAAAACCTTTGGTCGCCTCCTCGAGATTTAACTGGCGCAGCCGGTAGGATTACCGGCTGTTACCAGACGCGATTCGCGAAAGTTTACCTAAATCGATAACTATCGTGTGAAAACGTCTTGGAAATTCGCAGAATAAACGCCAAAATCGCGGAAAAACTGTGAAAACGTCACCTAAATTCGGCAAATTTCGAATTGTGACTATTCTGGACAATCACGAGTGGTACAGTTGTACGTTCTTACGCGCGTAAAGGCAATCCTCGATCCAAATAAATAAGTTAACTGTGGGCGGCGAAAGTTCCTGTCTACAATAGCAGCTCTACGAGAAGGCATGGGATTGAGCGGACTGTAAGTGAACCTTTTTACCTTTCCTGACTTTTCCCGGCTATTTCCCGTGGTTGTTAACGTAGTACTTTATTTTATTTTGTGACTTTTAAACTAAAATCGTTGAAAATTATTTGACTCCTGCACAAAAATTGGTAGATTTAGATATAAGAATTAATTTAGTTTTTTTTTATATATAAGTTTAAAGTTTTAATATAATTAAATAAATAAAAATGGCACAAGCAAATGAAACTATTCAAATAATACCTAGAGATTTTAAAGTCAATTCTTTATTCTTCCCAAAATTTGACGGTGATCAAAGTATATTGAATTTATTTATAAAAAAAAATAATGGAGCAAATAATGCAGTACAGACAACGTATCTTTTTCATTGTATTAGTAGCAGACTGAGCGGTAGAGCAGCGGCTCTACTTAGCGAGCGCGATGACATAAATACATGGGGACAATTAAAGACCCTTTTTATACAGCATTTTGGAGACCCTAGATCAGAGGAGTGCGTGGCAATTGAGTTGGAAAATCTAAAAATTAAATCGGGTGAAACTTATTTACAGTTTTGTGTAATAATACAGCAAATGCGTAGCGCTCTCTGCTCTAAGGTTAACTTACTCACCGATGCGGATATAAAAGCTGCAAAAACAATCAATTACAATTATATGTGTCTTAATGTGTTTTATACATAACTTACCAGAGGACTTGATAAGAATAGTAAAGGTGCGCTTATACGAGGGCAATAATTGCTCGGCGACACGAATGGACCGATCTGGAGCAATTAGTGGAGCAATATGGTGCAATTTCAATAAATTGCGGCAATAATTTCGGCTATATTGCTTCTAATTGCTTCAGATATTTCATATCGCTCAATGTCGCAAATACGAATTGACGAATTTCCAATGGGCTTGGAAATTCGAGGCAATTTTTGTATGCATCTCGTTCGCACTTGTATGTTTGCGGCTTGCCGTCTTGCTTCCGCGGGGAGAGCGAGAGGTCGGCCGGAAGTAGGATAGCGCGCGAAGTTTTTGAATAATATATCATCTAATTCTTTACACAATGAAAATTTCGGCCTTTTTGCCAAGAACGATCGCACCCAGATACGCCTATTCCTTTTTTTTTCTTTTTTCTTTTTGATGAATAATAAAAAAAAGCGCTACAAGCCGCCGCAGCATAAACAATGTCGTCCATAGCGAGCGAATACTGAAATGCTCGTGTAGGACAGTATTGCCTTGATAAAGTTGCGCCACTGAAATGCTCGTGTATGACAGTATTGCCCAGTTGATGAAGTTGCGCCATAACGCTTAATATTGTATTGCGCAGTATTGATGCTTGTTGCCGTTGCCGTAAATTGCTTGATGTAGTCGTGACGTCATAGTTGACGAGTATTGACTGGAATTGAGCAATTTTAGTTGCCCGTGTAAGCGCACCTTAAGATTGAAAAATTGCACAACTTTGGAAAATGCACTTAGCGTCGTCATGGAAGAGGTTAATTTTCAAACGCAATATAATGCGAAAAATAAAAATAAATCAAATTCCGTAAAACCATTCCAGCATTTTGGAAATAACGAAGGATTTAGAACTCAACCAGTATTTAGGCCTAATTTTCCCCCAAATAATTTTGGCATTCCTGGTAACCAACATTTAAGACCAACAAACCCGTTTCAGACGCAGAATAATTTCAGACCCGGATTTAAATTTGGAATACCAAATCAGGGATTCTCACAGCCTCCCGGAAATTTCGTTTTACCTAATCAAAGAGGTTTTGCACTAAATCCATATCATCATCAGAATAATTTCAAATTTGGTATACCTCAACAAGGTCAGTTCAGACCTCAACCCCAATTTAATAACTCACATTTTAGACCAAATTCGCAATTCAAGTTTGGTATGCCACCACAAAATCAGCAATTTAAATTTGGGCTACCACCTCAAGGCCGATCACAACATAATCCACCAAACTTCCAGGACAGTGACGTTTCTATGCGCACTGCTCGCCCTGTAAAACAAAACATGATTACACACGTACACGATGCTGAGAGCAACGATTTATTTTACTCACATGAGGAAAATAATCCGTATTACCCAGAACCCCAAGGTCAGGAATACTTACCTGACTATGCCTATTATTACGAATCGAATGTCTATTTTTCAGATGAAAATAACTATGAAAATGTTTATGCAGAAAATGCGGAACACGCAGTTTGTGAAACTGAAAATTCCCAAGAAAGCGTAAATTTTCACATACTAGCCTCGGACGCAAACCATCAGAAATGATACAACTAAATTATAACGGTGTAAATAAACTGCCTCACATATTTTTACCCGAAATGAATGCACGTCTAATGATCGATACCGGAAGTACTAGAAGTTTTATTAGCCCTATCAAAGCTAATCAGTTCTTTTCCAGTTTTAACCATTACGAACCATTCGAGGTTATCAGTACGCACGCGCGCAGTACACACGACGAAGTCATTTACGTACCCCTGCCAAAAACATTTAAAAGTATGAGCAAACACAAACTTTTCGTCTATAACGTTGACGGGCGATATGATGGGTTAATTGACTCCGATTTACTGAAAATGTTAGATGCTACAATTTATATGAAAAATCAAATTTTACGAACAAGAAATATGGAAATACAAATAGTTTACAGCCCCGCGTTGGAAGTTACATTAGAACCTCGCACTGAAACTCGTGTTAAAATACCCACGGATTTGGGTAATGATGAAGCGATTATTGATTTTCAAGATTTCGTAAACGGCGTACGTATGCCCAGTGCTATAGTTACATGTATAGATTCCTTTGCAACAACCGTTATTCAGAACGCCTCACAAAACAGTATGACTATAACTTTCACCGGACCATTCACCACAACGAATTTGATGATAATAAATGCGATATCAATTTTACCAATAGCGATCAACTTAATCAATACGAAATCGATGAATTGTTCAAATAAAATTTATGCAAATTACGCTTGGATCATACAAATTTCGAAGAACGCGAAGCAATACAAAAGCTGTGCTTTGAATATAGGGATATATTCTACTGCGATAAACTGCCCCTGACTTTCAGTAATCAGGTAAAACATCAGATACGAACCAAAAACGAAGATCCAATTTTTATAAGAATTATCGACTTCCACTATCACAAAACGAGGAAGTAAACAGACAAACTGAAAAACTTTTAAAAGATAACGTGATACAAGAGTCATTCTCACCATGGAGTGCCCCTGTGCATCTCGTTCCTAAAAAATTAGACGCGTCAGGCGAGCCCAAATATTGCATGGTAATAGATTACAGACGTCTTAACGAAATAACAACTGACGATAAGTACCCCTTGCCAAACATCAATGATATTTTTGATAAATTGGGAAAGTCTACTTACTTAAGTACACTGGACCTTGCAAGTGGGTACCACCAAATAGAGGTAGAAGAGCAGGATAGAACCGAAACAGCGTTCTCTACCCCCATCAGGACACTTTGAATTTACCCGCATGCCGTTTGGGCTGAAAACCGCCCCGGCAACTTTTCAACGGGCAATGGATAATGTGCTCAGACCAACTTTAAGGTAACCTTGGACAAGTGTGAGTTTCTCCGCAAGGAAGTGCTCTACCTTGGACACAAAATTACGAAAAATGGGTTAGAACCAAATGATGACAAAGTTAAGGCCGTTTTAGATTTCCCACTACCCCGAACGCCGACGGAAATTAAAAGTTTTCTCGGATTGATTGGTTACTATAGAAAATTCATTAGGGATTTTTCCAAGATTACTCAACCGCTTACAAACTGTCTAAAAAAGAAAAACAAAGTAGAAATTACACCCGCTTATATTGAAGCATTTGAAAAATGAAAGGAGCTTCTAGTGAACGCTCCAATACTCCAATTTCCCGACTTTTCCAAGCCATTCGTACTCACAACGGACGCCTCTAACTACGCCTTAGGAGCTGTGCTTTCTCAAGGAGTAGTAGGCAATAACAAGCCCATAGCATATGCAAGTCGTACTTTGAACGATGTAGAAACACGGTACATCACAACTGAGAAAGAGTTGTTAGCTATTGTGTGGGCCGTGAAACATTTTCGTCCATATCTGTATGGGCGCAAATTTACAATTTTTACTGACCACCGCCCTTTGGCGTGGCTAAACTCTCTCAAAGAACCCGGAAGTAAACTCACTAGATGGAAGTTAAGATTATCCGAATTCGATTTTCAAAAAGGCTAAACAAAACAGTAACGCGGATGCCCTTTCACGCATAAAATTGAATGTACTTACCAACGAAAATGATGATATTTCTATGCAGGGAAATGTCGGCGAGACCGAAAGTTCCCACAGACCAATAGTAATATCAGATTCATCTGAAACCGCAGATGTTCCGACACCATTAGATCTTAAATCAACTTACCCAGTTCGTTCTCCCTCATCAAGTACAATCACTGCCCCTTCATTACCCGAAACGGCACATTCAGCCGAAGATATTGAGACAAGCGGTATACCAATCCTAGATGAAGCCGTAGATACAAAGCCAAACCAAGTTCTCGTATTTACCTGGTTCAGAAATGAACTAACTGTAAAAAACTTAAGTCGCGATAAACAAAAGGTCTTAGAAGTTCACTTACCTGTAGGTAACCCGGAATTAGTAAAAAGGTTTCTCCTGGAGTATATAAAACCTAAAACTAAATATTTCTTCTATTTTGAAGACCATACACACCGCAATCAGTTTACAGATGCTGTAATCAAGTTATTTAAAAGGATACAGTTCAATGCTATGAGTGCACCAAACGAGTTGTGTTTGTTGAAGACGAGAATGAACAACGCGAAGTTATACTCAAATATCATAATGGTCCGACTTCCCATCGCGGTATTAAGGAAACCCTTTTAAAGCTAAAACGAACTTATTTTTAGAATAACATGGATTTAACAGTCGCCTCTGTTATCAATTCCTGTGAAACCTGGAAAACACAAAAGTATGACCGGAAACCCCTTAAACCGAAATTACAGTTGACACAAACACAAACTAGACCTTTTGCCGAAATTTTCATGGACTTATTTTCTGTAGAAGGAAAACATTTCCTTACTATCATTGATTCATTCAGTAAATTAGGACAAGCAATTGAGATATCTAATTGCTCTACACCTGAAGTAGTCCGTGCACTAATTAAATTCTTTTCCTTATATGGCGTGCCAAATAGAATCAGTACCGACCCCGGTACCGAATTTAATAACAATTTACTCAAGGAAACTTTTTTTTTTATAAAATAGACCTTCACATCGGTACCCCGCACAATCCAAACTCTATGGGTTTAATAGAGCGTTTTCACTCAACTATTCAAGAAATTTACCGTATCACTAAATATGAACGCAAAATAACAGACGCTGCTAATGTAATGACGTATGCGGTAATGTCTAACAATCAAACGATCCATTCCGCAACCGGCCTTACGCCATTTTAAGCTGTCTTTGGACATAAGGATTCGAACAGTACTTTTAATGTGGAGTTTAATAAAAACTATACCCAACAGTTAATTAGTGACCATGTAAAGCGCACAAAATACCTTTATAAATTCCTAACGGACAAATTAATAAATGATAAGGAAAAGGTTGTTGAAAAACGTGGTGGGGAGACGTCGTTTGATTTACAAGAAGGAGATACGATATTTGTAAAAGGCGTAAATACAAGGAGAAGCAAGGATAAGCCTCGCTTCCAAAAATCGCAAGTTTCAGGTGAAATAGATAAAAACACATGTCCTGTTACGTTAAAAAACCGCGAAACTAAAGTGCCTATTAAGGACATTAAACGACCTTCACAGGTACCTCGTCCTCGCGGTGCTGACGGTCAGCAGGACCCAGGCCCTGCAACTTCAAAGGATTGACAAAAATCCTGTAGTACTGCTGATGAAACAAGGCCAAGCTAGTTTAAGTTACGATAAATGGACTATTATTAAGGTTTCAAATGTAAGCACTATACAAGAGGAATTAGATTTTAATATAAATCGATATGCAAATTTAAATCAACATATAAAAATATATTTAGATAATAAGATCCCGAACTTTCAATTACTTAATGTAAAAGCTCAAACTGACTACGTCATGAACTCTACTATTGAAAAATTAAAACAATTAGTCCCATCCATAAGAGTTAAACGTGGGGTTCTAAATCCTTTTGGATCTATAATTAAAATAATTACCGGAAACCTGGACTATGAAGACGCTATCAGGTATGAAAAGTTAATTACCTCTCTAAAAACACGCCAAGACACATTAATGAAAAAGGTGACACTTTTATCTGAAATATCAAATAATCTCGTTAAAATAACTAACACTAGCCATAATAATTTTGTACACATTGATAAGGAATTATGGAAACTAATTAACCAGACAAAAGCCAATTTAACAATTCAGAATTTTATTAACATTTACAATCTATTTTTACATAATTTTCAGTTATTGTATGCTCATTTAGACGAAATCGAAACGTGTATTACATTTAGTCAATTAAAAACGTTACACCATTCACTTGTAAACCCCGATGAGCTAATAAAACTGTTAAAGGAAATAGAATAATCTAATAAGCTTGTGTATCCAGTAAATTATGATAATTTGGTTAAAATAGAACATTGTATAGAATTAAAAGCCTATTCGTCAAGAAGTCAAATAACATTCATTTTAGATATACCCATTATCAAAAATGACATATACATCTAATATATAAAATTCTCGTGTCACAGTTTTAGTTGCCAAACTCCTCCGAAACGGCTTGACCGATTTTGATGAAATTTTATATGCGTATTCAGTAGGTCTGAGAATCGGCCAACATCTATTTTTCATCCCCCTAAATGTTAGGGGTAGTCCACCCCAAAATTTTATTTTTTTATTTTTGGGACGAATTTTTTAATTTCTATTTTTTTATGATACAACATACAAAAATACATAAACCCCTCAATTTTCACCATTCTACAATCAACCCTGATTTTTGAATAGCCATTTATGGGTGAAACAAAATTCGCTGGGAATGCTTAAGTTTTAAAATTACGGGACTCGGCAGGACGGGGCTGGGGCGGGACGGGGCTGGGGGCGAAACAAAGTTCGCTGGGTCCGCTAGTATATTATAAAGCAATTCTTATACCCATAACAGATTCCCTCAACCGAACTAAAATAGTGATTCCTAAATATCCTTATCTCCTGGTAAAGGGTTCCGAATGGTCTCGCTCTCCCAGCCTTGCCACGAACTCCACGAGGAGGCGTACTTATGCTATGAAGACGAGTCACAGATACCTTTAGTGGACAACTGTATAACTGCGTTAATGAAGTTTTCCCGCAACACCAGTTCCTGTAATCCTGTAATAGTGGAAATTAACACAGTAAAAATAGAGTCAGTTGGAAAACAACGATGGATTCTTTACAGCAAAGCTGGAAATATATTAACAAAAATATGTAATGACGAAATAACGAAAGAAAATTTAAAAGGCACTTACCTCCTTACTCTTGACTTGACATCAATGTGATGTGAAAATAGGCGAAATTACCCTAAAATCGCATCACCTTACTGCACGCTCTACATACTCTCTGAAGTTACCGATTTACCGGAAATAACACCTACGGGGCAACAAGACGTACAACGAGAACTTATAAATTTGGACACCAGCGATTTGACAAATCTTCAACATCTAAACAACCTATTGAAAATTAGTGAAAGTGAAGTGAAATACGAAAATGTCATTAATGTGAAAAGTGAAAGCGTCGCTAGCGCTACCATAGTGTTATATTTTATCCTAGTTTTAGTAATTTGGCTTTTTGTAATGTACAAATATAATCTTTTTAAAATATTATATCGAAATAATCAGAGAAATAGAAATTCCTCAGATAATTTCGAATCTGAGGGGGGAAGAGTTATGCAGCCAGTCCCCGACTCTATAATGCTGACTTCGTGTTAAGTACTAGAACTCACGGGCGGGCGACGCTAACGCAGCTTTTTGTTGTTTAGTCTAGAGCTGGCGCCGCGCATCCGTTGTAGCGATAAGGAACGTAGCTTTAGGACCTATGTTATAGAATTAAGTCAGTCTGTATTAAAGCATCGAGCTGAAAACACTCTCATTTTGTTATTTTTAAAAACCTTCGGTCGCCTCCTCGAGATTTAACTACGTAGTATGAAAATTGCTGATTTATTTATATTTTTTTCATAAATTTGTTAAATTAGGAGAGAAAAGCTTTAGTTTAAATGTCTTTAAAAATAATAAATAATAATAATAAATAAATCATTTATTTCTGATAAAATACTGGTACAGACAATACTCCTTACTTACAGAGCTAACAGTATTAAGTAGTAATACATAGTAAGAACAGTGATAATAACAAAAACTTAAGGTACATAAAGTGGAATATAAAACAGAGGCTCACGTCTACGATACAAACGTCACTTTTTTTTTTAACAAAGTTGTTAAATATTATTAGAGTAAATATAAAGCGATATAAGCTTAACATATTTATTTGTCGGTACCCAGCTAAGGTAATTGATTACCTTCCGTGCTAGTCAAGACTGTGTTACGGCAAGGTAAGATTCTCGCTTCGGAATTCACAGCTACCTACAGTGTGATAAACATAACGATCACTATCCTACTTCGTTTCGAAAAAGTATCGCACAATAGACCCGCCTGGTAACAAAACAACAGGTTTAGCGTAAACACGTAGTATACGCAAAATTAACAGATCAAACAAGTTTAAATTACATTACAATTGTATTATGTATTTTAGTTAATTAATAACGTGCCAGACAACTATATGAATAGACAACTATGGTTTTTATTCAGAATTAATCTTAAATCACGTAATATATTAATTATAAATAAATAGATCATAATAATATGATAAAATACTATGTAATACTAGGTACAATAATAGATAATACTTTTATTTTTACTTATATCATATATATAATTTTATGTATGTAATTATATACTTTTTCTTAAAGTATAATATGAACTCAATCTGGGGGCACGGCAGTGCCCCCACCAAGTCGAGCAAAAAAGCGTCACGGCCGTACCATCCTTTTCTCGAAGCAACTCAGACCATTTTCGACCCCGTATAACTTCGTTGTTGATAAAACTAGAAGACTGAAATTTTCAGCAACCATGCAGCATTGAAAATACACGGTATATTTCAAATTTCATTCAATTTGAACCAGTATTTAAGAATTATAACGTGTCAAATTTCTTAATTTTGTCACTCACTGACTCATCGATCATCAAAATTCTAAGGCACTTCTAGCAGACCTAGAAGCTTCAAATTTGGAATATAAGTAGTGTTTGGTGTATGAATTAACGAAAAACTAAAAAATCTAGAAAAGACCGCAAAGAAAAATAAGCCCATACAGCCAAGTCTCCAGTTAAATTTTTCAATATTGGCTTTATTCGTAACGATGTTTTACGGCAGTTATTATTATTGCGTGCAAAGCCGCGGGTTTAAGCTTGTCCCATATAAATATAGGCGCATGGCAGTGCCCCTGCCAAATCGATCAAAAAATGGGTATTCAATTCAATTCAATTCAAATTTTTATTTCAGACATCAGTCCATACTTTTGAAATAGAAAATAGAAAATATAGCCAGCAATTAACACTTAATACACCACATAACGAATATAAATAAAATAAAATAACAGCACTAAAACACACTTTTACAACACATGCAGCCGAACCCACTGCCTCATGTAGGGACAATCTACACGCCCAGCTATAACGCGCAGGATGCTATTGGAACTCCCACGGATACGGCTCAGCATCGACGCTGCTCTCTTCCGGAGGAAAGCATGAAAGCCATCAGTATGGGCTTCGGCGAACATAGCCGATGCACTGCAGCACCGTGGCAGCCCCAACAGCACCCTGAATGCGTTGTTGTATTGCACACGCAAGGCGTTGATGGCCTTCTGCGTGTAGCTGACCCACAGGTTGCACGTGTAAAATGACTGACAAAAAGCCTTTAAAAGTATCACCTTAACGGGTTCCGTACATCGTGCGAACCTGCGAGCCAGCATATTGCATCTTACCGCCAACACCCTGCGCTCCCTCTCAATGTCCTCATTATCAGAGAGGTCTTCAGTAACCCAGTGACCCAGATACTTAAACCGCGACACCTGCTTAAGAGCAATACCACCAACACAAACCTGAGGTACTGTTGTGATCTTATGACCACGGGTCTTAAACATTAGTAGTTCGCTCTTTTTCGCATTGTATCTGAGTCCGTGGGCACCGGCATACTCCTCACATATCTTCAGGAGCTTCCGAATTGCACTTACCGAGGGAGCCAGCAGGACCATATCGTCCGCATAACTTAGATTATTTATCTGTTTCCCATCTATGGAGCATCCGATTCCGGTACCGCTGAGTTCCTCGATAAGCCCATTCATGTACAGATTAAATTCTCGGCGAGGTTAGCCCCCCCTGCCTCACCCCGCACTTCAATCTGTACACGTCGGATACCTCTCCAGCCCATCGTACCACATTTGTTTGATGTTTGTACCAATAGTCAAAAATATCGACTATTTCACTGGGGAGACTAGTATCAGTCCTCATTTTGTCCCATAGTAACTCATAGGACACCAGATCGAAGGCCTTCGATAGGTCCAAGAAACACGCATAGACCGGCGTCTTCCTATCAGTATAGTACCGGACGGTATGCTTTAAGCTCAATATGGCAGTCTCTGTGGACAATTCAGACCTAAATCCGAATTGTGCATCATTTAATTTTAAATGGCTGTTCAAGACACGATCGAGCAAACCGTCCAGCACCTTCGCTACTATTGTAGTCAACGAAATAGGCCTATAGTTACTTTTATCACAAGGGTCTCCAGTCTTATTTTTGACTATTGGGACAACCATTGTCTTCATGCACTCATTGGGCAAATATGCATGTCGAACACAAAAAGTTAACAACATAGAGAGGACCCTGGGCAAATGAACACCCGCATGCTGCAGATGCTCAATACTAAGTCCGTCGTGACCTGGAGACTTTCCTCGTTTCATTTGTTTGATAACATTAGCTACTTCTTTTGAGGTGAATCTAGTTGGTCGTTTGGACTCGACGGGCCTAGAAGGAGACGATCGCAACACGCGGGTTAGAGGTATCGGTTCCACGTGAAAGTGATCCTTGAATAAGTTGGCAATATCCCGGGGCGCGTCAACACCACCGACACTAAGAGGAATAGGCTGTCTTGGACTTAGTTTCCTAGTACATTTCCAGAACGTCTTAAAGTTGCTATTCGCGTGATGTGATGCCAAAACATCCATCTTTAGCTTCTCTTCATTATTCTGGCACCACCTAAGTTTAGCTTTAAATGCACGCCTAGACTCCGCCATTTTCTCGTAGATAATACCACTCTTTGGACTGCCATGTTGCCTCCAAGCCCGAAAGTGATACCGCGCCTCGGTATGGACGGCTTGAACGTGCTTATTCCAACCGACTACCCCGCGTTTCTTTTTGCCTGTATTCCCGTCATGAAAACACGTGTAAATTAAATTATTTAATGCAAAAAACGTACTTACGTGCATATTCGTACTTATTACGAGTGCGTTAGGTTGTAAATTAATTATTATACCACGCGCTGCGATGCAGCGAGTGAGCGCGGGCCGTTACTTACTACGCGCTGCCCGGTGCTAGCGCGAGGGGCGGGCCGGGCGGGGACAGTGGCGGGGCGCGCGGAAAGGTGAATGTCGCCGAACGAGCTGTCGCGGTGCTAGCGCGAGGCGAAAAGTTCATAAGTCAGAGAGAGGGCTTTAAGAAAATTCGTTGCTGGTAGATATACATATATACAATAAGTAGAAGATACCGAAAAGGAAAAAAGTAGAACTATCTACAAAATACAAAAAGAAATGAGATCCCATCAAAAACAATACTTGTCAAAAAAACCAAGTCTCGCAACTCAGTTATTCTGCGGTAAAAAGTTGTGAGTTTCATGTAATACCAAGTCGGTTATTAATTTATTATGTCTCTACTTAAGCGACTTTCTGTCTTAATACGTCCAGTCTCTAAGACCACGATCGTGGTCCATAACAATTGAAAATCAATTGTGTCTGGAATCTCCGTACTCGAAGCATTCAGTTGTTACGTAATAATTAACAGCATCTTATAGTGACGTATATCAATATTAAAATTCTTTAATGTTTTATGTAAATTTATTGAGACTTGGCCATCGCCAGAAAACACGTGTAAATTCAATCGCCAGAAAACACATGTAAATTCAATTATTTAGGTTGATCTTTTTCATCTCTTCTATTCGGAAAATTGAACTTTCATGTGAAGATAGACGGGTGGAAAATATTTTTTGGATACCTAGAGTGGAAAGTAATTAAGTTTTAATTGCTACGAGCAGGCATGGTGTTAAAGATAATTGAGTCACATTATATTATAAAAATATAAGAGCTTTCCATATGTTCAAGATGAGCTAAACATTAAAAACGTGTTTATTATGATCACTGATTTAAAAAAAATACAATTGGTCTCATTTTTAACAATTTAATATCAACAAATATAATATTCGGTTGCCCGCCATACACAGTGACACTTTTTTTTCAAATTGTCATATTTTGTTTGTCTTGGACAAAATATTTTTTTTTAGTTTCGTCGATTGTTGCACAGATTATTAAGCAGGTGGAGCTTGCCGCGATTTTTTTGTTCATTAATCTTCTTACTCACTCCCACCTTTAGCTGTCACTCATGAGGCAAAATTGAAGCATGAATTTGACATAACCTGTGGTGGTTTTGGTGACAAGGTTGCGTTCTTCTACTATTATCATTGTCTGTGAGAAAAAAAAGATCGATATTTTAACAATGATTTTAATTACTTGATATAGTCCGCGTTTTATGTAATCTGTTGTCTTCTGTCGTCGCTGCCCTTTTAATCGTGTGTTTTATGTATAACTACAGTAAACAAACTAATATGTGATGTAACAACTTGAGGTGTCATCTCTCGCCAAACAACATAATATCTCATCATTGCATCACAATCACACAGCTAAATTTATTTTTCCTCACAGTTGAAATAAAAAACAGTATGTTTAACTCGGGTGAAAGCACCCATTTCCCTCTGGAATTATTAGCGCTCTCACTCCGTTCGCGCTAGAGAGCGCCAGAAACATCTCGAGTGAAATGGGTCACTTTCTCGCCTTGTGTAACAATCTACTATTCCTACGCATTTGCCTATTAGCAATGGTAATGCTGTACAGTAGTTCTGACTACTATACTTGTGTTTAACTTGTACAGGAGGATAGTATCGCTTCATTGAAAGAAGTTATTTCACTGTGTGATTTGCACATACATTGGTGGTTCTAACGAGTATCTTTATGAAGCAAATAGCTTTGCATTTTTCAGTAGATTGAGTAGCTTCAAAGCATGCTGCGCGCTGCTTTCCAAACACTGCAAATATTAATAATATGTTTATGATAAACAAGTATGTAAAACTCGTATTTTTGTTATAATTAGTAACTCGTTTAAATAACTTTAATTGAATATCACAATTTTTCAACAAACGACGGTTTCCTTATTTTTGTAGGTACGTTTCGTAACACAGATATTTCCGTGTTTATCAGTTCAAACAGAGTTAATTGAATGATAACTCGCATTTTCTGTGGCAAAATTTATTTATTTTATTGTAAAAATAATCGACATGCATGCATTCATAACAAGTTTCAATTTCAATCATTTATTCTATTTTGTTTAATATAGTCCGAAAATGGTGTATGTATATTAGCGTCGAGCGCGCGCGAGATGCGAGCGATTGTCAACGCGAAGCTTGTTTTGTTATTATATAAAATGACAAGTACACTAAAGTGTAATAATTGCAATATAGTTGTGAATGAACTGTTATGTTTTGTGCAAAATAAACATGAGGTCATGGATAGTGAAAGTCTAGTAAGGATTTGCACGACGGCTTTCTCACCGGAGGACATCGAAACAACTAAGTCCCTACTTTTTCTATCTATCCCCAAAGCACAAACACGGAAAGTTAAACGTAAAATCAAGGATGGAAAACGTGAAAAAGATTTGTTTTATGTCATTGGAGTGTTTAAGACTGAAGAACCAGAGTCAATTCCAACTTTTGTAGCTCGCGATTTAAATAAACTACCTCCCATAACGTTTGATCATGTAGACGTAACCAGCCTACTGAAAGACCTTTTGAAACTACAAAACGAAGTACAAATAATAAAAACACTTTCGTTACGGTCGAACAGTTATCGGAAATGACGGAGGATTTACTTAAGACAAGGTATAATGATACAACATTATTAAACTCGCGAGGGGAATGGAACGCACCAGTGACTGAACCACCTCGTTATCGAAATATTAATATTAAGAGAGGTGCTGGCTTAGCAAGTTTTGATTACGATAGCGGCCCTATCGGCCTACCGCACTTAATTTTACCGGAGGAGGAATAAAAACCGTTAGCTCGAATGCTGTTATCGCTCAAGTCAGCTGTGATCGCCCATCCTTTTCTAACGCGCAGGGCAAGGACGTGGGACATGCGCTGTCACCCTCACTGCACGATCGGTGACGCCACCGGCAGATAAGCGCATGGAGGCCAGACCGTGGTTTCGACCCGAGTGCGCACGAGCATGCCCAAACAGCCCCCGAGCGCTGCACCTGACACTGTGAGGCCCACCGTGGTTACGGACGTTATTGAGGGAGAAGCAATTAAAAATAATGGTGTATCTACGCTTTCGTTTGCGGAAATAGCGCGTTCAGCGGGAAGTTGGAAGAAACAAATTGTAAGTAATGAGTGGATTGAGGTACAGAAAAAACGATACAAAAACAAATTTATTGGTAAAAAGGGGATAGCCACTTCTACATCTGATTGTAAGTTTAAGGCAGCAGATCTCAGGGTACCGTTGTTTATAAACAATGATGACAAGAGTACCCCTCCATAGCAAGTGGACAGATTCGCAACTGGACAGATTCTCAACTGAACAGATTCTCAGATGGACGGATTAGCAACTGGACAGGACATGTACAGTCCATAACATAACGGATAAACTCGTGTACAGTTGTTTGTGTTATGTTATTTGAACCAATATCATGCAATCTATACTAATATTATAAAGCTGAAGAGTTTGTTTGTTTGTTTGTTTGAACGCGCTAATCTCAGAAACTACTGACCCGATTTGAAAAATTATTTTTACGTTGGATAGTCCATTTATCGAGAAAGGCTTTAGGCTATATAACATAAAGATACGACTCATAAGACCACAGCAGAAATGAAAAATGTTGCGAAAACGGGAGAAAGATATTCCTTTTGAGAGCTTCCGCTGCATACGCTGCGGAAACCGCTTAAGTTACACAAAAATCATGTATGACAGAATTGTTCAGCATTAAGAGTTCTATAGTAAAATCCGCGACAGCATATGTCTATCTTTTATGGTTGACTTACTACAACCTTTTTTATGTTAATAAATTTGTAAAAAAAATATGCATTATTTTTAGAGGTGTATTATACACACAGGTATTTATTCTTATCAAAATAAATACATTCATCATCACAAGCATTTCATTGAGAACCAAGTTGCCCTTTATATCATTTGATTTCAATAAATATCTTAGGAGCTATCACAGTTTTAACATAACTCCGCACCAAAATAATGTTCGCAGCTTAAGTACGTGCGCTTGCGCTAATATATTATAAAGCTGAAGAGTTTGTTTGTTTGAACGCGCTTATCTCAGGAACTGCTGAACCCATTTGAAAAATATTTCTGTGTTGGATAGCTTATTTATCGAGAAAGGCTTTAGGATATAAAACATGACGCTGCGACGGGAGGGGAGGGAGCAAACTCAAAACGCGCGGACGAAGTTGCGGGGGACCGCTATATATTATAAAGCTGAAGAGTTTGTTTGTTTGAACGCGCTTATCTCAGGAACTGCTGGACTGATTTGAAAAAATATTTCTGTGTTGGATAGCTTATTTATTGAGAAAGACTTTAGGATATAAAACATGACGCTGCGACGGGAGGGGAGGGAGCAATCTCAAAACGCGCGGACAAAGTCGCGGGGGAACGCTAGTTATTTATATTTTAACTAAGCTAGTGACATAGTATAAAAAAGGGAAGTAAGAAATTTTTATACAAACGCACCGAACGCGGCTTGT
Source organism: Pyrausta purpuralis (assembly GCA_963924145.1). Taxonomy (NCBI): domain Eukaryota; kingdom Metazoa; phylum Arthropoda; class Insecta; order Lepidoptera; family Crambidae; genus Pyrausta; species Pyrausta purpuralis. Next base: position 24,900,047 of record OZ001655.1, read on the forward strand.
ATGTGTGCGCCGTAGTATCTATGCGTCACCACACGCACACTTGAACAAAATCTTGACCAGTTTCTCAGTGCGCCAGACGGGGCTAACATTAACGAAGTACGCGCGTCACGGCTTTTCGGCACCAAAATGGGTAATAATTATTATTGCAGGAGAACGTATTGCTGTGTTTGGGTGTGTTAATAATTTATAGCTATTGCACAAGTTGTAAAATGTGTCTATCCAGATGTTATCGTCAAAGGATGTTATTATCATTTTCAACGTGCCGAGTAAAAAAAATTAAAGAATTAAAGTCTACCATAAATGATCGAAAATTTACACAATTGTTGTGTACCCCTCCAGCAAACTCCTGTACAGTCGTTTGTGTATTATTAATTTGAACCAATATCATGTAATTCATAATAATAGGTCCTTACATATGAAATTAGCGTTTTGTCGTACTGACCATTTCGATCTGAAATATCTCCTCTTTGGTTAGGAATTCGAAATTCAAATTTATAAATTCATTTAGCTGGTACGTTTGAGTTTTGAAAACAGTCATTCATATGTTTTTTCCTCATATTTTTTTTCTTTAGCGTCGCTTATTACCGCACAATGGAAAACCTGAAATATCGGTATATTTAAGAGTACGAGTTCTACCGTGGCGCCAGTGCTGCAGAAACAGCTCGAAGGCTTAATGATGTGTACGAGACTGGTATCGCAAAAGAAAGCACGGAACGTTTTTGGTTTCAACGCTGTCGTTCTGGAAATTTCGACCTTCAGACCAACCCCGTGGACGGCCGGAGACTAAAGTGAAAAATTAAAAATTAAAGGCTACTTGAACGATGGGTACCTCATGAATTGTGTGAATCAAACTTGCAAACACGCGTCGACTGCTGTGTTACTTTGCTGCTGTTTTACTCAACCGACACAATAATGGAGGGATTTTAAATCAAATCATTACTTGTGATGAAAAGTGGATACTGTACGACAATCGCAAACGCTCGTTGCAATGGCTGAACCCTGGAGACCCAGCCAAACCCTGCCCTAAACGAAAATTTTCTCAGAAAAAGTTGCTTGTGGGTGTTTGGTGGACTAGCGCCGGTGTCGTTCATTACAGTTTTCTATAATCTGGCCAAACGATTACGGCAGATATCTTTTTTCAGCAACTGCAAACCATGAAGGAAGAACTAGCTGCTAAACAACCGAGATTGGTCAATCGCTCTAGGCCACTGCTGCTTCACGACAACGCAAGACCACACACTGCTCAAAAAACAACCACTAAGTTAGATGAGCAACAATTGGAATGTCTGCGACATCCACCGTACTCCCTGGACCTTGCTCCAGCAGATTACCATTTTTTCCGGAATTTGGACAACTTCTTACAAGGAAAAAAAATCAACTCCGATGCGGCCGTCCAAACCGCCTTCAAAGAGTTTATTGATTCTCGTCACCATGTTTTTTTTTAAGTAAAATGATCAATGAACTACCTATGAGATAGCAAAAGTGCATAGATAACAACGGAGCATCCTTAGATTAGTTAAATATATTTTACAAAAAAAATGACATTATATTCCTCCCTTACAAAACGCCAATTAAATACTTATGTAAGGACCTAATATTTTGACTAAGCTAGTGACATAGGGCGGGAGGTGCATCCTGCATTTGCCTGAACAATTACTCAAAGTTCTAACCGCTCGTGTGGTTAGTTGCCTGCAACGGCGTCGCTTAGCGGTTTTTTTTTTCAGTCTTAACTCTATTTCATTGTTCACGACTGTACTCTGTCCAGTTGCTAATCCGTTCACCTGAGAATCTGTCCAGCTGCGAATTTGTCCACTTGCTATGGAGGGTTGTGTACTCACCTAGCACTTTTGGCCAGGACATTAATACCTGAGGGCTTTTTGTCAATTATTGAAATCGCTACAGATAATGACCAGTGTAAAGTTTTTTTCAATTATTTCACAAATTATTGGATGAGGCAAATCGAAGAGGAGTCGTCTTGCTACGGAGAAAATTTTCGGACAAAAATAATGCGGCAGAAGGCTGGCACCGTCGCATGAATACCAAAATACCAAACACATTCCTTTTTTGTTTCAACCGTTATTAAAGAAAGAATCGAAAATAGTTGATACTAAAATAAGTAGACGTTCTTATCACTGTTAAAAAAACAAAACGTCGGTAAAAGCAAATTCGGATTAATAAACAGATACAAAATATATTATCGGATTGCGTTTGTAACAAAATTTCAGTAATGACGTGCTTAGAGCACCTAAGATCGTTATCTTGAAAATGAATTTCTCCTGGTATTTGGAAGTTTTTTTTATTACTTAAATTATTTTATTTTCCCCAAATAAAGTTTTTCAGTCTTTTCACTATATTTCATTGTTCACGACTGTACTCTGTCCAGTTGCTAATCCGTTCACCTGAGAATCTGTCCAGTCGAGAATCTGTCCAGTTGCGAATCTGTCCACTTGCTATGGAGGGAAGAGTACTACGTCAGGAACAAGACAGCCTGTTCCTCTTAGTGTTGGTGGTGTTGACGCGCCCCGGGATATTGCCAACTTATTTAAGGATCACTTTCACGTGGAACCGACACCCCTAACCCGCATGTTGCTCAAAAGAAGTAGCTAATGTTATCAAACAAATAAAACGGGGAAAGTCTCCAGGTCACGACGGACTTAGTATTGAGCATCTGCAGCGTGCGGGGATAGCGGCGGTTCTATGTTGTTAACTTTTTGTGTTCAACATGCATATTTGCCCAATGAGTGCATGAAGACGGTGGTTGTCCCAATAGTCAAAAATAAGACTGGAGACCCTTGTGATAAAAGTAACTATAGGCCTATTTCGTTGACTACAATAGTAGCGAAGGTGCTGGACGGTTTGCTCGATCGTGTCTTGAACAGCCATTTAAAATTAAATGATGCACAATTCGGATTTAGGTCTGAATTGTCCACAGAGACTGCCATATTGAGCTTAAAGCATACCGTCCGGTACTATACTGATAGGAAGACGCCGGTCTATGCGTGTTTCTTGGACCTATCGAAGGCCTTCGATCTGGTGTCCTATAAGTTACTATGGGACAAAATGAGGATTGATACTAATCTCCCCAGTGAAATAGTCGATATTTTTGACTATTGGTACAAACATCAAACAAATGTGGTACGATGGGCCGGAGAGGTATCCGATGTGTACAGATTGAAGTGCGGGGTGAGGCAGGGGGGCTAACCTCGCCGAGATTGTTTAATCTGTACATGAATGGGCTTATCGAGGAACTCAGCGGTACCGGAATCGGATGCTCCATAGATGGGAAACAGATAAATAATCTAAATTATGCGGACGATATGGTCCTGCTGCTACCTCGGTAAGTGCAATTCGGAAGCTCCTGAAGATATGTGAGAAGTATGCCGGTGCCCACGAACTCAGGTACAATGCGAAAAAGAGCGAACTACTAATGTTTAAGACCCGTGGTCATAAGATCACAACAGCACCTCAGGTTTGTGTTGGTGGTCTTGCTCTTAAACAGGTGACGCGGTTTAAGTATCTGGGTTACTGAAGACCTCTCTGATAATGAGGACATTGAGAGGGAGCGCAGGGCGTTGGCGGTAAGATGCAATATGCTGGCTTGCAGGTTCGCACGTACATCGTGCGGAACCCGTTAAGGTGATACTTTTTAAGGCTTTTTGTCAGACATTTTACACGTGCAACCTGTGGGTCAGCTACGCGCAGAAGGCCATCAACGCCTTGCGTGTGCAATACAACAACGAATTCAGGGTGCTGTTGGGCCTGCCACGGTGCTGCAGTGCATCGGGTATGTTCGCCGAAGCCCATACTGATGGCTTTCATGCTATCCTTCGGAAGAGAGCAGCCTCGATGCTGAGCCGTATTCGTGGGAGTTCCAATAGCATCCTGCGCGTTATAGCTGGGCGTGAACATTGTCCCTACATGAGGCAGTGGGTTCGGCTGCATGTGTTGTAAAAGTGTGTTTTAGTGCTGTTATTTTATTTTATTTATATTCGTTATGTGGTGTATTAAGTGTTAATTGCTGGCTATATTTTCTATTTTTCTAATAATAATGCAAATGTATGGACTGATGTCTGAAATAAAAAAAATAAAAAAATGAGTAAATAAATATATATATTTATTTATTTAAATAAGAACTGAAAATATTTTTACTAATTTAATTTGTAAAAATTATAATGTGGTCACTTGTGCTCGTGAATGCCTAGCAGGGAACGTGACTCTAAAGTTGGCGCCAAGACAATTGAAGCATCCACAAGACCTATTAAAATAGCATTTTTAGATCATTATTTAAAATTTTAAATGTTAAAAACATAAAATGTTTTTTCTTGATTAATATATTACCTAGCTAAAATTGTAACTCATTTTTATAATAAAATCAACGAGTCTATTAAATGTACCTAAAAGCCTTAAAAAATATATTGAGAAAGCTACTCTATGACTCTGATGTGATGGATGCATGCATATGTCCATTTATCAGACGGTGCCATATTTGTAAACTCTATTAGTTCGCGAGGCATCGTCTACTTCTAAATACAATATCAATGATAAGATGTTATTGCCAAGGCGTAACCTGTGAAATGCCTGCCTGATTGATTTCTTTCAGTCTATTTTATATCACTTTAAAAATAAAGCACAGAAAAATCTGAAAATAATATTTTACGTGTTCAGAATCGCTGTCTCAAAAGGCATTTGACTTTTCATACCTTTATAAAAATAAAATGTTGTCAATTGCCATTGAATTAAGCAATTTTGTCAAAAAAAATAACTTCCTGAACAGAGTGTACTTTTTTTTCCACTCGGAATGTAGGACCATTATAGTATTGTAATTTTTAAGCTGTTGGGCACAAAGTGTTCAGTACCATTATTTTTTTCAACACTATTTTTTTTCTAAATATTTCGGATCCGTCGTCAACATCAAAGCCAATACCGAGAGTGATATTCAAAATAGAATAAAGGCAGGGCGGCCTAAGTGGCGATTTCTTACCTCATCAAAAGCACCATGGCATGTACAAAAGAGCTGTGAGACCTGCTTTGCTCTACGGATCCGAATCCGCTGTGGTGTCAGAAAGTGTGATAAGCAGAAAATTCATGTCACCGAAATGATGATGTTGCGATGGTCTGGTGGTGTTACTCAATTGGACAGAGCCCGAAACGAGCATATCCGAGGCACCTTCAAGGTCGCTGATATAAAGCATAAAACGCAAAAAGGACGGTTACGCTGGTATGGCCATGTTATGCGCAGAGAGGAGAACCATTGGACGCGACATGTGATGGAAATGGACGAAGGAAAGAGAAGCAGACGTCGCCCATCAACTACCTGGATTGGAACCATTTCCAAGATAATAAGAGAAACAAATTCATTTGAAATCGGTGCTTGATGTGCATGCGTAGACTGTTGCTGACCGTTAAGGTTGACATCATGCACCGACTTCAAATTTAATAATCCTGTTAGTGGGGACTTTTGATGGTGCTTTAATTATATATTTATAGTTTTTTGTTGCGCATAGTAACCGGATTTAACTTAAATAGTAATCCTTCTCCAATAAATACTAGCTGACAACTGCATCAAAATCGGTTAAGTCTAACGTGAGATAATCACGGACAAACTTACAAACATACAAGTTAAACTGAGAATCTTCTTTTTAAAAAAAACGGCCAAGTACGAGTCGGACTCGCGCACTAAGGGTTCCGTGCAAATTTTAACTAAATTAGGGAATCCACTTACTTCCACTTAGCTAAAATACCACAATATTTTGTTGATAGGAATTGTCCTGCCTTCGTCTCTGAGATTTAATGGATCATGTAGTATGCCCTACTATGCGTCTATTCACTCGCACACAGGTTTAGCGCAAGAAAGAGAAGGTAAATAACCTCACTCCCTTCCACGCCTCACAGCACTGCCAGCCGCCTGTCGCTCATTCGTGTCCGTGCGCGCGCGCCGTTCCAACGCACGCAGTAACCACAGTATATAACCGTTAAGTTTTTATTTCGTGGTAAACGAAATTTACCTTATAGTGATATGTTTATTCAAAATTTTTTTAGATTATTAATGGAATCAGACGTTACTTTGCGGAAATCCATTATTCAGTTGAAATTTATTAAATTATTTTGCGTTAAATTTCCGCTAAGCGACGCCGGCGCAGGCAACTAACAACAAATTAAAATTATTTTTAAAACATTAAAACGTCAAAATATATGCGTAGCTTTTAAAACTAATAATTCTTTAAGATTAGTTTGTAACGGAAAAGATAAGCTTGATAAACACCAAAAATCTGGTGTTTATAGGCTTAACTGTAGTGCATGTAACGCCATTTATGTAGGTCAGACCGGCCGTAGCTTCAACACACGTTATAAAGAACATATTTCCGCTTACTGAAACAACCATCCTGAGAGGTCTCATTTCGCTAAACCTCTTTTAGATTCAGGACATATTATTCCTGATAATCATACATTTTCTGTTCTTCATACTTGTGAAAAAGGCTTGAAACTATCCGTTTTGGAACAATTAGAAATAATAAAACATAATAAAGATAATACGCTTACATTATTGAACGAACATGTCAGTTATACCGCCTCTCCACTTCTAAATATATTCTCAAATCAACAATGTATTAATAATAACCGTCGACTACCAACGGATTAACTTAATTTTCAAATTTCCGTTACAACGATTACGTCACCTCATTAGTGGACGGAAAGTATAAAAAGGCCTGTTCGCCAGCCGACACAATTCAGTCGTCCGTGCTCCGCCGAGGCGACAACATCTCCTGAGGATACCACGTGTAGTGGCGAAACGCGTCGAGGTATTTTGCACGTTGGTGTTGGGTACTAATAATTGCATCAACTGTGCCGCATGCGTATTGAGGGAGGGCGGGTGGTGCATCCTGCATTTGCCTGAACTAATACTAAACGCGGTGACGGTGTATTGTTAGTTGCCTGCGCCGGCGTCGCTTAGCGGAAATTTAACGCAAAATAATTTTATAAATTTCAACTCAAAATTTTTTTGTTTATTCAAAAAGTAAATGTGAAGTAAAACGCACTACCCAGCGTGGCTGCACCATGCATGCTTTACGCTTCGCGGCCGAGCTAGCACGCGATGCTAGCCAGTCCGCATTTTCCGCTCCGAATCAATACGCGTCATTGATCTGTAGCAAATACTGGCCGAGCTGACACGCGATGTCAGCCAGTCCTAATTATCTAGATTATTCTAGATCTTATCTGAGACTTTTGGTATGCGTTGCTTCCTATCCTTATTTTCATTGCGAAAAAAGAGAAACAAGTTAGCTGAAGTTACAGCCAATTGGGCTTTAATGCTATAACAATAAATTACAGCCAAAGACATTCATGAATAATATTAAGCAGCGCTGACGATGCGCCATTATGGCCTCTAAGTATGAATCAACGGCCCTCGCCCGCACTCATCCGGCCCAACAGGCACCTGCCTGGGTATGTTCTGCCTGTGCCAACGCGACGGCCCATGACGCGCCGCGTAGGAACCTCTATGTAATTTTAAATTACCTATCAATAAACACCCCACACGCATAGGTTTGTCAAAAAAAAACGGTTTTAGTATGGCAGCCCCCCATTCATCATCATCATCATAATCAGCCAAAGGACGTCCACTGCTGAACATAGGCCTCCCCCACGGCTTTCCACAGCGACCGATCACTAGCGGTCTGCATCCAGTTTGATCCTGCGATCTTTTTAAGGTCGTCTGTCCATCTTGTTGGTGGACGTCCTACGCTGCGTCTTTGGTCGAAGGGTCTCCAATCTAGAACTTTCCTGCCCCAACGGCCATCAGTTCTTCGCGCTATGTGCCCTGCCCACTGCCACTTAAGCTTACTGATTCTCAAGGCTATGTCCGTTACCTTGGTTCTTCTACGTATCTCTTCGTTTCTGATTCGATCTCGTAGAGAAACACCGAGCATAGCCCGCTCCATCGCTCGTTGTGTAATTTTGAGCTTCATTATAAGGCCCATAGTAAGAGACCACGTTTCGGATCCGTATGTCATCACTGGTAACACACACTGATTGAAGACTTTCGTCTTCAGACACTGAGGTAATTGAGACGAGAAGACGCTCTTGCGCAGTTTCCCGAACGCTGCCCAGCCGAGTTGGATTCGTCGATTGACCTCTTTCTCGAAGTTGGACCTACCCAATTGGATCACTTGTCCCAGGTAGACGTACTCGTCGACAACTTCGAGAGTTGAGTTCCCAATGGATACTGGAGTGGGTACAACAAGGGAACTCGACATAATTTTCGTCTTCTCCATGTTCATTTTAAGACCCACTTGTTGGGATACTCGGTCGAGGTCTTCGAGCATAGTGCCTAGATCATCCAGCGTTTTTGCCACAACGACTATGTCATCGGCAAACCGAAGGTGTGTTATGTATTCGCCATTGACGGAGATGCCGAATCCTTCCCATTCCAGGAGCTTGAAGGCGTCTTCCAATGCCGCTGTAAACAGTTTCGGGGATATAACATCGCCCTGTCTTACACCTCTTCGCAATGGAATCGCCCTCGTATTCTGTTCCTGTACTCGGACCGAATTTAAAAATATTAAAACAATCGCGTTAGAACTATGAATGAAGACAACACGTCCTCTGAGTGAACTCGCTACATTCGTCGTCTCTGTCTAAGGCCCAATTTTTTTAATCGATAGTAATGGTATAGTTTTTTTTACAGCGGTTGAATTGTGTGTGTTTTGAAGAAAAACTACATAGGTAAACCTAGTATTTTTTCTCCAAAACACACACTCTTATTAATTCAATCGCTGCACAGAGTTTGAATTTCGTAATTTAGCGGGATTTCATTTTCAACCACTTTATACACATAAAGATGAAATAAGAAACCCAAAATTGCGCACGGGCGGGACTCGAACCTGCAAGTTTCTGACTAAACGGGGCCAAACGATCTTCCAAATTTCCAATTGAGCTTGCCGTGTTGTTGGTCCATTACATGCGAAATTTCTAGTCTCTTTTGGAAACGTCATCAATACGCGTGACGTCACTTTATACACATTTTTTACGGTAAATAGGTATGATATGGTTTGTAATATGAATAATAAATGGACAACAAAATGAATAATTAACAAAATATTTACGTATTTTTATTTAAGCTTTATTTCGTAGAGTTCAAGGTCATAAATTGGCACAACAGTTGCCTTTTGTTACATTTTGAGTAAATTAATAAATTTAAACAATGTGCCCAGAAAGTTTGTAAAAAACGCAAACTTAATGAAAAAAACGCATTTAACAAACTATTCTAAAAAATAGAATATTATGAGAAGTATTTTAAAAAAACTGTTAATTCTACCTTAATGTATATAGTATTGTCGTAAATTTTAAATAAATAGCTGCTATCATTTATTCGAACTGGTACTTATAACTGTTAAACTTAAATTTATTTACTGGCAACACCGATATATTTTTGGAGGGGCGTTTTGTATTCGGGGAGAGCGCGGAGTTCGGCAGTTCAGTTGGTTTGTGGCATCAAGTTGAAGAGGTTGTACCTGAAGTTGTACCCTGTTCGAAGAATAAAAGTCTTGAAGAAGTCTCAGTGTTGTAATTTCTTAACAAGTCAGAAGTGCGCAAAAATCTTCAGCCCACAAAGAACAAGTTACGTGAAATAGTGTATTCTTGAATTATGACCAAGTTAGTGAGAATATGAAGTGATACAGTTAACTATCAGCAAGTGAAATTTATTTTTAAATAATACGATTTTTGTAGCACGTGGTCGGGGCTACCCTCCGGTCGTGCTACTTAAATTCAAAGCTTTTGAATCCACGTGTGCCGTAGTGTGCTCTGTTTGAGGTTGGGGCTACTCTCCGATGAAACTGGCATAATATGAGGGCACGTGTAGTTGAAAGCAATGTTTAAAAATTAGTAAAATTATTTCTAAAACCTAAGAAATACGGTCGCATATTTTAAAACAAATAGGTAAATGAGGTTTTAACCTGGTCAAAAGACAAAGCGTAGCTAAGATTAGGACGTGTAAGCTTAATTTAAGTGTGGAATTCGAATGCTTATACGTGACGTTATGTTTTGTGCATGGTCGGGGCAACTCTCCGACTGCGTTAAGCATAATGCGAAGCGCATTTGCATTCGAATTATTCGAATTCTTGTTTAAGACGTTGTATTTTACTCATGGTTGGAGCTACTTTCTGACAGCACAAACATGATACGGAGCGTGCTTGTATTTGAATAAGTTGAATCTATTGGTATTAAAGTGTTGGTTGGTGATTAAGTAAAGCGTGACTAAGGCAAGGCAGCTTAACTTAATTCAAGTGTGACATTCAAATGCTTATGCGTGTCGTTGTGTTCTGTGCATAGCCACATGGGCATGATACGAAACGCATTTGTATTCGAATAATTTGAATCCTCGTGTGCACCGTTGTGTTTTGTGCATGGCCGGAGCTACTTTCCGACAGCACATGCGCGATACGGAGTGCACTTGTATTTAAATAAGCGTAGGACGTATAAATTTTAAAGTGTGGATTTTTGATGCTTATGCGTAACGTTGTGTTCTTTGCATAGTCTGGACAATTCTCAGACTGCATTGGCATGATACGAAGCGCTATGCATTCGAATTATTTTAATCCTCATGTGCGACGTTGTGTTTTGTGCATCGCCGGGACTATTCTCTGACGGCACATGCACGATACGGAGTGCATTTGTATTTTAATAATGTATTTTGTCTGGGATTATTTAAGTGTGATATGATCCTGCTGAGAATAATTTGCCTTAAACTGATTGAGTGTCAGTTTGTACTTTAAGATATATTGATTTCGTAGCTTAGTGTCCTACCTAGTTATTTTCTTTGTTGGTAAATGGTTAATTGTGCTATGACCGTCAGAACAATAATTAAGACTAGGGTGATTAGGTATCAGTTTGTACTTTAATATTAATTGATTGTGTAGCTAAGTATGCTACCTGGTGGTTTTCTCTATTAGGGATTAGTTACGTGTGCTATGAGCCTGACAAGAATAATTTGCCTTAGACTGATTAAGTGTGTCAGTTTGTACTTTAATATGAACTAATTTCGAAGCTAAGTGTGATACCTGGTTGTTTTTTTTGTCGGGAAATAGTTAAGTGTACTATGACCCTGACGATAATCATTTGCCTTAGACTGATTAAGTAGGTCAGTTTGTACTTTAATGTGAATTTATTTCGTAGCCAAGTATACTATCTGGTTGTTTTCTTTGTCGGGGAATAGTTAAATGTGCAATAACCCTGACAAGAATAATTTACCCTAGACTGATAAATTCTATCAGTTTCTACTTCCATATGTATTGATTTCGTAGCTAAGTATGTTACCTATTGGTTTTCTATGTCGGGGAATAGTTAAGTGTGCTATGACCATGACTAGAATAATTTGTTTATTACTGATAAGTGTGTCAAGTCAGACCGATTAAGATGTACTTTAAAATGTATTAATTTCGTGGCTAAGTATGCCACTTGGTTATTTTCTTCCTCACTAAATCCTTTAATGTGCTTTAACCCTAATGAGAATAATTTGCCTTTATACTGATAAGTGTGTCAGTGTCAGACTGATTGAGACATATCTTTAATATGAATTTATTTCGTAGCTAAGTATGCTACTTCCTTTTCTTCTTTCCTTTCTTCCATGCCGGGAAATAGTTGAGTGGGTTATGACCCTAATAAGAATAATTTGCTTTAGAGTGATTAAGTGTCACTGTCAGACTGATAAAGACACTGACAACTTTTACATGGAGTGGTTTTGTAGCAAAAAAAAAATGCCAACTGGTTATTTTATTTGTCGGGGAATTTTTAAGTCTATTATTTTAATATGGACTGATTTTGTAGCTAAGTGTGCAAATTGACAGGGTCCTTTGTTAGAGGAAAGTTAAGTGTGCCATAACTCTAACAGGGGAAATGCTATTTAATTTCTTTTAATGATATAGCTTTTTGATACAGTTACGTTAGTTGACGTAAGTTATCGGTAAAGTAAAAAGTGATGTTAACCAGAAAACAATCCTGATGCTAGGCAAAGTTATAATGGTGATGAAGTTTTGAGTGCTACTTAAATACTATGAATGAAAGATATTTTTTATATGAACAATTTTATTAAAATATGCTAAATTTTATATTAGTGTACCTTGTGCCCCAGTGCTGTATTATTATTGCTTTTACTTCTTAAAGGCCCTTTAGAAAAATATTTACCCATAGCTTCGAATTTATAATTGAAGTTTTCTGGTTTAAAATTAATTTTCTATTAAAGAATAAATATTTTGTCCCTACTTGACTAAATCCAAATTAATTACTAGCAAAATTATGGTAAAATAAGATGCTAGTTAACAGCACAGGTGTACATGTTTTACAAAAACCAATGAAAGGCGTAAAAACTTTATTAAAGGTCATACATTATTTCGTATCCCATTTAGGAATCTAATTTAGTAACACATGATAAAGTTATTAATATTTTATTATTATTAATTCCACTAAATCATGAAAACGATTCTCGGCCAATCGTATTTTAGTCAATCTTATAATAATTATACAATAAAGGCATCTGATGAATCCTAATGATTTTGTTTCATGCAATCTGATGAGTCTGCATCACACGCAATGTCGCGCATGAGCTCGAAGAAGGAAGGGACCCCACGGTGAACGATGGAGGATGTCACTGAGAGGCAGAGCCCAGGAGGAAGACGTGAGGCTGGCTAGACCCACTCAAAACTCCAAATTATACCCTAATACAGCTTTGGGGCAATTTTGGGGGGTACCCAATGCTGAGCAGCCCAAGAAACTGTCGCTATTGTCAATGCCTCTTTTCCAAAAGTTTACTATGTTGTATTATTCAATTTAAGTCTGTACATTGTATTAACTTTAAAATAATTTTCTGCGTTTCCTTTTTGTAATAATTGTTTTAAATGTAGTATTGGTAAGTCTATATAACATCCTAGTGATTTAAAAAAAAAACATTGCCCCAAAAGACATTCTTGTGAATAGTCAAAATAGCCTAAGCTTTTAAAATTTTGGATGAAATATTATTTAAAACCTTCAGAACAACAAAAATTAAACATAAACGCAAGCTTTCATTTTCAATTCGTATACCTTATATTATTGTATATTTTTCTATCAATAAGTTCTGTAAGCGTGTCATAGTGTTTCTGTTACTAAACTTTCTTTGTTTTCATACTATGAAAACAAGTACCGTATCTTACTTAGGTCTTAGTGGATCATTTAATATAATTTCCCCATCATACTAAAAAAACGATTATTTAGAATAAGGTTATTTAATTTGAGAAAAGAATGCTTATTTTGTGTGTATTCATCTTAATTAGCATTTGGTTGTTTTCGCTGGATTTTTGTTTCAAAATAGGGTGAGAGGGTAATATAAAAAGTACACCACAGCTTTTTGCTTGATAAAACTTAATCATTTATTGCTCCCTAAGAAAACAATTCACTTAGATAACCAGAGATGTACAAAACACAAAAGGTGTCAGAAATTGCAAACAGGTGCATTCACATGTACACAAATTATTTTTATTTTTATTATCTAACGATGACAATATTACTTTAGCTTAACTTTAACAAGATAAGAGTCATTCGTTAAGTATCAATAATTTTGTTGCGGGTGGGTTTGATAGAAGTTCCGTCCTAGCCGGCTCTCCGGTCGCATTAGCGAAACGTATTACGTAACTGAGTAACTGCAACTGCTATTTATTATTTATAATTTTATACATAATCAGTGTTATAAACTTTATCTTTATCAGTGTTCTAATTTGATGATTTATTGGATTTGAAATAAGTTAAACACTATTAAATATCGGGATCTTTTAGGAAATGTCGTATGACGTATTTTAATTATTTTAAACAAATAAAGCGAATGTGTTTTTTTCAAGCAGTTTGGCAAATGATTGGTATATTACACCTTGATGATATAAATGCAATACACTGCACTTTGTATAAGAATTATTTAGGTTAAATTAAAAAAAAAAAAACATATGTTTGAAGTATAGTAAATGTGAGATCACTATTTACAGATTACTACTTAAACTCTCAAATCATTCTAAAGGGTACTTTATTTAATTTTTATACTTTATAATGTCCGCTTAGCGTTATATACATAACTTAATTAACAAATTGCACTTTCAACTTAGTAACCGCTAGTTAATGAATAAAAATAAACAGTATTATGTAGTGTATCTACAAGTCAGGTATAAGTAGCCGCTTATAAAGTTAAGGTATGTTTGTTTTTAGAACATCGTAAGCGATTTTGAAGGTAATTTAATTTAAATTTTGTTTGTAGTTATGAATATTGAGGGGATATTATTAAATATTTTAACCGTCATGTAGAAATGACTGGTATTTAGCATTTTAATCCTGTACTGTAGAAGGTAGTCTGTTTTTGTCTATTGTGTTATGTAATATTTTTTTTGTAACTTTAAAGAAATGTCTCATACTTCTGAAAGTGAAAATGCGGATATCATAACAAGGATGGTACCGGCGTCGGTAGGATTTCTTTTAAAGTAAGGTTCACAAGTAGGGTTATGTATTGTTCAGAGTAATTATTATTACAAGGATTTTTTTGCATTAGAAACGGGTCTGCCATGTCAGTGCTCTTACCCTTTAACATAATACCGTATTGGAGTTGAGAGTACGCAAAAGCAAACTTATTATAGTTGAAATCGCTGCTTTTGATGAATGATTAGATAAATTGACAGCCTTTAATAAAAACACAATTAGTTTTAAAATATACGTAAAATGCATAGTACTTAGTAGGTTATAAGCTTAAAAGGCAAAGTAGTATACAAAATCTGTACGATTCCATCATATTTTTTTTTAAATATTAGTTCTACGGCTTATAATACCTATTTGTCGACATTGTTGCTGTGTAATCAAATGTTCGAACATTTTTATTTCTTTATAATTTTAGATGTTTATAGCATTTTATCTCTGTATCGTATCTTTTATAAATTATCACCATCTAGTGATGGCAATATTTAGCAATGCCCTGCTGGCACATACATTTTCTCTGCCATGTTTAATGTTGTGTTATGCAATAATGTTTCAATCATTTGTTTTTGTTTTATGACAAGACGCAAATAAAACTAAATTAATATTGAATAACAGTTTCAATTATTACTTAATCGATGGTAAATCTTACCTAATTGTAATATTGAAATTATTTGTATGCTGTTTTGTATGGCTAAGTAGGTCATTGTACTTTTTATTTATTTAAGACCACGTCTTTCATTGACTAAGGTTTAGTCACTAAGCAGATATATTTGTATTTAGATTTAACTATAGTACTAGACAACCTGGTATATACAAAATGTTGTAATATAATGTAGAATTTTTGCTATTACTGCGCGAATGTCGTAATGACTCGAGGAACTCATGTTATATTATTATATTTAGGGAAATTATTAATTATCTAAAACAAGTTTTATATATACTTTCTAAGCACATTGCAACTAAATTTTCATTATTATAAGTGTAAAATGAAAACGAAAATTTCATGTCTTATTTATTTAATTATTATTTTCTTGGCATTAACAATTATTTATGCACATGTATTAATTAATTGAATTCAGTTTGAAAACTTTAAATTAAACTTGGTTGCTATTTTTAATATTCAAAATCATAAGGCAATGTTTGCTTATTTATGTACTCGTTTCAACTCAACTGAACCGCCTAGCTATTCGAGCGCCAGGAGGCTGCTCGATGTAGGACGGCCGAATGTCGTAAATTTTAAATAAATAGCTGCTATCATTTATTCGAACTGGTACTTATAACTGTTAAACTTAAATTTATTTACTGGTAACACCGATATATTTTTGGAGGGGAGTTTTGTATTCGGGGAGAGCGCGGAGTTCGGCAGTTCAGTTGGTTTGTGGCATCAAGTTGAAGAGGTTGTACCTGAAGTTGTACCCTGTTCGAAGAATAAAAGTCTTGAAGAAGTCTCAGTGTTGTAATTTCTTAACAGTATTGTCTGTGTAATTAGTGTATTTTTGCCTCTTTTCTAATTGCTTATCATTTTAAATGGATCGTTTTGAGCCTACTCTTTTAAATGTGATTGTGTCCATGCTATTATTTTGTACATTAAAAAAATAGTTATATTCTGACCTTAAGATACTCTGATAACAATAAATAACACAATTTACAAAGTGATACGCAATATCACTGTATAATTGCAACAATGAGAAAAACGGCAACCATTCGTATTGTGACAATCAAATTATAATTTTTATGAACTACTTCAAAAAAATGATTTAAGATATAATTTAAAGTACGTAATGATTTTGAGAAGGGTCTATTCTATAGAAAAAATATGTTAACTCTCTCTATTAAGATTAAGTTAAAATTTTCAATTAAATCCCGCTAGATTGCGAAATCCCCATACTGTGCGCTGGTAACGAGATTTAACCATTACTATTGATAAAGAAATTGGGCCTAAGCCACGTCTGTAAGCCTAGCATGCACGCCTCGATATCGTTTATCGCGTCGATAAAATAATTTTATTTCTTAACCAACATGTTTTTCCAAATACCTTCTACTTGTAAATCAATCTAAATTGCTTAAAACACAAATCAGTACAAAAAAGTTAGTAAATACCTATTAAAATATGATTTAAATTCTGTTTGAAATTTATCGATTGCCGCGATAAATGATAAATGAGCGCGCATCTTAGGCCCGCTGATCTAGTCTGAAGACGAGAGCAAACCCATTTCGTATAAAAAAGCATTGGACTTATCCTAACCCTTAATTTTACTGAATATTATCACTGACTACATATATTTTTAATTTTTACAACAATCTTTAGATAGCTCAGAGTAAAGCTCCAAATTCATCGGCGTGGTGTATACTCGTAGTAGCGTGGCGTAGGCTTTATCTGAAAGAATAAAATAGAACAAAATAAATACAACTTAAAAGTGTTTTATGCCAATAGAAGGACCAAATGTAATAAATAACATTTATCAATATTTTCAAGACTTATTAAGAGTATTTACAAAAGATATAAAATTATCTTTTTTTGATGATCAACGTTTAAAAATCAAATTGATATACGAGGATTTATGTTTAACATCATAACATCGGCCTTAAAATAAACATTACAGTTAAAGAAATTAAACAAACTAAATGTTTAAAGTAGGAAAAAATATTATGGGAGTTTTTAATATCAATCTTCGCACATGTTAAATACTTATGTATATAATATTATAATTTTACACAATAGTATTTGTTGCAATTTTAGTATCTATTTACAATATTCTCCTGCACCCATAACAATCTCTCTGCATGATCTGAAGGTATGATTGGGAGAGAATGCTATTAGCATTAAGTCCACCTTTTGTACACTTTTATTTGTGCAATAAAGTTTTTAAATAAATAAATATCGCACTAATAATCTCATTTAACTAATAAGAAAATGCAGTAAATAAACGGTGAAGTATTAAAATCTTTCTTTCATAATTAATTTATTAATGCTCTATTATCACAGAAGACATAATACGCCATAAGTATTTCTTTTTAATTTCATTTTCTTATAACACGCTTTCGTTGGTCAGACTATGACTTGTTAATATAACTATTATTACTAACTCCGTAAAAGGGTTTTAATTAATCTAACTAGTTAGCTACTAAACGATACTGACTAGGATGAAACTAGCACTTTACTTTGTGTAAAATTGACAACACCTACTAAGAGCGAAGCCACATTGACTTTGCGTTGATCTATGTTGCGTTACATTGCTCCATCCTCCTCCAACGCACCGTGTGGCTTGCCATTGAGATTTGTATGTAAAACAATGGAACTGCACCGCCTCGACGCTATGCAACGGAACAACGCAATGTTCAAACAACGCCAACCAACGGCGCTTAGTTTTTGTATAATTTTAAACCACTGTTTAAGAAATGCAATATTCTACGGCTTCCTTGCATGTATATAAAAGACGTTTGCATATTTGTCAAGACTCATCCTGTTTACTTTAAAAATCGTTATTACCCGTCAAAACCGAGCAAAGTTTAAAAATCTACTGTTCCAACCTCGATGCTGTGAGGATATTTATAAGAATATCATCTATAATATGGAAATGGCAAATATATTAAATTGCCGGAGGATCTGAAGGCACTTGAGGGTAATCTGTTTAAGATCACTTGCCGCAGAGAAATATTGCTATAGCGACTTTAATGTGTTTTCTGGCACGAAGGTGTACTACTCTGCTGGAAACCATTTTTACCAGAGTTTCGAACTCGGACCTTTTGAATTTCGTCCAATCCAAAAGGCTTTCGATAAACGGGAAACTCAAATGATTGTTATTAGGTGTTACCTCAAACTTTTCAAATCGAAAAGATTGTCGCGCGACATGTCGCGCGATTTTTATCATGCAACCGTCGCGCGATATCGGCGGACAGTTTTCCCACATCATAGTCTGACAGCGCGGACAGTCGAGTGGTTATGCCGCACCGCGAACGTCCCGGGGATGGCGACCAGCATGAAAGCGCCCCGCAGCTCCGCCCAACATTCTCGTCTGATCTAGTCCAGCAAGTCTAGAACAATACAGGACGACTGTGTAGTTTTTCTTTACCTCCAGTAAGTCCAATTGCAAATTGAAAATGGATGTCATCCATCACATAAGACATCAGTTTCGGAACATAGTCATAGAGTAGCCGTCTTAATATATTTTTTTAAATATGTAATTATGATCATATGATAAAAACGAGTTAACACTTTAGTAGTAGTAGTATGTAGTATATTAATCAACAAAAAGCATTTTATTTTTAAATCTTCAACATTTATTGCAATATAAAAAATATGAAATTTGAGGGGGGTTCCCAAGGAACTAAAACAAAAAAACTTTTTTTTATCAAACTTATGCATGTGGGGTGTTAAAAATAGGTCTCTTAAAATGACATAGAGGTTTCTAAAACCATTATATCTGAACGTCAAACGTTTGAAGACAGACGCTTTCAAATTGGTAAAATAGGCGTCGCTCTGCCCTCTAATTTTTGGAAAATTAAAAAAAATATACGATGTAGTAGTTAACAAATACCTCCAACGAAAAATAGGTAGGACGAGATCGAACTCGTACTTTTTGAAATATAGTTCATTTTCATCAATCGCAAGTATAACTTTGTTTTTCGTACAAATATTAAGTAAAACAATTTTTTTTTGCTGTCAGCAAGCCAAAATACTGTCGTATTTTGGCTAAGGGGAATCCCCAATATAGTTTAAGTTAGCACAAATCCTCTCAGTGCGCAAGTCCGACTCGCACTTAGCGGTGACGACTTCCGTATACCGCCTGGTGTAGTGGTAGCACGCTGGTTTCAAGGCGTCGCCGTGCTCCGAGGTCCCGGGTTCGATTCCCGGTCGGGTTATTACAGAAATCAAATTCATCTATATTGTCTCGGGTCTGTGTTGTGTTGTGGTACCACCGTTGTGATAAGAGCAATGTATGTGATTGGAGTCCTGTTTTTTTTTTTTTTTTAAACTTATGAGAACTTCGGTAAAAATATTACTTACGTTGTAGATAGTAAGCAAAAATCATTGAGGAGGGTGTAGCCGTCATGACATCGGCAGACTCCAGGGTCCACGCAGTCGCCATTGAAGCAACCTTCGCAAACTGGCTGGCAAACGGTACTGACGTTAGTCTTCTCGTACCCAACATAGCATTTACAAACATTAACACCAGCACATGTACCATTAACACAGCTTGGATCACATTCAAATCTACAAATGTTAGAAATTTCATCCATATAGTAACCCGGGTTGCACACACATGTATTAGGTGCTATGCATACTCCATGATTGCAAAATTGGCACACGGGAACACAAGAATCTGTTTCCTTTTTGTGATACCCCTCATCACATTCACATACACCAGACTCAGAGCATGTCCCATGATCACACGATTTGCATTCAGAAACGAAAATATCCTCTTCATTTTTTTCATACCCTACGTCACATTCACATTCACCAGACTCAGAGTATGTCCCGTGATCACACGATTTGCATTTAGAAACGCAAATATCCTCGTCATTTTTTTCATACCCACTGTAACATGCACATACACCAGACTCAGAGCATGTCCCATGATCACACAATTTGCATTTAGAAACGCAAATATCCTCGTCATTTTTTTCATACCCTACGTCACATTCACATACACCAGACTCAGAGCATGTCCCATGATCACACGATTTGCATTTAGAAACGCAAATATCCTTTTCATTTTTTTCATATCCACTGTAACATGCACATACACCAGACTCAGAGCATGTCCCATGATCACACGATTTGCATTTAGAAACGCAAATATCATTTTCATTTTTTTCATACCCACTGTAACATGCACATACACCAGACTCAGAGCATGTCCCATGATCACACGATTTGCATTTAGAAACGCAAATATCCTCGTCATTTTTTTCATACCCTACGTCACATTCACATACACCAGACTCAGAGCATGTCCCATGATCACACGATTTGCATTTAGAAACGCAAATATCATTTTCATTTTTTTCATACCCACTGTAACATGCACATACACCAGACTCAGAGCATGTCCCATGATCACACGATTTGCATTTAGAAACGCAAATATCCTCGTCATTTTTTTCATACCCTACGTCACATTCACATACACCAGACTCAGAGCATGTCCCATGATCACACGATTTGCATTTAGAAACGCAAATATCCTCGTCATTTTTTTCATACCCACTGTAACATGCACATACACCAGACTCAGAGCATGTCCCATGATCACACGATTTGCATTTAGAAACGCAAATATCATTTTCATTTTTTTCATACCCACTGTAACATTCACATACACCAGACTCAGTACATGTCCCATTATCACACGGTTCGCATTTAGGAACGCAAATATCTTTTTCATTTTTTTCATACCCACTGTAACATGCACATACACCAGACTCAGAGCATGTCCCATGATCACACGATTTGCATTTAGAAACGCAAATATCCTCGTCATTTTTTTCATATCCACTGTAACATGCACATACACCAGACTCAGAGCATGTCCCATGATCACACGATTTGCATTCAGAAACGCAAATATCCTCGTCATTTTTTTCATACCCTACGTCACATTCACATACACCAGACTCAGAGCATGTCCCATGATCACACGATTTGCATTTAGAAACGCAAATATCATTTTCATTTTTTTCATACCCACTGTAACATGCACATACACCAGACTCAGAGCATGTCCCATGATCACACGATTTGCATTTAGAAACGCAAATATCATTTTCATTTTTTTCATACCCACTGTAACATGCACATACACCAGACTCAGAGCATGTCCCATGATCACACGATTTGCATTTAGAAACGCAAATATCCTCGTCATTTTTTTCATACCCTACGTCACATTCACATACACCAGACTCAGAGCATGTCCCATGATCACACGATTTGCATTTAGAAACGCAAATATCCTCGTCATTTTTTTCATACCCTACGTCACATTCACATACACCAGACTCAGAGCATGTCCCATGATCACACGATTTGCATTTAGAAACGCAAATATCATTTTCATTTTTTTCATACCCACTGTAACATTCACATACACCAGACTCAGTACATGTCCCATTATCACACGGTTCGCATTTAGGAACGCAAATATCTTTTTCATTTTTTTCATACCCACTGTAACATGCACATACACCAGACTCAGAGCATGTCCCATGATCACACGATTTGCATTTAGAAACGCAAATATCCTCGTCATTTTTTTCATACCCACTGTAACATGCACATACACCAGACTCAGAGCATGTCCCATGATCACACGATTTGCATTTAGAAACGCAAATATCATTTTCATTTTTTTCATACCCACTGTAACATTCACATACACCAGACTCAGAGCATGTCCCATGATCACACGATTTGCATTTAGAAACGCAAATATCCTTTTCATTTTTTTCATACCCACTGTAACATGCACATACACCAGACTCAGAGCATGTCCCATGATCACACGATTTGCATTTAGAAACGCAAATATCCTCGTCATTTTTTTCATACCCTACGTCACATTCACATACACCAGACTCAGAGCATGTCCCATGATCACACGATTTGCATTTAGAAACGCAAATATCATTTTCATTTTTTTCATACCCACTGTAACATTCACATACACCAGACTCAGTACATGTCCCATTATCACACGGTTCGCATTTAGGAACGCAAATATCTTTTTCATTTTTTTCATACCCACTGTAACATGCACATACACCAGACTCAGAGCATGTCCCATGATCACACGATTTGCATTTAGAAACGCAAATATCATTTTCATTTTTTTCATACCCACTGTAACATGCACATACACCAGACTCAGAGCATGTCCCATGATCACACGATTTGCATTCAGAAACGCAAATATCCTCGTCATTTTTTTCATACCCTACGTCACATTCACATACACCAGACTCAGAGCATGTCCCATGATCACACGATTTGCATTTAGAAACGCAAATATCATTTTCATTTTTTTCATACCCACTGTAACATGCACATACACCAGACTCAGAGCATGTCCCATGATCACACGATTTGCATTTAGAAACGCAAATATCATTTTCATTTTTTTCATACCCACTGTAACATGCACATACACCAGACTCAGAGCATGTCCCATGATCACACGATTTGCATTTAGAAACGCAAATATCCTCGTCATTTTTTTCATACCCACTGTAACATTCACATACACCAAACTCAGAGCATGTCCCATGATCACACAATTTGCATTTAGAAACGCAAATATCCTCGTCATTTTTTTCATACCCACTGTAACATGCACATACACCAGACTCAGAGCATGTCCCATGATCACACGATTTGCATTTAGAAACGCAAATATCATTTTCATTTTTTTCATACCCACTGTAACATTCACATACACCAGACTCAGAGCATGTCCCATGATCACACGATTTGCATTTAGAAACGCAAATATCCTTTTCATTTTTTTCATACCCACTGTAACATGCACATACACCAGACTCAGAGCATGTCCCATGATCACACGATTTGCATTTAGAAACGCAAATATCCTCGTCATTTTTTTCATACCCTACGTCACATTCACATACACCAGACTCAGAGCATGTCCCATGATCACACGATTTGCATTTAGAAACGCAAATATCCTCGTCATTTTTTTCATACCCTACGTCACATTCACATACACCAGACTCAGAGCATGTCCCATGATCACACGATTTGCATTTAGAAACGCAAATATCATTTTCATTTTTTTCATACCCACTGTAACATTCACATACACCAGACTCAGTACATGTCCCATTATCACACGGTTCGCATTTAGGAACGCAAATATCTTTTTCATTTTTTTCATACCCACTGTAACATGCACATACACCAGACTCAGAGCATGTCCCATGATCACACGATTTGCATTTAGAAACGCAAATATCCTCGTCATTTTTTTCATACCCACTGTAACATGCACATACACCAGACTCAGAGCATGTCCCATGATCACACGATTTGCATTTAGAAACGCAAATATCATTTTCATTTTTTTCATACCCACTGTAACATTCACATACACCAGACTCAGAGCATGTCCCATGATCACACGATTTGCATTTAGAAACGCAAATATCCTTTTCATTTTTTTCATACCCACTGTAACATGCACATACACCAGACTCAGAGCATGTCCCATGATCACACGATTTGCATTTAGAAACGCAAATATCCTCGTAATTTTTTTCATACCCTACGTCACATTCACATACACCAGACTCAGAGCATGTCCCATGATCACACGATTTGCATTTAGAAACGCAAATATCATTTTCATTTTTTTCATACCCACTGTAACATTCACATACACCAGACTCAGTACATGTCCCATTATCACACGGTTCGCATTTAGGAACGCAAATATCTTTTTCATTTTTTTCATACCCACTGTAACATGCACATACACCAGACTCAGAGCATGTCCCATGATCACACGATTTGCATTTAGAAACGCAAATATCATTTTCATTTTTTTCATACCCACTGTAACATGCACATACACCAGACTCAGAGCATGTCCCATGATCACACGATTTGCATTCAGAAACGCAAATATCCTCGTCATTTTTTTCATACCCTACGTCACATTCACATACACCAGACTCAGAGCATGTCCCATGATCACACGATTTGCATTTAGAAACGCAAATATCATTTTCATTTTTTTCATACCCACTGTAACATGCACATACACCAGACTCAGAGCATGTCCCATGATCACACGATTTGCATTTAGAAACGCAAATATCATTTTCATTTTTTTCATACCCACTGTAACATGCACATACACCAGACTCAGAGCATGTCCCATGATCACACGATTTGCATTTAGAAACGCAAATATCATTTTCATTTTTTTCATACCCACTGTAACATTCACATACACCAGACTCAGAGCATGTCCCATGATCACACGATTTGCATTTAGAAACGCAAATATCCTTTTCATTTTTTTCATACCCACTGTAACATGCACATACACCAGACTCAGAGCATGTCCCATGATCACACGATTTGCATTTAGAAACGCAAATATCCTCGTCATTTTTTTCATATCCACTGTAACATGCACATACACCAGACTCAGAGCATGTCCCATGATCACACGATTCGCATATAGGAACGCAAATATCTTTGTAATTTTTTTCATACCCACTGTAACATTCACATACACCAGACTCAGTACATGTCCCATGATCACACGGTTCGCATTTAGGAACGCAAATATCTTTTTCATTTTTTTCATACCCACTGTAACATTCACATACACCAGAATCAGTACATGTCTTATGATCACACGATTTGCATTGTGGTATGCAAATATCTTCGTCATTTTTGTGATAGCCATCGTCACATTTGCATTCAAAGTCTGGTTCCTTACAGGTACCGTGGTGACATGCAGAACATTTATGTTCACATTTATATTGGCTTATTTGTCTGTATCCAAAATTGCATAAGCATTCTTCGATGCCAACACAGAGACCGTTAGTGCAATATTCGGAGCATTTGTACTTGCATGGGAATCCTGGCTGGGTTAGGTCGATGTATTGATCAGGGGGGCAGGGGGGAGCACAGTGGGTATCGTTGAGATGTTTCATGCCCGCAAGGCAGGTACAAACGTTGGGCTCGGTGCACAAAGCGTTGATGCACGGCAAGGCACATGGTGCGCCTTCAGGCACACATAGTCCATCGAAGTTTGTGTAGTTTGTGACGCACGCTCTTTGCTTCATATACTTCCACTGAAAACGTATAATTATAAATAAGAATATTAATTTATTTTCCCAACTAAGGGTCAATTGTTAGTTCACAATATGACTTAGAAATAAGGGTTAGGGCTAAAGAAACTTTTATAAAAACAAAATAATCATACTTTTTAAACCGTAATTTCGATACACCAATACTGAAATAAAATGTTTTAGAAGAAATGATAAGGACTGTAGTTAGTAGTTACAGAGTAAAGCGTGTATTAGCGAAATATATTTAAAAATAGGAAAAATTTAATAATCTTTCATACAAACGAATACGTAGCAGAAACACGACAGAACTTATGTCATAAAAACAAAGAGCTTTCACACAGAAAAAATATAAAACTGCATAAAAAAGTATTTGCTCCGCAACATCTCTCCCTCTCTTTCAAAACTGATAAAAATATAACAAGAGAGATAGAGAGAGAGAGCGGGAGAGAGATGACCTTTAAACAGGCAGTCGCACCAGCTTTTTGCAGGGACGGCGAAGGACTCCTCCTGCAGTAGAAACCTCGGCTACTCTCACTAGCCCATCTGCACCGGGAAATACCCGGGTTATACGACCACGTGGCCATGTACCGCGCGGTAAGTTGCCATCGACCACCAGCACGAGGTCACCTACACCAAGAGCAAGTCCGTCACCGGTCCTGTCACCTCGCCTAGGTGTCAGAGTCGGGAGGTATTCTCTAACCCATCGGTTCCAGAATAAATCTGTTAGCCGCAATGCCTTACGCCATTGAGAACGCCCCCATAAATCCTGCGGCTCTGTCTTACCGTAATAGTTAGCCGTGGATGCTGTGCCGATAAGGAAGTGGAAGGGCGTCAGTGCCTCTTCATCATTTGGGTCAGTGGGAACGTAAGTTAAGGGCCTTGAGTTGACCACAGCTTCAGCTTCCATCAAAAGGGTCGTCAAACCTGGTTCCTTTGGGGCTCTCTCTTGCAAGGTTACTTTTAAAGCAGACTTCACTGAACGCACGAGCCGCTCCCAAGCACCACCCATTGACGGTGCTGACGGTGGTATAAAGATCCAATCGATGTTCTGGTTGGTTGCAAACTCTTGAACTGCAGGGCCGTAGAGTTCTCGCATGAATTTGGCAGCACCGACGAACGCAGTCCCGTTGTCTGACCAAATCTGTTGAGGACTTCCACGACGGGCCGTAAATCGACGTAGGGCCACCAAAGCTGCGTCGGTTGAGAGGTCATGGACTACCTCTAAATGTACAGCACGCGTCGTGAGACAGGTGTACAAAGCTACCCACCGCTTTTCGTGTCTTCTGCCAACAGTAATCTGCACTGGACCGAAGTAGTCTAGGCCGACGAAAGTGAAGGGTCGGCGATGATGGGCGAGTCGAACCGCCGGCAGGTTTCCAACAGGGGGGTTCAAAGGGATAGCCTTCCTTATCTTATAGTATTGGCAGGCATGTGCTGCTGCTCTGACTGTACTTCTTAGCTTCAAAATCCAGAACTGCTGCCGGAGTTGGTTGACAACAGTCTCGTTATTGCCATGAGCAAAGCGCTGGTGGTAATAGTGCGCCAAAAGTTTAACTGCTGGGTGGCTTCCATTAAGAACAATTGGGAAATTAGTAGCCTCAGTAGATTCTGCAACTGCTCCGATGCGACCCGATAACGTCATTAAACCATCACTTCCGAGAATAGCATGAAGCTTTTGTAACTTGCTGTGGCGTGGCAATGGCTCTCCCAGTCGAAGCGCAGCTAACTCATCAGGGAACGAATCATTTTGGCATTTGATCAAAATATGCAGCTGAGCTAGGCGCAAATCTGCCGCAGTAAGAGGCGTAAGCTGCGACAGAAGTTCTTAGCCTAGAGGTAGGCGTGTGCGATGTTGAGGCCTTAGCACTCTCTCTACATCTCAAACGCCTGATGTACTGATGTGCACGCGCCGTCGACCGTAAGAAACGTAACCATTGGCTGAAGCGGGACGGATCCGCCGAAACAGGATGGATGGGAATGGTGCCTACTTGAATGAGATATGAATGAATTTTAGCACTTGGTTTCAGCTCATCTTTGTTAAGGCTAGTGTTGTGTGGCTCAACTGGCCAATCATATTGAGGTGATTTTAAAAACTCAGGTCCTTCAATCCACCGACTATTTTTAAGGTCAGCTTCTGACTTTTGCCGTGTCGCGTCATCTGCGACGTTCAGTGCTGTGGGCACCCACCGCCACTCATCTAAAGATGAAAGCTCTAGGATGTCTGCTAGCCTATGTGCGACGAAAGGCAAAAACGAACGTGCGTCGCTGCGGAGCCATCCTAAAACATTCTTAGAGTCGGTCCATAGAAACCGCCTAGAGGGTTTAAAATTATGAGCGCGCAGATAGACGTCGCTAGACGAGCTGCTACCGTGGCTGCCTGTAGTTCGAGGCGAGAAATGGTGACAGGAGTTAGTGAGGCAACTCGGGACTTGCTACATATAAACGAAACCTGCACTGTTTTGTCAGGCAGTACCAAACGCCAGTAAGCGACAGCGACATACGCGTGCTCACTTGCGTCACAGAACACGTGCAGCTCACGCTCTATTAGATGAGCTTGGTTGGGAACATGAGCCTCTCTCAGGTGCCAGCGTGGGACTCGAATGTCTACAGCAGAAGATATATCAGCACTTAGTTCTTAGGTCCTGAGGAAGTTCCTGGTCCCAATCAATTCCTCTGCGCCGAACTACTTGGAATATAATACGGGCTTTTATGGTAATGGGAGCTAGTATACCTAGCGGGTCAAAAACTCGCATCATACTAGGAAGTGCATGACGTTTTGTGATTTTTTGAGGCAAAGCTAGCGACGTTTTTAGGGTGGCCGTGTTAAAACCTAACTCATCAGTCGACGGATACCATATTAGGCCCAACGTACGCACGCTTTGACCAATATCTACGCCTGTGCTACCATAATTTAGTCTCAAATTTGGTGGTATAAGAGTGAGCGCATCGGGTTCGTTAGAGACCCACCCGCGAACTTCAAAGTGCGCTCGCTCTTGCACCTCTACGATGTCTCTAGCTAATTGCGCGGCTTCATCTGACCCTTCCAAACTGCCAATGAAATCATCCATATATGTATCTTGGACAATTGCATGAGCAGCCTCAGGATATAAATCTCTTAACTCTTCAGCATTTTTGTTTTTAAGATAGAGTGCTGTGAATGGGCTAGAAGCAGCATCAAATATCATTGATCAGGGCCGGTCAACAAAAGGGAATTCAAGCTAACTCCCTGAGAGCGGGCTGCGGCGTCATGAACCACGCGCAGCTTTCCTGGCTTGTTGGGGTTTACCACCTCAAAATGAGGTAGGTACCACACCCTAGTCGAATCAGTAGAGATGTCACATGGCTCGGCGTAACCTTTGTCTATCATAGCGTGTATATTTTTGCGATACTGGTGGGCGTAAGCGGCGTCTTTACGAAAACGCTTTTCCAGACCATTAAAACGCGAAAACGCTAGCGGGTAACTATCTGGAATGTCAGTGACATCTGATTGCCATAATAAACCGACCTCAAACTGTCCATCTGGTAACCGACGAGCAGTGTCTTCGAGAATTTTCGAGGCGCGCTCGTCTGCGGCAGAACGGACTCGTTGCTTCAGACTACCAATCGACTCCAACTTAAAGTTGTCCTTAATAAGACCCTCAATCTCCGCAAAATCATCTGACGTCGTGTTATGATTGACAAAAGTCACCGGTTTAGTCCTACTGGAAGTAAAGCCAAATACAACCCAACCTAAAGGCGTTAAACAAGCAGCTGGTTGTCTGTTTGAACCTTGGCGCACCTCTCGTGGGGTCAACAGATTCCAGTTATCGATTCCAATTATCAATTTTGGCTCAGCGTTGTCGTACGTGATATTAGGTAACGAAAGATGCCTAATATCGTCTGGGCTGACTGACTGGCGTGCAATACCTAGCGCCGATACAGACCGTGCTCTATATATTTTATGCTGTTTGGATTCGTGCACGCCTTTAATATAAAAATCTCGACTTCGGTTAATTTAGATAGTCCACCCATACACTCGACTCTAATTTGTGCCTTAGGGCCGACAGCGCCTATATGAGCTGATACCTCATCGTCAATAAAAGTACTAGACGAGCCGTCGTCTAATAGAGCATAAGTATTTATAGAGCCCTTAGGTCCGCTTACAGTAACTGCGACGACTTTCAAAAGAGCTTTCAGGGGCCCATTTGAAATAGCGTGAGCTACAATCTCGCTTTCAGGCTCTATCGGCATAGTCGAACAACTAGGTTCGGGTTCGATTCCGTTCGAGAACGTTTCAGTAGTTGTATGGGAATTAACTGATTCAAAGTTATGCAACAATTTATGATGTTGTACGGCCCGGCACGAGAGGCCGTTGGTGCCTTACTTTCTACAGCGAATAATCCAGACGATGAGCTCCGGTCTACCAAACTGAAGTTCGAGAACAGATATAATATCGCCTGGATTATTCGGAGATTGAGGGCAAGGACTTGCATTTCTTTGCCGGCCGTGTTCGCAGTTGCATTGCAGTTATGAAATATCTTGATAATAAGTCCTATTTAGAGTCAGAGGGTTTAAACTTATGAGCGTCGCAGATAGACGTCGCTAGACGAGCTGCTACCGTGGCTGCCTGCAGTTCGAGGCGAGAAATGGTGACAGGAGTTAGTGAGGCAACTCGGGACTTGAGTCTTGAACGTCACCTGTAGGTCCGCAACAGGGCCTGGGCGGTGTCGGATCAAGCGCTAGGTGACTAGGCCCAGCAGTGGGATCGCATGTGACACCGCGGCCGGCGGAAGCAGGAACTCGAAGGTTAAACGCAGCGACCGGAAGATTAGGGCTGCCGGGACGGACGATAACAGGGACGTCCGCAGTGGCAGCGGTGAAGGGCCGCCCTTCTATGAGCGCACTCGTAGGAACCGCAAGTGTAGGGCTACCGGGACGCACGGTTCCAGGGGCATTCACAGTGGTAGCAAACTTACGTTCCCACTGACCCAAATGATGAAGAGGCCCTGACGCCCTTCCACTTCCTTATCGGCACAGCATCCACGGCTAACCATTACGGTAAGACAGAGCCGCAGGATTTATGGGGGCGTTCTCAATGGCGTAAGGCATTGCGGCTAACAGATTTATTCTGGAACCGATGGGTTAGAGAATACCTCCCGACTCTGACACCTAGGCGAGGTGACAGGACCGGTGACGGACTTGCTCTTGGTGTAGGTGACCTCGTGCTGGTGGTCGATGGCAACTTACCGCGCGGTACATGGCCACGTGGTCGTATAACCCGGGTATTTCCCGGTGCAGATGGGCTAGTGAGAGTAGCCGAGGTTTCTACTGCAGGAGGAGTCCTTCGCCGTCCCTGCAAAAAGCTGGTGCGACTGCCTGTTTAAAGGCCATCTCTCTCTCGCTCTCTCTCTCTCTATCTCTCTCTCTATCTCTCTCGTTATATTTTTATCAGTTTTTAAAGAGAGGGAGAGATGTTGCGGAGCAAATACTTTTTTATGCAGTTTTATATTTTTTCTGTGTGGAAGCTCTTTGTTTTTTATGAATAAGTTCTGTCGTGTTTCTGCTACGTATTCGTTTGTATGAAAGATTATTTAATTTTTCTTATTTTTAAATATATTTCGCTAACACACGCTTTACTTTGCAATCTAGTTAGCATACTGGTTACTTTCAAACAAACAAAAAAATATAGTTATTTGTTGGAAGGGAAAATTATCGGAAAATTTTACAAGAAAATTTAAATTTTGAAAGTAAAATTTACCGAGCGAAAAGGACCAAATATAAAGGAGGGGAGAAGAAATGATAAGGACTGTAGTTAGTAGTTACAGAGTAAAGCGTGTATTATTAGCGAAATATATTTAAAAACAGGAAAAATTAAATAATCTTTCATACAAACCAAGACGTAGCAGAAACACGACAGAACTTATATGTCATAAAAAACAAAGAGCTTTCACACAGAAAAAATATAAAACTGCATAAAAAAGTATTTGCTCCGCAACAAATCGGTTATTATGAAATAAGCCAATTTATAATTAAATTTTTGTTTTATAGTGTTTTGTCACTATACAAACTTAATAATGTAAATTGCACTTGCAAAAAGCAACTGTGGCTGTGAGACAGACGAGGAATCGAACCCCGTGTCTTACGCTATCCGGGCGTACCGGCCATGTGACTATAATGGCCTATTGTATATTAAACACTTTTATTGTTTGATGTCATAATGGTTCTTTCAACCCTTGCTTTGTCGAACAGCGTTTTATATTATTTCATTTGGCAAACACTTAAAATATCTACAATCATTTGATATAATTAGTTGATTTGTACAATATTTATTTATTCTACTTTTCTTTGACATAAATGTTCATGTGATATAATTTGATTTCATCGAATTTTTACTTTGCCTAATATCACATCATGACATCATATTCATTTAGTAAACCGGCTAAGTGTGAGTTGGACTCGCCCACTGAGGGTTCCGTGCCAACTTTAACTGAATTAGGGATCTACTTACTTCCACTAAGCCAAAATACCGATAAGATTATTTCGTTGACAGTAAACATAACTTTGTTTATCATAGCGTTTGTACAAAGAAGTTATGTATGCGGTTTTTGAAAATGTGCTATATCTCAAAAACTACTAGCTAAATCCTGTTCAAAACAAATTTCGTTGAAAGTTTTTTATAAAAATGCATATGTTCCAAAAATTATGACAGATAAATTATGTTAAACAATCATTAAATTAAGAGTAATTAGTAAAAGTTAAATATTATCAAACGTTTTTCGACAAAACAAGGGTTAACCTACCATCATTAACTGATTTACAGAAAAAAAACGAGCCAAGTGCGAGTCGGACTCGCGCACTGAGGGTTCCGTGCCATTTTTAACTGAATTAGGGACTTACTCCACTTAGCAAAATACCACAATATTTTGTTGACAGCAAATATAACTTTGTTTTAGAATGTTTTTAACACTCACAGTGTCATATATTTTTTTTTATATTCATAAAGATGAAATAAGAAACCAAAAATTTGCGCACGGGCGGGACTTGAACCAGCAACCTTTTGGCAGACCGGGCCAAACGCTCTTACCAATTGAGCTACCGTGCTGTCAGTCCGACCCGGCGAAATTTGTGGTTTTTTATGAAAACGTCAATTGCGTGACGCTTAGCGCCATCTAGCCGTCTGTTTATGAAACAGATGGCCCAAGCAGTTATTCTTTACAGAATAAATTCAACTTGGAAATTGATGTCGCTTCGCTATCTTATGCTTTAGAATGTTTTTAACACTCACAGTGTCATATTTTTTTTTTATATTCATAAAGATGAAATAAGAAACCAAAAATTTGCGCTCGGGCGGGACTTGAACCAGCAACCTTTTGGCAGACTGGGCCAAACGCTCGTACGCAAATTTTTGGTTTCTTATTTCATCTTTATGAATATAAAAAAAAATATGACACTGTGAGTGTTTAAAACATTCTAAAGCATTAGATAGCGAAGCGACATCAATTTCCAAGTTGAATTTATTTTGTAAAGAATAACTGCTTGGGCCATCTGTTTCATAAACAGACGGCTAGATGGCGCTAAGCGTCACGCAATTGACGTTTTCATAAGAAACCACAAATTTCGCCGAGTCGGACTGACAGCACGGTAGCTCAATTGGTAAGAGCGTTTGGCCCGGTCTGCCAAAAGGTTGCTGGTTCAAGTCCCGCCCGTGCGCAAATTTTTGGTTTCTTATTTCATCTTTATAAATATATAAAAAAATACAACTTTGTTTTTCACAGTGTTTGTATGAAGTACTAAGTTATGTTTGCGTTTGTTGAAAATATGCTATATTTCAAAAACTTCTCGTTCGATCCCGTCCTAACCAATTTTCTTTGAAAGTGTTTGTTAAAATCTACATTATATTTTTTTTTCAAAATTTACACGCGCTTAATTTAGAAGTTAGATAGGGGGGGGGGGGCGCTCATTTTACCACTTTGGAAGCGTCTAGCTATGAAACGTTAGACTTTAAAAAAAAGGGTTATAAAAACCTCTATGTCATTTTAAAAGACCTATCCATAGACGCCCCACACCCCTAGGTTAGACTTAAAAATTTTTTTTTGCTTTTAGTATAGTCATTATGTTTAATTCTTTTATGAGAATCGTAAAGCGGTTAACAGAATACATCTTCCTACCAAATTTATATAGTGTGATGCTTATAGTTCCATAATAAAGTGGCTGTGACATAGGGACAGTCAGACAGACAGACACACTTGACGAACCTATAAGGGTTCCGTTTTTTGCCATTCGGCTACGGAAACCTAAAAACGTTGCTTATTTTTCATGCATTTCTTGAGTTATTGAGCTTTATCTAAGCAACCAAGTCCTTAACATTTCATTATTTTTCTCTATTAAATTACCCTTAAATCATAAGCGTTATTTACTCTTATAAATGCATCGTAAGTTTTGCTTAGTTTTTTTTTAAAACGCCTCTCACTCACTACATATGCCGTAGAATACATGGGTTAAGTCTCGGAGATCCGTTCTAAAACACACTTTATTATATATTTTAAGTAACAAGAAAAACGTTCAAAATGACATATTTTATTGGTACACCCCTCGCAGATGGTGTGACGCTTTCTAAGTAGGTTTAGTAAATAAGTAGGTAACATAATTTTTATCGCATCGTTTAACGTGTTACGAGGTCACGAATAACATCGATTTCAATAATTTGTGGCCGCATGTGGGGTGCTTGAATAATAAACACGTAGTGTAAATCTTCAGGTTCTTCTTCAATAGATTTATTCCAACAAAATAGCACAAAGATAATGCACAAAGTCAGAGAAAGTAGAAATAGAGCCCTGTTCTGGGCATGCAGCTCGCTTTTATATAAATCATAAACCCTGAACAACTATATAAAGCAGTGGGGACGACATCCGTTTCCATATATGAATATTTACTATAATATTTATTTGTAGGGATAAACAATCTGCTAATTAAATATATAAATTCATTAATTATTAAATTATTCATCGTACTGAATTTTGTAAGCCCTTTAGATTATTATTTTAATAGTTACAATATTTGAAATAAATCTAACCTCCACCAACCAATCAGAGTCAACTTCCTTTTGGCGGCAAAATGAACATTTGTTATACGGCAAACATAAAAATCTAATAAGTGTCGCAATAACCTTTAAATAATCAATTTACAATTAATAAAATATTACTATAATAATAAAATAATCTAAAGATTAATGCAAAATATTCTTATATCAGAGCCGAGTTACATTCAACATGGTGGACACTTCCGGCATTTCCATAACAAACGTTAAATAGGTTTGACATCTAGATAGGTGTATAAATTATGATGTATATTATCTGGGGATGTATTGAACATAATATGACGATGAGAATGTGTAATTTAGTGAATACAGTGGGGTTACATAAGTCACACACAGTGAGTATGTGGTTTAGTGCATAAGTCTACTATTTCAGAACTAAGTAAATATGTGGGGCACCCCACGATCGGGAATCATCGTGTAACAAATTACAAGTGATTCCCGGCTTCCCCCGCTTAAAAGTCGGATCTCAACAAAATATCGTTATTAAATTATAGCCAATGTGCTATAATGATAAAAAAAACTATAATTATTATTGTAAGATTTATCAAAATCCATTGCGAAGTTTTTAATAAACCTTTAAAGGAGTAACAAACATACATCCACCCTTACAAACTTACGCATTCATTACATAACAGGATTTAATTAAACGTACCACACTATCCTCCTTGAATCTGAAATCAATAAAAATATTATAAGACGTACAAATCAATGTCTAATTGGTTAATGAGGATGTCTTGCATAAATGGACGACAAAATGAAAAAACTATTCGCAACTATTTTTTTCAAAACAAGCATTTAATTCAAAGGTAGTTGAACGATAGTAAAAAAATAACGTATCCAAATTAATTTTCTTCGGGCCGATTTTTCAATGGTCAGATAAAACTTATCAGACTGAAAAATTATAAAGCGACAGATTTAATAAAATGACAAGTACCTACGATTGCTGACAATTAGGTAACGTTTTTAAATTAGCCCTATTGTATTTTGTTCGGCGAGTATTTATCTGACTATTGAAAACTCAGCCCTTAATAGTAATTGTAAAGGTCTGTGTCACACTGCACACAGTTATTTCTCTTAAAATGCGTTTTATATCAACGTAATATTGTAAAAACCGTAATACCAATTGTGAATTAGCTTGACATGGTTTAGTATTTGTGCTTTTATTGGTACTTACATGTTAACATAACACGAAGGATAAACGGGTATACCTAGGTATACGGATATCGGGTAGGGTACGGTACGGGTAAAGATAAAGGATTATTTCGGCTACCCACCACTTTGCCCTGTGATCGTCATTTCAGTTTACGTTACAATGTATAAAATTTGGTATAGTTCACAATAATTCATAAAAATTGTAATCACCCGGTTATTACAATATAACGGTGACATATACTCGTACAAGTTATTACAAGCAATATAATAAAAGTTGAACATTCTTCCTTTAAAATCTTCATGTGATAATATTTTAACATTCCACGAGGTTTATTATAACGGCAAAATAGGCCCCCTGCTACTGTCTTTTAATTTAAAAAATACTTACCCGACTATAGTTGTCACAGCTTGCGGGCTAACATCCTTTAACTCTTGGTGTGACAAAGCTTCCGCAAATATTATGAGAAACACGCACAAAAATTTGCGTTCCATAATGAGACTATAGTTGACTTCAAATTAGTACATGTTATACTTCAGTACTAGGCACAAACTGCAATATAAATATAATAAAATTGTTGTAAGACGTTACAAAGAAAAAAACAAACGGTTGTATTACTTTGACTCAATTAGGTCACCTCGTTTTAAGTGAAAATATTTAGCGTCTAATTATATCATAAATACGCGATGAGACCACAGCGCCACTTTGAGGCGACGCCGGTGGTTGTCGAAAAGCACGAAAATAGTGTTTCACTCGTTCTGATAAATATTATCATATTTTTTATGAATATACCTTATAACAAACACTGATTTTATAACATTGGGCGTGGGTTGAGCTTAGGCCAGTGACCACAAAATATAAAAATACGTTACTAACTAACGGGGCCAATAACAGAAAATGTTGCAATTTCCATTGCAGTGTAAGCCACCCCTACATTTCTGTATTTTGTATGAATTATCAAAAGATATGAAATAGTAAACGGTTATTTAGAACTAATACGATAATGTTATTTATCAACTCCCTGTTAGCATGCAGTACAGTTACAAATAACCCCATAGAAAAATCTAAGGCTATGCTTACGTTTTCATTAGAGATCAAGACCATCTTCAGAAAATTCAAACCCGACTATCTACAATTTGCCGTCAATTTAATTTAAGTTTATATGTTCTTAATAAAATGGGGGCTTAATAGTTTATTTATTATTTGAAAATGCCAATAAAAGTATTTCTTTGGTCCAAACCATAATATTTGAAAATTTGTCGCCAGGTGGCCATGAACTGCTCGAGGCCAGAAAAGGTACTAATTTCCCTATCCTTGAAATAAATGCCTTTAACCGCGTGGTAACTAGTAATGTTATCTACGAGTATACAGTAATGTAACCCGGCCGTATATTTGAAATAAATGTCTATTTCCGCGCGGTACCTAAACATGAGATAAGGCTGCCTTATCATAAAATTAGTAAACAAACATAGCATAGGTACTCATTACCCAAATTTTTACGATCTAACATGAAACAAATACCCTATACATTTCGTTCAGCGTCTGGTATGAAAACCCGTATATAGTCAGAATCTGATTACAAAAAAAAGACGTGTGGCACTCGGAGATTGCCGCGGTAAAGCTATTGCATGGCATTTTTTATCAACTTATGCAATTACTTTTTAAATGCAATTATTATTTTACTAACTACTATTACAACCAATGCTACCTAAAGGCAGGTTACTAAACTAAAAAGACAAGCGTGATATTACAAAAAGTTATTAATAGTATATTATGATACAAGTGTGCTAAGTTGACCATTATATACAAGGCAATATTGTGTGCGCACGAGCGAAAGCGAGTGCGCCATAAGAAACCGCGTATATAATAGGTCACGGCACACGTGTTTCATACGACGTTTTTCAACACACTTGCCATTAATCAAAACTTCATCACACCACAGCCGACTGTTATTTACGAAAAATGCACTTACTAATGTGTGGAATAATGGCGCGTTGCTTTTTTTCTTGCCGCGAAACAGATGCGCGCGCAAGGCTAAGGCGCGAACTAGATTGGCCAACAGCCACGATTAAAAATGTAACAATTCGTGTTTAAAACACAAATTACATATACACAAATAAAGCTGGATTTACCATTTATTGAAATAAATATGTAGATACTGATTTTTCGCATAAATACTGTTTGTTACTAAAATGAAAGTTATAATCCGACTAAATTATATCGCTTCTTCTTCTTACTTACGACTTGGTACTAGGGTGCAAATGTAAATTGGTCGGGTTAATAAAGAAAAGGCACTAGTGCAATAATATACTGAAAAAGCACGCGTGTTTAATATCTAGGATTATGAGCCAAAAATCGGTAGAATAAAAACGTCATTTTGAGCAAGTGTGTTGAAAAAGTAATTTATGTCGCGAAACTCACGAGTAGATAATTGTGTATGATGTACCGATGCAAATACTTATTTACTTACAGATTCAAAAAAACGCTTCTAAATAGATAGAATAGATCCTAATATATGGAAATCGCAAAATATCTTTTACATTTAATGTATTTAAAAAAAACGATTATGAATTGCTAGTAGTAACAAATGTTGATTGACTCCGAATATGTTGTTTTTTAATTACTAGTTGAATATGTTTTACACACATTATGACTAATAAAGAAAATAAATCAAAGTCACAAGCATTCAAGCGCAGTGAAAATGTTTTTTTCGAATCAGCGTCTTTCCCGACTACATCATTCGAGTCCATAAGCTTTTGAACCTATGAGGCAGTGGAAAAAAAATCGCAACAGCGTGTGTCGCTACAGCGGCATTCGAAACTACGTAGGACACCCTCATAAAAGACAGGTTGATTTAGAAGTTTGATTTTGTAACATACATGGGTATTCGATATAAATTACAGTTTAATACCTAATAACTTTACCTGTTCATAAGGAAAGGGTAATAAGTTTAAACATTTTAAAAACAAGCGGTTGCCTGTGACTTAGTTCGCGCAACCTCGATAGATATTTTCGAAAATTATACTTTCAGGTGTGTCGTATTTTGTTGCGTATTCTTTCTCAAGTATTCATTAATTACAAAATACAAATCTACAGTACTCTATGAGATTACGTTTTATGACAGCCTCGCTGTTCTAGTACTCAGTTTGATGATCGGTACCTATGAGGTCCCAGGTTAAAATTCCAGGTGCGTTGGTAACATTATATAAAAAAAGTAAAAACGACTTCAAAACCAAAATGCACTAAAAAGTCTTAAATAAACTTGACCCTTTAAAGAAAAGGAAGCCATTATAGGCAAACAATTTATTTTTGGAGTCGGTGCCGTGATAGTGTTGATGCTTGATGGTCAAAGTGATGGCACCGACTCCAAAAATAAATTGTTTGCGGCTTCATTTCCTTTCAAGAGTCAAGAGTTTGTTTAAGACTTTTTAGTGCATTTTGATTTAAAGTCGGTTTTTACTTTTTTTTAAAGTTAATTTTATTTCTTAATTTTTAGTAATTGCAGGAGAAATGTGCACCCCCTAATAAGAATAAATAATAACTCTGTTCTTATGACTCTGTTCTTTAAAAAGCTACAAATTATCTATCATAAGTTCTGTCATTATAATTACTTAATTCCTAAGCGTTAAGGAGTTCCACCATCAGCTTAGCTCCACAAGATGTCGACCATCAGACGAAACAACACGTCATCATTAATATTCTAGTAAAAATACCACTATATATATGTGCCTTTAAAATTTGAGGGTTTCCGTCGATTACACCAAGATCCCAAATTATCAAAAATGGGACCAACTAGAAGGTAATCCTCTGGGTGGGCAAAAAAAAATTCGAATCGGTCGACAAATGACAGAGATATGAGGTAACGTAGATACAAAAAAAGCATACAGTCGAATTGATAACCTCCTCCTTTTTTGAAGTCGGTAAAAACTATCCAGTGTGAGGAAGTATTGACACACTTGTGCCTCGAAAAGCACTTTATGCCTTTGCTACTTCGCCTGATTACTGTCTAACCTAGAGTTGTAAGTCCAATGTATCCAAAGTATACAGTAGCATTCCGGTAGAACTCTGGTGAGAAATACCAGACCACTCAGAAAGTATTGCGAAAAAAAGTTTTTAAATATGGGAGACTGGCCGGTTAGAATCTTTTTCAAAATATGATTAAGTGAAATAGGTGTGTTCCATTTGCGAAATTTCTCTCCACATTTTTGCGAGCCAATTCAAAGTATCGTGTCTGACTGAAAAAATGAATCTGCGCCGGGAACATTTAAAAGCTATGTTTTTTTACGATTTCAAGTGTCGCCTGAAACCAGAAGAATCGAATGATAGACTGCAAATGGTATTTATGGATGACGGCCCCTCCAAGGACACCGTGTATCGTTGTTATAACGAATTCAAGCGCGGTCGCCCAACCTTGGGGGGAGAAGAACGAAGCGGTCGCCCTTTAACGGATATAACGGAAGAAAACGCGCTAGTAGTAAAAATGTAATTCAAGAAAATTTTTAAGGCGAATTACCTTTCAGGAGATTCATCACATATTGAAAATTGGATCGAGAAGCGTTCACGAGATTTCGAAACACAAAGGAAATCAGTAACTTTGGACCAATAATCGATAGTGCCGGCCAGTGAGTGAAAATATATGATAGATTATTATAGATCACGCTATGACGATTTTTGGTATGACGAAAACTTTCTACGATTAGCGGCCATTATTTTTTTTAGGTTTGAATGTTTCATTTACATAGATCCTAGGAATAAAAATGGCAGCCTATAGAAATTAATACTAAATTATTTTAGGTAACACCATGACAATCATTTTTTTGTTATTTTGGCATCATTTCACAATAAGCGGCCAAGCAGTAAATACTCGTTAGTTGGAAGATTTCGTAAAAACTGAAAGTGGCAGCTAATGGAAAAAAAACTCAATTAGTAAAGGTAGGTACTATTTTGGCAATTATTTTTTGTTATTAAAACAATACTCTTTATTTAGCGGCCAAACAGCAAATCAGTTTGAAAATCAAACTGAAAACTGTTGGCCAGAGAAAACAAATAGTAGGATATTAAAGAATACGTTAAGGCGATCATTTCTTTACATGACGACAACATACTACGATTAGTGACCAAGCATTTATTTAAAGGATATTGACCAAAACTCTATAGAAACTCGGCCCACTTTGCGTCAGCATGCGTCTTTACAAAATGTTCGGATAAAATAAATGAAAGAATACAGAATCACACAAAAAATATTTTTGAAAAGTAATCAAGGGTTTACGAGGAATTCAATGGCAGATTAGGCATTTTGAGGTTATGTTTTGTGATTGCAGAATTAATGCACCTCAACTACATTCATTTTGATATATTCAGAAGGTAATTTTTATATTTTACTAAAGTGATTCAATACTTACTTACTTAGTTACCCTTAAAATACCAGTACAATTATAATTCAAACAAGATTTTGCAATATAAACTACAAAGACGCAATCTGGGCCCGGCTTTGGTCAATACCTATCCTTTGCATGTTTCGTGTAAATCCAGTTTCTAGGACATATATGGCGACTAATAAAAATATTTTTTTTATTACAATCTCTCTTTTTTTAAAAAAAAAATAGGATTTTCAGTTATCCTTTTTTTAAATTTAAGAAAGTCATTTGTGGTCCACAAGTACATAATAAATATATGGCGACTAATTAAAAATATTTTTTTTATTACAATCTCTCTTTTTTTTTAAAAAAAATAGGATTTTCAGTTATCCTTTTTTTAAATTTAAGAAAGTCATTTGTGGTCCACAAGTACAGTGATGTGGCCACCTATATATATATATATATATATATATATATATATATATATATATATATATATATATATATATATATATATATATATATATCCATGTGATGTGGCCACCTATATATATATATATATATATATATATATATATATATCCACATCACTGGTGGCACATCACTGTACTTGTGGACCACAAATGACTTTCTTAAATTTAAAAAAAGGATAACTGAAAATCCTATTTTTTTTTTAAAAAAAGAGAGATTGTAATAAAAAAAATATTTTTAATTAGTCGATTAAATTTAAAATATATATAATAATTTATATATATATATATATATATATATATATATATATATATATATATATATATATATATATAATTGTACTCTTTATTGTAAAAGGCCCCAGTAAAAACTACTGTCTTTTTAGTCTTGAGAGAGTAATAAAAAGTAGTACTTGAATATTATAGGTTACTTCATGGCAATCATTTGTTGCCTTGACAAGAACATAGTAAAAAAGCGTTTAAAAAAATGTTTCATAACAAAACTGAAAATGAGGGCTAACTAACGGATTAACGGCCAATCACTTATCCTGCTGATAAACAGTTTAACTGGTTGGCCGCTTATCGAAAAATGTTTTGTGAAGCAAAATATTATTTCCAGAATATTTCCTATTGCAACCGAGCATTGTTGGTTGTTAATGCAACCTTGAAACTTAAATATTGCTTGGCCGCTTTTTTTACTATGTTCTTGTCAAGGCAACAAATGATGGCTTTTAGGTTACCTACGATATTCAAGTATTTATTTTTAAGGACATCAATTTCGTCCCAAGGACTGATTTGTGCGAAACATGCAATCTTAAAAAACTGATTGGCCACTAATCGTAGAATGTGTTGTCATATCAAAAAAACTGGCCAAGTGCGAGTCAGACTCGCATCGAGGGTTCCGTATATAAGTAAAAGTAAAAGTCGAGTCATAGTAGTTTCTTTAACATTAAGTTGTCAGCTAAATATTAAAGAAAATCAAATAAAGAGTGGATATATTTTAAATAAAGTAAAAAAAAACTAAAAAAAGCGGGCAAACTTGCCCGGTTTCATGGTGAATAATAAATACAGTTTACGCAATTATACCATAACAGTACAATTTTAAGATTCTGAGTTCACGGGATGTACCCTGTAGGTTTTGATTCCTTTACGAGTGTCGAAATTTTCGAAAATATGTGGAAATTTGCGGCATAAACGGCTGTATGTTTTTTTGCGTTGGTTTAGAAGTTTGAAATTTTTACAGCTTTAAGGGACTGCAGAGCTGAGATATAAATTTCAGCTTAAAACCTGTACGCGTTCTCGAACAAAAGGATAGGAATAGACAGTCAGACGGACAACAAAGTAATCCTATAAGGGTTTTTTCCTTTCGATGTACGAAATACTAAAAATGGATAAAAAAAACGTCGGTTTGGATCTCGGCTTTTGGCGATGAAAATGTTTTTGGTTGGATCTTCTTTGATGTAATGTTTTCTTTATTATGTAATCGAAATTGATAGAAATGAACAATGAAATAAAATAATCTTGATCTCCTATTTTCTCTTAAACTGGCGTATAAATAGTTTTTTAGTTATTTCATTTATTTTACTGAATTGACCCCTGAAATATTTTCACTTAAAATGTGGTGACAGGTATTTCACAGTATTGCTTAGGAATAGTTCTACAATTTTACTTAACGAATAAAATACTTACATGTACAAATTTTAAATTAGCGTACGTTGACAATCCTTGTACTTTATTTCTCTACTATTATTAAATCTACAATTGATCTGGAAGTGAATATGTAGGTTAGCAAGTTTTGTGTGGG
Organism: Pyrausta purpuralis; assembly: GCA_963924145.1. Taxonomy (NCBI): domain Eukaryota; kingdom Metazoa; phylum Arthropoda; class Insecta; order Lepidoptera; family Crambidae; genus Pyrausta; species Pyrausta purpuralis. The sequence goes on from OZ001655.1 coordinate 24,943,209, forward strand.
GAGCGCTCTTGCGAAGATGTCACCTCGAGAATAAATATTTATCACGGCGGCTTTTATTTCTATTCCAATAGTAGATTGTTATACAAGGGCAGAAAGTGACCCATTTCACTCGAGAAGTTCTTGGCGCTCGAACGGAGTGAGAGCGCTAATAATTCGAGAATGAAATGCGTGCTTTCACTCGAGTTATACATACTATTTTTAATTTCGACTGTGAGGAAAAAAAAAATTATTTAGATATTACGTTGTTTGGCTAGAGATGAAATCTCATGTTTTTACATCACAAATCAGTTTGTTTACTCTCGTTATACATAAAACACAAGATTAGAAGGACATTAAAGGCACGGAAGACAACAGAGTACCACGTAAAACGCGGATGAAATCAAATATTTCAAATAATTGTTAAAAATATCGATCGATTTTTTCTCACAGTCAATAATAATAGGAGAAGTACGCAACCTTGCGAAAACAAGGTTACTTGTCACCAAAACTACCACAGATTATGTCAAATTTCAGGTTTAATTTTGCCTCATGAGATAGCGCTATGAATGACAGCTAAAGGTGGGAGTGAGTAAGAAGATTAATGAACAACAAAAAAGGCGGCAAGTCGCCTCCGGCTCCTTAATAATCCATGCAATAATCGACCAAACTAAAAAAATATATCGGCAAAGACAAACAAAATGTGACAATTTAAAATAAAAAAAGTGACACTATGTATGGCGGGAAACCGAAATATATTTGTAGATTTTAAATTGTAAAAAATCAGACCAATTGTACATTTTTCAAATCAGCAACGACCATAATAAACTCGCTTTTAATGTTTAGCTAATCTTAAAAATATGAAAAGCTTGTTTATTTTAATAAAATAATGTGACTCAATTACCTTTAGCTCCATGATCGTAGCAATTAAAACTAAATTACTTTCTACCCTAGGGATGGAAAAGCTATTTTCCACCCGTCTTTCTTCACATGAAAGTTCAATTTTCTGAACAGAAGAAATGAAAAAATGTTTTCCTGCTTATTAATTTAGCGCAAAGGTACGGACAACAGCACATCAAGGTAAACACTGCGGTATCTTATGCAGTTGTAATAAGGGCTATTTTGCAACAAAAGTCGGTAACCTGATGTGCTGTCGGCTGTACTAGGTACTTACGCTAAGCAAAGTTCTCAATTAGGATATTTTAAGTCGTCGATATACTACATGTAAGGAACTGCCTCGGTGGCACAGCGTTAGGAGGGCACTTTAAAACGACGGCTGCGCCAGAAGTCCCGGATTCGATCCCCAGGTCGGGCCAAAAATATGTACCTGAGTTTTTCTATCTAGAAATTCTTAGGGCAGCAGTTTGGAAGTTGGCGGTATTTCACACCCGTGCCTCGAAGAGCACGTAAAGCCGTTGGTCCTGCGCCTGATCTCTCTCCGGTCGTGTCAGATTGCTATCCCATCGGGCTATGAGAGTGAGAGAAATAGAGAGTGCACCTGTGTTTGCGCACACACTTGTGCACTAAAATATGTCCCGCGCAGTCGGTTTGTAATTGTGACTGGCCACCGTAGTTGAAACCGGCTAGGGGGACTATTACATGAAAGTAAATAGCAACGTGTATTAGGTACTTACTCGTATTTCGATGACACTATTAAATTTGGAACTTGCACACGCTTTCGTATTTTTTCTATGTTAATTTACAACAAAAGTAATACACGAAATCAACTATTACACTGTACTGCAACCTCTTCGATATTTATTCTAGGGAGCGGGCGGCTCCGCTTAGGAACAAACGTGGTTTGACCGCCGATTAATTTCGCCGATATTTATATAATTAAATGGAAGTTCATTATTAACGTTAGGGACTTATTTTTAAGAAACACTATAATATTCGGTATAGAACGTACGACGTCAATTCCAACTTGATAACAGAGGTTATCGAAAAAAGGTGCTTACATATAAACACCTTTTTTTCCTGTTACGCTTTTTTAAGGGACTTCAACAAAGAAGGAGGTTATATATCCATTTAACTGTATGTTGTTTTTATTTGTTTTAGTTTTACCTCATACGAGTATCTCAGAAATTTGTGGACCGATTTGAATTTTTTCTTCGCATACCTAGACGTTGTTCCACAAAATATGGAAAGCTATATTTTGTGGTTGTACCTTCTAGTTGGTTCCATTATTGCCAAGTCGGGATCTAGGTGTAATCAAGGAAAATCCTCAAATTTTGAAGGCACGTATAGTTTTTGCGTACAAGATTTTTCATGTTGACATGTTGTTACGTCTGATAGTCAATATTGTGTGAAGATGAGCTGGTGGTGAAACTCCATAAAAAGGGGGGACCCCCAACGCAGGGGGTGAGGACCCCCTTCTATAATCATAAAGAATTTGCAAATCAAATTTCAATAATAATCAATCAAAGTTTTATGAAAAAGTAAAAACCGACTTAAAAAGTAAAATGCACTAAAAAGTCCTCAATTAACTCTTGACTCTTTGAAGGAAAGGACTACATTTTAGACAAAAATTTTTTTGGAGAGTCGGTCATCATTTGGCCATTTGATCAATCCCAAAAATCCCACTAATATTGTTTGCAAAATAAAACTCAATGTAGCGGTATGAATCAGATAATTGAACGGTGGTGGGCAGGTTGATGTGGTACACACTGACTTCGTAAAAGCTTTCGATCGTGTGGACCACGTTTTGTTCATAAACTGTATGAGCTGGGAATTCACGGAGAAATCCCAGCTCATACAGTTTTCTGATCCCAAAGTAAGTCGCTAATGCACTTGTGTTATGGGAATCAGACACAACGGTGGTACCACAACACCCAGACCCGAGACAATAGAGAAAATTTTGATTTCTATATTGACCCGACCGGGAATCAAACCCGGGACCTCGGAGCGGCGACGTCTTGAAACCAGCGTGCTTAGCCACTTCATCACGGAGGTCATCTCTTTCGGTTAGCGCTTTTATTACTTGCGATTGAAACCGTTTTTCTGTATTTTATTGCCCGTTCCTAACTAACACTGCAGAAAAGTAATAAAGAAAGTCTTCGGGAGCACCTCTTACAATGGGTGTACCCCAGGGATCTATGTTAGGACCTCTTTTATTTTTAATATACTATATAAATGACCTCCCGCATTTTGTAGGGAATCTTAATGATATAGTATTGTTTGCAGATGATACTTCACTTATATTTAAAATTCCAAGAGGTGAAGGAAATTTTGACGATGTGAATAATACTCTTTCACAAGTATATAACAGTAAACCAATGTAGGTTTACTGTTAACAATTTCCTTTTTAATGGAAGTAAAACTAAATGTGTAAAGTTTACGATGCCTAATGTCCGACAGGCATCAACTCAAGTTAAGATAAAAGACAAACCGCTTGATACTATTGATTCCACAACATTCTTAGGAATGACTTCCAAAATGACTTTCTCGAACCATGTAGAAAATGTTGTTGACAGAGCCTATAAAAATTTGGGTTTTGTCCTGCGTACTGCCAAGCCTTTCTCGGACATCTCGTGTCTTAAAATGTTATACTTTTCCTATGTTCGCAGTGTATTGGAATACTGCAGCAGTATTTGGAACCCAACATATATAAAATACAAGGAGGACATTGAAGACATACAATTAAATTTTATTAAACACCTGAATTTCCGCAGTTTTCGATGTAGCAGTGACTATGGCCTAAATTGTAAATACCATCGCCTTCTGTCTTTGGAGAATAGAAGGTTGCTTCTTGATATGTTAATGTTGTTTAGAATTTGTAGGGACAACGTTGACTGTATTGATTTATCTACTCTTGTGCTAAGATTCCGCGTGCCTAAAAGACGAACAAGGCACACCAATCTTTTTTCTGAACCAATGGGTCGTACGAACTATGCTCAAAACTCGGTAATATGCCGTTTACTCAGAACTTATAATAAACAGTTTACTTCTATTGACATATTTCACCTGGGTAAATCGGCATTCAGAAATTCAGTTATAAAAATGTTAGAGGAATAAAACGAGAACCTGATGAGTCGGTACACTCCGCGTTGCATTTTCATGTTGCATATTTATTTATTTTTGATTTGCTTTGTTGTGAGTGCATGTATTACGCTAATGTGTGGATAGCATGATCTTTATGCGTAAAAGGTTTAAGAAATTAAGTGTTAACTGTATGCTTTTAACTTTTGGCGTTTCGCTATTTACCTACTTACTTACTTATTTATTATTCTAAAAATGACTCTTGCTTAATTTATTTCTTTTTTTATTTGCTATATAATCTGCAGTTAATAAGAGTTATATACGTCTTATTGTTGTAAATTTATCTTTCACAACCATTCGCTGTAATTAATTTATAGGAGCAATTTGTAAAATGACAATCCTTTATTGGCTGTAGGTAATATATACAAATATTGTTTACTTTCTTAGTCTTAAGAGCTGTCGATTGATGTAAAGTAATTAAATAAATAAATAAATCACTTCCTCATATAGAGGCCTTGTCGGGGAAACTAAGCTCAGCTGCTTTTGCTGTAAGGAAGATTAGACGTTTGACTGATGTAGAAACAACTAGGTTAGTTTATTTTAGTTATTTCCATAGCTTGATGTCCTACGGCATTTTACTGTGGGGCGCGGCTGCTGATGTAGAGACAATTTTTGTGTTACAAAAAAGAGCCGTGCGAGCTATTTATAATCTTAAACCTCAAGATTCCCTACGAGGGATGTTTAAAGAAATTAGAATACTAACTATAGCCTCTCAGTATATTGATGAAAATTTAATGTAATGTCCGCAAAAATTAACATTCATTCTCGAAAAAAGTGATATACACAATCATAATACTAGGAATAAAAATAAGCTTGCTATTCCACAATTTAGGCTTCGAAAGGTTGGTAATTATTTCATGGGGAAAGGTATAAAGTTTTTCAATAAACTACCAGAACACATTATAAACTTACCAGTTAATAAATTTAAAACTGTTATTAAAGAAACCCTTATGACGAAAGGGTATTATAAAGTAGATGATTATTTAAAAGATAATAATGTATGGGCTTGCATGAATACTACAAACATTGTAAACCTTTTGAAAAGAGGCATTGACAATAGTGACTGAGTTTGTTGCGCAGCTTCTTCTCAGCACTAGCCCACAATTGTCCCGAAGCTGTGGTAGGGTTTATATTGGGACGTGTAAAAGTGCCCCCAGAGGGCCTATTTGCATAAATGACTTTTATGACTTTTTAATAAAAACAACACTAACGCTCTCAAATGCTTACATAATAAGACCGTTACACTCGCTTGACATAACTACCACTACGTCCAAAATGCTCACCACGCTTCTCGCGGAAAAAGAAAAAGTGCGCTCGTGAGCACTGGCGCGATCGTCGCGGTCGTCAAGTGGTACGCACGCAATGGTTGGATATCTGAACCCATGTGTTGCGTTTTGTCCTTAACTGTTATTTCACCTATGTTAAATATGTGTCAAATTTTTGTTACTATGTCTCGAAAACGACTTTATTTACCGATATTTAAGTATCCCAAAAAAATTTCTCGCTGGTATAATGAAAATTGGATTTAAATGAAATTTTGTATAGTGGTAGCACTATACAAAATTTCATTTAAATTGGCCCTGTCGCTTCAGAGTTAAACCCGTTCAACCAGACGGACAAACAGACAAACAGAGAAACAAGCAATGATGTAGAATCATTGATTAATTTTTTTGCTTCTATTACAGGCCACATGCTGTATATTTCTAGCTATTGGATTAATTTTAGATACTTTAGACAAAGTGAATAGACTTACTAGGAAAAATCTTAAAATAAACACATGTACCGTTTAGAGTAACTTGCCTATATTTACGTTTTGTCGCTTAACTTGATTCAAAACTAAAATTAAATAACATCACATTAGGAGAAAGTATTGTTTTTGTTACATTTATAATAATTTAAATACCTATTGTAAAATTAAGTAGGTACTGCGTAGTTTTTTAAAATCACAGGACATTTTTACAAAATATTTTTTATTATACGACTAACAGAAAAATAGTAATATTTTTCTTACGTTAAGTAACTTTTAGAAAATAAATATGTTATAACGGGTTTTTCTGCGAAATATTAAGTGAAAAATGTATTAAGTGTGTAACTTTGTCAAATCCAAAGATAGCACAATAGAAAAAAGACGTGAAAGATCATCGACCTTCACCGAACCGATAACCTGATGAGATAATTTTTTTGCCAAATATTGTCTTTGTTATTTCTTCACGAAAAAACTACTCAATAGATTTTGATAAATCTTTACAAAAATTTAGCTTATTCATTGAGAAGTGTAACTGGTCCAGTTTATTGACAAAACAACAGTAATAACCAGGTATATTATTGCGTTTTACTACTAACGGGATGACCATATGAATATTACCATTAAAACACGTATGCTACTAAACGGCCTCCTGCAGAAAACAGTACCTGCATAATTCAGGGTGTCTCCGTGGGAAACGGCCCTTAGAATAGAGGTACGTTAGGGGATAGTACTTCTATGGTTTCAATACAGCAGCAGCGCTACTATCCTTCGGTAGAAATAATAAAGGGAACTAATTTTTTGACCTGTTATTGACTCAACACCCGAGCGGTCGCATGCGACCGCATAACAATAGAATATCCATTGTGTCTCGTTCACATACGCTTGAGGGATTAAATATTAGAAATGTAATTATGATTACTTGGAAAACGTATTGAGCAGTTATTTAATTTAATGGCGGCTGATTAATTATTACGACTGTAAAACATGAACGGTAATAAAAAAAACAATTAGTCGCTTATTTTATCATACAATGTCAATTCTAAAAATAATTGTTGGCAATTATCAGATAAGTTATGGCACATAATAAGTACCACAACTTATCTGATAATGGCCAAAAATGAAACTACAGATTACCAGTACAAACTGTGTTGCTATCATTTTTATTTAAAAAAATCTCGGTAGCACTTAATAAATAGGCATATTTCGTTTATTAATGAACTACTTTTTTATTCTTTTATATATTTACGGACTTTTACATGAAAGTACGTCAGTAACTTCATACCTTAAAACATAAACACAACAGAATCAAAAACTATTCATCATTTAATGATACACCGAAACCATATAACATAAAATTTCACAGCGTCTTATGCAGCTAAAATATTTTGGAAAATCCCAAAATCTGAGTTGACATTTGTACTACCTAGTCGACTCATCGAAGATTGGCGCTGTCATTGATTTTTAACACTATTTCTATAGCAAGTAACTTACATCTTCGGCCTATCACAAATTAAACATTTTGGTGAGTCAGATTTACCACAGGAGCTCTATTTTTGAATCACTCGCTTGGATATGGCGTGTAATTTTCGTTCGAAACCAAACGAAATGTCAACGAAAACTGGGCAAATTATGTACGTAAATACTTACAATATTGAGTAATATTTTTTCATCACTTCTGTGTGTAATTAAACCAATTTTCATTCAATAATAGAACATTGATAAATGAATATCACACGCCATTTTGACGCGAGTGATTCAAAAATAGAGCGCCAGAGGCCCTATTTTTGAATTACTCGCGACAAGATGGCGTCTGACATTCACTGATTATACTCCAATTTTGGAATGAAAATCAGTTGAAATCCATTCAGAAGGGATTTGAAAAATTGTATCTTAATTTTGTGAGTACCTACTCACGTCTTTATTCACGGTATTTTCGTTGATTATTTGTTCGTTTTCGAATGCAAATCACACGCCATATCCAAGCGAGTGATTCAAAAATAGAGGCCCAGATGTGCAATCTTGTTGGTCGGAACATGTCCAAAACCAATTGGAACAGGAGTATTATATTTTGAACTTAAATCTATGTTTCTACTTAAATCTACATTTGGTTACCACGGTAAGCGAGGAGGCTCACATACCATATCCTTAAACCAAATGTCTTTAGCCAAAGATATTTCGTTAAAGTGTTCCTGGCACATATTATTGATGAAGTATTTTGATATACAGGTTGTTGTTAAGGTCAGCGACAAGCGACTCAGGGGTGGCTGTACAAACGATACTGATGCCAAAAAAATATATATAAAAAATATATATAAAAAATATATTTTTTGAAATGGAAAAAACCCACAAAATCATTTTTTTTATGAGGTACATCTATCGAGTCAATACTACCATCACCAGGTAGCCTCTTCGAAGCTTACTAGCTACGGCGTAGTATTTCGTAGATAAGCGCTAGCTACGTGCTAGGGTGCGAGTTTTCCCATTCGTTTTGTCATTTTTTTGAATGTTGTGAAGAGATTTTCTTGTATAAAACTTGCTCAGAATTTAAAAAAAACATTTTTTTTAGAATAAGCATAACTCATATTATCATCCTTGAGTTGGATGTCGGTGACCAAAACAACACCCTGTATAATAGAAGTTTAAAGTAAAAAGGATCGATTGGAAACTCAACACCATCTGATATAGCTTTTTTGGCTAGTCGATTGCAAGTATAACGGGTTGCGATTCAGCACGCTTTCGTGAATTAGCATGGCATATGCTAGCTATTGATACGCTTCTTTCGACAGAAGCGCACCCAGCAATGTGCTGCAGCGCCATCTGTGCAAATAAACACTTTTTACGATTTTTATTCAAAGCGTACCTACTCAAGAGCCTTGTTCATCACAACCAGCTATGGAAGTCTCGGCATAGTTCCCTGTAAAACCAGCAGGTGGCGCTTGAAAAACGCTGAGTCAAAATTGGTGTTTCCGTGTATTTGTTTATTGATACAGAGGAATTTTTGAATGAAGCTTAAAAAGTTTTTATTTTTATTTATTAAAGTTAAAGTTGCGTTAGTTGAAAGGATCTTGATACAACACAAATTCAGAGAATTGTGATTCTCTACGCAAAATATCAAAAATTTTGCTTCAGATCTTGGCCTCAGCGTGTTGTCTGTCTGAAGCAACATTTTTGACATTCGTATGGACAAAGGCAACGCTAAAACAAAATTGCTGTTTTCACGTATTCATTGCTTGACAAGAATTTTTCAATGAAGCTTAAAAAAATACATTATTCTTTTTAAAGATTTATTACTGATAGATTCTATGTAGGTAATAAAATAATTGATATTTGGTGAAATAGAAAATCAGAAAATTTAAATTGTCGATGCGAAATTTCAAAATGTATGTTTCAGACTTCATCCGCAGCTCTACCGACATACTCGTAACAGACACATTTGAATTTATGAACTACTTACCTACTACTAATACCCAATTTCTTCATCGATACTAATGGTAAAATGTTGTTACCAGCGGTTGAAAATTTACGATTTTGTGTGTTTTGAAGAAAAACTATCTTAACTAAATGTCAAAATGGCTGTTTTAATTACCATTGGTTAAGGATGTTTTTCTTCAAAACACAGACAATCGTTTATATTCAACCGCTGGTAACGAAACTTTACCATTATTGTCGATGAAGAAATGGGGCTTAAGTAAGTCACGGCCTTTTCCACAATGTCCTCTTAAGTTCTGATTAGCTTTATCTGTCCAATACTTCACACGAAATGTCGTGCCCTATTTGGTTTGGTTAGTGCTTATTTTCATGTTTATTAATTTCTTTTTTATTAGCTATTTAGGGTAAAGAGGCCTTTACTCTGCAGTGCGACACCACAGGCTCTCAACAACAATAATAATTATGAATGTCATTATTTTTCGATTGTGAAACACGTCAATAAGTGTCATCGTGAGTAGTATCGATGAGTATTAAAAATTCAGTGTTTTCTTGTTGTTCGGCAACCCCGTTCGATTGTAGCGCGCCATCATGTCATTCTCCAGATGACTTGGTGGCTGTACCTACTGTCGATTCACGCCAAACCGACACGTCCTAGACGCGCCGATATCACATAGACGCTATACAGCCTTAATGGGTATGTTCAGCAGAAAACGGCTTTCCTAAACGCTTTGAAGCGCTAACTCTATCTCAGCGCTTTTTCTGCCAGGAGGCCGATTCTCAAAGCAATCGATCCTTTATCGGGAATTCAAGTAAAAAACAAGTAGAATATCTACACGTAAAAAAACTATCGCTCGAACCAAATCTAAAATACATTGAAATCGTGACCCTGAGAAATCAAAATCAATCTTTTTTTCGCCACAAAAAATTGATCAGTGAACTTTTTTCGTATACGAATTGCATGAGAACTGCCCCCTGAACATGTTTGCTAAACGTCATTTGCGCTGTCTACTAAGTTTGTTTTGACATAAGTTGGCTGTCATAGACCACTGCTCAATGATTCATCTACTGGCTATTAATTGAATAAAATTTATAATGTGAATCTATTGAATTTAATATGTTAATATCCTGATTAATGATTTTACTAACACTAGTTTTAAGAATATTTACATTGTTACTAACACAAAAATTATGTAATTTGTAAGATGCCTGATGGTCGAAATAAATAATAAATTATTTATTATTTTATTTATACACGATTTTTACGCTACTAAGAGCACTTAGTATAAAATCAAAGCGCATAGCGCTTAGTTATCTCCCATTAAGTTGCTAAATCCCCTTTTTCTGAAGAATACACCCATTGCCAATTAATAAACTACCACTTGTAACTCGCTTGTATGTCTAATAAAATAGTTACACTACTATAGTTTATCCGCTCAGATATTGGTATTCTGGCGTTTCAATTTTGATACGGAATGTATATTGACAAAATCTGGAAGTTTTACACTATTACCACATTTGTGTCAAAATTGAGAACATCGAAATAGCACTCTCAAAGCAACGACATTTAAAGTGGAGGATGTTTTCACAACCTCTCGACGCAGTCCTCGGTGTGATCCAGGAGTCCAAGGTTCGTCTGCCGGGTCAGCTCGACATCGTCATATAACGGCTCCCGCGGCTGTACGTGAACTAGACGATTGTCGATTGTACAAGCCACGCTTCCGTAGGCTTCGTCTGGAAGATGAAATAAGGTTATAATTAAAAACATTCAATGATTCCTTTCCAAAGGTAAAATCATAGCCCCCAAGTTTTTTCCCAGTACACCGTAGATCGTAGCACACCATGAGCGTGTTAGGCAAAAAAAATCTTTGTCGAGTGGCTAGCACGCTGGTTTCAAGCGTCGCCATCTCGTGAGGTGCCGGGTTCGATTCCCGATCGGGTCGCTGTAGAAAACGATCTTTTCTATATTATCTCGGGTCTGGGTGTTGTGGTACCACCGTTGTGTCTGATTTCCATAACACAAGTGCTTCAGCTACTTAGCTTGGGATCGGAGTAATGTATGTGATGTTGTCAAATATTTATTTATTAACTATATAACACCTTGCGCACTAGACCGTTCCATCACCGTCTAACACCGTCGCGTACCATGCACGGAGCGTGTCGGCGCCGGCAAAATACGTTCTCGCTCTCGCTCCATATAACGGTGAAACATAAAGTTCCTACCACGGTCATGGTATGGTACGATGCAGTGGGAAAAGACCTTTACGATCATTTCATTATCCATCTGTCGGTGGAGGGCTCTGTCGTCTAACCACTTTCAAACGAAAATCGGTTGCACACACGATACAAGCAAGCGTCACTTGAAACAAAAGACGACGAGACGTGCAAGCGATTTTCGCTGTATAATAATCACACGTAGTAAAACTACACCAAGAGGATAATCTCATAGTGATCGGGTTTATATTTTGTCATCATCATCATCATTATCAGCCAAAGGACGTCCACTGCTGAACATAGGCCTCCCCCACGGCTTTCCACAGCGACTGATCACCAGCGGTCTGCATCCAGTTTGATCCTGCGATCTTTTGAAGGTCGTCTGTCCATCTTGTTGGTGGACGTCCTACGCTGCGTCTTTGGTCGAAGGGTCTCCAATCTAGAACTTTCCTGCCCCAACGGCCATCAGTTCTTCGCGCTATGTGCCCTGCCCACTGCCACTTAAGCTTACTGATTCTCAAGGCTATGTCCGTTACCTTGGTTCTTGGTATATTTTGTATTGAAAATGAATGGGAATATTTACACGTGCCACCTTTTGCAGTCGTTATTAACCGCTTGTGTGATACCGACGACATCGCAACCAAAAGCGACACCGGGAACTAGTGGCCGAGAAAGAATCGAGAACCACATCGACATTGTCGGAAACAAAACGCAACTACAAAAAAAAAGTAAAAACCGACTTCAAAACCATGCACTAAAAAGTCTTAAATAAACTCTTCACCATTGAAAGGAAAGGAATCCGTTTTAGGCAAAGAATTTCTTTTTAGAGTCGGTGCTGTGATAGTTGATGCTTGATGGTCAAAGTGATGGCACCGACTCCAAAAAGAAATTGTTTGCGCAAAACGGATTCCTTTCCTTTCAATGGTGAAGTGTTTATTTAAGACTTTTTAATACATTTTGGTTTTGAAGTCGGTTTTTACTTTTTTTTAAAGTTTATTTATTTCTTTATTTTTAGTGATTACATAAGAGGGGGGGGGGGGGAAATGCACCTTATGATTCTATTTTTACGAAGCTACAAATTACCTATCATAAGTTTCGTCATTATAATTACTGAACTCCTAGGCGTTAAGGAGTTCCACCATCAGCTCAGCCCCACAAAATGTTGACTATCAGACGTAACAACACGTCAACATTAAGATTCTAGTAAAGAAACACTATACGTGCCTTTAAAATTTGAGGGTTTCCCTCGAATACACCAAGATCCCATCATCAGATCCCAAAATGGAAAAAATGGGACCAACTAGAAGGTATACCCTCTAAGTAGGTGAAATTTATTTCGATTCGGTCGACAAACGACTGAGATATGAGGTAACATACATACAAAAAAAAAAGATAAAAAAAAACATACAGTCGAATTCATAACCTCCTCCTTTTTTGAAGTCGGTTAAAAACCTGCAGCGACACTATTCACACGTATCACTACGTGACTACATTTTGACGCTGCGATTGCTGTGGTACGTGTGAGTTGGTCCTTAGGGTGGTTACAAATATCACCACTAATGCACAGCTATTGAGGCCTAAATTCCTTTAAGCTGTGAAAAAAACACCTTTTGAAACAAAGCAATTAATCACCAATACGTTATTTTGTGATTTATCAAGGAAATGAAACCTAAAGACCCATTTCTTTATGCTTATGCTATGATAATACTTCTGGTTGTCAAACATACAAGCTGACTTTGCAAAGTGAGTCCAAAGGACATTGCTCTGGCTCCATTCATTGCTGGGCTAAGGACCAATGGTGATTAAAGTACCTTTCTGAGTTGAAAAAGTGACGGATTTTTAGGAAAAAACAAATATTTAGTGACGGACACTTCTGGGGAATTAATTATTTAGAAGTTTCATAAGTAAATCTCCCGGTCATGACGGTATCAGTAGCGAACACCTGCACTATGCTAGTTTCCACTTGCCGCGTGACCCGGACACGTTATTCTCTTTTTGCATAAGGCACTCGCACTTGACTGTATGAAGACGGTTGTTGTACCAATACTGAAGAATAAAACTGAAGATGCGTGAGATAAAAGCAACCACAGACCTATCTCACTGGCTACATCTATAGCTAAGGTGATGGATGGTTTGCTTGAGAGAGAGCTACAGGCATCCCTTAATCTGTGTGATGCCCAATTGGGTTTCAGACCGCAGCTATTCACAGAAAGCGCTGTACTTTGTCTCGAGCACACCGTGCGTTACTAAACAAGTCGTCAAACACCTGTTAAAGCTTGTTTTCTTGATATTTCCTAAGCGCTTGATACGTTTATATACGATGAAGTTTGAAAAAAATACTGGCCACGAAAATCAATGACTTTCCAATAAAACCAATGATCTTATATCTAAAGCCTGTTTTATTATTGGTACAGTAATCAACGGAATCAGGTCTGTTGGACGGGAGCACTGTCTGTGGCAAATGGCCTGGAGTGCGAGGTAAGACAGGGCGGTCTGTTATCCCCTGCACTTTAACCTCTACGTAAATGGTCTGATGAGTGAGAGTGGAGTCGGCTGCTCCATTGATAATATTTCATATATACGAGTAAACATTAGTTTGGTTATAAACGTCGTTCCGTCAGCCCATCAATCTGAGGGATAAGGAAATTACTTGCCCCTTGGGACAAGTAATTTCGCTCTTCTTCACATTTTGGCTTACGTTAAAATGTGAAGAAGAGCGAAGTTATAGTCTTTAAATCTTTGAATAGAAGCTAGGAATTTTCCTTCTGTTACTCTTGAAGGCCTCCCACTGAAAAGAGTGACAAGTTTTAAGTACCTGGTATTATGGGTATCTGAGAGTATGTAAGATGAAGCTGACATAGAGAGGGGGCGCAGGGCTCTAGCTATGAGAGCGAACATTTTGGCAGTAGTATATTATTTGAATTAAATTTGTCCCCGCTTTGAATCTAAACGCCTTAACCACATCAACACCTGCAATCATATGAATATAACACCTTTTTGCCTCTTAGAAGTCACATGCAAAAACGTTTCTATTAATTCATTCTACAAAAATGCGGTGAATTCGCCGCGAACGTCGTTCAACTCGCGCGCGTATCTTGTGGACGCAATGTATTGGCTGCTAGTAGTACTAGTAGTATTATATTATCTGGGCTGCTAGTATCTTACTAACACGCGCGTATGATTTAACGCGCATACGATTCGTGGCGAATTCGCCTCCCTTGACAAGGCCTAAGCTCTGCAAGCCCGACAATCCAATAGTCAGAAATCATATTTAATAAAAAAACAATCATTACAAAAAATATTATTGGAAATGTTCGGATCTCTATTTCAATGTTTTGTTAATGTCATATCATCGTTTGTTAGTGTCAGTCAACGTTATTGTTGCTTTTAATTTTCTGTATGTGACACGATAAAAGTAATCTGGCAAGTAATGTTTACTTATATTTTTAAAATATTGAGCAACTCCTATTTTAAATTATTTTTGTTTTTCAGGAACAAAATAACGTATGCTTGTCTATTCTATGAACTGTTTCTTCATATACTCCAGTTTATTATATGTAAAATATATGGGTCAGTTACAGGTTTTTGACATTGGCCACATCACCGAACCCCATACGAAATAGTTAGTTTAAATGATGGTAAATGTTGCAAGAAGAAATCTAAAAAGCCCTTTTTAATTGCTTTAAACTACTCAGAAGTGTCCATCGCATAATGAAGAATGTTTATTAATGCAAGAATTAAAAAAAAAGGATTTTGGTACATAATTGTCGAATTTTTGTTGGTTCTAAGGCCATTTTCATCAATGTCTTTTTAGAAGGTGAATAAGACCATCAGTACCCGCAACTTTTACTATGGGGTCATTGTTCAAAGCTTACTTTATTTTTTTGTCTCTCCATACATTATCGTCAATGTAGCTGACTGATTTTGTATGGGACACCTGAAATTTTATTTTGATTTGAAACATGACCACTTAGTAAAAGTTTTTAATATTAATAGTCTCATTCACCTTACAAAAATTGCCACCACCTTGCAGTCACAGGGTGACTTTAAAGAAACATTATTTGTGATTATGGCAATTCTCTACACATTTATATACATATTGCACAACCTATTGTAAGTTTGTACATTAGCTAGACTTAGCGCCACCTGGCATTCTCTGCCAGTCATACCTTTGGGCTAAGCAGAAATGAGATATATCTACTGACAAATAGAAGGACTGACGGACACACTGCTGAGGCGTACTAAAATGATATCATTAGCTACTGTTATGGTAAGGAAAAGATCCTTACATTTATTATCAGGTGCTTTTTGGTCGTAGCTCTGCCTATGCCGCCACATTCGGACCATGATGGCTGTCAGGACTATGACCAGGAGAATCGCCAATGCCCCTCCCAGCATCCAGGTCAACTGGAACCCGGCTAACCTGAAACGTAAGCAAAACAAAATTCATTTGTATCAAACTTGCCACGCGTTCACCTATAAATGGAACGTTAAACCAAGAAAAGAAGAATTTTCGAGGGAATCGCTAAGAACACAGTTTTTGACTTCGTAACTTTGTTTGGACTAGTTTGGAGGTACGTTTGGAGACACGCAACATATTAAAAGTCCCAGCCCGTACCCCTTGAGCAGGAACGAGAGGGAGGGTTTGAAGGTTATTTTTAGTGTTGGTATTTCACATATACAGTCGTAGTAATCTAATTTGGGACACCATCGGAAAATAGGCAATTTAAGGCCTTCTCGAAACATTTATATGTTATAAATCACGAAGCTTTAATTACTTTTCTTTATAAACAAGTAAATGAACATCTGTGTTTTTTTCCCGTGAAGACTACAGTGCTATTTCTCATACTGATTGCTACAAGTTCCCTACAAGCTACGATTCAACTAAGTACCGCTTAATTTCAGCCATTATCACTACTATTGCTTTTTAGCCTCTTCTTCCTAGGAACATTACAAAATGGCGGTACAAAATTGACCCGCAATCAGCCGCAGCAGCTTAATTCTAATAGTTAGGGAGGCGAATAGGGGAATTTTCGGTAATACTCGAGCGTGGCAGTTTAAGGTATGAGAGATACCTTGGACCTAATAGAACAACCTTGTAAAGTATTTAGCTCTGTATGTAGTGACGCGCGCCTAGGATAGACGATCAGATTAGTAAAAAAAAATCGATAGTCTGTAATACTCGAGCGCGTCAGATTAAGATATTGGGGGTTGATTTTAGTGTTTTAGGACTAAATTTAACTAATCTGACGATAAGTCCTTGACGCCGCCGAGTTATAGGGTCGCGAACTTGTAAAAAAAAAACGTTAATCCGGCATTCTCGAGCGCGATTTTTTTTATTTTTATTTTGAAGAATATAATCTAAAACGTACTAAAAATACAAAATCTGCCGGTTTCCGCATGACCAGGAGTGTGGAGGAGCCATTTCGTCTTCCGAAAATCGCGTTGCGGCATATAAGTCGCGAACGATACATTTTACAAAAAAAAAGTTTAAATAAACAAAAAAGGTAAATTTATTTTACACAAAAAAGGTCTCTTTACATTTTTGTCCAAAGTTAAAACTTTTTGACTTGAAGCTTCATAAAAACTCAAACTCCCGTTTATTTGAGTATATCTTGAAAACTGAGGGTGTTAAAAAAAATGATATGAAATAACGATGATTAAATTATGTTACTTTAATCTCAAAAAATTTTTTTTTTTTCTAAAGCTTCTCGACAATTTTCGTGGACTTGGAAAAGGTTCCGCGTATCTGTATACAAAAGTATTATTAACATGTTAAAGTATTATTAACACAGTTTTATGTATATATATTATTCAATAGCCTGTTGATCCTTAAATTGTTTTTTGGATGTACCGTCAGCAAAACGAAGTGAAGAATTATTAAAAAGAAAGAAGAAAGGAAAAAACAAGAAACCAAAAAACCTTTCCGGTCAGATTAAGAGAACCCACCAACATTTTTGTCAGATTAAGAAAATATGCTTTCAGGATACCGAGATGAACCTCCCCTATGAAAATCTGACGCGCTCGAGTATTTCAAAAAAACTATTTTTTTTGCATTTTCAAAAATTCATCGTAACTTATGGTCACGCCAAAATCGTCAGTTTTTTTAAGGGAGCTTCCTTGGGGCCTACTTAACACCCCTTCCAAAAATCTGACGCGCTCGAGTAATTTTATTTTTTTTGCATTTTTGACTACTTTATATGCCTACCCCCACCACGCAAACCGGCAGATTAGTATACCGTTGTTATCAGAGGCACTTGGGGCATACGTAGTATGAATATCTGACGCGCTCGAGAATGCCCAAGTAACTGTTTTTTTATACATTTTTGAAAAACCGTACACGCCAAACCCACCGCTAAAATGGTTTTTACCATACGAGCTTTTCTTTTCGAAATTATTTTATCTTTCCATTTTGATAGGTCTCGACGGCGCCGTTGAATTACGCCATTTAGCTACCTCGCCTCCCTAACTATAAGCCTTATTGAGCAATCACGCTACGTTACGAAGCACGTTACAACTAAAGGAACCGGCACTCAGACTCAACCTCTATGTGAGATTTTAGTGGTGTAGAATGCAATTATTTTTAGAAACATGCAATTATTTAATTACATGAGTGCACCGCCGATGTAAATGGTTGAATCTACAATGGTAACCACACTTGTTATTGAAAATGTGATATTTATGCTCTTTATTATTCAAACCTAGTTGGAAAACACTGATTGCATTATTTAAACCTTATCTAATGTAAAAAACTCTCGTGTCACAGTTTTCGTTGCCATACTCCACCGAAACGATTTTGATGAAATTTTTTGTGCTTATCCGGTATCTATGAGAGTCGGCCAACATCTATTTTTCATCCCCCTAAATGTAAGGGGTAGTCCAACCCTATTTTTTTTTTTAGACAAAATTTTTAATTTATATTTTTTTATGATACAACATACAAAAAAACATACAATCCTCAATTTTCACCCTTCTACGATCAACCCTTATTTTTTAATAGCCATTTTAGTAATTTAAGGGTGAAACAAAATTCGCTGGGAATGCTTAACTTTTAAAATTACGGGACGGCGGGACGGGGCTGGGGCGGGACGGGGCTGGGGCGGGACGGGGCCGGGGGCGAAACAAAGTTCTCTGGGTCCGCTAGTTAATAAATATATATTTAAATATTGGACACCAATCACATACATTGTTCTGATCCCAAAGTAAGTAGCTAAAGCACTTGTGTTGTGGAAATCAGACACAACGGTGGTACCACAACACCCAGTCCCGGGACAATATAGAAAATAAAACTATATTGGACCGACCGGAAATCGAATCCGGGACATCGGAGCGACGACGCCTTAAAACCCAGCGTGCTTAACCACGGAGGTCGACGATTATCTTGATTTCTTTTTATTAATAATAAAATTGTCTCTTGTCCATTATTAGACGAACCATCAAACAATAAGAGAAATTAGCAGTGTAGACCTTATGGCCAAAAAATTTATAGCAATTGGAATTTCTGTTCTTGAACAATACATAACAGAAATAACACTTTGAAGGCTTACTCCAGTTCATTAAAAGTTTAAGATTACGTTTACTTATATTAAAAATTCCTTACGTAGGAGCGGATTCCACATCAGCAGACTCGATCTGGTGGCACAGAGAGCCGTCCAAGCACATGCAGACACCATCCTTACATGCGCCACCACAACTAAAGCAATTGATCCTGAAATCAGTTGCAATAACCACAATTATAATAGGTACCTCAATGATATCAGGGGAACATATGGTAGCGGCATCATGACGGCACATTTACAATACAGCCTTACTCAACAATGATGTAAGACAACAGCAGCCGTTCAAAATCTACTCGACCTGAGAATCTCAGGCTGAGATAACACCAATTACCACCCCTTCATGTAAGCAATGAATTCGAAACAGAGAAGGAAGCAGTTACTCCTATTAAACTTTCCTGTTCAGGTTTAAAGACATTTGTTTGTATAAAAACAAAATTAATTTACAATGAGAATTACTTAAACTTAACCTTAGTGAATAAATATTCTTGGAGCTGAGCCATTGGGTATGTAAGAGTTATGATTATTATTCGTTATTTAGTCTTTAGCTTTGAGGACGGAACTTACTTTTCCAGTTAAAATACAATTAATAAAGCAAAAACTTCCACCTGTATTTTCGAACTGCGTCCATCTAAAGAGAGTTGATAACTTTAAGTACTTGGGATATTTGGTCACGGTGGATCTCAGGGATCATGATGATATTGAACGCGAACGGAAGGCTATCTAAAAGGGCAATTTTTCTAGCACGCAGGTTAGCGCGATGCGAGGGCGGAGTAAAGATTACACTCTTCCAAGCGTACTGCACATCGATGTACACGTGCAGCCTGTGGATGTGCTATACAAAGGGAGTATACAACTCCATTCGCGTTAAATTCAACAATGCGTTCAGGGCGATGTTGGGGCTGCCCCAGCACTGCAGCGCGTCGGGCATGTTCGCGGCGCGCACCGACTGCTTCCACGCATGTGGCAAGCGGTGCGCGTCAGCTCCAATGCCGTCCTGGCCATGATAGCCAGCAGGCCTGATTGTCCCCATAGCGACACTGTCCAGATAGGCACGTGTCTGTAGTGGATTTTCAGTCATGAATAGGTACAACTGTATGAGGGACATTTATTTGAAAATATTGACAAGTAGATTTATTAAGAGACTCCTGATGTTTTAAATTTTAAATTATTTATTTTGCAAGTAAATGTTAGCTTTAAAATGTGAATCTTAATCTTAATGTCTACTATTTTTTTTTTTAATTTTCAATGAAAATTGACTATGATAATTTTAATGTATATGAATTTAAATGAATTGACTATGATATCTTATTATATTTTAATTTATCTTAATTATTTATTTTTATTATTAAAATTTTACTATAATCATTCAATTTTAATGAATTTTTATGAAGCTGTTTTATATTATTTTATTGAATACTTGTAAACATGATATGTATTATGTAAATTTGCCTGAATAAAAAAGCAGTGTATTTCTGTTCCAGCGTTTTGTGACAACGACAGTTTTAATACAGAGGGTTAATGCAAAAATAAGAACTTACGTTGGTGCTGGTAAGCAGGTAGCATTGAAGAGCTCGTATTCGTCGTGGCAGTGACAGACATCTGGCTCGACGCAGTCTCCATTGACACAAGAGACGCAAGCTGGCTGACAAACGTTGCTGGCGTTACTCTTCTCGTACCCAGACAAACATTCGCATTCGTCAACAGCAACACAAGTACCGTTGACGCATCCGGGATTGCATTCGGGCTTACAAATCTTCAAAATTATATCCATCTTATACCCTGGGTTACACTCGCATACGTTTGGTCGTGTGCATACCCCATTAGTGCAGGATTTGCAAACAGGAGCACAATCGTCTACGTCATTCTTTTCGAATCCTTCATTACAAACACAGTTATCAGGTGCTACACATGTCCCTTCGTCGCAAGAATCACAAATAGGAATGCATATATCTACTTCGTTTTTTTCGTAACCTTCATAGCATTCACAGTCGTTTGGTGCTCGACATTTTCCATTTTCGCATGATTTGCAAATGGGAATGCAAACATCTTCATCGCTTTTTTCATAACCTTCTTTGCAAATACAGGTGTCAGGTGCTACACACATACCATTAATACAAGATTTACATTTAGGTCGACATGTCCAATATTCGTCTACCGTTTCAAAACCATCAAGGCACTGGCATGTATTAGGAGCTACGCAAGTAGAATTCACACAAGTATTTTCACAAATAGGATTGCATTTAAAATTGTTTTCTGCATCTTTAAAATATAGAGGGTCACAAGTGCAAAAGTTAGGACTTGTACATATACCGTTTTGGCAATCCTCATCACAAACGGGTACACATTTGTTGTCTACTTTCCTGTAACCCTCGTGACAGTCGCCGCAGTCGTTAGGAGCGATGCAACTCCCATGTTCGCAGTCATCACATACCGGTCTGCATATTGTGTCATTATTTTTTGTATATCCTGGATGGCAATTGCATTCGTAGTCTGGTTCCTCGCAGGTGCCGTGTTGGCATCCAGTGCATTTGTGTTCGCAGTTAAATTGGTCTTTTTGTTTGTAGCCGGGGTTGCAGGAGCATCGGTCGAAGTCGATACAAACGCCGTTGGTGCAGGGTTCGGAGCATTTATACTTGCATGGGAGCCCTGGTTGGGTGTGGTCATTGTATTGGTCAGGTGGGCACGGGGGGGCGCAGGCCGTTTTGTTGAGGGGCTGCAGCCCGCTGTCGCAGGTGCAAACGTTGGTAGCGGTGCACTTGGCATTGAGGCAGGGTGGATTGCACTCAGGGTGCTCTGGTACACACACGCCGTCCAAAAATATCCAGCCGGCGCAGCACACTATCGCTTTTCTTGTCATTAGCTGTAAGAAGAATAAAGGAGCATTTATACTACACTAGAAAGAATTACAGCAGATTTTGAAATGTATACGATGCTAAGGTAGGTATATAAAATAATTTACTATTATACGTTTGCACTGTAAATTGCACCACACATAATTGATAAAAAAGCAAGGATAAACATATCAAGAACCACTTCAACTCAAAAGCAGGGTCAGGACATAAGAAGAAGGTCAGTCAAGGACTCTAGATACTTTCTAACAATTAACCCAAATACTGTTGGCTCGGTGGATAAAGTCTTACTTACCCTTTTGACCTGCCGAGTACATACTCTTTTTTCTTTACATCTGTATCTCACCACATGTGTCTCCACATTTCTGAAAAGATAACACGTCTTTGTATCATTCACGAGGTTTATTTATGTGTGATGTGTTTTGCAGCTTCAATTGAATTAGATAATGTTATAGAAACCCTTTAATAATATCAACCATAATTTGTAGTAGGTAGTAGTGAAGATAAACAAGTGAGAGTCCGACTTGCGTACTAAGGGTTCCGTACCTTTTATTCAGGGTTACTTTTACTAAATATGAGGTCCACTTACTTCTACTTAGCCAAAATACCACAATATTATGATCACAGGAAAAATACATTTGATTTTCATAATGTTTGTATGAAGGATGAAGTTATATTTGCTAATGTTGAAAATGTGATATATCTTAAAAACTAGTAAACGATTTCATTCAAACCAATTTTCATTGAAAGTTTTATTAAGATCTGCATTACGCTTTTCTTCAAAGTTTTTACTAGCTTAGTTCAAAAGCTACAGGGGGCGCCCATTTTACTACTTTGGAAGCATCTATCTTCCAAACTTTTGAAAAAAAATAGTTATAGGAACCTCTATGTCATTTTAAAAGGCTTATAGACCCATTTCATTACGACCTTACACGGATAAGTTTGAAAAAAGTTTATTGGTTTTAATTCCATTTATGGAAAGTCCCCTTTTAATTACATTATTAAGAATCTTTGAAAATTCATTCCTTATTAAGAATCGTAAAGTAGTTAACTGGATACATCTACCTATCAAGTTTTAAATGTGTAATGAATAAATTCTGAAACTATTACAGAATAATGTGGCTGTGTCATACGGACGGTCAGATAGTTTCATCAAGTCTGTCTGTCTGTCTGGCTGTCCGTACGTATGTCACAGCCATTTTATTATGTAACTATAAGCATCACACTATTGAAATTTGGAAGAAAGATGTATCCTGTTTACCGCTTTACGATTCTTATACAAAAAATAAAAAATAATGATATTTAAATAGGCTCTCATACATGAAACTAAAACCGAAAATTTTCTTTTAGTCAAACATATGCGAGTGGGGTGTCTATAGATAGGTCTTTCAAAATGACATAGAGGTTCCTAAAACCATTTTCTTTTAAAGTCTAACGTTTCACAGCTAGACGCTTCCAAATTGGTAAAATGGGCGTCCCCCCATCTAATTTCTAAACTAAGCAAGTGAAAATTTTGAAAAAAAATATTTATGTAGCTTACTTATACGTAAGCTACGTTTGTACTTTCAACGAAAATAGGTTCGGACGGGATCAAACCAATAGTTTTTGAGATATAGCACATTTTCAACAACCGCAAACATAACTTTGGTTTTTCATACAAACACTATGAAAAACAAAGTTGTATTTGCTGTCAACAAAATATTGTGGTATTTAAGCTTAGTAGAAGTAAGTAGATCCCTAATTCAGTTAAAGTTGGCACGGAACCCTCAGTGGGCAAGTCTGACTCGCACTTGGCCGGTTTTTATTTTGTAATTCGGCTACGGAACCGTAAAAAGAGATCTTTTAAGAAAACAATATTTTACGTACAATGTTTTGTGTGTCTCTAACTAAAAAGCTTTAAATACCGCATTTGTTTTCTATTAACGCACATCAAGAACCGATTCCAAAATAATTTGTTTATCTTAAATAAAAGACAAATGCGTTATTTTAAGGTTTTTAGACAGTATTTTGAAGTTGGTTTCATTTTTTAGATTTTTTTTATTATTTATTATTAAACATATCACAAAAACTACTAAACCGATTTTGATTAAATTACACTGTACCCAAAGTTGAAATATACCTGTTGAACTAAAATAGAATCATCTCGCTAGGAGTTCTCGTTTTCGAGATATCCTTGGACAAACATACACATATACAAACATACATACACTTACGAAATTTAGCACACGTGATTGGAAGTCTTAGTAGATCATCATACTCAAATATTTTAAAATTCCAACTATATCACATACATCTACATCGAAATTACTAGTTACAATTGTTATGTACTTGTACATGAATCATGATTACCGCACCACAAGAGCGATAACAGAAGTTAAAAAGAGTACAATGATCCTCTGTTTAGATGAAGAGGACTGTATTAAATGGCTTCATTTGGAATACGAGATAAACATGTAAAAAAGTAGGTTAATAGGATTGTTTATTTTCGAAGAATCCGCAAAACGCTTGCTGAGAAACATTGTTCGTAATCACAAATTGTTTTTCTATCTAGTTATGTACGCTTTCATATTTGTCGACAAATTATATTTCCACCAGTGTTTATTTCCACCCCTGTTTTCACCCCCTTCAAAAATAATTCCGGGATCAAAACTATCTTGTCGTTATGGTCCAATACATTCTGTATCTTAATAATATCAAAATAATCCACAATAGGTTCAGTCAAGCGTGAAAACGGAGCATACATACGCACTTTCGCATATTATTCTGTTTTGTAATCTTAAGAACACCTTTTAGTTTCAGATCAGGTATCCGCACCATAATTATTTAATTTATTTTTCAGATACAGAGAAAACTACTTTAAATAATTATGTTTTAATCAATGTTACATTCTTACCCTACTTCGGTTTCACAAGTGTTCGGATCACCCTTCTGCAAACTTCTACTCATCACAGGCACCGCACAGAAAACAATTATCAACAACACTGATGTCAACTGCATCATGTCACCATTACTGTTCACACTGTTTCTTATAACTTTCTCTGCCACTGGATTTTGAACCTTAATTTTAAGACGAAAAAAGATATTTAAACTGTTCGTTGCAGAATAAACGCAGTATTCCGTTCTGACTTGCGGACACCACCGGCTGCACCGTGCCTGTGATTCGATATGTTATCATTTCCCGTCCAAGCTGGTCTCACAATGTCACAATAATTATTACAATAAGCCTTTATGTATGATCCGAAATAAGCAACGCACATTATTATGTGACTAATACTTAACAAAACGTACATTGTTTTTTACTTGAACTAGCATAGTTATAAGATAAACATAATTTGTAGCCTGTTGTCAACATATAATTTTATATTAAAACTTCTATAAAGAGATATTTTTTTGCGATTTGCGAGAATATTTCCTTACATTTTGAAAAAAAAAACTGTTAATACTACGAATAAAATGAGATAACTTCCAACACTTTTAAAAGAAATATAAGTTTTTTTTTGACCTGAATAAACAATATTAATAACATTAAATGTAAGATTAATATTGACTAAATGTAGTCATTATACATTCGGGACTTAACACCCGCTCAGTATTGGTTGTGGCAACAGCAAAACGCATACCACGACGCAGATTTTTAACTTATTATAACATTTCAAGTTCTCAAAGATACTTTCTTAATATATAGTTTAGTATTTAAATTAGTTTGATCCTTATGGATTTTATTTGAAATCGTCAACTTCTACGGTTTTCTACAATCAATGTGATTTCGATCCGGTCATGGAATGATTCCTAGAGTGTTCAAATTCATTTGTTTTGTTTTATTCACGTAGTTAAACCGCAATCAATCTATTTTTACATGAGTGATCTATTTTGCGGCAAAAAAGATAACACTGCGACTGTTTCTGCACAATACCCGTAAAATAGAATATTCTAGAATTTATTTATACCAAAAATAAGCAACAACCGGAGTAAGATGATCCACAGAACTGTTATGTATATCAATAATAAGTGATTCTCCATTTAATATAAATAGTGTTTTGAATTTCAAAAAAGAAATTAAGAGAGAAAGGAAACGACCCCCGCTCCGGGTCCTGGTTGGTTCAGCAGGTCTCCATTGCCATTCAACGAGGCAATGCAGCCAGCATAATGGGGACCTTTGGACCAGCTAGGTTGCAGAGTGGGTGCTAAACTATTTAGTTTTACCGTTAATTTGTTATATTACGATTAATTATTGCTTTAAATTTTGACGACGCTGGTTGCTGATTTCTAATGTGTATATTTTGATCATGACCTTTTATAGTTTATTCAATTAATTTTAACATTTTACATTGACATTAGTGACATGTGCGACATTTTGTATTTTATTTAATTAATGTTATTATTTAAGTGCATGTTTAAAGAAAATAAATTCTAACTTGCGAGTTTTAAAAAAAAAACGTAAATAACTAGTTCGCTTCTTCCCTGATTCTTTTAATACATAGGTACCTAGTACATAGTTATCGAAAAGGTAACTATTGCTAAATTTACGAAACTAAATCATGTTATTGTTAAAACTATAAAAAAATATATCAAAATATTTCAAAATCAAAAATGATAACCGCAATAAATCTTTGACCTTTGATCAAACTCTAAATAACTAAAACTGTTAGCTCGACCCGCTGCGTTATCATGTGAATTCAAATCAAAGCTTTTTCCTCATTATTATGACAATTAATTAATCTTAAACGCGGTAGTGTTGCTACAAAATTTTCCACGTAACTAATTTCGCTTTATGAAAAGTCGTCAATTTACGATTTATATTAAAAAAAAACAGTTTTTCAAATACAATAAAAACTTTTAGTGCAAAAGCCAAAGCTGAAAATAACAAAAAAAAAACATTTTTTGCCCAGATCACATTTTCTTCTATCGCAATTATAATCACTGAAATCCGACTTTCGTTGATTTTTTAAAATCTTTGTTTAAAATAATTATTATCACGAATCACCGAAATACGCAGCGTTTGCACAACCAGTCGCTCGCAATCGCGGATTTAGTTTGCCAGACTGCACTTTCCACTCAACACTATACACCGAAAGCTGGCAGCACGTAGGTAATTTTGTACAGGACTAGCGGTCCTAAAATCGTGAACTAGTGGGTCATCATCATCTATACTTAATATTATAAAGCTGAAGAGTTTGTTTGTTTGTTTGTTTGTTTGTTTGTTTGTTTGAACGCGCTAATCTCAAAAACTACTGGCCCGATTTGAAAAATTATTTTTATGTTGGATAGTCCATTTACCGAGGAAGGCTTTAAGCTATATAACATAAAGATACGACACACAAGACCACAGCAGCAATGAAAAATGTTGCGAAAACGGGAGAAAGATATTCCTTTTGAGAGCTTCCGCTGCGTACGCTGCGGAAACCGCTAAAGTTACACAAAAATCATGTATGACAAAATTGTTCAGCATTAAGAGTTCTATAATAAAGTCCGCGACAGCATAAGTCTATCTTTTATGGTTGACTTACTACAACCTTTTTTATGTTAATAAATTTGTAAAAAAATAATGCATCATTTTTAGAGGTGTATTATACACACAGGTATTTATTCTTATCAAAATAAGTACATTCATCATCACGAGCATTTCATTTAGAACAAAGTTGTCCTTTATATCATTTGATTCCAATAAATATCTTAGGAGCTATCACAGTTTTAACATAACTCCGCACCAAAATAATGTTCGCAGCTTAAGTACAACGTGCGCTTGCGCTAATTATATAATAATTAAATAAAGCTGAAGAGTTTGTTGGTTTGAACGCGCTTATCTCAGGAACTGCTGAACCGATTTGATAAAATATTTCTGTGTTAGATAGCTTATTTATTGAGAAAGACTTTAGGATATAAAACATCACGCTGCGACGGGAGGGGAGGGAGCAAACTCAAAACGCGCGGACGAAGTCGCGGGGGACCGCTAGTTCCCTTAATAAAATCATATTACAAAGTACAATTTACTACTACTACCACTATTAAAATTATCCAGAGTCATCTCAAATTTGTTTGCCTGGCTCAGTCTTATACTATGACTTTTTAAGGAGCAGAATAGTTAGGTATGACAAAAAGTGTTGTTTGACCCAATGTTAAGTTTAAGGACTCTATCACAAGACTCTTGATGCCGTTAGTTTTTATTTAAACAGCGGTACCCCGCGATTTCGTCCGCGCGTTTAGAGTTTCATGTTTCATAGCCTAAAACATTTCTCGATAATTAAACTATCCAACGCAAAAATATTTTTTTTCAAATCGGTCTAGTAGTTCTTGAGATTAACGCGTTCAAACAAACAAACTCTTCAGCTTTATAATATTAGTATAGATTTCATTATGGATCTCTTGCGTCTGACTGTGACGATGATGATGATTATTTAAAAACCATGGGAGTTATGATTCCGTGGGAGATTTAATTAAAAGGAGCTTATTATTCTCTCGAAGGAACTTGATGAATTATGGCCACTGATGTGAACGTTGTTTTGCATGCATGATGTGTACGTGTTCCATGGTGATATTACACGCAAGTTACTTTCATTCAATGGCTATGTAGTTGCAATTCTTCTGTGGCGTGAAGAGAGCACCTGCAGCGTTAAAAAGTGTAATTACAGAAGCGCAGCCGAGCATTTCATACCAATTACGGCCGGTTTCACGATGTCAAAATAAGTTTCCTCAACGTTATCTGCGTCTACTACTTTACGAAATGACGACCGTGGTCGCAAGGCGTTCCATATTTGAATTATTCATTGCTTTGTGTTTATTAATTGATGGTAAAACTGGCCCTTAGTCGTCTAAGTACCGATTTTACCGACGTCAGATATGACTTATCCGACTGAATAAGTATAAAACAACTGACTTTAAACTGATATTTACGTAAATGATAGCTGACAAAAAGGTGATGTTTTCAAATTAGGCATATTGTAATTTATTTGACGAAAATCCTCATCTGACGTTGGAAAAATCGGGCCTAAGTAAGAAATGTAAACCATTTTGGCCCTGCTGTAGAATGAGTTGAATTAGAAATTAGTAGAATAAAATCAGAAATACAATACATTTTCGCAGAGAGAGCGGAGATTCAGATTTCAAAATTTCATAGATCTGCCAGCGTTCCACATACATTTTATGGCGTCATAAACGATAGCAATTCAAAAGAGACCGTGCCTCGTGTTATGTGATAGGATTGCTCTGCCGATTAGGTTTCATCGCGCATGCGTCACGTCATAGCGTCCGATTTGCGTACAATGTCTTATGCGTGCGTTTGAGTGTGCCGTATCCCGCCGGCACTCTTTTTACAATGAACGAGGGTTGATGATAAGATAAAATGGGGCATCAAGAAACAAATGATTTGCCTGGAGTTATTATTGCAACTACCTGGTAGTATAAGGACTAGTCTGATTTGTAACAAAAACAAGTTAACCATTTCAATCTCGTGAGTTAAAACGATCGAAAAGTCGAGATTAACTTTTTTTTTATAATTCCATTTTCAATTCATATCATCATTATTATTTGTTAAGAAACGTCTACTGCTGAACATAGGCACCACGGTTAATACAATTCATCAAAAACGCAACTTAACTTTATCACTAATAATGAAACAAAAATGTGATTTTAATGTGAATAAAGATTGAGATAAATAATGTTAAAAAGTCTTATCCTATTCTGAAAGGTTAAACAACCCAAATATAGTAAGTGTAATAGAAAAGGAACACAAATATCGATGGAATTTTTATCTTTCAGCTATATTTTTTACTCACGATACAGAGAGCCGATTTCCCATTGGACAGTTTTTTTATCAAAACTTATAAGGAGGAAATATATCAACATGCTAAATTATAGGCGGTATCAAACGAAGCATGACGTAACTTTTTATTAACTTATAAAGAGCAAACTATAAGTTTTAGCAAATTTCCCCCCCCCCCCCCCCCCTATCTAACTTCTAAACCAAGCAAGTGTAAATTTTGAAAAAAATATGGAATGTAGATCTTAACTAATACTTTCAACGAAAATTAATTTGGACGGGATCGAACCAGTAGTTTTTGAGATATAGCACATTTTCAACAACCGCAAACGTAACTTTGTACTTCATACAAACACTATGAAAAACAAAGTTATATTTCCAGTCAACAAAATATTATGGTATATTACTAAGTAGAAGTAAGTGGATTCCCTAATTCAGTTAAAGTTGGCACGGAACCCTCTGTGCGCGAGTCCGACTCGCACTTGGCCAGTTTTTACAAGTGCAATTTATGGCCAGCTACAAACTCGAAACTCATGTAGGTATCTGAAGTTTTTTTTTTCGTAATTAAAAGTTAAGTAACAGATCATAATAATCTTGTAAATAATATTGATATCAAGATACTTATACCTAGGATTACAGTGAACACTAGGTGATTAGCAATGCATTGAATTTTTGTTTTTAATTAAGAACATTTAAAAAAAAAACTGGAACTTCAATTTAGCAGCCCTGCGCTTCCTTTCAAAAAGTGCATCACATGGCATAACGGATTGAGTTCCGTCTCTCAACGATTTACAAGGTTCGGTCATAAAACAGTCGATCCGTTATGTGCAAAAACCGATCCATATTTGGTGCGCGTAACAACGACCCGTGGAATTTTACGGAACTAATTGCAAAGTATGAAAATCGTTTGCAACTTACGCATCTAGCGCCACGGTCAACTTTTGTTGTGCTTTATAAGGAGAGTTTAATGCCTCCACTTATTTGCACTTTACGAGTGAGTAACAAGCTGAATAATTAACGCACGCGAAAACGATTAGCGAATTGGTATTCTGCGTGTGAACTGAATCTAAATCGATACATTATATTTATTAAGCGACACACTTAGGTGTATCCAAAATATGCCTATACAGCGTGATAGAGGAGAAAACATTTTAATCAATGATTTTACTGAGTATACGTATATACTTTAAAATGCTTTACCTAGGAGATATAATACACCAAAGTTTTAATATTTAATCAATGTATATAAAAATCGCTAACTCGTTGTAGTAAATGACAATGTTAAGTTCTATGATTAAACACATTTTATTTTAGAAATGTAATAATATGTTTGCTATACTATATATTGCTGGGGGGCAATTCTCGCGGCAATCGAACTTTTTTCGTGTGGTAATTCGATTGCGAGTTTGACCATTTTACATTAAAAATAAAGTAAAATATCTACACGTAAAAAAACTAGCGCACAAACAAAATTTAAATACATAAAAATCGTGACCTTAAGATATCTAAAACTATTTTTTCTACGACAAAGAAAATTCGATCGGTGAACTTTTTTCGTATACGAATTGCACGAGAATTGGCCCCTTTGTTTTGTTGTAAATAACAGTGTTTTTTTTAATTAAAAAATTATAAAGTATATCAAATAACGATAAATTTATATTTTATCGTATATTTTTTTAATTTAACTTAAAATTAATAAATCAATCCTTTTCATATTGATTACTGATTACTTAAAGGGCCTATATTGTAAATTTTAGGTCTTCATACAGGCCACACTTTGTATTAATTAGCTTCAAATATATAGGTAAGTTATTAATAGGTACTTCCTTCAAATGCATCTACTACCATGTTATCTTGACATTAATTCTTAAGGCTAATAAGGTCATAGAAAAATAATGGTCGTAAAATACTACATAGTTTCAGCAAAACTATACTAGTTTTGCTAAAATGCAACTACAATTTCAGCAACTACACAAGTTTTGCATTTCAGCAAAACTAGTATAGTTTGGCTGAAACTATGTAGTTAATTTAATTAATATTATTTACTGATTTATGTGTTTCACAATAAATGCATTTGTTGCAAGCATGACGCCAGAACTTTAAGTTAATTATAGAAATAACTAGCACAATGTGTAGATATTCATAACACAAACTAGAAAATACCTATTTAAATGCTGTAATAAAAATATAATAAGTTTGATGTTTTTTACGATAGTAAGCATTTCTGTCTAGAAGAGATCGCTTCTAGCGATAAGACCGCCGATATTGTACTTATGATTTGTTTTAATGTTTTTGTTTCTTGTGTCCTTACTTGTGCAATAAAGAATATTTATTTATCACTACACCATCCTAGTTTGGTGGTCGACCCACCATCGTCATTTTGTTCCTAAAAGTGTAATTAAGAATTATTTTATCTTGTACATTTTGTAACTACAATATATAAGAGTACATTATGATACAAGTGTGCTAAGTTGACCATTATATACAAGGCGATATTGTGTGCGAACGAGCGAAAGCGAGTGCGCCATAAGAAAGCCGCGTATATAATGGTCACAGGCACACGCGTTTCATACGACGTTTTTCAACACACTTGCGAGGAAAAAACAAGACTCTTCATTTACTAAGTTTTTAATTATTAAAACAGTAAAAATACATTTCACTCGATTTTGATGGCAAAAACTTTCGCACGCGTTTTTCGCCTCGTAACGTATGTCCGGCGAAGTTAATAATAGGTTTTCTTCATTTTCTTCTCTTGAAGTAGACATTTTCATTAATATTAAACTTCATGATTAAATCAAAACTTCATCACAGCCGACAATTATTATTTACGAAAAATGGCGCGTTATTTTTTTTTCTTGCCGCGATACCGATGCGCGCGCAAGTCTTAGGCGCGAGCTGGATCGGCCAAAAGCCAAGTTTAAAAATGTAATAATTCGTGTTTAAAACACAAATCACAGAAAATGTTAAATGAATTTGAGGTATTTTTTTGTAATAAATCTGGATCTACTATTTATTGTACATACTGTTATTTTTCGCATAAATACTGTTTGTTGCTAAAATAAAAGTATTATATAAACCGACTAAATTATATCGCTTCTTCTTCTTACTTACGACTTGGTATTAGGGTACAAATGTAAATTGGTCGAGTTAAAAAAGCACTAGTGCAATAATATACTAAAAAAGCACGCGTGTTTAATTCTATGAGTATGAGCCAAAAATCGGTGGAATAAAAACGTCGTTTTGAGCAAGTGTGTTGAAAAATCAATTATTCCACACCGAGTATGGTGTGGAATAATTGATTTTATTTTTATTTTAAGCATTTGTAAGTAAGATGATTAAGTAAATAAGTAAGGTAGAGTTTAAATAAAAGATTTTAAACTTTCGCGTTGCATTGCAATAAGTATTAGACATTACGGGTCTAATTACGAAACCGCTCGTAACCACGGCAGTTGCAACGAAAAATAGCAGAATCGACGAGCAGTGAGTAATACGAGTACTACTCATATGTTTTTATATGCGTTTAGCCCCGTTATGTCTGATACTAATAGTATTTAAATAAATAACTATACGTATATATGTATGTTGTCTGGCAACACACTAATTGCCTAGTTTTGAAGTAAGGAAGTAACGAATATAGCCTTAATCATCTGATTTACTTTAGTAACCGCCCTTAAGTTAGCTTCAGGGCGGTTATTTAAGGGTATTATTACTTGTTCTGAGGGAACTTAGCAAGACTACTAGTTTAAAACGCTTATCTCTATTGAAACTGGAAATGAAACACATTATATTAATATGATTCATCACAATTCACTACCTACATCCGATAGTGATTTAATGGAATTTTACCAATATCTAAATATTTATACTTACTACTAGCGGTGTCCCACGACTGCGTTCGCGCGATTTGTGTCCCTCCCTTCCCGTCACAGCTTGAGAGTAGCAGAGTTGTTTCATTTCCTAAAGCCTTCTCGATAAATAAGCTATCTAACACAAAAATATTTTTTCTAGTCTAGTAGTTTCTGAGTTTAGAGCGTTCAAATAAACAAACCTTTCAGTTTTATAATATTAGTATAGATTAATTTACAAACAACATTTTTTTTATATCTTTTGAAATAATATCAATGAAAAAAATTTATTACCTTTTCGATCTCAGATCTCAGTGTTTAACGATGAATTCCCTTTAAGTGTGGTGTTCATCTTATTTCAAAGTTAATCACTTTTTAATAGCTTCGTTCAAAATAATGTAAAGATTGTTTAAAATATTCTCCAAGCGAAAAAAAAATACTTTAACTCTACAATGGACTTTAACACATTGAACGCCTTGGTGGTCACCGGTGACCCCCAAACAATATGTTTTTATTGTGTCTAGTTTCGTGGCAGTCAAAGCCTTAAAATCCTCTACAACCGTATCTGCGTCCATCCAACCATTTGTGTTACTCGTAGACAAATAGGAGCGATTGTGCGCATTAATTTCATAGAATAAAATTAATTTGACCGTTTCAATAATTTGACTTCCTCGCTACCTTCGTGTCTATATTAGGGGACTAATTTACCTATTACTCTATGTGCTTCCAATTATCTTTATTCAACATTGATTGGAATACCACCTTATGTTAAAATAAAACAATAGCTTTAGAATGTAAAACAGCGCGACACCAGCGCCACAAACTATGGAGAACGTTAAAATGACAAATAGCTGTCTGCCATTACGAAAAGTTATGTAACCAAAGTAATTTTAATTAAATATTGTATAGTGTCGATACGTACTTATATTAATAAAATATTACGCAAATTTTGTACTAAAATTGCTAGAGAAATGGTGACAGACGTCCTCTTAGTTGTTTTTTTTTTTTGGTCACTGCGACCAATATCATCGATTCGTGTTCCCACCATCTACTTTGCACACAGCGAATACTCAAGACAAAATGTACAGGGTGTTGTTTTGGTCAGCGACACCCGACTCAGGGATGATTATATAGATGCCAAAAAATATACCTATATATACTATTTTTAGTGGAAAAACTCACAGAATCAATGTATTATTGCGATACGAGTGATCGAGTGAGAGAGAGAAAGAGATTGATAACGAAGGGTCGAAACTGCCAACGCCAGGTCGCCTCTTCATAGCTTACTAGCTACGGCGTAGCTACGCGCTAGTTATGCGTGAGGGTGCGGGTTTCCCCATTCGTTTTGAGTTTTTTATGCATTTAATTTAAATAAATTATTTGGATAGAATAAGCGTCGAGTTGGGGGTCACTGACCAAAACAACAACCTGTGATGTGAGATAGCTTTGTGCTTATAATTTAAGTCGTTTCATTAGGCACATTAGTTTTATTACTAGTATGTAATTGTAAATACGTAGCCAGCGTAGGTTTGTCTTGTGACTCAGTGTGTTTCATAGAAGTGCCTTTACAATTTAAACTCTAGTTTCAACCTTTTTTTTATTTGTTACATGTCAGAATTCCAGCACCCATTCCCGTACTACAAAAAAAGGAGTATTAGGCAAATTCAAATATTAAAACGTATTTTTAATTAGAGGTGTACAAAATATATGTGTTTTCTAATCACGTAAAACGGAGACTCTATTATGAATAAATAGACATACCATGCTCGCCACAAACCACCACAGCAAAGCATGTGTTAGTATTTTTCCTATTTGATAAAACTAATAAGGGCGATAATAATGTTTACAGGATAACTGAATGCACAATACACAAACGATTTGTTTAATTAATAGTGCATTCGTCCTTGTGTCCTGTGGGTTATCCGAAATGCATATGTCCATCCCCCGGTTGATCAATGATACTTATAAGAAATATTCAGTTTTTGTCAATCTAACTAAAAACGAGCACAAAACTGTAAGTCAATTAAAATCAAAATAAATTAATATTTTACATAGGTACTAACTATTATGATATGAAAACTTTTGGCAGAAAGTAAAACTGAATTGTACTATTTTATATAATTATTACTTTTTAAAGTGGATTGGTCATTTTTCGTAATAACATCAACATATTGGATAAACGTCGTAAATTTTAACCATTGATAAGGCACATTATTAGTCATGCAATCCGAAATAAGTAAAGTAAAATATTTTACCAGTGAATGATACCAGTACCGATGAATAATGAACAAAAAAGTTAAGGAAAATGTTTCGCTACGGACTTCTAGCGCCATCTCTCGTAAAGCTCCGAAACTAAAATGGTCATAATTTAAGTTACACTTTGTTTTAGGTTCGTTTATTAGTTCATCTTTACATCGACAGAGTGAGCTTGAAGTCTTTTCACGTGAGATATTATGATAAAATAAAAACATTTCTTATATTTTGGGTTTGTCCGCAGTCGAAATATAATACTTCAAACAAATGAAGCCCGTAATCCCAAAGATTTTTCCCAATACTTGCGAAAAAGTTCTGCAGCAAATTTTTGACATTTAACGTCGACAAGTTCAATTTTATATTTCATCAAATATCATTTTTACTTACGTAGCTATATATATCTTTAATAAATCTTTAAAAATCAATGTAATTTTTTAAACTTAATTGAAAAACTCTTGTTTCAGCTTTGTCTACGCGACATGTCAAATAATTTGCCTTCAAACTACCTCCGCTGGATATTGTGCAGCGCATTAGGCTGAAAATAGCTGAAATAAATGGAAACCAAATAAAGCTATATAAAATTATATAAAAACTCCATACAGCCTTAAATCGACAGAACTGAATATATTTCAACCTGTTTCAAATGTTTAACGTCATTTCGTAACATATTGTGTTAGTTCTTCTGTCAGTATCAGAAGGTTATCATTTTAATACTTCTTGAAAAATATTTTTAAACAATGACGGTTCGTGACCTTATTTTTGGATCTCCATGTCAATATCCTCATACGGATGCAATCCAGTCTATACTTAAATGAGTATACCAACTATAATTAGTCTTATTGATTGATTTAAAACCGCCCGTTCCCCAAAGTGTTATTTGTATAAACGTTAAATTTAGAGCCTAATATTCCTATGAGATCTCAGAGTCCACATAAGTTAAAAAAAATAAGCCTGTTTTGCATAATTTTACAACGAGCCTTTTCTATAGATGCAGGCCTCAATAAAATAAAATAAAATTAATGCGCACCAGAAAACCCACCAAATGTCGTGGTATCGAACTAAGGACTTTTTCTTCCAGACAATCATTATGACGGGGGCGACTCCCATAAGTATTTACTTAAATACATATACGAAAACTACAGTCGCTACCACTAACAGCACCTGTTACAGGTACACACATAATTTAATGTAACCTATTAAGTGCCGCGTAATATTGAGCCCGAGTGGCTCAAGTGCACGAAAACTATTCCAGCGGTGCCAATCACTCAGGCCCGAGTTTACGGTGGCAACATTTTACATAGCACATGTCCATATTTTTTTAAAACTTTTTTTATAAAATTTATGTATACCTTAATCATTGAAAGTTTGCGATTTCCTAGGACTTTTTCATAAAGTTTTAAGGCACTGAAAGTTTTAATAAACTTACTGAAATTACCTACTTTTATTTCGTGTAGTGCTTTTGTTTGAAAGTTCGTTTTTATTGTTTGAATCCTATCAATTTAACGTCATTTTTAAAAAATAAATCAGCACCGCTTTTGTTAAATTAATTTCGTACTACTGACTGCCTGATTTTGACTGTAGAATCGTGTGCTACACGGGATATGCGTAATCAATCGCATTGTCGCGCGCTCGATTTTGCATGCGCACACGCATCTTAGCATCCGGCGAGCGATCGCGGCGCCAAAAATAAACCTTTTCGCGCATTGACACCGATTCACAGTACTAAGACGTCTCTACTCAACCTATAATTATGTAAAGATGATAAATGTATTTGCCGTTTTCACTAGCTGAACTAATTTTGATATTATTAGACCATAGAAACCGAATAATATAAAATACACTTGAAAAAAGCAACTGTGTCAGACGAGGAATCGAACCCAGTGTCTTATGGTATCCGGGCGTATGCCTATGCCACTCGGCTACCGACACATTGGAAAGCCTGTTGAATTTTGCAAGTGCTTTCTTTAACGCGTAGGCTGCGTGACTTCATCAATGTTGCGAACCTACGCGTTAAAGAAAGCAAAATTCAAGGCCCTTTTCATTTCATATCTTAACCCTTTCATTACTTTCACTAAAAACGATTACTATAGTCGGTTATGACAAATAGATTAAGTACCAATTAGTGCGTCACGAAAACACTAACAGTACTTTTGGTTGTTTGCAAGCAGAAGAGGAAAGTCATCATGGAATACTCACTGAATAGTCACTTCGCACTCGCCTTCCCTACGTCCACTTAAGCAGTTCGTCTCCTCACAGCGATCATTCTTGACGCACAAACCACTGGTTTCATTAAACCTATAACCCTCAAAGCACGTGCACTCATTGGGCTTTGAACAGTAACCATTCTCGCACCGTGACTCGCACTCTGGTAGACACCCCCCATCTTTAAGTACATAACCCTCAAAACACTCGCACTTATTCGGAGCAACACAGTTCCCGTCACAGCCTTCGCACACTGGTTCGCAATGCGTCGCGTTGATTGCCAAGTAGCCATCTAAACAGGTGCAGTTATCTGAAGTAACACATTCAGCATTGACGCAGTTACACGCTGGTTCACAAATGCTTCCATTCTTTATATATCCAGGAGAACAAGAGCATGTATCAGGGGCGATACACTCTCCGTTGACGCACGATTGATTGCATATTGGAGCGCAACTAAAGCTGGAGTTGGTTGAATATCCTTCAAGGCATGTGCAGGTATTGTTGGCAGAGCAGACAGCGTTGACACAAGGGCGATCACATACAGGGGCAATGCAGGTGTTCTGATGAACAGGGTCCAAGTACTGGGGCGCGTCACACTGGCAAGTGTCAGGGGCCACGCAGCGCCCGCCGTGACAGCCGATGGTGCATCGGGGGACGCAAATGTTGTCTTCGGATTGATACTCGAAGCCCTTGCAACACGTCGCTTGCTCTTTTGTTTG
Organism: Pyrausta purpuralis; assembly: GCA_963924145.1. Classification (NCBI taxonomy): domain Eukaryota; kingdom Metazoa; phylum Arthropoda; class Insecta; order Lepidoptera; family Crambidae; genus Pyrausta; species Pyrausta purpuralis. Next base: position 24,981,793 of record OZ001655.1, read on the forward strand.
AGTGAATGGCTGAAAATTTAAATAAATGGTTTCTATTATAATTTGCAAGAAAAAAAAAATCCACTATAAGAACCGTCAAAACGCGAGTTTTGAAGATTTTGTGAATACCAACAAGATAGACAAACGACCTGGTTAAGATCGCAGGTTCAAACTAGATGCAGACCGCTTGTCGTCGCTGTGAAAAGTCGTGGAGGAGGCGTATGTTTAGCAGTGGACGTCCTTTGTCCTAATCATATGATGATGATGATTTGATGGCATAAGTGTAATCTATGGGTAGGTTAAGTGTAGATTGCTTGGATTGTACAAAATCCATCTCCAGAAGAGGAATTTAAAAAGCGTTTAAATGTTTCTGTGTGAAGCCCCTAGTAGAAAGTTAGTTAATTTATAAACACGGCTGCAAACTTATGCAAAACCAAACTAAAACCAAATATTTGACTCAGGCATAGTTACTTTACTTTCTAAATAATCTAAATACACACCTGCATCCTAGATACACGCACAATGCACCTCCTTTTGCCGCACCACTTTTTGCTGCTAAACTTCGTATACGTGACTCTCTTATTCGTCATCGATCTAGAAAAGGTATGAAAGATTAATTTAAAAAGAAAACCAAAAAACGATTCAAAATGCACTATCAACTCGTAAAAAATAAAAAATAAACGATTAAAGACGCTCACATAATCTTTGTCTTGCACACTCCGACATCGCCTATCTTCAGAGCCGTCACTTCATTTTCTAGAACTACTGCACCCAAAAATATTAGAAACCACACTGGCCACCGTATAGTGTTCATTTTGAAAAAAAAAGGTTTGACGCTATTAAGGTACTGGCCAGTTGCTATAAAAAAAGGAAAAAAAGGATAAAAAATAATAATTTCGTATTTGGAAATTGAATTTTGGCGCGAAATCAATTTTCTTTTGACACCACCATTTTACGCTACACCCGGCTACTGTATGAAGAGGCTATCACTCGATCTACTTAAAATGTTCATATCATTAATATAAAGTGGTGTTCAGACGAAACAATGGAATACATTCCGTATTTTAAACGATTGAAAGCTCGTTTTGGTATTGCGATAGATTTTTGACTAAGAGTAACATGGCATACATACAATAATTTTCATCTGAGTCCGTCTGGCTTAAATAATCCTTACGATTAAAATCATTAAACCTAGACATCTCACGTGTCTCATATTTTGGATAAATATGTCATAGTAACTACACAAATTTGGCCTTAAAATTTCATTCATTTATGCAAACTGTTTTTTTTTCTATTCTTGACTAAGCATATTTGACCTCGACCGCACCAGAGAACTATGGTGTTTTTTTTATATATTTTTTTGTAAAAAGTTGCGTATGCTCTTGTCTCTAGAATATTTCAGATGAGTGAGGTACAGGGTCGACGATGAAGCGCTTCCAGAAAAAGTTTGTTCACTCTTAATGTAATTGCAATAATGCTTACATAAAAGTTAACAAAAATAATGGAAAACAAAAATACATAATTTTTGTTCTGATATTATATATTTTTTATTTTAATACTATTTGACATTTATGTATATATTTTTACATGGCCATTATTTATTAGTAAAATGTGATAATGACTTATGTTTAACCTCGTTTGTCGATTGGGTTTTTAAATGTAAGCTACAAGTGTGATTGATTGAAAAAAAAAACTACAAATGGAGCTTTTAAAAAGTTTTTAAAAACAATCCTCTACCCGTTTTTAATCTAACTGTCGAGATTGTTTAAACAGGACCTCATTCCGCAAAATGTTTACGAACCCGACCGAGACTAGGATACAAGCATCTCCGTATATTTTCCAAATGCAATGTAAATATTTCCAGCTGCTACTCTACTGTGGAAACTTTCTCCAGACTGAAGCTTTGTAGGAGTTCTAATAGAATAATACCAACTTGTTGCGGTACCATCTTAGTTCACAATTTCAAATGAATAACTGATTGTTACATAATAAACTGCACTTGTAAAAATCAACTGTCTCAGACAAGGAATCAAACCCTATATCTTGCAATCCGGGCGCATGCCCTTACCACAAGCACCAACACATTGGTAAGGTTGTGGAATTTTGCAATTTTGCTTTCTTTTTAACGCGTAGGCTGTCACCTCTTCAATCGTTCTCATCGTACGTGATGTTATAATAGTTCATGTTTGTTTTTATATTTCATCCCAAAACTTGTATTAAAAATCTTCACCAATGGACACACATTATTTGATGTCGCATTGTATAGTCCACTCAAAACATCAGTCTGGTACCAGGCAATGCATCTCAGTCTGTCAGTGCGTCGCCGACCGAATGTCAGTCACTCACAGTCAATCACCCTGGCGTTATCTGGCGGCAAGATACTACAGACATATACCACTAATTTTCTATTATAACACTTGCTATCGGAAACCAAGTTTCTTGGCGATAATAAAAGCTGAACGCACACTTATCCGAGCCGAAAGCGCCAAAAGAATTGAATTTTAGAATACTTTATATGAAATCTCATGAAACCTCGCATACGCGTCGAATTGTCCGGATCTGGAAGAACCCTTAGAAATCCCAGATAAATTCGGACGAAGTCATCAGATTCGGTGCGGCTAATGCGGTCGACTCGGACGATTCGGACGTCTCGCCGGATAAAATCTTTATACTCACTCCCACCTTATATGTCGCTCATAGCGTGATCTCATGATTTCTTTGACTCGGTCGATTCGGCCGAATCGGATATGTGTGCAAGGCCTCCTTGACTGCGATTCGTTGGGCGCGTTCGGTTCGGAAAGCCACAAACTTTCTTGGATCTCCACATTGATTTTACGACCTCCGAGGTGTAGTAGCTAAGCACGCTGGGTTTCAAGGCGAACCGAGGTCCCGGGATCGATTCCCGGACGGATCAATTTAGAAAAAAAAAAGTCTAACTATAAAATATATACCTGAGTTTTTCTGGTCAGAAATTCTTAAGGTCGCCTGGAATTTGGAAGTTGACGATGTTTCATCCCCGTGCCTCGAAAAAAGCACGTAAAAATGTTGGATCTGCGCCTGATTTCTCTCCGTTCGTGTCAGATTGCTGTCCCATCGGGCTATGAGAGTGAAAGTAATAAGAGTGCACCTGTGTTTGCGCACACACTTGTGCACTACAATATGTCCCGCGTAGTCAGTCGTTTGTGACTGGTAACATGTGATTTGCGATACAATTATAATATAACATAACTTTTGTTGGTGTAGTGAAGTGAAGACTATACATTTAAGTAAAAACAATTACAAACAAACATACAGACTTACGCATAACAAACAAGTACAGTAGATAAGACGACAGAGTTCACAGAAAGTGGGGTCAAACGCAACGCTGTGGGTGAAATGGCGGATGCTGTGATAAGCGGTCCTACTCTGTTTGACTATATCCCTTTTATAGGGTTCCGTATCTCGAAATAATATGAACATCTAAACATGCTGTGCGCTGTCATGATTTATGCTGATCAGAGCTTTTTGGCACATACGGCTTTATAAACCGACTTCAAAAAAGGAGGAGGTTATCAATCCAACTGTATGTTTTTCCCCCTGTTTGAAAAACCCTCAAATTTTAAAGGCACGTATAGCATTTCCGTACTAGAATCATAATGTTGACATATTGTTAAGTCTGACAGTCAACATTGCGTGGAGGTAAATGTTGGTGGAACTCCTTTACGCTTAGAAACAAACTCGTCAGCTTCAGTTTAAGTATAGATTTTATTCGGAACCCTCGGTGCACAAGTCTAACTCGCCCTTGACGCACGGTTTTGGACTCTATTTAGACTAGAAAATATATCTATCCTGTCTTACACTTTCTGCAACAAAACTACACGAGTAAACAAGATAGCTAGAGTCTAAATCGAACGTGTAACAGAGTAGGACCTATGTGTTAGAGCTACAATTTTTATTTATTTTTGCGCAAATATATTTCAGATAAACCCTTGGAAATAAAACACACTGTTTTTATCAATGAGTGTACTACGTAGGCGTCTGTTTTAATGTATACTCGTTTATCCTATAACTCATTCATAAACTGTTTGGTGGTAAGCTTTGCAATCTAAGAGCGTTACCCCGGTGGACCCAGATTCGTTCACACTGAGTAGGTATTGTTTCAAAAGTTGTGTAATTCCAGCTTCACTAAAGCATTTTTTTTATTTATAAATGGTGTCGATAGTGAATTTATTTATTTATAAACCCACTCTATCTAGAGTTCCAGAGATTCATTCTAATATTATAAATGATAAAATAAAGAACAAATTAAATTTCTAAGGGCATTTTACGTAAATATAAGTAAAGGGGTATTTTTAATCGTTATTTACTCTTGAAGAAATAGACCGAGAGCAGTGATTGATACATCAATTGGTTAGGTGACTCGCATAGTTTTAAAGCATTCAAATAATAAGGTTTGTCAAATGTCTCGTTTAAGTACTATTTTGAAATTAATTGCCCGATTGCGTACAAATGAATCGTCTTTGTAATGCATCACTTACACCACATCTTTTTCTTACACCAAAACGAGCGACTGCGTGACGTGAGACTCAAACCGCCTTATATCATATAACTATAATCCTATTATCCTATAATAATAAATATACATATGAAAATATATTATATAAATAGATCTACTACGACCTACTTTAAAATAGTAACTTTAACTATAAACATATATAAATTTACGCAAAAAAAACAATAATACATACATATAATAATAATATTACTTGCTTTTTAACGTAATGATTCGTTTTAAAATAATATCAACACAAAACTTAAAATCTTTATATGTAATTGCAAACACACACTGCAGCATGCACTGATTGGCTGGCATGGATACTTTTATGCATCTTAGTACATATACATCGTATATTATTTTTCCTCTCATTTTTGCTTTTTTGTCTTTAGTTTTCTTTTTTTGTTAGTTATGTATAATCTTGTGTATGTGTGTGTTTGTGATGTCCTTCCAATAAATACTTTTTCTTTCTTTCTTTCTTAATTCATCGTTAAACGGTGAGATATTTTAAAATAATATAGGTGATTATTTTAATTCACTGCAATCTTAATAGTACATTATGATACAAGTGTGCTAAGTTGACCATTAAATACAAGGCGATATTGTGTGCGCACGAGCGAAAGCGAGTGCGCCATAAGAAAGCCGCGTATATAATGGTCACAGGCACACGTGTTTCATACGACGTTTTTCAACACACTTGCGAGGAAAAAACAAGACTCTTCATTTACTAAGTTTTTAATTATTAAAACAGTAAAAATACATTTCACTCGATTTTGATGGCAAAGACTTTCGCACGCGTTTTTCGCCTCGTTACGTATGTCCGACAGAGTTAATAATAGGTTTTCTTCATTTTCTTCACTTGAAGTAGACAGTTTCATTAATATTAAACTTCATAATTAATCCAAACTTCGTCACAGCCGACAATTATTATTAACTAAAAATGGCGCGTTGTTTTTTTTTTCTTGCCGCGATTCCGATGCGCGCGCAAGGCTTAGGCGCGAAGTAGATCGGCCAAAAGCCAATATTAAAAATGTAGTAATTCGTGTTTAAAACACAAATCACAGAAAATATTAAATGAATTTGAGCTATTTTTTAGTAATAAATCTGGATTTACCATTTATTGAAATAAATATGTAGATACTGTTATTTTTCGCATAAATACTGTTAGTTGCTAAAAAAAAGTATTATATAACCCGACTAAATTATATCGCTTCTTCTTCTTACTTACGACTTGGTACTAGGATACAAATGTAAATTGGTCGGGTTAATAAACTAAAAGCACTAGTGCAATAATATAATGAAAAAGCACGCGTGTATAATATCTATGATTATGAGGCAAAAATCGGTAGAATAATAACGTCGTTTTGAGCAAGTGTGTTGAAATAGTACATTATGATACAAGTGTGCTAAGTTGACCATTATATACAAGGCGATATTGTGTGCGCACGAGCGAAAGCGAGTGCGCCATAAGGAAGCCGCGTATATTATGGTCACAGGCACACGTGTTTCATACGACGTTTTTCAACACACTTGCCATTAATGGAAACTTCGTCACACCACAACAGACAACTATTTACGAAAAATGGCGCGTTGTTATTTTTTCTTGCCGCGAAACCGATGCGCGCGCAAGGCTAAGGCGCGAATTAGATCGGCAGCCAACAGCCAAGACTAAAAATGTAATAATTCGTGTTTAAAACACAAATTACGTAAAATTTTAAATAAATTTTAGTTATTTTTTAGTAATAAAGCTGGATTTACCATTTATTGAAATGAATATGTAGATCATTGATGTATATACTGTAATTTTTCGCATAAATACATACTGTTTGTTGCTAAAATAAAAATTATAACCCGACTAAATTATATCGCTTCATCTTCGTACTTACTACTTGGTACTGGGTACAAATGTAAATTGGTCGGGTTAATAAACTAAAGGCACTAGTGCAATAATGTACTGAAAAAGCACGCGTGTTTAATATCTATGATTATGTGCCAAAAATCGGTGGAATAAAAACGTCATTTTGAGCAAGTGTGTTGAAAAAGCTATTAAAAGATTGTTTACAAAATTTGACAAGTAAAGCAAAAACGAACTTTATGTGTCGAGTTGTGATGCAACTACAATTATTAGTCCCCCTAGCCGATTTCGACTACGGTAGCCAGTCACAACGACTAGCTGATTGCGCGGGACATATTATAGTGCACAAGTGTGTGCGCAAACACAGGTGCACTCTCTATTCCTTTCACTCTCATAGCCCGATGGGACTCTTGAAGAAATAGACCGAGAGCAGTGATTGCTACATCAATTGGTTAGGTGACTCGCATAGTTTTAAAGCATTTAAATAATTAGGTTTGTCAAATGTCTCGTTTAAGTACTATTTTGAAATGAATTGCCCGATTGCGTACAAATGAATCGACTTTGTAATGCATCACTTACACGACACCTTTTTCTTAAACCAAAACGAGCTCCTGCGTGACGTGAGACTCAAACCGCCTTAAATTTCACGAGTCAGGTAAGTATTTCTTTTTATTTAAAGACTTTATTGCACAAATTTAGTGTACAAAGGTGGACTTGATGCTAAAAGCATTCTCTGCCAGTCAAACCTTTAGGTCATGCAGAAAGATGTCAACGGGTGCAGTGCAAAGCTTCTAAAGAAAGAAGGAACATAGTAACAATAATCCTATAATAATATACCTACATATTATAATACACACATCAAAAGTGTCTAAGGATCAAGCATTTTTATTCGGATTTCTTGAGATTGGGATGTGGCTTTGTAATAAATTTATGATTTTATAAATTTATATGGATCTTTTTGGTGCATTTCATAATTTAAAACAGGAACTGTCAATCAAATTCGAGTAAAAGATGAAAATCAGCTGTCAATATTTTCCCTATAAAAACATACAACGCATTGAAGACATTATTAGTGCTACTGTTTCCCTACTACTGATTAAAACCAACGTTATTATGGAGCGGCGACGTCATTTAAGCAGGGAAGAAATGCTCAGAGCCGTGGGAATGATAGAAGCTGGTTCCTGGCAACGTACTGTGGCTCTAGCTCTGAATACAAGTCAGAGTGTTATCAGTCGACTTTGGACACATTACCGAAGCACTGGTACCGTGGCTGAGCGCCATGGAGGACGGTATCGCTGCACCACACGGAGACAAGACCGATACATTCAAATCACAGCTCGAAGAGCTCCAACAATAACCGCCATGGTGTTAGCCGTGAGGCTTCATCACTCTTCAGGGAACTTAATTAGCGACCAAACAGTCAGAAACCGCTTGCATGAAGTGAACCTTTATTCCCGAATACCGCTACGGGTACCACCTATAGCAATGCACAATCGTAGGATTCGATATCAATGGGCTCTTAAACACAGAAATTGGGCAGAAGAACAATGGCGTTTCGTGTGCTTTTCTGATGAGTCTCGTTTAGGTATGAGACCGGATACAAGACGTATACGACACTGGAGAACCCCTGGATGCCAACAGCGATTAAAATCCTGCCAGGAAGTCCATCCTTATAGTGGTGGAACCATCATGGAATGGGCGGTTATTTGGATAGGCGGAAGAACTGATTTGATTCGCATCAGAGGCAAACTCAACGCTCAAATTTATGCTGAGACGATTGTATCAGACGTCATCGTTCCTCAACAAGTGCAAATCGGTCCCTTATTTCAGTTAATGCATGATAATGCACGACCGCACACCCCAAGAGTTGTAAGACAGACTCTCGCCGCAGCAAACATCAATGTCCTGCCCTGGCCTGCTCAGTCGCCAGACTTGAACCCGATTGAGCATGCATGGGATATGCTACAGAGAAGAGCTCTGCCGAATATAGAGGGTATCCAGACGCAAGAAGACCTTTTTTTGTTGTTGCAACGAACATGGGCGGCCATTCCACAGCGCGATTTGGATGAACTCATTTTGAGTATGCCAAACTGATGTTCTGGTGTTGTTTTCGCGGTAGAAACACGGATTATTAATTGTTTAAGTTACCCAATAAAATTTTAAAGAAAACTGTTATTTCAATTTTTTTTTGAACTTTAATGTTAGTGGTTCAAATGTCAAAAATCCCTTTATTAGGAAAATGGCAAATTCCTTTATTAATGCAAAGGTGACTTGGTTTATCTTGGTTTATTTATTTATTGACATGGTTACTGTAGACAAACGAAAACACTTTATTTGATGAATCCTTAAAGAAAATTTTAATTAATATCAATCAGGAGAAAAGTTATTGCAAAAATATATGTTGATCCCTAGACACTTTTGATGTGTGTATATTATATAAATAGATCTACTACGACCTACTTTAAAATAGTAACTTTAACTATAAACATATATAATTATACGTACTTAAACATAAATAAAGCAATTATACATACATATAATAATAATATTACTATGCAATTATTCACGCTTTCAGAAATGTGCGAACTTTATTCTTGAAGGATAACCTCGAATCAGTCTCTTTTATGTCTAGGGTAAGTGAGTTCCAGAGTCGTGTAACTGTCACGGTAAATGATTTTTGTTGGAATAAAAACAAAAGACACTGCAGTGTGGTGGTTAGGAATTGACACCATATAGGGTACTAGCGGTCCCCCGCGACTTCGTCCGCGCCCTTTGAGTTTGCTCCCTCCCCTCCCGTCGCAGCGTCATGTTTTATATCCTCAAGCCTTTCTCGATAAATAAGCTATCCAACACAGAAATATTTTTTCAAATCGGTCCAGCAGTTCATGAGATAAGCGCGTTCAAACAAACAAAGTCTTCAGCTTTATAATATATAAGCGCGAGCGCATGTTGTACTTAAGCTGCGAACATTATTTTGGTGCGGAGTTATGTTAAAACTGTGATAGCTACTAAGATATTTATTGAAATCAAATGATATAAAGGGCAACTTGGTTCTAAATGAAATGCTCGTGACGATGAATGTATTTATTTTGGTAAGAATAAATACCTGTGTGTATAATACACCTCTAAAAATAATGCATTATTTTTTTACAAATTTATTAACATAAAAAAGGTTGTAGTAAGTCAACCATAAAAGATAGACATATGCTGTCGCAGACTTTATTTTAGAACTCTTAATGCTGAACAATCCTGTCATACATGATTTTTGTGTTACTTAAGCGGTTTCCGCAGCGTATGCAGCGGAAGCTCTCAAAAGGAATATCTTTCTCCCGTTTTCGCAACATTTTTCATTGCTGCTGTGGTCTTATGAGTTGTATCTTTATGTTAGATAGCCTAAAGCCTTCCTCGGTAAATGAACTATCCAACGTAAAAATATTTTTTCAAATCGAGCCAGTAGTTTTTGAGATTAGCGCGTTCAAACAAACAAACAAACAAACAAACTCTTCAGCTTTATAATATTAAGTATAGATATAGATAAGTATAGATTAGTATAGATAGGGTGAGCTTTAGCGATATTGAAGGTATGTATTTGCAAGTAAATTTACAAAAACTTTTATTAATGAAACAATACTGAAAACTTGGAAAAAGAAAAAACTTTTTCATACTCAAATCATCAAGGTAGGTTAGATCATGGAATGGAATGTTTTCGGTATTGTTCATAATCTTTTTTTTTTCGTAAAATTGCTTTTAAATACGTAGCTCTAATATCGCTAAAGCTTGCATACGGGAATTAACGCGAACGCGATAAAAACATAAATATACCTTATTTTTCGGCCTGACGTTTTGTGAGTTTGTATGTTCTGACGGTATGTTAGTGTATTCAAAATGCAACGCGAAAGTTTGAAAGTGTTTGTCGCTAAAGCTATCCCGGATACCCTGTATATTTAAACTAGCGGTCCCCCGCGACTTCGTCCGCGCGTTTTGAGTTTGCTCCCTCCCCTCCCGTCGCAGCGTCATGTTTTATATCCTAAAGTAGTTTCTCGATAAATAAGCTATCCAACACAGAAATATTTTTTAAATCGGTTCAGCAGTTCCTGAGATAAGCGTTTTCAAACAAACAAACAAACTCTTCAGCTTTATAATATATTAGCGCAATCGCACGTTATACTTAAGCTGCGAACATTATTTTGGTGCGGAGTTATGTTAAAACTGTGATAACTCCTAAGATATTTATTGAAATCAAATGATATGAAGGGCAACTTGGTTCTAAATGAAATGCTTGTGATGATGATTGTATTTATTTTGATAAAAATAAATACCTGTGTGTATAATACACCTCTAAAAATAATGCATTATTTTTTTACAAATTTATTAACATAAAAAAGGTTGTAGTAAGTCAACCATAAAAGATAGACATATGCTGTCGCAGACTTTATTTTAGAACTCTTAATGCTGAACAATCCTGTCATACATGATTTTTGTGTAACTTAAGCGGTTTCCGCAGCGTATGCAGCGGAAGCTCTCAAAAGGAATATCTTTCTCCCGTTTTCGCAACATTTTTCATTTCTGCTGTGATCTTATGAGTCGTATCTTTATGTTATATAGCCTAAAGCCTTCCTCGATAAATGGACTATCCAACGCAAAAAAAAATGTTCAAATCGGGCCAGTAGTTTTTGAGATTAGCGCGTTCAAACAAACAAACAAACAAACTCTTCAGCTTTATAATATTAAGTATAGATTTTCCTCGATGAAATTCATTGTAGATATTGCTCTTACAGTTTAATTACTATATGCCTGGACTTACTGCATACATATTATGTATATACAACATGGGATAAGATTGATTGCGGAATGAATGTTTCCGTTTCCTATGGTGAAGACAATTTTTGTACGGGAAACCCGTTGTTTGCATAGTTAATCTGCCACGAATCGCTAGTCTAGTAGATATAAGGCAAATGCTATGCTCAACAAAATTCCCTAGTGAACAATTTTAGCCTAATTACGTATGTGTAACAAAACAATATGACAATAATGAATCACTAAGGATAATAATAATTATGCGAGCCTAAGTATAGCCATAATGTCAGAGAGTGATCATCGTTCTGGATGTGTTAATTTATAATTAGTGTTAGTTATTATATTATATTATTTCACTAAATCTAATGTGACTGTCAAAATGTTCCCGATTATTTTTGTCATTATTGTAAGTTATACGTTTTTAGTACTATCAAATATGGAACATGTTTACATTACGAGCGTGACGTTTAAAGATATCTGTATGGTTATAATTAAATTAATTAAAGCTAATACTTACAGGGTCTCACCGTATTACCGGCATGTTACTCAAAATGTGAAAATTACTACATAATTATAGAAAAGTTTATTGATGGTGACATCAGCTTCCGTCCAATCGCAAAGTAAGTAAAAATCGATATTAAAATGTGACGAAAATATAAGAGAAATCAAAATACGTAGCTACGTCACTCAGTCAGTAGTAAGTCTGCTTCTGATAATTTTCTTATGTTTCTTTGCTGAATCCAAATAAAACTCTTTGGATTCAGAAATTTCCAAAACTTATGTTTAAGTCTATTTATATACACACACAGTTATCGTGAAAAACGTGGCTCTTGAGCGATATTGTCGGGATTGTGGTTTTATTCACTTCTATTTTTAAGCTTAGTTTATATTTTGACTACACCTTCTTACATGTAATACATGCACTATTAAGATATGTTTTTTAAATAAATACCTTCGTTTTCTGATGGAATCAGATCGTACTATGCATGTTAAGACCGTTTTACTTTGCTTGTGGAATATTATAAATAATCTTGACATTCCTTTTTAACGAAATGATTCGTTTAAAAATAGGATAAACACAAAACTTACATCTTACATAGGTTATCAATATTAAGCACTGAGATCTTTTAAAATCATGTAGTTGTTTTTTATTTATTTACTGCTATAATCTTAGAAATTATTTAATAAATGTTTATAATATTTGACAAGTAAAGCAAAAACGAACTTTATGTGTCGAGTTGTGATGCAACTACAATAGGTTATTGTTAACTTACCTAGCACTTGGAAAATAATTATTTATTTTCTTTTCAGACACTTCATTACTTGGTCAATAAGCAACATTCGTACTAATAATGAAACTCATAAATTTGATATGAACTGCGTTATAGATCTTCGTTGCAACCATCATACTAAAACAAGTATTATTAAACAGAATAACCTGACACCACAATTTGGGGTCGATGTCACCTATAAATTACTCGGCGGTACTAAGAACACTACTGCCATAAATACAACGCCAATCGCAGTTACCAAGAATTTCGCGGTTCTATCTCCTCACCTATCAGGACGATTAGAAAGCCATGAAGAAGACAAAGAAGTTGACAATGTGACTTCTGAAAAAATATATTTAGAAAACAGTAAAGACAATAAAACAGGACTTGATAACAAAGAGACTACTGATTTGAAAACACGTGAGGGAAATATACAAGAAAAAAATGAATCCATAGCAATAATCGATTCAGACAAGAGTAAAGAAAACAAAATTGCTGCAGGCAGCAAAGAACTGATTGATTCAGAACACGATCCGACAAAAATGCCTATAGAAGAGACTACAGTAAGCCTGATTACAGAAAAGAGTAAAAAAAACAAGACTGCTGTAAGCAGCAAAGAAATTACTGATTTAGAACATCATCCACCAAATATGTCTCTAGATGAGACTACAAAAAGCCTAATTCCAGAAAAGAGTGAAGTAAACGCAACTGCTGTAGGCAGCAAAGAGCTGACTGATTTAGACTATCATCCACCAAATATGTCTCTAGATGAGACTACAAAAAGCCTAATTCCAGAAAAGAGTGAAGTAAACGAAACTATTGACAGTAAAGAAATAACTGTTTTAAAGCACTATCAGCCAAATGTACCTCTAGAAAAGACTACAATAAAAGCCCTAATTTCAGAAGAGAGTAAAGAGAACAACACTTTTGAAAGCAGCACAAAACTAACTGATTTAGACCACCATCAACCAATCATGCCTGTAGAAAAGACTACAATAAGCATGATAACAGGAAAAAGTAAGGAAAACAGAAATATTGAAAACAGCAAAGAACTAGCTGATTCAGAACACCGTCCACCAAACGTGTCACTAGAAACGACCACAATAACCCTAATTTTAGAAAAGGGTAAAGAAAACAACGTGGATAATAGCAGCACAAAACTGACTGATTTAAAACACCATCAGCAAAACATGCAACCAGAAGACGCTACCGTTAAGGTAAATTCAGAAAATAGTACTGAAAAAGAAACAGGAAACACCAAAAAAATTGAAAACTACGATATTGATGGACCAGTAACACCTAATACAAAAATAAATTTAAAAAACAAAACAATTGAAAGTGATACAAAATCGACTGATTTAGAAAATGATACAACTACATTATCTTACAGAACTGATAACACTACAGAAATAACTGAAAATATAACTGATGAAATACAAACAACAGGTCCCAATTCAGCTTTTACTACGGGCATTGAAGTGGTTACTGACAGGTACAATATGACTGATAATAGTAACAAAAGTACAACTATACTCGTAGTAAACGAGAAAGGTTATCAGAAAAACAAGCCAGAAGAGAGTAGGACGCTGGTTTCTAATGTGGTGGCTGGTACATTGGGCGCTATAGCTGCCGTTGGCGTTTGTTTCTTACTGAAAATTGGTGTATCAAAATTGATAGTGCATTTGACTCAAACTGGAGTATACCGTAAGTGATCTTTATACATATTTTTTTATTATCATCACTTGTCATGTTATTTGTGTCTTGTCTCGAAGCGCTAGTAGGGCCCAAAAGATAAGGAGACATGTTCTAGCCCCATATGGGCCATAATTGATTGATATAAACTGATTATTGGCGTTCATTAGTGGCATTTTTTGTTCTAAATTGAATAAATTATTTTTGACTTTGACTATAAGAAATTTAGTATTTTCAATAATTTGATGAACCAAAAATGCTAATTAACAAAACGAGTTTTGTGATTCTAATTTTTACCGTTGGACGTAAATATGTTTAGGTATAATTCTTTTTTTTTCTCTATTCCCGTTAGACCTAAGGCCTTTGCACAGTACACTGTAGCATACCACGACCATGCTAGGAACGTATTTTTAGAAAGAAAAAATGGTTTTAGATTTTTCAGTGTAACGATTTATATGCATTTCGATTTCGCCAGAGCTGTAGTTTTGGGTAAGGTAGATAGATTACTTGATTTTTAAGGTAAAACTGTTAAACTCTTAATCGAATTACCACACGACAAAAGTTCGATTGACGTGAGCATCGCCACCCAGGAGCTCTATTTTTGAATCACTCGCTTCAAGATGGCTAGTGATTTTCGTTCGAAGATGAATGAAAAGTCATAGAAAACTCGTTGTCGAACGAAAATCACTCGCCATTTCGAAGCGAGTGATTCAAAAATAGAGCTCCAGATTGGTTGCAAATAGTTTTCTGATCAGGAGGCCGATTATTACTTAACCAGTCCATATAAACTGTTTCTGATTTCAGGTATTCCTGATCCCTGATGAAATGAATCTGAAAACATTTCATCAACTTCTGCAGTTTGAGCCTATAAAATAATTATTAGTGATTATTAAACTACCTATCCGGAATGTATCTAGTTACAACGTAAATGTAATATATAATTTATTTGATGTATTATTTAACTTATCTATACTTCTATACTAATGTTATAAAGCTGAAGAGTTTGTTTGTTTGTTTGTTTGTTTGTTTGAACGCGCTAATCTCAAAAACTACTGGCCCGATTTAAAAAAAAATTTTTACGTTGGATAGTCCATTTATCGAGGAAGGCTTTAGGCTATATAACATAAAGATACAACTCATAAGACCACAGCAGAAATGAAAAATGTTGCGAAAACGGGAGAAAGATATTCCTTTTGAGAGCTTCCGCTGCATACGCTGCGGAAACCGCTTAAGTTACACAAAAATCATGTATTACAGGATTGTTCAACATTAAGAGTTCTATAATAAAGTCTGCGACAGCATATGTCTATCTTTTATGGTTGACTTACTACAACCTTTTTTATGTTAATAAATTTGTAAAAAAATAATGCATTCTTTTTAGAGGTGTATTATACACACAGGTATTTATTCTTATCAAAATAAATACATTCATCATCACGAGCATTTCATTAAGAACCAAGTTGCCCTGTATATCATTTGATTTTAATAAATATCTTAGGAGCTATCACAGTTTTAACATAACTCCGTACCAAAATAATGTTCGCAGCTTAAGTACAACGTGCGCTTGCGCTAATATATTATAAAGCTGAAGAGTTTGTTTGTTTGAACGCGCTTATCTCAGGAACTGCTGGACCGATTTGAAAAAATATGTCTGTGTTGGATAGCTTATTTATCGAGAAAGGCTTTAGGATATA
This sequence comes from Pyrausta purpuralis, assembly GCA_963924145.1. Taxonomy (NCBI): domain Eukaryota; kingdom Metazoa; phylum Arthropoda; class Insecta; order Lepidoptera; family Crambidae; genus Pyrausta; species Pyrausta purpuralis. Next base: position 24,997,615 of record OZ001655.1, read on the forward strand.
AAACATGACGCTGCGACGGGAGGGGAGGGAGCAAACTCAAAACGCGCGGACGAAGTCGCGGGGGACCGCTAGTTTTAATAATAACAAGCGGATCCGGCTGACTACTTATTATCCCTCGGTTCCGTTATTTTATTCGTTGCTTAAGCACTATTCAATACTTGCAAGTAACAAGAATTAAAAAAAAGTGAATTAAAAATTATGGATATGAAATTATGAATAATGAAAGATATTGTTGAAGGCATCTACATCTTTTAATTACTTTTTAATTATTGATTTTTATTTCTTTCTCATATCTCTAAAACTACGGTACCCACTTTGATTTTGATCTTTTTCTATAATAACCTACTACGAATAAGTAAATTTTAATTCAGATTTTAACATGGTGTTGGAATACTTTTACAAACTTTGTTACCTTTTTACGCGGGTTGGTGGTGACCCCCTTTCTTAACCATAAAATGGTTTCCACAGAAAACCAGCGCCAAAGGCTTGTCAAAATAAAACAAAGCAAAAAATTACATATAAAAACCTATGGAGTTTGATTCACCTATTGTCATTGGGACTATATCGGCACCACCAATTGACACACCGATGCATGATGATATTGATAATATTACACATCGCAAAAAGAATGCAACAGTGATCAATATTCCTACTGATAACTCCTTTGACTCTTTGAAGACGGATTTAGATGAGTATGAAGAGCAAGATATCTCCTGTAGCACTCCACAGCAACTTAATAGAAGCTGTCCAAATATTATAGTAAAAAGTCATCTAGACTATGAAGCATTACAGGAAAAAATGGATAGTCTGCAGCAAAAATTTGAATCAGCTGAACATCAAATTGAGATTCTTATATCCAAGAACTTTACTTTAAAAAAAGTTATAGAAGAATACAAATCAAAAATGAGCAATTTAACATACGTATACAAAAATATAGAACTACCATCTGCATCAAAAAGTAGATAATTAATGGAATCAGGCGTTACTTTGCGGAAATCCATTATTAAGTTGAAATTTATAAAATTATTTTGCTTTAAATTTCCGCGAAGCTACGCCGGCGCAGGCAACTAACTACACGAACCGTCACCGCGTTTAGTATTAGTTCAGGCAAATGCAGGATGCACCACCCGCCCTCCCTCAATACGCATGCGGCACAGCTGATGCAATCAATAGTACCCAACACCAACGTGCAAAAAACCTCGACGCGTTTCGCCACTACACGTGGCATCCTCAGGAGATGTTGTCGCCTCGGCGGAGCACGGACGACTGAACTGTGTCGACTGGCGAACAGGCCTTTTATACTTTCCGTCCACTAATGAGGTGATGTAATCGTTGTCACGGAAATTTGAAAATGAAGTTAATCCGTTGGTAGTTGACGGTTATTATTAATAGATTGTTGATTTGAAAATATATTTAGAAGTGGAGAGGCGGTATAACTGACCTGTTCGTTCAACAATGTAAGCGTATTATCTTTATTATGTTTTATTATTTCTAATTGTTCCAAAACGGATAGTTTCAAGCCTTTTTCACAAGTATGAAGGACAGAAAATGTATGATTATCAGGAATACTATGTCCTGAATCTAAAAGATGTTTGGCGAAATGAGACCTCTCAGGATGGTTGTTTCGGTAAGCGGAAATATGTTCTTTATAACGTGTGTTGAAGCTACGGCCGGTCTGACCTACATAAATGGCGTTACATGCACTACAGTTAAGCTTATAAACACCAGATTTTTGGTGTTTATCAAGCTTATCTTTTCCGTTACAAACTAATCTTAAAGAATTATTAGTTTTAAAAGCTACGCAGATATTTTGACGTTTTAATGTTTTAGAAATACGCTCCGACACCTCTCCTAAGTAAATCAAACTAGAATTATACCTGTCTACCCTTTCTTCAGGAACAGAGTATAATAAACTAGTTATGATTTTGTTAGTCTTGTTTTTTATTAAATTGTCAATAATGCATCTCTTGTATCCGTTTGATATGGCGATATGATACAAAATATTAAGTTCTTTATGGTAATTGTCTTTACTAAGTGGTACAGTGAAGAGACGATGAATATATGAATTGAACGCGGCCATCTTATGTTGCCACGGATGACAAGATGATGCATGAATGACAGTGTCAGTATGTGTTAAAGAACATATTTCCGCTTACCGAAACAACCATCCTGAGAGGTCTCATTTCGCCAAACATCTTTTAGATTCAGGACGTAGTATTCCTGATAATCATACATTTTCTGTCCTTCATACTTGTGAAAAAGGCTTGAAACTATCCGTTTTGGAACAATTAGAAATAATAAAACATAATAAAGATAATACGCTTACATTGTTGAACGAACAGGTCAGTTATACCGCCTCTCCACTTCTAAATATATTTTCAAATCAACAATCTATTAATAATAACCGTCAACTACCAACGGATTAACTTCATTTTCAAATTTCCGTGACAACGATTACATCACCTCATTAGTGGACGGAAAGTATAAAAGGCCTGTTCGCCAGTCGACACAGTTCAGTCGTCCGTGCTCCGCCGAGGCGACAACATCTCCTGAGGATGCCACGTGTAGTGGCGAAACGCGTCGAGGTTTTTTGCACGTTGGTGTTGGGTACTATTGATTGCATCAGCTGTGCCGCATGCGTATTGAGGGAGGGTGGGTGGTGCATCCTGCATTTGCCTGAACTAATACTAAACGCGGTGACGGTTCGTGTAGTTAGTTGCCTGCGCCGGCGTAGCTTCGCGGAAATTTAAAGCAAAATAATTTTATAAATTTCAACTTAATAATGGATTTCCGCAAAGTAACGCCTGATTCCATTAATTATCTAAAATCAGCAAGCGTAGCTGTACAGGCACGTCTATACATAAAGCTAACGAAACTTCATCGTTTAGCTGTTCAAAATGTCTGGTTCAACCAACAATGTAAGCGTGAACATGTCATTCCAAATTATATAAATATACGTTCCAACACGAATAGTCGACAAGCAAATATAGCTATTAAAAAAGCACAACTGTTTTGGCTTAATGAGGAGTCTCGGCATTGGTTTTCGGTTAGAGATAATTTAAAACTACACCTCAAAATTCTTCATTCCCAATTATCATATTGTTTACATAACGTTGAATTCGATTTATTAGATCATAAAGCTAGGCTTCTTGCTTCACAAGAAGCACACAAAAAATACATAATTCAATGTAGAAAAATACGTGTGTTGAAGCGCGAGTCTCTTGATAACATGCAGCGGGGTTTCCACGAACAAACGCAATCACATACATTCTACCCTCGCGTTATAAATTTATCTAATGTTGAATTGTCCAGTGACGAAGTTTCATTATTAAGTAAAGGTTTAAAATATAATTTAAGACCGTCAATTAATCAAAAAACTTTAGAAAGATTGGCGGTTGACGTGGAAATTGCTGTTGTATGTAGTAAACAAGAACAGCATGTTAAATCCTTAGCCACTAATGTAACAGCTGATCAGATTAGAACGGCTTTGAGACAATCAAATCGTAGGTCACCTAATCAGGATTTTCATATTTATAAATCACTGTCTGTTAAAATTACTGAAAACGATTTGATTGTCTCCAAAGCTGATAAGGGTAACACGGTGGTGGTTATGAAACGTAACAATTATATTCATAAAGTAGAAGATATAATTCAGAGTGACGATTTCTTACTATTACAATCAGACCCCACCAAAACATTCGCGTCCGATATAAAGGAAGCAATTAATTCAACTCAATTTTTGTTTCGGGATAGCCCGTATAAACATAATAACAAATTATTAGAAATGAATCCACGTAGTCCATGTTTATACGGGTTACCAAAAATTCACAAAGAAAGTATGCCGATGCGTCCTGTAGTTTCATACATCGGCGCACCGGCATATAAATTAGCTAAACAACTAAATACAATATTAAGGGAGAAATCGTCATTCAAACCAAAATATTCTTTAATAAATAGCTTAGATTTAATTAAGAAAATACAATCTGTCTCTCTCCCTCGGAATGCAAAGTTGATATCATTAGACGTAGAAAGTTTATTTACCAACGTACCTTATCAAGAATGCCTTAATATTTTAAAGAATCACTTAGAAAAACAGCGATTGCATCCGGGGGAGATAGAAGATCTCATATCATTAACATTATTATGCATGAAACAAAATTATTTCCGGTTCAACAATCTATATTACAGACAAAAGGAGGGCTTAGCAATGGGTTCTCCTTTAAGTCCATTAATGGCAGATATTTTTATGGATTATTTTGAAAATAAATACTTAATTCAAGAAAGAAAAATACTTTATTATTATAGATACGTTGACGATATTTTGATTTGTTGGACCGGAACTAATAGACAGTTAGATATTTTTCTTTCTAAAATTAACAACATTCATCCTAAAATTAAATTTAAATTAGAAATAGAACAAAACGATAGTATTAACTTTTTAGATTTAACTATAACAAGGGTGCAGGGTAAACATGAATTTCAAATATATCGAAAACCAACACATACTGACACTGTCATTCATGCATCATCTTGTCATCCGTGGCAACATAAGATGGCCGCGTTCAATTCATATATTCATCGTCTCTTCACTGTACCACTTAGTAAAGACAATTACCATAAAGAACTTAATATTTTGTATCATATCGCCATATCAAACGGATACAAGAGATGCATTATTGACAATTTAATAAAAAACAAGACTAACAAAATCATAACTAGTTTATTATACTCTGTTCCTGAAGAAAGGGTAGACAGGTATAATTCTAGTTTGATTTACTTAGGAGAGGTGTCGGAGCGTATTTCTAAAACATTAAAACGTCAAAATATCCGCGTAGCTTTTAAAACTAATAATTCTTTAAGATTAGTTTGTAACGGAAAAGATAAGCTTGATAAACACCAAAAATCTGGTGTTTATAAGCTTAACTGTAGTGCATGTAACGCCATTTATGTAGGTCAGACCGGCCGTAGCTTCAACACACGTTATAAAGAACATATTTCCGCTTACCGAAACAACCATCCTGAGAGGTCTCATTTCGCCAAACATCTTTTAGATTCAGGACATAGTATTCCTGATAATCATACATTTTCTGTCCTTCATACTTGTGAAAAAGGCTTGAAACTATCCGTTTTGGAACAATTAGAAATAATAAAACATAATAAAGATAATACGCTTACATTGTTGAACGAACAGGTCAGTTATACCGCCTCTCCACTTCTAAATATATTTTCAAATCAACAATCTATTAATAATAACCGTCAACTACCAACGGATTAACTTCATTTTCAAATTTCCGTGACAACGATTACATCACCTCATTAGTGGACGGAAAGTATAAAAGGCCTGTTCGCCAGTCGACACAGTTCAGTCGTCCGTGCTCCGCCGAGGCGACAACATCTCCTGAGGATGCCACGTGTAGTGGCGAAACGCGTCGAGGTTTTTTGCACGTTGGTGTTGGGTACTATTGATTGCATCAGCTGTGCCGCATGCGTATTGAGGGAGGGCGGGTGGTGCATCCTGCATTTGCCTGAACTAATACTAAACGCGGTGACGGTTCGTGTAGTTAGTTGCCTGCGCCGGCGTAGCTTCGCGGAAATTTAAAGCAAAATAATTTTATAAATTTCAACTTAATCAAAAAGTAGATCTGACTCTGTCAAAAAATCTTCTAGAAAAAAGATAAGGAAATATATGAATGACTCTCTGAATACTGAAAGCTTTCATGAACCTTCTAAAGAAAAAGTTACCAGGACCACACCAAAGGCGGTTTGCGCAGAAAGTGTAATGAAACCAAAACTCAGTATTCTAAGCACTAACAAAAACAACAATATAAAAAAACAGTCATTAATACCTTCGGAGATGGATATGAGTTATGTCATTATAAAACACCTCACAGAGGTATATTAGATTTGCTACAATCAATAGATGAAAAAACAAGGGAACACACAAAGGACGACTACTGCGTCGTTATGGTTGGTGAAAAAGACTTTGAGACGTCACAAAACTACAAAGGATTGGTAAGAAACATAAGAAGTAGACTAATTTCCCTAAATAAAACCAACATCAAAATTTGTCTACCGACATTCAAGCTTGGAGAAGTAACTCAACTATTTAACAGAAAAATAGAAACATTTAACCGTCTCCTATACCTGGATATACAAGAACATGCATATGCATATTTATTGGACTCAAACTTGTATCTCACGTATGACTACCAAATGTTTAGTGGACCACAGGGTATTATAAATAACAAGGGTATAAAAAATATTGTGACTAATCTGAAATACTTAATTGACGACATAATGCTATATAATGGTAATAATGACATCGATTGTGAAAGTTCTGACTTTAATAATTTTTTTCGAGGTTATAAACAATAAAATATTTAGAATAATGCATCAAAATATAGCAAGTGCTTTATCAAAGGTAGACATAATGGAATTGACACTAGCTGATCTTAAACACTCGAATAATACTCCCGATGTGTTATGTCTTAGCGAAATATTCTTAAAATCTGGACATGAAAGTTATTTCAAGCTTGCAAACTATGAATTGGCATCGTTTTATAGCAGGTCAAAAAAAGAGGGGGTGTTTGTATACTCGTTCTAAAAGGACTTATCTACAAAAAAAATGTTAGCGTAGCCAGACATGCTAAACCCAATGTTTTCGAATGCTGCGCCATAGAAATTCCCAACAATAATCTAATAATTGTCTGTCTTTACAGAACTCCAACATCTAACGTAAATTATTTTTTGAATAATCTGGACTATTTGCTACATGAATTAAACAGTAATAGAAAAAAGAAAATTGTTGTCTTGGGTGACATCAACATTAATACACTCAAAGCGGACAAAGAAAATAAAGCCCTGCAAGATTTAACAAAAAAATGCAATCTGACTATACACATAAACGAACCTACACGAAGATTCTCTTGTATAGATCATATCCTGAGTAATATTGGCAACGCTTCAGCATACGTGCTGCGTTTGGGATTATCAGACCATGAAACTGCTCAGGTGCTTAGCTTTCCAGTAGAGAACAAAAAACAAAATCCAAAAGTTACTTTTATATTAAAAAGAGATTATAGCCCATATAAACATTAAAATATTTAAATCTTGTCTTAAAGGGCTCTCTTTTAGTGAAGTATTGCTGGAAAATGATCTAAACAAGGGATTTGATGCATTTCACGACTTGATACTACTTTTCTACAAGCTTTGCTTTCCTAAAGTTAAAGTAAAAATAAGAAATAATAAAACTAGAAACAAGTGGATAACAACATTACTTCGTTTAAGTTGTAAAACTAAACGGACGCTTAGAATTAGGTTCTACAAATCAAAAAATACTAAACACAAGCACGATTACATTAGGTACTCTAAATTACTTAAGAAATGTATTTCTCAAGCTCAAAAAAATAAAAATGGAAATTTCATAAATAGCAGTAAAAATAAAACTAGAGCTGCCTGGCAAGTTACCAAAGACAAAGAGAACTATGACTCTAATAAAGATAGTATTGATAGTATTTCTCTTAATAATTTACAAATTAATCACCCGATGCTTATAGCTGAAGCATTTAATAGGCATTTTAGTGAAACAACGATTGAGCAATCAAATTTACCAACAAAACATTCAAACTTTAGACTAACAACTAGTGTTAATGCTTTGGGTGGATCTATGTATCTAAAACCTGTGTCTAAGGATGAGATAAGGAAACAAATACTTACTTTAAATAACACTAAGTCTGAAGGACCTGATGAGATTTGTACTAATGTTTTAAAAAAATGTATAGACGAGCTAACTCCTATCTTAACTTACCTGGTAAACTTGTCTTTTGAAAGAGGTGAGTTTCCTCAACGACTTAAATATTCTATCGTAAGAACAATTCACAAAAAAGGTTGCAAGAACGACAGGGCCAATTACAGACCAATAACTCTGATTCCTATTGTTTCAAAATTATAGTGTGTTTGACAGACTGATGAGTTATTGTAGAGATTTTAACATAATTAATAAAGACCAATACGGATTCCAAAAGCAAAAATCAACAACACTTGCTATGTACGCCTTGTTTCAAGAAGTTATAACAAGTGTTGACTTAAAAAAGTTAACAACAGTTTTGTTTTTGGATATGTCAAAGGCATTTGATTTGGTAAATCACAGCATCATGCTCCAGAAACTGGAAGGAATAGGAGTAAGAGGCCTACCTCTCCAGTGGTTTGAATCATACCTCAGTCTGTTAAAATAACGAAAACAAACAAAAACAATTTAAAGAAATCATATAACTCAAAATATCTTACAAACAAATTCGGAGTGCCACAGGGAAGTGTGCTTGGGCCTCTTTTATTCATTATTTATATTAATGACATAGTAAACGTTACACGACATAGGACTATACTATTTGCAGATGACATTTCTATTATTGTTACAAATGACTTAAAAGACGGTTTGACGAAGCACGAAGCGGTAATTAATAATACACTAATTGACATTATTGAATGGCTTGATGATAATTATCTTAAAATTAATTTAACTAAGACGAATTTTATTCAATTTAATAATTTGAGGCAATGTAATTTAAATATATCATATAGGGATACTTGCATAAATCAAGCTGACTTTGTTAAATTCCTAGGGATAAATGTAGATAAGAGTATAAATTGGAAATTACAGGTTGAATCGGTATGTAACAAAATTAATCGCTTCGTGTACGTCCTAAAAAGTCTACGCCACATAACAGATCGGAGTACAATCCTTACAGCTTATCATGCTTATGTCACTTCTATTTTGCGCTACGGGTTGATACTCTGGGGAAATAGTGTAGATGTACATAAAGCATTTGTGACACAAAAAAAATGTGTTCAAGCAATATTTGGTATACCACCATACCAAACATGTAGACCTCTCTTTAAAGAGTTTAAGCTGTTAACACTGCCAGGTCTTTACATATTTGAAATTTGTAAATTTGTTAAAAATAATCTTGGTTTATTTTGTAAAGCTCGAGATGTCTATCGTCGAAATAAGAGAAATCCCGATGGACTTGTGTTGCATTTTTCTCCTAGAACTGCACTTTATACGAAAAATTGTTTAAATATGTGTATAAAAATCTACAATAAAATACCAGAAAATATTAAAACACTGGGACCAATATTATTTAAAAAGAAATTGTTTGAATGGCTTTTAGGATGTAATTTTTATAGTGTTAAGGAATTGACTGAATAATATGACTTTAATGATGCAATTTAAAATAATATAATAATAATCTATAAAATAATATTAATAATAATGTTATCTATCTACTTGTAAATTTTTACATGCCATACAATGGCGAGACATGTCGATTATTTATTCTCATAATGTATCCATCTTATGTACCTACCGTGTCTCAAAGTAAATAAATGATTTGATTTGATTTGATTTGACTTGTCATGGCAAAAAGCTGAGTGGGGACTAATCTGGTTACACATCGTAATTGTATTATTTTGTTTAGTATTTTAGTTAACTTCTTCAGATGTTTTTTTTTCTATTATGTTTGTAATTTGATGTGTACCAAAAAAAAAACAATTTCTTTCGTTCTTTCTTACTTCTTGATGCATCTTGTACTATTTTCAAGAAATCCATGGTCAAATATACAACTTACCTACACTTACCAAATTTTGCATGAGGTGTTTATAAGCTTAACTAGACCTTCATACTTAAATGTTATAAGGACGCACAAAATAGTGAACACCTTATTTAACGTAATCCAATCGCAATTAATTAAATTGATTTGTCTTATCTATTGTAACGTATTTCATTTAGGGCTGATTTTTCAATAGTCAGATAAGAAATATTCGTCGTACAAAATACAATATGGCTAATTTGAAAACGTCACATAATTTTCAGCAATCATACGTAACTGTCATTTTTTAAAATCTGACGTTTTATAATTTATCAGTCTGATAAGTTTTATCTCACCATTGAACAATCGGCCCTTAGTGCCGTTCTATCGCCTTCAAATTGCAAATAGATATTTTAATATCATCAAGCCGCTAGCACACACGGGGAGTTTGGTCAATTGTGACACATTTTCCCCAATATTTTTCCCGTAGACGTCTATGCGCATGTCTGGTGGTAACCATTTTAATGGGAGCCCTACTGTGAAATCTGATTACGTCGTTTACTCGGGAATAAGTGATCGGTAGGTGGCTCCGTACTCCGTTGCCAGTCGGGGCCAACTTCAGACGTGTCAGGCCTCGGGAAAACTCGGCTATGTTCGGGTTTTCGCGAAGCGTGGAGTCTTTCAGGCTGTAAAGGTGGACGGACTCAGGAGCCAGAAATGTGGGGTCCTTTTCTAAGTTGACCTTTTGAAGTTCCAAATCTGCATTTTCAACACCAAAGGTACCTTTCTTCGTACAATAGGAATCGCATGTTATTTATTATATAAATTCGTCGGCCGAAGGACGTTCAGAAAAGTACCTTGGTTAAAATATGGAAAACACTTTTTAATAGCTGTAAGCAAGACTTTTATTAAAAACTAGTGACATGACCACACCACAAACATTATAACTAACTGTCTTATAATGCAGTATAGGGTATTAACCTTCATCAAGTTTATTGAAGATGAATATATTGGACACCAATCACAAATATTGCTCTGATCCTAAAGTAAGTAGCCAATGCACTTGTGTTATGGAAATCAGACACAACGGTGGTACCACAACACCCAGACCCAAGACAATATAGAAAAGATAGTTTTCTACATTGACCCGACCGGGAATCGAACCCGGAACTGCTAGCTTCTCGACCACGGAGGTCGTCAATATGTAGAAACCTATTTGGTTTTTAGTCTCCTTCCATTTTTTTTCCCAAAAGCTCTTTCTTGCCACTTTTAAGAATCTCTCTTGACCTTCAGACCTGAGTGAGTGCCTGTGCCCAGGGGTGCAACGTCCACGCATGCGCTCCGTCGATCCACCGCCGCCCCAGCCCGAGCGGCCGCTGCTCGCGCCACGCGCCGCACAACCGAAAAATACACCCAACCACGATCTAAAGACCCAAAATATAGACATCAAAAATCAAAAGACAATCTCACAACCCTACTCAAACAAAACGCGATCGCGCTTAAGCGATTCGAAAATCGAAGCGCGGTTTTCGCGAATTCTTTCGTGCCAGTGACTATGCCTGCACTAGTGCTGTGATCGTTCTCACCCTATTTTTTGAGTGATTTTTGTAAATTAATATGGCGTCTTTTTGTATTTTTTAATGATAATTTAGTCCCAAAGTCAATGTTTTATGTTGATGATAAAGTGATGTGAAGATTGGACTATTGCTTGCGTAACTCAAACCGGCGTAGGTAAGTATTGAGCATTCAATGTTGTTATAGATAACCCATGCAGTGACATAACAGCCTTTGCTAAAGCTCAGAAATTCATTGTGTTGACCCCCTTATCGTGTGGCACGCGATGTGTGATATATTTATCATGGTTTATCGAAGTAATCGTAGTACTAGTAAGAAAAAAAATTTCTACTTGCACTTGCAAATAAGGAACAATTAGCAGCTAACGTTGTTTTTGCCTAACTAATAATTACTAGTACAATCATACTGGACAAACTTTTACTTGACATCGAAGTATCTTATGTAACACGAACTTCAGTATTTTGCGAAAGCGAATGCCCTTTCATTATCCTTCAATAAGTACAGTTATTTTTGCTGAACAAATCAGCAAGCATATCAAGCTTTTATGCTGTTTATAAAATGGCAATGGGTCTACCTTTTGTTAGAATGAAACACAAGAATTGATATTATTATTTTAATGCATATCTAGTATCATGGACCTTAGATAAATAAATACAGATGTTTTTAAGTTATTTGAGGTATATAGTAAACGATGTATTCGTTAATCCAGTTTGTATACTATAAATCGAAACAAAAAGTTTGTTTAAAGCTTAACTTCAAAAACTAGGTACAACCTGGAGGTAATCTTTGAAAACAAGGTGATCTTGACTAGCTGAGGATAAAAAAAATTAATCATTTACTCGTACATATGTCTAGCTATCTTTGCATTCTTCACACTATTCTGTATAATTTCTCTTTTCCTTCTGATCTTCCGAGATATGTTTTCATTTTTAAGTCAATCTGATGATCGTTCTCTTCGTTCCTCTGACAACCTTCGATTAGGTACGCAAGCTCACCGCTCCTCGTACGTTTCTAAGACCCTTTACACACTTCGTCTTTTAAAGCAGCGATGCAGTCGCGATGCTAACGCGCGTTAGCATCGATACAGTCGCGATGCAGAATCTGGAAATTGTCAAATTATGTACTGGATTTTGGAAAGCATCGATACTAACGCGCGACTGCATCGATGCTAAATTTAATCTTTTATTTGCGTGAGTCGCGATGCTGAAGCGCGAGTTCAAAAATGCATCGATCATCTGCGCGACTGCATCGATGCTAAAAGTCGCAGTGTGTAAGGGGTCCAAGTCATTTACAGTGCCAGCAACACGACTCTGGAACTCTTTTCCCCTAGATATAAAGAAGACTGATTCGAAGTTATGTTTCAAGAATAAAGTTCATACATTTCTGAAAGAGTAATAATTGCATACTAATTATATTATTATATGTATGAATAATTGCTTTATGTTTGCTTTAGTACATATAATTAAATATGTTTTAGTTTAAGTTATAGTGACTATTTTAAAGTTGGTTTATTTATTTATATAATATTATTATAATATACATATTTATACTTATAGGATTATTGTTACTATGTTCCTTCATTCTTTACAAGCTTTTCACTGCACCCGTTGCCATGCCGTGCAATAAAATCTTTAGATAAATAAATAATAAATATCTATAACAGCTTGAGGAGATAAAAACCAGCCGAGTGCAAGTCAGACTCCCGCACGGTGAGTTCCGTACCTACTATGTTACCGAATCTACCAATAAAAATAACAAAATATCCAAAATTTTGAGATAAAACCAGTTGTATATTTTGCTGGCGCTTTTATTCAGCAAAAAGAGACAATAATCAAAATCTATATGTTACTACAGTTTCAATATCTTATCTTTACGCGTTGTGGAGGTGATAATTATTTTCTAGCACCTCAGGTCTGTGCGCTGAACTGCGAACAGACGGACAGACGGAAATGGCGAAACTATAAGGGTGCTATGTTGTACTACGGAACCTAAAGAAATGGTTTCACCTGATTCGCTTTTGCCGTTTCATATTACAGGATACTTTCAGACGCGACTTCAAAATACCTAAAATGTCTTAATGAAATACGCAATGAGTGCTTATTTCTGGTAAATATTACTCGCGCTACGTACACTCGGTGAAATATCTTGCTAAAACATCGTCAGTTAGCGACCGGTAAGCGAAACCAGGAAGTTTAGTGGAAACCCGGCTCGCTGCAGTAATTATAAGTTGGTACCGCTATGCTGATAGCTTTGAAACACTACCCCAGCAACAACTTTGCCCGACTTCTTTTGACTTCATTATAAATAAAATCGGATGCTAAAAACTTTAAGTTACAGAGTTAAAGTTATAGTCATCTGTTCCCGTATTGGATATCCGGTAACCGATTAGCTTTAATTCATCTATTAAATACTTGTTTACATCGTTATAGTTGTGTACGCAAATTAACGTTAGACTATTTCCAACAACACAGGTTGTTGTTTTTGTCAGTGGCATCCAACTCAGGAATGATAATATGAATTATGCTTATTCTAAAAAAAAACTTAAAATTATATGCATGTTTTGTGAAGGAAAACTTCTCAAAACATTCTTATAAAAATCAAAACTAAAGGGGAAACTCGCATCCTCGCGGGTATCTACGGAATACTACGCCGTAGCTAGTAAGCTACGAAGAGGCGACCTGTTGTAGGTACTTTTGACTCGCTCGCTAGTATCTCAATAATAAATGGTTTTGGTGTTTTTTTTTTCATATTAAAATATATGTTTTTTGGCATCTGTATCGCTTGAACAACCACTCTTAAGTCGCTCGTCGCTTACCAAAACAACACCTGTTTTGCATAGACTCATACATGCAAACTCTCTTAATAATTTCTTATTTCAAAGAAAATAGACTAATGAAGACCAGGTGGCAAATTCTCGTGCTATTCTTATACAAAAAAAATTCACCGATCGAATTTACATTGCCGAAGAAAAGAATGTATTTGATTTCTCAGGGTCATGTTTTTTTTTGCATTTCGACTTCGTTCGCGGTTTTTTTATGTCTGGATATATTACTTGTTTTTTTAGGTAAAACAGTTAAACCCGCAATCGAATTACCATACGAAATAAGTTCGCTTACCGTGAGAATCGATGCCCAGACTGTTACTGAAGATAAGTTTTTATTTGGACATGATTTTCCTTGACGGAAATTAGTTTGTTTCAAAAACTGCTTCTTAGGGCTTAACATCGTCGAGCTAGGCTACGTGTTTAATCAAGGTAGAAATAAAGGGAACTTAGGCAAAGAACTCGCTATCGGAAGCTATTCGGGTGGAATTTCCCAGAGATATAACTTCCAGGCTAAGGCATGACACACAGTCACCAGTTTCTGAATTTTTGAGCCCAGCACAAAAAATAATTAATTTTATAACCGACTAGCGGTCCCCCGCGACTTCGTCCGCGCGTTTTGAGTTTGCTCCCTCCCCTCCCGTCGCAGCGTCATGTTTTATATCCTAAAGCCTTTCTCGATAAATAAGCTATCCAACACAGAAATATTTTTTCAAATCGGTCCAGCAGATCCTGAGATAAGCGCGTTCAAACAAACAAAACATTATTTTGGTGCGGAGTTATGTTAAACCTGTGATAGCTGCTAAGATATTTATTGAAATCAAATGATATAAAGGACAACTTGGTTCAAAATGAAATGCTCGTGATGATGAATGTATTTATTTTGATAAGAATAAATACCTGTGTGTTTAATACACCTCTAAAAATAATGCATTATTTTTTAACAAATTTATGAACATAAAAAGGTTGTAGTAAGTCAACCATAAAAGATAGACGTATGCTGTCGCGGACTTTATTATAGAACTCTTAATGCTGAACAATCCTGTCATACATAATTTTTGTGTAACTTAAGCGGTTTCCGCAGCGTATGCAGCGGAAGCTCTCAAAAGGAATATCTTTCTCCCGTTTTCGCAACATTTTTCATTTCTGCTGTGGTCTTATGAGTCGTATCTTTATGTTATATAGCCTAAAGCCTTCCTCGATAAATGGACTATCCAAAGTAAAAAAAAATTTTCAAATCGGGCCAGTAGTTTTTGAGATTAGCGCGTTCAAACAAACAAACAAACAAACAAACAAACTCT
Source organism: Pyrausta purpuralis (assembly GCA_963924145.1). Classification (NCBI taxonomy): domain Eukaryota; kingdom Metazoa; phylum Arthropoda; class Insecta; order Lepidoptera; family Crambidae; genus Pyrausta; species Pyrausta purpuralis. The sequence continues at coordinate 25,012,899 of OZ001655.1, forward strand.
TCAGCTTTATAATATTAGTATAGATTAATAACTTCATTAAGAGGAAGCAAACGAGCTTACTTTGATTGATTTCTCTGATAAACAAAATTCTGGAATAGCAATACGCTTAAGTTCAGTTTTATGTCTCCCAACCAACCGATTTTTGAACACGTTCCAAAGTTAATACACAATGAATGTATTTCGTTATCAAAAAGTTTTCTTTCACTACGGATGAACGAATAGTGCATGCAAAAGTTAAAATTATACCTCTAATTGACAAACTTCGCCACAACTCAAAGGGGTGAAAACTTCAATTTCTCGTACACATTTTTGCCGTAAAACGTAACCATGACAACGCGATGGAGGAAGAGGAGACAATTACCAGTTAATTGTGTTGTACCTTTAACCTACTCGACATCAATCTCGACAACCATTAAAATGTATCAACGTTGCGTAATATACAGTAGTACGAATCAAATTCGCGAAGCATTTTTATTACCTTTTAAACAATACGAACTCAATGGAGGTTACAGCACTTTTAATGTCATTCCAAAAAGAGGTATCAATGTGTTTATTACAATAGGTGTAGGTTATGCATTTTATATAAACTTTATTACGCAACCAAAGTTTATATATAAGGTGGACTTAACGTGACATCTCTGGCAGTCATAATCTAATCACTCTACCAGTTTCACGCTTCCTGACACAAAGCTTTAACCGTCGTAAAAGGGCAATGACAAGTCGAACAGACTCAGATAAATGACATGAGCTGAATGGAAGACTATAATTTTGCATTATTTCCACAAAGGCAAGACAGAAACTGATATCCAGACTAAATCGTTATCAAATCCCGTATTAAGGTTATAGCACATCTATACACCCGTTACGAGAACAGCACGGTATCAACTCGAGGCGTTCAGTATTCTTTATATGAATCTACATACATCAACGCACATCTATCAACTTCGTAACGTCACCACCTCGGATCGAGACCTACGCGGGACCCACTATCGACCATCGGCGCATGCGTTGTAACGCGCTTACGGCGCGTCCCCCGCTAGTTCACCCTGTCAAGCGGGCTGCCATTTACAAGAAGAACTGTTATAAGTTGTAGCAAACACAGTCCGAGGCGAGGCTTTCGCTATCCGGTGCCGATACCATTCGAGGCGTTGGCGTTCCATTTACGTAACGTGCTTCTGTATGGTTGACGCCTGGTTGGTGCTGTTCCCGTGCTGGGTGGGTAGATTTGCTTCAACCTTGCATTGTAACGCGCTTACGACGCATCGCCCACTGGTTGACGACTATCCGTCCACCCTGACAAACGGTCTGTCATTCACAAGAACTGTCACAAGTTGTAGCAAACACGATCCGAGGTGAGGTGTTTGCTATCTGGTGTCGATTCGATGCCGCAGCGTGGTTTTGCCCTTTACATTACGTGCTTCCGTATGGTTGACGCCTGGTTGATGCTGTTCCCGTACCGGGTGGGTAGATTTGCTTCAACCTTTATACGTTAGTTGTAAACGATGGCTAGAGCCCCTTTAATACCGTCGTTTCGTCAGATTTAGTCTGCGAAGTACAGTCAGCCCATTAATTATCTAAATCTCCACATACCCTTCATGCAAATTTGAACGCGTATCTTCATTGTCTTTCAGAGAAACTTGTGCACCCTATAAAGTCATTGACCTTTAACCGTTGCGTGACTTTAGATGGCTCGTGATGTGTCAATGCAATATACACAGGTACATTTTACCACCTCTGCCTTGTCAAACTTACAAAGTAGCTTGTTTTTGCTAATAGAGTTATAGGTCACCTCGTTTCAAGTGATCATAATATTTTAAAGGCCGATTCAACACAACATTTTTTTTTGTAAAAATATTTTTTGGTTATTAAGTATACTAGTGTTTGAGAAAATTAGAAATTAAGTTAAGATATGAGAAAAATAAAGATTGAGAGAGGCGGAGCTGATGATGTAGAATTGTAGACTTTTAAAATAATTTGAATGCTGGTTAAAAAAAATGTTACATAAAAAACTCATTTAAAAAAAAAGATAGTCCCCTGTTTCAATGATGTATTTAAGACACAGTTTTAATATTATTACTATAAACGATTTGACTTTATATTATTTAGGCCTTCAGGCTCCACCGTGGTTTTGACCGAGTTTCTTTTTTTTACAACACACCAATTGTCGTGGTTTCGAAGTAAGAAATTTTCTTCCTTGTGTTACAAATACCAGGCAGCGAATGTGACGGGGGCGTTTCCCATAAATACTTAAATACATATTAAACATCCATGACTCAGGTACAAATGTTTGTGCTAATCATACAAACATTTGCCCCTTGCTGGAGTCGAACCCGCGACGGGCGGCGTAATAGTCAGTAGCTCTAACCAATACACCACACACGTCGTCAAAAAAAACGTTCTGGTGATAGAAACTTCAGTCTGCAAGTACTGAAGTTTCTTCTATGGTAGAATGTATCATAAATAAATAAATAAATGAATATCCTTTGCACATTCCCTTACATCGCCATCTAGCCCTAAAGTAAGCTACTCAAAGCTTGTGTTATGGGTGCCAGACAACGGATATAATACTTCAATACTTTTTGTTTGTAAAACATGATATACATGGAAAACACCCAGACCAATACAAACAGACATGTTCATGCACACAAATGTTTGTATTGTGCGGGGATCGAACCCGCAACCCGAATCATAGTTAGTATTAAGTCGTAATTATTTTAGCATCGCATTCTGTTCGATCGACCCGTGTCTAATAATAACAAATACCTATTACTATTATTGGAGAGCAAGTGTATCAATAAAGATCTATCTACTTAACACTTGCCTTTTTTCATTAGGAAAATGTTGTTATCCCTTAGTCCGCGGAAGCTTTCAGAGCTGGGGATTAAACGGTAATTATACCCTTCGCACAGTTCTAAAAATACCCAAGGGTGGTTTCCTACGTTGCTTGTTATATATTATTGGCCTGGTAGCTGGTAGGTGACAATAGGCGGTATGAAAAAGTCTGAAATAGTGAGAAGCTGTTTCATGACCCATACATCATCTTCATTACCTAAATACTACTTGACAACGCACAGTCAAAATAACAAATCAAAATCAAAAATAATTTATTCAATTTAGGACACAAAATGCCACTTATGAACGTCAATAATTAGTGTAATATCAATTAATTTTGGCCCGTATGGGGCAAGAACATGTCTCCTTGTAAGCCTAGAAGTTCTAGTTCTCTTAAATATCCCTAGGTGGCGCTGTACCCTATATAATCGCGGTGTATAAGTTTTAAATAGATTTCAAGTCTTAAAAAGTTCGCTATGATGAATAATTATCCTATTGCGGATACTGGCTTTGTCGTGACGTAAAGCCCGTTGTGTGCATCGTTGGGTTCATCAACTATGAGTTAAACACGTAGGCCTCCCACAGCGAATGGTTACACTCAGCTTGTGCAATCAGGGAGACCCTGTGAGGGATATGTATAATATTTCTTGCTAGTAGACGTCCTACTCTGTCGTTTTGATGAAGGTATCTTCAATAGAGAACTTTCCTGTTTGCCCAAACGGTCATCAGTTCTTCGCGCTATGTGCCTGTGACTCGAACTAACTTCGTATCTTAATCCGTAGCGAACAACTAGCAAAGCCATACATTTGAGTTTTATTTGAAGGACGAGTCGTTCTTTTGGGACTAGTTCAACAGTAATAACCCTTTTGGACTAGCCCAGCTGACCAAAACGTGTCTTCATTAATTTCAGACAACAAATAGCCGGGGCGTGGCGTATCGACCGCAACAATTGATGGCACTCGGCAAAAGAAATGGACAGTGCGTGTCCACCACATATAAGAATATTAGGTTCTGTATTTTTAGGGACTGATAAGAATAAGATGCACCTTATAATAAGAACTGTTTTTTTCAGGAACAAGTTAAGATTAATTCATTAAAAGTCTAAATCAATCCACAAGGAGCTGAAAATAGAGAATGTTCAGCGACTGTCGACAACCTGCCTGTCGGAAGGAAGATGGCGTCACAGCTAAACATTAGCTCCGTAATTGCTTTGTTTTTTAAAAATATATATACTCTTAATTGACATCACCGAAAATAAAAACATTAGAAATGTGCTTAGAACCCAAGTGATTCACATGTGGGAGTGTTGGCATATGAAAATAATAAAGCCGATAAGGTAATACTAGTGTTGTTAAATTGATTTAAAAAACTATTGAAACAAATAAAGTGCATGTAAACTACTGTGAAAGTGCATAAAACTTTTTTTTATCTCAGAGTCGATTTTACCAAAGGCGAACGTTCCTTATGACTACTAATATTCGTCGAATACAATACAAAACGCCAAATTCGAAAACGTCACTTATTTGTCAGCAGTCATTTACGTAAATGTAATTTTAAAATCGGTCGTTTTATACTTATTCTGTCGGATAAGACTTATCTGACATTGGTAAAATCGACTATTAGTGAAAATAACATGTGACTTCAAGCTATAATAAGAACTGTTTTTTTTTATTGGTGTACCTTAGAACAACATTTTATATATGTATATGACATTCTTAAAAATACAATTTTATATAGTATTTTTATATACATGGCGTACACAGCATTGTAAATAAAACATTATTAAGAAACTATTAAATGCTCCAGAATGTTAAATAAAATATTGCAGAGTCGTAGAGATTAGCAAATAAAAGCGTAAAAATCTATAAAGGGTTTTTCTTTTGCATTTTCAAGTAAGTAACCGTCAGGTCAAAAAGAAAGAATTAGCTGCAAACTTCATTTGTAAAGTAAACGCAGGAACATTTAGGTACTTTCAGACGGTACTTACATTGAAAAAAATTGATTGGTTTATGTGTCTACATTCTAAGATTTCGAAAAAATAGAGTACTATTGGGGGGGGGGCTAATCACATACAATTTACATACGAAAAAAATTTGCTAAATATTAGATTTTATTCGTGCGTTTTTTTATATTTAGATATTTTTTAAGTATAACAGTTAAACTCACAATCGAATTACCACACGAAAAGACTTCTTTGACTGACAACATACTTTTAATACAGCCAATCGCTATAAATGATATTTAAATTAAAATAAAATGAGGTAAATAGAGTTATTTTCCTCAAATGGGGCATCCGTCCTTCGACTGAGATATCAAACGTAACAAAAAATCTGGAATAAACTCTTGGAAAGACTCCATTTAAGGCAATCCATTTCTCTTTGGCATCGGTGCCATCGTATAGGTCATCTCAAGCATCATTCATCAGGGCACCGACTCTGAAAACTGGTTTGCCTAAATTGGAGTCCTTTCAAGAGTTTATTGAGGACTTTTAAGTTCATTTTTTTTGTAGTCGGTATTAACTTGCATTGTAAAAGTCCATTTTATTTGCAACTTTTTAGTTATTCAAAGGAGTGGAGTCTGCGATTGCACATTTTGACTCTGTTTCTTAATAAGCTACAAAGTACCTAGCATAAGCTCCGGGCGTCATAATTACAGAACTCCTAAGCGTTAAGGAGTTCTACCAGAGCCACAAAATAATGACTATCACACCTCAAGACGTGTCAATATTAATATACTAGAACAAAAACACTAAATATGTCGTTACACTTTGAGGGTTTCCCTCGATTACACCAAAATCCCATTATCAGATCCCGATTTGGCAACAATGGGACCAACTAGAAGGTAAACTCTCTACGTATGTGTTTTTTTCCAATTGGTCCATAAATGACTGATGTATGAGGAAACAAATAACTTAGTTTTATTTTTTTCTTGTTTGTTAATAATAAAGTACCAGGAGGTAAAAAAAACGAAAAATGAAATATGAAAATATTTATTAGGAACATGAAATAGGTAACAATAACTGAAGCTGACCTGTTCCTTTTATTTAAGTGTAAAAACACTTCCCTTAGGTGGTCACATAGGTGTTCAATTTAATCTTATAAAACTAAAAAAAGAAAACAAATACAAAAATAAACACCAACATCCAGTCGAATCGATAAGTATAATAGTAACTGCTTCTGAATTCAGTTAATAAATTCCGGTAAGTAGATAAATTATTTGCTAGTAAAGTTATCATCTAAAATTAAAATTAAGGACATACAACGTTCGTAGTATAGACAGATATCATACTTTGAAGTTAATTTTACCCAGCTACGTTAGAAATTTGTTTGAGGATAATATTGAATCTTTTGAAATAGGAAAACGGAATCATAAAATATGTTAGTCATGACTTAGTGAGCGAGTGAAACCGTAAGCATAAAGAGGGTTAGAACAAACTTATCCTTTTGAGGTATTAGTGTTTATTTGCGTTCTGAAACAGACACAATTCTCTTTCTAGTAAGAGGTTATTTTTAACGAGTGACACGTTGAAGCGATACTCTTGGCAAATATCGAGTTCCCTTTGTCATCTTTTAATGCACCGGCGTGTGTATTAAGCTGTTGCTTTCATAGTTATAGGCAGCTCTGCCCCGTAAAGTTTGTAGCACATCTTCACACCCTTCACGGAGTGAGACTATAATTTTCCATTAATGTAGATTATTTTATGTATTATTTTGTTTCAACACAATTATTTCCTCAATAGTTATCAACCCGCATTAAGGTTTTAGCACATCTATACACCCGTTACAGGAAAAGCACGGTATCAACTCGAGGCGCTCAGTATTCTTTGTGTGAATCTCCATACTTCAACGCACATCTATCAACTTCGTAAGGTCCACCACCGCGGATCGAGACCAACTCGGGACCCACTCCTGACCAGCGGCGCATGCGTTGTAACGCGCTTACGGCGCGTCGTCCGCTGGTTAACGACTGTCTGTCCACCCTGTCAAACAGGCTGCCATTCACAAGAAACTGTCATAAGTTGTAGCAAACACGACCCGAGGCGTGACGTTCGCTATCAGTTGCCGATCCCTCCGAGGCGTTACTGTTCCCTCTACGTAACGTGCTTCCGTATGGTTGACGCCTGGTTAGTGCTGTTCCCGTGTTGGGTGGGTAGAATTGCTTCAACCTTTACCGTGTGGCACCGTAGCATACCATGACGGTGCTAGGAACGTGCCCGGAAAAAAACATATTGCTTTGTATTGAAAACTATTACACCTTGCCCAGTAGACCAACGTAACGTATAAGTGGATTCTCTAATTAAGTTAAGGTTGGCACGAAACCCTCAGTGCGCGAGTCTGACTCGCACTTGGCCGGTTTTTTGGAGAAACTGCGCTTAATAGACGTAAAGAAATGGTGTCAAGTTTACGTATACCAACAGTCTTAACACATCATACACCGATTATAAATGAATTTATTTCTCCTAACTAGAAGATGAGTGCGTTATTTTAAGCTTTAAGTATTTTTTGAAGGTGATTAAATTTTTAATTATTTTTTAGCTATTGCGTGTAATTTCAAAAACTACTAAATCGATTTTGATGAAACTTACACTGTACCCTTAGTTGAAATATACCAGATTAAACATAAATTGAGTCATCTCGCTATGACACATTATTTTTTATGTTCGAAAAAACTGAGATATACATAATTTTACACATCTGTTCAGAAGCCTGAGTACTCGTAGATCAACATACCTACTCAAATTTTATCCAATTCTAACGCATTTACATACATACGGATGTGCAACATAAAAAAATAACTCAAAATCTACTTATTCATAAAGATGAAATAAGAAACCAAAAATTTGCGCACTGGCGGGACTTGAAGCAACTGCCTCTCTCCTCTACCTCAGCCCTCTGTTTCATAAACAGACGGCTAAATGGCGCTAAGCGTCACGCAATGACGCATCCATAAGAGATCACAAATTTCGCAAGGTCGGACTGACAGTACGGTAGCTAAATTGGTAAGAGAGTTTGGCCCGGTCAGCCTATTTGGTTTCTTATTTCATCTTTATGAATATAAAATATGACACTGTGAGTGTTAAAAAAATTCTTAACCATTAAAATCTACTCATTCAAAATCGAAACCATTTCCTTGCGGCAAGGAAGCTATGATTCTGGCTGCGTTGCCGCGTTGGATATAGCTACGAGTTTGCTGATCTTTTGGGCTAGGAACCAGCCAGACTTTTTATTGGCTGTTACAGTATTTAATTTTGGCGCAATTTTTCTAAACAGCATTTTAGCAGACGGTCCCTACGGCCAAAACGTTTCAACGCCAAACGGCGCAAACACATAATCACGCTTGGCGTTTTCAGCCAACTCCGCTGCTGCTCCAGCTTTAAGGGCTGATTCTCAGAAATGGAAGGGGGCAAAATTATCGACACAAGTTGCATTCCAAACCAGGGCTTGGAAACCGGTTTTTTTTTGAACCGGTTTAACGAAAATACAGGTGGAACTTTTTGAAAAAGGTTATGTTCCTTTAAACCGGTTTTTAACCGGTTTGGAAAAATATGGGTATTTTGCATTAACCGGTTCAACTTTTCATTCAGGCAGGACAACCACCCTGAACTTCGTTACCATCAGCGAGCGGTGAGCGCATCTGATGTTTGTTTTTATTCAATAAAACGTATTTTGTTGATATATCCTATCAGATACGTACAGTGGTATTTCTTCAAATTATTTTTGTTACTTTTAATTATAATATTAAACAATATAATGGCAAAAGAAATAATTTTGAAGCATCTGATAATTAGTTTAACATCTTTTGAAGAAACTTCGGTCTAAAAATAAGTCGCAACAACACAAACTACGGGATTTAACGCAACTTAAACTTATCTTTATAGGTAAATATGGTATTTACCTTCCCGACGTTTCGACACGGTTACACGCGTCATGGTCTCGGGACAACTGATAAAGATAAGTTTAAGTTGCGTTAAATCCCGTAGTTTGTGTTGTTTCGATAAAAAATGCAACAAAGCTTAAAATCATATAAAAATAAGTCGCGTTGCGATTGTCGCGAGCGGCTACGAATTAACCGGTTTATTTAGGTTCACAGTATCGCTCTTATTTGGTTCCGCTCCGGAACGGAATTTTACGATAAAACCGGTTTAACCGTTATAATACCGGTAAATCTTGAACCGGTTTCAAGCCTTGTTCCAAACTAAGGCACGACCCTGTTCCCAGGGAATAAGCGTGAGACTATCGGGTCTCTTGCGATCATCACGGACCAAACCACGTGGTTCCAACGTGGAAGGAAAATTAATGGTGGCAAGAGCTCTTCTGATGGCGTCATTAAAGGCGTGACGAGTGAATTGTATACCTTCTTTGAAAGTCGGTAATAAAAACGAGCAAATAAACTTAGTTCTCATCTGATTCGATTAGGAATAGGCTGTTGAGTCTGCAGACTGAGCCAAACAGAGTTGGCAAACCGCACACATTTGCGTTTATATAGGCTCATCGCAACTACAAAAAATATCCTTATCTTGGCACGGGACATTCTGTGCCCTATCTTAAAAGCAATAAACTACAGTTCGTGCTACAACATATTGCAGGGTGAATGACCCAATTACCTAGCCCATTTTTTCAACACCTTACATTTCTTTGCGTTAGACACTTAGTAAATTGCCGTACACAAATGGGAATGGAAGACCACGTTATGCTTACTTGATGCATTGCGCCATTATAGCACCGCAGTGCAGGTTTAATCACATCACAGGAATTACAACTCTCAGTCGTTCTCGTAAGGTCTAATACGGAATTTTCAGGGTAGTTATTCAGGCTTGGATTAAAAGTTAAGCTCCTGTCACAAGTTCTTTACACTGATATTGAAAGGGTATAAATTGCATTTCTTTCAGGTCTGAAGCTTTTCGTGATGACGGCGGGGCGTTATTATTACGGCAATTAATATTTATTTCAAAACCTACGGATACTACACAATCCAAACTTTTTATGTTCTACGCGCTGGTTTAGCTAATCGCATGCAGCAAAGGGGGCAAAAAACACACCTGCTGTGACAGATCGTGATTTAAATCATTATCTTTATAATATTAATAAATTCATTAAAATTGTAAATACACTATTCAACAAGTAATAATATTTAACTTAAAATTAATGATGAGTTAAAAATATGTGGTCTCAAAAGACATTCCTCTAATAGCCAGTTATTCGATCAGTAGGTCATCCGTAACTTACTACTCCGATACTTCAGAAGAATACGCGAGAGACTTCCCTGAAAAACTTATAATGGACTCACTACACACATACAACTCACATACACAACTGTAGTAATACTAAAATGAGATAGTGTCATATCTATATCGAGTCAATTTGAAAAATAATATGTAGTCGGTTTTCTTAAAGAATAGGTTCGATTTGCATATATTTTTTACCGACTTCAAAAATAGTAGGTCACCAATTTGACCTGTGTATGTGATATCGTTACAATTAGATAAATCAGATTTTTTTTCAAAAATGTTTAGTCATAGTGAGATGATTTGTATTTAGTTCAATCAGATATAGTTCAACTTAGGATACAGTGTAAGTTTTATCAAAATCGGTCCAGTAGTTTTTTGCAGTAATAACAAAAAACATGAAATAAAAAATAATTTCAAAAATTAACTCACCTATTTTTTGATCGATTAAGATAATCACGAGCGGTAGTTGGTATATTTGTCTAGGAACCACGGTCCAGTTTTGCACAGTTAAAGATTGTGTATATATCTTGGCAGTAATGTCCTTTGTACGAAAATCTTAACCAAATAATTTCTAGAACAGAGAAACACTAATGTTTGTTTCGGAAATTTAAAACCTTATGTAGGTTAGGTCTAGGAAAGATAGTACAGAGACAGAGAATGATCAGGCGATTACCAATAAATCAATTCACGAGAGTAAGAAAATTTAATAAGACAAGGTAATCAAGAGGCTCACTAATCGTCTCGTGTGTCGCGTTAAGAGCAGCGCTAATTGGAGAGGTGTAGAGTCTCTTATTCTACCGGTCACGTGGTTTCGCCAAGTTAATAAAATCTTCATGCTAAACTCGGATTTGGTATATTTATCACACCTTTTGAAGCGAAATTTCGGGATCAAAACTTTAACAATCGCTTGGCCAACTACGTGATTCAATATCTGTGTGATAAAAAAAAAAATTGCCTTGAAAAACTTACTAAAAACCTTACAGCGCATTTGTCTTGTATTTAGAAGAAACAAAATTTTTAGGAGTCTTAATGGTCTATAGATATATTTCTACACGATTATGCTTCGTGAGTAAAGTTTCATCCAAAAAATAAACATATTTTTTTAGACGATAAAAATCGATGAAGAATTTGTTTCTTCAAAATAATAGAAGACAAATTCGTTGTTTTCAGCTTTTTAGTACGATTTTTAAAGAGGGTGAATTTTTCAAATATTTTTTCATTGTTTTTAATTATCATCTATATCTCAAAAACTACTGAATCGATTTTGATGAAACTTTCACTGTACCCCAAGTTGCAATATATTTGATTAAACTAAAAAGGATCATTTCGCTAAAGCTACTTACTTGTTTTTGAAAAAATCGCGCTGTACATACAAATATACAAACATATATCCATTGCAGTAGATTGTTATACAAGGGGAGAAAGTTACCCATTTCACTCAAAATGTTTCTCTCACTCCGTTCGAGCGCCTAAAGTCCGGGAGTGAAATGGGTGCTTTTACCCGAGTTAAACATACTATTATTCATTTCGACTGCAAGGAAAAAAAATGATTTAACTGTGTGATTATAAATGTGATGATAAGGTATTATGTGTTATACATAGAACACACAATCAGAAGGACTAGTAACGGCACAAAAGAAAATAACATAAAACGCGTACGATACCATATAATTCAAATTCTTGTTAAAAATATCGATCGATTTTTTTCTCACTGACAATAATAAGGTGGAAGAACGCAACCATAACCTGGTCACGAAAACTACTACAGGTTATGTCAACTTGCAGACTCGATTTTGTATAATAAAATAGCGCTATGATATGAGTAAGATGATTTGATTTTGAACACTATTCCGACGAGTCTTTTCGCCTGCATAATATGTGCATCAGGCTATGAGAGTAAAAGGAATAGAGAGTGCAACTGTGTTTGCGCACACACTTGTACTGTATAGTTAAGTGTGTGCTTAAGTTACAGGTGCCATAGCACTTATAAGAAAGAGTCCACATTTGCATCTTTATTTAAAATTATTGTTAAAGATATAATAGTCGATTGTTATACAAGGGGAGAAAGTGAAGTTTTTGACGCACGAACGAAGTGAGAGCGCTCATAATTCGAGAGTGAAATGGGTGCTTTCACCTGAGTTAAACATACTATTTTTCATTTCGATTGTGAGGAAAAATAAATAAATTTAGTTATGTGATAATGATGCGATGCTGAGATATTATGTTATTTGGCGAGAGATGAAATTTCAAGCTTTAACATCACATATCAGTTTTTTTACTGTCTTTATACATAAAACACACGATTAGAAGGACAGTAAAGGCACGGAAGACAACAAAGTACATATAATACGTACAATATCAAATATTTACAATAATAATAATAAAAGAAGGCAACCTTAATCTTGTCACCAAAACTACTACAGTTTATGTCATATTCCAGGATTAATTTTGCCTCATGAGATAGCTCTATGAGTGACAGCTAAAGGTGGGAGTGAGTAAGAAGATTAATGAACAAGAAAATCGCGGGAAGTCGCCTCCGCCTGTTTAATAATCTATGCAATAATCGACCAAATTAAAAAAATCGACGAAGACAAACAAAGTTTGACAATTTAAAATGGAAAAAAACCTGTCACTACGTATGGCAGGCGACCGAATATTATATTTGTAGATTTTAAATTGTTAAAAAGTAGACCAATTGTAAATTTTAAAAAATCAGTGACCATATTCAAGACGCTTTTAATGTGTTGCTAATAATGTGGAAATTAAATTAAAAATATGGAAATCTTGTTTATTTAATAAAATGATGTTACTCAATTATCTTTAACGCCATGTCAGATCGTAGCAATTAAAACTAAATTACTTTTTACCCTAAGGATGGAAAAGCTATTTTCCACCCGGGTGTCTACACATGAAAGTTAAATTTTCCGAACAGGAGAAAAGAAAACAAAACTTTGCACACGTGTGCTATAATCATAAAATATGGATAGTACCTAGTACAGAATTCAAACTACATACAACACGTGCTCGATCAACACACACAATAGAGACATCGGACAAGAGATCTCAGAACTTTTCGGGATAGTTAGAACGCGATTGCTGCCCGCTTGAGACACGTGTCTCTGAAGGGTTTTGTTATGAGAAGTTATGTTGTTAAGTCACTTGAGCTGTTTTTATATACCTAACTGTTATCTAATTTGAATCTGTATATCATTTATTCCAAAATATATGACGTAAGATTAAAATATGTTGTTTTACTAAAGTAAATATTGTGTAATTTTTCCTGTCATTTGATAGCATTAGGTCTAAAACGGATAAGCAGAAAGAAATTGCGTCAAGAATTAAACTGTTTTAAAGGTATATGGAGAGTTGTGTAAGCTTAGTTTCTTGGTTTATTCTTATTTTTTATTCTCAACAAAACATCAAACGGCTAGATGACTATGATAGCCTTTTGTGTGTAAACCAAAGTTGACATCCCTGGCGTGACTGGGGAGTGTGAGTGTCAAAAGTGAAGTAATGCATAAGTTTGACTTCTGTTACTTGGTTACTGTCTATATTTTGGTCCATTAAAGATTAACATACTCAATTATTATACTATACCGGCTATATATATACATACACATCGAATTGATTAGGGTTCGTAACTACTAAGCTCCGAAGAGGATACCTGGTGTTGGTAGTTTTGACTCGCTCCCTGTATCGCAAGAATATATTATTTTGTGAGTCTTTCCATAAAAAAAATCGTTTGTACAACCACCCCAAAGTCGCTCGATGCTGATGAAAACAACAACCTGTATACAGGGTGTTATTGATGCGATACAGAGATCGAGTCAAAACTACCAACACCAGGTAGCCTCTTCGTAGCTTAGTAGTTACGGCGTAGTATTTCGTAGATACGCGCTAGCTACGCGCGAGCGTGCGAGATGCGAGAGACTCACGTGGCTTCGCAAAAACTTGGGCTTACGACCGATCTATAAATAGGTTAAGATACACGTATTTATAAGGAAAAAGTGACCGGACGATAAAAGGAAAACGTGACATTTGTCGCAGGTTGGCTTTCATCTCCCAAAATCTAACGTCAAAATTAGTGCGTCAACTCGTCATTTTGACATCTGTTTTTCTGTAACTCTCAAAGAGTTAAAACTCTTAAAAGAATTAAGACTTTTTGTGTAGTTTACAATATTAAACAACCGCGTTAGCAAGGTACATACATACATCATACGAAATGTGAGTAAGTTTACTTTTTTTAATACCTTGATAAGATCCTTTAATATCGCATAGCGACATAAAATAGGCGTATTGCAAGCTTGTTATAATCCGTTCAAGCCCCAGGCAGTTCAATTCTCACTTAGCTAATTGAGTCGCTAAACTGCCATTGCGAATTGCGATGTACATTTTAAGAAACATTTAAAGTATATTTCACTTACTTATATAGTTCTGATACTCTTTGTTGAGCGATTCGCAAACCTAAGCATTTACGCATCTTTAATTATTTAAATATCGTTGTCACATCGTCAGAAAATCAGTCACAATAAATCTCAAACAAGCAAGGTGTCTTTCAAATCCACTCCAAATCTTCAAACTTAAAAATAACCCTATTACTCGATCACTCTTATTTGCTAAGTAGAATATACGAATTTGCTAATCCGTTCAAAAGCAGAGCTGCTTAACTATCAAAGCAATATCGTGTCGTGAATCAAACTCGGTCGAGTTTATAAAGTTCTTTATTCGATCAACGCACTTATCTATGATACAAATCACTATCTCTAGCGACATTAATAATTATAAATACATTTTAACATAGGTTCCTTCCATCAACCTTTCGCTTCGGCGGTCAGTACTAGACTGGCTCTCGCCTTTCGAGTGCACTCCGCAAGTCAGAAAATAAGAGGGGAAAGGGCAGCCAGTGTTGCCATTTTTAAATAGCGATAACGTTATTCGATAAAGTAACAACACTCGTTTTTATATAAATAACGTTAACTGTTATTATAATGATTTAAGAATACAACAGGGCTACTGATTGAATCTAAATACAAAAATCATCACAATCGCAATACACACTCAGTACAGCAACAGTAGGAATTAAATAAGGTCCATCTAGAGAACACAGTCAAAGGGACGTAATTAAAAAGTTAGTACCAAACAAAGAAAAATTTCCTTCTCATTAAAATTTTTTTTGTTTCTCCCTCTGTTTAGTTTTAAATTACTAACGCTTCTTTTGGGTCCGCTAAGTTCAACATTCTGAAACTAAAAAAACAACACTAACAAAAGTTGAAAGCAAGCGCATGGTAGTAATTTTGCACTAAATATTTCACAGCAGTTCACAACGTTTCGAAAACACTCCTAACGTTTTCATTATGAAAAACCAAACTGATTCAGACCTCTGAAAAGCGTAGATTTGTTTTTGTTGCATTTTTCACCGCGTCCGCGTCGATTATGATTGCACCGTGTCGAAAGCACTTCTACTGCCGTTGAATTCGGAATAAAACACATTCATTGTGAAGCTTTAATCGGAAACAAAAGCAGTAAAGTGTGGTGAAACAATTTGAAACGGTTGGCTGTTGGTTACCACTGTTCAAGGGATGGTGATGGTTTGTGAAATACCACAGAGTTGATTTGTCGATTTAGCAAATGAGATTGCAATACTTTCGAACCAAACAAAACAGCACTTATCTTGTAGGTATACATGGTTTTGCTTTGGTTAAAGACGAGTTTTTTTTATATAATTGAACATACCCACAAAATCCATTTTTCATTGAAATCTGAAACTATTAGTATTACACGGTTGATACTTAGTAGGTAGATGTATCGATTTAACGCTTTTCGTCGATATATATAAATAACTAGCGGTCCCCCGCGACTTCGTCCGCGCGTTTTGAGTTTGCTCCCTCCCCTCCCGTCGCAGCGTCATGTTTTATAACCTAAAGCCTTTCTCGATAAATAAGCTATCCAACACAGAAATATTTTTTCAAATCGGTCCAGCAGTTCCTGAGATAAGCGCGTTCAAACAAACAAACTCTTCAGCTTTATAATATAACTAGCGGTCCCCCGCGACTTCGTCCGCGCGTTTTGAGTTTGCTCCCTCCCCTCCCGTCGCAGCGTCATGTTTTATATCCTAAAGCCTTTCTCGATAAATAAGCTAACCAACACAGAAATATTTTTTCAAATCGGTCCAACAGTTCCTGAGATAAGCGCGTTCAAACAAACAAACTCTTCAGCTTTATACGAGTAATATATTAGCGAAAGCGCACGTTGTACTTATGCTGCGAACATTATTTTGGTGCGGAGTTATGTTAAAACTGTGATAGCTCCTAAGATATTTATTGAAATCAAATGATATAAGGGTAACTTTGGTATAAATGAAATGCTCGTGATGATGAATGTATTTATTTTGATAATAATAAATACCTGTGTGTATAATACACCTCTAAAAATAATGCATTATTTTTTTACAAATTTATTAACATAAAAAAGGTTGTAGTAAGTCAACCATAAAAGATAGACATATGCCGTCGCGGACTTTATCATAGAACTCTTAATGCTGAACAATCCTGTCATACATGATTTTTGTGTAACTTAAGCGGTTTCCGCAGCGTATGCAGCGGAAGCTCTTAAAAGGAATATCTTTCTCCCGTTTTCGCAACATTTTTCATTTCTGCTGTGGTCTTATGTGTCGTATCTTTATGTTATATAGCCTAAAGCCTTCCTCGATAAATGGACTATCCAACGTAAAAAAAATTTTTCAAATAGGGCCAGTAGTTTTTGAGATTAGCGCGTTCAAACAAACAAACAAACAAACAAACAAACAAACTCTTCAGCTTTATAATATTAGTATAGATTAGCGCAAGCGCACGTTGTACTTAAGCTGCGAACATTATTTTGGTGCGGAGTTATGTTAAAACTGTGATAGCTCCTAAGATATTTATTGAAATCAAATGATATAAAGGGTAACTTTGGTCTAAATGAAATGCTCGTGATGATGAATGTATTTATTTTGATAAGAATAAATACCTGTGTGTATAATACACTTCTAAAATAATGCATTATTTTTTTACAAATTTATTAACATAAAAAAGGTTGTAGTAAGTCAACCATAAAAGATAGACATATGCTGTCGCGGATTTTATTATAGAACTTTTAATGCTGAACAATCCTGTCATACATGATTTTTTTGTAACTTAAGCGGTTTCCGCAGCGTATGCAGCGGAAGCTCCCAAAAGGAATATCTTTCTCCCGTTTTCGCAACATTTTTCATTTCTGCTGTGGTCTTATGAGTCGTATCTTTATGTTATATAGCCTAAAGCCTTCTTCAATAAATGGACTATCCAACGTGAAAATAATTTTTCAAATCGGGCCAGTAGTTTTTGAGATTAGCGCGTTCAAACAAACAAACAAACAAACAAACTCTTCAGCTTTATAATATTAGTATAGATGATATTTATGGGCAACATTCCTATACATGAAACTAAATCCTTAAAAAAATTTTTTCAAACCTATGCGTGTAGGGTACCTATGGATAAGACTTTTAATATGACATCGAGTTTCCTAAGACTATTTCTCTAAAAGTCAAATGTTTGAGAGATAGACGCTTCCAAAGCGATATCTGATAACTATACATGCTGTATGTATACAGGGTGAAATTTTAATCACGGACCAAATTTTGGGTGAAGACTCCACTGATGAATATAAACAACTTTTACTACGGTAGCAATAGTGAAATCGAGAAAAAAAATCAGCTGTTCTGTACAAAAGCTCAATTGGCGCGCGGTCAAAATGTATGGAACAGCAAATTTTTTTTTCTCGATTTTAATATTGCTCCCATAGTAAAAGTTGTTCATATTCATCAGTGGAGTCTTCACTTAAAATTTGGTCACTGATTAAAATTTCACCCTGTATAGAGAGATGAACGGACTAACAGACGGACTGTTGAATAATGATTAGCTTAGTAATGGGTCCCTGTTAAGATGACACACACAAATTCTCTCATAGCAACCGAAAGATTATAATAATCCTATTCAGAAAGTACAAGATTTTTCAGTCCCTATAAATAAATATCGTTCATGAATCATGCCCTCGATTGATTTTGTTTGTTCCACCAGTCCCATTGTCAGGATCACAATGGAAGCTCGCAGCATACACGCACTATATTTGTACCACTTGAATCAATATTGTATCGAAACTCGAGAGGATCTCGAACACGTGACATCAAATTGTAGCCACGTTATGTCAGGGCTATAGATTTTATGATGGCTTAGGATGTGGACCTAGATTTCCATTACAATGTGTCACAACGATTCTTGATCACAGCGACACGTGACGAAATGTAACTCTGGGATAGGTTTCAATTTCAAATTCAAACATTACTTTGTATGTAGTCAACTTGAAGATGTGCAATATGTCTTGATGGAATGTGTCCGAAACGAAGCTCAGAGGAAACTATTTTTGTCTAAAGGTAGTGACGTAGGTACATGCAATAGTATATTGGCTTTTCCGATGTTGGAGGTAGCCAAAAACCTGTATAAATTGGCCGTAGTGTGTTTAAGAAGAATATAATTTGTAAATCAAACAACAATGAGGGTGACATAATCACTCAGTGATTAAACCCTTTCGAAATAAATTGATTTGAAAAAATAAAATAAAAAAATTGGTTGCCTGTAAAGTCGGTATACGGGCGAAAGTTTTACGTGACAACGACTTTTTATGTCTGTCTCTCTCGTTCTTACGCGTGCCTCTCACTCGCTCTCAGTGCTGCGCGCGCGGCAGACCGATCATAGTTGAGTGGGAGAGAGACGCAAGGCATTCGGCGGGCCTCTCTCTCGTTCGGTGACTCATCGTAACGTTACCGAGCGTTACACTTTTTCATAAGTGACTCCCAGCCGCAACCTAATTTAAGACGTTGTCACGTCAAAACAAATTCAAATATAACTTAGCTGTGCTATATCTTATAAATGTATCGACACTAAATGACTAGTTCACATCCACATATGTAGCTCCCATTTTTTTCTGTTAAACGGTAGTTACTTCAAACTAGATGAACTTCAAAATAACTAGAGTAAAACTTTACCCTCGAAAACTATTATTATTAGAATATCGGCGGTCAGGGTACTGCTGGTGTAAAACTGCCTCAGTACAGGTATTTGCTATTAATATTCATGATTCTTTGAAAACTCGAGGAATCTTTTGTTAAAAACTTATTATTTCTGATAGAATATCTCGGTAGAAACTAACTGAGTATATTAATGAAGTCGGTAAAAACTTTGAAAACCCAGACTAGCACTTTCTCGGTGAGAGTTCTTAGACATACAGAATAATAGCCGTAGGACCTTCACAATATTTGGCTGGTGTTTTAATTTTTCTAGGGTGCTGCTACGGCGTAGTTGGCTTCAGAGCGCTTTGCTTTCGAAATTGTGTTAAAATATTTCGTAGCATTCGTAGCGCAACTCTTACCATACTTCGTAAAAAAACTTCGTAGCACAAGTACCGCTCCGTTTTAGGTCTTCATTAAGCGAAGCGGTTTAGTAAGTTACAAAAAAATATTGTTCAAAATAATTAACTTTTGAATAAAAACACTATTTTTTTATTACAACCATTTTACTTTGAAATATTTGTAAGTTTTGATTTTAATTATCAACTTTATTAGTACCCAAATAAAAATTATAAAAGTTGAGTGTTACACGTTCATGTTAGAACATGAGTTTCGCGTGACCCTTGTAAAAGCTATTTGATCGTGGTACGGGTGCGATTCTGTCTCCCTCATTATATAATCGTACAGTTAATTTTACCACGCCGCTTTGTTTGAATAACGCGATGAATATGGATGGAAGTAAAATATTTATAAAGGTTAATAAATCGACCTAATAAATTTATTAGGAAGCTAATTAGCTTAATTAGTCAAACAATTGACTTCACTTTCGGTCGGAATGACTAGATGGATGGAAACCAACTGTTTCTTTCTTGGCTAAAAAAATAAAACTCTAATTTAAAAGAGCCTTCAAATCAAAATAATAAATAAATTAATATTTTACAATATCACATACATTGCTCCGATTCCAAGCTAAGTAGCTAAAGCACTCGTGTTATGGAGATATGCATCCAACACCCAGACCCGAGACAATATAGAAAAGATCGCTTTTAGGTTTTCGTAGCCGAATGGCAAAAAACGGATCCCTTATAGTTTCGTCAAGTCTGTCTGTCTGTCAGTCTGTCCGTCCGTATGTCACAGCCATTTTATTCTGTAACTATAAACATCACACTGTTAGAATTTGGTAGGAGCAGGGGGGTGTCACTCCGAAGTTTAGGTACGTTCGAGCGACTCGGTACGCCGAGCATAAATGAGCGCGGGGCTGCCGCTCGCGGACCGCGCCACACGCCTGTGACTGACTTCGTTACAACGAAATAACTATTAATAATTTGAGATATGTGTTCCTCATTATGACATTATTTATCAAAACAAATTTTGTAGGTAGGTATTCAACATTTCTTGTTCAAAGAAATAGGTTTGAGTTTATGATACCTACCCAGTTACTTACGTCAATCTAACTTAAAATAAACGGAAACAAGTCAATAAACTTACTTTAAATTTAGCGTAATATTTATAAGTACATACCAAATTACTTAAGTAATTTTGTGTTAGGATTTTACGTAGTCCAAAATCTAATAGTCCAAGAGCTACAGTTCATTATTTTACTTTAGCTATATAATATCACCCTTATTTTTAGGTATTCCAATAAAATTAATCTCGATTTTGATAGCATTTATAAAGGTACGATAGATAAGGTTCACATAAACAAAAGTTTTTTTTGTAGTTAAGTACGGACAACAGCAAATTAAGGTTAACACTTGTATCTTATGCAGTTGACATTAGGGCTAGTTTGCAACATAATAAGTGTAACCTAAGATGCTGGCGAATGTACTATATATTTTTTATAAATAAATAAATTAATATAAAATTTTATATTTATTGAAATTATTTATAATAAACTAATTTTTTTAAATAATATAAATTTTAAAACGGCGGTGCGCCCGCGCAACATACTCACCGCCCTAACCGAGCTGAGGCCGAGCTATGATTTATGACCCAAACTGCACGGAGGAAATAAATCCACTATACAATTTTATTTGGTTAAGTGTGATGTACAGTCGACATCACATCAGGTTATCCACTTTTGTTGCAAACTAGCCCTTATTACAACTGCATAAGATACCGCAGTGTTTACCTTGACGTGCTGTTGTCCGTACATACATGTGTGTTTGGTTTGTACTTTCATTTCTCCGAATTCAGTAATTTTGTACCAAATAATTAAATTAGACAGAGTAAACACTTATTTTAATATTAAACGAACGCTGACACTATCAATTACTTTCTCCGATAGAACACAGTCAAGAAATGTGCTAGGTCCTCTAGACTATTTATTTTGTTTGAGTAGCGCGTTGTGTACCTACGCGTATGTTCGTGCCACGCGCCGCTCGCAACCCTGACACATTCAAGGCCGCGAAACAGGGAAAGCGTTACGTGTTAGAAAGAGACAGGTATAGATAGGTAGATGAAACAACCTTGAATTAAAATCGTGCGAAGTGAATTGCACTTCATTGCGTTGCAGCGAAAGTTGTTTTTACTTTATCATTCTTAACACAGTGATCCTTCTGTACGTAGTACTATTATATTTTCTGTGGTAGGAGTATGTATCCTGTTAACCGCTTTACGATTCTCATACAAATAATAAAAAATATGACATTTAAGGGAGCCCCTCCCATACATGAAACTAAAACCAAAAATTTTTTTTAGTCAAACCTATACGTGTGCCGAACATAGCGGACTCTAATGAAGCGTAAGTAATTTAAAACTTAACAGAGGGAGAAACAAAAAATGTTTAATGAGAAGGAAATTTTTCGTTTGTTTGGTACTAAGTTTTTAATTACGTCGCTTTGACTGTGTTCTCTAGATGAACCTTATTTAATTCCCACTGTTGTTGTACTGAGTGTGTATTGCGATATTGCTTTGATAGTTAAGCAGCTCTGCTTTTGAACGGATTAGCAAATTCGTATTTTCTACTTAGCAAATAAGAGTGATCGAGTAATAGGGTTATTTTTAAGTTTGAAGATTTGGAGTGGAATTGAAAGACACCTTGCTTGTTTGAGATTTTTTGGGGTGTCTATGGATAGGTCTTTTATAATGACATTGAGATTAGTAGTGTAGTTCTTTGCTTGTATTTTTCAATGTATGTACAATACCATTTTTTGTACAAATATTTTAAATAAATGATATCTTCTGTGTACTTAAGTCGTAACTGGAAAATATTTTTTAAATAATCTGCCCGACAGACAGTAGTAACAAGGTTTATTATTCACTTCAAACAACTTTCTTCAAAGGAAAAGCCAATTAACATTTGAGGTGTTCTAAACGTTTACAAAAGAAAAAGCTTTTTTGTTAATTACTTGTACGAACATAAAGGTTAGTCGTAAGTATAAATAAAAATACTGTTAAAGTAACTAGCTGATAGTGTATCATGAAATATAGCAGTATGGAAACACGCAACTTGTTGATTGCAATTAAATAAAAGTTGTGTTTAATTAGATATGACTGTTGGGCCTATAACACGCAAATCAGTAGTATTTCGGTGTTGATTGCTCTGCATGTTCAAATAAAGAGGTGAAACGGACCGCACATAGTTATTTTGTGATACTGTGCTCGGTAGTAGGCGCAACCGAAGGTTAGGTGGGGAATGGCTGACAGGGGACATGACGCCCTCCCCCCCCCCCCCCCCCCCCCCATCAACGGAAATCAAAGAAAATTTCTAGCAGCGATAAATTTATAGTTTACTGACAACTACTTTTATTTTTATGAACTACGTACGATGGACAAAATAACTTTGAAATGACATCTAGTTTATAAACAAGTAACCGAACTACGTAGTTTTGGTAATTGCAACAAGATCGATATGCGTCATTATTATGATAAAGATTGTATTACAATATTCTAATAATGTAATTTCCCGCTTTATTGTAAAGGTTCGAAATAAAGGCTGTCTACTTATTATTTTATTTCAGATACCTATTTTTCATTTTTCAGTTAGGTAGCTTCCTGCACGGTAGCTCGATTGGAAAGAGCTTTGGTCCGGTTGTGGGTTCATGTCCCGCCCGTGCGCAATTGAGTTTCTTGTTTCATCTTATAAGTAAAATAAGCTTAGTGAATTAGTGATATGTATATCGTGGTGATACCTAGTCTAGATAACTGACGTTACTTGAGTATTGTAAACTAATAATATGAAAAGAATAACTGGTTTAAAATGTATGGTATCCATTTGCAATCATTTATCACCTACATGTCGTTGTTAGTACCTATTGTAAAATATTTCAAAAACGTTAGTACTCACAAAATTGAAATGTTTTTTTAAATCCCTTCCTTGTGAATTTCAACTGATGTTCATTCGGAAATTTGACTGTAATAAATGAATTTCACTCGCCATCTTGACGTCAATGATTAAAAAATAGGGACCCAGAGATTATAAATTGTCACTAATCCCAATATAAATCCCTGAATCTTTGGCATTAGGTCTCTTTGACTAATCACTTCAAAGCAGAATCTTTTAACTGTTAAACGAAGCGAAAATTTGTTATTAGTCGACATTTGTAAAAGAACGGTAGGTACTCTCCATCCACCTTTCAATTTATCGTCATTTTAACTTAAAAGAAAGACCCCACACGAGGCTAACACAGAAGAAGCGACGAGGAAAAACGCCACATATATAATGACTAGCGGTCCCCCGTGACTTCGTCCGCGCGTTTTGTGTTTGCTCCCTCCCCTCCCGTCGCAGCGTCATGTTTTATATCCTAAAGCCTTTCTCGATAAAAAAAGCTATCCAACACAGAAATATTTTTTCAAATCGGTCCAGCAGTTCCTGAGATAAGCGCGTTTAAACAAACAAACTCTTCAGCTTTATAATATATAAGCGCAAGCGCACGTTGTACTTAAGCTGCGAACATTATTTTGGTGCGAAGTTATGTTTAAACTGTGATAGCTCCTAAGATATTTATTGAAATCAAATAATAAAAAGGGCAACTTGGTTCTAAATGAAATGCTCGTGATGATGAATGTATTTATTTTGATAAGAATAAATACATGTGTGTATAATACACCTCTAAAAATAATGCATTATTTTCTTACAAATTTATTAACATAAAAAAGGTTGTAGTAAGTCAACCATAAAAGATAGACATATGCTGTCGCGGATTTTATTATAGAACTCTTAATGCTGAACAATCCTGTCATACATGATTTTTGTGTAACTTAAGCGGTTTTTGCAGCGTACGCAGCGGAAGCTCTCAAAAGGAATATCTTTCTCCCGTTTTCGCAACATTTTTCATTGCTGCTGTGATCTTATGAGTCGTATCTTTATGTTATATAGTCTAAAGCCTTCCTCGATAAATGGACTATCTAACGTTAAAATATTTTTTCTGAACGACACGAATGTGTGGTCTGTCCAGCCTGCACCGACTGATGTACTTACCTTTGATGATTTTGATTTTACGGCAGCTAGTGGTGACTGAGTTTGTTCCGGCGTTTCTTCTCAGCACTTGCCTAATTGTCTGTGTTCTGTCTCGAAGCGCTGGTAGGGCCCAAAAGATAAGGAGACATGATTCGGCCCCTTCAGGGCACAATTATTTTTATTTTATTTTTCACTGTACATTTGACGTTCATAAGTGGCATATTGTGTCCTAAATTGAATAAATATTCTTTTGATTTTTTGATTTTTTTTTTTTTTTCAAATCGGGCCAGTAGTTTTGGAGATTAGCGCGTTCAAACAAACAAACAAACAAACAAACTCTTCAGCTTTATAATATTAGTATAGATTTAAAATATAAAAAGTTTATTCGAAGTGGTCTCCATTGGCTGCAATACAGTCCTTTGAACGTTGAGGCCAGTTATCAATAGAAGCACGCACTCTTTCCATGGGAAAATTCTTTACTGCCAATCGTATGAATTGTTTTAGGAACTCCAAATTATCATGGCGTTTAGAGCAAGTCTTACTCTCTAATACTTACCATAAATCATAATCCAGCGGATTAATATCGGGACTAGACGACGGCCAGTCTTCAGCTCTGATAAAGTCCGAAACGTTCGCTTCTAACCTAGACTGCGCGGACCGAGCTTTATGACCCGGCGCCGAGTCTTGTTGGAAAGATCATGCTTGGTTATTGAACATGGTGTTGTTAAGGGGCTTAACTACCTTCTCAAGAATGGTATCTTGATACACTTGTGCCGATGTTTTAAAACCTTTTTCACAAAAATATGGCTCAGTCACTCCTTCATAGCTAACACCCCACCAAACCATCACTGAAGTCGGGTAATGCCCTCGTTGCACTCTGCCGACTAATTGGGAAGCTTCCTTAGAGGTTTGAGCATAAATACGGTCATATTATTTGTTAAAATTTTGCTCAATTGTAAAGATTTTTTCATCCGTAAACAAAAATTTTCTGTGACCTCCCTTTGCTTCCGCTTCCGCTTCAGTAGTTTTTTCGTTTTTACCACCCTATTCTTTTTTAAATTATCCGTTAAAAAATGACCAGTGCGTCTCTTATAGGCTGCAAGTCCTAAGTCATCTTTTAAAATACGCGACATGGTTCTGGGTTTTATCTTCATCTCCTGAGATAAAATCTTTTGCTTTTGGACAGGATTTCTGCGAATTCTTTCCCTTACTGCTTTGACCACCTTTTTCGTACGAACGCTACGTGGACGGCCAGATCTTTTTTGTCACAAACAGATGAGGTCACATTGTACCTTGGACGAATAAACCACTCATCCAAGCATTGTACCTATTGATAGCCCGGTGCACAAACATTTGACTAATACGAAGCGTATGGAGAGTTTTAAAAATTGCATTTGGCTCCATACCAACTTTGTGTAATGCAATCACAATGATTCGGTTCTCTCCATCACCCCACTCCATTTTATTATCGCAAAATATTACAAAATGTATTGGCGCCAAAAATTAGAAAACACAATGAGCAATTGTATAAAAATGACAGATTCCAAATTCAAAATTATGTAATATCTTTCTTATAATTGTAACAGTATTTATGGGCAGAATGTGTAGGTATATTCTTTTGGCATCAGTATCGTTTGAACAATCACCGCTAAGTCGCTCTTTGCTAACCAAAACAATACCCTATATCAAAACATTTTTTTTCATGCATTTTATTAGCGTCAGTTTTAACAGTGCATTTTATTTCCACGTCTAGTCTGAAACTTTCACTAACCGCCTGTAACTAAGTGAGCTCAGACGAGCTACCCTCGGCGTTCTAGCACAAAGCGATTAGGTTCACAAGTGATGTGCATGTTGCGATTAAGCAAATTGCCTGTAAGCTCATGCTAGTAATGACGGTGGAAGAGAATTAACCTTGCATTCAGCCTTTTAAGAGCAGAGAGAGCTAAAACTTTTTGTACTAATTTTGCACTTTCATTAACACATACTCAAAATATGAATTGCACAATGCACAAGCAAGTTCTTTGAAAGAGCCCCTGAAAGAGTTGTACCGAAAACTATGGTTACAATTCTGTAGAAAATAAAATGGTACTTACTACAGTGCTAAAACAAATGTAAGTTGCAGATAGCGGGCTGTGTCGGGCTTTTGGCAGTTTTACAGTTAAATCAACGCTTAACGACTATGGCGATTAATAAACTACGCTGGTGCAGTATATTTAGAGGCCATAAAATATAAATTAATAAAAACCGACCAAGCGCGAGTCGGACTCGCGCACTGAGGGTTTCGTGGCAACTTAAACTGAATTAGGAGTTCAGTTAGTTCGCTCTTAGCCAAAATACCACAATATTTGTTGACAGGAAATGCAACTTTGTATTTCATAGTATTTGTATGAATAACAAAGTTTTCTTTGCGGTTATTGAAAATGTGCTCTATCTCAAAAACTAACAGTACGATATCGTTCAAACCAATTTTCGTTCAAAGTATTCGGTGAGATCTACATCATGTATTTTTTTCAAAATTTATACTCCCTATGTTTAAAAGTTAGATGAGGACACCCATTTTACCACTATGGAAGCACCTATCTCAGAAACGTTTGACTTTTAGAGAAAATGGTTCTAGGAACCTCGATGTCATTTAAAAAGATCCATCCATAGACACACATAGGTTTGTCCAAAAAAATGTTTAGGTTTTGTTTCATGTATCCCCTCAAATATCATTTATTTATTGTATGAAAATCGTAAAGCGGATAACAGGTATCCTGTTACACTATAGGTATACTGTTATCTACCTACTAAGTTACTACTATGTAATACTACTAGTTTCAGAAAAAAGTGGCTTTGACATACGGTCGGACAGACAGACAGGCAAGCAGACAGACAGACTTGATAAAACTATACGGGGTTCTGTTATTATACATATAATATTATTATATTAGTACTTATTTTTATTCTCACTTGCCTTATTTAAAAGTTAGAGGTGGAGGGACGCCTATTTTGACGACCCGTCTGGTGTAGTGGTCGAGAAATCGCCTACTACGCAGCGGGTGCGGGTTCGATCCCCGCACAATACAAACATTTGTGTGCATGAACATGTCTGTTTGTATTGGTCTGGGTGTTTTCTATGTATATCATGTATGTATTTACAAAAAAGAAAAAGTATTTAAGTATTATATCCGTGGTCTGGCACCCATAACACAAGCTTTGAGTAGCTTACTTTGGGGCTAGATGGCGATGTGTGGGAATGTCCAAAGGATATTTATTTATTTATTATATATTTATTTATTTATTTATTTTACTATTTTGAATGTTCGAATGTTTAACGTTTATAAAAAAATGGGACCCTTCTATCTATGTCATCTATAAAAAAATCAAAAATCACACTATACATTACGACAGACCCTAAAAGTGTTTCTTTTTTACAATAACTATATTTCTGTTACTAGCGCACCGAGCCGTTTGCGCGCGGTGATGTCGGAATGGAGGTGGTGGTCCCACTGGCGGTGGTCTGCGTGCTGGCGGTGAGCGGCGCGCCGAACGCGAGCCGCGCCCGCCGCCCCGACCCGCTGCCCGCTGATGACGACGACGCACACATCGACTACTACGATGACAACACACTTAATATCTCAGGTGAGAGAAAAGCTCCCAATAGCGGTGGTCAGTGTGCTGGCGGTCTTAGAATTTTGTTTATATCAGCAGTTGAAGTCCGGAGCCAAATTTTTGACATTCCGCGTCGACAATTTCAATTTTCTGATTTTCTGTTTTATCAAATATCATTGTTACTTACGTAGATCTTTTCCAAAGAAAAGAAATGAAATCTAACGAAGAAGTTCTGAGGATTGTAGGGGAGGAGGGAAATAAACTCTAAACAATTGAAAATAGGAGAGTGAAGATCCTTGGACACTTGGTACGGAATGAAAGCTTGTTAGGGATCGTCACAGAAGGTAAGATTGAGGGAAAACGAAAAGAAGACTATCCATAAGAGCGTATATGACACAAAAAAGGAAAAATTGGACGTCGAGTCGTACCAAGAAGTCGAGGAGATGGCTCGGAATAGAGATTAATGGAAAAAAACTCTGCTGACAAGAGTATGGGTCTTAAATGAGGAAGAAGCTATATCTTCAATAAATCTTTAAAAAAATTGCTTCAGACTACACCCGCTGATCAAATAAGAAAATTTAAGGAGTAGTTTGGATGATTTCATAACGGCGGCATACCTTTACCATTAGCACAGTTCAGTAAAGTTTTTGTGAATACCGACGAGTCCAACTGTTTTTCGCATATTTTTCACAGCCATATAAAGATGTAGGTCGAGAAATTTATGTACCTTAACTTTGCAAGTAAATTAATAAATTAAACAACACAAAAGTTTTATCGAAGCGCTGGTAGAGCCCAAAAGATAAGGAGACATGAATCGCCCCCTTCAGGGCACATTTATTTTTATTTTATTTTTCACTGTACATTTCACATTCATAAGTGGCATATTGAGTCCTAAATTGAATAAACAATATTTGACTTTGACTTTGACTTTAAAGAAAAAGTAGATGGCTAATGTATGAGACTGTAGATCCAACTAACAAACCTTACAGTGCTTAAAACTTTTGTGTTGTATTTGGCTAGTAGCCAACTAGCCACAATGATAACAGCATCGGCCCTGCCATAAAAGCCCTTAAAAATTCATGCTCGTAACACCCCATCATGCGCCACCGCATTTGTGTCGTTCTATGCATTTTTTAGCGTCCGTAGGGCTTGCAACAATATTCGAACAAGTTTTATTAGGGTTCCATACATCATATAGAAGATCGGTACTCATCGAATCGTTTCACTGTCTCTTTAACTGTCAAAAATGAGAACTTATGAGGTACTTTTTAACCAAGTCTGAGCACTGACACAGAAAATGGTAGACCACTTTTATACGCCTCACCTTAATCTCTTTCGCTGCATGGAACATTTTTTGGGCGTTGCATTTTAGCAGCTCTGTTTTTGAACGGATTAGCAGTTCATATTGCGCTTTCGCATTGATAATATTCATTTACACTGAGTGGGAATTTGCCTGGAAGTTGAACAAATAAGCAAGATCGCAATACGCCCCCTGAAAAATTACAGTCACTACCTCCAAAGCTTCATGTATTAAAATTTCAGCTCTTACATAAACCGTCCAGCCAAGCTCCAAGCTCACATGTAGAAGCATTATTTCAGGAATAAATCGTTGACCCCATTCTCACAATCTGTGCAACTATGCAAGTTATCTAAAACAACATTGGACACGTGTTCCGTCAGCCGAACCTCACACAGTTATCTAGCTCCTCTTTGGTACATATCGCAATGTTAGCTCTGTTGTCAATCAGAATGACTGGTTTTCCTAGAACTACATTGTATCAAACAGTATCAAATGTTATATCTCCTATTGTTACTGTAATCTTTTAAAGTGGAACGTTGCAATTATCGTTTACTATCGGATACAGAATAGTTATTATAATTCGTTAGTTAAACTATTCTCGTGTATTCTTGTCGTGATTCAATCAATTAATAAGTAGAGAGCCAAAAAACTAGTTCAAAAAATTAAACCTACTTCACAAAACTGTCTAAGTAGCTAAAAATTATTCATTTGGAGTCAGTGCATGATCTCAAGCTTACGTTCATCAATAGTATAATATAACGCATGCACCGACTCCAAATGAATTTGTTTCTCCTAAACAGAGGGCAATTGTGTTATTTTGAGCTTTATTGTCAGTCTATTAAGGCGGTATTTTTTTACGATTTTTTGTTATTACTCATATTTCAAAAACTACTTAATCGATTTTGATGAACCTTACACTATACCCTAAGTTGAAATATATCTATTCGAACTAAAAACGAATCATCTCGCTATGACTTCTCGTTTTCGAGAAATCCGTGGACAAACATACAAATATATAAACATACATACACTTACGAAATTTTTCGCACGTGTTTGGAAGCTTTAATACTGCAACATACTCAAATATTATCAAATTCTAACGATATCACATACATACACACTAAATTGATTACCTCCTTTTTTAAAGTCGGTAGAAATACGAAAACTAGAATACTTTAACCAAAAGTCGTTACTTAATTCAAAGTCACATCCTAATATTGAAACAACAAAAATGAATGCCTCTTTCCTAACAGAATTATTTATTTAGGCATCACGATCATGGACACCGGCTAAAATTGTGTAGGCAGCATTGATCAGTGACACAGCGACAACTTAATAATGTAAGGACTTCTACATTTCAATTTACCTTTTCTTTTGACCCGTAAGCTCGAAGTCTTGTTAACCGATTTATCGCTAAAAATCAAGACGAAATAATTTGTTCTCAAGACTTTCTTATCATGTTTCTGTCTTTATTCAAGAAAATGGAAGATGAATTTGCAATTTTAATAGAACTCTCAGTTACTTAAGTGAAATCAACCTTTCACCTTTCACGGCTCTTGATAGAGACAACATTGTAGCAACTGCCAATAGAGTGGCTATTAACAAGAAAGTTTTGTCGTTGATATTTCAAAACGTGTCGATTTTACTACTCATTCAAAGTTTAAAAAGCGTGCTTGTTATTACA
Source organism: Pyrausta purpuralis (assembly GCA_963924145.1). Classification (NCBI taxonomy): domain Eukaryota; kingdom Metazoa; phylum Arthropoda; class Insecta; order Lepidoptera; family Crambidae; genus Pyrausta; species Pyrausta purpuralis. Next base: position 25,044,020 of record OZ001655.1, read on the forward strand.
AAAACAACATTTACATACCACTCCTAGATTTTAGAGTTTGAGGGTTTACCTCGATTGCACCGACTAGAAGATATATATAACCTCTAGGTTGACGTTTTTTTTTTCAAATCGGTCCACAAATGAATGAGGTAACACAGCCACAAAAAAAAACGGTTAAAAAAGAAAAGATGACCCATTAAATCTTTTTGGTGATGCACTAAAACGTGGCTAGCCTTGAAATCTGATTCACGAATGCTGCAGAGAAACCCTAATCAAAATCGTCACCAAATCCGATGAAGGGTGACCTCAAAATGGCACTATTAGACGCATTGTCATTCGAAAGAAGCGCCAGTTCCGTGCCTGACATCTATAGGGAAATTAAGGACAGATTATTGAGCCCTAGCCTCGGGTCGATTCGGCCCTTTGTCATGAATAATCTTTTGCGATAATGTCCTCTTTTGGAGGTTAAGGTGTCAGGTGCGGTAGGAAAGAAATGGATAGTCATTTTGTATATATTGTACAGCATCATATCTGCAACTTGTGGTAATAAATTGTGTGTTGTGCTGTTGAAGGTCTTTTCGTGTCGACAGCAATTGTGTCTGCACCCTGCACGCCAGGGTGAATTAAAGTGGGTTATCTTTCCAGAAATAAAATGTATTATTCTTTGTAACGGTTTAAAAAGCATCAGTACCTACAAATATACACATGGTGTTTAAATATGTCATACATAAATGAGAAACAGAAAATTTGAAACTTAAAGAATAAGTGATATGAGAGTCGTTATGATAGTATAAAATGGAAACCATATCATAATTCGATACTCTCTTCTCAGTCGTTTCTTCGTTTCTGTAGGTCGCGTCCGTCCTGGTAAGCCTAAGTGGTCGGTGGATGATCGCACTCCGTCTCCAGCTTATCTAAGAACGGTATTCACCGGGAGCCCTGTAATTTCTTACATAGAGTCAGACCAGCGGCTCGATAATGAAATGAAATAAAATAAATGTTTATTTGCGTTTGGAAAAGGGTACATTTAGGTTGTTATTATTTTGGTTTAGTTCAGCTTTTCCAGACATCTATGAATAGCATGCAAATACATGTTTTTGTTAGAACAAAGTGACTAGTGAACTCGGCCTCTAAGTTTTTTTTCCTTCCTACGGTTTGCGTTCTTATGCCTTTCACCTAGATACATGGTAACGTTAATTAAATAAGATGACGTTCCATTCCAAACCACTAATATCCACTTAACTACAGGAAGCTAGGAGCAATTTCAGCGCCCCTAATTTTTTGTGCAAAATTTAAACATGTCAGAATAACATTAGCGTTACTTGTTTTAATAACGGCTCCGCTGGCACCAATGATCGTTGCATAATATCTGGCAGCGGGCCAGCCAGGCAAACACCCCAATAATGCATAATGAAACCAACAAATTGGAAACAATTCTAGTCGGCATGCATCTGACGACGGTGTTTAGTGAAAACCAAACAACTCAAAATATTACTGTTCATAACGTATTCCAGCAGAGATTAGGAAGTTAAGCCACAAATGCAGAAAAGATGTGTTAGAAAATATAAATCGATTTAATGGCCACCATACTCCGTTTATACCTAAAGGCGATTAGATGTAAGACATCACCACAAATTATAATATATTAACTCACTAATAGAATGCTGATTTCCATAACACAAGAGCTGTGATTGGTGTCCAATATTTATATTTATTTATTTATATGATGTATCCAATAAGTGCTTTTAGATACCAGTGCAACACATCCTCATCTAGTGGGAGGTTACAGTAAGAGCTCAGGGAACGAATAATTTATCACGAAACACGTCATGTGGGGCTTGAGTTCCCACGAAAGCGCAATATGTGTTTCAAATACTTATTGCTCAGGTTATGATGAAAGCTTTGTCTCGAAATGTCGAAGGTCGATATTGATGTCTGTTTCTATTCCGAAGAACGCTCCAATAAATGCTATCATTTACACTCTGTGCTCAGATTGATATGACGTTCCTTTTGATGTTCGCTGGTTAGACTTGCAGCGCCCTTGATAACCTTTAATATTCAATTCAATTTTCAACTTTGATAAAGTGTAAAAGTAAATGAATCTTTCGTTGTTATTAAACGGTTTCATGTAAACATCTTTGATTGAGTCAATAGGATACACTGTTGCGATGACACGTTATTTATTATTTTGTGTTTTATTCAGTAGCCTTCATATACCTACATGTAAATTATATTTGGAGCAATGTACTTTGAGTATTATTTTTTCCAAGTTATCGACAAATACTGAATTCATTATCATTGTTTTACGAATTACAACAATAGACTCTCTGTTGTATTAATATTTTACGAACACCAATTTTCATAGACTGTTTTCAGAGAATAACTACAAATATGGCAGCCAAAATTCTATTTAAAGCTCCGTTCATGAATGCAGCCTTGTCGCCATCCTGTGTTGCAGATAAAAGTTTTTTATAACTAGTTGAATATATGCATTCACTAACTTTAATCGTATTTAAGGTATACAAAGTGACAACAAAACGTGAAACTAAACCTTAGAATGTATATACTTATTTGTGTGTTGTTACCAGCTGTGCTTCCATGACAAAGAGAGATTATAGAGATAGAAGAAAAGGTAATATGGAGTCCGATTCTATGCATACTCGTATAAATATTTATTATGAACGGGAATTCTATCAGAACCGAGCATTTCCCTTAGCACGCACAATAACATTGTCATTTGTTACCAAAATATAAATGAACTGAGAATAGATAGAATGTTGTTCGTTACGCAGAATATCTTTCAACTAGTGGTCCCCCGCGACGTTTTTATGATCTTCAATAAATAAGCTATCGAAGACAAAAATATTTTTTCAAATCCGTTCAGTGGTTCCTGAGATTAGCGCATTCATACAAATAAACAAACTCTTCAGCTTTATAAAATTAGTGCAGATCGTTGGTGATCTAACATGTTTTATATAGAGCTACAACGATATAGAGACAGTAGAATCTATAGAGCCACAAAATCGTCCTTTATAGAACATGCCATGGCTGTTGCAATCCTATTTTTTCGAAACAAATTCGCCAGCTCTAAATAGGTTTCTGTTACACAAGGAAACGCGACCTAGCTCAGATAAGATAGCAGACGAAGCGGCCCCATTACCAATGTTTTTACATTCGACAACGGCTCCGAGGATTTACGAGAGGCCTTCTCATGTTGAGGTTTATTTCACTTACCTTTATTTATTACAGTTGTATTACACGCACGATCGAGACAAATAGTCTAGAAAAGGTCTGCAAAATTAACACTTTCAGGGACAAAAACACAAAGACAAGTGCCCAAGGTATTAAAGTGTCGTAGCAATACCATTTTGTGTAACTTACTGGGTACCGACATCCGAGCGTAAAAGTTGTAATAAAAAGGCTACGTAGGTAAATACTTTATTAGATCCTCCACGATCTTCATCATAATCAGAACGAGATTGAGTTTAAACGGATTAAAGGCGGCTTAACGTGTCCTTTGGCACTGAATTATTTGCGTAATGAAAAATGAAATCGATTTGACCCTAATCAAACTCAACACCACTATTTGGTATGCAACATGTGACCATCGAATAACTAAAACAAAGGCTGCTTAAGTGCCAGTTATTACGAACATTTTCGTCGTGAAGGACCTAAGCTAAGTATGATTGAAGGTTGGCGACAGTTTGGCAAGGCTCACGGCAAGATTTGGAATGCTGCCAGCGAATTCTGCTGGGATCCTACTAAGGTATTCCTAGTGCTGTTTTTAGGTCAGCATTGATTCGACCTGTACTGGTTTATGAGCCCTAATAACAGCTTATTGTCGAGGTAGTTTTTGAGTAAGAAAGCTTTTATCTCAGCACGATAAAACGTTTCGTTTCAGAATAAGTATGGTCTGCGATTTGAATACTAATTGCGTCGGGATCGCGTTTGTTTAGGTTATATTTGCATAATACGTGTATAATCTGTAATTCATTTTAAACAAACGAGTATTTTAAGAATACTATGCTAACCATTAATTACCTAATGTCAATTAAGGACTGAAACAGTTTTCTACATCAATCTAAAGTTAAAGAAATCCGTTCCAAATTCCGTATGGATTGGTTTGGAAGGTTCGATGAAATAGTCAGATAACGTAATTAATATGAAATGCATGATCATCTTTAGAGTTGAGTTGGTGGATGCTTATATCGGAAACGGGATATTGGCAAATCAAGCAAGATTTTGGTAAAATTGTCCCTCGTTCCATAATATTAGCTCTTAGCCAACTTTTAAGCAATATGACGTCACGGAGCGTCCAAGAATTTTATTAAAGAGTTCATACGCAAGTTTGGTGCCCTCATAAAGGCTAATTCTTATACCTATTAAATACCTCACGTTTTTCAGCCACCGTAAATTCTCACAGGCTTTCACTGCGGAGTAAAACCGTCACTCAGCTATATTGCAAATTTCTTGGAGCAAAGTGGAATTAACCGTCGTTCGACAGTGTAAAAACGTTGTAATTCTTTGCCGCTGCAGGGAAAAGTGATGCTTTTCATACTGTGACAAGACTGATTGTTGTTTGAATTGAGGATCACGAAGGTCTAGTAAAATTAAAAGGAGATACAGTAGAGTTCCTACAAAACCTTTGCCTCCAGAATTGTCGCATACATAAGGTTACAAAACGTTACAGAAACCATCACACATTAATACATTCAATTGATTCTGCAATATTGTCTGCGTGAAATAAGCTACAAAAACATCGAACAATGTACTAAGAAATAAGCTTTACTTTGGGATCCAGAGTCTACAAAGTCACCACAATATGTATATAGGTACTCGGTACATTATCAGGTTATTCTTTGGCCCGCATTCCTAAAACTTATATCAAGACAATGGTGTAAAAATTCAACGTCTTTTTAATCTTTGTGAACGTACGTGATTTCCGCTCTACAGCTTCAAAGGTTAAAAGTTGGAGCTACTGAATTCGTTTGTTTTGAGAGTTGAAGCTTTGTCTGCAAACTGAAAAAGACTTAATGAAAAAAGCGGCTTAGCAGCTATATTATGTAACACGTTTCGCATATGACATCATCATGACAGTATTTTGCTAGCTCCGAAGTCAAGACGCTAACTTTAGCAGCGCGCTCTGACACTTCTGATCGTACGTTGGTTCCTACCTAAACCATCTTTCTGGTATGCACATCAACTGCTATCTCTGGCTATGCCTCTTACGAATCTCCATCGAATTGCTATCGCTAGCAAATTACGTGGTAGCCCTGGTATGTCTATAGAAGGTGCTCAAGTGCGCACTCGAGTGGAACAGTATTGTCGCAACAAACAATGCCCTTAGCGCAATACATTTACCTGTTAGTTGCTTAGGTGACACGCTGATGGAATGAGCAATTAGAAGCATATAGGTACCACGAGCTTTTTCTTCTCTGACGACGTCTTGCTTGATCTGTGGTATAGGTACGTGAATCAAACTATTTATTTTTAAATTTACTAACCTTTACTTACTAGCTTAGTACGAGCATAAGTTCATGAGGATATATGAGTAGTTTGAAAAGGTATCACATATTTTAGTTGGTTCATAATCGGGTTAAAGCATTTGCAATAACGCCTACACAAAACACAAACGCAATCTCACTTGACATCGAATATGGGAATGAAGAGCGAAATCAGGAGTACTTCTTAATCAAAGCTTCAAGTACTAAGGGTAATATTATCTGGGCTTCAAGTTAATAGATCTAACAACAATCATCTGGGGAAGAGGTAAATCTAAACCATAAACGGTTAGGGTAGTTCCAGCTTAATAACGACTTTAGAAGGAAGTTCTTTGATAAATATAAATAACAAAGAGCTCTATAAATAAATAATTATTCAGGTACCATCTTAAATATTAAAACAAGTTCTTGATGTTTCTTATTACAAATATCGTAAAGGTGGCAGGAATGCTTCCTATTACTTCAATTTTGTAAAATTAATAAGACTTTATCAGAGCAGCGATTCTCAGAAACGTATCCAATGTCGTGTGTTGTTCGGATTCGAAATTTACTGAATTGAAATTTCAATTCAAAGTTCTTCAATAATAGTATCAACCTAATATATTTCCATTGAATTTACAGACAAAGAGTCTATAATTAATAGTACGTAATATTCATTATTACTATTGTTTTCGCTAACGATTTCGTAGGAGCACAGAATACAAACATCATAATAGCATAGTTAAGAATAGTCTGTTTTAGTAAGGATTTCCTTTCCTTTGAAATAAATAAATTCCTTTTGAAATGATATGGAAACGAATTTTAGGTCTTAATAAAAAAAACATGGGATTCATACTTTTTCAGTTGTGTAAACTACATTATAAAAAATAGCTCATTTTACGTTAGTCAAGTTTTAAGTAGTAATAAAAACTTAAAGTTACTTGTAAGTAGTACCGCTATGTAGTAGGAATTGAAAATTTCTCTAAGCTAAAATTATACTGCTTTGCCCTTGGTCAAACCAAAACTATTAATAACGTTATGAGCTTGGTAGTTATTGTGTCTCTTCGTTAATTTTTCTGCCCAAGGGTGTATGGTAGGTAGTAACGTGTAAATTTTTTGAACCCTCTATTTCAATTTTCATTAGTTTTCTGCAATGGAGTGGGTACGGCAGGATCTATTGATAAAATACGCCATCTCTGTACAACAAGAAATCCCTTTACACACTGCTACTTTTATCAGCGATTCAGTCGCGCTTCTGCATCGATGCTAACGCGCGTAGTATTGATGCAGTCGCGAGATTCAGTACATAATTTGACAATTCCAGCTTCTGCATCACGACTGTATCGATGCTAACGCGCGTTAACATCGCGACTGAATCTTTGCTAAAAGTAGCGCAGTGTGTAAAGGTTGACATTTTGCGACTGCATCGATACTAACGCGCGTTAGCATCGCGACTGCATCGTTGCTAAAAGTCGTAGTGTTTAATGGGTAGAAGAGTTCCAAATCAGTACTAGGAGCTACTTTCTAATTTCACACCATGCTGCTTTGGTGCAGCATAGATATGCCGGATTACAGTACAGTTTAATCATTTTTCTGTTATGCGAGTTTAGTAATTTTTACGTCGAAAAACGACTTTGAGCTTCTTCTTCTTCTTCAGCACTTGTTTGCCCACTGCAGGACATATTGCTCTCCAAATTTTCTACACGCCATTCTGTCCTGTGTTTTTCGAAACCAGATTGTGCCGGCCTGGTTCTTTATGTCGTCAGACCTGGCCGGAGGTCTCCCAACGCTTCCCAAACTATGAGCTATTTGAGTATAAAATCTAGGAACAAAATGATCCTGCGTATAGTTACGCGCATGTAAGCCTATTTTTAGTAGAATCCAACCTCAATCATTCGTTTCGTTATGAGAGTTTGTTATCCCTATTAAAATTTTACGTCGAAAAACGACTTTGAATCTTTCGAGTATTTTTTCAAGGAACAAAAGTATGTACATACGAGTATCATTCTGTCGAATAGTCACGCGCGCGTAACGAAAAATTTGGTTGAATTCAACCTAAGAGAGCAAAAACTCCAGATAGAAAGAATGTAACAACAACTTTGCTTGAATTTCAAGCCTCCGGTCTAGCTAATGTAATTGAGCAACATCCGCGTGCTCCCACAAATGTGAACATTTTTACTACATTTTGACATGCTCTCCGAAATCCTAGTTGGTGCTGAGCTCTGTCTGCATGCTGTTCCAATAAAATAATAATATCATACTTTTTTCTGTTTTCCAGAGAAGGGGATGTACCTGGGCTCCCCGTGCGAGTTCACGTGCAACCCCTCCCTCGTGCACGTGTTCTGCGACCCCGTCTCGTCCACGTGTCAGTGTGACCCTAAGCACCCCGTCGCACTCGGAGTCGCCAAGGGTTGTGCTAAGCGTGAGTATCGACCTTTGCTGCCGTTACATTAGGCGTAGCTGTAGTCGCGTAAGGGTACTAATAATAGTGCTCCTAGCCGATTTCGACAACGGTGGCCAGTCACAACGACTAACCTACTGCGCGGGACATATTATAGTGCACAAGTGTGTGCGCAAACACAGGTGCACACTCTATTCTTTCCACTCTCATACCCCGATGGGATAGCAATCTGACACGACCGGAGAGAGATCAGGCGCAGGACCAACGGCTTTACGTGCTTTTTCGAGGCACGGGGGTTAACCACCACCAACTTCCAAACTCCGGGCTACCCTAAGAATTTCTGAACAGAAAAACTCAGGTATATTATTTTTGGCCTCGTACCTTTGGCGCAGCCGTCGCTTTAAAGTGCGACCCTCTTACCGCTGCGCCACAGAGGCAGTTAAAGGGAAATAGGGGTACGACTGAGATTACGAAGGTATTAGCTGATAATACATAGGTTCTGCACCAGGGCTCATCGCTTGTGCACGTATTCTGCGACCACATCTTGTCCACGTGTCAGTGCGACCTCAAGCAGCCCGTCACACTGCGCGCCAACTCCTGACATACACACAATAAGGTAGTAGTCATTGCAAAGGGGCCGTTGCGAAGGGCGTAGGTGTCGATGTTCCTCTGATTTTACGAAGGTAGTAGCCGATGATACATAGGGCTAAAATTACTGATATTTTGAAGAGACTTGACGCTATTATGTAGGGACAACATAGCATTACATATTATTATATCCTTCGCTCCTTTCATAAAGTGATCTTTGTCGTAACGCAGATAGTAGTTGGCGAACCTTACTTTTATTATGTTATTTTTTTAAACTGTCATGGTCACAATTTGTTAATTGTGTTAGGTTGTAGAAACATTGTATTTTATTTTTTAACGAGCTTTAGCTCTTTTATTTTTCCTTTAAGAAAACTTAAAAAGTAATGTTTGCAACTTGAAATTTACGTTCCCAAGAATGTACTCGTAAACAAAATACAACTTTTTTCTTTGTCGTGGTTTGGAAACTCCCTCTGGCATTTATGTGGTTTCTAAAATAACCAAGTACTGCCGAACATGTAGCTTAAATAAGGTTTTTTCTCGATTTTCCTATATTAGTACATATTTAAACTCTAGTAGCCTATAACACAAATGACGTATCCGGCCCGACCAGCACGGTAGCTCAATTGGAAAGAGCGTTGTTGGTCCCACGTTTGGTCCGGTTAGCCATAAATCTTTATGGCAGGTTCAAGTCAATGCGCAAATTTTGGTTTCTTATTTCATTTTTAAGAATAAGAAACTTCCTTGGCCAGAGGAGGTGGTAACATAGTGTTAAGCAGTTTACTATAGCGACTATACATTTACCACACCCACTTTTGTGCGTTTCCGTCGGGTAGAATAATATAAAGCTAGATTTACCGGGGAAATAGTGTTGCTAGCAACAGAATAATGTATCGATAGCATTTCGATGCTATCGCGGCCTTGAAGATCGGAACTAATATTATTGAGCTACCGTGCTGTCAGTTCAATTTGTAGAGAGTTTAGCCCGGTTAGCCAGAAAGTTGCTGGTTCGGGTCCCGCCCGTGCGCAAATTTTTCGTTACTTATTTCATCTTTTTGAATATAAAATATGACACTGATAGTGTTAAAAATACTCTAAACCATAAGATAGCGAAGCGTCATCAATATCTAAGTTGAATTTACTCTGTAAAAAATAACTACTTGGCCCAATGTTGCATAAACAGACGGGAAGATGGCGCTAAACGTCATGCATAATGAAGTATCCATAAGAGACCACAAATTTTGCAAGGTCGGACTGACAGCACGGTAGCTCAATTTGTAGAGCGTTTGTCCCGGTTAGCCAGAAAGTTGCTGGTTCGAGTCCCGCCCGTGCGCAAATTTTTGGTTTCATCTTTATGAATATAAAATATGACACTGTTAGTGTTAAAATACTCTAAATCATTGCACTGCCTATTAACAAATGGGAAAGTTACATAATTATCAGTATTGCAAATTAATTAGTATTGTATGTCGATACTATCGGTATTTCTGCTTACGCCAAAAGTATGACGGGTAGAGAATGCCAAATGGCGTTGATTTCACCTTTTGTAAAAAAAAAAGTGTTTGCATAAACTATAAATAAGTAAATAAAATATCGTAGTCCTGTGTATTGCGCATATACTTTAGCACCTAAAATACAGATAGCTATATAAGTAGATTTGCTGAGCAAAAAGGCAATTAGGACTATCGCTCTATCGATATTATGACTGAGTTTCAACGTAAAGCATCGATAAAAAGTATCATCGATGGTTGGGCAACACAACTGCTAACACTGCGACAGTTTAATTAAACTATATCGAGGAAACGTGGAGATTTTAATACAGACGTGTTCGCTTAGCAACGCCGAAGGCTCTTTGAAACTTTATTAACAACACGAAATTAATTTAATAATGATAATAACGGTAATGTGTATAATTTTCCAAGCAGCTGAAAATTAGGCAGTCCAATTTATTAGAAAGAAGGAAAAATTAGTAAAAACCGGCCAAGTGCGAGTCGGACTCGCGCATGAAAGGTTCCGTATCTACTATGTATGTTACCACTTTGTAGCCCTAATAATATGTCCTGTAAAATATGATTAACCTGAATTGCCTTATAAGATGAGGTTTGGATTCCCTTGAAATAATAAAATATCCGAAAATATAGGACAAAACCGGTTATATCTTTTGATGCTGATGGATGACTCACAATTTTTATTTATTTTCAGCTTAAAGATAAAAATTAAATAAATGTTTGACAACACTTTCAATTTCATATCATAACGCGGTTTGGGGGGAAAAAATTAAGCTATAATTAACATAAAACTTATGTTTTTTTTTAAGTTTATGGACGAGGTGACGAGGGCGACGATGAAGATTTGTACTCTTCAATTAGTGAACTTGTCATAGCCGTGATAATTTTCCTTCTACTATATTCATCATATATGCTATTGCTGTGATTTTTTTCATGTATGGTGGATACATCCGATACTACCGTGTAGTTCAGGGAGAGTGGCATCGGATTCTAAGAAAAATTGCCCTTTAAAAGTAAATGTTTTTGAAATAGGCCATTTTATCGAAAAATTATAAAAGCAAACAGATAATAATTTCAAAATACCTACTCAACGATCCTTTACCTGATAGGTAAGGCAAGAGAAAAAAAACACCCCAACATTACTTGTATGAGAGGTACCCCAAAAAACATATTTTATTTTATTTTACCGCTTTGGCGGGGAGGTTAGAATACATACCTACTCAAGCCAAATTTCAGTTTTCTGTTACTAAAGGCCTCTGAGCTGCACTGCGGACTGACGGACAGACGGACATAGCGAAACTATAAAGGTTCCTTGTTGGGATGCGGAACCTTAAAAAACATCTAAATAAACACGAGTTTTACGTTAAAAACACGCGTATTTTAGTAGTTTTTTTTTTCTGAGCTTCTATCTTGTTTTTAGCCAAGATATAAGATTACATTGATAAATCGTACCGTTAATTCTACTTGAGAATCTGTATTATTGTCTGTTCTCTAGTAATGTCTTTTTTTAAAGCTCTATTTTTATCACACATTACTTACGATTATTTCACAGACACATTAACGATTTGGTCGATTCGCAGAAATTTCTAGAGCCATGCACATTGCTGCTCTAGTTCGACTGCATGTCCGGAAGTCTCGACATATAGTGTTCCTTTCAAACAACAAACAACAAAATTCGAAAACGCTAACGCTACTTGACAAAATTGGTGTTCATATACATATTTATTGATAGCGAAGAACTTTTGAATGAAGCTTAAAAAATACAATTATTTTTTACCATTTATTAATGACAGTAGTAAATAAATAGTAGATGGAGCAGCAAATTGAAATTGTCTACGCGAAATGCCTAAAATTGCGATTCAGACTTCGGCCGCAGCAATAGTTCTCCAAGGCTATCGGTTGGTGGTATAACACTGCATGACCCACTTCGTGCACAGTCTTTGTTCATGACCGTGATATCCAGCTATCTGTTCTATGGTCTAAATCTAAATTCCCATTGTTGACGAACCATTCGGATGGAAATGATGGAGAGTTCGGGCGTTCTGCTTCGTTGTGGCTTCGTCGTTTATGCAAATATTCAGACTTATGCAATCATTCCCATGAATTTAAATGTTTCAGAGCAATTTCTGAAGTATTTTTAACTGACTTCAAAAAGGAGGAGGTTATCAATTCGACTGTGTTGTTTTTTTGTGTATACCTCATATCTCAGTCATTTGTAGACTTGATTTTTTTTCGCCTACCAACAGGTTATTCATAAAGATTAAATAAGAAACAAAAAATTTGCGCACGGACGGAACTTGAACCAGCAACCTTTTGGCAGACCGGGCCAAACGCTCTTACCAATTGAGCTACCGTGCTGTTAGTCCGACCCTGCGAAATTTGTGGTTTCTTATGAAAACGTCAATTGCATGACGCATTTTTGGTTTCTTATTTCATCTTTATGAATATAAAATATGACACTGTGAGTGTTCAAAACATTCTAAAGCATTACCAACAGGTTATACCTTTTAGTTGGTCCCATTGGTGTCAAGTTGGGATCTGAGGATAGAGTCTTGGTGCAATCGAGGTATCCCTCGATTTCATAGTGTTTTCTGTTCTGATTTCCGTTAGTGTTACTGTCATGTTGTTACGTCTGATAGTCAACATTGTGTGGAGCTGAGCTAATTGTGGAACTTCCTAACGCTTAGGAGTCCAGTGATTATGATAGTCAATTTGTAGAACAGAGTCAAAAGGTGAACTTCGTGGGGACGGAGATAGGATCCTATGATCACAAAAAATTTGCAAATAACATTAACTTTTCAAAAGTTAATTTCAAACATGCTTAGATTGTAAAATTATTGTATTTTGATTTATTTCTATTAATTCGAGTTGAAGTCATTATTTTAGGAGGTACGTAAGGATCTTATTTTTAATCGGGTTGGACCTATAGAAGAAATCTGATTGGAAGTAATGAGCCGTATGCTTTTTGCCCGAATTCCAAATCCATTAAGCCCAGACTTCTTTAAAACTAAAGAATGAGTACCTACCTTTAAAACTACTGAAATGTACCTTTTTAATTTAAATGAATGCATGATATGTTTAAAATTATATGTCAGACATTGCACCAAAACTAAAAATATTGTGCAGAAGTTGCAGACAATCTTTGGGTAAAGATTTTGTGAGATTTTTTTTAAATTACTTACTTATTATATGAATTTGAGAGCGAGGCAAAACTAAAGTTAGAAGTGAGTGGGAACGGTAATTGACATTGCATGCAACATTGGCGGATTACAGTCATGGGCGTGCATTTCATATAGGCAGTTAAGCAGTGCCTACCTCGCCATTATAATGGCAAATCAATAGTACAATATAACTTTGAACTAAGCTTAAACTAAAAGCATTTTTATTATCAACTTACATACATTAAGTACTAACGCTCAACTTTGAAACGAAAATATTTAGGTAGTAGGCTGCCCAGCGGCTGCTTGCTAAATACACGCACACTCTTGCAATCGCCCCTCGTACCTACAATGTCACACAATGATGATATAAACCCGACCGAATTGAAAATGACGCTCTGTTCGTACAATTCAAGGTGACAGGTGATATTCGCATCATGGACTCCTAAAGTAGGCATGCATACTACTTTCTTTCTCTATCAGTTTCCTACTGGAGAGTGATTTTGTCCTAGTCGCGCGCAAATGACGTAAAATACTTCGGAGTCTAATCAAAACACATCTCTTAGGAGAAACTTTAATTTGGAATTAAGGTAGAAACATAGATTTATATTAATAAACCATGGTTTTAATTTAAATTTGATTGTGATATAGAAATACTAATGTAACATTAATTAAAAAAAATATAAATCTTTCAAAGGAGATTGTGTGCAAGTGGAAATTTCGTTGTTACTCGTCTACCCGATACTAGATGGCGCGACGTTGCAATTTCCTACGCCTTTTTCCTAATTCATAATCTTTTGCAATTCTCAAACTAATGATATTGTGAATACAGGAAAGTCCGTAATTTTACTTTAATTTATTTTTCTTATGCAAGTAATTCCACCCAGCTAAAGTGTTGGTATAAAAGTAATGCAAACATTTTTTAAAAGTTTGCGGGAGCCATTTTTATCTATGGAGTTCTTGTTTTGCTTTTCGCTTCCTTCCCGCGAGTGTTAAAAATCTTAAATTTCAAGTAAACAGTTGTATTTCGATTGAATAAGTGTTTTCGGGGTTTGTTTTTTGTGTTATTTTGTATTCGAAACGATGATGAAATTGCAGTGTTACTTTGAGTGCCATAAAAGTCATGTTGTGTGTGATGAGGGTTCAAAAGAAGATTCGTTTTGTTTTGAAAGTTTTAACTGTGCGCTGATGCCCTAAATAAAGGCAAGATCTTTGCTTCAGAATAAGGAAGGCCAAAATCGTATCATAGCCACTATGGGTATCAGTTAAATGGCATGTCATTAGAAAATCATCCATTTCCTTGATACTTGTGTGTGGTGTAAAATCATCACAAACACAGCTTGTATGCTTCCTTCATAAATTGCACAGAAAAAAACCTAGGTAAGTTATTTTTTGCTGGTATTACACCGTCATTTTCATATAGCTCTATAATAGATACAAAATCTAAGATCGATATTGAATTTGTTAAGAAGTTCGGAATCAAAATTAGTATATGCATACTCCATCAAAAATTTAATGCACGCCCCTGATTACAGTTTAAAAGGATCAATTACGTTAAAAACTCGAAGAACTTGCATATATTTTGCTCTGACCTGATTTTTTATAGTATTCAACTTGACACTACTGTTTGACTAGTTATATTCTATCCGTCCCATTTAATCTAACCTTGGATCAAAGTTGCTGAATGGCCCTTGAAATTCCATGTCAACAAGACCGTAATCTGAAAGAATCTGGGGACACGAAATCTTTTCACTCAAGGACTTTTCGATTGCTTTTTATATAAAAATGATTTATGAAAAGGAGTTGCTATCCATTGTGAAATACATAATGTGTACATTTTAGTTTCCTTGCTTGGGTATCTAGTATATCAAGAGTTTACTTAAATTCAATTCTTACATAGAGCTAGTATTCAGAAACCTATTACAAGCAGGTGAGACAAGAGAGATAGGTGATAACATTTCTACATTTTATTATCTCTGTGTCGATATATACTCTCAAGTCTAGATTTACTTCACCGCGGTCACTAGTTCACTCAACTAAAACAAAACGACAAGCTTATCGGATGATATGTAATCTCCATGATTTTTTCCTTAAATTGTAAATTTTTAACTTCTATTTGCTTTAGTTAGATTAGTGAATGACCGCGTATTCTTTGACCTTAAAATCGACTTCGTCTTATTATATACTAGCGGTCCCCCGCGACTTCGTCCGCGCGTTTTGAGTTTGCTCCCTCCCCTCCCGTCGCAGCGTCATGTTTTATATCCTAAAGCCTTTCTCGATAAATAAGCTATCCAACACAGAAATATTTTTTCAAATCGGTCCAGCAGTTCCTGAGATAAGCGCGTTCAAACAAACAAACTCTTCAGCTTTATAATATACTAGCGGTCCCCCGCGACTTCGTCCGCGCGTTTTGAGTTTGCTTCCTCCCCTCCCGTCGCAGCGTCATGTTTTATATCCTAAAGCCTTTCTCGATAAATAAGCTATCCAACACAGAAATATTTTTTCAAATCGGTCCAGCAGTTCCTGAGATAAGCGCATTCAAACAAACAAACTCTTCAGCTTTATAATATATTAGACTGCGAACTTTATTTTGGTGCGGAGTTATGTTAAAACTGTGATAGCTCCTAAGATATTTATTGAAATCAAATGATATAAAGGGCAACTTGGTTCTAAATGAAATGCTCGTGATGATGAATGTATTTATTTTGATGAGAATAAATACCTGTTTGTATAATACACCTCTAAAAATAATGCATTATATTTTTACAAATTTATTAACATAAAAACGGTTGTAGTAAGTCAACCATAAAAGGTAGACATATGCTGTCGCGGACTTTATTATAGAACTCTTAATGCTGAACAATCCTGTGATACATGATTTTTGTGTAACTTAAGCGGTTTCCGCAGCGTATGCAGCGGAAGCTCTCAAAAGGAATATCTTTCTCCCGTTTTCGCAACATTTTTCATTTCTGCTGTGGTCTTATAAGTCGTATCTTTATGTTATATAGCCTAAAGCCTTCCTCGATAAATGGACTATCCAACGTAAAAATAATTTTTCAAATCGGGCCATTAGTTTTTGAGATTAGCGCGTTCAAACAAACAAACAAACAAACAAACAAACAAACAAACAAACTCTTCAGCTTTATAATATTAGTATAGATATTTAAGCTGGATGTTTATAGACATCTTCTATTTGGTTTGTTCTCCCAAAAAGTCGGCGACTGCGATCAGATTAATTGCTTTTCTGCCTTTTTGCAATCCGAATAAAACCCGGAGCTTCGACAAGGCTCCAGCTTCGAAATGAGAAAAACTTTAAATATTAATCGGATCAGGACGCCCGAGCCCCGAAATAACCGCTCCCTTCAAATCTCGCGATATTGAAATCTTGATAAAGCCGAAAATACCAAGTAAATATTATTTATGTAGTATTTTTGAGGACAGACTAAATTAGATGAATGCTGTTGGCGAAGTGTTCTGCTTGTCTGATAAATGATTAATAGCAAGAATTTAACTCTGAGTTGCGAAAATAGTGAAAGTACCACGTTTACCGTTGATGTTAATTTAAAATTTTAAAATACACTTTAGAAATCATAGAATTGTACGATGAATTTTATAATATAATTTGTTTTTTATTATTTTAATTGTAATATTACCTATTTGATTTATGTTTAATTTATTGTATATTTCCAAAAGTATTCTTGACTTTTGATTTACAATGTATAATCCTAGATAATATAATACTACGTATAAAAATACAAAGATAATAATAAATAAATAAAATATTTAAGTAACACTGTGTAAACAATTCAAATATTATGAGTTAAAAGTTGATAGTAAAATATGCTTTAGAAATCTTGATATTGCTAGTCTGAAAGAATTCCTAATTGTTCTACCCACAAAAGTAAAGATCTCAAGGTTCTGAGCTGAGATAGTTGTAAATACTTCTGACTATGGTCATATCTCAGAGACCACTTAAATGGCTATGACTACCACTTTAGGCGTCGTCTGTAAAACCATATTTGACTAACCGCGTCGTTGCGTGTTACCTTGTCAAGGGTTTGAAGTCAATGCAATATAGTCCAAAAGTTCTAGAGTGCGTGAGTTAGTAACGTAAGATGTTTCTTCGGAAACATGTCAAGTGTCTCTAGGTAATAAACATACTAAAACCCCGGGACACTAGGAGGAGCCCCGGAGTGGGGGGAGGGGGGGAAAAGGATCCATTTTTTCTTTTTTCGCTTAAATCTCAAAAACGGTACATGTTAGAGAAAAACTTTCAAGGAAAAGTTGAAAGGCCATAAAATTATCTACAAGTTGTACCTAAATATTTTTTCCTATATCCAACCGTTTCTGAGTTACACGCAGTAAAAAATGATATTGGCTCAAACAATTTACCCATACTACATACCCATGTTTATCACATCAATCGATCAAAAAATATTTCTTTCTTCCAAAAAACTCAAATGTGCAACTTGTGACCGGTACTGATAGATTGCTCTTAATTAGGTCTATAATTGATAAAATAAACACATTCCTCCATGGAAGCCTTTAGGAGGAATCGATTGTCAAAATATTATATTAGGGTAGTTTGAGTTACTGAACTTGATCTTTTTATTTTTTTCTTCCAAAAAACTCAAAAGTGCAACTTGTGACCAGTACAGATTGATTTCTCATAATTAGGTCTATCATTGATAAAAATACCAGATTCCACCACGGAGGCGTTTACGGGGAATTGAATTTTATTAGGGTAGTTACGATACTTGAACTTTTTATTTTTTTTCTTCCAAAAAGCTCAAATGTGCAACTTGTGACCGGTACTGATAGATTGCTCTTAATTAAGTCTATCATTGGTAAAAAAAACACATTCCTCCATGGAAGCCTTTAGGAGGAATTAATTGTCAAAATATTATATTAGGGTAGTTACGCAACTTGACCTTTTTATTTTTTTTCTTCCAAAAAACTCAAAAGTGCAACTTGTGACTGGTACTGATAGATTGCTCTTAATTAGGTCTATAATTGGTAAAAAAAACACATTCCTCCATGGAAGCCTTTAGGAGAGTTTAGGAGTTCGAATTTTTCACCTTTCATGGGATGTAGCTCGAAAACAGCTGCGAATAGAAAAAAATAATTTAGGTACAACTTGTAGATAATTTTATGGCCTTTCAACTTTTCCTTAAGAGTTTTTCTCTAACATGTACCATTTTTGAGACTTAAGTGAAAAATGAAAAAAATGGACCCTTTCCCCCCTCCTCCCACTCCGGGGCTCCTCCTAGTGTCCCGGGGTTTTAGTATGTTTATTAACTAGGGACTCTTGACATGTTTCCGAAGAAACATCTTACGTTACTAACTCACGCACTCTAGACCCCCCTTGGAGGGACTCATTCAATGGACTAATAATGAAAACACAAGTTGGAGTTTATTTTAAACTTTATCTGGTACTTTTTGCAATAGCAATTTGGTTGTTTTCTTCTTACTAACTGATCAATCTTCTGGCGTATAACTAACACCGACGTTTCTTTGGAGTAAGAATACACTATCAAAACCAGGAAAGAGCAGTCACATTACTCATAAAGGTATGATTCCGAACTCGGCAGCAAGCAGCAGTGCTGTCGCTGCAGTGCTGCCGCGACACTACTGGTCCCCATACAATTTCTATAAGCTTATATGAGATTACATTCCGAGCTAGGCAGCAATGTCGCGGCAGCAATGTAGTGGCAGCACTGCTGCGCAACAGTGTCGCCCTGCCGCCGCGACAGACCAGTGTCTGGGGACCAGTAGTGTCGCGGCAGCACTGCTGTGCAGCACCTTAGTGGCAGCACTGCAGCAACAGCACTGCTGCTTGCTGCCGAGTTCGGAATCATACCTTAAGTGTCCATTACTTTTGAACCAAAATCCATTTTTTCTATCCTACTATATGTATAAAAGTTATATAAAAGTAAACTACGTTTTATATAAAAATTGGTGAGGATGAATGGATGTTTATTGTTCCTTCACGCAAAAACTACTGAATAGATATCGATGAAACTTATGAATAATGAAGCTCATATCAATATTAGTAATAGGCTATAATTTATAATGATTTCTATATTATATATAATATAGGTATAAATATTATAGTATATAGTAAATATAATAGTATATAAATATAATAGACTATAATTTATTTCTGATCTACTGTTTCCACTATGTCCTACTGCATCTTATCTGCCAACATTATGCCACTAACTCCAACCTTTCTACCCTCAGCAAAGAAACTGGGCGAGCAGTGCTTCTACCGTCAGACGTGTCGCGCGTTCGATGCGCACGCGTCGTGTGTTCAAGTCAACCACAACGCGTACTGTCAGTGCGAGCCTGGGTACCACAGCACCTCGCACTCGCGGCCCACGCAGAGGGTGTTCTGCACTGAAGGTATGGGTCACCTGATGATAAAATGATAAACCTTTAGTTTCGAAAATACGCCCATTTTCATTAAAGCATGGTTGAGATAGTAAAACGCATCCCGGAAAGAGTGAGCGAATATTTCACGAGAAGACTCTATCCTGTAGACTGGCCAAATAAAAATAAGCTTTAAGACTTTAACTAAATCCACGATTAGTGCACACTGCAGGGAGGTCCGTCCTACGTAAGCGGAGCTGGCAGGGATCCGATCTATTTCCTTGCCATCAGATACGTTAAAGCGTTAGGCAATCATACATGGTAAAATAAGTAAGCAGTATTTGGACTGCGTCCAATACTCCAGAAACATACTTTCAGGCGAGTAGCTGACACGGTTATGTATTAGTTATAATATTTGAGATAGCTAATTCTACAGCAGCTCGATCAGCATCCAGAAGAGAGGCAGAAATTCATATAAAAAAACAAGTTTCTCTCATTTTCTACAAAAAACAAGAATCTTGATGATATTCTCATTGTAGATGTGCTCTTTTCTTCTTATAGTCGTGTTCTTTGTTATCCATTAGCCTTGGTGAATAATCTATGATGATAGACTATTTCCACATCACCCGACCTCATTAGCACTTATACCCATTATGTCAATGCTGTCATACTATAAGTTAATTATTCTGTTTAGACCTGGTCCTGCTGACAGCGGACATGCCGACGCTGCTGGGCGTGGCGTCGGGCATCTTCGTGCTGGCGGGGCTGCTGTGCATGGTGCTGCACCTGTACACGAAGGCTCGGTACCACCCCGCCCATCTGGCCGACGCGCGCCTCACCCCTCCGTGCCTCTACTCGCTCAACGACACTGGTAATTTATTCATTCTTGAGTCTTGAAGTTTCTACTAGTTCTTGTGAATTACTAGGCAAGAAGGCAGACAGAAGATATTATGAAAAAACCATTCCACACCCTCCGTGCTTCTACTCTTGACGTCATCAGAAGAATAACACAAGAGTTGCAACATTCAGAAGTGATACCTCTAGAAAACTAGTCACAAGGAAAGTTTCTTAACGTAGAAGGAACACACCATCTATTTCCACAAAGTTATTTAAAGATCCATCGTTGGTATCGATCCATACATAAGTTCATCATCATATTTTTTTTATTGACTTTAATTGTTTGACTCCCAAAGATGATACGCTTCTACGAGTAGTTATGTTCCATCGTATCGTTCTTCAGGAACTATTTAACTGGGTGATGTTTACAACGTCGGCTCCTTATGGTAGTAATCTTTCTTATATTTTTATTTGCAACATGTCATTTCTTCCAGGTGGAACGCTGAGCGCGACCCGCGCGTCCTCCCGCGCATCCTCCCGCACGAGCGCAAGCGCCGGCACGAGCGGCACGCTCGACGAGGCGGGCACGCGTCGCGCGTCGCGTCGCGGGGTCGCGGTGTCGGCGTCGCGCGCAGGTGCGGCGCGCACGGCGGCCATCTTGCTCATCTCGCGCCACCTGAGAGCCGTAAGGCGGGACGGCGGCGCGCACCCGCCAAAGTGCGCCGCCAAAGGTGATCCGGATAATGTATGCAGCGCGCGGCCCCTACTGCACGTCTCGGTGTCCGGGCGGCGGCGGCGGCGCGTCCCGGACTGCGGGGGAACGGTCGTTTTGATGCTGTGCTCGTTGAGATCTTTTCTTGTCCCAAACCATTTATTGACCCTTCTTTGCCTCAACTTCTGACCATAGTCAGTCGAAGTAGAGTGCTACCTGTTGGTATGATATCTACAGTACATGCATCCTATTAAATTGTGATTCAGAACACTGGTCAAAAAATAAGAGGCTTCATATTTCTAGAAGCTGGTAAATTACCAGTAAAAACATGATCATCAGTCGGTTCACTGAAGTGATTTGAAGATCGCAATCACACGCATTTGAGCAAATACCGAATAGTTACTTATAATTAGGGCATCGAGCCCGGGTTTACCCGGACCGAAAAACCCGGGTTTTCTCGAGCTTTTGAGTTTTTAATAAACCCGGGTTTGCGAAAGCAAAACCCGAGTTTTTCGAGCTTTCCGGGTTTTTATACTCGACGCATTAGTATACGCGACTTACTCAAGCAGCAACACTGCAGTACTTGACTTACCCACAAAAAAAATTTGAAAACGTTCAAAATGAAGATGCTACAATTTTTTCTCGGCCTACAACTGATGAAATTCTACACGAGATGGTAAATCTGATTAAGCGTTCAAGCAAGGAACAAACCCTAACTGTAGACCTGCAGAGTTATGGTAATACTGGCTTCCAATTATTAACGAATGAAGAGGAACTTAACCAAGAGTTAAACCAAGCTGTTGTTTCTGCTCCCCAAAGACCACGGTGCCCATTACATGATTTACTTAGTACTGTAAGAGTTGAAATGGCACTCTTTGAGAACGATGCTCAGCAACAACGAGGTCATTACTTATCGCTAGTCTATGAACATTTAAAAACCATTCCCCCCACTAGTGTTGAGCCGGAACGCATTTTTTCTTCGGCTGGTATCGTTTGCAATAGACTGCGCTCATCTTTAAATGCTTTAATTTTTTTACGCTCCTATCATAATAGTAAGAAGAAAAACTAAATAAATAATCTGTTTGACTTTATTAAATAATGCTATGAATATGTGTGCCATTTCAAAAGTTCCTAGTTGATTTTTGTTGTTTTCATTTGTTATTATGGTATAAAAAATATAATTTGTCGTTAATATAATATTATTTAGTGCAAGGACTGATTATTACCTTGATCTAACTGAATTAAAAGCTTATTGTGATTTTAGTAATGAGATGAGTGAGACTGCAGGTAGCATTCTCAGTTTTTTACGAGTAAGTTAGCTATTAAGAAAAACTGATTGTTGAAGTTACTTACAGAGTTTAGTTAACCTTAATATGATTATAGACTTTAATAGTTTGTTGTCATTAAAATGTATATATCAAAGCTCGAAAAAGCTCGAAAGCTCGGGTTACCCGGGTTTTTATTATCCAAAACCCGAAAACCCGGGTTTTTTAAATCAGCTCGAGTTTTCGATGCCCTACTTATAATCATTTGAACTACCAGAAAGATCTTTCAATACTTGACGAGCACCTTCCCTTCCCTAAGCGCAAGCATCGCTCGCTGTATCATCAGCGAATCGCAAGTTCGCCCGCACGTTCGAGACGCCGCACGGCATGCGCCGTCGCCGCCCGTGTCCGTTAGATGTTGCGTTGGTGTTAGCGGCCAGGACAGGCGCTAGTCTGCGACTGCTCCACAGCGATGTTGAGCCAAATATGCTGGAATCCCTTTAAGTCAAGTTTGCAATGTGATCCTGATCCTAGAGATCTTCAGTGTAAACCCTTAAGTTTACCGATTTACGTTTAGTCGTCGTTCTTCAATTCTCTCCATTCTACAAGTATTTTCAGATTCCCTTTTTCCGGAAATCTTCCATTTTAATCGCTATTCAGACCGAAATATCACCTAGGAACTTCTAAATAAGACACATCTAAAAACTCATAAACCCGCAAAAACCTCATCATCGTCAGATAACGCAAAAAATTGCACCTCTCTCAAATCTATATAAAAGTATTGCTTGACTCTCTAAACTTCTTATAACGGAATTCGTGTTCTTGTTACACTTCAAGTTCTTCCAATTCTCTATTGATAGGAGTATCTTACTTCTCCCATAATTTAATAAATTTTTCTTTTGCTGTTCCCAATATCTTCACATTACAAAATCGCAAATTAAATCTGTGGAATTCCTTAATTCTCAGAAACCACGGCATATTTGGGATACATCAGCGTTTCGTAAGTATGCTTGATGTGAGGCTTTTATCGGGGCATTGGCACTAATTTGCAGTGGAATTTGTATGGTTGTGTGGGCTACCAAATTTCCGGTGACGTGTTGCTATCAGTGTGGTGTCAGTCGTAAGATCTACGCGGGCGCGAGCAAGATGGCCAAAATCCTTGTTGTTTTTTGTTTCTTCTTCTCTGTCTCACAGCTTTGTACTAGTGCTAAAGAAACTGAAGACCGAGTTAGACCTGCTAACTCAATGCCTTTAAATGGGCTAATAAATACAGGGAAGTATGCAATTTCACTATCATAAACACTTACGCTTATATTTCATGGATGCCATGATGATCATTGAATGATTTTTGGCTCCAACTTTTGTTACACTTTTGCAAGGCTTCATGCTTACTCTCTGGATTGCATACGATCAGCTTTTATCAATTTACTTCATAATCATAATACATATTATCAGGAATATGAATAGGTACATCACCTATATGACAAAAGAGAGAACATATACTTGCAACTTACAATATATCCATATTTTGAAAGGTTATAGGAACGCCAAATAAATTTAACTATAACTTTGAATAAGACTATTTAATGGAAACTAATTTGAGAGTTTGACCATCTGAACCTGGCAGCATTCCTTTTCAACTCCGACCAAAGATGTATAATATAACTGTTCAGGCTCGAACCTGACGTCTGACTAACAGTATCACAGGTACTGACCAGAACCAAGGTATGTAGTACTTTGTTCTTATGATTTGGTCAATGTTCTGAGGGTTTGCTCCAGGCAGCAGGACTAGCTTCAGTTTCCAGATCAGCACTGCTTCACGCTTTCTGTCAGCCTGTCTCTGTATCTACGTCTCGTTCGTTGGCTGTGCATGTGGGCAATGCTGCAACTGCAACACCATTGACATCTGCACTCAAATGTTTTTCTTACCCCTTGTTTTTTTATGCAAACCTCAACCAATCGTAGCTTAACTAAGATCAAACTGACAATCTAGAGAAAACTCAACTTCGGGTTAGAATTTTAACAAGTCTTTCTGATTCTTTGAGTAGGTATCAAAGAAAATGTCAGTGCCGCGACAGAAAAAGGTAGGTGAACTTTCCCAAGACGTGCTATTGGGCCTAAATATATTTCCATGCCAATGTCATTGAAATTTCTTGTTCAACTAAATAAAGACTTTTAAAATGTCAGAACAGCTGCTACGATGTGTTGAAGGTTGCAGTGAAAATGATAAATATGTTTGACCCGAATTTAAAAATACTGTGAAATGTTTTTCATTTAGACTTGGCGATTAATTTAATCACTCGAAAACATCTTGATACATAATTTTAGATACAATTCTGGGGTGACCGTCTTACATTCAAGTATTTTTTGTCATTTGGTAAAATATAGTCTAAATTACATTATTTATCAAAACTTTGTAGATAGATACCTAACATTGTATTTTATGTAATTTTTATGTCTTGTGTGCGTATGGGGCTGGATTTTTTTGTTCATTTCAACCTTTGTAAGTATTTGTAATTTTTAACTGAACCGTTCACACTGTTTACTGATGTTTAGTATTTATTATTATCATCACAATCAATCAACCAGTGGATAAGCTTAAATGAACCAGACTTGTTTTCACTATGTATGCTGTCTGTACTCCAGAATTCCTCTTGAAAACTACACAGCTTTCTTAAATGTCAAAAAAGCTTTAAGAAACGCAACTCGCAAAGCTTTTTCACTTCAGCAAGCTACCAGTCTCTGTCTCTTTGTCCCACTTCAAATAATTACAGTCGTCTCTCTCTAACGGCCGCAGGTTCGCGACGTCCAAGTCTAAGTTCGGTGCAGAGCAGTTCGTCCTCTATTAGGAGTTATAGCGCCAAGAGGTGGGAGCGGGAGAGGGAGCAGAAGGAAAGGAGACAAATGAGCATGCGTCTCGCTCAGCTGCACGACAAGATGGCGGCAGGCCGCGAGATTCCGAAGCATGCGCCGACACCATCGCCACGGTCGCCCAACAACTCCACTGACGGACTGCTGCCGTCTGTATGTGAAATTAGAGAAGTACGATCATTGTCCCATCCTATGCTGATAAAATCTGAAAATTTTGATGATAGATAAAACACTTTGTTAGTCTTGATATCTCCAAACTAACGGGATTGGCAATGTTGTTGTTGTTGGTATTCTTTGTTGGGGATACATGATCGATTAAACTAAAAAGAAATTAATCATATACTACTGGATTGCCTTGTGTACATTTAATAGCTCAAATATCGCAAAGAAGAGGCTGCAAGTCAGCCTTGATTAATGGAACTGCACGAGTATTCCAGTAACTAGCCTTAAAAGCCAACTTTGTTGAAACGTTATACTAAATCTTTGAATCTGTTCAGATTTTATTTGCTCCCCATATTGGAGCCATAAAGGTAAAGACTCATTCCATAATTTGTGGTGTGGCTGTCCCTATGCTAAAAACCTAAATGTGAGCTCCACACTTAGACCTTGATGTTTGTGTTGTACAGCACCCTTCAAAGTATTGTATTTGTCGTTTGTAGCTTTCATTACGTACCTAAGTGTGTACCTACCCGCTGTTTCCTTGTCATCGATGTTCCCTTTATGTTACATGTTTACCTAAATGTTACTTATGCATAAGACGCCGCTAGGAAGTTCTACCAGTTATTAAAGTTTTACTATAATAGAAGGTACCGCAGGGGTACCGCAGGGGTATATATGCTATCAATTGTTTTATCTTATGTTTTTACTTCTTCTACAAGTTTATCATTATTCGTAATACGAATTTAACGTACATTTTATTGCATTACAGTTAGTAACGAATCCCGATCAGCAGCTGCAAGGCGTAGACGGCCCGTGCTCCAGCTCGTCTCTTTACTGACAGCAGGCCCGGTCGAAAGCCACGCGACGGTCCCTCGACTCCCTCTCCTCCGAAGGCTCCCCTGCTATGGCCTGGATGTAGACTCTGCCCTCCACCCTCATCCACCAGGCCACATCCTACACCAGATTCACCCCCACCAGACCTAGTGAACAATGGCGGTGCCTAAGAGAGGAACGCAAGTGACGAAACTTTAAAAAACTGGACGGAGCAAACGTGGTTTTTGAACCGAAAACAATGAGTGATCATTGAAGATCCAAAATACCTGTGTCTTATTCAAGTGTTATACATTTGAAGTGTATAAAAAATTGCGTTAACTTCAAGCACAAACAGATGACCCCGCTGACACCATACTGGTTAAAAACTACCGCATTTGTAACGTATTTTTAAGCTTGGCAACATTATAATGAAGTTACTGAAATGTTTCCTTCTCACTGCGCTCAGGCACGACACTTTATGAAACTGAAAAAAAAGATTAAAAACATAATAATATTTACAAAATCATAAGGCTAAACTTTTTAGTATTTAACCACTGCCGCTTGGGACTAAATAAATTCCCAATATCTATAAAACTACCTTATTTTCTGGCGCCATATCAGCTATATTTGTGGGAAACCCCTTGTTCAATCAAATTAGTACAAACAATCGACATCTTGACGCGTTATTAAGATTCCTATATCAACGAGGAGTAAATATTTCAGTTCTTCTATTGCGACAAGTCAGCTTTATTATTATGCATTTCTGGAAAGTAAGTTTTATTACAGCAATGCTGCTCCTTCTTTACTTTATCGTTTATATTTATATGACTGTAAGAATATAGTAAAATAATTCATTAAAGCTAATAAATTAGATTAAATCCAATGGTTGCGGGCTTGTCGCACAACCACGTCAGCTAAATTATAAACCAGCTTCTTGATGATGCCAAGTTCATTAAAATAAATAAATATTTCGTAAAATCGATTAACATCCGAAGTTCGGACACAACTTTGATAGTAGGTAAGTTCAAGCGCTTTAAGCTTCTAGTCAAATGTCGAATAAAATAAGTCAATGTGATGATTGTACCTACCTACATATACATAGGTAATACGCGAATGATATGGATTAATTTTAAACAGTGTATTATAAAATGTAATTTTAGTGTTTTCGAAAACTTGCAACACTAGGTAACCGTAAAGGCGAATCCACACAATACAAGTTAAGTAATTAAAAAACGTCATGGCATGATATTAACAGTTAAAAGCTAAATGATATAACATTGCATTTTTTATGGGATAATCACTCGAAAAATCCAAAATACGCTGTTTAAAAATTAATCCTGAAAATTGAACGCTGCCTATTTCCATGTTGGGAATTTCATGTTGCGATATAAGATACTACCTATTAAAATCATGATGCTAAATTATGCGTAAAATTCTTAACAGAGAAAAGGCTAAATTAGTGATATTATAATAGTATTTGTATGCTAAGGCATTTGCGTGTAAATCTCGAATTCCAATTCAGTCCTTTGAACGACATCAAAAAAGGCAAATGTAGCCGTTAACGACAGAAAATAAACAAGCAGAGTACCGTCATTTAATTTTTTAGAGTTTCGAACCATGGTAAGTTTACACAAATCTAACTTCTCTATGGCGCTACTACCATGGTCCATTATTATTATCATTGACCAGCTTGCATAAACCCGATAATAATGACAAATTTATTTTTAATTATTTACAAAGCCAATAGCTTTACTTACAGATAAACTAAAAGTCTGTATAAGATAGCATCGCCAAAAAAATTATCTGTTCTGTGAGTGCTAACAATTTTTTTTTCAGAAATCACATTATTACACTGTATGACATTTATAGTATCTATTATGAACTAGAAGTGGAGTGGAGTTCTTGTGATTATGTATCTCCTCCTATGCCTTAGGATACAAGTATCTGGTAGGTAAGTTGGCAATGACGTCACCGACCGGCTGTCAGAGTCTAGAATAAAATAGTTAAGCAATCGTGTAAAGTGAAAACTTAGTTAGACCCATGAAATGCATATTAATTTTGTAACTATGTTTATCTCCGATTGGAATTAAAATATCAAACGAATAGTACACAATTATCTCATTAACTATACAATAGCTTTTAGGTGAACTAAATTAATCATTTTTTTATCTTTATTTTATCTACGCAAATAACATATTATAAAATCCGATTGTAAGTATTGTAACCATTGATCAGGAGATTTCGAACGCATCCTTAACTCATAAAGACTGAATTGTCAGTAATGTACGTTAATGTTAAACTGTGGAGCCTGAAAGTTAAGCCTAATTAGTTTGTACGTAGATAGATGTATTATAATCCTACACTTATTTGTTGATGGCATAAACAGAGAAACGGCGAAATCTTCTGATTGTGGCCCATGAAAGAGCACCAACTCCACAACAGTATTATGGTCACCTGAACACGTCCTAATCTTATATCTTAAAACTTCTCTTATTATTTTTCAAATGCTCCTCTTCCACCTTACCAACTGTCTTTTTTATTATGAAAACTATAACATAAACTATTTTTATATTTCGTGTGCAATTTCCAGTTCCCTCGAACATTCACACTGCTTCTAAAAATAGGTAACTCGGTTGTGGAGTGGTGACGACCTTCTGAAACTGTATGATATGAAAATAGATAAGTACCTACGTGAAACCATTGCCTTAAGCCTGTAAACATTACGAACTTTATTAAATTGTTAATAAGAGTTATATAATCTCTCAATTATTATTGGAACAGAACTTTAACTTTCTACTTCCGTTTTCGACTGTGCTAACTCAATAAGTTCTATTTCTTAATCAATTAAGTTCTCACCTACCCTAGAAATGAACAGAAATCTGTTTGGATGGAACTATAATAAGAAAAACTTGCAAAACCTGTATAAATTTCACTGTAAAAAGCATCTGTGTCAGACAATGAATCAAAAACCCAGTGTCTTACGCTATTCGGGCGCATGTCTAAACCACTCGGCTACCGACACATTGGCAAGCCTGTTGAATATTTCAAATGCTTTTTTAAACGCCTACGCTGCGTGAGCTCATCAACGTGGCTCTCTTAACATCCAAAGGATAATATTTTTACAAATATTTGTCAATCCTGCAAATATTTCAATTCCTGTAACTGATTCTTTGATATTTAGGTGATGTGACGAGTAAGTATGAGATCGGTGTGCCTGGCTATTTTTAGAGTGATCGACTTTTCTGTACCGAAATAACACGCACAAAAATAGATTCGCGAATCGTGTCTGCGAATTAGAGCGTTTAGTGATCTAGTCCATTGA
Organism: Pyrausta purpuralis; assembly: GCA_963924145.1. Taxonomy (NCBI): domain Eukaryota; kingdom Metazoa; phylum Arthropoda; class Insecta; order Lepidoptera; family Crambidae; genus Pyrausta; species Pyrausta purpuralis. Next base: position 25,073,482 of record OZ001655.1, read on the forward strand.
TCTGTGTGTGTCTATTTGGAAATCTATGTCTTTAAATAAATTTTGCGTACCTAATTTCATTTTCATTCAATTACTCAGGTGTGAATGCACCATGCACATACACAATGGTAAAAAGAAATTGTGAACATTTCTGGGCGCAAAATCCTCCATTATCTTTTTGATAGAATCATTGGTTAATTGATATACCTAAATCCATTTATTTCGGTTTAGATCATTGTTTAAATTAGTTATCTATTAGATGTATTAAGTATATATTTCATACGATTCTTTACAGGCAAGTGGTGTCAACAAATATACACTCCTTCTCTACAAAACGAAATGCTAGCATTTATCATGTAAATAAGAATAATAATGCAACTATAAATATAATAATTTTACATTTACAGGCATTGTTTCAATTGAAGTGTATCTATATATCATAATTTATAATATATTTTATATAATAATAAACAGTCGAAACATTAAGTTCAACTGTTTTGTTAACTTATTTTTAGCCGATGTAAAAATGGCAGCTTATCTATAAGTATTTATTACTTCCACGAATAAATGTTTATAAATAGTTACGTGATTTGTTATAATTTTATATTTTAATGTTAAATGTAACTAAAATGCATTCAATCGTTATAAAGTGTACAAATCGTTTGAGATAATATTGAAGTGTTGCGTGTAACGAGGCAACGCGATCAGGCAGATACTATAGGAATTGTATTAAAAATAAACTGGTATATATTTATAATGAGCATTGATTTCTATTAAAAGGCTTGTTTGAGATAATAATTATTGTGTCGGTTTATTATGATTACCAAAACAACACGTAAACTCCGTAAATCATCAGTTAATAAGGACCTTAACCTTAATTAACTTTTTGTTTTTGCTGTGCTATAACAAATTATCGGGATAAAAGAGCTCGATAAGCATACATTAAATCCTCTAAGTATGCATGAAATTTGAAAGATCATCAAAAATTACCTCATTTGATAGTTTTTAATAGAAATCAATGGTCAATGGTGTGACGCTATGTGGCTTCTGGCCAGGCCTTATTGATCAGGGATCTCGGCGGAGATTGTAGAGGACAGTAGAAATAGACGTAAGGTTTTATACCCATATGATCATTACAAAGACAGCATACGATACATAATTTAAAGACTCTTAGCAACGCCTCTGTCTACCAGCCCATATATAAAAGACATGACATTTCGAAACCCGTTTTATTCCAAGTAGGTACCTAATTAAGGTGACCGTGCAGCTACATGCGCTAAGAAGATCTAAACGGCTAGTTCAATGGTTCAATTTACATCAGTCTACGCCGTAATAAGCCAAGGTCTTTTTACAAACCAACTTATAAAAAGACCTTGGCTTATAGAAAGACTTCAAGCACTACTCCGCACGACTTTCCCTAGTGCAAACTCCGTAAGCGTAGCGTAGAAATACAGGAATATGTGACCGCAATCCGCATCTACTTATACGGCTCGGATAATATGGAGATGACCTTTGATGTTCATTTGTCTGTTATCCATAAGTCAGAACCACCAGTCCTGCGTCTGATGAGTTGCGTCTTTTCTTTAAGAACATTTATTTATTTTTTAATTCCTGGTGCAAAGAGCAGGTAGTCCAGGGATTTCAAGGGTGTCTTCTGAGTGGTATGCTGTCTTTGATCATCTCCGGGCCACACTAAGCAGGCTTGGCGGCTGGTGCGGTCGGTATGAGGACCGATGTAGGCTACATTTGACTTGTCCCGTTGTTTTGTATTAGCAAAAATGCGATTAAATAAAATGGTTTAAACGTCTATTTTTGGTTTTATTATCTAACCAAACCCGATCTACAAGACAGATACTAAATGTAACTCCTCTGTCAAAGTTGAAATACTTTATCGAAAGCTTTGTTCGATGTTCCGGCACAGCTCTAATTAAAGTTATCGATCGTCCATTGCTAGAGTATCACAAGGACAAGGTCACGCGCACCAAGCGTTGACTATAACTGGATGAAGACCTAGACTTGATGCATAATACTAGACGAACACAACCGTTTCATAAGAAAACATAACGAGTGTGCGACATAATATCACTTAAGTAAGAAAATAAAGTGTGCTACGCAGACAATGACATCGACCTAGGAGGTATACCCTACCTACTGTATGAAAGGCAAAAAGTTCCTACCTATTCTGAGTTTCAAGGAGAAACATGCAAGGTCACCATTCAGGTTACAGATTAAAATAATTATAGATTCATGTCATAGGGTAGCATAAGTTAATTCACATGACTGAAGAAATTATGTCAAACTACCTTTAGTACTTTTCCACATCTCATACCTATATTTCGAAAAATACGATTGATACAGACAGCGGAATATTTTAAAAAAATACTAAATACTATTTTAGTTACTAAACAGCAAGTGTGTCAAATATAATTTAATAAATCAATACTAGAAAGTCATAATTTAATAGATTTTAAAGACCCAAGAAGGCTTACCTACATATTTATACAACACCCTAGTAAGAAGCGTTCTCGAATACAATACAGTAATATGGGCTCCTTATTACAGAGTTCATATTGAGCGTTTGGAAAGGGTGAGGTTTCTTAAAATCCCATGTTACCGATACCTAGTAGTATTATATTATCTGGGCCGATACGGATACCGCAGAACCCTGATATGTTATGAAGACAGAATGATGAGATTCAAGATGAGTTCTTTGGAAACACGACGAAAATATTTCGATCTCGTATTCGATTCGATCTTCAAGATCGTTCATTGTTTAATTGATTGCCCTTCTTTGTTATCGCATATAAACAAATAAATAAATATCCTTTGGACATTTCCACACATCGCCATCTAGTCCCAAAGTAAGCTACTCAAAGCTTGTGTTATAGGTGCCAGACAACGGATATAATACTTAAATACTTTTTGTTTGTAAATGCATACATGATATACATAGAAAACACCCAGACCAATACAAACAGACATGTTCTTGCACACAAATGTTTGTATTGTGCGGGGATCGAACCCGCACCCGCTGCGTAGTAGGTGATTTCTCGACCACTACACCAGACGGGTCGTCTAAATAGTAGTAAATAGGTACTCGTAGATCTTTATAGGTTTAATTTGCGTAAATTTAAGAAATACATTCTAGAATGCATTATTGATGCATCACTTTAGATGATCTACGCCTTTAGTGGCGCATCGTTGGTGCCTTTATAAGTATTTTTAGTTATGTTTGTTTTAGTTGCTTGTTTGTCATTATTTAACTTGAGTAACTACTGTGTTGATATTGATTCTTTGTGTATACATGTTTGAGTGTTACAATCTGGAACATTTATGTTGTTTCAATTATGTTTTAATTATATAAAGATTGTAATATGTTATGTGCCAAATAAAAAATAAAATAAAAAAATAGTTATTTATCTGTATAAGTAACAAAATTACCTACTCATTGTTCCAGTGACTTTCCACCACAATCGACGTTTTTCCACACCGCAGCTACTGATACCGTATCGTGTTTACGCGGCCGCTATCACTCAGACTAAGTTACCTACTACTATTAGTACCTAGAAGCGGTCAGTCGCCATCTGATTCACTTATGTTCTACCTATAAAGTTAAATCACCACCTACATCCTCTACAGTTACGATTACTATGACATGATAATATGACTCAGAGTCGGAGACCTCTTCCCAAAACTAGACCGGTCTGGGACTGACAACTAACAATACCTACCTACAATCGTCTCGAATATTCACGTAGATACGAGTATGAGAAAACTTAATAGAAATAATTATGTAACGTTTCTACCAACATATTTATTTTCCTACTGTAGATTTCCATAAGGAATATGACCTAGCCTCTTTAAGAAAAGAGATGAACAGGTTGCTACTAAGCAGATATGAACCACCCTAGACCGTGGACACCTGACATCTGGTGCGATTGAGGTCAAATACGAGTTTTCTTTGTCTACTCATGTGCTTGGACGAGAATTAAAAAAAAACATGATCAATAGTTATAATTTAAATACAGTTAACCAGCTCTAGGGGTGTACTCGGGTACTCGTCGTGTGGGGGGTAATCTACTTCGGATGAAAATGACGGCCTACGCGTCACATTACATCTGAGAATAATTGCACATTTTGTATCAAGCAGACCATCAGAATGTCGAGATTTAGTGTCAATGTAAAATTCTGGCTTTCTGGCTCTAGTTTTAATATTCCAGGAAAATTATTTTCGTCACCTTTCATCATCAGCCTAGATATGCTACATAACTCTAGAAATCTGGCTCAGAGTCAGACGAGAGGATGAGGATGTACTACACACCCTTGATCATACATAACCTTATGATAATAGTAACATATTTCTCGATATAGGTAAATCTAGCTCTTGCGCTGTGAGCTGTGAAGTACCTACTAATTAGTAACGATATGAATAAAAATTCTAGAGCTCTGAAAGTAGAATGAATTACATTCGAGTGTGTATTCTGTATTTCATTGTGTTCCTCATGTGTACCTTTGATGATGACCTAATGATAATAGTAACATACCTCTCTATATCAAATCTAGCTCTTGTGCTGTGAGCTGTGAAGTACCTACTAATTAATAACGATATGAATAGGAGATTCTAGAACTCTGAAACTAGAATGTATTACATTCGAGTGTGTATTCTGTATTTAATTGTGTTCCTCATGTGTACCTAGCTAGCCTCTCTACTCAATAATTATACCCTATCTTGGTAGGTAAATGAAAACAATCAGATAAGTTTCAAATAATTTATTTCAAGTTACGAGCATCTCATAGCCACTGCTGTGTTTCGAGAAGTCCTCGCGGGTAGGTGTAAGTAGGTTGTGGAATGTTTAGTCGACCTCCTCGATGGTGGGTCCGGCACCGCCTCCGGGGGCCGCGCCGCCCGCGCCGGGCGCTGCACCGGGGAAGCCGGGCATGCCGCCCGGCATGCCGCCGGGAGCCCCGCCGGCGCCCTGGTACAGCTTCGTGATGATCGGGTTGCAGATGCCCTCCAGCTCCTTCTGCTTGTGCTCGTACTCCTCCTTGTCGGCCAGCTGGTTCGAGTCCAGCCACTTGATGGTGTCGTTGCACTTGTCGAGGATCGTCTGCTTGTCCGACTCAGTGATCTTGTCCTTCAGGTTCGCGTCCTCCATGGTAGACTTCATGTTGAAGCAGTACGACTCGAGCGCGTTCTTCGCCTGAATGGTCTCCTTCTGCTTGTCGTCCTCGTTCCTGTACTTCTCGGCCTCGTTGACCATGCGCTCGATCTCCTCCTTCGAGAGGCGGCCCTTGTCGTTGGTGATCGTGATCTTGTTCTCCTTGTTGGTGGACTTCTCGACGGCGGACACGTTGAGGATGCCGTTCGCGTCGATGTCGAAGGTGACCTCGATCTGGGGCACGCCGCGCGGCGCGGGCGGGATGCCGGTCAGCTCGAACTTGCCGAGCAGGTTGTTGTCCTTGGTCATGGCGCGCTCGCCCTCGAACACCTGGATGAGCACTCCGGGCTGGTTGTCCGAGTAGGTGGTGAACGTCTGCGTCTGCTTGGTGGGGATGGTGGTGTTGCGCTTGATGAGCGTGGTCATCACGCCGCCGGCGGTCTCGATGCCGAGCGACAGCGGCGTGACGTCGAGCAGCAACAGGTCCTGCACCTCCTCGGACTTGTCGCCGTGGAGGATGGCGGCCTGGACGGCGGCGCCGTACGCGACGGCCTCGTCGGGGTTGATGGATTTGTTCAGCTCCTTGCCGTTGAAGAAGTCCTGCAGGAGCTTCTGCACTTTGGGGATACGGGTGGACCCGCCGACCAGTACGATGTCGTGGATCTGAGCCTTGTCCATCTTGGCGTCGCGGAGGGACTTCTCCACGGGCTCCATGGTGGACCGGAACAGGTCGGCGTTCAGCTCCTCGAAACGGGCGCGGGTGATCGACGTGTAGAAGTCGATGCCCTCGTACAGCGAGTCGATTTCGATGCTAGCCTGGGTGGACGACGAGAGCGTTCTCTTCGCCCTCTCGCAGGCGGTGCGCAGCCGCCTGAGAGCCCTCTTGTTGGTGGTGAGGTCCTTCTTGTACTTCCTCTTGAACTCCTGGACGAAGTGGTTCACCATGCGGTTGTCGAAGTCTTCGCCTCCCAAGTGCGTGTCTCCGGCGGTGGATTTGACCTCGAAGATACCGTCCTCGATGGTCAGGATGGACACGTCGAAGGTACCACCGCCGAGATCGAAAATAAGGACGTTACGTTCTCCACCTCCCTTCTTGTCAAGACCGTACGCAATCGCTGCAGCAGTTGGTTCATTGATGATTCTGAGAACGTTCAGGCCAGAGATTGTACCCGAATCTTTAGTGGCCTGTCTTTGTGAGTCGTTAAAGTACGCTGGAACCGTAATAACTGCATTCTGCACAGTTTTACCGAGGTAAGCCTCGGCTGTTTCCTTCATCTTTGTGAGCACCATTGAGCTCACTTCTTCGGGGAAGAAGGTCTTGTCTTCGCCCTTGTAAGCTACCTTAATCTTTGGTTTACCCCCGTCGCTAACGACTTCGAAGGGCCAGTGCTTCATGTCGGCTTGGACGGTGGCATCGTCGAATTTACGACCAATAAGTCGCTTGGCATCTGTAACAAATTAAAAATGTTCACACAAAATGTTCCCAACAAACAGAATATTGATTGGACATCTAATTTCTCAGAATACTTTTATCATTCAATATGTTCAGAGACTCTAGTCTAGTATATTGGTTATCATCATAAAAATCTTAGCACTACCAAAATACTGAACCAACTACACAAGTACTAAAAATAGACAATGAATCATCGTAAATTAATCAATGATTGATCATGACATGTAGCAACAATACTGATGATTCACAAAAAACAATAAGGAAGGAAATGGAAGGATGGATTGTTTATTAGCATCATAATTTTTCTTCTTAGTTTGGTAATGTCTTTTTTTATATTGGTTGGCAGTATGTGTTGGTGAGAGCTAATTTACAGATTGTAGCCATGTTTCAAGTTTCAATTATCACAATCTTTCAATTTCCTACCTACATTATGTAATGTCTGTAATTTATGTAGTGGAATGTAGGTAATGTAAAATCAATTTGTATCCATGGTGAAACTGGCAACAAATTCTTGGATTTTTCCACAATACAAAATTGTGATTTAGACAAAAAATACTAACCGAAGATGGTGTTGTTAGGGTTCATCGCCACCTGGTTCTTGGCAGCATCTCCAATGAGACGCTCAGTGTCTGTGAAGGCCACGTACGAAGGCGTGGTCCTGTTGCCCTGGTCGTTGGCGATGATCTCCACCTTGCCATGCTGGAACACTCCCACACAAGAGTAGGTGGTGCCCAGATCAATACCCACTGCTGGTGCCTTTGCCATCTGGGGAGGAAAAATACTTATAAGTAAATTAAGACTAGAAAATCCCTAACAGCCGGTTTCTGAATTGAGCATTTGACGTTGAGAACAACTTAAGCTCGACTTAAGTATGTCTCAAAAGTATTTCTGTTTTTGAATTAAGTTTAAGTGTAGTTTGAGTATTTAAGGTTGAGAATTCTCAACTTTGACATCAACTAGTGCTTAACACGAAATTTGCGTTGCACAACACAACTGACAGTACTCAAAGCCTGCTCACTGTGAACTTAAGCGTCTGAAAGCTAAGCAACCCAATGAGGGTACTTAAGTCCTGCTTAAATTCAAATTTGTGAAAATTTGCTATGGGTGTAAAAGATTACGCTACAACAGGTAATGAGGAAGTGCAGGCAAAACGCTATTAAAATTCAGACAAAGTTATATTAATCTAAAAAACCGGCCAAGTGCGAGTCGGACTCGCGCACTGAGGATTCCGTGCCAACTTTAACTGAATGAGGGAATCCACTTACTTCTACTTAGTAAAATACCACAACATTTTGTTGACTGCAAATATAACTTTGTTTTCATAGTGTTTGTATGAGGTACAAAGTTATGTTTGCGGTTGTTGAAAATGTGTTATATCTCAAAAACTACTCGTTCGATCTCGTCCGAACCAATTTTCGTTGAAAGCATTTGTTAAGATCTACATTATATATTTGTTTCAAAATTTACACTTGCTTGGCTTATGAAACGTTAGACTTTAAAAGAAAATGGTTTAGGAACCTCTACGTCATTTTAGAAGGCCTATCCATAGACACCCCACACGCATAGGTTTGACTAAAAAAATATATTTTGGGTTTAGTTTCATGTATATGCCCCCCCTTAACTGTCAATATTTTTTATTTTTTGTATGAGAATCGGTAATGTATGCTTATAGTTACTATTTAGTGTAATGCTTATAGTTACAGTATAAAATGGCTGTGACATACGGACGGACAGACAGACAGACAGACAGACAGACTTGACAAAACTATAAGGGTTCCGTTTTTTGTCATTCGGCTACGGAACCCTAAAAATACTATAATTCAGACAAAGTTATATTAATCACAAATATACGAAGGTGTACACAAGTAGCAGTAAAAAGGATAGGCACACTGGATGTATTTCTACTTTGAGATAGAGTTCAATCGTCGAATCCAAATCTGCTAGGCAGCGTTCAGGAAACTGCGCAAGAGCGTCTTCTCGTCTGAATTACCACAGTGTCTGAAGACGAAAGTCTTCAACCAGTGTGTGTTACCAGTGATGACATACGGATCTGAAACGTGGTCTAATGAGCCTCATAAAGGAGCTCAAAATCACACATCGAGAGCTATGCTCGATGTTTCTCTGAGATCGAATCAGAAACGAGGAGGTACGAAGAATAACTAAGGTAACGGAGAAATCCCTAGTAAGCTCAAGTGGCTGTTGACAGGGCACATAGCGCGAAGAAATGATGGCCGTTGGGGCAAAAAAGTTCTAGATTCGGAGAAGGAGTGAGGAGACCTTTCGATCAAAAGTGCATCGAGGGATGTCCACCGACAAGATGGACGAACGACCTTGTTAAGATCGCGGGATCACACTGGATGCAGACCGTTTGTGATCCATCGCAGTGGAAAATCGTGGGGAAGGCCTATGTTCAGCAGTGAACGTCTGATAATGATGATGATGAGTGTATTTCGAAGTTCTTCAACTTATAAAATTTCAATCATCAAACATTGCAGGAAATCAAACTTTATCAAGTTTGAGTATGACATTGACACTGATTGATTGACAAAAGACATTCCTTTCTCGGCAGTCGTTTACAATTTCATTTTATTTAAAATATATAATAGTGACTATTAAACTTGAAATCTTATTTGCAATCTGATGCTCTTAGGAATTTATAACTGACAAAATGAAATCCAGAATTTATTAATGCCATGTATAAATACAAACTGGTAAAAATCGGTTGTTTTTACTTGTAACGGAACGTTGCATAATCAAGGACAAAACTCAGTTGAATATGGTTTGAGACAATCTTAAATTGACGAATGAAACGTAGGAAACTTAAGTATTCATCAACTATTTGAGCAGATCTCAACAGATTTTCACTCAAATGCTCAAATCAGAAACCGGCTGTAAGAATGGAAGATTCAACTTATCTTGAATGTCATTTCTTTCCATTGCTTTTTATTAAACTAATGCTGTGATATCAAGGCTCTAGTCAATACACTAATAATTGTGTATTGACTAGAGCCTTGATATCCGTGTAAGTGAATATAAATTCACATAGTATAAATACCTAGAAAGGTATTATTGCAAACCGTTGAGACAAGGAATAATCTAGTAGGTCTGGCTTTTTGATTAATATTGAATGATTGTTCAATAGAATTAAAGTTCATCATGTAATAGCATGTTCAAGTAAGCGAAACTAACACATAGGTACCCATGGAAAAGAACGTTAGCGGTCTCTTTGTCTACATCTGTACAAATAGGTTAGGCTAGTCCGCCATTTTGCGGAAAGGAGGTTGGTGTGAATCACGCGTACATTGACCGACGGAAGGGCAACCGATTCGTGATAATCATGTAGGAATTTAGTACAGAGACGGACCCCACGCGGTGGCCACAAGGTGTTATTACACAAGTAGCACACCGCGCAGCCATGAAGGGAAAAATCGATGGCGAAGCTTCTCGAATGCGGCACTTAGAAATAATGCATACCTATGAAAGCTTTATAAGTTGGCAAATCAGAATGAATAGATAAGTAGATAAGACGTAGTACAACCTACGTCGTAACTAAGTACCTACTCAGTAAGACAGGGATCAAGCTATCGCCACGTGAGAACCGAAGATTACATACAAGAGTTTTAACAATAATGGAATAATATTATGATACAGCAATTTTAGACCCAAGCGTTTATGTTATTCAGGAACATTTAAAAGGATTATGTGGTGGAAATCAATTTGAAGAAGTGGTGAAGAGACCATGTGCAAGGAAGTTTCCCGACACCATTTCTCGTGTTATCATACGAAGAAATATGAAGAATGCACATTAAATATCACTTGAAGTAGGTAAATAGTAATGAATTATTTAAAAACGGTACTTACTGTGTATAATTAACTATAACTTATCGACTTATCTAGTTGAACACTCGGAAAACGTGCGCGATTGACGGCTTCTTCAATTGAAATAAAATGGCGCCGGGAAGGCTAGTAGTTTTATATCGCAAGCAAATTCAGCGACGTCACTGGCATTTTCTGGAACGTTCTTGAAAATTAACCAATAAGGAACGTTCTCTTTTGGCGCTGTATGGTCTGATTGGTTGGAGGTTGACCTAAGCACAGAAAAAGTTGTCATGAATGGCACTTTTGTCAGCAGCTGTCATTTTCTAGTGGTGTCAGTATGATAGCTCCCGCACGGATGATATCGATTAAATGTCGTTATCTTAACTATATTCGTTTTAAGCCCCAGAATTTGCTAAAACGCTGGAACCATGTTATACAATAACTTCGAAATATCTGTCGCAACTAAAATGAATTCAAATAAGCATTTTTTTACTAACATTTTTCGCTAGCTGGTTTTTAATAGTGTCAAAAACAAAATAAAATAATGAAAGAATTTACAACATGAATCTGTATAAAATGGCCACTAGACGCATTGGCGATTAGCGGGTCTTCCATTCAAGCAAAGCATTTACTCATAACATTTCAAATGGTTTGAATTTGCTAGAAAAAGATTACATACAACAGCAAATAGTATATTCACCCAAAACAACAAAGTAATGATAACCACAGTTGTCAACGCATTTGTACTGTAGCTTTTCGGAATCCGGCTTGTTCAGGAGGCTGGAAGTCATCAAACCTACGTGCGAGACGATTCGTGATGACCCTTGAAAACAGCTTGTAGACATGGCTCAGGAGGGAAATGGGTCTATAGTTGGGTTATGGGTCCAAGTCCAAGAACAACACCACCACACTCCTGTTCTATGCCTCAGGCAAGATGCCCTCTAGCAGAACGGAATTAAAGAGTTTCTGAAGGACTTTAAATACCGATGTTCTCGCTTTCAGAAGCTCTGCTGTGATTCCGTCCTCGCCAGGTGCCTTGTTGTTTTTAAGCTGTTTAAGGGCCATCCTCATCTCGTAGAGGCTGATATCCGGAATGTCTTCGGTGTGGTGTCGGTTCAGGATAGCTCTTGAGTCTCTGACTGAGTTATCCACAAGATTGGCAACTGAGGTGTACAACTGGCCATAGAACTTCTCGATATGCCTCAAAACTTCTGTTTTCATCGACGCTACACTGCAATCCTCCGTCTTAAACTTGGTTAACAGGCTTTGCTCAATAGACATGTCTCTTGCAAACACTTTGGAGCATTGATTCCGCTCTATCGTTTTTATGTCATGTCGCAGGGACTTTTATATTCGTCTATTAAGCTGTCATTAGGTTTCAGCATTAACGGAGATCTGCAAAACCATACATTGACGTTCTGCCATATGGTCGAGAGTGCGGACGGAGAGTTTATGAGGTATGTTTTTAAAGCCAGGTCTAAAAATCTTTGTGGAGTCTAAGTTCGTTTGGACAGTTTCCTCAAACCCGTTGTTGAACATGGTGGTCTACATCAAGATTCCTATTTACTGTTTGTAAAGAGAAAATAAATGTATATTGAATTGAATTGAATCGACTTCTATGTGTATACGCTTGATAGCATGGATTTAACTGACAAGCGAATAGATCGCACAAGATTTGATTTTTGGAAAGTAATTGGCTGTAAAACCGGCGCGTGTGAGTATAAATAGTAAAAATATATTTACATTGCAAGCTAAACTGGTATGCAAGGACATAAATTGCATGCAAGTTTAGCTTGCAAATGTATCATTGTTTACATTATGTAAATTGGTTTCCTTATCTCCTTCTTAATGGAAGTAATACTACACGTATAAAGTTTACGATGCCAAATGTCCGACAGACATCAACTCAGGTGAAGATATAAGACTAATCGCTTGATATTGACGACTCCACAACATTTTTGGGAATCACTTCAGACTCCAAACTACAGTGGGGTCCTCATAAAGAGACCTTGTTAGGGAAACTAAGCTCAGCTGTTTTTGCTGTAAGGAAGATTAGACGTTTTCTGATATTGAAACACTAGGATAGTTTATTTTAGTTATTTCCATAGCTTGATTACCTACGGCATTTTACTGTGGGGCTCGGCTGCTGATATAGAATAAATTTTTGTATTACAAAAAGGAACCGTATGATCTATGTATAATCTAAAACCTTAAGACTCCCTACGGAGGTGTTTAAAGAGATTAGAATACTAACTCCTCCGTCCTCGGGACGTGTTAAAGTGTCCTCAATGGGCCTATTTGCATAAATACACGTAACTTACACATGCCATTAATCGGCGTGCAAGCAACTGGTTCGTTTTAACTTAAGTCTTAGAAGAAAAGACAGCAAAATATTTTTATTATTTCCATGCCTGTTTCTCACCCACTCAAAAGAAACCGTTGTTGTCATGTTAATAATCAGTAAAACAATATTGATGTGTATGTATCTTTAATAAGTAAAGGGCTTTACAATGCCAAAAAAATAAGTATCTCTATTAAACTAAAGGTCATAAACGTATTTACAGTAATAAAATTTCCTAAAAGCTATCCCAACGCCATCTAGTAAGAGCTTTAAGGAAGTGGAAGTTAACTACACAATATTTAATTTAAAACTCACTTATTTAAATAGTCTATGCATAATCTTAGAAACTTACAATTGTAGTATTGAAAAAGAATATAAAACTTTTTTTTTCATGAAATCGATATCATATAACGATAAAGTACTTTTACATCACTACTGATATTTTTTCTCTTTACGATTACAATAATACGAAAGCGCTGGACCCAAGTATTTTGGCCGCCCGAAGCCCAACAACCCTGAGCGATAACGTAGGTACCTAACGTAACGATTTTGTCTGTCAATAAAATAAAGTTTTCCGTTGCCCTAACTTTTGATCATCGCCCCATTTCCTCCTTTCGCTGTGATTATGGCATATACCGTGCAATGCAAGGCCAAAAAACCCAATAAAAAAGTTTTATTTCAATTGCCCTATGAAAATAGTTTTGGCGGTAAAACCTTGGAGGAAGCTAGTGGAAAGAAGCCAAGCAGCAAGGTCTTCATAAATAGTAGGTTGGTAGGTACTATGAAAAAGGTACCCATTGATAAAGTTATTGATCACTAAGAACATACCTGAACTAAAGTAATTATAATACCCAAATAATTACTACGAATACTACGAGTATTAATAAGTTATCGACTATTTTAAGTCGTTTTAAACATATTACCATTATTATTAATATTATACGGCTAGAGGCTGACTGAGTTAAATACCATAGCCTCATTCTCGTATGATCCGCACCAGACATGGAAAGTCCTTCCTAGGAAGAATTTTAGTTCACTAGGTACTTAACATTTACCTACATAATTTCTGTACATAGCTCAGATCCATTACCCCTACTTCATAATTCATATTATATTTTTAGTTTTGTTGATTGAGCTTTAATAAGCAATGATTTGTATAAGCTTTAAGTTACGGTTTCTTGTTATTTTTCCCTCGCAAATACCACGCGGCGCGGCGTAGCGTGTTCGGCGTTTGATGGTGATTTGATTCCAACAAACATGGTGTGATTTCAACGCGCGTCTGCATAACGGACTTTTTCTTACAACATATAGCGATGAACTTTGAACTCTAATTCCTGGGTATAAGAATGAATGAACCATGGCAAACATCGCCTGTGTTGATAAAGAGTCTACTTACTATTGTCATTACGTAGTATTATTATATTTTCTGTGCTATTGTTAGCAACAGGGCTTTGAATACCGTTAAAAAAGTCAGGTATCGTCATTCGTCACCTACGCCAGACCAAGATACCTTTAATGGCAAAGGTAACGTTATGCTTAGTATCGACACCTTGGATGACCTTTTACCGTTAAATTGATCTAACGTTAACGTACAATTTTATCGGTAGGTAAGTGATAATGTTAATGGTAACATGGGGTCTGGGCTTGATAACGATACCAAATGAATACCACAAGTATGTATACTTCAATAAAATCAACAAAACTTGCCACTAAACACGAAGCACGTGTTTGCGAAACCAAACCGTATGTTTGTCTACTGGCTGCTGGCGGTGTTGTTGCCATTTCGCCGATCGGCCGGGGCCGTAGCGTAGAATCGCGCACGCCACCGCGCCGGTTGGCAACATCGTTTTAAGTAACGATAAAAGTATCAATGCTTTTAACGTTAATTGTTAACATTATAATACTGTATTCAATACTACGAGTAAACCAACGTTAACTGTAACTGTTAAAATAAACTGCCACGGTGGCGCAGCGGTAAGAGGGTCGCACTTTAAAAGCGACGGCTGCGCCAGAGGTCCCGGGTTCGATCCCCAGGTCGGGCCAAAAATATATTATACCTGAGTATATTTATATTATTTATTTTTATTTACCGTTCAGAAATACTTAGGGTTGCCCGGAGTTAGTAAGTTGGCGGTGTTTCACCCCCGTGCTTCGAAAAAGCACGTAAAGCCGTTGGTCCTGCGCCTGATCTCTCTCCGGTCGTGTCAGATTGCTGTGAATATAGTTATTTAACGGTAATTATAGTGTGAAATTGGTATCGTCAGCAGAGAATCCGGGCGCAGGCGCCTAGGCGGGGCCTTTCGGGTGGTGGAGAGACACCGCCGGGACTTCATTTACTCAAGAATCCTTGTTTTATTTACCATCGATCCCATTATCGATAACACTATAGGGTATAATAGACATTGAACATTGAGGTACAGTATGTAATAAAATAATACCCAAGTTCAGCTGAATTGTTATAAAATAAATATTAAAAGAGAGGCCTATTCTCGCTGCAATCGAACTTTTTTCGTGTGGTGATTCGATTGCGAGTTTAACTGTTTTACAAACAAGTAAAATATAGTAATATATAATAATAATAAGTGAATTTAAAAAACAAGTAAAATATGTACACGTAAAAAAACTATGACACGAATAAAATCTTAATTCATAGAAATCGTGAACCTAAGAAATCCATAAATATTTTTTTAATCGACAGCAAAAATTCGATCGGTGACCTATTTTCGTATTCGAATTGCACGAGAATTGACCCCTAGGTACTTGAGAAAGCAGCAGATGTGTGCTTACCAGAGATATTTCTTATATTGATATAATAGTGTATAATTGATAGTTATCAGTTTTTTATTAAGTTATAATAACATAGGGAGCATTCAAGTATTACGTAATGCAATTTTTGAAGATTTTCGACGCCCCCTCCCCCCTCTCTAAGCGTTACGTAACACTCAAGTGACCATTTTTACCCTAAAAGTTATGTTGTAGCTTATTGTCTTTGGTATAGTTTTAATTGCTTTAGCTCATTATAGTTCTAATCATACTTAATACAACAAGAGATTTTTAATCCGCAACACCTGCGTATTTTGTTTATTTTTCTAAAAATTTTTGGCTTTACACACACACAATTGTTTTTATCCGTCATTCCTATCCTATTTTAGTTTTTTTTTACTAATAAACTAAAAATTAAAAAAATAATTAACTATTAACCAAGTCGAGAGAACATTGGGCCTCAATGTTGCTGGCGTGTTTGATGTTTTCATAGGTAGCTAGAAACTTGCTTGTGACCAGTTCTTTTATGGAAAATCAAGGTTTGGATTACATATAATACTTATGTCATTATCACATTTTAGCAGTTAACTTACCTGTGTAAAATAACTAAGCATTGTTGCTTTCTTCTGTGGCCTTCACCTTCAACTCTAGAATAACATCATTTATATGTTCTATAAACTTTTGTTTATTTTTTAGTTTTTCTTTAGCCGTTTTCCAAATTTCGTTGGCATTTTTTTAACACAGTTACGTCAGCGTGAGAGCCTTTATAGGCCACGAATAGCTGATTATACAAATCTCCCTCTTTTGAGGACATTGCAGTATGAACACTATGAACTTACTTTAATAATACCGGCTAGAGCAATGTGCTCCTGCATTAAACTGAAACGAATACTGACAACGAAAACAACATTTAATGACGTTCAATACAATCTAAGGATTCCCGGTGAAATATAAACGAAAAGGTTGAATATGAACGAAACTTGCGAGAACAAATGAAAAATGACGACCAGACTACAATACAATCGAGATATTTCCCGTAAAACGTAAACGAAAAGGGTTGCCGATTTGGGAGTTTAATTCCCTAAATTTTTATAAAAAAAAATGAATCAGTGTTACGTAACGTCTTGTAAGTAATCGTCGTATATAAACGAAAAGGTTGAATATGAACAAAACTTGCGAGAACCAATGAAAAATGACGACCAGACTATAATACAATTCAGATATTTCCAGTAAAACGTAAACGAAAAGGGTTGCCGATTTGGGAGTTTGATTCCCTAAATTTTTATTAAAAAAAATTAATCAATGTTACGTAACGTCTTGTAAGTAAGTATCGTAACGTTTTACGAGACCCCCCTCCCCCCAAATTGCGTTACGTAATACTTGAATGCTCCCTTAGGCCCAGCTGCACATCCACGTCAAAAAAACGGACAGGCAGCTAACCCTGGAATGTACGAGTGGGCCGGGCCGCATTGATTAACGAAGTATTATAATTTTCAATAACGCACAGAGCCATTTTAAAAAACAATTTTATTTTAAACAGTCCCATAGAATAAATAAATCAACACACGAGATACAGTCGTAATCACCATTATGTCATATCTAACACTATAAAATAAGTTGATACCTAAACTACTCAGGTAATAAAAAATGGAGCCGGTTAGTAATTGTTTGTAGTTAAAATGTGGATATAATTAAGTTTATCCTCAAACAAATTAAAGTATTTTATGTATAAGTGTGTAAAAATTTTTGTTGCATTTTTTTTAATAACTAGTTGCACTTAAAATATAAGAATTAAAAAAAAAAACTTAATACAAAAAAGCATGCATTAAAAACTTAGGTAGCAATTGTACCTTTCTTAATACCTAGGTATAAATACATCGTCTTTCTTTCTTCATAAACAAATTTAAATACTTATAACACAACCAATTCATTTGAACACAGGCATTTGACTGCAAAGTCTTCCAAAATAATACAAAAAACATCTCAAATCTCACACTTCAGCGATTTGGGCGCTTTGTTGAAAAAAATATACTATAATTCATTTCTTTGATAACAAAATGGCAGTGGATTCATTCTCATATAAATACAATTTTTAATTTTTACAGACATACAGCAATCATTTGTGACTGTCAAAAGTCCATACATCATCTGACAAAATTATACGAATTTCTCGAATTTATTTTAGTATGCTGCGAACAAAAAAAAGAAAAATGGCAGTGGATTCATTCTCATATAAATACAATTTTTATACAGACATACAGCAATCATTTGTGACTATCTAAAGTCCATACAGCATCTGACAAAATTAGAAGGATTTACTTTTAGTATGCTGCGAACAAAAAAAAAAAGAAATTTAGCCGATTCAGCTACAACGAATATACTTTTTATCCCCCTAACATTGCGAGTTGACCCACAGTATTTCTGACTAGATCTAATGTCATCGGTCAAGTGTTCCATCACGAGATTCTGAAGTATGTCTGGTAGCCGAGCCCCAGTGATGTGGTCAGGAACCAAGCGAAGCAACACCACCAAGTCGCGAAGCCGAGGACGCCGCGGTACACTTCTGTCGTGAAGATCTGCGAGAGAAAATTGATACAATGAGGAGTTATAAGCATATGCTTACTGAAAGCTACAAGAGGTCCAGATAAAAATTTAATAATTTACCCTATCTGTAAAAAAAAAATACAATTAACAAATAGTCACGGTATGATATCCCAAAGATAATTTATGAGATAACATGAATGTTTATAGCACATCACATTGGTAAGTACTAGTATAGATTGGCGGGTGGGTAAAATTGGGTGAGAATTTATTTAATTTATTCTCATTCGGTAGGTTAAAACTGATTTTTTACCCATTTTCCCAGGTATGAGTTATTCTTAAGTCATACCTGGGTTAATTGGGTAGCTAGGTGATACCACGTGCGTTTGATAACACATTGCAAATGCACACGTCATTACTATAAAGCATAAAGATACTGTTCACCATGACAAAATCCTCTTCAGACTATAGCTATGGTAGATTTGAATGTTGGTAACGTCAAAAATATTGTATAAGTTCAGTCGAAAAACTCAAAAGCATACTAAAACCGGCCATATGGGTGTCGACGTCGGATTCTCGCACTGAGGGTTCCGTACAAACTTCCTTTTAATTCGACTTAGCCAAAATACTACAATATTTTGTTGACAGCAAAACAACTTCGTTTTTCTTAGTGTAGTGTAAGGACAAAGTTATATTTGCGGGCGTTGAAAATGTGCTATGCCTTAACACATTGAGCGCCATGGTGGTCACCGGTGACCCCTAAACAATATTTTTCTATTGTGTCTAGTTTCGTGGCAGTCAAAGCCTTAAAAACTACCAATTCGATCTTGTTCAAACCAAAAAACCTATTTATAGAAATCCCACACGCTAAGTTTCGTTTTTTTTATCATTGTTTCATGTATCCCATACATTTTAATATCATGATTTTTCATTTTTGTATGAGAATCGTAAACAAGTTAACAGGATAATTTTTCGAATTCGATCTATGTAGTTTCAACTGTGTAATAATAGTTTCAGAACAAAGTGACTATGAGATACGGAACACAGTCTAACAGACTTGACAAAACTATAAGCGATTTATATTTTGGCATTCGACTACATCGAGGTCGCTGTAGTACCTCCGTGGTGTAGTGGCTAAGCACGCCGGTATCAAGGCGTCGTCGCTCCGAGGTCCTAGGTTCGATTCCCGGTCGGGCCAATATAGAAATCAAAATTTTCTATATTGTCTCGGGTTGTTGTGATACCACCGCTGTTGCTATTTTCTATAACCCAAGTGCATTAGCTACTTACTTTGGGATCAGAACAATGTATATGGTTGGTGACTACAGAACCCTAAAAATTCAATAATTACCATTTTAAGGTTCTCCCAAGCCAGCTGATACTGTTCTACCGGTCCCACATCAGGCTCGGCTTCGACGCCCTCCGTCGCGTTAAGAGCTGTTTCATAGAAGGGAGCCGTCCAAGAATATCCGCCTAATGTCTTGTACATAAGAGCTAAGTATAGGCACATGACGATCGGGCAGATGTACTGCAGAGCTACCACGCAGAGGTAGTAGAACACTGATGCCACCTGGAAATGGAAATATGTCAATAAACTAGCAGTACTACATAAATTAAATTGTCACTGTAGTGGTAAAAAGCAAGTGATAAAAGTCATTTATTTATGCAAATAGGCCCTCTGGGGGCACTTTAACACGTCCCAATATAAGCCGTACCACAGCTTCGAGACAATTGTGGGCTAGTGCTGAGAAGAAGCTGCGCAACAAACTCAGTCGCTATTGTCAATGCCGCTTTTCAAAAGGTTTACAATGTTTGTAGTGATCATGCAAGTCCATACATATAATCATCTACTTTATAATATCGTTTCGTCATAAGGGTTTCTTTAATGTCCGTTTTAAATTAACTAACCGGTAAGTTTACAATGTGTTCTGGTAGTTTATTGAAAATTTTGATACATTTCCTTATAAAAGAATTACCAACTTTTCGAAGCCTGAATTGTGGAATAGCAAGCTTATCCTTATTCCTAGTATTATATTTGTGTATATTTCTATTTTTCGTGAATGAATGTAAATTTTTACTGACATAGGTACATTAATTTTTATAAATATACTGAGAGGTTACAGTTAATATTCTAATTTCTTCAAATTAAGATAATTAGAATGTAGTACCGGGGGAGACGTGTAAAAGGTCTTCTTTTATTTCTCATATAATTTAATCAATCTTGTTCTAGCTGTAAAATATTATTCACTCCCAAAAAATCTAGAATAAAATATCAGTAATACTCAGAAAATGTCGCAGTATCAAAAGGTGTTCAAAATGTGGCAGTAATTTGAAAAATACCTGATTAAAAAAACCGGCCAAGTGCGAGTCGGACTCGTGCACTGAGGGTTCCGTGCCAACTTAAATGAATTAGGGAATCCACTTACTTCTACTTAGTAAAATACCACAATATTTTGTTGACTACAAATATAACTTTGTTTTTTATAGTGTTTGTATGAAGTACAAAGTTATGTTTGCGGTTATTGAAAACATGCTATATCTCAAAAACTACTCGTTACATCTCGTCCAAACCAATTTTCGTTGAAAGTGTTTGTTACGATCTTTCTCTTGGTTTAGAAGTTAGATGGGGGGGACGCCCATTTTACCAATTTGGAAGCGAATAGCTATGAAACGTTAGACTTTTAAAGAAAATGGTTTTAGGAACCTCAATATCATTTTGAAAGACCTATCTATAGACACCCCATACGCATAGGTTTGACTAAAAAAAATTTTTTTGGTTATAGTTTCATGTATGGGAGCCCCCCCTTAAATGACATTATTTTTTATTTTTGTATGAGAATCGGTAAGCGGTTAACAGGATACATCTTCCTACCAAATTTCAACAGTGTAGTTACAGAATAAAATGGCTGTGTCATACGGACGGACGGACGGACGGACAGACAGAGAGACAGACAGACAGACAGACAGACAGACAGACAGTTATTAAAATAATTTTCGAAATCAAGTTCTCAAGTCAGTTAAAATCAAGTCAACTAATAGAAAGGTAAATATTGTAGATATATGTAATTTAAAATCTACCGCACTATTATACTAAGTACACCTCTGCCTGTACTCGTATTGTCATCACGTCGTTAATTATCCCAGGTATCAGCATTTCAGTTACCTACTTGTCATGAGGTGAAATGAAGTAGGCCTGTAGCTAACGTGGTAGCAGAACAAAGGTGTGGGCCCATTACAACGTATCATACCGGCACGAAAAGCAACACGATACGCTCTACGAGGGTCAAACTGAAAGTTCTTAGAAAATCAAAAACTGATTACATTAGCCAGTTATTAGTTTTATTATATCTTTTCAAAATATTGTCCATTGACGTCAATACACCGCTGCATGCGATGGAACCACTGGGAAAAGCACTTTGCCCACTCGTCCTTAGGGGTCTCTTCAATGGCATCGCGATACGCAGCCACCGCTTCTTCAGCATTCATAAACCGCTTTCCTTTAAGTTTTTCTTTAATTTTTGGAAATAAATAAAAATCACAAGGCGCGAGGTCGGGGCTATACGGCGGGTGACCCAGTAATTCAACGTTTGATGTCGCCAAATAGTCGATCGTTCGCTTGGCGGTGTGCGACGAGGCGTTGTCGTGGTGAAGGAGGATCCTACTGCGAGGTCGTTTCTCTCGAACTTTTTCCAAGACAAGTGGCAAACAATTGGTAGTGTACCATTCTGCAGAAACTGTTTTTTGATCCTCTAACACAATTGTTGCGAAATGACCTATCCTTCCAAAGAACGAGGCCACCATTTTTTTTCCCGCACTTCGATCTCTCTTCACTTTAGTTGGCAACTCCTCGAAAGGAAACACACACTGAGCAGATTGTCTTTTGGTTTCAGGATCATAACAGTAAATCCAGCTTTCGTCACCTGTTAGTATGTCGAACACAGCATTTGAGTCACCTCCGTTAAATCTTTCAATCATTTTACGGCACCAATCCACACGATGGAGTTTTTGAGCCTTAGTCAAATTATGAGGTATCCACCGGGCGCAAAGCTTCCTGACCGCTAAATGTTCGTGGAGGATTTTGTGCACTTGACTCATATCGATGCCTAAGCTTGTCCGAATCTGCTGATAGGTCACTCTTTTGTCAGTCTCTATCATACGCCGCACAACACAGATGTTATTTTCAGTCGTCGCCGTAGAAGGCCGTCCCTCACGTACATCATCAGTGAGATTAGTGCGACCACGTTTAAACTCATTAAACCAGTTGTAAACAGTCGCACGAGATGGGGCTTCATCGTGAAAGGCCAATCGTAGTCTATCATAACTTTCTTGTTGACTTAAATGACATCGAAAGTCATAAAAAATCATTGCACGAAAATTTTCTCGTGTTAAATTCATGTTGACGTGACACAGACAATTTTCAATTTGCCGCCAAATCGTAAAACAAATGACAAATGAATGAAATATATACTCAGTAATATTGGCAAAGAGTTCTATTTTCAAATTTTAGAATATTTTATTATTATATTGTTTATAAGTGGCCAGTTCTAAGAACTTTCAGTTTGACCCTCGTACGAACACTGAACGTAACTGTGCGCGTACACTGAACGAATCTATAGCTTTCTTTCTCACCGTTATATGTAGCAGGAAAGAGAGCGAGCGAAAGCGTATTTTGCCGGCGCGCGTCATGTTTTCAATACAACTTTTTTTTCTGACACGTTCCTAGCACAGTGTAGTTGGGTACTGCCAACAACACCTGTAAACATTATTAAGGTTACTACCTTAGAACCCTTACAAACTGCGACTTTCAGCATCGATGCAGTCGCGGGTTTGGAAAAGGCGCTTCAGCATCGCGACTCACGCAAAGAACAGATTCAATTTAGCATCGATGTAGTCGCGCGTTAGTATCGATGCAGTCGCCAAAATTCAGTACATAAATTGTCAATTTCCAGCTTTTGCATCGCGACTGTATCGATACTACCGCGCGTTAGCATCACGACTGTATCGATGCTAAAAGTAGCGCAGTGTTTAAAGGTAGACATTTTGCGACTGCATCGATACTAACGCGCGTTAGCATCGCTACTAAAATTCGCAGTGTGTAAAGGGTCTTATCCCTTAAGGCTACCGTCGTAGCGTATTACCTTCTTCTGCAGGTCCACGTTGGTGATCCTGCCCGCCTCCTTCTTCATGAGGTCGAGGCGTCTCTGCGCCATGTCCAAGTAGGCCTGCAGCTGACGCGGCAGCAGAACAACCCGTAGGGCTACGGTCGCGGCCAGGAGCGCTAGGCGCGCGCTGTCGAACGCTTCTGCTGTCATGCTGGAATGTTGAAAAGGTTTATTTATTTAGTATGGATTCGCTCTTGACTCCAGTCCAAGGCTAGTGCGACTAAGACGAAGTCGAAGATGGAACGAGCCCGCCCAGAAGAAGCCTGTTCACTCGAACTTTGAAAAGATTCGGATTGTAATCCCTAGGAAACACCGACGCGGGCAGCGAGTTACACTCCTTTGCCGTGCGCATTATAAATGTTGACGAGAAGCGCTTAGTTCGAGACAGCGGCACATCGACAAGGTAAGGATGGTATCCCGCGGTACGCCTAGACGTATGATGGAAAAAGGGGGCTGGTGGGATGAGCTCATGGAGCTCCTTCGCACACTCGCCAAAGTAAAGCCTGTGAAATACAGCTAAGCTGGGAACCTTGCGGCGATGGGCTAAGCTATGGAGCTTATCATTCACCAGTTTGTCGTCACCTATTAATCTTTTGGCTCTGCGTTCCACTGAGTCAAGTGCTTCAAGCTGGTACTTGGCGGATCCATCCCAGAGGTGACTACAATATTCCATATATATGTTTGTTATTCATTTGCAAAAAGACAAGGAACATATTTTGGGTTTTCGGGATTTGAAGCCGACAAGACGGACAAACGACCTTGTAAAGATCGCAGGACCACACTGGCTGGAGACTGCTTGTGATCGGTCGCTGTGGAAAGCCGTGGGACAGACCTATGTCCAGCAGTGGACGTTATTTGGCTGAAAATGATGATGACGATGATTCGGGGCTCGGGTCTTGTAAGAAGAGTAAAAAAGTGCCTTATATTTTAATGTTTCATGGTTTCACCCGCATCCGATACCCTTTTTGCCAAATGTGACATAAACAAAATCGAGGATGGAACAACTTACCCAGAAGAAGCTTATTCACTCTGAATCAAAAGATATTTGGGGTGAAAGAAGTAATTATTTGGGTAGCACCATTTTTTCTGTGGGTAGCACTGACGCATGTAGTAGGTTCCACTTTTATTGGAGATAAATACTTAGACGACCCGTCTGGTGTAGTGGTCGAGAAATCGCCTACTACGCAGCGGGTTGCGGGTTCGATCCCCGCACAATAAAAACATTTGTGTGCATGAACATGTCTGTTTATATTGGTCTGGGTGTTTTCTATGTATATCATGCATGTATTTACAAACAAAAAGTACATATTTAAGTATTATATCCATTGTCTGGCACCCATAACACAAGCTTTGATTGGCTTACTTTGGGACTAGATGGCGATGTGTGGGAATGTCCCAAGGAAAGATATTCTTATCTATTGATTCTGAACTAGCGGTCCCCCGCGGCGTCGCCTGCGTAAATTTCGCATTTCAAAGAAAAAAATATATTTTCATTTCAAATATATTATCGGTTAGCGCAAGCGCGTGTTGTACTTACGCTGCGAGCGTTACTTTCGTACGGAGTTATTTAAAACTGTGAAAGCTTCAAAGATACTTATTGTAACCATATGATGTAAAGAGCAATTTTGTTTAAAATTAAATGCTTGTGATGATGAATATGTTTATTTAGATAATAATAAATACTCGTGTCCATCAAAACACCTTTGAAAATACTTAGTACATTATTTTATATCAAATTTATGAACATAAATATGAGTAGACCATATCAAATAGTAATATGCTATAGCGGACTTTATTGTAGAAATTTTAAAGCAGAACATGATTTTAATGTATTTAAAACGGTTTACGCTGCGTACGCAACGAAAACTCTTTTAAAGGGAATATTCTTCCACCGTTATTTTTTCATTGATGCTCTGTGATTATAAGTCGTATCGTGATGTTTTATAGCCTAAATCCTTCCTCAGTAAATAAGCTTTCCAACCAAAACAAAAATATTTTTTAAAATCGGTCCTGTAGTTTCTGAGATTACCGCGTTCAAACAAACAAACAAACTCTTTAGGGTTATAATATTTCTATAGATGAGGAAGAAAACTTTCAACACTTACATCGGCTTCTCCATGCCACTAAACACTCTGACTGTAAGGTAGTATTTAGTGACGGGACGGATCCAGAGAAGCGAAAGCACGAACGGCATCGCGAAGTTGAGGTTCAGAAGCAGAGACTTCACTTTGTTCTCTCCGTAATACCTGAATTAATAGAAATAGCCTGATCAAAATGCTGTTTCATTACTTGAACATATTTGGAGGTTGTCACAAATATATTACCCCAATAACAATTACTTGACTAAATTTGTCTCATATCCCAGTGCCAGACTAATAAATAAAGAAAGAAACTGTATTTACCATGATCAAGAGGCATTAATGTCTCCATGAAACCAATTTACCAACATACATGACGACGTCCATGGTGTAGTAGCTGGCACGCTGGTTACAAGGTCGCCGCTCCGAGTTCCCGGGTTCGATTACCGGTCGGGTCAATATAGAAATCAAAATTATCTTTATTGTCTCGGGTCTTGGGTGTTGTGTTGGGATCAGAGCAACGTATGTGATTGGTGTCCAAAATTACTTTACAATTACTTTTCATATTTTGAATTCACCGTTGGGGTGTCGTTTATAAATAATTATAAATAAGTGCAGTCAAACTAACTTCAATGTACACTACACTGTTTTATTAGGATTTCACCTGCAGATAGTATTAAAAAGTTATGTGCTTCTTAATTTTTATTATTAGTAATTTTTATTTTTATTTTACCTTAATGAATCCCAGTGCATCCTGGCAACTCTTAGGCCAGGGAATGTAAAAAGAGTTCCAATCATTGCAGCCCAAACTGCCAAAGCTAACTTCAAAATCAACTTTGATGCAGGACCTCTGAAAAGAAGTCAAGTTTCCTTAATAAGTAACAAAATAAATGCTCTTGCGTATAAGTAGGTTTTTAAATAAGGTATGTTTGGCAAGTTGTCTTTAAAACACAGGAAAACTAAGTTATACATGAAAAAAATGTGCCTAACCCTATTTATTTAAGGACTTTATTTACAAAGGAGGTCTTCATGCTAAAAGCATTCACTGCCAATCAAACCATGTTGATACAATTAGCTTTGAATGAATAAATGATGATCTTTTGTTTTTGCTGCTACCAGGGGCCTATTGGTCTCTGGTATCTACAAAAATGGACAACTTACACAGAAGACAACCCTTGGTTCTCCAAGAATTTAGAAGCATTTTCATAAAAGCTGTCATATGCTGGGTCTACTCCAACCTCCAGGTTTGACTCATCAATGATTAACACCATCATTGCTATAAGAAGGAAGATGCAGAATGCAACTATACATGTGGACCGCTCCCCGATAGACTCCTCACTTGTGAAGTACTGCTTTGTTAGGGATAGAAGGATCTTTCTGAAGGTTGAGTTGAGGTTTGTTACATAATTATACTTCCTTTAGTTTTGTAAATGATCAATCAATCAATCAATCAATCATTTATTTGCGTCAAATATGGTATACAAGGTGACAAATTACAGTAGGTAAATAAAGGAATCACATACTTGGGCTACATAAATTAGCATGCAAATGTCATCAGGATACAATAAAAATATTAGCAATATAATATGCAGTTACAAATGCCTTATTGAGTCAGTGCTGAAATTACCTTCCAAACCTAAATTCCTTTTTTATTAAAAAAAGCATCTAGACTAAAGAAATTATGGTGGTTAAGCCAGCGGAACAAATGTCTTCTAAATACTGGTAAATTATAATTTTTATGATTATGATTATGACTTCTTTTGAAAATGAAGTTTAGAGTTAAGGATTTACATATTTTTAGAACTGGTATTATATAATAGGACATGGTTAATAAAATAAGAGGAATAATAATGTTGTTAATGCTGCCGGATTCAGTTCCCGGGTAGCAGCTGTATTAATCAGAGGTCTAAAGTAACATATTTTTTGTAAAGGATACAATGAAAATAGCACAACCAGTAAACACCAAACCATACTCAAATTGAATTCATCTTTTAGAGGGAATATTGCTGTATACACCTGAAAGAAAACAAAACAAAGTGATGCTTAAAGATAAGACAATATTAGGAAACAGAATTGAGAACAGGAGTTCTAATCAACTTACTTCTGACATAATATACACAATAGCAGTGTACAGGGAGAAATCAACAATCCATAGGTATTCTGTGTAGAACCTCAAGTGTACCACATCCAGGGGCGTCACCGGCGCCGTCTCCAGCTGAATATCAAGACTGCGAGGCACATGGAACGTCTCCGGCTTCCCATTTGCATCATTTTTACCGCCTTTTTTACCTTTCGGCTTATCTTTTGGCACTCCAGCCAAAGTCTTCAGTTCACTGTTATCTGGGTACAGGTATCGATACAACCCTTGTGAACACAGCAGCCACCTAGCAAACGAGTAACTCCCCAACTTCTGAATAACTGACACCATTATCAGTGTAATAACTAGCTGGGCACCAAGTAATGCCTGAAAAGCAAGGTTTATATATGATTAAATTATTAGCTGGCTGCTTTAGCACACATAAACAAATTTAAACTATGTACATACATACCATTTTGATCTATTTTTCATTCACAGAATAGGTCGTTCATAGTCTATTATTAAATTAATTTTATTTCAAGCTTCAATTTATAACCTCAATCAGTTCTCCCACTTATTGTAATATGGATAATTAGAAAAGTATTATAATACGCAGATGACCACAGTGCAAAAAAGGACCAGCATTATTACTATTTTAGCAAGTAAGACAAAGAAACCAACAGGTTTTTGTGTCAAAAATGAAGCTTTTGAAATCAGTCGTCTAATACTTAACAATTTGACAGTTGTTTACGAAGTTAGTGCTGTTATATTTGTTAAGTTTTTTCTGTTTCAAAGAGTGTTTTAAAATAACGTCATCCTTAAAATTAACTGCGCAATGCAGCAGCACAACTACACAACTGAAGACATATATAGAAGAAAGAAGAGATTTCAAAGAATAACTTCCTCTGATTTTTTTTTATAATACTTATTTTTACTTAAAGATTCAAAAATAATTTTCATCTGGGAACGGTATTTGCAAATGATATCGGTAAAATCAATTGTGAAAATGAGACAAACACACACAAAAAAGAGATAGAGTATCATCAGTGTTGTAAGCATTTGAAACACTCCAATTTAAAGTTATCTTTCCTTCATCATGCCACTAATGGATGAAGCCTAACCTAACCTTAACGCACCATGTCCATACCAGCTTTCATTGACAGATTGCCAATTTGAACTCGCTTGGAATACCTACTTGGAATACCTGTGTGTGTATATTTAGCAACGAGTTCTCCACATAATCATGTTTAGCAACGTCGGCTTATTGCAAGAACTCATTAACTACAAAAAGTCATTAAGTACAGTTAGAAGTACCACTGAAGTTATTTGTATGCGTTTTATATTAATTATGCAAAAACTCACTATCTTCTAGCTCTTCAAATAACGACGTTATAACCACAACATAAAATCGATTACTTCAATTTAGCCGTTTCGTGGTGGCTCTAAAATCATTAAGCAGCAATAGTGATTTTTTGAGATGCAGAAATGTGTGTGTAAAGAAAGTTAAGGGTATTTAATGACTTTTTACAAATATGTTTTACTAACATCACTGTTAGTAGCAACTGATTAAAATTCATTATCTGCACTTAATGTGAATTGAAAGGGCTTAAAAAATTTTTAATGACTTTATTCAAATTAAAAAACTAGTTAAATATAAAAGTTTTTTTGGATGAAAAATAATAAATATCTTTTCACAATATTAAGGAGCGTTTGAAAGTCACATTTAATTTAATTTTAATGCTGTTTATTGCTTCTTCCAGATAAAAGTAAGTGTTTTTTTTAATGGAGAGCCCATTGTAACATCATTAACTTGATGCTTCCGCGTCTATTTTCTTTACGCGTTATTTTTAACCAGGCTCTTTCACGCTATCCATTACCTTTTTTGACTGGTACTACCTGGTTTTTATAAGAGTAGACCTGTCACTGTTACTGCGTTTACCAGCAATGAGCGAAACGGTGTAGTGGTCGAGAAATCGCCTACTACGCAGCGGGTGCGGGTTCGATCCCCTCACAATACAAACATTTGTGTGCATGAACATGTCTGTTTGTATTGGTCTGGGTGTTTTCTATGTATATCATGTATGTATTTACAAAAAAAAAGTATTTAAGTATTATATCCGTTGTCTGGCACCCATAACACAAGCTTTGAGTAGCTTACTTTGGGGCTAGATGGCGATGTGTGGGAATGTCCAAAGGATATTAATTAATTTATTTATTTATAAATCGTAGTAATACCCTAGCAATAAATTCTAACCCCAGGTGAACTCTTCAATTTACCGGAACCAAAAGTAACCTAAATGTTGACTAGTGATATAAGCTACCCCAACACAAAAAAAATTTGGCCCAGCCGCCTCGTAGATTAATTTGTACAACTAGACCGACAAACAGACGCAGAAACACAGACAAACAGTGAAACAAGAAAAATAAAAAGTTTTATTTCACTTCTTACATCATACTGGCTCGGTTTTTAGCATTTTATTTTATTGTACAGTAATTCAACTTCTACAATTTTAATAATATTTTGATTATTTTCCATAATAAATGATTTTCTTTCGAAAACGAAGTTCATATTTAATTTTGAAATCTTATTTAAGAAATTGATAAGTGAAGATAAGTAATGAATTGTTTATGGCAAGAAGTCATTAACTTGTGTTTTAAGCTTTTAAAAAGAATAGGTTTTGAGTTAAAAATGTAATTCTTGGTTATTTCAATAGTAGTAATATAATACTATCCTACTGCATTAAAATTTCTATGTTCCTTTCGTATTTAACATAGTTATTGTAGTTACAAGTTTGGAAAAGTTCATTAATTGATTTCTCACAATTTACTTTTGGTCAATTAATGAGTTCTTGCAATAAGCCGACGGCAATATGCTTAGTTCTTCTGTGGAGTTCTGTGTTATGTTAAATATTTATTGCTGCGTCATTATCGTCCTTCAGTTTAAGTAACTCCTTCAACTTTGAGATCCTATCCAAGAGTCTTTTAATCCATACCATTCCTCTTGCTTCTAACTGGCAGGCAGCAACCAGTTCGGCTTCGGTACTGGTAGTGTTGCCATATGCAACACTTATTTGTCGTCGACTCGTTAAAGATATTGCTCCTCCAGAATAAAAGCATAGTATACCTGACGTCAAACGTTTGATACTTCGGTCTCCACTATGATCGGAATCACTGTAACATTCCAGAATTCCAGTATTGCATCTCTTCTTATAAGTTATTCAATAGTCCGAAGTTCTTCTTTTGTATCTTAGGATACGTTTCAGCTTCTGGATGTCATACAGAACGATATGTGTTAAAAGGTTATCGAAAATACAGAAGTTTTAGAATAAAATATTCTTTAACTGACATGATATAAAACTACCAGTTTTAATCCATACCTATGATAATATCATTCTTAGCCTTCTTAGCATAAAAAGTAAAATTTACTTTACCCAAAAATAATGATGTCTTTCTAGCCGGCTAACTTAAACATACAGCGTCACTTTTTATCATAATACGGGTCACTTTTTATAAAAAAAGTGTGGAAATTTACGAATTATAAAATTATACGACTCAACAAAAAGAAGTTCAGCAAAAAAAACTGACCAAAAATTTTTTTTTTAAAGATTTTATGTTAAAGGGCTATAAATTACTATCAAAAAATGACAAATTTATTTTCAAATTATCTTTTTCTTGCAGTCTCCTCTTAAAAGATAAACCCAAAAAAGGAAACTTTAACTCTAGGCTTGGCAACTCCGGTACTGTCATCTGTAGTTTTGACATTTGTGTTTTCGGTGCGTGGTGACGAAAACGGATGTCTACCTCTTTGAGGAGATAACGTAATTATTGATTGATTTTGCCATTTATTTCGGGTTCGTCGCCGCTAAAGTCTGTTTGCAGACTAATGCGACGGAGCCTAGTTTTGTAGTTAGTGAATAGTTATTGTTTTATTTGTGTGTGGTGCTGTTAAAACGTGCAAAATGGGGTCGTTATTTAGGAGTGAGGAAATGACATTATGCCAGCTTTTTCTGCAAAGTGAAGCGGCCTATGCGTGTGTGTCTGAACTCGGAGAGCTGGGACTAGTCCAATTTCGTGATGTGAGTACCCCTTCATTATTTTTTCAATACTTTTCGTGATATCTTCTGTTTAACAAGTTCTTAAGTGAAAACCTGTGACCCCATTTCGTCTGCACTGTCCTATGCCCTCAATTCTAGATATAAAGGTATAGATAGATAGATAACTCTTTATTGCACATAACATACATTGGTTTACAAATTCGTTTTAAGGAAATGTACAATGTAGGCGGTCTTATCACTATAAGCGATCTCTTCCAGACAACCTGAGGGTAAAGAAATTGTAAGTTTTATAGGTATTTATCTGAACGGTACTTGATAATGCACCTAGAGTAAATATCATAGTTGATGAATGTGAGATTTGGGGAGGTTTGACAAGACTATGGATTGAAGTTATATTTTTTACAATTCATTACAGTTGTTAGAAGACTTGTTCAGAGTGTATCTTTAGGGGGCGGAAACCTAGTAAGAACTTTAATGTAAATGAGTCATTCAACGTTCATCTCATTTACAATTCCTTGACTGAATTATGTAAAGGGAAATGCTATAAGTTTGTTATTCAATAAAAAAAAAATACAAGTGGTAACTATTTTTAGTAAGTGGCAATGTTGTCATAATTTTGTTTCACTATGTCAGATCAAGTTAGGTACTGAAAGAATGCTGCTTCAACAAGATTAACTGATGTTCTGTTTGGCACACTGATACACACAAAGCAAGAGTTTTTCAATTTGACCACAATTACCACCATATTTTCAGCGATAACTTCAAGGATTGGACTCTTTCAATGATAAAGTCTGTGGTTTTGATACTATTCAGAGGGTAGAGAAAAACCCAATTGAATTGACTTATACATAGAATAATGCAATTTTTTGAGTTCATATTTAATGCTCATTACATAATTGGGAAAAGTCATGTGATTGCTGACAAGCTCATTGGGTTGGGCTAATTACATGATTGATACATTTTTAATCAAAAACACTTGTGATTAAGATAACTTTGATTTTTGTAACTGCTTATAAATGATACATTGGTATTTTATCTTATCACTAAGGCGATAAATCATGTGAAATTAAGTTTTAATGGTTTTAAAAGATGTAAGGAACTCTAAATATGAACAAATAAGTAGGTATTGTCTAAGAGTATAATAAAATATGAACAAATATTTAGGCTCACACTGAACGGACATGTACTGCTTTTTGTTTGTGGAGAAACTATGTTATGATTATTTGTGAAATTAACACTTAATCTTGAAAAACATCAGCTATATCCTACTAAATAAATTTAAAGCAGTTTACTTAACTTTGCTGCTATTGATGGTGATAGAACACTCATGACTAATACTCATTAATAAATGATTAATATAGGGTTAATGAACTGACTAAAATATCGGAAAACATATCATATAACTTCTAACCTTTTATGTAATTCCAATTATTTTGATCCAAAAATTTCTTGTAAACACTACACAAAAACGGGCGTCAATTCAAAGAAAGCGTGATGCAAGATGCAAGCGATTATAGCTCTTAAAGTCTTTAAAGGTGGAGGTCAGGTCGATGGAACATTTACTAAATTGGTTCCATCACATGTGTGCACACACATAGGTACATTTTCTATTCCTATCAATCTCATAGCCCGACGGGATAGCAATCTGACACGACCGGAGAAAGATCAGGCGAAAGACCAACGGATTTACGTGCTTTCCGAGGCATTGGGGTAAAACACTGCCAATTTACAAACTCCGGGCTGCCTCTGATTGAAAAAAAAAAACGAGGATCGAACCCGGGACCTCTGACACAGCCGTCGCTTTAAAGAGCGACTAACCGCTGCGCCACCGTCGCGGTACTGTAACCCCTTACTAATGAAGTATAATTCCCATCCAGTTAAACCCTGACGTGAACGCGTTCCAACGCAAGTTCGTCAATGAGGTCCGCCGCTGTGACGAGATGGAGCGCAAGCTTCGCTACCTGGAGAAGGAGATCCGGCGCGACGGGATCCCGATGCTGGAGATACCGGGGGAGTGCCCGGAGGCGCCGCAGCCGAGGGAGATGATTGATCTTGAGGTAACATTCACTTTTCTGTTATAAATCTGATAATATCTTCTACTCTACACTGTCTTCTTCTTCTTCGTCCTTGCCTTTTCCCGTCACACGGGATCGGCTTTCTACTCTTCACTAATCACAATTGCGTAAAAACGAATCGCTTTTGGCTAGTTTCTACAGGATTCGACTTCCGATGCTAGCTGCTAAGAGACAAGTATTCAAATCTGCAAAATATCATTAACCAGATCTCAAACAAAGTATGACTTATAGTTGATGATGACCATTACATCATTAACAGAAACCTCGCTGCAGATTCCGACAACACTCTTAGGACCTGTAAGCCTAACCATCATCATCATCATCATCATTATCAGCCAAAGGACGTCCACTGCTGAACATAGGCCTCCCCCACGGCTTTCCACAGCGACCGATCACTAGCGGTCTGCATCCAGTTTGATCCTGCGATCTTTATTAGGTCGTCTGTCCATCATGTTGGTGGACGTCCCACGCTGCGTCTCTGGTCGAAGGGCCTCCAATCTAGAACTTTCCTGCCCCAACGGCCATCAGTTCTTCGCGCTATGTGCCCTGCCCATTGCCACTTGAGCTTACTGATAATCAAGGCTATGTCCGTTACCTTAGTTCTTCTACGTATCTCCTCATTTCTGATTCGATCCCGTAGAGAAACACCCGACATAGCCCTTTCCATCGCTCGTTGTGTGATTTTGAGCTTCATTATAAGGCCCATAGTAAGAGACCATGTTTCGGATCCGTATGTCATCACTGGTAACACACACTGGTTGAAGACTTTGGTCTTCAGACACTGAGGTAGATAAGATGAGAAGACACCCTTGCGTAATTTCCCGAACGCTGCCCAGCCGAGTTGGATTCGTCGATTGACCTCTGTCTCGAAGTTGGACCTACCCAATTGGATTACTTGTCCTAGGTAGACGTACTTGTCGACAACTTCGAGAGTTAAGTTCCCAATGGATACTGGAGTGGGTACAACAAGGGAACTCGACATAATTTTCGTCTTCCCCATGTTCATTTTAAGACCCACTTGTTGGGAGACTTGGTCAAGGTCTTCGAGCATAGTGCCAAGATCGTCCAGCGTCTTTGCCACAACGACTATATCATCGGCAAATCGGAGGTGTGTGATGTATTCGCCATTAATATTGATGCCGATTCATTCCCATTCCAGAAGCTTGAAAGCGTCTTCCAATACCGCAGTGAACAGTTTCGGAGATATCACATCTCCCTGTCTCACACCTCTCCGCAGTGGAATCGCCCTCGTGTTCTGCTTCTGTACTCGGACCGACATGGTGGCGTTATTGTAAAGGCACCTTAACACCTCTATATACCTATTGTCTATGTGGCACCGCTGCAGAGACTGAAGCACCGCCCAAGTTTCGATCGAATCAAAGGCCTTCTCATAGTCCACAAATGCTAAGCATAGAGACATATTATACTCCTCTGACTTCTGTATAATTTGCCTAAGCGTATGGATGTGGTCAATGGTACTGTAGCCTTTTCGGAAACCGGCTTGTTCGGGAGGCTGGAAGTCATGCGAGACGATTCGTGATGACCCTTGAAAACAGCTTGTAGACATGGCTCAGGAGTGAGATGGGTCTATAGTTTTTCAATAAGGTTTTGTCTCCTTTTTTGAAGAACATCACGCATCAAGCGTGATGCCCTCCAGCAACACGGAATTAAAGAGTCTCTGAAGGACTTTAAGTACCGGTGTTCCACCCGCCTTCAGAAGCTCTGCTGTGATTCCGTCCTCGCCAGGTGCCTTGTTGTTTTTGAGCTGTTTAAGGGCCATCCTAATCTCGTAGAGGCTGATGTCCGGGATGTCTTCGGTGTAGTGTCGGGTCAGGATAGCTCGTGGGTCTCTAGCCGAGCTATCTACGGGTTTGGCTACTGAGGTGTACAACTGCCCATAGAACCTTTCGATCAAAACCTCTGCTTTCGTCGACGCTACACTGCCGTCCTCCGTCTTAAGCTTCGTCAACCTTGCCCAATAGACATGTTCCTTGCAAACACTTTGTAAGCCTAATACGAAAATCTAAATTCGTCAATACGATTTTCGATTTTGAATTCGCAAAACGATCAGTCAGTGTATTGACGGAGTTTGCATTTCGGCACATTAGACACCCGGATTCAAAATCGACTAAAACAAACACAAACCAACAAATATATCTAATGTCGTCGTCGAACGTCATTTCGTATGAAGTATTTAGAATAGGTAATCAGAACTTATTAGCACATTGTGAAACAGGCCGTGAATGTTACTGCATTCTCCCCTATTTCTGTTACCATTGTGTACTACAAAATATTTCATGAACGAGGTCATATACATTTACACACAGCAACATAGTCGAGGATCAACATAATCGAACTCGCTAGTTAGCTAGGGCTAAAGTTCTTAACATCCTAAATATTTTTTTGTTATCTATTCAGATCTCAACTTACAGCTGATGTCCAATGAACATCTTTATTGAGTTATTCGCGATTGATCATTATTCCCTTAACACGAATACGTCAAAACTTTCGATTATTGTGCTGTATGTCAGTTTAATCTTACAGAATCAACATCGCACAAATAAATATAACGTTGACCACAGAATACACATGCCTTGACATTGAAATCGTCGTGATGCCGCAATGCGTAATCGTGACGCATATACCATGTTTCTGGGGAAGCCCATCAGTATTCAGTAAATCCCTATAGTACGATCCCGTCGGACCTAGCCGAAAACGCGTTATAATATAAGCGGGGACCTTTGGACCAGCGAAAATTTTCATTTATTTCCACATATACTTTTTATTTATACCTAAATATGTTATCTACCTGCCAGAATATAAATTTATAAGCATTTAAAAACTTGTTTTATGAGTTACGCTCATAGAATAATATGTTTCGCCTTTCAAATCTTCAACAACCTTAACATACTTCCGAATAAGTAAGTACTGATAAAATAACAAAATGCAAGTATAAACAAATACGAAATTGATAAAATAACTCAATATTAGTGGAAATATAGACTCAACTGATTAAAAAAATAATATTGAGGTTCTATTTTGTATCTCAAATTGACCATTAGACAGTTTTAGTAGACCATTTTTTTCCTTTAAAGATAACAAGTTTCATCCAAAATGAGCGTACTAAGCGAGATCGACCGACCGTGGTACCTATGCATTTTGATGCATTTCCTTAAATTAAAACCTTTTTTTTATTAGGCCACGTTCGAGAAACTGGAGAACGAACTGCGTGAGGTAAACCAGAACGCTGAGGCTCTGAAGAGGAACTACCTCGAACTGACTGAGCTGAAGCACATCCTCAGAAAAACGCAAGTCTTCTTTGACGAGGTAAGCGCGCCATCCATCATCCATCTCAGATTCAACATAAACTCAAACACACGAGGAAAACTGTTGAGAACACTCGCCGATCGCTTTTTGTTATTCAAACGGGTTTCAACGACACGCGATGACGACACAAATCACATGATTAACATTTAAACATCAGCTTTAGTTTATTCAGATAATCCTGCCGCAAATTGTTACTCGTTTAATTTACCTACTGTTGCCTAGTCCTAATGATATGCATATCGGCCGATAAGATAAAAAGGCGAGTGGTGTCCTCGTGATTATAGCGTAAAACTAGTAATTACTGACGGTCATATACGTCGCAATGTTTGATTATCTACGTAAGATGTCATAATTATGCCATCCAACTTGACTGTAATGTAGTGAGCTGTAAATTATGTGGCACAAGGCAATAAGCAGCCCACCATTGTTCACAAGCGGCTTAATTTTTCATATCAGCGTAAAACAAAAGCGCAACGCTAAATTTTGAAGTCTATTCAATATTGCTGTTGTAGAAAAAATAGCTCCACGATCAGACTCTAAATTATCGTTTTTATCATCATTTTATTTCTTTTATCCTTGATTTAGTCAGTGTTTCATTTGTTAATTGTTAAGTTTTTATTACTTTAATAAACAACGAGATAAACTTTTGGTTAGCACTTAAATAACATATGTTTATGTCATAGTATACTAAATTCGACTTCTTAAATATATTCACTTTTTTATGTATTGCAATAACATTCAAATAATACTCAAGGGTCGTGGTTTTCATCCTATTTTTCTTATTATAAAAGTACTGCCAAAAACAAGACCTGGGCTTCAAAAAGTTATACAATCTCCGAAAACTTCGATAGTAACTATGTTTTAATCGCAATGTCACAAGGCCAATGTCACATTCCAGCTGTTACAATAATGAGTTCCAGCGGCGTATTACAATAGCTAATTATTCAGTCGCCATTATCTAAGTATTTTCACGCTAGTGAATCAAAATTTTCACGGGCCAGTGGAATGTGACATTGGGTTTTGGATGCGTCACTGACCTTGGCGCCATTTTGGCGCGTGTGTGCACAAGATGGCGGACCCGTCCCGAGAGGAGGAGCAAGTGACCCTCCTAGGGGAGGAGGGGCTAATGGCGGGCGGGCAAGCGCTCAAGCTGGGGTATGCTCTCATTCCTTACCGAGGCTCCTAGACCTACTTTTACTTCTACGCTCCTCACCAGGGTACATTCGGCTCCGGGCTCAAAATTTATCTCACACTGCGTTGAAGTAAAAGCGAGTCCTTGAGCTATATTATTTTTGCAGCGCTTGTACTGTGACGCTGATACGGGAGTCTACCGATCACCACTCAGGCAAGCATTGGAGTCGGCCGGTTTATAGTATATCATAAACATAACACCTCTCTTTGACTTCTTGTGTGTTGGAATGAGCTTAGAATAGCACCGCAGACACCCTTCGGATACGATTCTGTCGGCTTCGAGATAGTTCTGAATCCCATGTGGAGCGTGCTAACCAATTGCTGCCTGAGTGAGTTTTAACTAACAGTGTTATCCGGAACATGATTTATTTTTGAAGTCCATTGAGGTAGCGAAAGGTTTTCCAGGTCGAAACGTGCGTGGTAGCCGTTATCAATATTTATTTTTCGTTTTCATTCCGTCATGCTTTCTGTATACTTTGTCATATGCATGCCGTTATGGTTTTTATGTTCATGTTATATGTAGTCTAGTTTCACGATAAGTATGTAACGAGCGATCAGTGAGAATACGTCACTCGTTTAATTTGATGTAACTTTCACACAGTAATGAAACACGATTACGGAGTAGCGACTAGAGACCGACTAACAATACAGATTGCTTTAATGTTGTAGTTTAGTTAGGTTGTAAGAGCACATCGCGTAGTGGAAGGTAATTTATATTGCAGAGCGTCGTTGGCGCTACTTTTCCTACAACAGGCATTGGGGTTGGTGGATGTGTGGGGGCTTAGCGTGTCCGTCCTAGGGCGGTTTGTCTGTACATGTTTATGTTTGTCCGATAGCACGAGGGTGGTGCCAGTACCACTGAGTCGATGACGCGCGCGCTGATTGCCGACGACCCGAACGTACATATGGGCCACGTCCAGCTAGGGTATGTATGCGTGTACATACAGCACTAGAGTGACACCGATCCTACTCGTCTGACGAGACGAAACGCTCCCGAGTATCTTTTATGACAGACATTGTGCTGTAGAAATAAACAACTTGACTATTGAACTTCTGAGTCAATTGATAAAAGTCAACATCACTCAAATCTCAGTATCATTTTACTGTAACCGTAAAGTAGCTGCTGTCACAAAAGAAACACAGCCTTCTGGGAGGCTGAGGTTGCCTACAGTTTTTGAAACCGTCAGATAAAATCGATTGCAATACTAGTCGTCTCATGCTCCAAAATAATAATAAAAAGTTATAACAACAAACGCTGCGCAGGAGTCGACGTAAGTGCCATCGATCAAGATGTTCACATAGTGTGACAGATTACTATTTGACAACACACACACCTCGCTAATATTGACAGAAGCACGGTTTGGATTACGCTTATAAGCTTAATGCTTGTATTTTTTCAGCACTACGTGAACATCTTTCTGAATTCTACTGAAGCACTTAATGCAAGCCCTTCTAAAGTTGCAATTGAAATATTGTCGCAATCTAACAAGTTTGATTTGAAACCCCTGAAAGTAAATATCAATATCAAATATCAATGTGAAACTTGATACCACAGAATTGAATCAAGATACAGTCTTATTGATCAAAATTGCATGATTAACTCCCCGCTCCTTTTCAAATTAGCTGTACAATTTGTGTAGGATTTGTCGTCAATTCTTTAAAATGACATTATCGACTTAGATTTACTTGACCTATAACTATAACATGTACATTTAGCTAAACTGCTTGCTTTATTCCTAGTTTACGGGATAAGCAAGAATCCTTGGAATTCCTGCCTTGGTTAGTAGTGTACATTGTATTATTACTGTAGTTGGTTCGGTAGCCTGTGGTGGGTACTGGTGTATGTGTATGTGTATTGTGTATGACTGGCGTATGTATGGATATCGGCAACTCGACGGCAGAACTGAAACAAGACTGCTTCTTTCACTTCTGTCAGAGAAATGGGCGTCTATTATTATCAAATAACACTTTCACATGGCTTACTAACACTTCACTTCCGTACCGCAATTATTATGTTAATTTATTAAAATGTGCGTGTAAAGGTAACTTGGACTTCAAGAATAGATAATGGACTTAGGTGCAAACATTGTAAATGCTGAAATACTCGGTCTTTTTCGTGCTCACACTTTTTCCTTGCCTTTCTGCAAATTTTTAAACAAAGTAAATATAAATGTGGACCTAATCATGCGCCCTGTGATAGTCCCTAACCCGCTGTTTAGTATAGAAAAAGATGTGAGTTACGAATACACGTTGCAACTTTCTTTAGAAAGTTTCTAACAGCGTCTTGGTACGAGTGTCTTAGTTTTTAATATCATGTTTATTTATGTGTATATTTTCAGTTTACTCGTGTTATTCATTCGCGTTCTTTTTTTTGTTGATAACAATCTGTGTTCGGTATTGAATGCAACTATTCGTTTCATAATAGTCGAATAAAGTATCAAAAGTTTCCACAGGCCTTGAATTGGTCAGCTATTATGTTTGACGGATTTCCAATTCGATAAGAGGTGTGTAGTGTTAGTGTCAAACGCTCTGTCGGAATCCACGTAAAATAAAACTTGAAAACACGAGTCGCATTTGTGTGTAATTTGTATATTGTACGCTTAGTTTACATCACAATAGGTCCTGACATGTCTCGGTTCCTCGTACGGGTATTAATAAGCTATCACACCCATGGCCGGCATTGTGAAGCCGCGAACAATGCCTATCGATACTTGTAAAGTCTGCGCCCATTCTATTTTCATATACTAGATAACAATGCGCTTACGATTAGTTCCAGTAAGATCCTTAATTATGTAATAGATGGTAATTAAAAAACTTCCGAGTGAGTGGAGATTGAAATGACGCACCCTTGTATCTTAGGTACATGATTCAGGTCGTTGATAAGTAGAATGAGACTATACTTATAGAATCTTATATCATTGTACGATATAACTCAGTCGTAGACATTCAGCTGAAGTGCCGTCAAAACAATAACAAATGACAATCGGAATTCTGCGGCGAATCGATGACTGATAGTCATATTTTTTCCGACTCTTGTCTCAATGTCGAATACGAGAGTGTTGGCCATTACTTATCTTTACAGATTTGTAGATGTAGATTATTCCGAAAATCTCCGTAATGCCTAAGATTACGAGTCAAGGGTAAAATTGATGACGTTTGATACGATTCTGTGGGCTTGGAACTCTATGGCTGTGTTATAAAATCGTTAAATGGCAATGATGGTACTTGTAAAACATCAGCTTAATAAATCTTTGTGATTATTTGGATTTGAGAGGTTATTTTTATTTTTTAATGCCTGTACAGTAAGTTTCTCACAGAGCGAATGATATTTGGCAAAGTTTATCCTTAAGAGTAGTTATTAGGTAAGGGTAATTGAAGATTATTGTAAAATAAGAGAATCCGTAAACAAAACCATTTTAATTACAATTCGCTGGTCCAGTTTCGCGCAAAAAAGTTTTAAATGATGGATGAATAACGAAATAGTCTTGTGAACTTGGAGGGACAATTGCATTGTATGTCAGTTATGTGAACTGTCTGAGTCACAAACATGCAATCGCCATCATACATTGTTCTCATTTCGCTTTATTGACTTAGTAGAACTTGATTATTGAGTTGAATTTCTTTCTTGTTTAGAATATGTATAATTAGTGCTATATACAATTAAAATTAGTTTTTAGTTTTCCAGTAGCAAAAGGTAGGTTTCCAGCAGTAAGTCAAAATTATAGTTAAAGAAAATGTTAGTGTTATGAACATTTGAGAAAAAAATAGCACCACGATAAGGAGTAACGGTAAATAGTGATGGTTGATAATAATGACTGCAACTTTAATAAATTACCTTTCGCGACAGTTAAAGCAGAGAGTATTCGTGCTTATGTAGACCCACCGTCTTAACAGTAAACAACCCCGACGATTAAGGTAATTTGAGGTTACTTACTGACGATTTTATTTCGTCAGTGGCCCAACTAGTTTACATCGCGAAAACTAATTCACTTGACAAAAAATATTTTAAAATGCTTTGATTATACCGCTATAATGCGTCATCGCGTCACTATCACGTATGCAAATCATGTATTCTTTTTTAATCTTAATAGTTGAATGTCAGTTTGTGATTATGATGACTCAACTCATGCAGGAAACCTGTGATATGTCTGTGACCAAATAGTCAGATTAACTACCAACAAAAAGATCGTACAAATATTAACAAAAACAACACGCAAAAAACATGCGATTAGAATGAAGTTTGCTCAATCGAATCTGCTCATGTGATGTATTAAAAAAATAGTGAAAAACAACGATAATTATACCTTAGCAACATCGAATGTCTAAAATCAAACTGCACAAATAAAACTATGGATGTACAAAATGAATATAATTTTTTAAGCTCATTGCTACTGAGTACGTCATTATTATAAATTACCGGTTGGGCTCAAACGTGTTAG
Source organism: Pyrausta purpuralis (assembly GCA_963924145.1). Lineage (NCBI taxonomy): Eukaryota > Metazoa > Arthropoda > Insecta > Lepidoptera > Crambidae > Pyrausta > Pyrausta purpuralis. The sequence goes on from OZ001655.1 coordinate 25,115,941, forward strand.
TCACGATCATATTGATAGGTCGATAGTCGAATAACGGTCATTCTGTACCATAAACATTGCACACACGGTTACAAAGAAGCAGAACGATACTTTTTGCACCAATAATTATATCTGTAAAAAAAGTAAATTAGAGCAACATTTCTCGGTAATTCATAACCATATCGTGACAATTTCTCGTCTCATCTCCCTCCTAGTGTGGTTTATGACTGTTTTACAATGCTATAAACTAGCCTCGTTCGTTCTGCTTTTATGATCCCGTTTGTGACAAATCTATGGTACTTACGTTATAACTGTTGCGAATTTTTTTTAGGCGATCTATTATATTTTTTCCATATTTATTATGTAAACAAGCGATATTTTTTGCCGATACTGAACTGAAAAAAATAAGTTGACACACTTTATATTTTCTAATATTTGGTACTTGTTGCTCAAGGCTTTATTTAGAAAAAAATAGAAACCCATAAGTTTCTTTCTTATCATCCGAATTTAACAAAATTTACTTCTACATGAAAATCGCTTGCTTAATAGCACATTTAATTAAATGGATTGCCGATATCAAACTATTACCCATCTTGTCCTCGTTTTCTGTACGGAATGTTAAATAGTAAAAGCATACCGCACCGGTAGGGCACAAATAGCGAATGTCCTTGAAAGTAGCTAATTCTATGCCAGTTACTTACAACAAATTTTACGGCGAGAAGTAAAGAAGATTTTCTTTTACGTTTTCAATATTTCTTACGGGGTATAGCGCTATTTACTACGAACGAAAGTTGTTGTTAATAATGTATTTTAGCAGATAGGTTAGTTATTTCAATGAGTGTTAATTGTAACTTATTATTTATATCTGTCTTGCTTTTAATAATATGCGAATGAATAACACGAGTTAATTTCAATGAAATGTAATGGGTTTTAGTTTTAGTGTTATGAGAGACGTTGATTTTACAATCATGATGTAGGTAGGTATATTAAATAAAGCACATGAGAAAATGTATTATTTGAGGTTAGAACATGATTATAGGAATATGTAATCATATACATATGAAGACAGTTCGGTCGGTCGGAAGATTTTTGAAACGTATGTTTTTCAGCCAAATATCAAAATAGGTACTCGCAAAGGAAAAGTGCAAAACCAAGCCTGGTTTGGCTAGATTATATTTAAATCAAACAAAACACAATCTGCTATGACGGTTGACGTAAGAGGGAGAAACTACCGTCGAACCAGCGAAATGAACAAGAAATGAAATATATTTGATAGATTTGTACTTCTGTATGTACTATTATTTATGTGCTGCTTTGAAGCACTTTCATAAATTTAATCATTGACACGTCAATAAACATGAAAGAAGTTTTAATCAATCACTGTTTAAAACACGAGTGTAATTAGCTATACTTATACAAAGATTCGAATACTCTTTTGTACAGAGATCTTTTGAATTGTAACTTAACTGACATCCTTGAGAGACAGTCTTTGAATGTACCTGGGCTGGACAATTAATTTGGTTGTAACTGACAGCCTCTTTAATACTGTGCGCTGAAGGTACTTCAAGGACTATCTGACCTTTACTTCGAGGTACAAAACCACACAAATGCGTTTACTCAAGGTCATCTTAATTTATTTTGACTAAATTAGTCACATCACATATTCAATTTGTTTATTTCAGAAAGCAAGTTCTATAATGTTGTTAGTAATAAAAAATAACATTGTCTTGTTAGTTAAAATATTAATGTAAAGTGCAGGAATTTGATCCGGTGTGGAGCATCATCCAGTGACGCCGCAAAGTTGTGTCGTTTTGATTCTGAGGCCTCTGCCTCGAATTTTGCGGGCAGCGGGGCGGGAGCGGCGGATCAAGCGTAAAATCAAATGGACCGGTTCTCGAAATCAGCGGCGCGGTAGCGGCGCGTCGAGCATCGAGCGCCGCCGCTGCTGCCGCCCCGCTACCCGCAAATTTCGAGGCTGCGCTTTATACCCATACATGGTGTTGCTTTGGTCAGTGACTTCCAACTTAGGGATGGTAATATGAGTTATTATCATCATCATAATTATCAGCCAAAGGACGTCCACTGCTGAATATAGGCCTCCCCCACGGTTTTCCACAGCGACTGATCACAAGCGGTCTACATCCAGTGTGATCCTGTGATCCTAACAAGGTCGTCCGTCCATCTTGTCAGTGGACACGCCCACACTGCGCTTCTTGTCGAAAGATCTCCACTCTAGAACTTTTCTGTACCAACGGCCATCAGTTCTTCGCGCTATGTGCCCTGTCCATTGCCACTTGAGCTTACTGATTCGTAGGGATATGTCCGTTACCTTAGTTCATCTACGTATCTCCTCGTTTCTGATTCGATCTCGTAGAGAAACACCGAGCATTGCCCTCTCCATCGCTCGTTGTGCGATTTTGAGCTGCTTTATGAGGCCCATAGTTAGAGACCACGTTTCGGAACCGTATGTCATAACTTCACTGGTAACACACACTGGTTGAGGACTTTCGTCTTCAGACACTAAGGTAATTGAGACGAGATGAAGCTCTTGCGCAGTTTCCCGAAGTTTTCGTCTTATCCATGTTCATTTTAAGACCCACTTAGTGGGATACTCGGAGAGAGTTTTCGAACATAGTGCCAAGATCATCCAGCTTCTTTGCCACAACGGCTATTTCGGCAAATCGGAGGTGTGTTATGTATTCGCCATTGACGCAGATGACCATGTGTACCCATTCCAAGAGCTGGAAGGCGTCTTCCAATGCCGCTGAAAACAGTTTCGGAGATATAACGTCTCCTCGTCTTTCACCTCTTCGAAATGGAATCGTTGGACCGACATGGTGGCGTTGTTATAAAGACACTAACACCTCTTTATATCTATAGTCTATGTTACACCGCTGAAAAGACCGAAGCACCGCCCAAGTTTCCATGGAATCAAAGGCTTTCTCATAGTCCACAAACGCTAGGAGTAATATGAGTTATGCTTATTCTAAAAAAAAAACTTAATTATATGCAAGTCTTATAATTGAAAACCCCCTTCACAACATTCTAAAATAAATTAAAACGAATGGGGATACTCGCACTCTCTCGCGTATCTACGAAACACTGCGCCGTAGCTAGCTAGCTATGAAGAGGCGTCCTGGTTTTGGTAGATTTGCTCGCTGACTAGTATCGCAATAAGCATTTTTTTGTGGGTTTTTTCCATTTAAAAAAATATTTTTTATATTTATTTTGGCACAAACACCTCAGAATAGCTTGTGGTTTATCAAAATAACATCCTGTATAGGCTTTCTTTGACAGAAAACTGTTTATATGCCTTGCGATGAGCAAATCGTCGAATAGGCAATGTGTCTAAACGTTTGAGTTTATGTTTTAAAACAAACATTGAGAAATCTAGACAGCCCAACACCTGGCGCATAGATCAAACCCACAAGACGCTGGAAGCAGTTGTGACTGGCGCCATTAGAAAAAAACCAGACACTCCAGCATTCAAATATAGACCCGACACGTGCGTAGACTTGGGCCCTTGCCAAGGTGACGTGACGTCATCGTCATCAGGAAACGTAAGATGCTTAGGTCTAGCGTTTACGAGCTTGAGTAGTTTTTATCGTCCACTTTGAAAGGGAATAATGCAAAACTGTTTACACATCAGTTGGCATGAAAAGCGTAATGAAGTATTGTATTTTCCTTATTCATATAAATACATACATATTGCTGACTTCATAAGACAATAAGCTTAATAAAACTAAATCATATCTAGCTTTGAATTACTAATTGACACAATTGTGATGTCATCTTATAGGTTCTTGAAAAGTTAATCGTTAATAATTTGAATTCAAACCGGGTACTGAACAGTTGTGAAAGGCCTGCTATGGCATGCATGTATTTAATTGTTTCGAACACAAATGAATGTATTTGTGACCTTACAGAAGTCTACATATCGGAAGTACAGTAGCCAGCACATACGGTTACGCACATTCGTTGAAAGCCCTTATTAAAACTGCATAAAATACCGCAGTGTTTACCTTGACGTGCTGTTGTCCGTACATTACTTACGCATTATTCGTCATTTTTAATGAAACCTATTTTTTTCGTCGGATGGCAATCACAACATATAAATTATTAGACTTGCCCAATTGATCCTCAATATGATTGATTTGTGGATATCCCTGGAAAAAAACAAGACGTAAGTTATACCTTCATTAAATTTTTTGTTCTGTAACTAGGGTTCATATCTATAAATAGGCACTTTTCGTAATATAATTACATCGATAGCGTAGTTATTATTGGCACTTCAAAACGCATTTATACATTTAACTCCGGGACTGTCAACGCCCCCATACTCCACTAATATCAGTCGATTATCTCATTAACTGTACTGTACGAGTGTTTGTATTCTTGAAAGCATAATGAAGAAAACCTTGAGCATCAGTAGAATAACGTGGGCCGTGGGAAATCCGTGATGTACCCTCCCATTAGGGCAATTGACTGTCCCATTATATGGCATTCAGTATTTGTACAAATGAAGTTATTGTACACGGAATTGATCAGTCATATGCCACTGTAGTTGTGTACTTCCGAAATCTAAACCTAAATATTTTCCTACTAAGGTTGGATTTTTATCGAAAATAGTCTTCTAAAGGTTCCTCGAATAGTGCGGTCATAGTCTCGTGACGATCGTTAAATACCATGAACAGTGATACCATCTAATTGAACACCAAACATTACTACAGTTTGCGGTTTTTTGACACTGTTTTTACAGGAATTGTTAGCTCTAGCAGATAATTGAATGACCGTAAATACACTGAAATATGCGAAGGCTGGCGTTGACTGGTAATGAATAATAAATATCGACACATTGTCACACACAGCGTTTTATTTGTTGGTTCAGCTATAATAGCTACAATCAGTTCTAATGACGTATTATGTTTGTATAACTATTTACCTCTGGTTAATCGAGCCTTATTAAGTCTCTCATAATAAGCTGTGCTGACAGTCTACTATGTAACCATTTTAATGCATGTTTCATTAGATCTGCCAGATACATTTATTACACTTGACAACGTATTTTTTTTAAAGCAAAAAATATTATGTTGATACGCAGTAATGATATCGGCAACAATGAGATTTGTAAAATGTAATTTAACATATAAAGAGTTAAACGGGTAAAACCTTGAAGTGTTGGAATAAATTCGATATGAGGAAAATCTTTGGAAATCAATACAAACATGTAGGTTTCTTTTTGTATAGGAAAATCTACATGTATAAAGTATAATAGCTTTAAGTAAGTCATAAAATTGTACATGCGCTTACTTAAAAATGACGCTTTACCTACCCAAACAGCATCCATTTATAGAGAGACGTGTTTTCAGCGGTGTTTTATTTATTTATGGATTTACAATGATTTAGTTTCACTTTAGTTTCACTCTAATGGTTTCACCCATTATGATCGTGTCATACGCCAACGCTGCGGTTGCGGTTATTCAGTGAATTTCCGAACTGATATGATATATCACAAACGCCCATTACGTGTGTTTCACATTTATCGCGATATTTAATCTCAGGAACAGCACAAATGATGACAGCCACTTATCTTAAATTTGGGTTTCTTTGACAGTGATGTTTGTTAACATAACTGTATGTGAGAATGTTACAAATAAATATTACGATTAGATATGACAATGATTAATGTGGTATTTGCTTACCGTAGAAGCTAATTTGGTATGGCTTTTACCATCCCAGTAATGTCAAAAACGTGGAACTCTTCTTCTGGAATTGTTTAATCGATTTGAAAAATTAAATTGAAAATGCATTTCAGTAGGTACCTTTATTCCGGATTTCGTGAATATACTTATAGCATGACTAAAACATATAAATGTGGTTGATCATTTTAAAATGATGTGTCATACACATCACAATAATGTCATGTATGACATATATATTACATTGTTATTTATAGTTATATACATTAATCTGCTTAGGTTTGTTATAGTAGACTTTTAATAAATATTCATATGTATATTCTTATTTCCTGTAAATGTTATAATGATTTTATTTTAAGGGATACTTGCAACTATTATATTTATAAATGCAATGTGGATTACACTCATGTCCTATATTCTGATCTCATGAAAAATGTTAAAAACCGTACCTTGAAATCAACGTCTCCCATGTTTGCAGTCTGTAAATATCGTTTTATGGTTGTTTGTGCGTTTATAGCCTGTTTTAAAAGACAAGACGAAAATGAGGTCTGTTTTTACACACCGTACTTGATATCTACAGACTGCTATTTTTTTTTGTTGGTAGTAGGTATGCTAGATATACGGATTTTTCCGATACATTCATAAAATTTTCTTTGTAAAGTAAACATAATTTCTCTACTCATTTGGTAGTGGCATGGTGATTTGGAATTTGTCACCCGATGACTAAAACACCCGTTACTTGTATAAATATAGAAATTTCATTCTTATCGGTAGTAGATGACGGTTTGATAAAAGGATTTCTTACAGTAGCAACTTAAGTAGACAGGTTTTAGCTTTTCATTTGAATGACTTTAAAATGCATTTGTTACGGTGACTGATTCTTTTATCAAGTCGTCTTAGTTTTGAGGTTGTCGCACATCTCTCAATTCGGCATCAGATCAGCTCTTTCTCTATTTCTTATGTCAAAGATTAGCTTAGCACAGTCCAACAAAATATCATCGAAGTAAAGTTTTTCACCTTATTTGTCTCACATTCGTAGCATCATACATCTGGTGTGCTTGTAATATTATAGAGATACATATATGTATAGTTTGATGGGCTTGTGCTAACGGACTGTACTGAGTTTTCTTTAGAGATTGAGAAAGAGGTGATCTATCACGGTATTGTTAATAACTCGAGCATCTCTAACAAAAAATGATTGGCCGTTGTGAAACTTTGCAAAGAATGAAGAATTGGGATAGATGCTTTGGTTACATTCAAACAACATACCTCACGGTGGTTATTGAGTTCACGGAGGCAACACGAATAGAAATTCCGTCATTCGAAATCTCCAATTGAATGTAATTAAATTTTGAAAAAAAAATAGTGACTGAAAACTGCAAGCCTCCGTCAGCTTCTACCAACCCGATGCCAATTGAGTATTGCGACAGCTACCAACCACTTAGTCCAATAGCTTGTTAGCTTCCCGTGCAGTTTCGTCGCGGGCGTGATCCTGCGCGAGCGCATCCCAGCTTTTGAGCGGATGTTGTGGCGCGCGTGCCGGGGCAACGTGTTCCTGCGCCAGGCAGAGATCGACACGCCTCTGGAGGACCCTTCTTCTGTGAGTATACGAGTAAAACATATTCAGAGGCCACACTATAGTTTTGACCATGTTTTGACATGAAGAGATACATATAGTCCACGTGTTACAGAGTGGGCCTTTTTATTTTCAAAGAATTATACTTTAACGCCGTAATAATATGTTGTTAGACCTCATTTTCCAAGAGTGGTCCTGGAGTCTGACAGAATTCTAAAGGAACAATATAAATCCCCAAATTCTACCTTACGGACAGGTATAAAATCTTAAGTAGTCACACAATAACTACGAATATACATGGATGTCTGAACTGTTTAGCATAACATAAATCACTGACTACTTATTTGACATTGCATGCCGTCATACACATAAAATAATCCTTATGAGTCCTTAAGTTCAATTTAAATGCAGTCATTGTGATGTTAATGTTTATGGCAAGACCGTCTTTATGGGCGAACGAACATCTTATTTCAGACAATCTTCCTGATGCGGTGTATACATTAAAATTGTATCACACTAATATGCTGTTTACTAATTTTAATAAGTTACGTTTTTTTCTGTGCATAATCTTGACTTTATAGCAATTAAATGAAATGATACTATATTAGATTCAGGTTCAATATCGGAATATTTTTTTATTTGTCATCGAGCACCTACACCGATTTGCAGATCCATTTTGTAGCTTACATTTATACTTTGTTCCTAAACAAACCTCTAAATTATTTTCCACAGTCGGATCAAGTGTACAAGTCGGTGTTCATCATATTCTTCCAAGGTGATCAGCTCAAGACGCGCGTCAAGAAGATATGCGAGGGATTCCGTGCTACTCTGTACCCGTGCCCTGAAGCACCTGCCGACAGAAGGGAGATGGCCATGGGTGTAATGACCAGAATCGAGGACTTGAACACGGTAAGATACTTTTAATCCCTAGTGTCCTTGCTTACCAATAAACATTTGTACTGCGGTCGGATTTGGTTGACAGGTAGCTGAAGTATTCAGTGCCGTTACCGTGAGTTTACTCGATACCGACGACGTAACTTTTTGTATGGGAAATTTTAGTTTTGTCAGTGACCGCTAGAGGCGCTGTGCAATTTTTCATAGACTTTTTTACGTCGTTGCTAGCGAGTAAAACCGTCGTAGACTCATGGTAACGGTACAGGTGACGAGCTAGTATAAAGGATGATGATAGTTGTTTATTTGAGGGGACTAAGCGATAGGTTTGTATGCTCAAGTGGTATTGGGCAGTGCATATTTGCAGAACTGTGGCCGTTGGTGGGACAGTAAATTAAAGACTCTGAAATCGAGAGGATATTTTTGTTTTTGGTTAAAGGAAACCACTAATATGAACGTATGATGCCATGAAAGTTAGAAGTTTTGCGCTGGATGTAATTTAGGTGAAGCTTTTGTTTAGCAGCAAACGCCTTGCTGTTTTAATGAATTTGATATAGTAAGTCCAAAATAAGTCTTCAATAACTAAATAAAACTAGAATATATCATCTATGCAAACTAACGCGTTCGAATAAATCAGTGAACCATAATTTCTTGTCAATTATGTTTGTTCCATAAATACTTCGTAACAGCAATCCAATTAATGATTAGCATAAGTGATTTATCTCTTAACCGATTGCAGGGATGGTCGCCCTTGCGTTTGTCAAAGATTCTTGCATTGTAAGGGGTGATAGATAATGTTTATTTTAAACGATTTTCAAACTACAACTTTAAGGTTGTAGTTGTTTGTTTTATTCATATTGACGCAAGGCCCGTTATGATTTTTCTACCAAAGTGGCGCTAGTGTGCGCATTAAAAATTCGGGGATCCCTTCAAAGCCAAATCGTTTGCATCTCGTCGGCGCTTTTCGTTGTAAAATGGCGATTCGGTGGTGTACTCGACTGTACATACACCTATTACTGCTTTTTCGTCTTTCATCGTTTGTCGGTCGTGCAAATAAATTAAATCATCACAAGTATTCATCTACCTCTTTTCCTCCATCCAGGTCTTAGGCCAGACCCAGGACCACCGTCACCGCGTCCTAGTCGCAGCGGCTAAAAACATCAAGAACTGGTTCGTGAAAGTCCGCAAGATCAAGGCGATCTACCACACGCTGAACCTGTTCAACCTGGACGTCACCCAGAAGTGTCTGATCGCCGAGTGCTGGGTGCCAGCTCTGGACATGGAGACGATACAGCTGGCTCTTAGGAGGGGCACGGTGAGTTGACTTAGATACAAATGAAGTAGATGTTAGATAAGTAACAATTACTATAACAAAAACATTTTATTTATTTATTTATATATTCTTTATTGCACAAACAAAATGAAGTACAAATGGCGGACTTAACGCTTTAAAGCATTCTCTACCAGTCAACCATTGGGTGAGACAGAAACAGTTGAGGCGGCGTAAAATAAAAAAAAAAACTTTCAAAATGAATGAACTACATATACTTACATAGATACTTTTTAAATAAACCTACATAAACATAATATGTAAAAAAACAATATGTAAAAAAAACTGTCCGACCCATTAAGGGGTTTTTAGGTATCGATATTAGTTTCTATTTGTGTAATCATTTTCATAAAATAGTAGAAAAAAATACCCATGAAAAGTAAACTGACATGGCAACCCGAAGGGGGGTGACGGGGCGCGCGGGAGGCGGGGAGTTGCGCTGGCACTCGCAGGTAGCGTGACGGGAGTGATAATGCATTTTGAAAATCTCCCCGTTTTAGGGTAATTAGGTCCTAACATTGTTGACTTTAAATATTGGTTATGTTATTAAAGCAACTTTATAGGGTATTTTTACATATTATTATTGTATGTCCTCATTAGACAATTTAAGATTGGAAGATCTATCAAGTGGTTGAAAGGGATTGAGCTGAGTGCAGAAAAGCTGTCTGGAATACATATAAGCCCTCTATGCAAAGAACAGTGCCGGCACAATACCGGAACGTGCCGATCACTAATGTATCCATCGGTGTCAGTGAAAATCGATATTGTAGCCTTGATCACTGAACATCACTGTCACTGACGAGTGTGAATAGCGTCCTACAAAATGTATGCTACATATCATTTTTCCACTGACACTGATACGTTACTGATCGGCACTTGTCGGCACTGTTGTGTACGAATCAGCTTTTAAAATAATTAAAAAAACAGGTTGGACCTGGAACACCTGGAAGTAGGTTACAGCTGGAATTCTAGCTATGTAGTCTGACCTCAGCATATTATAGTAGTATAGGAAGAAGTGCTAACAGGGGTCTATAATCGGCTAGGCAACTAATCTATGAAAACATACCTAGTTCTGGATTACCTACTAACTAAAGCATCATTCCGTATTTGTCAGTTTCTTTTAAGTTGGCAGAGAGCCAGTAATAATTTTATCAAGAACTAAGCTAATCCTGACGTGTGCAAAAGGGCCTCAGTGTTTTAATTACGTAAGACCTGCAATGCTTATGGTCGCTTAAGTAGAATAACGATTAAATAAAAATTTCAAGAAACTCAATTTATATATCATATATTTTGATAATACAAAAAAACAATTTTGTAATTTGTGATACACAGGTAAATATGATGTTATTATTATAGCTAATGTGAAAAAGTGTGATCATTCATACACAAAACAAGCATTCTTCGCCATCAAATAACAATAGGTCGTAATTTCTCTGACAGTTAAAATAATAGTTCTTTCCCACAAAGCATCCAAAACATCTTTGTTAGTGGGATGTTTTGATTCTCACGTGTTTGCTAACATCCATGCATTTGTAAACAAGTCCGACAATCCATCAATATGAGAACATTTTCCGCTTGTGGCGAATTGGAAATACTCAAAGAATGATTATCTTGAAATGAGTGAGTGATGAAATTTTCATATAATTTCATTGATTATGAAAGTGATGAAATATTATTAAAGAGGTCAGTATTACTAGTTTTCTAAAACGTGACTAAGATGTATGATCAAATACAAATATATTTATTTGCCATTAAGTTGGGTACAATACATGAAAATGTAGTTCTATGTCAGAGAAACAGTGCAGTGACCTACTTAGCCATATAAAACAGCATTCAAATACGCAGGCTTTTCAATTAATACTAATTTTAAATGTTATTTTTATTATTTATCAATATGAATTGAGTACAGATCACACAAATCGATTAAACAAAATAATTCAGTAAGCTGCAACATTTGAGTCGACGCAAATAGATCTCCTAAGCCGTTTTTATTTTCCTTGAGTTGTTGTAATTTCAACTATTAGCTATGTTAAGTGAATATGCGTTGTTCAATATTCCCTTGAGTGTTTCTTATCATTATTTGCTTAGGTTGTCCTAGGCCGCAAACTGTAGTAAATCTATTATTTTCTCGCATAAAGCGAACCATAAATGTAAGTGCTCAATTAGTGACAACCTGTTATATTACTTAACTGAGCTATTTACATAAAATACGAGAAATAAAACTGAGTGCAACACTTAATTTTCCTAGAACTAGTAACGGGATATTACAGAATATGTATGCTTATATTAAAAATATATCTAAGGTGAGTAAAGTAAGGTTTATATACGGTTAATGTAGACAAGTTTTAATAAATAGATAAAATTAATAAAAGCTATCCTCGGCCACCGTTACATTAGCAAGCCTATTGAATTTTGCAAGCGCTTACTTTGACGCGTAGGTATAGGCATACGCCCGCATAGCGTAAGACACGGGGTCGATTCCTCATCTGTCACAGCCAAAGTAAAAATGAAATGAAATAACTTTATTCGACACAAAGTACTTACAAAAAAGAAAAATAAACAAAAAACAAACAATCTAAATGAATATTATAATACTTGTGTCGAAAAGGTCCCCGCTCAGTATGATTCGTGACAGCGAAAACAGCCAAAGTAGCTTTTTACAAGTGCAATTTATATTATTAAGTTTGTATAGTGACAAAAAACTATAAAAACAAAAATGTAAATATAAAAGCTAGCCTGTACCAGTATTTTCCACATCTATACTTATCTAAAATTGCAGAGTGTGTTTGTTTGTTTGAACGCGGCAATCCCGAGAACTACTGGACTGATTTGAAAAAATATTGTTGTCTAGATATTGAATTGAAATTATATTTTATGTATAGAGAAAAGCTTTAGGCTCATGCAGGACAAACTCAAAACGCGCGGGCGTAGTCACACGGAACCGCAAGTATTCCCTTAAAAACGCAACGAACTCACCAGGTATTTTTTATGTATTTAAAAGGGGTTTGCCTTTGTCTGCTCACCAATCCATGTGTAGCTAATACGGAGTCCAAATTGTAACGAGCTCGCCCAAAAGAAAACTCTTCACGCTGACTTTGAATAGTAACAATAGTCAATATCGCGTTTCTGGTGTTGTAATATCTTATTATATACAACCTGGTTATCATAAAAATCGACCTGTAAAACATATTAAATCCCTCCCGTTTCTTCGCTCATCCACCCGCGTTCGTCCTTTTCGTGTCAATTTATTTATTTAAAAATTGGTACACAAACTGATCATTGACATTTACAGAGCCACAAAACAAAAATATCATTTTTTTAAAAGACAAAGATTCAAAATTATATAATGAAATCTGTGATAGGTTTAGGTAGGGCTTATTAGCCTACACTTCGAAGAACAGAGACAAGAATAGGAGACTCCCTTACTACAAAAATAACCGGCCAAGTGCGAGTCGGACTCGCGCACTGAGGGTTCCGTGCCAACTTTAACCGAATTAGGGAATCCACTTACTTCTACTTAGTAAAATACCACAACATTTTGTTGACTGCAAATATAACTTTGTTTTTCATAGTGTTTGTATGAAGTACAAAGTTATGTTTGCGGTTGTTGAAAATGTTCTATATCTCAAAAACTACTAGTTCGATCTCGTCCGAACCAATTTTCGTTGAAAGTATTTGTTACATTCTTTATTTTTTTCAAAATTTACACTTGCTTGGTTTAGAAGTTAGATGGGGGGGGGGGGCGCCCATTTTACCACTTTGGGAGCGTCTAGCTATGAAACGATAGACTTTAAAAGAAAATGGTTTAAGGAACCTCAATATCATTTAAAAGACCTATCTATAGACACCCCACACGCATAGGTTTGACTTATGGTTTGATGTATGGGGGCTGCCCCTTAAATGTCATTATTTTTTATTTTATGTATTAGAATCGGTAAGCGGTTAACAGGATACATCTTCCTACCAAATTTCAATTGTGTAATGCTTATAGTTACAGAATAAAATGGCTGTGACATACGGACGGACAGACAGACAGACAGACAGACTTGACGAAACTATAAGGTTTCCGTTTTTTGCCATTTGGCTACGGAACCCTAAAAATCCGGGACATTAATTCATAATATACAAAAAAGTAAAGGGGTGTAAAAAGAGTGCGGTAGTCAATCAAGAATAGAAAACAGGAAAATGAAAAAAAAACCTTTATTCTAGACGCACTCTTAACCACCCCTTGATTTTGGCTCGTATATTTTTATTCCCTGTATTGAAATTAGGGGCCCGTGGACATTTTATCTGCTAAATATGGTTTTTCTTTTGTTATAGATACAGGATGTAAATTTCAATTCGACACAAATTCAAGGGCGAGGTTACGAGTCGAGTCTCGAATAAAGAAAAAAATAATCAAAACAATATTGAAAAAATATGATTTTTCAAATAATTCTCTTGATTTTTTTAAATTATTATTCCTATATTACAAACTCCATTGACAACCATCCCCTTGAATTTGGCTCGTACTGTTTTTACTGCCTGTATAGTTTATTTTTGCAAACTTTTCACCGCGTGAAACAGGACCCTTCTTACGATAACCAGATAATAGGGTTGCACCCGAAAGACTTACGAAAAACTTGTAGAACGTAAACTATTTTTAATCTTTTTGCCAACAGGAGCGCAGCGGCAGTTCGGTGCCGCCCATCCTGAACCGCATGGAGACGGCCGAAGACCCTCCGACGTACAACCGCACCAACAAGTTCACGTCCGCCTTCCAGAACCTCATTTACGCGTACGGCGTCGCCACCTACCGGGAGGTCAACCCCGGTAAGTTATCACCTACATCATCATTATCAGCCAAAGGACGTCCACTGCTGAACATAGGCCTCCCCCACGGCTTTCCATAGCGACCGATCACTAGCGGTCTGCATCCAATTTGATCCCGCGATCTTTATAAGGTCGTCTGTCCATCTTCTCGGTGGACGTCCTACGCTGCGTCTTTGGTCGAAGGGTCTCCAATATAGAACTTTCCTGCACCAACGGCCATCAGTTCTTCGCGCTATGTGCCCTGCCCTCTGCCACAGCTTACTGATTCTCAAGGGACAACAGCACGTCAAGGTAATCACTGGGGTATCTTATGCAGTTGTCATAAGGGCTAGTTTGCAATAAAAGTAGGTAAACTGATGTGCTGGCCACTGTACATACTACATAATAGGTACATACTTTTACAGAATGTACAGATAAAGCAGAGTACAATTAATTCTTTAGATTAAAATACGATGAATTCAAATAGAAACTACAATAATCATAAAGATGAAATATAAACTACAATAATTCATGATGCAAATGAATGAATAAACAGAAAACAAAATATAGTAGTATATTACAATTTATCTTTAATACAATGAATTAGATTTTTCTTAAACTTAGCCTCACTATCATTGTAAATATAAATCATCATCATTATCAGCCAAAGGACATCCATAGGGGCCTTCCTCAGAGTTTTTAATAGAAAATGGACGTCCACTTAATATTGGCATCCCCCATAGTGTTTACTAGCGACCGGTTAATTGCAATAGGTTCACTTCTGAACATAGGGCACCTACATAGATTTTAGAAGCAATCTTACGGATGCAGGATGTCCAATGCTTAACATAGGCAACCCTTATGGTGTTTAATAGCGACAGGTTAGTTGCAAGAACATAATATCTAATATAATATAATTTTAGAGTATTATTGGCAGGTCACATAATATCACTTTTAGTTTGCATCAAGTCGAACCGTGTCAACTTTGATTATTACTTGCTGTATTTATATAAAGTAAATTCATTATTGGCTGTAAGTTTAGCACGTAAGTTAGCTAAGTTTTTTGGAATAAAGAGCTGTGAAAATGGGCCTCACCATGGTTTTGCATGTCAACCAGTCACTAGCGACCTGCATCCACTCTGAAATTGTGCTTTTTAAGGGTCCATTTTGCCGATGGACTTCCAACGCTAACTTTTTTATCTAAGCTGGCCTCCAGACTAGAACTTTTTTAACCCATGGGCTATATCAGTTTTTGGCTTCTTTTTAAATTAGATAAAAATTAGGCATATCACATCTTTTGCAATCAGTGTGTATTTTGGTAAAATATAACAAGCTTCACCCACAGTCTATCTGTACCCTTTCGCTATAATTCAATTCTAATGCATTGTTTTTAACTTTACTGCGATATAAATAACGTCATTTTTCCTTTACAGCGCCATACACTATAATAACGTTCCCGTTCTTGTTCGCGGTGATGTTCGGCGACTTGGGCCACGGCGCGCTCATGGCCATCTTCGGCTTCTGGATGTGCTACAAGGAGAAACCGCTGCAGGCCAAGAAGATTGACAGCGAGGTAAGAGACAGAGCTGATAGAGAAGCTAGGAGATAATGGGTGTGAACAGAACCCAAACATAGATGGTCTTACTTTCGTTTGGGTTTGATTCTGAAATCAGTCAAATTCTTAAATCTATAAGGTATTCGGTATCAAACTGTACACAACATTTTGATCGTAGTTATTATACCGGATGTTGTTTTGGTAAGCGACTCAGGGGTGGCTGTACAAACGATACCTACGGATGCCATATTTTTTTTTAAATGCAAAAAAACCCTCAAAATCAATTTAATGATGCGATACAGCGATCGAGTCAAAACTACCAACATCAGGTAGCCTATTCGTAGCTTAGTAGCTACGGCTTAGTATTTCGTAGATTCGCGCCAGCTACGCGCGAGGGTGCGAGTTTCCCCATTCGTTTTGTCATTTTTTTTAATGTTGTGAAGAATTTAAAAAAATATTTTTTTTTAAGAATAACTCATATTATGATCCCTGAGTTGGATGTCACTGACCAAAACAACACCTTGTATAGCTTTTATACAAAACATCAATACTTCGACATTTTTGCCCGTAAATCGGATGTTCTCGCGCTTTGCGCTTACTTTGTTTCTTTTTCTGTCCAACATACCCAGTGACGCTATAGTAGTGTAGGTTTACGACGCTTAGATACAATTACGACGTTGTGACAAAGTGCGATAAAGTACAATGCTAGAATAGACTAAGATGTTAGATGTGGAGTCGCTAAGAGAGGGGCTATTCCAAGGGAGAAAGAGAGAGCGAGGTTAGAGCGAAAGAGCGTGAGGTAAGATAGAGCGATAGGGGTGTAATTCAAAATAAGAGAGATTGATTGATGAAGATATGTAGCAAGAAAAGAGATAAGGAAAGGATAACGTTAAGGAAAACAGTTACGAACGGAAACGAAAGTGTATAACCAAGTTCAGATAGAGTAGTAGTATAAAATAACAATAAAAAAAACCTTTATTTACTACTACATTAATTCTTACAGATACACATTTTGCATTTATGATTAATTATAGTTAGGATAGTTGTTATGTAGTGGTCTGTCTTGTGACATAGGCCTCCTCCAAAGCCTTCAATTTTTTCCTGTTTCTGGCCGATCGTGTCCAGGTTGGTCTCGCTACTTTCTTTATGTCGTCGTCCCATCTTGTATTTGGTCTGCCTCTCCTTCGTTTGTTTCCCCTGTGGTACCATTCTTTGACATCTTTTGTCCATTTGGAAATTTCTTCGCGGATAATGTGCCCCGTCCACTTCCACTTGAGAATCAAAGTCAAAGACAAAATTCCACTCCAATCGATAAGAAAGAGGACCAAATTTAAAGCTGTCACAAACACAATCAGATCTCTCAAGAGTAGTTGTATACTTCAGCAAAAAATCGCTTTAGAGCCGATTTTTCAATGGTCAGATAAAACTTATCAGACTGATAAATTATTAAGCGACAGATTTTAAAAAATGACAGTTATGTATGATTGCTGACAATAAGGTGACGATTTCGAATTAGCCATATTGTATTTTGTTCGACGAATATTTCTTATCTGACTATTGAAAATCAGCCCTTATACCACTAAATTAAGTTTAAAACATCATCGTCATAATTACTCTTCCACAGATCTGGAACATATTCTTCGGCGGTCGCTACATCATCCTCCTCATGGGGCTGTTCTCGATGTACACCGGTCTCATCTACAACGACATATTCTCGAAGAGTCTCAACATATTCGGCTCGTCGTGGCGGAACAACTACAACCTGACCACGCTGCAGGAGAACAAACTGTTACAGTTGAACCCTGACTCGCCCGATTACACGCAGACGCCGTATCCGTTTGGGATCGATCCCGTTTGGCAGGTACGATAACAAGAATATTATAAAAGATGTTCTATAAATCCTCGTAGGAGCTAGGAGATAGCGAAGTGAAGCAACCTACCGCGCGGTCGTGTTTGGATGGGTGACCATTCTGACCATATAAGTGACGTACATCACGAGCATCTCCGTGCTTCGGAAGGCACGTTAAGCCGTTAGTCCCGGCTAATATCAGTTGATATTAGTCGTTAAGCCTATTCAGAGGCCTTTATGACGGCTTGATAACATCTGACAGCAGAGTTAGTCGCTTGCCTTGCAACCACCCCTTCACCAACCCGCATCGAGCCCGCGTGGTGGAGTATGGCTCAAACTACCTCATAGTTGAGGTAAGGCCTTTGCCCAGCAGTGGGGCGTTACAGACGAACCTTACTTACTCTCTAAATAATATGATCTAACTAAAGGTATGTTTCACCGTCGACGAATAAGCGTTAATTAACGAATTTAATAAACAAATATTATAGCTTAGTGACTCGCGAGTGCGTTTTCGAGTATGACTTAAATTATTTCAGAAAACTGCGATCCAGATTGTTAATATAATGAATCACTTAATGTCTATGTTAGTAATTTATTATGCATAAGGATCTAGTTTATCATGTGACCGATCAGAGGTCAATCCCCACTGCTGGTTATCTCCTTGAGGACGCTGTGGAAGCTGCCGTGTATTCGGTGTAGCAAAGACGTGGTCTTTTTGCGCATGATAGCCTCAAAGCTGTCTAGACTAGCTGTCCAGCGCGACATCGCTTAAGGCGTTATTAAAAAAGCATGTGAAAGACTCCTATTGGGCAAAGTTGCTCTAAGGTCCCGTTTTACTTAGCTTGTCCAATATTGTAAACAATCTTTTCATAACTTTTGTAATAATATCAGTGAATAAAAATAAGTTACTATTTTATTTTAAAATGTCACAGTAATTAATAACTTATTGCCTCTGTAAGTTTTGTGTTTATCTTATTTTAAAATGAATCATTTCGTTAAAAAGAAATGTTAAGTTTGTTTTCAATTTTTGACTCGCAAATAAACGGACTTTAATATGGACCACGTTTGAGCGCATCAGGATGAGCTGATGACCATCACGAGCTAATCCATCTCAAATAAAAAAAAACTTGCCTTACGTGACGTAACGTAACCTTCAGCTGGGTTAATTTAAAAGTCAAGCTTCAATATCATTCTTGTCTGTATCACAATGCCTTACTTAAGATGCCGTTATCTACCAGAAAAATACTTAACTCGATATGAAGTTCTTATATTTTATTTATTTCATTGGTTACCGACCACAATTCGATTTTGAAAACCCTAAGAGAGACACGTCCCAATATAAATCCTACCACAGCTTCGGGATAATTGTGGGCTAGTGCTGAGAAGAAGCTGCGCAACAAACTCACTCACTATTGTCAATGCCTCTTTTCAAAAGGTTTACAATGTTTGTATTGATCATGCAAGTCCATACATTATTATCTTTTATTTATTTTTTTATTATTTAAGACCATTAGCACGAGGTAACCCATCTCAAAATTTGGTTTTAAGGCAAAAAAAAAACCTGACTTAACGCAACCTTTTGCTGGGTTTTATATAAAAGCCAAGCTACAATACCATACTTGTCTGTGTAATGACCTGTTCCACAATGTCTGAGTAAGTTTAAGGTAACGATATCTTCCGGATACCTACTTAATTCAAAATGGCGTTCTCATATTCTTTAAGTACTAGTTACATTTCGAATGTTGAATAGGCCCTAAGAAAAAAGCAATAAGGCGTTTTAAGTTCTAATAAAAATATTAATATTTCAAAGATAAATCTTTTTTTTTTTAACTTTCAAAACAGTCCTTGAGTCGATCATCTTTTATTATTCGAAACCACAAACATTGCGGTTGAAGGGTAGGGCGCCGTGACAAAACTAAATTTGTTGCTGCGCCGCGGGATGAATTAATTTGGGAACCCCTGTTCTAAAACAATTATTATGAGCTGCGAGTCAGGGCCGCTGGGGTAAATGAGTAACACCACAGTGTCTCAAGATAGGACTATATTCTCTTACGGCTATGATGTTCAAGATGCTTTTGGCGCTACCCCAATAAACTTATCCATAAAATTTGTCCATCAGCTCGCCGAAGCCAACAAGATCATCTTCATGAACGCGTACAAGATGAAGATCTCCATCATCATCGGCGTCTTCCACATGTTGTTCGGTGTCTGCCTCTCGCTCTGGAACCACATGTGAGTACACTACTTCATCATCATCATTATTAGCCAAACGTCCACTGCTAAACATAGGCCTCCACCACGGTTTTCCACAGCGACCGAACACAAGCGGCCTGCATCCAGTTTGATCTTGCGATCTTTACATGGTCGTCGGACCGTCTTGTCGTTGGACGTCCTACGCCGCGTCTTAGGTCGAAGGGTCTCCAATCTAGAACTTTCCTGCCCCAACGGCCATCAGTTCTTCGCGCTATGTGCCCTGCCCACTGCCACTTGAGCTTACTGATTCGTAGGGATATGTCCGTTGCCTTAGTTCTTCTACGTATCTCCTCATTTCTGATTCGATCTCGTAGAGAAACACCTATCATAGCCATCATATCGCTCTACACTACTTGTTCGACTGTAATTACAAACACAAGCTTGTTATTCTAAGGACATAAAGACTCGTAAAGTAAAGAAACGTGCAATGAAAAAAAAAACATAATAGGTTATATCCCTGTAGTAATAAATTGAAAAAATGTTTTGCATACAATGTTTAATTTTAGTTTTCGCCTAACAAAAAGTGCGAATACTTAATTATTAGATGGAACATAAAAAAATTGTGTTAATTTTTTTTTTGAATCAAGGTATTTAAATTTTCTTTTTAGTAAAATTTAAATCCTTCCAATTTTATTACGTATATGTTGTATTTTTTTAAAGTAGACCTATTAGAAAGCTAGAGTGACTAACTAACAATAAAAAATGAAAGAAACGTCATTTGAGCTGTAAATTTGTTTAATAATGGGATATTTAATTTTTGTTAATTTTTAATCTGTAACTTCGAAACAAACGCATCGAAGTAACTTACTTTGCATGTTTTATCTATCAAACTAAATGATTTAATGTACAAGTTCTCCAAAATAGCATAGGTTATAGGTTCCATACAGACAATACTGATAGTGGCTCTGATTTACAAACATATATAAACAAACAATTCTGGTGCGATTCGTATACGAAAAAAGTTCACCGATCGAATTTTCTTTGTCGAAGAAAAAATACTTTTTGATTTCTCAGGGTCACGATTTCTATGTATTTAGATTTCATTCGTGCGATAGTTTTATTATGAATAGATATTTTACTTGATTTTGAGGGTAAAACGGTTAAATCGCAATCAAATTACCACATGAAAAAAGTTCGATTGCCGCGAGAATCTGCCTCAAGAACTCGTAATTATTTTACTATACGTGACCCATTTCTCCCTCAGTTACTTCAAGCGTCGCATCAGCATCTACGTGGAGTTCATCCCGCAGATAATGTTCCTGACTCTGCTGTTCTTCTACATGGTGCTGCTGATGTTCATCAAGTGGGTCTCGTACGGATCCACTCCCCCGCACTGGGGTAGCCAGGAACCAGGTAACAAAGCAATACGTTTTATTTAATTTCTCCTTTCGCTGTGTGTTAATGATTAATGAATGTCCTTTATTCCTTTCCTTTCTTTGGACATTCCCACACATCGCCATCTAGTCCCAAAGTAAACTACTCAAAGCTTGTGTTATGGGTGCCAGACAACGGATATAATGCTTAAATATTTTTTTTGTTTGTAAATACATACATGATATACATAGAAAACATCCAGACCAATACAAACAGACATGTTCATGCACACAAATGTTTGTATTGTGCGGGGATCGAACCCGCAACCCGCTGCGTAGTAGGCGATTTCTCGACCACTACACTAGACGGGTCGTCGAAATTCACTGATGCGAGTGTAAGTTAATCTGACGACTAGTAACTGCAATTTTTCCACTTACTCACGATACCTTCATAGTACTTTGACGACCTCCGTGGTGTAGTGGCTAAGCACGCTGGTTTAAAGGCGTCGCCGCTCCGAGGTCCCGGGTTCGATTCCCGGTCGGGTCAATATAGAAATCAAATTTTCAGTATCTCGGGTGCTGTGGTACCACCGTTGTGTCTGATTTCCATAACACAAGTGCATTAGCTACTTACTTTGGGAGCAGAGCAATGTATGTGATTGGTGTCCAATAAAATAAAATAAAAGTTGTGCTGAGGTATCGAAAACTTATAAATACGCATGATATTAATTCCATATCAAATAATAGTTTAATACTATTATATTATATGAATGATAATGCCTCGGTGGCGCAGCGGTTAGAGAGTCGCACTTTAAAGCAACAGCTGCGCCAGAGGTCCTGGGTTCGATCACCGGCTCGGACCAAAAAAAAAACGAGTTTTTCTGTTTAGAAATTCTTAGGGTAGCCCGGAGTTTGGAAATTGGCGGTGTTTCACCCCCCTACCTCGGAAAGCATGTAAAGCCTGAACTCTCTCCGGTCGTGTCAGCTCGCTGTCCCATCGGGCTATGAGAGTGAAAGGAATAGAGAGTGCACCTGTGTTTGCGCACACATTTGTGCACTATAATGTGTGCCGCGCAATCGGTTAGTCGTGACAGGCCACCGTAGTCGAAATCGGCTACGGGGACTACTATTATATGATACAACTAGCGGACCCAGCGAACTTTGTTTCGCCCCCAGCCCCGTCCCGCCCCAGCCCCGTCCCGCCGAGCCCTGTAATTTTAAAGTTAAGCTTTCCTAGTGAATTTTGTTTCACCCTTAAATTACTAAAATGGCTATTAAAAAATAAGGGTTGATCTTAGAAGGGTAAAAATTGGGGATTGTATGTATTTTTGTATGTTGTATCATAAAGAAATAGAAATTAAAAATTTTGTCTAAAAAATTTAGGGGTACACTACCCCTAACATTTAGGGGGATGAAAAATAGATGTTGGCCGATTCTCATAGATATCAGATAAGCACAAAAAAAATCATCAAATCGGTCAAGCCACAAAGCAACGAAAACTGTGACACGAGAATTTTATATATTATAAGATTAACCGACCCGTACCCTCGCAGAGATCGTGAGAACGAGCGCGTACTGCGCGCCGTCCATCCTGATCACGTTCATCAACATGATGCTGTTCAAGACGGACGAGAACACCCGCCCGGTGTGCGACGACACCATGTACGCCGGACAGATCGGACTGCAGAAGGTGACCTATTATATCACACACTTCTTCTTCTTCGAGTCGACTGGTAACAGTCATAATATTTTCCCCCAGTATTGTGCAACGTCGATTGCGTTGGCGTTTGCCTGCTGTAGGTCTTGAAGCGTGCATGAGCTAGGACATTTGGGGCAGGACAGGAGATGGGCCATTGTCTGCACCGCACAGCAATCACACCTGTCATTTCCGGAGAAACCCCACTTCATCCGGTTTTCTTGACATCTTCCAACACATGCCCGAAGTCTATTGAGAGACTTCCAGACAGCCCAGGGAAGATCATCACCCGGTGGGAGTGTCTCAGAGGATGAGAGGCGCGAGGCTGCAGGTGGGATTAGCTTTGTCCACTGCTCAAGCCGGATCTTTGATGGATCGTTTCCTACAGAAAACTCCTGTCTCAGGAAACTTTTCCAACTCAAGGCGTGTCGGAGGTGGAATTTTGCCATACAGCGGGTGCCTGATGTCTTCCAGTTGTTTATTTTTCTGCATGCAGCAGGCAGCAAAACGAAGTGCAGCCGGAGGAGCTATTTCAGCCAGGGGGTAGAAATGCGACAGTGGTGTCGGCTTGAGTGTGCCCGTGATTATCCGGCAGGATTCGTTAGGGGCCACGTCAACCTGTCTGGCATGAGATGAACGATTCGATTCGATCCGTGACGAATCCGCCGAACGAATCGAAGTCAAGGAGGCCTCGCACACATTGAATCGACCGATTCGGACGAATCGACCGCGTCGAAGAAATCATAACATAGCGATATGAGCGACATCTAAGGTGGGAGTGAGTATAAAGATTTTATCCGGCGAGTCGTCCGAATCGTCCGATTCGACCCACTAACTAATTTGTTCACTTTACATTTAGTTTTAATTAACATTAGCTTTTAATTGCATAAAACAGAAAGCATAAAAATTAAGTGTTATTTTTACATATACTGTAATAACTCGCCATTAGCAGGCGACGTAACTACTCTGCCTTAACACAGTTTTGTAACTAGTGCAAAATCATTGTAAATGGTCAAATAAACTATTATGTATTTATCATTAGCTGCACCGAATCTTATGACGTCATACGAATTTATCAGGGATTTCTAGGGTTTCCCTCAGATTCGGACGATTCGACGCGGACAAGTGTGCGAGGTTTCATAAGATTTCATATAAATTCTAAAATTCGTTTCTTTCGGCGCGTTCGGCTCGGATAAGTGTGCGTTCAGCTTAAATGATAATATTTTTGTATGAGAATTGTAAAGCATTTAACAGGATACACCTACCCACCAAGTTTCAACTGTGTAATGCTAATAGTTTCAGAATAAAGTCGCTGTACCATTTTTGCCCCTAAAAATCATAGAGTAAAACACGGGGTTCGATTACCGCCTGTCAAAACACGATGTTTTCAAGTGCAAATTATTATATTGAAACGAGAAATCTTTTGATTCGAAACACAATTTTCAATATTCGGTATGCATTTTTTTCATCACTGTCAAAACACAAAAGCTCGTTTCAAGATTTTTTTTTAAATATAAAATGGTTGGGGTGAGTACCCTAACCGTTCATCACAGAACGAATGAAAATAGTAGTTTATGAAACTGGTACATAATGAGAGGTATTATACACGAGTGTGAGTTTAAAAAACGAGCGAAGCGAGTTTTTTAAAAGTATCACACGAGTGTATAATACCTTGTTATGTGCAGTTTCATACACTACTTTATCTACTCTCATTGAACACGAACATATCAAATAAAAGATAAAGATTTCCATGCTAAAAAGTCTTGATAACATTTATCGTATAATTTTCTTGACTTTACTGGTAGTAGATTAAGACAGACTGCTGTCGCAGTCTCTAAAATGTCGGGCGGCGTCAAATTTTCTGCACTTTCACTATCAGACATTTTAATAAACACTAATAATTATCTACCGAAACACAAACGTACTATGGCGCCAAAATTCCCGTTATCACCGCGCATGCGCCAAAGCGCGCGCAGCCACAGATAAAAAAATAAATAGATGTATCTATGATCTGTAATCTGTATCGTAATGAAAAAAAATTTTATTATAACATTATTTTGTTAGAGAAATAGTGTCATAATTATTTTTTTTAATTTCATTTCGATATACTATTTATAAAGTACGTCTATATAAACTCATTTTGAGTTTTGTATTTTGAATTTAACGATATGAGAGTAGATAAACTTAATTTATTTGCTATCATAGTCTATCTCCCTCCTTCTT
Organism: Pyrausta purpuralis; assembly: GCA_963924145.1. Classification (NCBI taxonomy): domain Eukaryota; kingdom Metazoa; phylum Arthropoda; class Insecta; order Lepidoptera; family Crambidae; genus Pyrausta; species Pyrausta purpuralis. The sequence goes on from OZ001655.1 coordinate 25,141,096, forward strand.
CTAAGTAACAAGTAAAAAAACTATTTTGAAGCAAGTGTTAATAATGTTGTTTGCGTTCAGTTCTTCGTGATCACGGCGCTGCTGTGCGTGCCCGTGATGCTGTTCGGCAAACCCTACTTCATCATGCAGGAGCAGAAGAAACGTGCCGTGAGTATATAGTTTTTACATACAAAGGAACATACCTCTCACTTATTATTAATATTCCGCCACTGATTAAACTCTCTGCATTACCAGGTGATTGACTGGTAGTCTAAAAAAATCTGGTACTGGTAGACTTAATAGCTAATGGTATTCTCTACCAGTGGTAGAGCATGCCTTTAGGCATTAAGTCCGCCAATTGTACATTTTACAATGCAATAAAGTTTAATAAATAAATAAAATAAAGATTGATTTCGATTTCTTTGACTTTAAAATCTGATAAAACCAAGTTTAAATGAACATTTTTTTATTGTTACACGCTTTTATTTTTGGATAGTTGGAGGTAAGGATTTTGTAGTATTTTGTAAATTATTTTAGTTTAAAGTTTACAGTAATAAAATTGTTTTCCCTAACTTCTCTAAAGAAAGGGCTTATGTGGAAGTAGTGCCAGTGACTATTTTTAAAATCAGCCTTGGCCTACTATCACACTACTTATTTTTAACACACGTCAAATAAGTTTGAGATCACTTTGATAAATCAGTACAGTATATAATATCATTACATATTATTGTGATTATGTTATAACAAACTTTTTATATTTAAAAAACTCAATAAATATATATAACAGTGATAGCCTATTACCCTAGCAACGTAATATTTGTGTCTTCGTAACAGGGGGATAGTCTTGTAATTATGCATCATATACTATAGTATATTGTTTTATTTTGAGTGCTGAGACATTTCTTGACATCACACATTCTTCCGTTTTACGCATACTATATTCCGAGAACGAAAATATTATTAAACAAACTTAACAAAATATAATTTTGGTATTATTGCTAAAACAATGCTTGTATTGTAAATGGTATGTAATTTTCTTTTCTTATAAAAAAAAACTAAAATTATTCCCGGAACGAAACTCGAAGTATAGTGATTGACAAAACTTAATCGGTTTAAAATCGTGTACGTCCGAATAATCGGTATGGTATATTCAATAACTATATTTATTTATTATAACCGCCTGAAAATATAATCGTTATCGATTAATAAGCTATGTGTATTTATATGAATGGTATTCTACTTGTTAATATTTTACAACTGTTTTCCTACTTGTTTTCGACAGAATTATTTGGCAAAAAGATTTTAAATTATATGTTACCTAATAGGCGAGGCCTAAAAAGGAATCTGAATACCTGCAAAATATAATACATGAAATTACAACGAAAAATCGTCAGATCCTAATCGATTACTTTAACCGAAAAATATCGATTCAATTTTATTGGAATACATTACTAAAAATTTCGAAATGATAACGTCTCAGTCTCAGCGATCATCTATATTCTCAAGCTAAAGAGTTTGTTTGTTTGATTGTTTAAACGAGCGGAGAGAGCTAATTTAAAACGTTCGAACGAAGTCACGGGGGACCGTTCTAGTCATAAAATAAATAAGTAAAGTAAAGTAATAATGTATTTATTTTGTTTAAGTTTAAGTATATTCATTGAATATAAAATATGTTATTGCAGTAATTTAAGTCAGTTTATTTGTTACTATAAAATATTATTTATTTTTACTTTTTTTTGTTGATTTTCTCTTAAATTTCTTTTCGCTGCACCCATTGCCATCTCTCTGCATGACCTAAAGTTTTAACTGGCAGAGAGTGCTTTTAGCATTACGTCCAGCTTTGTACAATATGATGTGTGCAATAAAGTCTTTAAATAAAAATATATTTTGTATTCAGCGGCAAGGCCACCAGACCATCGAGGGTGCTGCCGAGAACGGCGCGGCGGGCGGCGCGGGCGTGCCTGCCGCCGCGCACCACGACGAGGAGATCTCCGAGGTCTTCATCCACCAGGTATAGTGGACTCGCTATACATTTATTTATCTAAGTGCACTGCTTTTGTTTGCCTCTTGAAACTATTATATAGGGTGGCCCAAACAAAAACGTCCAAAAGTTTTTTTTTTGAAGACTTACATTTCTTTTTTGGATGACTTACATTTCTTTTTTGGATGACTTACATTCTGGGCTATCCAAATATGCCCTACTATTGTTGACCGAATTTTCGTAGTAAACGAGTTGTTTTTTAAGAATCTGATAATTTTCAAACAAATAATTCCTCCACTTTTTATGATGTTTATTTTTTTAGAAATTTACTTTACTCAGATAAAATTATGAGCTAGCTAAAACTAGGACTAGCAAAAAGACTCGTAAACTGAAAAAAAAAAAAAAAAACTATCATAAATATTGTATATTTTGGATAGCCTCCAAAAAAAATATGGACTTGTTTACGTCACCCTGTGGAACACCTAATCTGATATTTATTTGTCATTTAAAATACAAGAACAGGTATTGATATTTGAACCGTCAGGTTTTTCTTACTTACATAGTTTGAACTGAGGAAAAAAAAACACTTTCGAAGTAAAGCCGATTTTTCTTTGCTAGTCGAATATTGTAACCGATCTTGAAATTTCTTTTTACTAAATGTTTCCGTTTCAAATAAGATAAACACAAAACTCACATCGGAGGATGTTAGTTTTGTGTTTATCTTGAATTACTGTAGAATAATACAATGAATAACTGTAGCATAATTCATCGTTTACCACTGAGATCTTTTGAAATCAAACTTATTATTATGAAATAATGAATTTTACTCACTGATATTTTTCAGTTATAAAAATATTGTTAACAATACTCGACAAGCAAAGAAAAACGGACTTTACTTCGAAAGTGTTTTTTCCCCTAAGTTTAAACTATGTAAGTAACTTTAATCATTAACACCTATCTTTTAACGTCATAAACTTCTTTTTTCGATTGTTACTTGCACGTACTATAACTCAGTTAAAAGACCAGTTTTATGGACCGTGGGTCCGAGTCCTGTTTGTTCTCAATTTATTGTTTCTCATTTATAAGAAAGTCTTATAACACATTAAATTATTTTGCCCTGGTCAGCCAAGAGGTTGCTGGTTCAAGTCCTGCCCGTGCGCAAATTTTTGGTTTTTTTATTTCATCTTTATGAATATAAAATATGACACTGTGAGTGTTAAAAACATTCTAAACCATTAGATAGCGAAGCATCATCAATCTCCAAGTTGAATTTATTCTGTAAAGAATAACTGCTTGGGCCCACTGTTTCATTAAGAGACGGCTAGATGGCGCTAAGCGTCACGCAATGACGTATCCATAAGAGACCACAAATTTCGCAGGGTCGGACTGACAGCACGGTAGCTGAATTGGTAGAGCAAGCCAGCCAATGAAGTCCCGCCTGTGCGCAAATTTATGGTTTCTTATTTCATCTTTATGCATATAAAATATGACACTGTGAGTGTTAAAAACATTCTAAAACATAGATCATTTGTCAGGCCATCCACACGATCGAGTACGTGCTGGGCAGCATCTCGCACACGGCGTCGTACCTGCGGCTGTGGGCGCTGTCGCTGGCGCACGCGCAGCTCGCCGAGGTGGCCTGGAACATGCTGCTGAGGAAGGGTAACGTTGCTAAACCTATCATTATTCAATATTTTAAATGTTAAGAATATGCGTATTTCTTAAATTAATCATTAAATTAAATCTAAAATTACCATATCATCAATTGAAATAATAAAAAATAAATTACATTATAAAATTTAAATCACCAACTAATAAATACCTATCATTTTTGTTTTTAGAGATTTTTGGGATGATGAAAGAGAAATCTCGTAATTGATTACGCGTTTTATAAATCACTTGCAAAACTCAACAGGCTTGCCAATCTGTCGGTGGCCAATTGATGCGCCCAGATAGTGTAAGACACAGGGTTCAAACACAATTTCTTGTTTCATGCAGACATGCAGATGCTTTTTATACTAACGTAACCTCTTACGTTTTTTTTTTGTTCTAGTATATGAGCCTATACTTAAATGATCGTTGATCGGTTGAAAGGTAAATAGAAAGCGCGTGAAACGCTTCATGCTATGAATCCATCTGTGAAACTAACTCATTGAATCGGGTTATATTTTGTAAAAAATGTGTGATAACGTTTAGATTAATACAAAAAAGAGATGGTTAGTAAAAAATAGACCTTGTAAATCAACATTAAAGAGTTAATAGTACTACCTATCCCTATTTGGTATCACATTCAGTGTCGACTTAACCAACGTCCGACTGAATAAGTATAAAACGACCGATATTAAAATGTCGTTTACATAAATGATTGCTGACAAATAGTGACAAATAGGTGACGTTTTCAAATTCGGCGTTTTGTATCATATTCGACGAAGATTCCTCATCTGACGTTAGAACGTCAGTATAGACAAATACTGTCGCGAACTTTATGCAGAACTGTTAATGCAAAATAATCTCGACATACACGATTTTTGTGTAACTAAAACGGTTTACGCAGCGGAAGTTCTCAATAGGAATATTTTTCCCCCGTTTTCGCAACATGTTTCGTTGCGGCGCTGGACTAATTAGTTGTATCTTGATGTTATACAATGTGTCCCGACATCAGTGTCGGAGCCTTTAATGCTATGAAATATAGTTTTTTTTTATTGACAATTTGGCCCTCAATTTTTTGTTTTCTGTCACGGTTGTATTATGGCGGCCATTTTGTTTTTTTAGTAACCAAACCCCGGACTCTCGTACTAATTCGACCACAATTGCTCATGTTAATGTCCTATGTACATAAAAGAGGTCTCATTTGATAGCTAAACATGTACACAATAATTACACAGGCATCATATTTTAATTTTCATGTGATAAAAAATAGAAAAAAATATTTATAGACCAAAAAATTATTTTTTTCAAACAAACAAACTCTGCGGCTTTATAACATTAATATAGATTATAAATTATAAATGATATCAGGGTCTGAGCGGATCCCGCACGCTCGGGCCCGAGTACTCGACACTAAATGTATTAATGCATCTCTCCCTTGGTCCCCTTCAGGTCTGATGTCGCAGGGCTACCTGGGCGGCATCATGCTGTACGTGGTGTTCGCGGGCTGGGCCGCCATCTCCGTGTCCATCCTCGTGCTCATGGAGGGGCTGTCCGCCTTCCTGCACACGCTGCGGCTGCACTGGTGCGTACTGGAGCAGACGATAGAGGCCACTGCTGCCTTGCCACGCAAACATTTATAGCTTGCACACACCACATTAAAACAGGCGATACGTACTCGCGTAGAGGCTTGAGGCCACTGCCGCCTTGCCACGCAAACGGAACTCGCTTCCACTCACGACTTTAGAACAGGCTTTACGTACTCGCGTAGAGGATAGAGGCCACCGCTGCCTTGCCACGCACTAACGGATGCACTCACCACATTAAAACAGGCTTTACGTACTCGCGTAGAGGATGGAGGCCATTGCTGCCTTGCCACGCACAAACGGTTACACTCGCCACATTAAAACAGGCGCTACGTACACGCGTAGAGGCTAGAGGCCACCGCCGCCTTACCACGCAAACGGAACTCGCTTGCACTCACTACATTAAAACAGGCGTTGTAGCGACATCTATGATCAACCACTGTCACTACATTTCAACGCAACACGCTGACTTGGCTCGACGCGACTAGATGGCGTTGTAGTCGAAGTATGAAGACTGAACTGAACCGCGATATTAAAGATTTAGAGCGGACTTGGTCCCCGGCCATAACGCCCGGTCGGTAGGAAGCGCTTCCCTTTGCCTTCCTAACACAGTTGCGCCAAAGCGTTACGTAGTCGCGTAGATGCTAGAGGCCTCCGCCGCCTTACCACGCAAACGGAAATCGCTTGCACTCACGACATTAAAACAAGCGTCACTTCAAACAAAAGACAATCGTGGCTCTTATGATAGTTAGGCGAGCGGTGACCTCTATCGCAAAATGAATTACGTGGTCACCTAAGTACCCTTTTCTTTCTAGTTACCCTTTTGCACGAAATGTTATTGTACCTACTGGTCCTAATAGTTAAAATTTGAGCGGTTTCCTCCCATCACTTTATAGCATGGCGTAAGGATAGCATTCATTATCAGCCAAAGGACGTCTACTGCTGAACACCGGCCTTCCCCCACGGTTTTCCACAGGGACCGATCACAAACGGTCTGCATACAATGTGACCCCGCGATCTTAACGAGGTTAAAAGGCTTGTCTCCTTTTTTGAAAAACAACATTACCACACTCCCGTTCCATGCCTCGAGCGTGATGCCTAGGATAGCTTTAGGAACATTTATTTTTACGTGATGGCGGAAAACCACAAAACAAAGAGAAAAAAGTGCGTGGAATATAAATAAATATACATTTTAAAAAGTTATTCAAAGTGACGCTAGCGCCATCTGTCGATGATATAAACATCTAATGACAAAAAACTGCTCATTGTGACTAAAAAGCGAAACCGAAGCGTTCCTCTCCAATCCCAAACTATCAAATCCTCAGTAACCCCCAAACCGAATGCTTTTACACAAACGGTTTTTGGGACACATTTATAAATCTTGTTCTTTATCACCAGGGTGGAGTTCCAGAGCAAATTCTACGCGGGCGAAGGCTACTTATTCCAGCCGTTCTCCTTCGAAGTTATCCTGGACTCGGCCGGGACGGCCGACGAGTAATCACCTACCACATACACATACTTAGGCCACACTGACATACAAGTATCAAAACAACATAATACCATACTAAAGTGGTAGTTACAAACCAGATAAAACACAAGAAGGTCAACTATAAACGCGAGGACTTTAAAGGACGCATTCAGCCCCTCAGAGAATGCTATTTTTCAAATGTATAGGGCAGTTTGAAATTCATTCCATACATTTTGAGTCAGAATTGGAATTCTCTGAGCGGCTAACTATAGTGAAAGGTACGAAAGAGACAAATCTGTCTAAAAACTTAGTCAAACTCTTTCAGAGTTTGGTCAGTGTGGCCTTTGTATATATTTCGAGCTACGACTGCAGCAAATGTTTGAAGCGAGGTAGCAGGTTTGACGAGTGATCGGTTATAGTCTGAAATCAGACAATATTATATCTGAAATCGCTTGCAGAGTAGGTACCAATAAAATTCACCTAGCTGTTTCAAAACTACTTAGAACTTGTAAGTGTAATGTCTTCTAATAATATAATTATTCAAATATTTATCGACGTAGATTGAAATGAATGTTAGAAGAAGTCAATCTATTATTGCATTTTAAAGTGTTAGATGTCTACTTATAAAACAATCTGCTCTTATTGAAGTACTTCAATGTAAATGAATGTAAGAAGTTTCATTCGATTTGCTTGTGCGAAGCTTTTAACAATTATTCCCAATTCCTGATTGATTTGTTTGATAATTTAGTTTTTTTTATCGAAATCATTTTGTAAGAGAAAATAAAGGTGTGTGAGATTTAGTTTTTGTATTTTTTACTACCATGTACTTAAAATTGTACGGAATCCATACCCGAGGCTCTCTGTATTTGTATCAAAATGTTACTTATTACTTATTAGCATGTTAGAATCGATGTCATTCCAGTAGTTCAATATTGAAATCAAAATAATTAATAATGTATCGAGCAGTAATCGTTCCGCAATGTGTTTGGTAGTGTAGATGTATGGTAATAAAAGTTTTCCGTAGCATGCATTCGTGTTTTATTTATGAAACATTAACATAAGTGTTTGAAAACAATACACATATTAGGTACTTACTAGGCTTATGAAAAGTATTCAAACATCAAGTATAAACTGCAGCAATCCGCGTCAAAGTGTAATCTTAAGACTACATATAAGTACAATTTCTCTTATCTGCTGTAGAAACCGAAAGAGTAGGTATACTGATTTAGGGCCGATTTTTCAATAGTCTGTTAAAACTTATCAGAGTGATAAATCATAAAGCGACAGATTTTAGGAATAACAGTTACGTATGATTACTGACAATTAGGTGACGTTTTCGAATTGGCCCTATTGTATTTTGTTCGACGAACATTTCATATCTGAATATTGAAAAATCAGCCCTTAAATACATAATACTATAGTTAAAAGGAAATCACTGAATTCACAAACAATGTATTAGGAATAATAAATGTCTGACAAAAGTGACGTTAACAATAAATGAGGACTTCTATTCTATTCTCTGTTTCTTTGCTCCAGCAAATGGAGAGACAGATAACATAAAAGTAGCCAAGAAGAATTCTGTTGGAACCCTTATAAAAGATCTGTCATAACAACTACACCACCGTTCTGCATCCCGCAGCTGCAGTTGAACAAAATAATAAAACATTTGTCATTTAATGTGCGTTCCATTCAGTCGTATTCAGCGCCGATGGTGATGCTGATGTCCCCGGGCAGCACGGTAGTCTTGTGGTACCAGCGGTTCGTGTCCACCACGACTGCAATACCAACGCTTTGATAAAAAAATACAGACGTGGTGCCTACTCCTCCGAGGAGTAATCAGGCAAAACATTTGCCCGTAGAAATAAATGAGTAGATTCGGGTTAGTTGTCTTGGAGGAGACACCTGATTGGTAAAGAAATCAGACAGAACAGGCATTATAAGTATGGTATCACTAAATTACGATAAGGGTTTTTATATATATAAGCTAAGGTATACAAATAAATTAGAAAACCGGGCTCAGTAAAGTACCTTGAGTGAGACCCCTGTTTAGTAGTGTAATATTAGACGGAGGGGGTGCATTATTTATAGTGCAAATTTTATTTGTAAGTATAAGTGGTATAACGACATTATGATGATAATGATATTATGTGTAGGGATCATTTACCTAGTTAAGACATAATTTTACTTAGCCTGTCTTTGAAGAAAGTTGCATTTTTAGTAGTTGATAACGTTCCCTTTCGTCGCTTGCGATCTACTAGGTGCTGAAGCCCTAAAAGCAATATGTGCTACGATGTTTCTAAACTAGGTTAATATTTAAATAAGTTTAAGAAATTTAGCTAAGCAGTCAAACACTAAGTATAAGTCGCGGGTGGAAATATATAAACGAATAACGTTCAACGTGTGGATGAAGTAGGCACTTACGTATTTCGCCAGGTTGCAGCGTGAAGGCGAGCCAGCGGCAGGAGTAGTAGCACTCCGGCGGCGGCGCCAGCTCCCAGCGCTTGCGTCCGCGCACCTGCGCCTGCCACGACATGTGCTTCACTGAGTCCACCTGTCGGCAAATTCAGTATAAGCCGAAGTTAGAAATTGAATCTGCCCTAAAATTTGCGAATTCCCTCAAGCTTGTAATATAAGAAATCGTGTGCCATGCTTGACTTGAGACTTGACAAGAGTAAACAGCATCATTAAAGACAGCTAGTACTTGACTAACCGCTGTACTTAGAGACATTGTAACCAAATAACATTTTGTGACACTAGTTAACACGCTTAGAACAATTTTTATACCTGGTTATTAACATTCGTTAAATGACGTCTATCGAAGTGTGGCCATTAAGACTAGGAATATTTCGAGATAGAGATCCTACATTTATTAAACTTTAGTAAAATATATTAATTGTTCCTATATTCTGTGTAAATAAAATTCTGAAGAACACTAAGTTTAACGATACACAAACTTACATGCATATGCGCTCCTTGCCCCGGTCCGCCCATAAAGATCCAATCCACCATATCACTCTCAGCAGTCTTCGGCAGGAAATACGGTCTATCATAGTAACTCCTCAATTTTCTCGTCTCGTCACTGTAGCAGGTGCTCCACCCGACGTACCAGGGGTCGCCTGACAGGTTGGCGCGAGCTTCGTCCATGGAAAAGACCTCTTGTAGCGAGTGCAGACCAGACTTGTAAGCGAAAAAGAAGCAGTCGTTGATGCGTTTCCCCATCTTGCCGTCCCGGTAGAAGTTGGCGAAGAAATTGAAGCTGAATTCCTGTGGGGATTATTTTTTTATTTTATTATTACATAAATATACAGCCAACATTGGATTTACATTTTATAAGCAAATAACTTATAGGTAAGTGGGTGTGACTGATCTCTCGCTTCAATTTAAGGTTATTCAAATTATAACAAAATTTAAATACTTATTTTTACGTGTGAAGGATAGAACAGGATAGAACACTTATCTGAATTAACGCCTATACGATTTTGCTTGTAATAATAATCGAGTTTAGCCAAGTCGTCTTGAAGTTTTAAGCAATCATTGATATCATTTATAGTCATATAAATTTTTGTGTCGTCGGCATACATAAGATATCTTGCATGATTAACACATTGATCGATATCATATAGATATGCTACGTATAGGAGCGGTCCGAGAATCGATCCCTAAGGGACACCGGAAGGTGCTCCGATTAAGTATGACTTATAACCTTCGATGATAACCAACTGACTATAATTGCGTAAGTAAGAATCAGTCCATCTCAACAAACTTCCATTTACACCGACTTCACAAAGTTTCCTCAGTAGATTAACATGATCTACGCGATCAAAAGCTTTTTCAAAATCTGTGTAAATAGCATCCACCTGGTTACCACCATCCATTCCGCGGAGAACATCATTTGTAAATACTGCTAGGTTTGTATTAAATTAGTATCATTTTAGTTATTCTTATCGCCAACTATTATAGTCTGATAATAATAGTGGCCACTCACAACGACTAACCGACTGCATGGGACTAGACTAGTGCACAAATGTGTGTGCAAACACAGGTGCACTCTCTATTACTTTCATTTCCATAGCCCGATAGGACAGCAATCTGACACGGCCGGAGAGAGATCAGGCGCAGGACCTAAGCCGTTGGTCCTGCACATGCTTTTCGAAGCACGGGGGTGAATCACCGCTAACTTTCAAATTCCGGGCTACTCTCAGAATTTCTAAACAAAAAAGCCCAGGTAGGTACATGTTTTAGGCCCGACCCAGAGGTTCGAACCCAGGACCTCTGGCGCAGTCGTAGGTTTTAAGTGCGACACTCTAACCGCTGCGCATCCGAAGCAGCAAAATAAATACTGATGATTACATTATTTATAATCCATTAAGATAAACAAAAGAATGTAAAGACCAGACGAGCACTAAGGCTAAGTTGTCGTATCGGTCGTCTTAATAGTTATTTCTTAAACACTAAATCTACTTACCTACATTTAATTTTGTGATTTGATCTTGACAGCAGCAAGTCCATCGACGAAACTGATATATACACAGCGAGTACTACAACGCTAGAAAGATGGAGTGAGTAGCCCAAGAGCTGCTCTCCCTCGATCATGACTGGGGATGGCAAAAGCCATTATAAAACCTGTCGTGGCGATGGAATGCTTTGACTTAGTTTGGGTCGTTTAGTCACCTTAGTAAGCTACTAGCGGTCCAACGACGACTTCGTCCGCGCGTTTTGTGTTTGCTCCCTCCTCTCCCGACGCAGGGTGATGTTTTATAGCTTGAAGCCTTTATCTCTTCAGCTTTATAATATTAGTATAGATAAGTATCCACTAACCTGAAGAGCCTTCCATTGCTCAGTGGCATCGGTAACGATGACGGGCGCGGCGTTATACGCATAGTACTCTTCAAACTCCTGCGCAGACGTGTTATTGAGCCTCACTGCGCCCTCCACATTGATGCACATGGAACAGTCCTCCGGAGGGCGGAAGAGGGACTTCGATACCGAGGGTAACTCGAATAGGCAGTTCTGGAAGTTGAGAAATGATCAGATATTGGCGCATGCACCGGATTTGATTTTCTACTATTGTCGAAAGTTAAGAAGTCTCTTAAACTAGGGTGAACAATTCACTTAAGATACTTTTGTACCATAATAATTTGTCAAAATTTAAGTATAGCTAGATAGAACAATCAATCAGAATTAATTTATCAGAAATGTACGATTGATTATTGTAGCATGCACTTGAAACCTTACAAGGTAAGTATATGTAACCATGGTAGAAACGTAGGTAACTATAGAGTTCAGTTCTTCGAGATGTTTAACATATTATTTCGAAAGCAAACAACTAAAGCACTGTCTTACCTTCGTGGATAGATCCTTCAAATACCACTGCGACACAATCCCACCGAACAAAACCAGAACCGTTATCACGGAATACAACTTAGAACTTCTGCCAAAAACTTCCTTTGTTCTACTCTCTGTTTTCGGCAGGCTTAGCCTAGAGATGTACGCATCATTCAATTTGAGGGTTTCGATTTTCGCGAGTATTTTTTGTACACGTATTTCGGGTTTGCCTTTTTTCTCACAAGGCTTGGGCTGGCTCATGGTGTAGTTGAGCCAAGTCTTGGGGAAGAATGGACGGGATTTTACGCGTTTCAGGATTTATATATCATGTGAGTACACAGAGCTGTTACAACTGAGAAAACTGGAAGCGTCATATTTTTTTAAGCTATCTTTCACAAATGTTTTTTAAGCGATAATTTATTTCATACTCGATATTTGAAAAGAATATCTAGGCGAAGTAGCCTGCAGGACTTTAAAATGAACGGCTGATTTCACTCATGGAATTGTTTTTGTTTTATTGTGTAGAGACTTAATTATCATGTACCAACGGACCGGGCTTTAGTTAGGGAACTAAAGCCCATTCCTTTGGTTCATAAAAATACTTAATTCAGGTTATACCAGCTCTGCTATATATCGCAGGCACAGCGAATGTGCACTCAGTATGAAATTGAAATTCATTATCTTGCGCGACACCGCAACTGTGTCCCGTCCCCGCGCCTTGTTGCCCGCGCTTTATTCCCCAATCTGTGCCATTATCGGAGCCGCTGAGACGTAAAAGCTCGTAAGTTTAATCCGCATGGCCGCAGATTGGAATTAGGGTCACGTTTATAATATTTTATAACCCATCCAGGCTTTGGGTCGAACAGTTTGTAGTAGGTAATAGTAAATGTGTAAAAGATAACTCTCGATGGCAAATTACACAGGTCAGTTTCAATTCCGTTTAAATGTACAATTTAGGCGATCTTATCGCCATAAAGGATCTCTGGATACTTTTGGGGATTACTGAAGTTTACCCTGATTATTATTTATAAAGGCAGCGATACACTTGCCTGTATAACCGATCAATAGCTTGCATGCCAGCTATACTGATGTACGAGCTAGATTCGTACATTGCGACAATTGAAGTTATTCAGTTCAAATAAACTAGATATCAACTCTCCGTGTTGGTTCTCTTTTCCCTCCGCTGCGGCCAAGACAACTTTAGCCGTCATTATGATCAGTCTGGTGAGCCTGCCAGACTGGCAGTGGGTCCACGATACCTACCCACCGTCCTAACGCTGCTTCACTGGGCGGCTGGGCAACCTGGGAGCAGCTCTCCTACCTCAACATCAGTATGATATCTACGTATCTATTGTTAGGCTGGGCTAGGGCTCTACGGCCTTAGTATCTTACGTTCGGGACTTGAACCAGCAACCTTTTGGCAAACCGGGCCTTATGGATATAAAATATGACACTGTGAGTGTTAAAAACATTCTAAAGCATTAGATAGCGAAGCGACATCAATTTCCAAGTTGAATTTATTCTGTAAAGAATAACTGCTTGGGCCATCTGTTTCATAAACAGACGGCTAGATGGCGCTAAGCGTCACGCAATTGACGTTTTCATAAGAAACCACAAATTTCGCGGGGTCGGACTAACAGCACGGTAGCTCAATTGGTAAGAGCGTTTGGCCCGGTTTGCCAAAAGGTTGCTGGTTCAAGTCCCGCCCGTGCGCAAATTTTTGGTTTCTTATTTTATCTTTATGGATGCTAAGCTTCTTCTTAAAAATCTGTTGAAGATTTTTCTCTGAACGTAGGTATTGGTCTTTGGAACGACCACGATCACGCACGGCACGGAAAGTAGACGCAGATACATGTCGATAATAGGTTGCCTATTATCGACATATATCTGCGTGTAGCGGAACGTTAAGTTTGTCCGTCAATGTCAAACTTTCCTGACAGTGACATATAAACATGAAAGTTTTGTCCACTTTATCAAAATTCAAAACAAATAAAATCATCGTGATTTCTCAAAAGTAATCCTCTAAAAAAGTCTTACGTTTTTTGATAGAAAAGTAATGCAAATATCCTGATATCAGTGAAGATATTTTAAGAAATGGCAGCGATTCTTGGCGGCGGCCTCGGCGGTTTATCTACAGGTTATTATCTGCTCAAAAACAACTTAAACAACAACAGGAACCTTAAATTATTCCTGCTCGAGGCGACCAAATACTGCGGAGGATGGATCAAGTCGATCAGAACTCCGGACTACACTTTCGAACTCGGCCCCCGAACGATCAGACCTCGCGGTACGACCGGGCTCAATACCCTGAATATGATGCAGGACCTCGGCTTAAGCGAGCACATCGTGCCCATCATGCCAGACCACCCTGCAGCCAAGAACAGGATGATATACGTCAACAACCACCTCCACACACTTCCTTCTAGTTTTAAAAGTGTATTTCAGACAAATCTACCATTTACAAAACCTCTTATTTATGCTTTATATAATGACATCAAACAACCCAACAAATTATTAGAAGATGACTCTATTTACAACTTTGTAGAGAGGAGATTTGGCAAAGAAATTGCAGACTATGCCATATCTCCCATGATTTGTGGCATATGTGCCGGAGATGCCAAAGAAATATCTGTAAAATTTCTTATGAAAACCTTATTTGAATGGGAGCAAGTGCACGGTGGTGTCGTCAAAGGGCTAATCAGGTCCATATTCAAGACTAACCCTGACAAGGAGTTGGAGCTGAGTGACTTAGCGAGGAAGGCCCAGGAGGAGAAATGGAATGTGTACACAGTACGAGGAGGATTAGAGACTTTTCCACAAACCTTGCACAAGCATTTGAGAGAGAACAATGTTGATGTAAGATTTGATAATAGAATTGATGAGATAGAGTTCATTGATTCTAGCACTGTAAAGTTGAAGAATAAAGCTGGGGCTAGAATAGTGGCTTCTCACATCTACTCTTCAATACCAGCTTATGCACTAGCCAAGCTTGTTGAGAAGCAACATCCAAGTTTGGCTCAAGACCTAAACAGCATACCTTTTGTTACAGTTGGCATTGTAAATCTATACTTTGACACAAGAGCATCCCTCATCTCACCAGCTTTTGGTTTTCTAGTGCCCCCTATTGAGAACTCACCTATTCTTGGTGTAGTCTTTGACTCCTGCTGTATCCCTGACCAGAATGGAACAGTTCTGACTGTTATGCTTGGAGGCAGATGGTTTAAAGAGAAGTTTGGCGAGAATGTTACTGAGAAGCATTTACTAGACATAGCATTAGCGGAGATTAAAGCTATTTTGCACATTGATGATACACCTACTGCCCACAATGTCAATATTTTAGAGAACTGTATACCACAGTATGTGATTGGACACTATGAGAAAGTTGATAAGATCAGGCAGTATATAAAAGACGAAAATCTCCCCATGTCACTAATTGGTTGTAGTTATGATGGAGTTGGAATAAATGATGTCATATATTCAGCTAAGACACAAGTTGAAGACTGCATATAAATACTTATATGATTTAAGGATTCGTTAATTTCATTGTATTTAAAAAATAATAAAACACAAACTCTGTTTTTCTTGGATAGTCCGATAATGTAAACAATCTTTTCATAATTTTTGAAGTTATATCAGTGAATAATAGTAACATTATGATACAAGTGTGCTAAGTTGACCATTATATACAAGGCAATATTGTGTGCGCACGAGCGAAAGCGAGTGCGCCATAAGAAAGCCGCGTATATTATGGTCACAGGCACACGTGTTGCATACGACGTTTTTCAACACACTTGCGAGGAAGAAACAATACTCCAATTATTTACGAAAAATGCGCGCCATTTTTTGTTCGTGTTTTTTTTCTTGTCGCGATACCGATGCGCGCGAAAGGCAGAGGTGCGAACTAAATCGGCCAACAGCCAGGGTTAAAAATGTAATAATTAGTGTTTAAAACACAAATTACAGAAAATTTTAAATGAATTTGAGTTATTTTTTTAGTAATAAAGCTGGATTAACCGTTTATTGAAATAAATATTTACACACTGTTATTTTTCGCATAAATACTGTTTGTAATATTATTTTTCGCATAAATACTGTTTGTAATAAAAGTTATAACCCGACTAAATTATATCGCTTCTTCTTCCTACTTACTATTTGGTACTAGGATACAAATGTAAATTGGTCGGGTTAATAAACTAAAGGCACTAGTGCAATAATGTACTGAAAAAGCACGCGTGTTTAATATCTAGGATTATGAGCCAAAAATCGGTGGAATGAAGACGTCGTTATGAGCAAGTGTGTTGAAAAATTATTTAACTATTTGATCTAAGAATATCTCAGTATAAAATGATGAATTACCTACCCATGTTAGTTGTGAGTTTTGTGATTATCTCATTTTAAAATTACTTGTTTCGTTAAAAAGGAATCACATTTGTTTACAATATTCAACTTGCAAAGAAAAACGGACTGTACAGACTGTACACTGCATTTATAAGTCACTATGCATGGTCTTCCAAAAAAGATTTTACATTAAATCTGTTTGTTTAAAACTAGAAATGGTGTTCTCGAACTACGTCTGTTATGTAAATATTTGTGTTATTAATAATTTATGATTAAATCTTATTCAGTTACTTATTATTTTTAAATTTTACCTCAGCTTTTTTCCACGCAAGTACTTGTAATAACTACAATGCCATCAAAATCCATTCAGAACCATCAATATTTTTAAATAATAAATGTTGTATAAATAAATGTAAGGAGGATTTTAGTTTTAATTATTACTTTTGGTTTTAACAATAATATTTTTCGTGCATTTTTCAACAAAACTCATCAAAAGTAGTTATATAGTATGCGGTAAGTAAAGGATGCTTCTTAGTATACTCTAGCCTAAGATGTTTTTAACTAGCTAGTGCAATCTCTATGCCTGAATAAAACATCAACTTCCGTTAGACGAAGTTATGGAAAATTTATCTAACAACACAATACTACACACGGAATTGAGCAAGGAAGCTTACATGTTCAATCAGATTATCGTAGTCATAGTGGTAAGTTCGTAGCGGCAAGAACGACGTGACATTACGTGAGCATGCATCGCCGAACTCGGCGTCGCCTAGTTAGTGGTGACGTAACTTTATGCGGAAAAGTAATATTCTTGAATTCCGGAACAGTAAGATGTAATTACTGGACCAAACGCAAAATTCCGGCATAATCTTGGAAATCCCGGCCATCTGGCAACCCTAACTGACACAAACTATACTTAATAATATAAATCTAAAGAGTTTGTTTTTTGAACGCGCTTATCTTAGGAACCACAGAACCGATTTGAAAAAACATTTTATCTTGGATAGCTTGTTTATCGGGGACGGCTTAAGGCTATAGAACATGACGCTGCGACGAGAGAGGAGGAAGCTAACTCAAAGCGCGCAGACGCAGTCGCGGGACCGCTAGTTTACCTATATGCACTCAAAGTAATCCTTACCAAACATCACAAATTCGACAAAAACTAATTTAACTAAATGACTGACTACACGACGTTCAGCCATTGTCTAAACGTTGCGTAGTGACTTGGCTAGTTCGTTCGTTCGTTCGACGTTCAGCTATTTAATTGGATGCCGGCGTTTAATGAACTCTCATCTCTTCTTAATCGTTCACTAATTGCTGAGTATCGTGACTCCGGATATTGATAAGCATTAATTTCCATCACCTGCGGTCTGTCGCTTGGTGCGGTGTGTGCCCTGATCGTAGTTTCCAATCGCTCGGAGATCTGACTCGACCATCTCTACCTACCTAACTACCTACATCCTACAACACAACTATGCGACTTGCTTTGGAAATAGAAGTAAATAGCAGCCACATTTTTTTTAGGTACAAAGTTTGTTTCAAAACTTAGGAACACCTGAGGTACAATCAAACACAAAACTAAGCTGAAAATATTATATTTTGCTAACATTTAACAGCAAATTAATAAATACTTGTTACATTGAGTACATTTAAATGGCGGGATCACGGCTGTATGTTCAATTCCGTAGTATCATTGTTTGAACCCAACTTTGCTAAATTATGTAAAGTTTGTTTTCCTGCCATTTTGAAGTCTAGATGGCGGGACCACTGTAGGCTGCTTAAAATACAACGTTAAGTATCAAACTAAATACCAAACATTTTAGATTTTAAATAACATAATATTATATCTGCTGCGGTTTTACGATTTAAAAATAAATACACAAATGCGCCTACAAAATCTTTAAGACAAAACCCGAAACAGGAGAGTTGTTGCAATAATGTATAAGGCTTATGTCCCGTGACATTGATGTCTTGTGTTTGTGTAAAACAAGCGGTCCCGGTGATGAAGCTGGCCCTTATCCTATTCGAGCTAAAGACGCCCGCAATCTTGACGTTAAGATTGCAGTACAAACTTTATTCAATATCTTTTGAAATACTTCCGGAAAAAAAAATTAAGCAACAGGACAAAATCTTGTAAAGTTGGGTTAAAACAACGGGACTAGGGAAATAATTATACCAGCCGTGATCCTGCCATTTTGATGGACTCGTTGCATTGCATACAAAATGTGCAAAAGTTATAATCTGTTAACATTATGCGCTAATCACTGTATTGCCTAGTTGAAACTGGACAAATTCATAAAAAACTATACCTAAATTAATATGTAAACCTAAATAATATAATAAGTATAAAAAATAAATAAGTAGAACTAAACTTAAGTTAAGTTTAATAATGCATCAATTTTTTTTATCGTATACAGGGTGACTTTGCAAGGTGGTGTCAAATTTTAGGAGAAGAATTAGACTAGCAATACCTGCAAGTTTTAAAATGAGGCCGTAGTATAAACCTTTTTTTTTCGGCCACTCCATCCTCCATCCACGTTCACTTAGTATGTACGATATAACTTGCTACCAATCAATATTGTAATCATATGTGGGTGGGCCTGGTGACCTGTGTTACAGGTTTCTCCGACCGAAACCTATTTCAGAAACCAGTCTCTCACAAATGACAGGATACTTTGTAGCACCAATTGTAATTCCTTATCATTGTCATTTTATGTCCTATTTCTGTGAAGAGAAAATAAATAAATTTAATATTAAATTTATTATTATCCTCCACATTATCGTCTATGTAGCAGACAGATTTTGTGTGGGACACCTGAAATATAATTTAAGATTTCGACCATGGCCTCATAGTAAAAGCCTCATTAACTTCCTAATATTTGGTCCTTGCAAAGTCACCCAGTATAAGTAAAACAAAAATCTCTACACAATCGAAATTTCCCATTTATAATTTCAAGAGAAAAATGCAATTAGGCACATGTTTTCTTTCTTTTATCCTAAATATAGCTGCTACATTCGATAAACTGAGTTAGTTAGACATGTTAAAAAAACTATTTTTTAAATTAGTTTAAAGCTCTTTCTTTGCCCAGTACGATGTAGCATACAACGACCGTGCAAGAAACGTGTCCGGCAAAAAAAAAACTGTACTGAAAACTACGAGGGTCAAACTGAAAGTTCTTAGAACTGGCCACTTATAAACAATATAAAAAAAAAATATTCTAAAATTTGAAAATAGAACTCTTTGCCAATATTACTGAGTATATATTTCATTCATTTGTCATTTGTTTTACGATTTGGCGGCAAATTGAAAATTGTCTGTGTCACGTCAACATGAATTTAACACGAGAAAATTTTCGTGCAATGATTTTTTATGACTTTCGATGTCATTTAAGTCAACAAGAAAGTTATGATAGACTACGATTGGCCTTTCACGATGAAGCCCCATCTCGTGCGACTGTTTACAACTGGTTTAATGAGTTTAAACGTGGTCGCACTAATCTCACTGATGATGTACGTGAGGGACGGCCTTCTACGGCGACGACTGAAAATAACATCTGTGTTGTGCGGCGTATGATAGAGACTGACAAAAGAGTGACCTATCAGCAGATTCGGACAAGCTTAGGCATCGGTATGAGTCAAGTGCACAAAATCCTCCACGAACATTTAGCGGTCAGGAAGCTTTGCGCCCGGTGGATACCTCATAATTTGACTAAGGCTCAAAAACTCCATCGTGTGGATTGGTGCCGTAAAATGATTGAAAGATTTAACGGAGATGACTCAAATGCTGTGTTCGACATACTAACAGGTGACGAAAGCTGGATTTACTGTTATGATCCTGCAACCAAAAGACAATCTGCTCAGTGGGTGTTTCCTTTCGAGGAGTTGCCAACTAAAGTGAAGAGAGATCGAAGTGCGGGAAAAAAAATGGTGGCCTCGTTCTTTGGAAGGATAGGTCATTTCGCAACAATTGTGTTAGAGGATCAAAAAACAGTTTCTGCAGAATGGTACACTACCAATTGTTTGCCACTTGTCTTGGAAAAAGTTCGAGAGAAACGACCTCGCAGTAGGATCCTCCTTCACCACGACAACGCCTCGTCGCACACCGCCAAGCGAACGATCGACTATTTGGCGACATCAAACGTTGAATTACTGGGTCACCCGCCGTATAGCCCCGACCTCGCGCCTTGTGATTTTTATTTATTTCCAAAAATTAAAGAAAAACTTAAAGGAAAGCGGTTTATGAATGCTGAAGAAGCGGTGGCTGCGTATCGCGATGCCATTGAAGAGACCCCTAAGGACGAGTGGGCAAAGTGCTTTTCCCAGTGGTTCCATCGCATGCAGCGGTGTATTGACGTCAATGAACAATATTTTGAAAAGATATAATAAAACTAATAACTGGCTAATGTAATCAGTTTTTGATTTTCTAAGAACTTTCAGTTTGACCCTCGTATAACACCTTGCTCATTAGACCGTTCTGTTACCACCCAACACCGTAGCGTGTCTCTCGCTCCATATAACAGTGAGACAGAACGTTGTAGATACGTTCAGGGCATTTTTGAATCATTCGCGTCAAGATGGCTTGTGAAATTCATTGATTCATGTCCGATTTCCCATTGAGAATTAGTATAATTCCACACGGAAGTGATTTGAAAAACCATAACTGAATTTAGTGAGTACCTACGTCTATATTTTGCGTGATTTTCATTGATTTTTGTTTGGTTTTCGAACGCAATTCACTCGTTGTATTTAAGCGAGTGATTCAAAAATAGAGCTCCAGAGGGCAAGGCAGAGCGTATGGTGTTGGTTTTCGTGCCTGAAACGTTTCTAGCTCGGTCATGGCATGGTACGGTGCAGTGGGGAAATACCTTAATTAGGTAGGAATTGCTATAATGAGACCAGTTAAATTGTCGACTAAGTATTTTTGTAACAATAAAATAGGTTTGAAACGAAAATAAACATGCTGCTACGAAATTCGTATATGCATAATTTTAAAAACATTTACATGTCAAAACTAATAGGCATAACTAATAAATTTACATGTCATAACTAATAAAGTATCGTTAAACCTTACAGAGGAAATTTTAAGGAATTCGATTTTACTTCGTGACTTTGTTTGGACTAGTTAGGAGGTCATCAACATATCTAAAGTTCCAGCCCGTGACCCTTGGGCCGAAAGGAGGGGGCTGTTTTGAAAGTTATTTTTAGGTTTTTCGCTTAATTATTCCGATAATTAAAATTAATTAAACCTATACGTTTTAGCGACATCAGACTTTTTACAAAATGAAAACTGATGAAATTTGCTACCTACAAGTTAAACTTATTCAAATTTAACCGACTTTTAAATAAAGGTTATCAATTCAACATGTAGTTATGTGACGTCTTTGGAATTGTATAATATTTGTGTATTTCCAAACACGTGTGCTAAATTTCGTTGGTGAATGTATGTTTGATAATCGTATTTTTTTTCTCGGATATTTCGGAAACGATATGGTGAATTGACAATATTTCATTTCTATAAAGGTATAAAAATTCGAAAACCATTTAGAGACTTGGCGATTCTAAGCACGTTAATATCTTTTTAGATTTGCTTGCGCTTTATTTTTAAAGTTAAGGGTTCATTTAATAATACTTTTATTTAAATTACATTACATTTTTTAATTATTTCTTGCATAAATCATAATAACTCACGCAGCAACAGATGCAATTAAATTAAAATAAAACCGCAGCATGCAATAGCATCGCCTTTATGTGCACAAAAAAAATATTTTTGGCATACTTCATCGTGTTGAAAAAATCGGCCAAGTGCTAATCGGACTCGCGCACGAAGGTTTCTGTATCTTCTACGTATGTAAGCACTTGGATTGTCCTAATAATTTCCTGTTTAACATTATTCAGATTGACTACGAATGTTATGATCAGTGATCAAATAATCGGATACATAGGTATTTACCTTCGGAAATGTGAAACTAGTCTAGATATGGAGAGGAACGACGCCTTTACCATATGGCATTTTATTAAAAAAAAAACAGGCCTCCGGGATTGTGAGCAGAAGACACGCATAGTAGTAGTACACCCGATTTGGTTCCATAATAAAAACACCAGATTCGTTCGACTTAGAAATCCCGGGATTTTTTCGATATAAAAGTTTTTATACTATCCAAAATAAGTCAATATACCAATTTTCGATTTTATTCTATAGTATGAAAAATACCAGGATTTTTACAATTCAAAAGTGTTATTAAATTTTTGTTTTTATAGTGTTTTATCACTATATACAAACTTAATAGTATAAATTGCACTTGTAAAAAGCAACTTTGGCTTTGTGACAGACGAGGATTCGAGCCCCGTGTCTGACGCTATCCGGGCGTATGCTTATACCACTCGGCCACCGTCACATTAGCAAGTCTGTTTTTGCAAGTGCCTACCTTAACGCGTAGGCTACGTGACCTCATCAATGTTGCGAGATTGCTCTCACATTATTTACAATTGCAATTTATATATAATATATGATTCAAAAGTGCTTTTCATAATGGCCAACATTTTACAGTTCTCTAGCACCACAGGTCTCTGCGCTAAACTGCAGACGGACATGGCGAAAGGGTTCCTTGTTGCGACTACGGAACACTTTAAAAAGGTGTAATTAGAAGCACAAACAATATCTTAACTTCTTTTCCCTTTTGAAAGCGAAAATTGTATGACCAAACCAAGACGAAATCGCAAAGAATACGACAAGTTAATTTCGGTTCAAACCTAGTCCATTTTTTGTACATATTAGATTCAATAACTGACAGATTTGTAAAAATGTTTAATGCAATCTACTAACATTAGATAATTTCCCGCCTAGTACGATACGTTCCGGTACGAGTACTGCCTACGGGCTCACGGTGCCCAGGGCCAGCACGAGCGCGGCGTGGAGCGTGTGTCGCTGCGCGGCGCCGGGCGGCACGGCGTTCCGGTACGAGTACTGCAGCGCGAGCGCCGCGCGCGCCGGCCGCCCCGGCTCGGCGCTAGCTTCCGTCTCCACTTGCAGCCGGAGCGCCAGCTTGTTGGATTTGCGCCAGACGATTATGCTGGAATGTACAGATGTGAAATACAGTCGTGAGAAGGAGACTGTTTAAATAGTTACATAGATAGACAATAAGCAAAATAACATGATCCGTATTAGTATCATGTAATTTTAAGGCACAGTAACAATCAAACAACCAAAAGTAGTAAACTAAGGCCCACTTGCGAATGATAATTTAACCTAGGATTACGGTAATCTTGGCTTAATTCATCATTCTGTCTTGGTCAGTTCATTTGACGTTGACAGAGACAGAATGAAGATTTAATTCAGAGTTAGCGTTGATCGACCGAATCTTGCCCTATCTATCTTCGTTAGTAGGAAGTGATCTTTATAAGCCCTGTTTGCTTGACAAAAATCTAAGGAACCGCTTCTGCACGGATTCCACTTTGTCAATGTGGATCGACTGGATTGGTGACCTGATGAGCAGTACTCCAATATTGGTCTAACTAAAATTGCGTAGAGTATAAGTTGGGACTCATATTTCTTGAAAGCTTTTGAAGTTATTTTATTGGCTCTACTTGTAAGCGTCTCTATGTGGTGCTGGAAAGAGAGCGTTGAATCGAATATGACTCCTAGATCCCTGACAGTGAAAACGCGTTCAAGTTTGCGGCCCTGAATGCTGTAATGAAAGTCTATGACGTTTTTTTTTGGTGAATGTAATATATTGATTAAACTCCCTGCATAACCAGGTGGTTGACTGGTAGAGAATGCCAATAGGCATTAAGTTCGCCAATTGTATAACTTACAGTGCAATGAAGTTTAAAATAAATAAATAAATAAATATTGTCATTTTTATACATTCAATGTCATTGGATTAGTCAGAAATCATTCGTATATCAAATCAACGTTGCTTTGTAACTCCAAACAACCACCCACATCTTTGAATCTGGCAAATATTTTTATGTCATCTGCGTACGCCAACGTCTCGCATGTTAATGATTGGAGGAGGTCGTTAATTATATTCATATTCATTTATTCACTTCATAATATAACATTACAGCAGACAATATATAACATATAGGCAAAAGATGGTTATTTTGTTACATTATGACCTCAACGAGGTATTTGTGAATTCAAGTTATTAAATTCAATAATTTACAATTAAATCAATTCTTCATTAAAATAGTAATGTCAATAAGTATTTTGTCAAATTGTTAGTATGTCAAATATAAAGTCATTTCTATCTATCTAAATAATAATAATGCAGTCATGTTAAATTCAAATTAAAAGAAAAAAAAAATACAATCAAATCATGACAATTTTCAATTTAAATCACAGATTAGTAAGAGTTTAAATTATATAATGTCATATCTAAATATATTGAAATTTATCATTGAAATATTCATTTATATTATAATATGCCTTTTTAACTAAAAACTTCTTTAATTCCCTATCAAATTTAATACCTTGGAGGGCTTTAATAAAGTTAGGCAAATGGTTATGTATCTTTATAGCCATATAGTAGGGACCGACCTTGAATAACTCCAGTCTGGCCGGAGGCAAAATAAAATCATTTGCGCGCCGCAAAGCGTAACGGCTCGACGTGTCATTAAAATGCTGAAAATATCTACTGTGTTTTCTTATAAAACGACATAATTCGAAGATATAGACGCAAGTCACCGTGAGTATTTCAAATTTTACAAATAACATTCTACATGTGTGTCTCGGCGCCGTAAACGTAATTATTCTAAGACATCTCTTTTGTAACACAGATACCGCATGCACATTGGTGGAGTTGCCCCAAAACATAATCCCGTAACGTATCCAGGCAGCAGCATGGTTATGATACGCATTAAAACAAGAGAGGTCCAAGTTTTGACCCTTGTGGTACTCCTGACCAATAAGACCAGCTGAGATCGGTTAATCCAGTAGGATCTAAACCGGCGTTTCTCCGTGAATACTTACAGATATGTTAAAGTTTCTTTAAAAGAATGTGATGGTTAACGCGATCGAATGCCTTGGCAAAATCGGTATAAATGGCATTAGCTTGAGTTTTATCATTGAACGCTTTACATAACCGTATACAGGGTGAAACAAAAAGGCGAAATAATATTTAAGGGTATGTATGTATATTATGTGAACATTAAGTAGTAAAAGTTTTAGTAAAAAATAAACAACTTTTTTCTACCATACTAAGTAAATAAATTGTTTTTTAACCGAAAGTGTTGACAACCCTGAATCTGCGGTCATTCGTTAGCAAACCCCCGCCCGCACCCCGCCCGCCGCACGATCAGCTGATGCGCGGACGCTGCGCGCCGCGACGCGCTGCCTTCTTACAGCCCGCCCACCCAAAACTACCTAAGTACCTACCTATCTTAGCACTGATGGGAATGGGACTGAATGATAACAAAGATAATCAGATTAATGCATTTATTTGCAAAATTAATAAGAGAGTAAAAAATATTCAGGTAGGAACATTTCTTTTTTGAAAGTATTAACAGAAAACAGTTATTAATGTTTAGGACAATAACACCAACTATGAATTTTACTTACATTTACAAAGAACAACACACTTATTTGCTGTACCTCATAATTTTACCCAGCAAATAAACAGATTTTACCAGAAACACCTTTTGAATATTTTTCCGGCCATCGGTAATTTTACCGAATAAACTACATGTTTTAGTAATTTACTCGACATCGAAGTCGGTCACAAATAACCAGTCACAAACACAACGCTAATAATCAAAACGGGAACAAATTCTCTAATGATAAGTTCATAGGTACAATGAATCTAATATGTATGAAGTAAGTAATTATTTGATGGTTAATAATTAGTACTCACTGTAAAAATCTACACAACATAACTACGACATAATTTGCTAACTAGTAATATTTTTATTGTATTAAACAAACATCAAATTTATTTCGTTGTATGATTATGTTACATAGGTACTAACCAACACTTTGTGCACATAGCTTCACTACAAACGTAATGACTTTTAGGAAGTTTGCCTTATTATCACTTTTAAAAAGCCTACATATTATTATTATTATTTTATAAAAATGGCTCAAAATGTCTGCCACCGTGCTCAATGCTGCGACTCTGCGGTTCATCGATATCCTCACGTTTTGCAGCATCTGAGGCGTAATGGCTTGAAACGCTAGGTTTATTTTATTTCGCATTTCGTCAGCACTATTGCACTCCACTGCGTAGACTTGGTTTTTCACGTAGCCCCACAAAAAAAAGTCCATAGCGGTAAGGTCGGGCGAACGGGCAGGCCACTGCACTGGACCCCCTCTGCCAATCCACTGAGCACCATATCTTCCGTCGAGATATTCCCGGACGCGGCGCGCGTAGTGCGCTGGTGCACCGTCGTGCTGGTAAACAATACTCCGGTACACTGACAGCGGCAAATCTTCTAGGTAATCCTCAACGTCGTCGGTCAATAGCTCCAAGTACCTGTCAGCATTAAGGCTGCTCGGTAAAAACTTCGGTCCGAGGATACGATCCCCAAGGATCCCAGCCCAAACGTTGATCCGCCATTGGTGCTGAAAGTTACTTTCACTCGCGGCGTGAGGGTTCATATGAGCCCATACGTGCTCATTATGTAAATTTGAGATGCCGCCCCGGGTGAATGACGCCTCGTCCGTCCACAGTACATTTTCACCGAAACTGGCGTCTTCTTCTATCCGGCTTCGGTACCACTCACAAAATGTGAACCTTGGACCGAAGTCCGCTGGGGTCAACTCCTGTACTCGAGAGAAGTGGTACGGATGTAATCCATCAGACCGCAGCGTACGCCAGACCGTCATGTGATTCACATTGAACGCTGCCGCGGCTCGACGTGTGCTTGTTCGTGGATCACGTTCGAAATGCGACAAAATTTGGGTCTCCAGGTCTGACCGCTCCCATGTGCTTGGACGACCTTCACTTGCAGGCGGTCTAAACGAGCCAGTGCTCTGCAGCCGGAGACACAGGTTCCTGAAGCAGGTGTATGAAGGTAAACGCCGCTGCTCCGCCAGGGGCCTGCCTTCGATGAACCGCTGACGATACAACTCGCGAGCACCATTGATGCTCCCGAAAGAAGCGCCCACGCATAAAATCATTTCATAGTATTCACTATTTGAATACGAAGAATGTCCTTCACGTGACATAGGTACTGATCGAAATCGGAGATCGAAATTCGGAAAATTTGGATAGCGACTGCGCAACGAGAACGAATACGAGCAACTAAAAAAACATTAGAAGATTGTAGAAAAAAAGGAGGGACATTTCGTAGGGTTCGATGTAAGTAATGGAAAAAACCCTTAACATTAATTAAAGTTTCACTACTATTTTAAAGAAATTAGGAATATCAAAACTTATTTTAAGTTAAACAAACAAATAACTTAAGTTATCAAATACATTTTTTTTACTAAAACATTTTCGAAAATGTCTTAAATTTTATCTTTTTGAATATGCGGATCCCGCAATATTTTTAAATATTTCCGGGAGGCGGGGCTAAGGCGTAGGTGATAGTCACGCGACAGGATATTATTGGCTTAACGCATCTTTGCAATTTTTTTCGGAACGATTACTGATTGGTTCGGCGCACTTTGACTTTTGACTTAAAAGCGCCGCAGTCCACGTGGACTGCATTGTTTGGTCAATGATAAAATAAGTGCAGAGGAGCCACTGATTTAAAACCAGTGGTAGAATGTATTTGCCGAGATACTGCTGTTGTGAAATTGTAATATTAGTTGTCTCTCTAACTTATTGTTTTTATTTCTTAATTATTATTTCTAATGCTTTAGAATGTTTTTAACACTCACAGTGTCATATTTTATATTCATAAAGATGAAATAAGAAACCAAAAATTTTTTTTTGCGCACGGGCGGGACTTGAACCAGCAACCTTTTGGCAAACCGGGCCAAACGCTCTTACCAATTGAGCTACCGTGCTGTTAGTCCGACCCCGCGAAATTTGTGGTTTCTTTTTGAAAACGTCAATTGCGTGACGCTTAGCGCCATCTAGCCGTCTGTTTATGAAACAGATGGCCCAAGCAGTTATTCTTTACAGAATAAATTCAACTTGGAAATTGATGTCGCTTCGCTATCTAATGCTTTAGAATGTTTTTAACACTCA
The DNA here is from genome assembly GCA_963924145.1 of Pyrausta purpuralis. Lineage (NCBI taxonomy): Eukaryota > Metazoa > Arthropoda > Insecta > Lepidoptera > Crambidae > Pyrausta > Pyrausta purpuralis. The sequence goes on from OZ001655.1 coordinate 25,169,554, forward strand.
CAGTGTCATATTTTATATTCATAAAGATGAAATAAGAAACCAAAAATTTTTTTGCGCACGGGCGGGACTTGAACCAGCAACCTTTTGGCAAACCGGGCCAAACGCTCTTACCAATTGAGCTACCGTGCTGTTAGTCCGACCCCGCGAAATTTGTGGTTTCTTGGTAAGAGCGTTTGGCCCGGTTTGCCAAAAGGTTGCTGGTTCAAGTCCCGCCCGTGCGCAAAAAATTTTTGGTTTCTTATTTCATCTTTATGAATTATTATTTCTAAGTCTAAACGAATAAAATAACGAAACCAAAACAATAGCGTAGCAGATTTATTCAGACGAAGTAACAAACGTATTATCTGTCGTTAGCCATCTAGCGGCAGATACTACGTTATGCGGCGTTATGCGCCATTAGTTCGCGGTAGTGTCCGATATCACGCGGTAGGTCAAGCAGTCGAGGTAATTTTGTCATATTGGTGGTGGTATCGTCAACTCCTGTAACTTCGCCTAAATTCGATAAAAAATTGCATATTTTTAAATTTTTCCGCTAAATAAAGATAGTCTGAAACATCGGAACACTACAAACCTGACAAATGGGGTGGTGTCTTTTTGAGTGTTTATGTCACGAATTGATACGAAGCACTATACGTTTATATTCTGTGGTTGAAAAATGTGGGCGAAGTTAGAGCATTGAACCTAACTTCGCCTGATAGTTTCTTCTCTATGAATTCAAACTTTATTGCGCAACCTAAGCACTTATTACATTAGATATAAGGCGTGCACAAGTTTGATTGAAATAAAAGAACCAGAAAGTGCTTGTTTTTAAAAAAAACTTACCTAGGCGAAGTTAGGCTAGCTATTTTCGAAACTGGGAACAAAGAATAGGGTTGCTAAAAACCAATTTTTTTTTGTAGATTAATATTGGACAAAAAATCCAAAAAATATTTTATTTCTTTGTTTTGCTGTATGTTTTTGAACTATCTACTCAACTTTTACTTTGCAAACAACAAAGAAAACTCGAAAGCAACCATACAAATCATTATTAATTTTATTATTGATATGTTTTTCTAAAAGTGCCAACCCTAAGGGTAGGCGAAGTATGGTAGCTGTCAGTTGAAGATACCCTTCCTAACATTGCCTGTCTAAATAATTTTGTTCTATTCAAAGACACCTTAATAATAATCATCGCTACGGATAGTCAATCGTACATGTAACTTACTGTAAAAATATTAAACCTTTACCTTTGGTAGTTTCCTCGCTGCAGGTAACTTTTCTGGGTTCCACGAAAAAAACACAAACCCCTCATTACACGTTTTGACTTACACTGACTAAATGGCGGCTTTGATTTTGACAAATGAAGTTGCAATATTACCATAGTTAAATTTGCCAATTTACCAATGAACACGAAGCAATGCTACCGACACAATAAAAAAGTTATAACTGTTTTCAAATTTTAGGCGAAGTATGGTACAAAAGGCGAAGTTACAGGAGTTGACGGTAACGGTAGAGCGAATGAATGAAATCATTAAGGATGTTGATCAGTAGGAAGTCATGCAGCACCAGAATTTCGAATAAAGCCCATCTACGACTTTAAACGCTTCATGATAACTCATAATCTCAAATATCTCCTTAAAGTTGTTTTATTAGGTAATGTTCAATAATCAATTCTTCACAGTAATAACATCTTAGCGTTGCAACACAGCGAGAAACCGAAACACTTAAAACGACTAATTTATTGTGTATTGATTTATTAAATGATCATTGAGAAGATCGCTGCACATTTTATGAAAGTTTCACTTCTGTTGTTTTAGAATGTTTTTAACACTCACAGTGTCATATTTTATATTCATAAAGATGAAATAAGAAACCAAAAATTTGCGCACGGGCGGGACTTGAACCAGCAACCTTTTGGCAAACCGGGCCAAACGCTCTTACCAATTGAGCTACCGTGCTGTCAGTCCGACCCTGCGAAATTTGTGGTTTCTTATGAAAACGTCGATTGCGTGACGCTTAGCGCCATCTAGCCGTCTGTTTATGAAACAGATGGCCCAAGCAGTTATTCTTTACAGAATAAATTCAACTTGGAAATTGATGTCGCTTCGCTATCTAATGTTTTAGAATGTTTTTACTATGTTTTTACTAACTGCTTGGGCCATCTGTTTCATAAACAGACGGCTAGATGGCGCTAAGCGTCACGCAATCGACGTTTTCATAAGAAACCACAAATTTCGCAGGGTCGGACTGACAGCACGGTAGCTCAATTGGTAAGAGCGTTTGGCCCGGTTTGCCAAAAGGTTGCTGGTTCAAGTCCCGCCCGTGCGCAAATTTTTGGTTTCTTATTTCATCTTTATGAATATAAAATATGACACTGTGAGTGTTAAAAACATTCTAAAACATTAGATAGCGAAGCGACATCAATTTCCAAGTTGAATTTATTCTGTAAAGAATAACTGCTTGGGCCATCTGTTTCATAAACAGACGGCTAGATGGCGCTAAGCGTCACGCAATCGACGTTTTCATAAGAAACCACAAATTTCGCAGGGTCGGACTGACAGCACGGTAGCTCAATTGGTAAGAGCGTTTGGCCCGGTTTGCCAAAAGGTTGCTGGTTCAAGTCCCGCCCGTGCGCAAATTTTTGGTTTCTTATTTGGACGTAGTTACGCAAAAAGGATCCAACCCACAGCAAGTTACTTTTGAGTAATTTACGTTTAAAGTGTAGCATTGTTTTTTTCATTGATGCTCTAAGCTGTCAAACTGTGTTTTAATTTTTATTATTTCTATTTATATTCTACTTTTGGTTTGTGATAAAGATAATTAATATTAGTTATTTATTCCTTTAATATTAACAAAAACATTGGGTTGGATCCTTTTTGCTAAATAATGTTTTCTATAACAAAGCGTACAAATGGTATTTAACAATAGAGATCCAATTGATTTAATTGAAATAATTATTGTAGCTAAATGGTTATAAATATTAATACAGAACCTAAAATATACTTTATATACAAAGGTCGAAGTAGTTGCTTTAATAAGAATATTTTTTTCTTTATTGAAAAATGAAATTTTATGAAAATTTAAGAAGTATCCTAACTAAACTAATTACGTATTTTGTACATTATATCAGTCTTTCTTTTATCGAAACATTGTAATTCTTACTGAATCATTCTTTTTCTTTCTTTCTATTTTCATTTAAATATAAGTATTATTCATAACACAACTTTTTTCTAGAAAATGGGACTTTTTGACTGTGTGACAAATGTTTCACTTTCTGACATCAGTGGGGGGAAATTTCAAAAATTAAAATTTATTATTTCATTTTATTAGGTTATTTATTTATTAGGTTATTAATAACGTAATCAATGACTTTTTACTTTTTGTTCTTATTGCTTTTTGATGAAAGAAACCCAGTCGTTTAAAATAAGACTACAAAAAAGACTAAAAATTAGGACGTTAGTTGTAGTCTTAATGACGACTCAGTTAGTTAATGTATGAGACTAATAGACTTAAATGACTTAAACGAATGAAACGACTTAAATGCCTTAAACGACTAAAAGGTCTTGAAAGTCTCAGTGAGTGCTGAGCGTTTTACGTTAAAAGACTGGGACTAATAAGGCCAGTCTTATGACTTAAGGTTGAGGACTAAAAAAGGAGGCGAGTCTTTATTAAAAGCCTTATAAGCCAGAGTCTCTTTCATCATTACTCTACAGACATTAATTGAAGAACAATTTACAACAAAAATTGCGGTGATTTCATTGAATATTAATGTTCTACAAAAATATTTATAAATGATGTTTAATTCACGTAAATTCGGTTTTTTATCTTGACGAAAAACATACCGTAATTTCACAAATCATTGTTTATTATCATTTTATCAAAAAAATTAAATACAGTTTCTTTATGACCATCTGCATTTATTTTCGGCAACTAAACCGGTAAGGTAACTGGTGGTAGACAATAAAGCAAAAAACAAAAGAATGTAACACAACGCAGTACTTATTTTATTAATTACTTTAATAGTTAAGTATTATCGCTATAACGTATTTTGCTTATAAAATTGGTAGGTACATTTGCGACCGTGTAACTATTACCAATCATAAAAAAAAGTTAATTGCTGGCATAATTTAAATAAATGACGTCAAAGTAAAGAAAAATCGTTTTTGTGCTTTAAATCTTTCAACGTTTATTTTTATACTACACAATTTGAAAAGAACAGTTAAAGCCACGAGTACTGGAGTACTACTAATAATAAAAGTGCTGTTACTAAAATCCACAAATTTCCTCGGAACTGAAAAATTTGCCCACACCAAACCATCAGATTAGGTAGATAAACAGAAAAGCAGTCAAATTTTCCACACTAGTGTGGAAAATCGGAATAACCCAAATTACGGAATAACATGCTGTCAAACTTTTACGTTTCACAAACGATTCACAAATGCCAACAATTTTAAAAGCAATTGACGGCACTGAACTGAAACCAAATAGTTTCTATATTTTTTTAAATAAAGTTTGCATTTTAATTCGTTATATTCAGGTGTGATTTAATTAAACATAAATATTTATTGTGAGAAATAAATATCTGAATCGTTTTCGTAAAAACATATTGCAAATTCTGAATTTCTATAAAATTATCTGAGCCAAGTGGATCGTTTTTAGAATTTATTGTAACGGGATTGCTACCATGTACCTTATTATTTTTGAGTTAAAGCCGAAATATCGGAAACTCAAAAATAATAAGGTACATGGTAGCAATCCCGTTACAATAAATTCTAATGTTATTGACCATGTAAGTTTAAATCAATATATTGGATCGTTTTTGATCAAATAACGCTGTCATTATTGACTTATACCCTAAAAAGGCTTTAACTAAGCAGTATGGTTACTTTAAGTGACTGTAACATATCTTTATTACTTGATTATCATTTTCTTAATAAGGATTTAAATGGCATGGGTCGTTTTTGATAAAAGAAAAATATCTAAATTTACTTTAAATATCATGTTTTTAAAAGGATCCAAGTGGCATGGATCATTTTTGAGGAATGAAATATATCTTCATCATTTTGAATATCTATTTCTCCAGAAGGATTCAAGTGGTTTGGATCATTTTTGACGAAAGAAATATGTCTTCATCACTTTGAATATCTATTTCTCTAAAAGGATCCAAGTGGCATGGATCTTTTTAGATGAATGAAATTTGTCTTCATTACTTGGAATATCAATTTCGCAATAAGGATCCAAGGAGCTTGGAGCATTACTGAGATTTTAAAAAATACACTCTCCATACATGTGGGATGGTACCTCACGAGGAAAAAAATGTCAAAATGTCAGATTTTTACTGGAATCTTTTTGCTACTTGAAAGAATATACTTTGACGACTGCTTTGGTATATTTATGTCAGTTTTGCAATTTTTGTGGGTTGGATCCTTTTTGCGTAACTACGTCCATTTCATCTTTATGAATATAAAATATGACACTGTGAGTGTTAAAAACATTCTAAAACATTAGATAGCGAAGCGACATCAATTTCCAAGTTGAATTTATTCTGTAAAGAATAACTGCTTGGGCCATCTGTTTCATAAACAGACGGCTAGATGGCGCTAAGCGTCACGCAATCGACGTTTTCATAAGAAACCACAAATTTCGCAGGGTCGGACTGACAGCACGGTAGCTCAATTGGTAAGAGCGTTTGGCCCGGTTTGCCAAAAGGTTGCTGGTTCAAGTCCCGCCCGTGCGCAAATTTTTGGTTTCTTATTTCATCTTTATGAATATAAAATATGACACTGTGAGTGTTAAAAACATTCTAAAACATTATATAGCGAAGCGACATCAATTTCCAAGTTGAATTTATTCTGTAAAGAATAACTGCTTGGGCCATCTGTTTCATAAACAGACGGCTAGATGGCGCTAAGCGTCACGCAATCGACGTTTTCATAAGAAACCACAAATTTCGCAGGGTCGGACTGACAGCACGGTAGCTCAATTGGTAAGAGCGTTTGGCCCGGTTTGCCAAAAGGTTGCTGGTTCAAGTCCCGCCCGTGCGCAAATTTTTGGTTTCTTATTTCATCTTTATGAATATAAAATATGACACTGTGAGTGTTAAAAACATTCTAAAACATTAGATAGCGAAGCGACATCAATTTCCAAGTTGAATTTATTCTGTAAAGAATAACTGCTTGGGCCATCTGTTTCATAAACAGACGGCTAGATGGCGCTAAGCGTCACGCAATCGACGTTTTCATAAGAAACCACAAATTTCGCAGGGTCGGACTGACAGCACGGTAGCTCAATTGGTAAGAGCGTTTGGCCCGGTTTGCCAAAAGGTTGCTGGTTCAAGTCCCGCCCGTGCGCAAATTTTTGGTTTCTTATTTCATCTTTATGAATATAAAATATGACACTGTGAGTGTTAAAAACATTCTAAAACATTAGATAGCGAAGCGACATCAATTTCCAAGTTGAATTTATTCTGTAAAGAATAACTGCTTGGGCCATCTGTTTCATAAACAGACGGCTAGATGGCGCTAAGCGTCACGCAATCGACGTTTTCATAAGAAACCACAAATTTCGCAGGGTCGGACTGACAGCACGGTAGCTCAATTGGTAAGAGCGTTTGGCCCGGTTTGCCAAAAGGTTGCTGGTTCAAGTCCCGCCCGTGCGCAAATTTTTGGTTTCTTATTTCATCTTTATTTCACTTGTTAGGTTTAGGTTTAAAGAATTTATTCTCATAAGAAATTTACATTTCACTTAAAATGAGATAATTACTACTAAATTTATACATAATATAATAATTAGTCGTCGCAGCTCGCTGTTATGTGTATTTTGAGTTTGCGCTTAAACGTTTCCATGCTCTCACACTTCTTGACGCTCTCTGGCAAGTTGTTATATAGCTGTACTCCCTCAAATAGTATGGTCTTTTTACCGTAATTCGTTCTCGGAGTAATTAGTTCTAGTTTATTCTGTTTTCGCAAGTTATGTTTATTAGTTTTTATATTCAAATCCAAATTTGATTTTATTGTTTTAGTTAAGATCTTTTTTATTAAAATGCATGTGTTATAAATGTAAATTTGATTTAGATTAAATATTTTTGTTTTATTATATAATTGAATTGTAGCAGTACGGAATGGATAATGGAATAACACTTTTATTATTTTATTTTGAGTTCTTTGTAAAGAGTTCAAGTTAGATGACGCAGCAGATCCCCAAATTTCCACTAGGTATTCTAAGTGTGGTTTGACTAGGGTGTTGTATATGACTGGTTTAATTGTTTTCGGAATACAATGGGATACCTTTCGTAGAGCTCCTAGCAATGATGTTAATTTGGATTGGACGCGCTCAATGTGCGGTCTCCATGTTAATTTGTCGTCAATAAGTAATCCTAGGTACTTTTCCTGGTGAGATCTGTTGATTAATTCATTATTTATTCTTAGAGGTTCAAATTCAGGTATAACTTTGTTTTTAGCCGCTAGGATCATGTATGATGTCTTTGACGTATTGATGGTTAACAAGTTCATTAACAACCATTCATTGAGCAAGTCCAAGTCCTTTTGAGCGTCAGCGATAATTTTGTGGATTGACTGGCCGAAATAAAATAAGCACGTATCATCAGCGTATAATGTAAAATGTCCAGTCAATCCAATTTTTTTAATATTATTTACATATGCTAAAAAAAGCAGGGGGCCTAGTATGGAGCCTTGAGGTATACCAAATGTGATACTTTGAGAGTCACCCACAAAGTTTTCAATTTTAACAATTTGATGTCTATTGTGTAGATATGACTTAAACATGTTTAGAGCTGAGCCATTAATTCCAGCGTCATTTAACTTTAGAAGCAACTTCTGGTGACTGACGGTATCAAAAGCTTTTTTCAAGTCTACGAAAATACCCAATGCAATATTCTTTTTGTCTATTTGAGTTTTAATTTTGGTTACAAGATCTATGGCAGCTGTAAGAGTACTAGACTTTGGGCGAAAGCCGTATTGTTCCTCGATTAGAAAATCTTTTTGAGTAAGATAATCGCTTAGCCGATTATACAAAAGTCTCTATTTAATCTCGAATTATGAGTTTGTTTACACCTAACAGCTGATATTTAGGGTTGTCACCGATAAGTTTTTGTTAAAACTTTAGCATCAATTAACTCAGTAATTTATACTCGCACGAGTTTCTGGTTTTGCATAGGAACTAGAAATTTACTACTCTACACGTCCTTTAAATTTTATTTCGCCTTTTTGTTACACCCTGTATAAGTAAATTAGAATTCGTTGATAGGTCAGACTCAAATCCATGTTATTTTGGGTTAAGTTTATGGCTAAAGTGCCTGTATAGATGCTTGTAGATTAAGACGGAGTGCATAACTTCCCTTATCGCAGTTCATATCTCAGATCTGATGAGTAAACCTAAATCAGAATTTATCACGATCTCACGACCCTCCCCATCATCAATGCTGCACTCATCACATTCATTAGATTGACCTTTTGGGCGTACCGGGGTGCTCGAGTGTTCACCACCACGACGAGTTTTGGCCATACACTCTGGACACAGCCATCCTGCGGCAATTTTCGGCGGTGGCAATGTTTTTGTACTATTAAAGTTGACACACTCTTGGTGGTAAGTCTTGCAATTAAGGCATTTAATCCGATTTTTTTAAGTCACTGTAACAACCACCACATCGAAAAGTCATGTTGTCATAAAAATAATAGTTTTTATGTCCAAAATTTAAAAAAAAAAACAAATAAAAATGACCATTAGGATTCGAAACTTAGAGTGGTAGTTTGGGTAAGTGCGGTATAAAGTCGACACGGCGATACTAAGTAGAACGAAATGTTCGAATGTATTAACAGTGTAGGCGTAAATCTTAAAAAATAAAAATGAAATTTCGTTGATAAATCATTTACCGCCACTCTTTGAAAGTTTTTAAAATTACCGACACTAGCACGAAATGTTAGACAATTTTTTTTATTGTTTTTTGGGATATCACTTACAGTTCTACCACTTTTTTGTGCAACCGTCTTCAAACCATTTTCCGTACTTCTTTGTTCAAGGTAGTGTTATGGGTAGGGCCCAAAACACTACCTTGTGGTACGCCACATGTCACCTCCACGTTCTCACTCGTAGTCTTCTAATTTAACTTTTTGTTCTCTTTTGTGTAGGTGATCACTGAAAATCTTAAGTTGTGTACCTCGAATTTCAATTTTTGCTAGTTTTTTAGGATGGGAATAGATACCGTATCAAACGCCTTTTTGAGTTCTGAAAACACCGAGAGACATTTTTGACCATAGTCAAGTTTTTGTGATATGAGTACACTCAAGAGTAAGGGAAGTAACTGCGTCTTCTGTTGATAATTTGCGTCTGCACCCAAATTGATTTCATGACAAAATATTTTTAGCATTCAAGTAATTAAGCAATCTAGTATTTAATATTTTTTCTAGTATTTTTGCCAGAGCTGGAAGAAACGATATGGGCCACTAATTGCTGAGGTTTTCTTTATTGCCACTTTTGTAGATCGCAGTGATTACCGATTTCTTTAATAAATTGTAAAAAATGCCCGTTTTAAAACAAAGGTTAGCCAGATATGTTATAATAGAAATAAGAAGATTTTTTGTATTATTCGTATTTGATAACTTTTGTGGAAATGTTGTCCCATCCGGGGGCGGTATCTAGTTTAAGGTTCATTATAATATCATTTACCTCTATGTGGTCAGTTTCCATCAAAACAAAGGATTGCTGCTGATTGGGTAAGGTGTTAAGATACTTATTTATGTCGTCATTCATCAGTTGTTGTTTTATTTCATTTGCAAGCTGATTGCTAACATTTGCGAAATAATTGTTTATGTAGTTAGCCGATTCGTATGTAGACGATTCTACAGGTTTCCTACAAACTTCGATTTGAATAATCGCCTCATAACTTCAGTTTTAAACTTTAAAGGGGCCTTTTTAGGTGTTCGTAGCCGAATGCCAAAAAACGGAACCCTTATAGTTTCGTCAAGTCAGTCTTGTTCTTGTCTTGTCAAGTGTCTCTCTGCCTTAAAAGGAGACTCTAGCCACTTACTATGTTACTGAATCGACTGGTAAAAGTAAACATTTTTTTTTGATCCGTCCGTATGTCACAGCCACTTTATTCTGAAACTATTAACATAACCCAGATAAAACTTGGTAGGTAAGTATATCGGTTTGACAGCTTTACGATTCCCATACAAAAAATATGACACTTGAGGGGGCTCTCATATGAATGAGAGCCCCCTCAAGTGTCATATTTTCATATTTTTAAAGAACCAAAAACAAATATTTGCTCAAATCTATGCGTGTTCCTATGAATAGGTCTTTTAAAATGACATGGAGGTTCATAAAGATGAAATAAGAAACCAAAAAATTTGCGCACGGGCGGGACTTGAACCAGCAACCTTTTGGCAAACCGGGCCAAACGCTCTTACCAATTGAGCTACCGTGCTGTTAGTCCGACCCTGCGAAATTTGTGGTTTCTTATGAAAACGTCAATTGCGTGACGCTTAGCGCCATCTAGCCGCCTGTTTATGAAACAGATGGCCCAAGCAGTTATTCTTTACAGAATAAATTCAACTTGGAAATTGATGTCGCTTCGCTATCTAATGCTTTAGAATGTTTTTAACACTCACAGTGTCATATTTTATATTCATAAAGATAAAATAAGAAACCAAAAATTTGCGCACGGGCGGGACTTGAACCAGCAACCTTTTGGCAAACCGGGCCAAACGCTCTTACCAATTGACCTACCGTGCTGTTAGTCCGACCCTGCGAAATTTGTGGTTTCTTATGAAAACGTCAATTGCGTGACGCTTAGCGCCATCTAGCCGTCTGTTTATGAAACAGATGGCCCAAGCAGTTATTCTTTACAGAATAAATTCAACTTGGAAATTGATGTCGCTTCGCTATCTAATGCTTTAGAATGTTTTAAACTCACAGTGTCATATTTAATATTCATAAAGATGAAATAAGAAACCAAAAATTTGCGCATGGGCGGGACTTGAACCAGCAACCTTTTGGCAAACCGGGCCAAACGCTCTTACCAATTGAGCTACCGTGCTGTTAGTCCGACCCTGCGAAATTTGTGGTTTGTTATGAAAACGTCAATTGACGTCACATTGTAGTGTGTGCGCTGCCTCACCCCATATTAGGTAATGTAAATTAGTATTTAAGTCTTTAGTTATTGTAATATTAGTCATTATAATAAACCTAACCGTGCGCGTAACACTTGTTTAATTGTCATCTGCCGCAGTCAGCCTTACATGGCGACCCTGCCAGTGCTGCCTTTTGGCAGTGCTGAGCATCGGGAACAGTAGTAACATATTTTTTTGTCGTGAAATGAACTTTTAAAGACATTCAGAAAAGTGAGGACGCAAATAAATAAAAAGTGATGTTTTATATGATGGACTAATAAAGGAAAATTAACTTAAAACGGAAGGTGCTGAAATAACATAGTAATTGGTGATTGCTGATACAACTGATGTTTGTGTGAGCTGGCTGCCGGGCGGAAAAATGGAGTCAGATGGAGGTTTTGAAATAATGCTGGCGGCCGGGAGTTGATGGTGTCCGAGGGTGAGTGAGAGTGCAGGCGGCCGGGAAATGTTGGTGTCCAATGATGGGACGACTGGCTGCCGGGAGCAACTTCGTGTCCTATCGTGAAGGACGTACTATGCGGGACAAGGACTCAAACAACAGCAAGGACGGGCACCAGAATAAGATCGAATCGGGAAACACGACATCAAATCTGTCTTTTTTTTTAAAGGTTTTATGTAAAGTCAATAAAATAATTTAGTATATTAGTGGCCACTAACACTAAAACTAACACTAGTATAGGTAAGGTAACATAAGATTTTTATGTTACTCGTTTATGTTAAGTTCCCACCAGACGGATTATTATTTTCATACTTTTTTTAAAAGCAGTTTTGTTTACAAAAAAAGCGACTAAAATTCCTGAATTACTTTTAATGATGTTTAATAAATTTTACAGATCTAGGCACATTACGTATTTTAATCTAAAATTTTTATCAGATATTTTTTTATTTGATTTTATTTTTGTGGTTTAGCTGGAACATAGTAAATAACCTGAATCTTTATTCTAAAAAAAATTAAACTAGCAGTTCTATGTAAAACATTTTCTTGGTTTTGCTCTGTAAACATTTTAACCGTTAAAAATAGTATTGAACATTAAGAATCATAGTTATTTCTTTTCTTGGTTGGTAATTAATTTATTTGGTGTTATCGCAAAATATTTTACTCTTTTATTTATTGTAGATACACCTTTTATATTAGGTCAATATTTTTCAAATTTTCTTTTGTAATCCACGGCCTTAACGAAATTATTATTCATCACTAGTGCATAAAGTATTCAGTTTTTAGTTTATCACTATGTAGGATTTATTTTAGATATGTGACAAACAACTTGCAAGCAACAAGACACCGTAAGTACACAATAGGTACCGTGCCCGAGTTATGACGACAGTCTCCTCAGTAAGTTTTGTGTGATCATATTTTTTAGGAATTTTCATGGTAGGAAATATTTCTGAAGTTTATCATTTAATGATTATCATTAATTCGTTAACTTTTATTACTGTAACCAAAGGACGTAGATTTTTTTTGTTGTAATTTTATCCAATAGTACAGATGAGCTGAAATTCGAACATTTGTTATTTAATTTGATGAGAAAAATGTCTTATAAAACCGCATATTTCTGTTATTTATTGAAAGTACACAAATGGTATTGGTAGCAAATTATTTACATTTCCATTAATTCTGTCACATTTTATCAGACTATACGCAAAGTAGAGACATTCCACTCAGGTATAATTAGGTTTCAGGTTACTCTGGTATTCACGTGTACAACTTCGTGCTATAATTTTGTATTATTTTTTATGAAATTAAAGTAATAGACATACTTAGTTACAAAAGAAAACAAGTACCTACAGTTGTTTTTTTTGGGTAGGATTGTTTTATTAAATTTTAAAAGTAGAGTTTTGATTTTTAATATCTAATATTTTGAATATTTTACTGAAAAAAAGACAACATGTAATTAATAAATGTTTCATAATGCTGTAAATTCTATGCACTAAATCAAAATTTTCCGTTTGAAAAAACACTTTTGTTTACGCAACAACTTAAACATGCATATTTAGAAAGTAATCATTTCAAGTTTATATTCTGTATTGGATTTTTTTTTCGTAAGTTTATTTACATTCTTTCAGGTTTTCACTTTTTGTTCCATTAATTAAGAAAAAAAAACTTTATCTCTCAATTTTTTATAAGAAATGGATCTGATAAAATTTACTTACATTGACAATTATTTTGAAAATTAAACTAATTTCTGCTATTATTATGGTATAGTTGAATGAGTTTTGATTTTACTTACTGATAGAAATAGATTATTCCGATTGATATATTTTGTTATTGATTACGTAAATCCTAATATTACTTGGTATCTTAAAGTTGCATTTATTGAGATCAAACATGTACTACGGATTATTTATATCTATACTAATATTATAAAGCTGAAGAGTTTGTTTGTTTGTTTGTTTGTTTGTTTGTTTGTTTGTTTGTTTGTTTGAACGCGCTAATCTCAAAAACTACTGGCCCGATTTGAAATTTTTTTTTTACGTTGGATAGTCCATTTATCGAGGAAGGCTTTAAGCTATATAACATAAAGATACGACTCATAAGACCACAGCAGAAATGAAAAATGTTGCGAAAACGGGAGAAAGATATTCCTTTTGAGAGCTTCCGCTGCGTACGCTGCGAAAACCGCTTAAGTTACACAAAAACCATGTATGACAGGATTGTTCAGCATTAAAAGTTCTATAATAAAGTCCGCGACAGCATATGTCTATCTTTTATGGTTGACTTACTACAACCTTTTTTATGTTAATAAATTTGTAAAAAAAAAAAACATTATTTTTAGAGGTGTATTATACACACAGGTATTTATTCTTATGAAAATAAATACTTTCATCATCACGAGCATTTCATTTAGAACCAAGTTGCCCTTTATATTATTTGATTTCAATAAATATCTTAGGAGCTATCACAGTTTTAACATAACTCCGCACCAAAATAATGTTCGCAGCTTAAGTACAACGTGCGCTTGCGCTAATGCGCTAATATATTATAAAGCGGAAGAGTTTGTTTGTTTGAACGCGCTTATCTCAGGAACTGCTGGACCGTTTTGAAAAATATTTCTGTGTTGGATAGCTTATTTATCCAGAAAGGCTTTAGGATATAAAACATGACGCTGCGACGGGAGGGGAGGGAGCAAACTCAAAACGCGCGGACGAAGTCGCGGGGGACCGCTAGTATTTTCATATTTGTTTTATCTTACAATAGCCCAATAGACGTATCGCTCCTCTGCTGAATGCTTTTAACGTTAAGTCCACCTTTCATAAGTTCACATTATTGAGGTACTAAAACTTATGTATAGAGAAGAGTTTATTTTAACAGACAATCGTTCTAAAGTTTCAGATTTTGAAATCTTTGTAAAGTTTGAGATTTTAAGTAGTTACGTATTTTACATAAAACCACCCATGAAGTTATTTACTTATCGTATTGATACACATTAGGTTCGTATCTTGTTGCACTTCGTGCCGAACATAGGGCATCGCGTGTCAGGTCAGCAAAATATTTTGTGTTTCAAGTTTCTTATTCCAGAACGACATTCCATTCCCATTTAAGTATTGGTTTTAGAATCTCTTTCGATATGTTTGTAGAATGTTAACGGTAATTATGTTACATAGGTACAATTGTATGAATACTATGAATATCCAAACATGGCCGATTATGAGTTAAAATAAAGATTGAACTTATGAGTGATAGCAATACTGAAAGTAAAGGTAGTAAACAAAGTAAGATTGATATGGTAAATTAAATTTAAAATGGTATTTTTTATATGTGAAATATTTTCTTTGTGTATGAATAACATTAACTAAAATAAAAACATACAAATTAGTATGGTAGATAGATAAAAGTAAATGGATGAAAGTAATATTGCATTGTAGAGAATGGCTTGTTTGTTTTTTTTACAATTTATATTAGTTGGGAATACTTCAGTAAAAATGATTTATTGATAACCGATTGAACTGATCACCCAAAAGGAAATAACATTATTTGTGCTGAAGGATTCAAATTGTTTGTGTAAGTTTATGATTTTTTTTGAAATTGAATGAAATTGTATTATTGTTACGTAACATGTTGTTAAAGTGATATATTGATAAAATCAAGGACGTAATCGAAATAAAGAGGTATGAAGTTGATTATAATTGTAGAAGGTATAGGTTCACATCCTTCGGCTTGATCATGGTGCAAACGAGTTTTCTCTGTGAAGGCAGTTGGAGGTCATTAAGAATCTTAAAAGATGAACCATACGGAGGTTTGACACATCAAAATGGTACGGGGTACAGTATAGGGTACAGATCCTTCAATTTCATCATGGTGCAGACGAGCTTCTCTCCGTGAAAATGGTTGGACATCAAATATAAATAAATAAGATGTTAAAACTTGTACACCTATTTAAATGCTGTGCACAGCTAATAAGGCAAAATGTTATTAAATATTAAAATAAATAATGTCGACATAAATATTAACTGTACCTTTAAAATAAATAAATGAATAAAATATATTATGGGGCCGGCCCAGTGTATAAAAGTAAATACCCAAAGGGTAAAAGTACCATTTTTATGAGTCAAGGTTATTAAGTTTAGGTGAAAAATATGTGATATGGAAATAAAGATTGTGTTGTGTTGTGATTGAAATATGAAAGTGATGCCGATATTAAGTTTATTATGCATGATATGATAAACTATTTGTATGTTTTAGTTTTTTTTTAACTTTTTCATTTTGTTTGTAACAGACATTATATTGCTCAAAAATCGTTGCGAAATAGATAAATAATAAATGTTTACAGTAATACTGTTGGATAGGTCATGGATATTCATAGTGAGTAATAAAAATAATATGTTAGTATAAAACAAATTTTAATGGTCAGTAACTAATTAACATAATATTTTTCTTTATAACAATTAAATGTTTGTTAACAATACTTATCTTGTGCTTATATTTTTGAAATAGATAGTAATTCATATAGTTATTGCAAAACTTAAATGAGTAATCCGTCTAGGTGTAGGCAAATGATAAGTTTAAAGTAAATAAGTACACTTACTAATGTATTACTTTTATAATTATAAAAAAATGGAAAATGCTACACGCCATATGTTACTATTTTGCTTTCATTACGTAAAGTTTTTTTTTAAAAATGTTATTGATGAAATTTTTTTAAGGATAAAAAGAATGACCGTAAATTTTACTTATTATTAATTTGAATTGTAAATGCCACGAAGTTATAAAATCATTGTGAATACATAAATTGTATTCAAAATTATAAATATAATGCTCGAAATTTGTGTAATAAAATTTCCTATGCCAATCTATAATGAATACTTAATTTTATTATTGTATACGTTATTATTAGATCGGTAATATGCTTTTCATTTTTTAATTAATTGGTTATTTGATGGGTATAATATTAAAATGTTTAAAATTTAATTTAATTTCGATGACTTTATAAATCAAATATATACCGTTTCAATTGAAAAAAAAAAATAGTACTTAGTTAGTTTTTTTTTCTTTTAAAAACGGGGGAGGTGTAGTGTGTGCGCTGCCCCACCCCATATTAGGTAATGTAAGTTAGTATATAAGTCTTTAGTTATTGTAATATTATCGTGCGCGTAACACTTGTTTAATTGTCATCTGCCGCAGTCAGCCTTACAACATTATATTGCTCTGATCCCAAAGTAAGTAGCCAATGCACTCGTGTTATGGAAATCAGACACAACGGTGGTACCACAACACCCAGACCCGAGACAATATAGAAAATATCGTTTCCTACATTGATCCGACAGCGAATTGAACCCGGAACCTCACGAGATGGCGACGCTTCAAACCAGCGTGCTAGCCACTCGACCACGGAGATCGTCAAATAATAATAATAAATATCTTTTGGACATTCCCACGCATCGCCATCTAGCCCCAAAGTACGCTAATCAAAGCTTGTGTTATTCGTGCCAGACAATGGATATAATACTTAAATACTTTGTTTGTAAATACATACATGATATACACCAATACAAACAGACATGTTCATGTCCACAAATGTTTGTATTGTGCGGGGATCGAACCCGCAACCCGCTGCGTAGTAGGCGATTTCTCGACCACTACACCAGACGGGTCGTCGAAAATCTATCTATGTTACAATAACGGTATATATCATAAAATTAATATTCCTATCGGAATAGAAGGACAAGTTAAAGCTGTCAAACGAAACCGATTTAAGATGTCAGTAACTAACATAAGTAAGTAACATTTGTAGCTTTAAATGAGATAACCATTCGATCAGGTGATTTATAACAATGTTCTTAAGTTATATATAGTAGTTTACTGCATGATAAACAGTCGACACAAAATATTGAACATGCAGCTCTAGTGTAAAACTAAATGTTATTTCATTATACAAAATATTCGTCGATATACATTCCCTGTGTTATTCTGTCTTTATTTTTTACGTAAATTAACGTTTGTAGAATAGAATAATGTAACTGCGTACTTTAAATTTGAAGCGCATTTGTAAATATAAGTCGTATATTAAGAGGCTTCGATTTGGACTAATCTACCTGTTAAATGATTATTTGTTGGGGTTATGCCGCTGTAATGCATAACAATCAATCACCGATCAAGTCGCCATGTTTCAGACGCATTATTTCTCCAAAATATACACAATTTCACTTTTAAATATAAAAAATCAAATGCACGTAATTTTCAGCGAGCTTCTGCGGGGCGGTCAACTGTTTGACATCTGACAAAAATGGTTCTGCTACCCATCTCTTTTTATCACACAGTTTGCTGCTAGTGGCATCTCGCTTTTGTCGTTCTATTCCAAAGGGATAATAATTTTATGGTATATATACACTCACTCGCTAGGCTCGTGCTGCGCGTCGTCATCATATTCAGCGGCATCGTCGCGTTGCGCGAGCGTGAGCTCCGCGTCGGGGATGCTGATGTGAGACACGCAGGTGAGGTCCGGCTGCCGGACTATCGCGCGGTACGATGACGTGTCCTGGTGAGAATTAACGATAACCGGTTATTTACAGTAGTGGTTACTTAACGTGCATTTATCTTAAGTATGTAAAGTGTGGTGTATAATAATAATAATAAAGTTTATTTCACAAAAAGAGATTACATTGACTTATACATACTGTATACGGTATACGGTTTGAAAGAAAGAAAGAAAGAAAATACATTTATTTGACTCAAATACAAGCATAATATACAAATATATTAGAAAGGCAGGCGACTTGAGTCAAAAAGGCACCCGCTCAGCATAAGTCATCCTTAACAAGTGGTTAGTGGTTGTCCTTAACAATTAAAACAATGTGCATTTTACGTTTACAGTATTAACTATAAAATAACATAATAACATCACTATTCCTGCCTCACTCAATGGCTGACTAGTAGAAAAAGCTTTAAAGCATTAAGTCCGCCATTTGAACTTCATTTTGTTTGAGCAATAAAGAATATACACGGTGTCGGGTTTCATGTGGTCTAATAGAAAACCATCGATAGAGGGGTCCAGGGGCTATTCTAAGGACCCCCATGTATGTTCCGCGAAAATTTTTAGTTTTCGAGAAAACAGCATTTTCCTATTTTTTTATCTGACGACGGGTTAATAGAACTATTAACGGACTGTTCCTCCGATTCCGAACTAATGACTTTACAAAATGAAATGGCAACTTTAAACAAAATTAAAAAACATAGTTACGCAATACACTGTTTACGCAAATGCTAAACAAAAACGTTACTACTGCAGTAGTTTCTAGTGATTTCCTATAAAAAGGTTTATTTATTACGTGCTTTCGATTTTGTATACACAAACCACACTTTACATTAGTTACGCGGTTGCACTAATACATTACACCAAATCTCACTAGATGGCGCTATGCACAGTTGCCTCGCGGTGATATTTGTCACACGCATTTTAAACTTCCAAAGATCGCTAGTCTCACCTTCTCGAGGGTAAGTGATTTCTCCAGTGCCTTCTCGATGACGTCGGGCTCGCTCTCCTGCGCGGGCAGGTCTGAGGGCCGCAGAAGCTTCAGCTGCATCTCGTGACCCGTAGGGTTGGTAAGCTTCAGAAGCAATGCAGACTTCCCGCCTGGTTTGATCGTCTCGTACGATATTATCTTGATTTCCGGGACGTGGTAGCTGAAAGGTAAAGTACAGCGTCATTTTTTATATTTATAAAGGTGAAATAAGAAACAAAAAAATCCGCACGGGCGGGACTTGAACCAGAAGTTTTCTGGCTAACCAGGCCTAACGCTCTTCCAATTCAGCTACAGTGCCGTCGGTCCGACCGTGTAAAATTTATGGTGTCTTATGGAAACGTCATTACGGCATATGTCAGATAAGTTAAAATATTCAGAAGAGCAGCTTTATTCTAACACAAGTTTTATAAACTTAAATAGATAAGGCCTATTTCTAAATGATACTGTACCATGTGTTTTATACAAATAAATATTTTATATTTTTCTACAGGTAGAGTTTATGCCAGAAACTAACATTACCGCTCGATAGCTATATGTATGATAGGCCTATCGATAGTTGAGCAAGAGCCATAGATAACATAATCGATTATTGGATTCTATTAGGCATTCTAGTCAAACTTGTATAGTTGGGAAACGCTTCCAGAAACCGCGCACAGCAAGACCAATTTTAAACTGGTTCTATATGCATTTTTAATCTAAGTCTGTATCCTCACAAGGTCAGCAACTTGAACTTAATAAAGCCGGTGTTGAATTATGTGGTTGTGTATAGTGTTGTAAAATTATTGAATCTGATCAGACACAATTTTTATAAATCTCAAATGACCCGGTATGTGATGAAAAGTAAATCTAGATTTCCTAACTCATTTTCGCTATACCAAATTCAATATTGTCTAGTTATGTGAATTAGTTGTGATTAATTATATGACTTTTTACTGTATTTACTAACAAAGATCGTCATCTAACACTCGAAAATAATTGTAGTGCTTCTAATTTTTAACTTGGCTACAAACTGAAATTAATTTTAAATCTGGGGTGTGGTTTTACCAAAGCACAACGTGGCGAATTTCCTTCACTTTTTTTGGTTAGGTGTGGGTTGCAGAGCGGGTCTACTTATTTGACAGATGACAGATTGCTAGTGTTGGAACGCACGCTCGCGCGACCGGTACGAGACCGGCGAGATGAGGGCGCTGCAAGCGCAGCTAGTACCGTAAATATTTAATTTGTTAAGAATCTTTTAATTTGAATTTAATATGATAATGAATGAATGAATGATTTATTTATCTTATTTAATTATAATAATGTAATCTTTATTTTTTTTTGTGTTTTGTTGTTGTTTTTTTCTTTTTTTTTCTCTTCAAGTGTGTGTTTACACCCAGTGCCTAGCAGGGGTTCCCGCTGAAAATCAGTGTCGTGGCATGCTTACCATCTGCTGTCACGATATATACCTTTTTGGCACACCTGGGTGCTGTTTTTGTTTTTTATTAATTTAATTTTAGTTGTTTTTAATAAGTTTTTAATTTATGTAATGTAATTTATTTTTGTGTGTCAAATAAAAAAAACTGGTCTTGATTACTTCGTAATCATAATACATCATTTTACAAACCCATCATTATAAGTCACGCATTGTACACAAATATTCGAAAGCATTTTTGCCGGATTCAATCAACAGAAAATAATATATCAAAGAAGTTTTATAACACTAAACTAGACTTTCATAGCGTGTTATAAGATTGAAATAAGATGTCAACAACGGGGTGACCGACCGAATTCGGTACGCGCAACCGCAAAAAGAAATAAAACATTACTGAAATCAAAATGACTGGATATGGATATGATATGTTTTAGACCAATTTGACCGTAAATGACAGTGAGTCAAATTGAGTCACTATAGTCATTTCCTATAGTCATTAAGCGCAGTCACTGCAATTTTAGTGTTAAATTGCAGTGACTGCGCTTAATACAACAGCTTCAAGAGGATGAAGCACTAGCAGTTTATACTCAATAGGCCAGCAGCTCGATCTCGAACTTGATGGAGCCGGGGTTGTACTCTGTGGCTGCAGTGACTGCGCTGATCCAGCAGCCTATAGCGGATGCAGCGCTAGCACAAACTGAGAAATGGTCTAACAGTCTGTATACTCACTAGGCCAGCAGCTCGATCTTGAACTTGATGGAGCCGGGGTTGTACTCTGTGGCTGCAGTGACTGCGCTGATCCAGCAGCCTATAGCGGATGCAGCGCTAGCACAAACTGAGAAATGGTCTAACAGTCTGTATACTCACTAGGCCAGCAGCTCGATCTTGAACTTGATGGAGCCGGGGTTGTACTCTGTGGCTGCAGTGACTGCGCTGATCCAGCAGCCTATAGCGGATGCAGCGCTAGCACAAACTGAGAAATGGTCTAACAGTCTGTATACTCACTAGGCCAGCAGCTCGATCTTGAACTTGATGGAGCCGGGGTTGTACTCTGTGGCTGCAGTGACTGCGCTGATCCAGCAGCCTATAGCGGATGCAGCGCTAGCACAAACTGAGAAATGGTCTAACAGTCTGTATACTCACTAGGCCAGCAGCTCGATCTTGAACTTGATGGAGCCGGGGTTGTACTCTGTGGCTGCAGTGACTGCGCTGATCCAGCAGCCTATAGCGGATGCAGCGCTAGCACAAACTGAGAAATGGTCTAACAGTCTGTATACTCACTAGGCCAGCAGCTCGATCTTGAACTTGATGGAGCCGGGGTTGTACTCTGTGGCTGCAGTGACTGCGCTGATCCAGCAGCCTATAGCGGATGCAGCGCTAGCACAAACTGAGAAATGGTCTAACAGTCTGTATACTCACTAGGCCAGCAGCTCGATCTTGAACTTGATGGAGCCGGGGTTGTACTCAGTGGTTGAAGTGACAGCGCTGATCCAGCAGCCTTATAACTGTAGCAGCACTAGCACAAACTAAGAAGTGGTCTTACTGTGTCTATTCTCACTAGGCCAGCACCTAGATCTTGAACGTGATGGAGCCGGGGTTGTACTCTGACTGCGCTGATCCAGCAGCCTATAGCGGATGCAGCGGTAGTACGAACTAAGAAGTGGTCTAACAGTCTGTCTACTCACTAGGCCAGCAGCTCAATCTTGAACTTGATGGAGCCGGGATTGTGCTCTGTGGTTGCAGTGACTGCGCTGATCCAGCAGCCTATAGCGGATGCAGCGCTAGCACAAACTAAGAAGTGGTCTAACAGTCTGTCTACTCACTAGGCCAGCAGCTCGATCTTGAACTTGATGGAGGGTTTGTACTCTGTGGTTGCAGTGACTGCGCTGATCCAGCAGCCTATAGCGGATGCAGCGCTAGCACAAACTAAGAAGTGGTCTAACAGTCTGTATACTCACAAGGCCAGCAGCTCGATCTTGAACTTGATGGAGCCGGGGTTGTACTCTGACTGCGCTGATCCAGCAACCAATAGCGGATGCAGCGCTAGCACAAACTAAGAAGTGGTTAACAGTTTACTCACTAGGCCAGCAGCTCGATCTTGAACTTGATGGAGCCGGGGTTGTACTCTGGCTTGGTGAGGTTGTGGTCGCAGGCGCGGCAGCGCTGGCTGCGCTTGATGCTCAGAAGCTTCGCGAGCGGATGCAGAACAAGCACGGACGACGGCTGGAACTCGGGCGATGAGAGCCGCTGCGACATGCTCGTTACTGTGGACGAAAGAAACCATTCATATATTTAATAGCGGTCCCCCCCCCCCGCCCCGCTACTACGTCCGCGTGTTTTGAGTTTACTTCCTCCCCTCCCGTCGCAGCGTGATGCTTTACAGCCTAAAGCCTTCCTCGATGAAAAACTACTGAACACAAACATATTTTCCAGCATTTTCTGAAATTAGCGCGTTCAAACAAACTCTTCAGCTTTATAATATTAGTATAAATAACCCACCTTTTTCTTGAAAAATGGTATTCAGGAATTTCATTTATAGAAGATTTGGAAAGATTAAACATGCAGGCTAGGTGTCAGTCCAACTCCAACAATCAGATGGCGCTATAGTTGCAGAATAAACCAGGGCTTGGAAACCTGTATTTTTTCTGAACCGGTTAAACGAACATACAGGTGGAACTTTTTGAAAAAGGTTATGTTCTTTTGAACCGGTTTTTAAACCGGTTCGGAAAAATATGGGTATTTTTCATTAACCAGTTTAACTTTTCGTTCAGCCAGGACTACCACCTCAACTTTGTTAAGACCTGCGTGCGGTAAAACGTATACATATAAAAAACGTATTTTGTTGATATATCACATACGTACAGTGGTATTTCTTCAAATTACTTTTGTAACTTTTAATTATAATATTAAACAATATATATAATGGCAATAGAAATTATTCTGAAGCATCTGATAATTAGTTCGGTCTAAAAACAAGTCGCGTTGCGATCGTCGCGAGCGGCTACGAATTAACCGTATCGTAAAATTCCGTTCCGGAGCGGAACTAAATAAAGTGTCCGTTACCCTAGCAGGAAAGTGTCTCGTAGAGCACATTAAAGTATGCCGTTGGATAGTGCTAAGTATGCTTAAATAGTGCGCCAAATAGAAAATTTGTGGGGGCCACAATTTTCGCATAAAACAGAAAATACGTTTTCTGCTGGAGAAACGCTGCTCCAGCAGGAACTTTTTTAAATAACGACTCTAGAGCAGAACAAAGTATATTGTTAGATAGATCTTATAACACATAATTTGTGCGACTAAAAATTTAATCTCTAGGACTCACCGTTTTGAAGATATTCCATTTCCTGCTAGAGAAACGTTTCTTCATATCCTATATCACGGGAACCGTTTAATGTGCGACCGTACAAAAACTCACACTAAAAGGTGTTAATTTGTGACACTTTATCCATTATTTGTATGTAACTATATCTTTCTGGTTTTTGAGAAATAAGCATGTATTTGGAAATGTAAAAATCGATAGAACTATTGAAATAAGCAACCAATGAACACAGTTCCAACGTTTGAAGAACACATTTATTATTTTAAACCACCTCAAAGAGTATGAAGAGCAGCCGTTTATTAGATTCCTAATAATTCCACTTTGACTCCAAACTCACAGTGCATAATTTTGTCATGTGAATTCAATAATTAGAACCAACTGTATGTGTACAAGTATACACCAACGTTTAGTGCGCTTAACAAAGAACGTGTCTTGAAATATTTACATTGAAATAAGGCAAATTTTAGCAGATATAAGCAATAAGGCTAATTGATTTTACGTTATTGATTATCCGGCCAAAATAGAATGGTCACAAAAAAGCGGCCTCTATATATAAATTGACGGCCTCCTTTAAAAAGTCATATAATATAAGGCCATTTTACGTACAGTCAGGTACGTATGTACCTGCTTAAATTTGTGGAGGTATAAGAGGTAAACATTGAATAGGTACGACTTTCCTTTCTTTTTGATACAAATTTGGATGTTCTTTTAAATTCATTGTTTTTACCTATTTGAAAGGTATAATAGTTGTAAATTGAATAAAAAGCAATAAAGTTTTTATTATTTTCTGTGTATTTTATTATTATCTCTGTTACTTTACATTGGTACTGGAAGCACTGAAACACTACGTTTAATATTTTTATTTAAGTACACGATGCGCGCGGATTATGAACCTTAAAGCTGACTAGCTTAAAACCAACGCTGCTACGTCTAATGAGTCACTAGGCCCTACGGGCGAAATATAGAATTACAGATATCTTAAGCATTGCTATAGCCGCACAACATTTATATAGTGGTGCTAAACTTCACGTTTGTTGTTATTTGAAACTGATGTCATACTTATTAGTTTGTCTTTTATTCAGGATGAAAACGAAGAGTTGGTAAAACCTTTCAAAATTGCACTTTATCCAGGGATATGCTGTTTCATAAGTATATATTATGATATGATATGATGATACACATTATGATGTAATTTATCATTTTTTATATTCAATTAATATAATTAAACATGTCAACATACTTTTTAGGGTTCCGTAGCTGAATGGTTAAAAACGGAATCCTTATAGTTTCATCAAGTCTGTCTGTCTGTCTGTCCGTATATCAGACCCACTTTATTCTGAAAGTTTTGTATTATACCTATTACATAATTGAAACACAGTTAAAAAGGTGTTGGCGGATAATGATATTCGATCATAGCCTTATTTATAACAATATTTGTTTGTTCAATGAGAGTTTTATTTTCGGCATGGAGAAAACTAATATTTATTGCATGCATTTTATACTTCTCACTAGATGGCTTTGATAACTCTAGGAACAATACAGGGTGACTTTGCTATCAGTACTTAAATTTTGTGTAAAGACTCAACTGATGAATATGAACAACTTTTACTATGGGGGCAATAGTGAAATCAAGAAAAAGAAATCAGCTGTTCCATACAAAAGTTCAATTGGCGCGCGGACAAAATGTATGTAACAGCTGATTTTTTTTCTCAATTTCACTATTGCCCTATATAAAAATTGTTCATATTCATCAGAGGAGTCTTTACACAACATTTCGGTACTGATAACAAAGTCAGCCTATATATTAAAGTGTTTATTATTAATTATGATATTGTGGAATTACGCGGGGCGCGGCGGTGGCGTTGAAGTAAGACAAGGTGGTTGTTGGGTGGTTGTAACTGAACTCTCTTTATTGTACATTTTCCAAAGGTTTATATACAGGCTTTTCCTACTTAATTATACGTCACATGACATTTCCTTAACCTATGACCTTTCACTTATGTAGGAATATTTTAGAAGATAATAAAACAATATTATTTATTAAGTGCCAGTTGACGTATGAGTGATGCTGTGTGTCGTCACACACCACAATACAGTGTGTCCCTGGATAAAGTGCAATCCCGAAAGGGGATGAAACTAGACCATGAATCATTGACTAGAAAAATATAAAAAAAAATATAAAAAAATATTGTAGGATTTATTGGTATTTTAAGATTTTCATGTTTCATTAAGGACTCTATGTACAAAAGTATTGATTTCTTCCAAAATAATGGGTCTATTTCTTTGAAAAAAAAAACAGTATGCCTAATACCTGGCGAAGGGGTGTCAGTTCGAGTTACCTCCACGTGACGACTGGGATGTTACTGAATCCACTCTGACTCGTCAGAGGGGAAGCAGTAGCGCCTGTCGCGGTTCACCCTGGGCAACGCCAGGTAGTGCGGCATTGAAATTCCTCTCTGGGATCTCAATGACGTGGTATCTGGCGGCTAAAGACTCGATACCATCCCCAATCTAAGGTGTTATCCGTACCGTGCCGAGAGATGCGTGGCTGAGGGGGAGCTCAGTCGTTAACGGTGGGCCCTCGATACCAGGCGACCTCGAGGTGTATCTAGCCTTACTCCGGCATGCGGGGCTCTGCCGGAGTGGACCTACTTTCCCTAGCTACTCGTGGGACCAACATGAATAAAGATTTAAAAAATAAAAACGATGGTAACCTGGAAGACCTATGCCAGGAACTTATGCCTCTGATAGAAGGCGCAGAGCAACCTGCCCAAATATCGGAGCAACTCTCCATGGAGACAGAGGACTCCATCAGCACGGCGGAAAGGGCTGCTTGCGGCTCACCCTCGCCGACTGATGAATCCACCGCCTCCAAACGTAGTGACAGGAAACTGTCAAGTGCTGCCAAAAAGCGCTTCGTGGCTCTGAGACAGCTGGGAGTGGAGCCGAGTATGGCTTCAACACTAGCGTTAAAGAGCTTCGCTGAGCTGAAGCAGATGGGGTATAAGTTTAAATCGTCACAATCTGAATCTGCGCGCAAACCGGTCAAACGGGTTCGCTCAGAGGAAGAATCACCAAAGGGACATATCACCAAAGCCCCAAAGGTGAGTGAGGACTTAGACACCCCAACCACCGTAGCCTACAGCGAGGCCGTACGCTCAATCCGGGTCGGCATAAAAGACTCCAAGTCCTTGATGACTGACACACAACTGGAGTCGCTGCGCAATACCATCCTGCAAAGCATCGCTCAATCCGGAAGGGGTGAAGGGCCTAAATTTAAGGGCTGCTCCTTCAAGCCAGGCTGGCTTCTCATTACATGTGAGAATGAGCGGTCTAAAGCATGGCTTGAGAGAGAAATACCCCTTCTCAGACCGTGGCCGGAGGCGAGACTCGTTCTCATGAACGAGGCTGACATCCGGAAACCGAATGTGGGGGTGGTATTTATCCCAAACTCTGAGGCCGATTGCGCAAAGCGGGCCTTAGAACTTTTCGGTGCTCAGAATAAGGGGGCTGAACACCGAACATTGGAAGGTCCTCAACACGAAGGTCGAAAAGGGAGGTCTTACCTAGACCGTATCCTTGGACGACCACTCGTTTGAGGCCCTCAAGATTGCGGACCTAAAGGCCAACATTGGCTTCAAAAAGGTCCAGTTCAGGATCAGAGGCCCTATCACCTTGGCCATTGATCCACCTCCCGCTGAACCCTCGACCTCCACCGCAACCAACACCACCCCAACCCCCATACCTACAACCACTCCCGCTGAGGGCACCGTGCAGGTCCGTGCAGGACCACAACGGAACAACCCTCCTCCAACTCCCTCCACCTCCACTTCGACAGGGACCAATAGGGGAAGAGGTACGCGGTTTCCCCTCCATAGGGGGGCCACTAGGGGCGCACATCCGTCCAGAGGTAGGGGACACAGCAGGGGTACAAACCGAGGACGGCGGGGCACACAAGGGCGCCGCGGCTCCCACAGCCAGTAGTCCCCACCAACCTCAACGCCCAAAGGGGCTGGCGGTGCTCCAGGCCAATCTTCACCACGCTATTGCAGCCTCTGCGGTTGTAGAGAAGATCTTCAGCGAAGGTGGCCTGGACATCGCTCTCATTCAAGAACCATGGATAAACGCCGATTCCGTGGTAGCCGGTCTGAACAATGCGGGTAAGATCCTTGTATACGAAAAAGGCCTTAAACCTAGGGCCTGCATTGTATTTAACAAAAATATGAACTTCTTACCTGTTCCAGAACTTTGCAGCGAAGATACAGTCACCGCATACGTAGAAGTCAAAGGGCCGAACAGGTCCAAAGTACTTTTCTGCTCGGCATATCTTCCTGGTGATAAGCAGGATCTCACTGAAGAACTGACTAAAGTCCTGGATTATTCTAGAAGACAAAAGTCGGAGCTGATAGTGGGATGCGATGCTAACGCCCACCATACCATCTGGGGGAGCTCGGATACGAACAAAAGAGGTGAGCTACTATCCGATTTTCTACTAACTAATTGTCTACATGTGCTGAACAATGGCCACACGCCAACATTCGTAACAAAAAATAGACAAGAAGTATTAGACCTAACATTCGCAACTAAAAATGTGTCAAAATGTATTACAAAATGGCACGTCAGCAGCGAGAATTCAATGTCCGACCATAGACATATACTTTTTGATGTTTCCGGGTTAGCAGAAGCTCAACAACATAAGAGTGAGAAATCCAAAAGACACCTCCTGGGATATGTATAGAACCATACTCAGCGAGAATCTAAAGGACATACCCAAAACTATCAAAACACCTGACTCTCTTAATGCCGCGGTCAAGATGCTCAACAATGGCATAATAGATGCCTACGAACAGAGCTGTCCCGAAAGAGAAATAAAGCCGAACAAATCACCCGTGTGGTGGAACAAAAAACTGGAAAAGCTCAGAACCACCACACGTCGTATATTCAACCGGGCCAAACCGTGCAATTGGGACCAGTACGGCAAGGCCCTTACAGAATATAACAAACAAATCAGAAAAGCCAAAAGAGCTTCTTGGCGACGCTTTTGTGAACAAATTGCCCAAACCCACAAAGGAGCAAGAATTCACAAAATACTCGCTAAGACCCCAAATAAATATCTTGGACTACTTAAAAAGCCAGATAACACATTTACGAACACTGAGATGGAGACTCTAGATCTCCTTAGGTCTTCACACTTTCCGGGTTCGTACCAAATCGACACACAAAGCTACACCCAAAGGAATGATGAATTCCATAGGGCAAAATGCTCAGACTGGAATAAGGCCGCTAATATCTTTAGGCCTAACCAGATTAGATGGGCTTTGGAAAAATTCCAACCATTTAAATCAGCGGGAGAAGATGGCATTTTTCCTGCTCTGCTGCAAAAAGGAAATGACCTGCTTCTTCCACATCTGGTAAAAATATTCAGAGCAAGTTACGCCTGGGGTACTATACCAGAACCATGGAATTGGGTCAAAGTACGTTTTATACCAAAAACAGGGAAGAGAGACTACTCACAACCCAAATCCTTCAGACCCATAAGTCTTACATCCTTCCTAATGAAGACCATGGAAAGGATTGTAGACCAGCACATTAGGGCCAAATACTTAGTGGACAGGCCATTAAGTATCAACCAACATGCATACCAAAAGGGAAAATCCACTGAAACAGCCCTCCTCGATCTGGTCGACAAGGTGCAAAAATCCCTAGAGGATAAGCAAACAGCCCTGTGTGCTTTTCTAGATGTTGAAGGTGCATTTGATAATACTCCTATAGAAACCATTCTTAATGGAATGGAGGCAAAAGGGATAGATGAAAGCACCATCAGATGGGTAAAAAACATGCTCTCAAATCGAGTAGCAAACATTACCCTCAATGCTTCAAAGCTTGAATTCCTTGCCACGAGAGGATGTCCACAAGGAGGAGTACTGTCTCCACTTCTATGGACCCTAGCAGTAGACCAACTACTTGTTAAGATGGCAGAAAAAGACTATGATACACAAGGCTATGCTGATGATCTGGTAGTGATCATCAGAGGTCCCTGCCTCAGCACAATTTCTAGTCTAATGCAAGGCGCTCTCAACACCATAAGTAAGTGGTGTAGAGAAAACGAATTATCTATCAATGCAGATAAAACAGTGATAATCCCATTCACAAGGAAGAGAAAACTCGAAAAACTGGTGAATCCAAAGTTAAACGGTAAAATTCTTCCTTATTCTAGTGAAACCAAGTATCTAGGGGTAACGTTTGACCAAAAACTTACTTGGAACTCGCACCTAGATAATATCATTCAAAAAGCCAAAATGGCTCTGTGGAGCTGCTGTCGAATGGCGGGGTCAAGATGGGGACTAAAACCCAAAATTGCCCTATGGTTGTACACAGCGGTCGTGAGACCAGTAATAACATATGCACCTGCCGTCTGGTACAGCAAGGTCAACCAAGCGACAACAATACAGAAACTGAGCAGCCTGCAAAGGCTTGCCTGCATTACAGCAACTGGAGCACTGTCTACGACACCAGGGGCAGCTTTGAACGCTCTGCTGGATCTAACACCTCTGCATTTACACGTACAAAAAGAGGCTAAGCAGAGCACCTATAGAATCTGCTCCCGCACGAAAGTCAGATGGGCTTCTCAAAATCTGATAAGACTCAAGGAATCAGTACTTGAAAACCGACTACTAAGCATGCCTAGTGACGACATGCACACGGAATGTAACTTCACTAAGCTATACTCCGTAAATATACCTTCTAGAGACAAATGGCTTGAGGGCCAAATGTCATTTAAGAAAGGTAGCCACGTCTGGTACACGGACGGATCCAAAAAAGGAAATGATGTAGGTTGTGGGGTCTACGGAGAGAGGCCTAAGCTCAAGGTAAGTGTAAACATGGGGACTGAAACCTCCATCTTCCAAGCCGAGGTCTTTGCCATAAACAAATGTGCAGAGATAAACCTTGAGAAGAAACTCCGGAACCAACACATCTACATCAACTCAGATAGCCAAGCTGCATTGCTGGCTCTAAAATCCTTCGAACAAATGTCAAAACTGGTGCAAAATATGTACTGAGACATTGAATGAACTGGGAAACACCAACAAAGTCACACTTACATGGGTACCAGGGCATTCAAAGATTGAAGGAAACGAAATAGCAGATGAACTTGCTAGAGAAGGAGCCGACAACCCTCAAATCGGTGTAGAACCTTTCTGTGGCATCACTAAACAACGCGCCACCACGCTTCTAACCACCCTCTGTAAGCAAGAGGCTATTGAGTCGTGGAAGTCTACACAAGGACAAGAACACTCAAAAGCACTAATTCGAGGTTACAACAACAAAGTAGCTAAAGAACTGTTAAAGTTCGAAAGATACAAAGCTTGTGCAGTAACCAGAATACTAACTGGCCATTGCAAACTGAACAAACATTTGGCCAATATGAACATGACCGAAGACGCACTATGTAGATTCTGTAATACAGAAGAAGAAACGGCCATGCATATTCTCTGCTCATGCGGACCGCTTATGAGCAAAAGAAGTATCCATCTCGGGCGGCATATCATGCACCCGGATGAGATAGCAGATATCACGCTCCAAAGAATCTGGAAGTTTATAGACTCAACGGGACTAAGCAGTGAAATTTAAATATAAGGGCGCCACAATAGATCATACTTGGTCGAGATGGCAACATTAGAGCCCAACAACCAATAATAATAATAATAAATAATACCTGGCGATGACCATGAAATAATAAATAGTCCGCAAAAAGGTAACTATCTTGGGTTAAAAAATGTATTTTAATGAAAAAAATGATTTTTTTAGACTGCCCTTCGGCAGTCGCTGTCCTTTTCTGCCGAAGGGCACAGAGTAGGACGGAAACAATGGAAAAAAACGGTCTCTACCTGCACGGTAACACGATTAGGCTCCACTTTAAAAGTTCGTAGATAGCGTGTTTTTTTAGTGAGGACATTGGTTTTTTTTTTATTTGAAAGCTAAAATGGTAAAGAATAAAAGTAAGCTATAAAATTACATAGTTATAGGGCACATTTTTTTAGTAATTTGAAGTTTTTTAAAATAAACGTCTAAAAAAAATATTTTTTTACCCAAGATAGTTACTTTTTTGCGGACTATTTATTATTTCATGATCATCGCCAGGTATTAGGCATACTGTTTTTTTTTTTTTTTAAAAATAGACCCATTATTTTGGAAGAAATCAATACTTTTGTACATAGAGTCCTTAATGAAACATGAAAATCTTAAAATACCAATAAATCCTACAATATTTTTTTATATTTTTTTAAATATTTTTCTAGTCAATGATTCCTGGTCTAGTTTCATCCCCTTTCGGGATTGCACTTTATCCAGGGACACACTGTATAATAAATTTTATTGCAAAAAATGTTTACGATTAAACTTGTACACTATACCCATTGTGTTTTACTCGTTTACTTTAAATTTATTTGGCGTAAAACATTTATTCTCTGCCTGTTCCTGAAAGTCAGACAGCGCCATCTCCTTATGATAAAAATTATTTAAAGCTCAATAATATTTCACGTGACATTTAATTTAAATTTTGATCAGAAATCAATCAAGTAAAAAATATAAGTTAATCTAATTTGTTACAAAATCGCTAAAGTTGTATAAAAGGTCCTAATCTTTGAACCATAGAATTGGAAAATAAAATTTTGCAGCTAATTATACAAGGCCAAGTATATGTCAACCAGATTGTAAACAAAATGAAGGGGGTCGTCAATTTGTATATAGAGGCCGCTTTTTTGTGACCATTCTAATTTGGTCGAATAATCAATAACGTAAAATCGATTAGCCTTATTGCTTATATCTTCTTAAATTTGCCTTATTTCAATGTAAATATTTCAAGACACGTTCTTTGTTAAGCGCACTAAACGTTAGTGTATACTTGTACACATACAGTTGGTCCTTATTATTGAATTTACATGTCAAAATTATGCACTGTGAGTTTGGAGTCAAAGTGGAATTATTAGGAAACTAATAAACGGCTGCTCTTCATACTCTTTGAGGTGGTTTAAAATAATAAATGTGTTCTTCAAACGTTGGAACTGTATTCATTGGATGTTTCTTTAAATAGTTCTATCGATTTTTACATTTCCAAATACATGCTTATTTCTCAAAAACCAGAAAGATATAGTTACATACAAATAATGGATAAAGTGTCACAAATTAACACCTTTTAGTGTGAGTTTTTGTACGGTCGCACATTAAACGGTTCCCGTGATATACGATATGGAGAAACGTTTCTCTAGCAGGAAATGGAATATCTTCAAAACGGTGAGTCCTAGAGATTAAATTTTTAGTCGCACAAATTATGTGTTATAAGATCTATCTAACAATATACTTTGTTCTGCTCTAGAGTCATTATTTAAAAAAGTTCCTGCTGGAGCAGCGTTTCTCCAGCAGAAAACGTATTTTCTGTTTTATGCGAAAACTGTGGCCCCCACAAATTTTCTATTTGGCGCACTATTTAAACATACTTCGGACTATACAACGGCATACTTCAATGTGCTTTACGAGACACTTTCTTGCTAGAGTAACGGACACCTAAATAAACCATTTAGTTCCGCTCCGGAAAGGAATTTTACGATAAAACCGGTTTAACCGTTATAATACCGGTAAATCTTGAACCGGTTTCAAGCCCTGGAATAAACACTGAACCACGGTATTTATTTAACTCTTAGGCCAGACACAGATATACTCACTCTGCTTGAGGTTGACGTCCTTAGTATACACATCGTCAGGCAGTCCCTCGACATCTTCAGAGGCTACACTTGGCTTGAAGCTGGCGATGGCAGCTGATGAGCCCGACTCGCTCGATGGAAGGCCAGCGATGTTACGCGCCATCGCTCCTGTTAGGCCTGTTTTGTCCTGAAATACAATAGAGAAATGCTACATTTTGATCTTAAATACAAACAATAAAAAAGTTTGATACATAAAATGGCTGTTTAAAAATTACTCTTTATATGTCAAGAGGCTGTCAACCCGCCGCACAACCCCCGAGATGCTGGAGGGCCACACCCATCGTTGGTCAGCGAGCCCATCGGGCTTAATCGGTTTGCGTAGCTAGGCTGTACTACCGACCGTTCCCCCATCCGCCACCCGGGGGACGCTCCTCTACGCCGTGAGGGCCAGCGTGAGGTCACCAACCAAACCACAATAGACTCAAACAATTGCCAAGACCAGGATCACGACCATCATGAGGAACCACCAGACTTCGACGATGTTCGCAAAGCAATTCAATTCAATTCATTTTATTTATTTCAGGCAAAGCCCATATAATGTTAGTATACAATAAATTGACCTTATAATTATGGTTAGTAAACAAGGCAAGAAAATGAATAAAAAATAAAATAAACAGAGAGATGAAATTAAAAATTGGTATGGGAGACCACCCATTTTTGAATAAGTGGTAACTCCCAACGATCTATAAAGACCCTCAGAATACTGTTGGAGGTGCCACGAAGACGCGCCATGGCAGAGGCGTACCGCTTTCTCATGATAGCAGCAAAGCCATCAATTCTCGCCTCTGCAAACATGCCCGAGGCACTGTTTCTCCATGGCAACCCCAACAATACCCTAAAAGCATTATTATACTGCACGCGTAGATCGCTGAGTGCCCGCTGCGTGTATCTGACCCATAAGCTGCACGTATAAAATGACTGGCAATATGCCTTAAAAAGCGTGTGTTTCACTGGCCTAGTACAGTGAGCAAACCTACGAGCCAGCATGTTACAGCGCACAGCCAGCGACCTACGCTCCCTCTCTATATCAAGGTTGTCCATTGATTCCTCGGTAACCCAGTGGCCCAGGTATTTAAAGTTCGAAACGCGTTTTAGAATCGAGCCACATAAATAGACTGGTGGGACGTGTGTGTAAGTAAACGAACCTGCTTTGAATAGTAACCATTCGCTTTTACTGGTGTTATATCTAAGTCCATGGGCCACCGCGTAAGACTCACACACCGCTAAGAGCTTCCTCATCCCACTGACAGATGGGCTCAACAGCACCATATCATCGGCGTAACTGATGTTATTGGTACAGACACCGTCAATGTGACATCCCACCGCAGTGCTATTAAGCTCACCTATCAGCTGGTTCACATACAAGTTAAAAAGCCGGGGCGAGCTCAAACCCCCCTGTCTTACCCCGCACTCCAAACCGTATACATTAGAGAAAGCTCCCGACCACCTAACTATGTTTCTCTGGCTGCTATACCAATGTTGATATAGCTCTATGACTTCTACAGGCACTTTGGTCTCACATTTAAGCTTACGCCATAAGATTTGATAATTTACTAAGTCGAAGGCTTTCGATAAGTCAAGAAAACATGCAAATATTGGTGTTTTCCTATTCGTATAGTAATGAACAGTCTGCTTGAGACACAAAATAGCACTTTCTGTTGAATGGTTAGGTCTAAATCCAAACTGGTTATCATTTATATCAATGTGGCTACTCAGTATCCTATCAAGCAGACCGTCCAGTACTTTAGATACAATCGTGGCTAGAGATATTGGTCTATAGTTTGAAATATCAGAAGCGTCCCCCGTTTTGTTTTTTATAACTGGCACAACTACAGTTTTAGTAAGAGCCTCAGGTAGGTAACTGTGGCTCAGGCAAAGACTAAAAAACATAGCTAGCACACGCGGCAGGTGCACACCTGGAAACCGCAGGTGTTCGACGCTCAAGCCATCGTGGCCGGGAGACTTGCCCCTCACCATTTTCCGGATTACATTCTTCACCTGGTTGGCAGTAAAGGTGATCGGAGGAGTCCCGGCATCGAAGGCTCCAACGCCTTTCACCCTATGTGCCTCCAGTAAAGGCACATCCTGTGGCTTAACAGTAAAATGCTTCTGAAACGCATTTGCAATTTCAATCGGGTCATGCAGGCCAGCCACACTCACGGGGAGCCCGGACCTATGATTTAATTTGTTAGTGGCTTTCCAAAATTCATTAAATTGTTTTTTTGAGTGATACTGAGCTATTCTGACCATTTTTATTTGCTGTTGATTAGCTTGGCAAAGTTTAAGTTTGTCCTTAAAAAGTTTCCTCGAATTACACATGTTATTGTACACAAATCCCGATCTAGGCTTACCAAATAATAGCCAATTCTGATAGTGCAGTCTAGCCTCCCTATGAGCATCGCGAACATGCATGTTCCAACCTGGTATATATTTTCTAGTTTTATTGTACTTCGTGTTTACAAAACATTGCTCAGCGCTTTCTTTAAGAACACAGATTATATTGTCATACATAGTGTCTAGCAAAATATAATGATCAACGTTATGGCATAGCCCTTTCCCACATCTACCAAATTCACTTGGAAAATCTAACAGACGAAGTTTACTGTTACAATAACTATGATACGAATTAATTTGTGTCTCATCTCTCTTTCCCCAAATTACTTTGCTTTCACATGAAACAGACGGCACACGTTTAAAACTTATTAATCCAATATTGCACTCTATGAGTAACGGTAAGTGGTCCGACGAATAAACGCCGTATAAGACAGAAGCCTTAACCACTAGTGGCCTGGCGGCTTTGGTCACAACACAGTGGTCTAACCACCTGAGAGCTCCGTTTGCTGAGCTCATAAAAGTGTAGGTGTCAGTAGGTAAAAGTTCCATATCAACGCATGACCATAATTGGTCAGTACAAACAGTAAGTAACTCACTGGAGAACCTGGTTCCAGGGTGTGCATTGAAGTCTCCCAGCACAAAAACACTTTCCACACCACTAGCCTCGACAATCGAGATCACTTCACTTAGGCATAAAGTATATTCCACGAGATTATCAGCACAGTCAGTAGGCATGTATACAGAGAACACTAAACACGAACTGTTGTTGTGTACTATTTTAACACAAGTCAGGCGATTACTTTGACAGCTCACAACCGACACAGCAGGGAACGTTGACTTTCGCCATAACAATGCGACGCCGCCGAAAGGTCTTCCTTTGAGGATCCCCGATGATGTGTCAACAGCTGATTTCGCAGTGTAAGCAAAGTCCTTATCAATAGTTCCAAGAAAAGGAATGTCATGTGGCAGTAGCCAAGTCTCCTGCAAGGCTATCACGTCCGAAATGCCACACAGTTTTCGCACGCAATCAGCTGATCGGACAACATTCTTACAGTTGAATGAAGAAAATACTGAATTTCTATGACTCATCTAGTGTTGGATAAC
This sequence comes from Pyrausta purpuralis, assembly GCA_963924145.1. Lineage (NCBI taxonomy): Eukaryota > Metazoa > Arthropoda > Insecta > Lepidoptera > Crambidae > Pyrausta > Pyrausta purpuralis. The sequence continues at coordinate 25,206,571 of OZ001655.1, forward strand.
ATATTCATCTGGGAAACACCTTTTTTCTCTTCCCGAATTAAAGTAAATGAAACGCCTAAACCTTATTCCTTCCGGCCATAATTTGTCATCTAAAAAGACATTCATTTTATTTTTAGAGACAAATAATTTGAAAGCATTATATGGCTTTTCGGTTCTCATTGAGATTTTCTCTAACTTGACGGTTTGTTGTGTCATACTAAGAATGTAGTCCTCTATGTCCTTTTCAGTAGTTTCTTTGTTTACATTAGAAATAAACAATGGAATATTCGTTTCGGCAGCTTTAAAATTGCCAGTGTTACTACCGATTGCAGTGCCCGTTTTCCTATCAAAACGATTTCTATGTCGTTTTCGCTGTACCTGTATCCAGTCACTATCAGGTTTTTTTATAGGCCACACGCCTTGTTTTGCAGTTTGCGCCATAGTAAGCTTTTTATGCGCTGTGTCATCATGTACTGCAGTGTTTTCCAACTCAGTTGTGTTAACAGGTGTTGTAGCTGAGCCGGCTTTGTCACACGGTGCGTCATGCGCGGGGGCGCGAGCGAGAGAGCGATACCTCGGCTCACATACCTCTACACTATGCACTGAGTCGTCATGAGTCACACCATCCGACTGTAGCGGCAATAATCCAAACGGCCCGCTGTCCATCGTATACCCTCCACCTCGGGTTTTGTTAACGTTTGTGTTAAATAACGGGTTCGGCAAAGAATTTGTCACCTTTTGCATTGATATTTCAAGCTGTTTTTTCGTCACATAATTCTCTTTAATATCTGTTAATTCACTACGAACAGCTAATATGTCCTTTAGCAATTTGCACACATCTACGTGATCGAAGCTCACAGGTGGCAATTTATGTAGATTGTATGCAACAAACACAGGTAACTGATCTGGATCTGTAGATTTAAATACCGATATCATATCTTCCATGTCTTTTTGTTTTTTATCTTTACGTCTGGATATCAGTTTCTGGTTAGTTTTCGTAGAACTAAATAACAATTTCTTCGCTTCGTCGAGTTCCTCCTCGGAAAATGCAGACACGCACACTCGGATCAAGCTTTCATTATCCATAACGTCATGTCTATTTCGTATGAAAGCAAGAACTTCAGAAATCACAACATTGCAACTTGCACATTTGACCGTATTATTCACAGCCATTGTCGGTTAACTAAACGATGACCGCTCGCGAGACGCGTACGCACCAGACTGAGTGCTATATATAGTGTATAATGAGGCTTAAAAATCATAAATCCCCTGGCATAGATGGTATAACGGGTGAGCTGTGGAAATATGGGGGGGGGGGGGGGTAATGCAATCTCGCCTGTATGAAATAATACGATAATACGTAGAATCTGGCAGGAAGAACAACAACCTTTCGAGTGGAATGTGGGTATTATTTGCCCGATACATAAGAAGGGATGCAGGAAGAAATGCGGAAACTACAGAGGGATTGCTTTGCTACCGACGGCATATAAAGTTCTCTCGTACGTTATACTTGCCCGCTTAGAACCCTATGCAGAGCAAATACTCGGGGACTATCAATGTGGCTTCCGCAGAAACCGCAGCACAGTGGACCAAATGTTTCTTCTGAAACAAATTATGGAAAAACGGTGGGAGTATGCCCAAAGTGTCCATTGTCTTTTTGTGGATTTCACCAAAGCATACGATAGTATCGACCGAGAGACACTCTACCAGATAATAACATCTTTCCGAGTACCGAAAAAGCTTGTGAGAATGATCAAGCTAGCTACGGGAACAAGTAAAATGCGGGTTAGAATTGGAGGGGAACTGACTGAAGAGTTTGAAGTGGTTACCGGGCTAAAGCAGGGGGACGCCCTTTCGCCTGTTCTGTTCAATTTGGCTCTCGAACACATCATCCGAAAAGTCCTACTGATTGATGGGGGAGTAGAATTGAACGGAAAGCACAAAATTGTGGGATATGCCGACGACCTTGCGATCCTTGGACAATGTGAACAGGAGGTAGTCAAAATGACTGAGAAACTGGAGGAGGAAGGAAAGCGTGTGGGTCTCAGAATCAGCCGTGAAAAGACTGAATATCTTCACATGAAGCGGTACAAAGACATCAGGGCCAGGAGAAAAGATCTTCATGTGAATAATGCAACTTATAAGGGTGTCGACAAGTTCAAATATCTCGGGTGTACGATTACTGACACAAATCAGATGGAGGACGAAATCGACATCCGCATAGTCAAGGCCCTAAGATGTACAGCAGCCCTTCACAAAGTGTTAGTGTCCAAGTTGATAAGCAGAACTACTAAAATTCGGATTTATAAAACAGTCGTTAGGCCGATTTTAATGTACGGGTGCGAAACCTGGACGCTAAATTTGAAGGAGGAGAACAAACTCTTAGTGGCGGAACGTAAGATATTGCGGAAGATTCTGGGACCAACAAGAGGAGAAGATGGCGCATGGAGGCGGAGGTACAACCGAGAGATAGAGGAGCTAGTGTCTGAGCCGAACATCATCGGAGAAATAAAATCTTCCCGACTTCGCTGGCTAGGATATGTGGAGAGGATGGGAGAGGATCGAGCCGTAAAGAGAGCGTATCTTGGTCAACCTTCCGGGCGCCGGCCGGTGGGGCGCCCAAGATATCGCTGGAAGGATGAAGTCGCCAAAGACCTGAAAGAGCTAAAAGTGTCCGACTGGTCAGATTTGGCACATAATAGGGAAGAATGTCGGACTTTAATGTCGGAGGCCAAGATCCACTTCGGGTCGCTGAGCCAGCGAAGTAAGTAAGTAAGTATATGTCAAGAGTATATGTATCAAGACACTCTAACTATAATCGTTTTTAAAGTCAATAATATTTAAGTCTACTTATAAAAAACACTATCTAATAAAATAAAAAAACTAACTAAAACTTCTATGTACTATTTACTAATAGTCCTAGGAAATTTAAATGCGAAGGTTTGTGAGGATGGCTGTATGGATGTTTGTATGTATGTTTGTTATTCCTTCACGCACGCAAAAAAATAGTGATAGATTTGATGAAACTTTACAGTAATGTAGCTAATAAAGCGGACTAGCAAAATTGCTATAATTTATCGATTTTTTTTTAGATTAAACATTTACAATCCTAATGCTGTGGGGAGTAAATCCTAATTTGAAGAATGAAATATAAGTCCTAAAAAAACTCACAGTCAAAGTGATGTATTTTCCTCTGATAGCAAACTTCTTTCGTTCCCTTTCTAGTTTCTCTTGTTTCTCCTGCTGAGCTATCGCTTTGTAGTACTCCAGAAGTTGGTTGAAGCGGGGCAGGAATGGATTTGACCTTTCTGGCCAACCACCAGAGGCTGTAAACGAGAATAGGATTGTTACAAAAAAGGAAAAGAATTACAACTTTTGAGTCATTTTTAACCTGAATTAAAAAAAAAAGATTATGGATTCAAAAAATTTTGTATGTATGCAATATGGTTGGAATTTGATATTATTTGGCTACAATGATCTATCCAGGCTTGCAAACATCTTACCAATAGGTATCTGCAGTACAGTTCTATTAATATTGTTTAAAACTGAAATTTAACTGTGTCAGTTTGTGCTTTTGGAAAATTAAAAAAAATTACTGAATGCAATAACTTTCTTAATTGCTTTCTTGTCAATTAAGGATATAAAGAATTGTTTGTAGTAAATTGTACAAACAAAAAATGAGCCATTTTGTAACAAGAGGAGCCCAAACTTGGTATGGTTTGAAAATTTTTCTTTTTGCCCAAACTTGGTATGATGTGCGACATTGCCGCAAGCACCATAAAAAGCTCTTTCAAGGATAACACATAAAATGTTTCATTTTTTTTTACTTTCAACACAAAATATTTGAAGACAAAAATTTTAGGTCCTTATCCATGTGTTTTGTTGTTGTTTTGTTCGCGTACAGCTTCCACTAATAGGAAATTTCATTGAAACATTACACTTTCTTATATTTAAGTAAAAAGAAATTACCACCAATTACCAATTAAAGAAGTAACCTAGTTTTGTTTACAAGGATGCATTTAACTTTAGGTATGTTGGATGAAAGATCATCAAAGAAATAAATACATTTTATTTAAATTTTAAACAAAACAAGACAAACAAGAGGTCAACTTAATTTTGAAGCAGAGTCTACAATTTATTTAGCAATTTTTACTAACCTACAGACTGATCAGGAATGCCCACATCCCTAGAAGTCCACCTGCAATTGAAGCAGGACAAGTAATACATCTTTTTAGCTTGCTTATTCTCCACCTTAGCGTCTCCACCTGCAGGATCTTGGGTCTGCCGTTGCTGGGTCATTGTGGCTCGTGTGGAGAGTGTGTGAAAGCAGCTAGGGCAATCAAAACAGCTGCTGCATCTGTTCTTCTTCAGTCTGGCTTCAGAAGACGGCATGTTCTCCAGGCAGTTGGCACAGTGGTGTGAATCCACCTGAATTAAGAAATGTTGTTCTTTAAATAGTATATGTTATAACTTTTTAAAAAAACATATCGCTATGGCTTCTCGTTTTAGAGAAATCTGTGGCCAAACACACATCTATATATAAATGTATCACACATGTTTGGAAGCCTTACTAGATCTAAGCCTTACACTCAAATATTATCAAACTCTAACAATATCACATACATACACATTCAATTAATTATCCTCTTTTTTAAGTCAGTTAAAACTGTTACTGAAAAGAGCAATGTGTTTTCTTGATCTCATTAGTAAATACTGTACAGAATTGTCAAAACACAATATGTGATGCCACAAAGTTGATATTAAACGACCGCCTATAAACAGTTACCAGCGATACAATGGATAAAAGCGAAGGCGAGCGCAGTAGGGAGCGGCAACCTACTAAACTGACTAGTACCAACTTTTATCAAATAACTTTCGACACTTTATCAATAATTATGTATCAAATATGCGTCTAGCATAATTTGAAGTTTCTTTTACAGTCTTATTAGTTATTTGTAGGGATTTTACTTAAATTTCAGTTACCTCATGACAAATGCAAAATCCGCAACGAATCTTCAGGCAATGACGACAAAAATACAAACTTGTAATAGGCTTGAGTTGCCCACAAGAGCAGACATATTTTACATAGTCTGGTTGAGTCAAATAAGCCATTTTTATCAAGAAAGTCTTAACAAATCACTGAAAACTAAGAAAGAAAATACAAATGAGAATGACTAAAAATTGTGACGAATACAACTGACTGACAGAAACATAACATTGACAGGTTAGCTGAAGCTGTCAAATACGTTCTGAAATTATTATTTTTCATAAAATTACGCCATCTTTTCGTTCGTGATAAATTCAAAAATACTTCATGTGGTCAACAGATGGCATTGTATACCAAAAAATATTTTTTAGTTCAGTGCTTCATATTACATATTATAATTCGGTATTTGGTGCAACTGTGCAAGTTATGGTTGTTCGAATCCTGCCATGGAGGGAGAGATATTTTTAGGGTTCCGTAGTAACAGTAATTTCCGTAATAATTCCGTAATAATATGAAATTCTGATAAGGGTCGGTTTGCGACGCCTACTAGCATGTCAAAAATTAAAGCGCAAGTAAAACGAGCGCACTACAATATGGTTTTCGATGCTCATCAAACCAAGAACATGTTAAAAATGAAAGCGCGAGCGAAGCGAGCGCGCTTTAATTTGGTTCACGACGCCATGCTTATAAAAGCAAGAAAATGATAAGAATTAATCGGCGAGTGAAATGAGGAAAATATATATGTTTAGGACGCTTCATAACGTAGTAAAATGATAAAAATTCCAACCATGCCCTCTCTAAATTCTGATTAGGGTTGTGGGCATGCCCACAGTGCCCACAACGGTGTATCAGCGCCTGGATAGGTCACTTTAAATGATATCGAGGTTCCAAAAACCATTATTTCTGAAAATCTAACATTAGGCAGATAGACGCTTCCAAAGTGTTAAAATGGGCGCCCCCCTCTAATTTTTAAACTAAGCGAGAGTAAATTTTGAAAAAAATAATGATTTACATTTTTATCATAACTTTCAACGAAAATTTTATTTAAAAGTATTTATGTAAGTATATGTAGTTCATCCATTTTGTTAGTTTTTATTTTATTTTACGCCGCCTCAACTGTTTCTGTCTCACCCAACGGTTGACTGGTAGAGAATGCTTTAAAGCATTAAGTCCGCCATTTGTACTTCATTTTGTTTGTGCAATAAAGAATATATAAATAAATAAAAAATGATTTGAACGAGACCTAGCTAGTAGTTTTTGAGATATAGCACATTTTCAACAACCGCAAACATAACTGTTATGTTGTTATGTTTGCTGTCAACAAAATATTGTGGTTTTTTGACTTAGTGTAAGTAAGTGGATCGCTAATTCAGTTAAAGTTAAAGCATGGAACCCTCAGTGGGCGAGTCCGACTCACACTTAGCCGGTTTTTAGGGTTTCGTAGTCGAATGGCAAAAAACGGAACCCTTATAGTTTTGTCAAGTCTGTCTGTCTGTCTATCTGTCCGTCCGTATGTCACAGCTATTTTATTCTGTAACTATAAGCATTACGCAATTGAAATTTGGCAGGAAGATGTGTCTTGTTAACCGCTTACCGATTCCCATACACAGACAGTTAAGGGGGGGCTCCCATACATGAAACTAAAACCAAAATTTTTTTTTTAGTCAAACCTATGCGTGTGGGATGTCTATGGATAGGTCTTCTAAAATGACGCAGAGGTTCCTAAAACCATTTTCTTTTGAAGTCTAACGTTTCATAGCTAGACGCTTCCAAAGTGGTAAAATGGGCGTCCCCCCCATCTAACTTCTAAACTAAGTAAGTCTAAATTTTGAAAAAAATACATAATGTAGATCTTAACAAATACTTTCAACGAAAATCGGTTCGGACGGGATCGAACGAGAACTTTTTGAGATATAACACATTTTCAACAACCGCTAACATAACTTTGTACTTCATACAAACACTATGAAAAACAAAGTTATATTTGCAGTCAACAAAATATTGTGGTATTTTACTAAATAGAAGTATGTGGATTCCCTAATTCAGTTAAAGTTGGCACGGAACCCTCAGTGCGCGAGTTCGACTCGCACTTGGCCGGTTTTTTTTAATCTTCTATTATTATAAAGCTGATAAGATTTTTTGTTTGAACGCGTTAATCTCAGGTACTACTAGACCGATTTAAAAAAAATACTTTTTGTGTGTTTGATAGCTTATTTATTGGGGAGGGGAGCACACTCAAAACGCGCGAACGGAGTCGCGGGGCCCGCTAGTTGTACATACGGAGCAGGGCTTTTTAAGTTATTGATTACTGATAAATATGTATTTACATCCTTTACATTGTTTTAATTTTTATGCGTCCTTATAAATTAAAATAAGTGATTATGCTGCGCTACACCAAAAAAAAAATTCAGGAATAATCATAATATGCTAATTTTAAATAAACTGTATAGATACCCTTTGTTAGATATAAGTTCTTTCTACCTGCTTTATTAATTTTCAAGTAGGTATAGTTTAGTCTAGTCATGTGTTTTTATATCAGGTGATATGTGCCAAATCTAATGAGTTTTACATCGACTCGACATTAAAACTTCGCACGTTTGTAAAGCCGGCGCTTCGCAGCATATAAAAAACAATGCGACATACATAAATGTGGTTCCGTATGAAAGTGTTTTGATCATTTGAGTACTATTTAGTTTTTAATTGGATTTATACATAAAAAAGTCGTTATGTGGGTATGAATGAATAAGTGACCTGTCAGTAGTCCGGTCACCGGTATCCGGTCTTAATTATACTTATTAATTAAACCCAGACTGGGTTTAATTCCCAGTCGTGCACTGGACTGTAATAACTTTTTCGGAATCGGTCGAAATGGGACTACTACTTATTTCTTTATACCAGTGTGTTTTAGGAAAAATACATATATAAATAATAATTATAATAATTTATTTATGTATTTTTCTAAATACGTAAGTATCACAGATGCATTATATATGTATCTTAAATACATAAACATACATGACTGAGGTACAAATGTGTGCTCATCACATAAACATTTGCCCTTTGCGGGATTCAAACCTGCGACCGCTGGCTTATAGTCAGGAGCGCTAACCACTACCCAAACGCGTTGTGTCTCCGAAAGATTTCCTAGCTAATTAAATCTAGACTAGAAGACCCCTAAATCCTGTCATTGCTCATCTATCAATCTTAACCTAGATCTGTCGACTGTCAGGTTTCCGAACGTTACTCACGCCGGACCTGCGCCTGCGCGTTCGGAATGCCAACGCCAAGGCAGCTGAGCCAACAGGAACATACTACGCGCCCAGGCTTTGCTTTCTCGCGGCCGTACGTAACGAGTTGCGAAACTAATCATTATGTCATCCGTATTAATTACTTGTGATAATGTTGGTCGTCCATACGCAGAATCGAGAGCGTTTAGGGCGCAACAACTGTGAAGTTGATTAATTAACTAACGATGCGGGTAATTGAAATCAACGTTCGAATACTTTAGTCGAAGAGAATAGAGGACTGAGACTGTTGGGGTGTGTTTAAATAAATTTGATTTTTATATGCATGAGGCATATAAGATTATATTTATTTAAAGTAAATTCGTTATTGGCTGTTAGTTTACTATGTAAAATAAGTTAATTGAGAACTAAGAGCTATGAATTATACAACCATAAAAAGTAATAATAATAAATAAATAAATGATATATTCCTTATTGTAGAAGACGCGTAAAAAGCAGTGTCAGTAGACACAATAATATGCTTCTACCTACCAACAAAAAGTACCTACTAAGTAATTTATTTTATTTTAAACCTTTATTTTAAACTACACAAAACATCTTTGCACTTAGGGTAAATGCAGTAATGCCATAACTTTTAAACTTTCACATAACAAGGATAAAATTAAATCAACAACAGCTTGTACTTTCAATTATTAACTAAGGTCATGATAACTGACTGGGATTTATTAAGATTCCAGTTAATGAATTGGAAACGTGATTGCAATATATATAGCAACATTTGAATCACGGTATTGTAATCCAGTTACCTACCTTTTTTTTTAAAAAATCACGTCCCAAACTTAACAAATATCGCATAACATGATTAATATTATTTTTATTGACTATGCGCCCTAATAGGGATTTACCAACTTATTGACATCACGGGCCACTCGGCAAAAAGTGACCTAATGGCGGGCCACCATAAATATTACTAATTGACTGAAAAAACCGCGACTTAACGTCAAGAAGCAAACAAAACCACGAGCTTGCGCTCGCTTTGCTGCAATTTTTATAGGTAATATTTAGAGATCTCGAGTAAAAAAAAATATTTATAAAAATTACGAATTGACTGCAAACGTCAACAACCGAATAAAACTGTGAAACCGCGTGCGAAGCAAGCGCGTTTTTTTAACAGCTACGACACGAGCTCTAATACTGCAGAGCGAGTAGAAATTCACTCATAATGACAAAATAAACTTTAAAAAAAGTAAAAACCGACTTCAAAACCAAAATGCACTAAAAAGTCTTAAATAAACTCTTCACCATTGAAAGGAAAGAAATCCGTTTTAGGCAAACAATTTCTTTTTGGAGTCGGTGCTGTGATAGTTGATGCTTGATGGTCAAAGTGATGGCACCGACTCCAAAAAGAAATTGTTTGCCTAAAACGGATTCCTTTCCTTTCAATGGTGAAGAGTTTATTTAAGACTTTTTAGCGCATTTTGGTTTTGAAGTCGGTTTTTACTTTTTTTTAAAGTTTATTTTATTTCTTTATTTTTAGTGATTACATAAGAGAGGGGGGGGGGAGTTCCACCTTATGATTCTATTTTTTACGAAGCTACAAATTACCTATCATAAGTTTCTTCATTATAATTACTGAACTCCTAGGCGTTAAGGAGTTCCACCATCAGCTCAGCCCCACAAGATGTTGACTATCAGACGTAACAACACGTCAACATTAAGATTCTAGTAAAGAAACACTATACGTGCCTTTAAAATTTGAGGGTTTCCCTCGAATACACCAAGATCCCATCATCAGATCCCAAAATGGAAAAAATGGGACCAACTAGAAGGTACACCCTCTAAGTAGGTGAAAAATTTTTTCGATTCGGTTGACAAACCACTGAGATATGAGGTAACATACATACAAAAAAAAAAATGATAAAAAAAAGAAAAAAATTGATAACCTCCTCCTTTTTTGAAGTCGGTTAAAAAACCTAAGAAAACGGGTTCATCGCGATTCGCGAAATAACCAAGCGAAAAATTTCTTAAAATTGAAAAAACTTTGCTCGCTTTGATATTAGCTACAGACTGTTTTTCTTTGCAAGTCGAATATTGTAAACAATCGTGACATTCCTTTTTAACGAAACAGTTAATTTTAAAATGAGATAATCACCAAACTCGCAACTTACATGGGTAATTCATCGTTATACACTGAGATATTATTAGATCAAATAGTTTAATAATTTTATTTACTGATATAACTTTAAAAGTTATGAAAAGATTGTTTACATTATCGGACTAAATAAGAAAAACGGAATTTACGTATACTTTAACTAGCGATCTCAGTTCACAAATAATATTCCTTCAAATGTTCGCATTCATGAACTCCAATTGACAATATAGGTACTATGAACCATGAGCGTTGACATATCACTCGCTCGACCACCGAACGATTAGAATGACAAGTGGGTGTTTGTTTTACGTGCTTTTTGCATGCTTTGGAAGATGTTTGGAACTAACTAAATAGGGCGCGCGCTTTAAATTCAGGAACCCCAAGCTCTTTCAGTTATTAATTCATTTAGTGTTTTGTCTTGGTCTAGTTGAAATATGTTGGGAAGATGCAATGATGCTAGCAAAGTCATGATTTCAGCGCGCCTGCTCCCCCTAGATCCTCGCGCCCTAGGCTGCAGCCTAATTAGCCTAAGGGTTAATCAGGCCCTGACTAAAAAGCGACTTCAAAACCATCAGCACCATCAGCCAGTACTTTAACTATCTCAAGCATTAACAATCAGAACACCGTCTCCAAAAAGAAATTGTTCGCCTTAAATGGATTTCTTTCCTTTAAAGGGTCTAGAGTTTATTTTAGACTTTTTAGTTCACTTTGGTATTCACCTTTTTAAAGTTATTTTTATTCCTTAATTTTTATTGATTACAGGAGGGGGAGGGGAGTAGGGGAGGGGGAGGTTGTGCCTTATGACACTGTTCTTATAGAAGCTACATATTCTTTAGAATGTTTTTAACACTCACAGTGTCATATTTTATATTCATAAAGATGAAATAAGAAACCAAAAATTTGCGCACGGGCGGGACTTGAACCAGCAACCTTTTGGCAAACCGGGCCAAACGCTCTTACCAATCGAGCTACCGTGCTGTTAGTCCGACCCTGCGAAATTTGTGGTTTCTTACGAAAACGTCAATTGCGTGACGCTTAGCGCCATCTAGCCGTCTGTTTATGAAACGGATGGCCCAAGCAGTTATTCTTTACAGAATAAATTCAACTTGGAAATTGATGTCGCTTCGCTATCTAATGCTTTAGAATGTTTTTAACACTCACAGTGTCATATTTTATATTCATAAAGATGAAATAAGAAACCAAAAATTTGCGCACGGGCGGGACTTGAACCAGCAACCTTTTGGCAAACCGGGCCAAAAGCTCTTACCAATTGAGCTACCGTGCTGTTAGTCCGACCCTGCGTTTGTGGTCTCTTGTGAAAACGTCAATTGCGTGACGCTTAGCGCCATCTAGTCGTCTGTTGGTTTAGCTCAGCTCCACACAATGTTGACTATCAGACGTAACAACACTTCAACATTAAAATTCTGCTACAAAAACACTATCCCTAGATTGCACCAAGATGACATCATCATTTCCCGACTTGGCAACAATGAGATCTACTACTAGACTAGAAGGTTAAATTCTATAGGTAGACGAAAAAAAATTCAAATTGGTCTACAAATGACTGTGATACGAGGTACCTAACACAGCCATAAAAAATACAGTCGAATTAACGCCCCTCCTTTTTTGAAGTCGGTTAAAAAGAGTGGCAAAGAGCTTTGCGAAAGTTCACCTGCATGTTAGAAAAATCAATGCGATCAGAATTGCGTTATGTTGATAGATATGCAAAATTTACTGTGCTTATTAAAATAATGTAGTCTTAGGCATGCTCTCAGTCATTCGCACTCGCAATAGCTAACCGTGCTGAAATATTCGAATTTATGTGCCAACGGTTTGCCAAGAATAACTCAACTAATGCAATGGAAAGAATTCATGTAAATTCAAGCTCAGGGATCACGGACATAATATTACTCATGCACCTTTTAACCTGCCTATACGTTTTAAGGGTATTTACATCAGCATCGAAACTAGAGGTAACTGTTTACAACATCGCACCTTAACATTTCATGATGTTTAGTTAGCATATTGCTTATTTACAATTCAAGTGTGTGTTAACGATTGGCCCTTAGACATTCGGATTTCTAAGTTGAACTTCTTATGACATGACCTAACCTACTTACTTAGTATTTTTGCGTTTCGTACCTACGTTGCGAGATGGATTGGACTGAAAAACAAAGGCAAAGATCACGAATTTTAGTCAGTGATGTGTACAAGCGATTATGTAATTAAAAAAAGCATGTTGCTGAATAGTTTTAGGTTTATGTAGTTGCGTATACTATTTTAAATAAGAGTGCCAAAGATAATGAAGGTCTATTATTTACAACTTACTAAAGGGTGTCCCAAAATTAATGCAAGATTTGAATTTGCCGCCATTTGTGCAGTGAAGTGTTGGCAACCCTGAAAAAAAAGCAATTTGACAGCTAACAGTATAGGGTTATTAAAAATGGAGCGTTACACGATAGAACAACGTGTCTTCATTATTAAAGAACTAGCTGTGCCCGCGACTTCGTCCGCGTGGAATAGTGATTTTGGGTAGATTTTTTAATTATTTAGGCTAATTATTTTACAAATAAGATATACCGCGAATATGTTGCAGCAATATTCTCAAATAATAGCATTCAGTTTGAGACGGATGGACGTTGTAGACGTGGCAGACTGCCGAGTCAGAAGCGGAGTCCTTTTTCTAGGCATCCTACTTATTAATTCAGTAGGTACTTTTTTATTAAAAATTATAATTTGGTAGGTAATTTAAAAATGGTGAGAAGATAAACAAAACTTAACAATTTTGTCATAAAAAATGTCCAAAACGTCAAAGTTTTGTAGAGATACAACAAAACAATACCCAATTACAATGAAATCGAATTTTGCATTAAGATTGGTAAATATAAATTAAGTCAACCAAACTATTAATTAAGCATTAACCTAATGTAATCAATCACTTTACAGAGAATAAGAAGAACAATATCAAATCAAATTACCTAGTACAAAATCAAATTTTAAATGCACATTTAGATTTAATACCTACCTTCTACCTACTTTAAATGGTACTTATTACTAAGTCAAGATTTTTTTTTATTACATACTGAGATGAGCAATCGCAGTTACTTATACCTGCATAAATCAGAAGAAAGAATAACAAAAGTAATTACCTACTAAATCTATTAAACTTAATAATTATTCTGCATTCATAATTAAAACCTACTCAGTGCCGAAAAGAAAACTTTAACCTGCATAAATCTGAAAAAAGAATTTTAACCAAAAGTATTACTGAATCTACCTAATAGAAAATATCTGCAATCAAAATAATGAGCTCAAGTCCTTTACTACTCAGCAGCGAAAGGAAAACTATGTATTACGCGCTGAAATCACTTGAAGTATCGCAAAAAAAGCAGTTGCGCGGGACAACCGTTCCATAGTGAGCCGATTAAATTAATCTAATAGGTATGTATAAGGAAAATATTTCAACGCAAAACACATATTTTAATGTAAGTGAGAAGCCACCAACCTTACTTAGTGCAAGCTCGCGTTGTAAGTACTTAAGCTGCGAGTATTATTTTGATGTGGAGCTATTTCAAAACTGTAATAGCTTCTAAGATATTTATTGAAATCAAATGATATGAACTTTGTTCAAAATGAAATGCTCGTGATGATGAATGTTATTCTGATAAAAATTAATACCCGTGTGTATAAAACACCTTCAAAAATAATGTTCGAATAAAAATAGTAAAATATTTGAACGCAAAACATACGCAGTTTTATTGTAACTGCTGTAAAAGCCAGCAACCATAGCAATTAGCGCAAGCCCACGTTGTACTTAAGTGAGAAGCCACCAACCATACTTAGCGCAAGCTCGCGTTGTAAGTACTTAAAAAGCTGCGAACATTATTTTGGTGCGGAGTTATGTTAAAACTGTGATAGCTCCTAAGATATTTATTGAAATCAAATGATATAAAGGGCAACTTTGTTCTAAATGAAATGCTCGTGATGATGAATCTATTTATTTTGATAAGAATAAATACCTGTGTGTATAATACACCTATAATAAAAAAAAGTAAAAACCGACTTCAAAACCAAAATGCACTAAAAAGTCTTAAATAAACTCTTCACCATTGAAAGGAAAGGAATCCGTTATAGGCAAACAATTTCTTTTTGGAGTCGGTGCTGTGATAGTTGATGCTTGATGGTCAAAGTGATGGCACCGACTCCAAAAAGAAATTGTTTGCCTATAACGGATTCCTTTCCTTTGAACCTTCCTTTGAACTTTCCTTGATTGTTCAAACAAACAAACAAACAAACAAACTCTTCAGCTTTATAATATTAGTATAGATATTTCAAAAATAGTGAAAGCTTGGCGGCTGTAGTTCGAAAATTTCATACAAAATATGGTCGGAATAGGGTTTTAACTTCGTCAACTGTGAAGAGATTAATTGAAAAATTCATGGAGACTGGATCCGTTGGAGACGCCAAACACACTGGAGCCCTATTTTTGAATCACTCGCTTCGAAATGGCGAGTGATTTTCGTTCGACAACGAGTTTTTTCTATGGATTTTAATTCATCTTCGAACGAAAATCACTCGCCATCTTGAAGCGAGTGATTCAAAAATAGAGCTCCTGGTCGTCCAAAAACAAGCCGTTCAAATGTGAATATCGAAGCAGTGCGTGAGAGTGTTGCTGACAATCCAGGAACCTCAATTCGACGTCGTGTACAAGAATTGCAAATTTCAAGAAGCTCTCTACAGCGTATACTTACCAAAGATCTTGGTCTTCATGCTTACAAAATTCAATTTACACAACAATTGAAGCCTAATGACCATGCACAGAGAAGAGAGTTCGTTGAATGGATTATTGAACATCAACAAATGGACCCTGATTTTTCGAGCAAAATCATCCTGAGCGATGAAGCACATTTTCATCTTGATGGCTTTGTTAATCGCCAAAATTGCCGCATTTGGGGTTCGGAGAACCCACATGTGATTGTCGAAAAACAAATGCACCCACAACGCGTGACTGTATGGTGTGGATTTTGGGCTGGAAGCATAATTGGGCCATATTTTTTTGAAAATGATGCTGGTCAAGCAGTGACTGTTACTGGTGCTCGATATCGCGACATGATTACACAGTTCTTTCTGCCAAAATTGGATGATATTGATGTGTCCAATATGTGGTTTCAACAAGACGGTGCCACATGTCATACAGCCCGTGAAACAATTCAATTACTGCATGAGACATTTCCAGGTCGTGTACTCTCTCGTTTCGGTGATCAAAATTGGCCCCCTAGATCGTGTGATTTAACACCATTAGACTTCTCTTTATGGGGTTAGGTATTTGAAATCACGAGTCTATGTCAACAAGCCCACAACCACCCGTGCATTAAAGGAGGAGATTCAACGCTGCATCAACGAAATTCAGCCACATTTATGCAGAATGGTCATGGAAAATTTCGACAAAAGAGTGTGCATGTGCATGCAAAGCCGTGGAGGCCATTTGCCCGATGTGTTATTCCATACATAACCCTATCCTATGTACTTTATGAGTCAATAAAAATATAACTATCAAAAGACTAAAAACGGTGTTTTCTATTTAATTCAAATCTTGCGTTAATTTTGGGACACCCTTTATATTCACCACCACGCCACCCTATAAGAATATTTTGTGACTCTGTAACTTGATCCACATACAGCGTCACCAGACGTGCTGTGCTCCGAAGCACGCTTAAGAACGAAAAGACCTTCTATGTGAATTAATGAAGAACCAATGCAGGCCAGTGAGCTCCTTTGAGTAGACTGCTGTCCATTTTCAACCAGAACTTCAATAGTCCCGACTTTTCCCAGAGTCCCTCCACATTTAAAAATCTTATTATAGACGCTATGCGTATTGTCGCAATTGAATAATGAATAAAAAAATAAAAGTATTATAATAAACAAATCAGTAAAAATAAAAATATATATATACAGTTAGTAATATAGTATAAACAGTATAGTCTTAATAGTGAAGCTATAAATAATATTCACAATATTAATTGCATTCTACCTCACACTTAAATTAATTTAAATAGATATGCTTACACGTGGATAACGTGGTTAGATGTAGTTACCATTTATAATATATAAGTTAGTTTTAAATTAATCCTTACTTAATAATTCCTACAATAAATAAATAGGCCATAACCACAAAATCACTTTTATAACTTGTAAATAAATAATTCCTCAAAAGTGTTTGTCAATAAATGATTGTTTCTACTTAAAAATCAGTGTCATTTCAAACCCAGAAAATTCCTATAATCAATGTCGGTTCTTGGGCCCATAATGTTTGGGGACAGAACAGTTTCTTTCTTTCTTCTTCAAAATAGAGATAGGGCAAAAGCACTATGAAACATGTAATAACAATCTCACTTCCATTTCATCTAGTTGCCTTCTTTACCTACGTCTTCTGAGATAGTCATCGACACTTCGACAGATCACCACATATTTATCAATCTTACTCAGTCGCATTTAATCCAGTAAGCTCTAATTAAGCTCGCTACAAAAGCCACGACTTCGCTGCTATACTCAGCAAGAAAGTAAGCCAAAGCTTAGGTAATAACTAGGTATTAAACCAGTTAGGGATAGTACGATACTGCCCTACTTGCAACACCATTCTGGACTTCATTCCGATACTCGATAGTATCGATACCAGACTGCTTTTTATGAACATCACCAGGAAATCATTTGATAATTATTACTACAAAAATAACTAAAAATACTAATGTCCGACGACCCTGCTTAATGTTCTCCTTTAACTATCCTTAAAGCGTTTCTTCGGTATTGTTCAATTAAATTGAAACTATATTGAAAAATATCATTCAAGGACTGAAGAGCAGACTTAGGGACACCAAAACAAAATCAAACCAATACAAAATCTGGGAATCGAATGGGGTGTGCCATTATAAACACTTCAACTATATAGAAACAATAACCTTAGAAAAAATAGACATAGCACATCTGAGGTAGGTAGAGTTTAAGAATTGGTTTTTGTAAATATTGTAAGAAGCACCTACCAAAAGGTACAGAACCTTCGTCATGACGTTGAAGCCCTTGATTATTGCTTTGATCATGCGTGCATCGATACTTATCTCAACGTAAACATCGCAGCTCCAATTTCATTTCCAATTTCACCGGCCAGACGAGTTGCAGACTGGCCGTACAGAAGTTCACTATTAGAGGTCGTCTCGCACGTTTAATTCTATTGAGCAATATGCCTCACACGGACAGGAGGTGCGGCGCAAGCGCAAGCATTTTCCCGCCAAACGCCGCGCGCGCCAAGTCGCGTCCTAAAAAAAATAACGACTCCTTTATTTGTTTTATTTTTTTACGAAAAAAGTTTTTAATCTGTGCCGTCAACGCCAAAAATCCTGCTTGCATTTTTTTAAATAAGCGAGCAAGGATGTATGTCGTGTGTTAAACCAATGGATGTGAAGTGATGCGAGGATGTGGGTGGCTGTAGGGCTTCTGTTGTTCTTCGGGGAGGCTCTGGCTTCATACAACACCAGCTTCGATGGCATGCAACAAGTGGTGAGTAGATACATAAAACCATATTGCAAAATAACGCAATAAAATATGCATTTCTTACTTAAAAAGTGCCCTTATAGTAAGGGCACTTTTTAAGTAAGAAATTGTTATTTAATTACACCAGGGGGCGTATTGTGATCCACATAATCTGTTCAATTTCCAGGCAGTTCAATTTCCACTCAGTGTAAACGAATAATTTTATAATATTACTACAATATCATGAATTTTAATATTTTTATGAAATCGCAATGTTGTAATGAAAAGTATCATTAATTTGATAGAGTAGCTAGTGTGATTATTGAAACCTAAAAGGGCACAGCGAGACAGCTTTAACGTTCCACTTACTTAACGATAATCTAACACACGTAACATTATCTACGACAAATTGGAATATAAAACTAGTCAATGTTTTTAGTTACTTTTATTTCTGGCCGTTACTTTATAGTTAGCAAAACACATACGATAATCATTAAGTTAACTATTATAGTAAAAATATTGCTATAGCAAGATAGAGCTCCCCCTTTCTATGAATAATAAGGTCTTAGGTCAAAATGCACACGCAACGACGCGCCATCTCCGTCTGTCCCTATTTTCCTTCCAGGCTATACAAATATTGTATTTTTATCTCTATTCTAATCAAATCTCTATTTAACTGTGCCCATATTTTTCCTGAAACCCATTGGATCTTTTTACGACCTTCATGTGAGTTTAAAACGCTGAAAACTATAGGGGGAATAAGAAGGTTTTATAGGTTGGTATCACGAAAATTTTCCCCCTGGAACTATTCGATAGATTACTAATAAAAATCAGTGGAATATTTTAGTATACGAACGTAACATGAATATATAAACATAAAGTTGTATGAAACGTCAAGTTTATCGTCAGTTTTTTTTTACAAACCGTGCGAGTGAGCCTCATATTAACAGACAAAATATCTATCAAAAGTCGACGTATTTTCAATTGACTTAAAAGAATGGTAAGTACATACTGAAAACGTCTTGTAGGAAGAAATGAAAACTTTCAATGCACTTTTACTAGGCCTTTATTAAAACTGAAAACTTTACAGTTTTATAAATAAGAAGGGCTTATTAAATTCTCTTAGCATACTCGTACTATTATGCTAACTCTTGAGTCGTGAGCTTTTCAACCGTGCTGCATCTTGTCTACATATTTAATCGCGAAGTTTAATCAGATGATTACAGTATTCGTATACTTATTATTATTACGAATAGGACCGCTATTCTGGCATTTTAGTGTTGTACGAATATGATCGATCAATCCTCAGGAAAATCGAACTATGTAGGTATGCAGGTTAAAGTAGATAGCAAAACACGCTATCATTCTATTCGTTGTACGTTTTGAAATAACTAACCATTGAATCTACCAAAAGAAAACATAGTTCTTGTTTTATTATAGTATAATTTGTTAAGCCTAGAGGCTTGTACTAGATAAGCTAAAAACTTGAGTGACGAGGAAAATCATCATAGTAATTTAATAACTTTTCGGTAGATGTGAAAAATGTACAATCATTTGTTTATGGTAAAGTAAGTATAATGTTAAATGTTGATAACAAATATAGATTAATGTGTAGGTAGAAGAACATTTCACATGAAATTATTTGTCTGACGAAAGCGAACTATAGAACCTACGTACAGCCGTGGAGTGCTCATCAATTTGTCCATGACGCCATACATACACCTGCGCTGCACTATGCCGAGATGATGTGAGAGTGCACTCAAAAATGTTAATCCAGCCATTATGTAAATCGACCAGACCGCACGTTGCGCCCGCAAGCCCAGACGCGCTGACGACCTCTGATGATGGATTTAGGGTTGATACAATGTATTGTGAAATATGCTACTATATGAGGAAAATTATAAATCAAGCCCGCAGTTCCGTTCTTTAATGGTGATATGCATAAGGTTCCATGCATTTTGGGCGACTTCCCTATCTAGTTAAAGACCAAGGCCGGCAATAAAATCTGTTACAATTCCTCCTCACCAGATAATGAAAAAAAAACCAGACGTCGGAATAAATATCGCGGATTAGACAAAAAAAATACAGAAGGAAGATGCGACATTGCTACCGTACATTACAGTGCGTTATACTTTGTAAATGACTGTCTTATTTCGACAAAAAGTGAAGGTATTTCCATATTAGCGTATCAGCAGTTGTAACTTGTAAGATAAGCAAAAGTTCGGAGGTTACAGCGTTCTCAGATTTGCGTTTCCGAATGCTGAAGGTCTTTCCTTCCTTGGTTTCCTTATTTACTTCCGTATAAAAAACAATTCGCGCAATTATTTATCAAGAAAAAACTCACTTGTCTCTTTAAATATACAGTCGAAGGCAAACTATAGTTTGGACACTTTCAACAAGAAGACAGCGAATAAGTCAAAATATATGGTCCATCCATTCTAGTCCGCATTGTTACGTACCTATAGGTGAGACGGTTGCTAATGTCTGCTATCATAGAAAAATAATACATAAATCATTCCTAATAACAAATACGATGGGCAGGCGGCGTTACAAGACTCGATAAAGTCCCGATCAGGTACATCCGTGGGACCTTCAAAGTAGCCGAAGTTCACGAAAAAATGCGGGAAAGCCGTCTGCGCTGGTTCGGGCATGTAATGCGCAAAGCCGAAGAACACATGACCCGGCAAGTTTTGGCCATAGAGGAGGGCAAGAGAGGCAGAGGACGCCCACCGACTACCTGGGCGCGAGCCGTCCAAAAGGACATGTTGACGTGGAATTTGACGCCAGAAATGACACAAAATCGTCAAGAGTGGCGTAAAAGTATCAGGAGGGCTGACCCCAAATAGGGAAAGAGCCAGGGGATTGATTGATTCCTAATAACAAATATCCTGTAGACTATTTAAACTTTATTAAAACAACACAACATAAAGGGGCAACCCTGACCACGACGAAACGCGGTCGGTTGCAGAAGTGCCGATAAACCGATCGTTGAAGACACCAAAACATTGTTTAATTGTGCCTAACTGCACCTTACATAATGCTACTTTACTGTGCGCATGACATTGCGTGTGGTGATCGATTCGTATTGGTTTGGTTGTTTTTTTATAGGCAGAAGTACTGCAGTAGTAAACAAACATCTGTGATTTATAGTAATATACTCAATATCTATACTTCTTGGGCAATGATTGTAGAATATAATGTTTTAAACTTTCATGGTCACTGACGTTAGAATAGTTAGATACGGGATTGCTTTCATGTATCTTATTATTTATGGGTTTCCGATATTTCGGCACTGTTGCAAGCACCATGATCACGGAGTGCCGAAATATCGGAAACTCATAAATAATAAGGTACATGGTAACAATCCCGTATCTAACTATTTAATGATAGTAGAAGTTGAAGGTTCCCTTATTTAATTTATGAAACATGACATTAGAGACTTAAGTGTTGATATCAATGTTCATTTCAACGTGAAGTGCGCAATTTTAAAAACTCAAATATCTTGAATATATAATAATGATTAAAGTCAACAAAGAATATAAGCTAATTTAATAGTATATCTGATAATATCAGCATAACTTCGGCATTTTGGGTACACAGTTTTTTTATGAAAGTGTTTGTTGTAATTACGTCGATTTAACCTTGTGACCGATTGGTCAAATAGCCCATATGTGGAACTTCTATTAAATGCGGTAACTAATACGAGATTTTTATTCATTTATTCCCTAGGGAAGTTGCGTGTCCGATGCGGTTTTGTTTCAAAACTTGCGCGGTCGGTGTATATTCGTTAGCAAAAGTGATAAACCTATGACATAGAAAATTGTTAATAGCTAACCATCAAACCGAAGAATGTACTTTGTATAAAACATCGATGCATTGGCACGCCGTCCCATAGGTATTAAATTAGCTATTGAGATATTTTTTTACGGAAATAATTACTTAAAGTTTATTGCATATAATAATACAGTTAGGTCAATATATACTAAAATAATAGATAAAACATAAAACTTTAAACAAAAACCTCCAAACGAACATGCACCGAGCGGGCCTAAGATGCGCGCCCATTATCATTTATCGCGGCAATTGATACATTTCAAACATCATATTATTTATACTTAGTTTTTTGTATTCATTTGTTTTTATAAGCAATAAGGATTGAGAAACAAGTGGATAATATTTGGAAAAATAGGTTGTGTAGGAAATAAAATAATTTAAACGCGAGGCGTGTATGTTAGGCTTATAGGTCACTGTCCCGTGGAAAGGTGCCCATAAGGCTGGCCACATTGCCTCTATGAAGGGCCAAGCTTATACGCTGGCCAAGGTATATAAAATATATATTTTAAGGAATATTTAGTTTATCTTTGCCCTTAGACTACTAACTTCTAGTATAACACTGACTGAGATACTTGTCTGTAATGGTGTGCTCTGTGTAATAAAATACATAATAAACCTGTCTAGTGTATAATGTCGGTGACTGTACGTACATACAAGCGTGATTAATAATAATAACGCATGCGGTTTTGCCTATCGTACCCCCTTACTAGGCGTAAATAAGTATTTTTTTTTTTACTTTAGATCCTAAAATTAAAGATGTAAAGGGCATTGCACTATAAGTATTTCGTTAAAACTTAAAAAACAAATCAAGGTAAACCTACAAATGAGAAGGTCGATCGATGTATTCGGTTTTGTCTGTTTGTAGTTATTCAATATTTAAAGATTATTAAGGCCTTATTTGAGTTAATTTAGCCCAAGGCCATGGTCACACGACTAACGGAAGGACTAACCTTTAATGCTATATTTGGTGATTCTTTTAAAATATTTGTATGGCCTTCCTTTAACGGATTTTAAGGAAGGACGCAGCACCGTCATGATAATTTTGCGTCAACAATGCCTTACATTTTTCAACGCAACCGCTTTAACTCATAAAATGTTTGCGGCTAGCCGGAGTTACATAGTGACGTCAAGTGAATGCAAAATAATCCAAAATTCTCGTGAACTCAACGATAACCTACCTTGACATTTAGAGTAGACTGCATTAAAATCTAAATTTAGCAAGAACAGCATCTAGATTTGGTCAGTTGTAACCGGAGATCTTTCACCTGATACGTTACGTAAATCATTTGTTTCAAAAAATGTTTACAGATTTTATTCCAGTTCCTGTTGAAAACGATTTTTATCAATTTGCAAATAAGGTCTTCATACAAGCAGAACATTACCTCTATTTGCAACTTAAATATAATAACTTATTCGAAAAGACGTGTTCTTAAGTTCCTCAGCGCTATAAAATTATATTGTTTTGTTAACGGTTTAACTGTACTAGGCATTTATCAAGATTAACATGCAATATACGTGTAGATGGTTTATAAGTAGTCGCGTTAACCTACTTTAGTGATTTACAGGATAAAAGTGCCTTTTTGAGTTATTTCTCAGTAAAGTAGAGACATTCATCGCGAATTCTGATGTAAACAAATGTAATTTGGGCAAATTTGTTAATGTATACCTACCTGCAATCATAAGCTCAAAAGGTAAAGCAGCATTATCCCAGTAAATACGGAAAAGATCCGCCTTAGAAATATAAGGTCCTATACATAGGACCTTTGTACAAGTACAAAATGGGGAAAATACTTGTTTTTAAAAATAGTTATTACTTTATCTATTTATATTTTTAAAAGTCACATTTAATTAAAAATAGGTAAATATGAGTTTCAGGTATACAGAAAAGTATAAAGAAAAGTGTAAAAAAGTCAGGTATACAGAAAAGTGTAAAAAATATGAAATTGATATTAATGTATACTGACAACTAGTACTACTAGCTACTTGATATAACTACATGATCTGTCTAATAACTAAGGTGTCCTTTTTAAAGGTCAGTAGTGTGACAACAGTAGGGTTAGGAGGTGTCAACTGTCACGTGACTTACGACTATAATCCATGAATTATTGTAATCCATGTCAATATGATCCAAGAAGCGGAAAAAAAACATACACGCTGAATGTACGGTCAGTGTCTCACGAGCTTAACCACTTTTTGACGAAAATCTCTTGCATACACACAAAAAGGCGTCACTTCAAACAAAATACGACGCTACAAGAGATTTCGGCTTGGTTGTTAGAAGACAAAAGACCTCGACCGTACGCGCCGTTTGTTTATGATAATTGCCCAGAAATACTCAATTAACGTTCCTTAGTAAGAATTATTCCCAATAAAACTCCTATAGAATAAACACTAAGACTAAAATATGACGAGGACCTATGTGGCAAGACTACCCAGACACCTCCATAAAAAAAACTGTGGCAAAGTTGGCGAATCCCTAAGTATGTGGGAGACATACTTTTATCGTTGAATGTGCTGCAAAAAGCCATTATGATTCACTTGAACGTAATAACTGATGACAGTCACATCTAAAGCAATTGCAGAACGTGACGGCCTTGTAGAGGTTTATAATGTCTTTCTTAAAACAAATTCTGTGTCAGGAACGTTGGGAATTCCACACGAAATGACTGTGTTTTCGGTCTTTTATTTTACAGTTAATTTAAAAACTTACTTTATGGCAGTAAGTAGGTTATTAAACCTGTAAAAGGAGGGTAATTATACAAAAAATACAAAATAATTTTATTAATTTAATTGCAGAGCAACAATGTTTTTTTTTGCAAAAACGGGGTAAAAAAATCTGACACGGTTTACTCACTACGAACTTTTTTATGTTTATAAACTTGATAAAAAATAACGTACTATTTTCAAAGGTCTTTTGATGCACACGGGTATTGATTCTTATAAAAAAAACATAATCATCATCACAAGCATTTCATTTTGAACGAAATTGCCCTCCTATTATTTGATTTCAATAAATATCTTACTAGCTATCACAGTTTTCAAATATCTCCGCACCAAAATAATGCTAACCGAATGGTTTCTGACCTCTTACTTCCAATGATTTTGTGTTTTAAGTTTACGGAAAATCCGAAATTTACGCGGGCGACGCCGTGGGGGACCGCTAGTATTCGTACTAAAAGAACAAAATGTTGTATAGGCTTCATTTTCTAAAAAAGTTTATTGTTTCCGCGTGTCACTTGCTGGTCAATGGTCTTAGATGGAGACATTTTAACCACAACGTGTTGGGTTAATGGCATTGTGTATGTGTCACCATTTCAATACATCTGTGGCTTACTTTGTCCGCTATTGCAGCCTTCTCGTATCTCTTTTATAGCTGCCACTAAAAGCCAACTATATATGAACATGAGTATTGCGGAGTTTTGGCAAGTCCCGATAACCCGCTTAGATAGGCTAGAATTGTTTCAAAACTGGATGAGATAAGGATTTGACAGTGTGGCTTGCCCGTAAGTTAGTACCTAGGCATGAAGGAATGTGAGGCAATTCGAGCCCTTTTATCAATAACTAACAAAATTATTAGCGTTGTATAATGATGTAGTTACTGAACAGATCCATTAATGATCTTGCTTTATCATTCATCATCAAGTTCTTTCATGGTAATGTAGTTCCACATATAACGATTTCAAGTTCAAAATCAACCGTTCTAGTTATGTAACGACTTGCTTGAGTGAGGTTATCCGAAGCTTAGCCTCAATTTTCCACTTAAGTAGGCACGATAAAGACATTAAAGAATATATAAGAAGTAACTTAATTATCATGTTACGAGTATGATTGTACATCCACAAGAAAATTGTGATCACTAGCGCAAGCTGTTTTTTTAATAAGAATTTATCAAGAAAAAAAAGTTATGTGTTATCTCCAAAGTATATTATTTTAAGTAAAGTTCCAACAAAATTTTGCTTTTGCAAAGTGATCGCAAAACTTTTTTGGATTTATATATGTTGTAGGAAACTGTAAATAGCTCTATTGTCTTTAGGTCTCCCATTTTGGATAGGACGTCTTTACTATTTTTGGATACAATATTGTCCTAAATCTTCTTGATTTTATACAAATATAAAGGTGACATCATTGCAATGTTTTTAACACTCCCAATGTTCTTTTTGTTTAAATAAGATGAAATAAATCAAAAACTGCACGGTCGGGCGTCAAAGATCGAACCCGCAACCTTTGGTAATATATTATGAGTTATGAGGCATAGTATTGAAGGTTGTGGTAATCCCATAGGTATAACGTCTAATGAATGTATTAAGTGATATAATCCTGCATACACAAACGTTACTAGTAGTATGGTTAGTAGCCTATTTCAATTTAGCTCAATTACTCATCAAAAAGTTATTAGTTACTTATATCTTTTTGAAATGCGATTATGCGAATATCAGGCACTTAATTAGAGGTAGGTAAAACCGGACTTAGATCAACTCTATACAATAAACGATATGGTCATATGAGTCAGAATCTGAACCACATTTTGTCAGGTTATTTTACGAGACGTTTCGAAACAAGCAACCCAAACTGTGCTCAGAGGAAATTGACTCTTGTATGATTAATCTTTATTACTTGGTCCACATGTTGCTTTCCCATCATGGTATCCAAAACGATGATCAAATCAATTACTCGAGGTATCCACTACTGGTTTGTTTTAAATTAGATCGACTCGTTTTGTAATATCTGTTTCTCGAAAAGAATTTGTTATTAACCTTTCTGGTGTGCAATAAACAGTTATCTTATTGCAGTTAATATTTTTTTATTCGTTCTAGAATAAGGTGTGAGTTCTCGAGGGATCGCGACAAGGAAACCCATAAACGTTGTTTATGATGCGCGCACGCAGCACCTTATTTATTGTTGAGTGCGACCAAGGAACGCTGTAGGCTACCAGTAGTCTTGTGAAATGTCTAGAGATCAATGAACGGGTGTATCTATAGAAATATTCTCTTCAAATCAATTGGCATTCATTCGACAACTTTTTTTATTTGAACACAACGAAAGTATTCAAAGTTGTAATGTAAAGTTGTACTTTATGTAAAGTTGTCAACGAGTAGGTACGTCTACTTGGACAAGTGATCCAATTAGGTAGGTCCAACTTTGAGAAAGAGGTCAATCGACGAATCCATCTCGGCACTCTCTGCGCAAGAGTGTCTTCTCGTCTCAATATCAGCGGGCTATGCTCGGTGTTTCTCTAAGAGATCGAATCAGATATGAGGAGATAGGTAGAAGAAATAAGGTAAGAGACAAATCCCTACGAATCAGTAAGCTCAAGTGGCAGTGGGCGAAGCGCGAAGAACTGATGGCCGTTGGGGCAGAAAAGTTCTAGATTCAAAACGATGGTTTTCTCCACCAATCGACCAAATGCGCAGCGTGGGAAGTCCACTGACAAGATGGACGGCTGACCTTGTTAAGATCGCGGGATCTCACTGGATGCAGACCGCTTGTCGTTCGCTGTGAAAAACCGTGGGGGAGGCCTATGTTCAGCAGTGGACGTCTTTTGGCTGATAATGATGATGATGATGAAAGTATTAAAAATAATATGGAGATGGTACATACGTCTATGCTGTATGGCCACTTTATCATTGCAAATTTGAAAGTTTTCAACGATGCAAAGTTGCAATGTCCTACGTACTTTGTTAGTTCCGGCTTAACTATTTATTTATCTGTGTTTCCAGCATAGGTTTTTAGAAAATATAATTTAATTAAGAAATGCTTCCATGTATATATATTTCCACTACTAGAGATGTATTTCATACAAGTCTTGGCTCCGGTCGTGACGTAACATGTAAATTGGCAGTACTTGATAGAACTAATAAAATTTATAGCGGCATAGCAATCGTTTCGCTTGCAGACATACAAATACTCGAAATGCTGCTGAGTTGTGTCAATCACAATGATTTATGGAAATTAAGTAAGTCCGAACACTAGCTTTCACCGGTGGATTTGCTTGTGAATGAAGCCAACGGCTTACCACCTGTAAACTTGCGTCAAAGAAATAGTTTCGTTTTTAAATAGGCAGGCTTTACGTTTATTTTTATTGATTCATTCTTTTTTGTTTAAAAAAAACTATTTTTACTTAAACAACATCCTATACTTATACTCGTATTTCTTAGCCAAACCATTACTATTATTACACGTACCATGTTAATCTAAATTCTTAAAGGTCAAGGATATTTAATCGTTTATCATGAAACCAGTAAGTTGCATGATCCTCAGAAAAAAAAATGCCATTATTGAATTGATTTGATCAGTTCCTCAATCCATGTCCATTATAAGCAGACTATAAATAGTATATCGGCTTTAAATGAATGCTTGACTAGCGCTAAATATCCGTAAACGTCCATAATGTTTTATCGTCCGAATAATGTTTTATTAACTCTCGTAATTAAAATTATTAAATTTGTCAATTCACGATTATTAGTCACAGATATTTACACTTGAGCAGCAGGTAGTATGCCATTGAATCCCTATTTGAATAATTGACAACATTTCAAAATTTTCATATGCATATTTTTATTTTTTTCCTGAAAGAACTTTAAAAATGAAGGCACCCATTTTTTTTTTCTTATCATTATTTTCTCTAATAATAATTGTTTAAAAAGTCTCCATTCTAAAAGAGCGTAAGTACAGGAAGTTGGATGTTTCGAGGTCACGTCTTTGCTATATTCGATTTAAAAATATCTAACGTTTATAGTGTGGTGGTCTGTATCAATGAAATAAGATGCCGATATCAATGGTATATCAATGGTACATCCATTGAGTATTTAATTTTACTTTATTATGTAACATTACCTTATTTAAGTTATGTTAAGTAACCAAATGAAACAACGCAACAACCCATATTATTTAATATTATTATGATGTCTGATAATTGCTCCAATATTTTCTCATAACTACAAATATCATTTAATTTCGAATGAGGAATCATGATGATTATTTCGTATCTAAACTTAAAATTTGTTAGAATGAAAATGTGTTTTTTTAATAACCTTCAATTTACCACATCGTGATTTATCGATAATGTCCAATACAATACCGGAAACAACAACAACACCAAACGTCAAAGTGACAACTAACAGCAAGCTCAAAGTGAAAAAGCATTTTTTTTCTGCATGAAATGTTGCAATTGCAAAGGCGTAACCTGTGACATGCCAACTTCCGTGGTCTTTTCAGTCTTTTTTATTTAACTTTAAAAATAAATTAAAAAATCTGAAAAAATGATCAACGTGTTTAGAAATGCAAAATCTTAAAATTGTTTTCGAATTTTCATACCTTTAAAAAAATGAAATGTTGTCAATTGCCAATTTTGTCGAAAATTATGTTATAATTATGAAGGTAATATACCTTCTCGATAATAAAGCTACGAGTACTATCGTCATCACGCCATTGAAAGCAGAAAGAATAAAACAAATCATTTCACTCTACCATCTTGCAGTCTTGCACCACATCCAAATGACCAATAGTCAGATGCAATCTTCAAATAAAATCATATCTTTAACCCCTAACAACGTTACTCAATCTTGTGATGAGTTAGACTATAGAGGAAGTATGGAGTCGTGTACCGTTGGTGAATCCCTTTCGTCGGTGATCGAGGTTCAATTAAGGTCAAGCTAATAATAACATGTAATCGGTAAATGCCTTCTGGAAAGTTACCGTGATTATTTTGGGATTGGCGAGTTGAACTTTACAGTTTTATTATTATTAACACATTGGGGCTTCGTCGAGTTATGAACCTCATTGACGCTATTTTTTTATGATGGATTCTCGTTTCTAAATTCTATTTCTTACAAGATACACGTTGCAGGTTCATAAAGACCAATTTATTTGAAAAATAGCAAATATCTCGTATATGATAAATGATAAAAAATAATGAATGAGATAATGAATTTGCTGTCACCAGCTCTGATGGGTTCAACTTTAAAGCAATCATGTTTCTGCAGTAAGTTATTTATGTGTCTTTAGAACTTTACCACAGTATTTCCACACTTTGAACGAGTTTTTTTTACAGTAAAGCGTTTTGAGCCTTTAAACTTGAGTAACAGTAGTTGACCCTGCTTTCAATTCGTGTGTAACCTAATTGTAGTGGTAAATACCCCAACATAACAAGCAAAACAAAATGCCAGTACAATTGGCAACCTCAACAGATCCTACACTCCGTGATAAGTTACCAAACTATAATTTGCCAAATGAACATCGGCAAAATTACATACTGCCAGTTACCATATGATTTTAAGATTTGCCGGCTTGTGATCACGCGGTGGGATCGTGTAAGCTCTGGTAATAAAAGCGAAAGTGTTTGTTTGTTATTCAATCACGCCGAATCTTCCTAATCCGACGGCTTTGAAATCAAGTAAACATTGATAAGGTGACGGGGATGTACTTACAATTCTTGCGTTTCTGGGGTCTTCTTTCGACTCTAGGTATGTTACGTCGTTACAACTGTTAAATTGACCAAATATAGCACACATTTGATCAGGGTTTGAGAAGGCTAGCCATATAATAGTTGGGCTTAAGCAGCTATCTTTGTAGTGGTTATTTGTAAGTATTTACCCACTTACTTAACTTGTCACAATTGTCACACATTTAATGATTTAAAAACACCAAATTGATGACGCGTCTGGTATAGTGTTTAGTGCTCCTGGCTACTATGCAAATCCCGCAAGGGGCAAATGTTTGTGTAATGAGCACGAATATTATATGTAGTTAAGTATTGATGGGAGACGCCCCCGTCATAATAATTTATTGCCTCGCTATTGCAATGTAATGTATTGCCTCGCTGATGATCCGTGCGCGCGAGAGCCCCCAACACTATCCTGAATGTCCTCAGTTAGAAACCAGACTGCCCTCTTCTGCAGTACTGAATGAAAATACATAGAAGTGTGCCTGGTGCTCCAGAGAGTAGCCGATATTGAAATTTAAAAATATATATAATTTAATTTGTAATTGATATATATATTTTAAATTATTATATTTTTGATTTGTTTTGTATTCTACTAAAGGAAGAAAAAACCTTAGTACGAAACCACGACAATTCGTGAGTTGTCTGGCGAATATTTACTTAATTATTGGTGACCATCGTCATGCCAAGTACATACAAGTGCCTAACTCTACTTTTGACATATTGATCTTCAAAGTGGACAAATGGTTGAAAAACTTCATTGGTTACATAAAAAATATATCGCTAGCCAATATAAAGATCTCGACAAAAGTTAAAGAGATGTTGTAGACGTATTTCTACTCGTACAGGCGTTAGTGTTAACACGTTTGCTGCCATATTATTTGTGATGCGTGATCGCACTTACTGTTATGCATATATGTAATGTGAGATTGATGAATGGCCCCGCAGTAGAAAGGGCCATGATACATTTTATGGAGCGCGTAATGCTTAGTGACATCTTCACTTGAGTCTCAAAAGCGTTACGAAACTTGGACTTCTTGACGCAAGATTTATTTTGATTGAGAGGCTCACGCATTGTTATCCAAGTAAAGAGTATAAACGGAGATATTGTTAGTGCGTTTCAAAATAATCGATTTGATACAATTTGTTCAGCCGAAATGTACAAGAGAGACTACACCTGGTTGTATTATTATCGTATCGTGTTGGAATGTTGGTATGGTTTAGTAAGACAGATAGATGATATGCACGCATTGAATTATTTAACAAATATTGTAAAAATATGAGAAAAAAAAAACAGTTTATACTAAAGTAGTAACCCTTAAAATAATGAACCCTTTATTCGTAAATTGAGAGTTGGGTTACATTTTTTATATGGGTTTAAGAATATTCATATCTTTGTAGGCACCGTGTAAGCAACTAGATATTCTTTTTTTTATCAAAAACTATCGAGCGAATTAATGACTAAGTTGCAAACGTCCGTTTTACGACCAATTATGAGTGTCGAAAACTGAAAGCAAGACCTTACTCAAGCGTTCACTAATCACTATGCTAATTAGTTGAGATCAGGGAGCATATTCGTGTTGAAACCAGTAGACCAGACGGGGTGGCTTGCAAAATATCACACTTGTCTATTGTCTTGTCAATTTTTTAAGACATTTTGTCATAAATCCTAAACGCATGTTGTTGCCCAAGCCACGCGTGATTGAGTAATTCTCTCACACGTGTGTGTTCATTAATTATACTTACCTATTGTAATTTCCAATTATTTTAATAGGGTAAGGTTAGTAGTCAGCATAATGTTTTAGAATAGAAAAAATCCAAAAGTATTTTTAAAGACATAATTAAATAAAAAAATAAGTGTACAGCAGCGTGTACTCAATAACTTTTTTTTAACCAATAAGATTTTAACGTCAATACGATTGCCAATTAATAGTTTACCTACCTTGTACCTTGCCCTCTTTAACTAACAACTCATATAAACGAAGCTTAAATAAACGAATTCAAAAAGTGCCTTACCGATTTTAGCTATTTCTTTCACGAAAATGGGTAGAGTAGGTATATTTTTGCTGTAAATAACTTTGTTTTAGGAAATAGAGCTTGGAACAATAAATATTTCGCTAAAATCCAAACTTTTCCACAGAAATTAATATGCAAATACCATTTTTATTCGTCGCTGCATCGATATGGTAATGAGCTGATCTTGACCGAATTGAGATATTTTTAGTCGTGAGTTAGTGACTGGTTTTGTTTCAATGTAACCATACTTTTTACCGGAGATAGCAATCTTAATTTTCATTTGCTTGCACATCGCTATAAAACCTTGAAAAAAATAGCACTTCTTACTTCAACGCCACCGCCGCGCCCCGCGTAGGTATTTCCATAATTCTCAAGTAAAATAGATGATATGTAGAGCCATTTAGAGACGGATCAGATATCTAAAGACGTCAAAGTCAAACATAATTAATTCAATTTAGGGCACAAAATGTCACTTATGAACGTCAATAATTAGTTTATATCAATCAATTATGGCCCATATGGGGCTAGAACATGTCTACTTATCTTTTGGGCCCTCTAACGCCTCAAGACAAGACACAGACAATTTGGCAAGTGCTGCCAATGTTAGGTACATGTACAATAATATGGTTTAAAAATGTAAGCCAAAGTATTTCCACTTGTCATCTATGATTGTATGGTCTTAAACTCTAGGACCGAAGATAACGTTAATCCTTCCTGTGTCTTGCAGCTTATTTAGATGATAAATATAAATAATATAATAATATAAATAAATATCCTTTGGACATTCCCACACATCGCCATCTAGTCCCAAAGTAAGCTACTCAAAGCTTGTGTTATGGGTGCCAGACAACGGATATAATACTTAAATACTTTTTGTTT
The DNA here is from genome assembly GCA_963924145.1 of Pyrausta purpuralis. Classification (NCBI taxonomy): domain Eukaryota; kingdom Metazoa; phylum Arthropoda; class Insecta; order Lepidoptera; family Crambidae; genus Pyrausta; species Pyrausta purpuralis. The sequence goes on from OZ001655.1 coordinate 25,239,627, forward strand.
GTAAATACATACATGATATACATAGAAAACACCCAGACCAATACAAACAGACATGTTCATGCACACAAATGTTTGGATTGTGCGGGGATCGAACCCGTACCCGTTGCGTAGTAGGCGATTTCTCGACCACTACACCAGACGGTCGATGATGAGTGAGTATGTATATAATGTTATTCACTAGATCAAATAATACCTATAGAATAACAGCGTTTTTCTGTCTCAAAGCCGGATCTCACGAACACAACCTCAAAGTAATTAAAAATAATGGTAATCATTATCCTAGGTCATTGACCACTTCGCGTTTCACACTCAATGCGTTAAGCCCAATTGTTTGGTTGTGTGCCTACAAACGATTTGTCAAACAATCATTTTTATCCTACGCCCGAAGTAGGTAAAGGTAAGCTTTAATTAGTAGTTGCCATCTGTTATTGATTTAATGATGCGACCTTAGGCTTTGGGTTTTGAAGGCTGATGAAGGAAAATTTGAATAACTAGATTTCCATTGCCATAGATAGATTATTCAACAAATCTTGTTGAATAATGTTAATGAATTAAGCCAGTTTTTGGAATTACTATTAACGTCGTATTGGTATAACCAAGGAGAAAGTACATTTTCTATAGAAACCTCCTAAACCTAGTTCCTTGACCGAAAAGTCCCTTGTTCCCAAAAGGTAAGAAACCCAAAAATTGCCATAAAATGGCATTCTACTACGCATTTTGGTCCATTTGCAAACTGTCCATAAGCCAAATGAAATCATTTCATCTTACATACATTCAAAAACAACATTGTGGATAAAATTCTAACTAAACCATCAAATTTAATCATTTTACGTCCGATTTGTCACAACACTCTGCAACTGGTGATGACAACCTACATAGATATCCTAAGCACTTAGTATTTTATGTTGCTGTAATTTCATTAGCATGTCTGGTGTAGACACTAAGGCAACTGCAATCGATGCGAACTCGATCTTTCACTAAAGGGTAGGCCACACTGACTCGAGTATGCCAGACATAGAACCTGGTCTAAGTTTTAAAATCTTATTTTCAGTGTTTAGAGCAAAACTATTCTGCTAGAGCCTTCTTCTGGAGTATCTGATCATTGATTTGGCAGCTCGAGGGGTGCGATCGGCGCGGTTACACCCGCCCGCACCGCTCGTGCCTCCCCCCGCGCCCTCGCCTCGCAGGCGAAGTCTCAATGAAGCGAGTCTGACAAATTTTGGTAGAAGACGAAATACCCACTCATTAATACTCCAGTGTAATCTCGCCCTAATATAAAAGTGTGTCAAGGAGTCCATATATTTGGCTGAAGGATATCGATGTTTACACAATTTTGTAATCCGTTTGTTTAGATAGATGCTATATATAACAAATTCAAGTTTGGTTAAAAAACATGCTTAAATGTATGTAAATATACCCTAGATTGGACAATTTGTTAGATGAAAGTACAGTCAACTTTAGGATAGGACGTGTTTAGAAAATCGGAACAAATTTTAAAAAAAAACTGACGATGTTTTTTTGAGTAGCTATGATATTATTGTTACTCACACATTGGTCTCAGATTTAGATTTATTTATTTATTATACTTAATACATATTTTTACTCCAAATTTGCGTAATCAGCGATGACAAATGCTGAACTTATTTGTTTTGTTAACAAAAGGCGGTTAAACCAAATCATCATAGCTCACATTACCGTAAATTACAGCCTACAGTACCGTAACTTAATTGGTACTTCGCGACACGTATCGTTACGGTCTCCGCGACGTGCGCCGCGTACATGCGCGGGCGCATCGCTTTCCCGTCGCGTCGCATCGCGCTAATGAATCGCATTCAAAACGTTTGTATTGCTCTAGGACCCATTAGTCGCACATTTAGGGCAACGTCTACAATCAGGAGTTACCTTAATACCTTAAATTAGAATTAAATCAAGCGATTTTCGTCTCTATCGATGCCAACATCGACAAAGCAAAAGAATTTAGCCAGACCATGGATTTAGAACATTCCAAGGTATCATCGACTAATTTAAGAGCAAGGCTATTGTCAGTTGCGGATTTTTCCCATTCTTTACGCTCTTCCGCCATTCTCTTGACCTTCTGATACGATGCCATATTCAACTTTTGTTTTACTTCCATACAGCTTATTTTTGGTCTTTCTGTCTTTATTGTATTCTTCCCTCTATAAGTTCCCTCCATTCTTCCCTCTAAGTTCAGTTTAAACTGTAGTGTCGTATCAAATGATGTCCCAAAATTTCCTCTCTTCTACTTGCAATTGTTCCTGTTCATAATCATAATCATTTTTATTTGAATCAATCATGGTATAAATAGATGGTTGTTACATAATTTGAGTCACATGTTAGGCTACAGGAATAGCATACAAATATGAAGAAAAAAGAATACAATCCACATTCATTAATTTTAGTTGAAATGTCTAAATAATACATTACATTATATATACATTATAAATACAACCTGATGTCAGTTTTTATATAATTTAAATGTCACAATGAGAAAAAAAAAGTCAATATTATAAGGTTATGTCCAAGTTACACAAAAAACAAGACAGTTTTTTTTATGTATATATGTTTAGCTAGGTTTACATTATATTAGATTTAGTTTTACATAATTATCTTTAACTTATAAATTAAATAAAAGGTTGATACTTAGACAGATTCACTTTTTATATTCAAAGAAATTCCTAATATTATAGAAATTATGACCATTGAGCCACCGGAACAAATGCTTCCTGAACATTGCCGCGTTTTGCAATTTTATTTCTTTAGGGAGATGGTTATAAATTTTGACACACATAGCCGGGCAACTTCTACTAAGTATATTTAGCTGACTTAGGGTTGTCCGCAAGCATGAGCTTATTTGGGTATCGGCGTGCTCTTGGGTTCCTGTCGCTAGCCAATTTAAACAGTCCCTTGTGTTTATGTACGAAATTACAGATTTCGTATATATTAGTGAAGGTAGAGGCAGTAAACTCAGCTGTTTAAAGTGAGGTTCACGTGTATGGTCAGGCTGAATCCCACAGATAGCCCTAATGCATTTCTTTTGTGCAATGAATGCTCTATCCCAGTCTGTACTATTACCCCATATTACTATTGCATAACGCAGTATCGATTCAATGTAAGCGTGGTAAGATAAAATACCAGTCTTCTTATCAGTTATGTTCTTAATTTGAAAGATAGCGTAAACAAATTTATTGATTTTAGTACATAGGTTACTTATTTGCGTTTTCCAGTTTAGTAGATCATAGTCTAAAGTTACACCTAAAAAATTTATATCTGATACATCTTCAATTTTTGCGATATTTAATTTGAAATTGAATTGTGGATGTTTTGATTTATGAAATTGTATATATTTGGATTTATTTAAATTGAATTTCAAATTATTATCTTCTAACCATTTTATGATTTGGTCAATAGTCAAATTGATTTCTGTTTCATGTATATTTATTGAATTATTAAATTTATTTTTGTCAGTTGTTACTATTATCGAAATGTCATCAGCATATAGTATGCATTTGTATTTTATTGACTCAACTATGTCATTTATGTAGAAAATGAACAGTATTGGACCCAGTATACTGCCCTGTGGGACACCATAATTGTTGTCTCTGAATACGGATGAATAATGTTTCATTTCATTATCATGAATTTTTGTCAAGACAACATATTGTTTACGATCATGTAGGTACGATGATAACCAATTAAGAGGTAGACCCCTGATTCCCATGAGCTCTAGTTTTTTTATTAATATGTTGTGCGATACGAAATCAAATGCTTTTGATAAGTTAAAAAACAGTCCTGTAGTCAGTTGATTGTTATTAATATTGGTTAGTAGACTTTCTACGAGCTTAAAAATTGCTAAAGTGGTAGATTTATTTTTCCGAAAGCCGTATTGGTCATTTGTGATAATGTTAAATTTGTCACAGAAACCTATTAGTTGTTTGTACATACACTTTTCGAAAACCTTGGATAGTATCGGTATTAGTGTGATTGGCCGGTAGTTATTGACGTCCTCTTTATTACCTTTTTTATATATAGGCTTCACTATGGATAATTTTAATTTTTCGGGGAAGGTCCCTGCCAGAAATGATTGATTTACTAAGTGTGTTAAAACACGAAGGAGTTCATTAATGGAGGCTTTGATTATTTTTGTGCTAATTTCATCAAAGCCTTCAGAGTAAGTATTATTTAGTGTTAGTATTTCCTTTTTTACTTCTTCATCCGTCATTGTCCTGAGAAACATTGAGTTAGGTATAGCAGCATTTTTATTTATGTGTTTTATTTGTAGGTAAATCTATATTCGTAGTATCTATAAAGAAGTCATTAAATTTATTTGCTATGTCAGTGGGGTTTGTAATTTTTATGTCATTTGAAATAATACTATTGATGTATATGTCAGGTTTTAGATTTCCGGTTTCCTTTTCGATAATAGACCAAGTTGCTTTACATTTATTTTTGCTACTGTTTATAAACTTTGTGTTTGTTTTTCTTTTCGATATGAAGATGCATTTTTTGAGAACTGCAGAATACGATAGATATTTGTTTTTATCGGACACTGTCTTTTTAGTATAATATCTGTACCGAAGTAACCTTTTGGTTTTGCAACTCTTTTTTAGTCCTCGACTTATCCACTTTTGGTTTTGTTTCGCTGTTGTCTGCTTTATTCGTATCTTGGGAAAGCACAAATTGTAGAACAGACATAAATCTCTGTGAAAATTGTTAAAGGCATCATTAAAGTTGGACTCTTCGTAGACTTCCGACCACAAAAGACTATTTAGACAGTTCCTAAACTTTTCTAAATTTTCTGTGCTGTAATCTCTTACATATTTAAAATACGATACCGGTATGTAGGGCCTTTGCTGTGTAGGGAAGCTTAGCAGTTGTGCAGTATCGTGGTCAGATAAATACAGTGGCAATACAGTCGCAGTAGCTTCTCTGATGTTACTGATAATGTGGTCTATACATCTATCTCTACGAGTCGGTTTGTCAATGTGAATATTTAGTTTGTAACTACAACCTAGGTATTGTAGAAAGTTCGTAATTTTTCCAGGTTTCAGAGTGTTGATGTTGAGGTCACCTGTAATGACGACTTTTGTGTTTTGCTTATATTTTTTACGTAAGTCGTGTAGCATGCAATTTAATTTGTTTAATAATATTATGGGGTTAGATTGTGGAGTTCTATATACACAAATCACTAATAGTTTGTAGAATGGGATCTGTATATCACACACTTCAAATGTTTTTTGTGAAGCATGTTTTTGTAATTGTGTTAGTTCTTTGTATTGTAGGTGTTTTTTTATTAATATGCAAGAACCACCTCTACGTTTTTCTCGGCAAAATGAAGCAGCTAGTTTGAAGCCACAGACTCTAAGGTAGCGACTATCATGGTCCTTTTTTAAAAATGTCTCTGTGAGGCAAATCACGTCAAGGTCATTATCAGTTTCACGTAGTTCATCTAACGTGATTTCTAACAATGATTGTTTTGATAGAATGCTAGCTATATTTTGATGCAGGATTTTGAAATCTATGGTAGAGTGTATCTTACTATTAGAGACATTCTGTTGTGATCGCATAGCGCAATAATTGTTTTTATCATTAGTCACGAAAAAACGAGTCTTCCTCTTTTGTGTCACCTTTGAGTGAGTGTTTTAGACTAATCGGACTGTTATTGGTTTTAGGTATTTTTTTAAAATAATATGGGATAGTACCCTTCGTTCGTTTTCTCTGTTCCTATACCATGTTCAAGACTTTTTCATTCAGTTTTTTCTTCGTCCAGCTAATTCTCCCCATCATCCTCCAGTAATAAATCCCAAACGAATCCAGTCTCTCCATCATTCTTGGTATTGGCTGTTTACTTCTCTGGTGACCTACATGTATTATGGCTACAAACGAGGCTTTGTCTCAGTTCAAGTGACAGGTGCCTAAAGCTTTGCAGTTCTGAGATAGAATCAGCTTAATCCTTCTAAAATTTAGGGCAATCCCCTCTTAGGGGCTATGGGCAAGGAGTCTATATGAAAAAAACATTTATAAAATCACAAAAAGGGGTTTCTTCAAATGTCAGAAATAGTAAGAAATATCTCCCGGGCACAAAGGTGCGTCGTAGAGTATGATCCCACGTTAGCACTCAATTCCATATAACGACACCATCAAAATATGATGTAACTGTTATTTCTAACAATTAACATGCAAATAACGCAGCTGTACTGTGTGTGCTTTTAGCGTTTGCATGTAAACCTCTTTGCATATTTGTTAATATAGGGTCATAGTTGTGAATAGATTTTAATACTTAACACTCTAATATCAACACTTTCTTTTACTCAGGTACCAATGAGTTGTAGTGGACGTTTTGGCGTTGAAACATTTGGGCCGTGGGGACCCTCTGCTAAATTGCTGTTTAGAAAAATTGCGCCAAAATTTAATTCTGTAACAGCCAATAATAAAGCTGGCTGGTTCCTAGCTCAAAGGATTAGCATAGCTATCCAACGCGGCAACGCAGCCAGCATCATAGCCTCCTTGCCGCAAGGAAATGGTTTCGTTTCTGAATGGGTACATTTTAAGTATTTTTTTTACGTTGCATATCTTAGTTTAATTTTTTATTATTTATTAAAATATGAAGTTTATTTTGAAGTAAGTAAAGATCGATAAGTATTATCCACGTTATTTTGTAAAGTGAGTGTGAAAATAAACATCATGGTTTTAAATTAATAACCCCAAATGTGAATACGTAACATAATTATTTATTTATATGCCTTTTTAGTATCACTTGATAACTAAGACTATTTATCTTTTAAATTAATGCAATAATCTTGACCTAATAAACCTTGACATTAAGGGTATAACATACTCGTACGTCCTTGAAATAAAGTTAAATAAATATCCAATTAATTATTTTATCAGTAGCACAGGTTTTGAAACTAATAACACGGACAAAAAAATATTTGCATGACATTAGTTAATTTGACTTCTAAACTAATGATATTTTTTAAATGTATTTTTTTTTCATGAAGGTCTCTAACAAAACACGTTGAAATGATGTTAATTCATTTTAATTTTATAGCTGATAAAATCATAAATCTTTATGGCTCTATATTCGCATAAGCCACCGTCTTCACAAAAGGCACCCACTTGTGACCATCAATGTTATAATAAGGCTAGTACTATTAATAATCATATAGAAAATTACGCGCAAATGACAGGAGAAGCGATTTCTTTTTGGAGTCGGTGCCATCACTTTAACCATCTCAAGTATCAACTATCAGAGTACCAACTCCAAAAATAAATTATTCGCCTAAAATGGATCCTTATTATATAAGCTATTTTTGTGCATTTTGGTTTTGAAGTCGGTTTGAAAGTAAGGTAACTAAGTCAAACAAAATATTATTTAAACCAACAGTTAAAAGCCAATGAAAAATATTTTATCCTATTACATTCGTTTTTATTTTAAACTAGTACTCTATTCGCATAACATGTAATAAGCTAGGCTTGGCAAGTCAAGAATCTTTATACGGAACCTACGCGTGCGAGCCGATATCCACTTGTCCCCGTTATTTATAGGGTTCCGTACTTTTTATAAAACAGGCGAAACCTTTTAGGTGATATCATTTAGCACGTCTGGTAACACACTTTTAACTATGAAAAATACACCGGAAGAACACGTTTTAAAAAAAACTATGTTTTTACTTTTTATAAGAGAACACCCTTTATGTAACTTTCTATAATTATTGATAAATAAATATATCTTACAACACACATTGTCAGTCCAACCCACGGTCATGCCTGCTAGCGTGAGCCAATAATTGATCTACCACAAATCCTCATCAAAATATTAATCGCCAATTTTTCATCAAAATACTGATAAATATGGATGGTGACTAAGATCATATGTTTGTTTTGGTAAATTGATGAAATGACAGTACATTGGTAGCGGCAAAACCCCTTTATCTTTCAATAAACGACTATAATTATTATCATAGTAATATTATATTATTATATCGCTACACCCGAGCGGTTGCAAGCAACCGCATAGCAATAGAATATAGAATATATAATAATAGTGTCTCGTTTACATACACTTGAGGGATTATAGGGAAAAATATTAAAGCTGTGGATACCTTAATCTAGTAGTATTACCTATATTAATTAATGGCATATTGTGTCCTAAATTGAATAAATAATTTTGAATTTAGAATTTTTTTTGAATTATCTGTTAATGTGTCTAATTATCGCCATTACGATCGTAACGACTGGCCGTAAATACAGGATTTTTTAAAATGTTGTTAAGAGGTTTTACTTGTATGGAACTTGCTAAGATTTTAAAGAAATTATTATTTTAGAATAAGCATAACTTATATTATCATCCCTGAGTTGGATGTCACTGACCGAAACAGTAACCTGTAGTAGATGTTTATTAGATACGGAACCCTCTCAGCGCTCAAACCCAACTCGCTCATAGTCATAGCCAATATTTTTTCTTGTAGGTGGTTAAGCAAATAATCGTGTTCTACCACTGAACAAACATTGCACACACGTACGCATCTCGTTCCTTAGGTGCCTACCAGCTCACGTGACCCACTGCTTATAAATATTTCTGACAAGTATTTGAATACACGTAATTTGTAATTTATTTCAGTTGACTTTATCTGGTGAAATACTTGAAATGTTTACATATTGGCGCCTTAGTACACGAGCTAAGAATTTCATACGCGAGCATTGTTTTTGTTAAACTTGCAACATTTTTTAGGTCAAAAAGTCGAGTGTTTGACTCGTTGGGCAAGATCCTGTAGTACAGACCTTAAGAAGTTACTTTCATTATTATTGTGACACGTTGTTTTTATATTCTGCCAGGGCTACGGCCGTGACTCCTTCGTCAGGACAATCTCCAAGAAATGCGGGAAAATACGCATTTTATGTGAGGTAATATCCATGCCGTAGGTAGTGCAAGGTGATTTACGCAAGTTAACAACTTTGCCTACTTTATTTTTTTTAAATTTTATCCTACCCACATTTACGATTTGGAACTTTTCGATGCGCCAAGTTGTTGAGTATGGCTTATGATACCCTCAAAGATGAAATAAGAAACCAAATATTGCGCATTTATTATCGCGCACGCGCGGTTATTTTATCTTCGAGAATATAATATATGACACCGTGAGGCTCATAAACATTTCTAAACCTAAAGAATTTATTGCACATAACATAAATTGATTTACAAAATCGTTTTAAGGAAATGTACAATCTAGGCGGTCTTATCGCTATAAGCGATCTCTTCCAGACAACCTTTGAGTTAAGAAATTATGAGCTTTATAGGAAATGGTATTTTGTGCACAGGAAATAAAGAGCTGAATAAGTGAACTGGAAATATATATGCATAATATAATTATAATAAAAAATATTATATAAAAAATAAATATACCTACCGCTGAACAATCATAATTTTCCCATACCTTTATCACCTATCCATCATTGTTAGGGTTACTAGGTATGTAACGTATTTAGCTTCAAGAAGAGGAGTAAGTGCGCCTTGCAATCTATTGCAGTGTGATGTGACATAACTTCATTGATATTCGCGGCGAGCTGTGTTGCGCCGGCGCACGCACGCGGCGTGTCGTCAAACTCACGCGCTGGTTCGAATAGGGCTGTCAATTGTAACTACTTCCTTAAGATTTAAATACTTCAAATGTAAAATATTAAAAGTGGCAGAGAAATTAACCTTCCTGTCCCCCGTTGCCCGAAATGTCCTCATATGTTCCGTATATTAGCAAAAGTACAAGAACTTCTTAGTAAAAATGCGGTGATAACTTATAACTTCCTGATTTATACCGTTAGCTTTTTTAACATGGAATAGGTACCTTACGTTTACAGCACATGTGTAAAACGGTACGCTATTTAGTTGTGACTCGATCCTGGACTAGCCTAATGAACTACGTCAAGTAAAATGAAATAAATAGTAAGACCAAATCATTGACTTTGATACACTTTATTGACAACCCTACCGTTTAAGTGGAACATACGCACGACCGACCTTGCTTGCGATCGCGGGCGAGGTACCAAGTGGAGGTAATCAGCCATAATGGCGCGAATACCCTTGATGGATTATAACACCATTTTTAGTTTACTCTCTACAATATGGTGTATCTGAGGATCTGAAGACTGATTGATGATCAAGCACCATGCTCCTTAGTGTGGATATCTTTGATATGCATTGTGTTCGTGGAAGAAGAACACAATGCATATCAAAACTGTAAACGTGAACCTTTGTTCACATTGTGACTTCATGTATTTTCTATACAACTTTTAAGTGCAATAAAGAATATATAAGAAGTTGCTGTAAGTCTGCAACGTACGGATTCCTTGCTGCTCTAAATGTCAGTGTCGCCACCAAAGGCCTCCATTCGGAACAGGGGTGGATTATCATAGAGCCAGATTTGGCCTGGCCTTTGGGCCATATTTTCTATGATTGTGTACAGAAGTTCACTGTGTAGTAGAAGTCTAATACATGTTAGCTTTTATTGGAGATGCCTCCCCTTTCTTTAATCATCAATGCCTTCGACGGTTCTCAAAATAGTAACTTACATTTTTTAGGCTTACATTTATTTCTATTGGTTCCAGGTCCCCCTCCGCTACCCAGGCCGTAAGTCCCACGTGCGAAAGCAGCGCGCCATCCCTCTAACAACGCCGTTCCCCTGCGCAAACGCAACTATCGCCGGCCGCAGCAGAATCCCACCTTCCTCGGTACATCGACTCAGGCCGGGCGATATAGATGTTGTTGCAGCGATCGGAGACTCCTTGGTAGCGGGCAATGGGGCTATGGAGGAATTTGCGCTGGGCGCGTTCGTGGAGTACCGAGGCGTGTCTTGGTGTGCAGGTACGTTCAAGAAGTAACAATTGCTAAGTTATAATACAATAGCCAAGCCTCCTCTCTATCTGCCCTAGCCTATCTGCACACATCAACATGGTCTAGGCATATTTCAAAATAAACGTAAATAACTAAAATTATTTTAACTTTTTTTTAAGACACATACACATTAAAATAAACCATTTTTAATAGCCTATTTAATATGATAATAAACTTTTAGTAAAATGAAATTTAAAAAAAAATAGAAGAAGAGGAAAGCTCAGACAAAATTTCAGCTCAGGCAAGCTTCCAAGCTCTAGCCTCTAGCATCTCATCTCGATATTTTAGAGCACTCATATTGCCCTTTTATTAGCGCTTACCACCAAACCATACTCTGTAGCCTTTGAACCAATTGCATCGCCGTTACAGTTGGTTCCTTCGTGCAGCATTGTTGTGTTGGGGTCCTCGGTGCCGTTCCACCACTTCCGCCGTATCACGAACGTTAACTTATGGAGAGTTTATTTTAATGTGTGGGTGTCTTAGCATAAAGTTATTAGACATTTCGTTATTTAGGTTTAATTGACATATCCCTAGACCATGTTGATGTGTGTATATATCTATCAGACCTGGCAATATACGCCAGGTCCAAATAGAGGTCATGACAAAGATCGGAAGACACCTTGCAAGCGCCTGAATGGATTAAAACACTGTGCATGCGTTTATTATTTATTTTTAATAGTGTTCTTGCTTGGTAAGCAAGAGCACGTCAGAAAGCCACTCATAAGTTGACACACATCGTGTTATCTATTGTGACATAAATTGGTTAGGCCTTGATCAGAGAACTTCAGACAATACCTCAATATATCTTATTATAGTTACTATCTCAGGGTCTGGTCAGGTATCGGGTCAGGGTATTGATGTATACATAATTTTAAATCTCACTAATATTTCCAGGCGGTGATGCCACCTGGCGGGAGTACCTGACGCTGCCTAACATCCTGAAGGAGTTCAACCCAAACGTCAGGGGCTACTCCACTGGCACAGGCGAGTGGCTGACCCGCAATGCGAGGCTCAATGTGGCCTTCCCGGTGGCCTCTGATCAGGACGCCTTGAAGCAGGCCAAGGTAAGATACCCATGTTGATAGGTCAATCAGGATCCTTCTCCTTTCTTGTGGCGCTCAACGCTACTACAATCGAATTCGTAATGCCTTCGGAAAAAAACTCCTAGATAGTGTAATCTTCGATCATATCTACTGCAATCTGGAATTGAAGTTGGTAAAAATGTAGCTGAGCTCTGTACGGAGATCAGTAAATTAAAGCGTTGCACGAGGAAAACAGGTTTGGAAAACTCTGTCGTAGATGATTTTTGATCTCTCATAAAATCATGTGCGCTGCGAAGTTCATCAACAATTGATTTAACTCAAATTGTGATCCAACAATCAAAATATATATCTTAATAATATAAAGAAATTAAACATGTAATGATACGTTGTAACGTAAATTATGATTGCCTGTATTGCCACATAATACAGGAACTCCGACGTTTTTACCACACACAGCTGTAGTCGATTCCTTCCGAGCCTCATTATTGGTATTCAGTTTTTAACCAAAATAATTTACACCGGTGAATTCTGACTAAATGTCCGTTTGCGAGCAATTAACATCTGATCGGCTATTTGATTTCCTTTATAATTGTGTTGTAACATAAATGATTATACTTCATGCAACATATAATTTAAGCGTACTATCTTATTAATTAATGTTTACGCTTAGCACGCGGAATATTAACTAACATCGAACACGTAGACTGCATGTTGATTGCTGAACATGATGTTTGAACAACATTTTATTTATTGGTTTTCGACTGAAATCTTCAACAACATATATCGTGTCACATAATGATGATGAATTACTGATTAAACATTGACACTATACCTAATATTAAATGGTTTTTAAGATTTTTCCTGGTCACATTTCCTACTCTACAAGACCTGTGTGATTTCATCCCAATGTTTCCCTTCACAATTCATTAGTGATCAGCGAAATCTACCAATACACGGCTTATTTAACTAAAACTGTATGAATTATTTATAGGATACCTAGTTCATTACTATGCCGCTAATGATCTTCAGCAAATATTTGAACTTCACACGAATACAACTCTAATTGTAGCACAATTATCATGTTGAAACAAGCAATTACAATCAAATATCGTGCATCGGTGTTTGCGAAACTGAAGAAAGCAGTCAAGTAGTGTAGCCAGACATCTACATGAAGGCGGAATTTACAGAATAAGGCAATTGATGCCTTGCTTGAATGTCATTCGCGTAGCTTTTAGAACAGGGGTTAGTAAACTTTCTCCGAATCCATAATTTTTACCCAACTATCCGTCCGAAATACCTGTTTTTCCGACTTCCCGATTCAAAAACCTGGTAACCCTAGCAACGAGTCGCTTATTATGCGCATGAGCATACGAGCTAAACTGTTACAGTGGCATCGATGCCTACGTTGAAAACCTGATGCATTATGAGTAACTTAATAACATACATTTCTCACGAATTTTAACTACACAACTGTAATGCAGTGGACCAGGAAGAAACAAGTCACGAATATTTGCATAATCGCGAGAATTCAACTTCGGAACATCCTAACTTAATGGATTTTTAACTTGCTATGGAAAACAATAGAACCTAGACTATATAGTAGCTAGCTGACGTCTATCTAACACACGCACTATAGATATTTACTCCATTGTAATTTGAAGTTGACTCTTTCTCTAGATCTTTTTAGGTGCCAAGAAAACCGTTAATTTTGCTAGCGACAAAAACTAGAATAAACTTATTCATGTTAATTTGATGATAAGATAACCTAATAAGACGATTACAAAAGTTTTTGATGATATTCTGCCCAGAGAGGTAATCTACCGAGTACAACATACTTCAAACCATAAATCCACAAATATTGTTTCTTCCTCTTCTAGATAGTCGTTGCCCGCATGAAAGCGTCTCCCGACATCGACATCTACAGAGACTGGAAGATGATCACCATCTTCATGGGTGCCAATGACCTGTGTTCAGCTTCTTGCCTGTCGCCGGTCGCCTGGTCTCCCACAGCACATGCCAGGAAGCTGGCTAAGGCGTTAGACTACCTCCACACCAATCTACCTAGGACTATAGTCAATTTGGTTCCAGTGTTAGGTGAGTGACGTAGACTTTGATGGTCATGGAAGCTATTCTTTAATCTGAATAGAATAGAATATAATAGAATTATTTATTTGCGTTTAAATGGGGTATACCGATGTTTTACATTTAAATTTATGTTCGGCCCATTGAGCCATTAACAAATAGCATGCAAATATATAGGGCAGTCTTAAACTTATTAAATGGCAATGTTTTATGCGTTTTGGTAACTTATTTTAGATTTGGACGCACATCCAATAGCAACTTCGTTGAAACATTACATTTTTGGGGGTGACAACAGGTACAAGTCTAATGCTTTAGAATGTTTTTAACACTCGCAGTGTCATATTTTATATTTATAAAGATGAAATAAGAAACCAAAAACTTGCGCACGGGCGGGACTTGAACCAGCAACCTTTTGGCATACCGGGCCAAACGCTCTTACCAATTGAGCTACCGTGCTGTCAGTCCGAACCGGCGAAATTTGTGGTTTCTTATGAAAACGTCAATTGCGTGACGCTTAGCGCCATCTAGCCGTCTGTTTATGAAGTTTTTGGTTTCTTATTTCATCTTTATAAATATAAAATATGACACTGTGAGTGTTAAAAATATTCTAAAGCATTAGATAGCGAAGCGACATCAATTTCCAAGTTGAATTTATTCTGTAAAGAATAACTGCTTGGGCCATCTGTTTCATAAACAGACGGCTAGATGGCGCTAAGCGTCACGCAATTGACGTTTTCATAAGAAACCACAAATTTCGCCGGTTCGGACTGACAGCACGGTAACTCAATTGGTAAGAGCGTTTGGCCCGGTATGCTAAAAGGTTGCTGGTTCAAGTCCCGCCCGTGCGCAAGTTTTTGGTTTCTTATTTCATCTTTATAAATATAAAATATGACACTGTGAGTGTTAAAAACATTCTAAAGCATTAGATAGCGAAGCGACATCAATTTCCAAGTTGAATTTATTCTATAAAGAATAACTGCTTGGGCCATCTGTTTCATAAACAGACGGCTAGATGGCGCTAAGCGTCACGCAATTGACGTTTTCATAAGAAACCACAAATTTCGCCGGTTCGGACTGACAGCACGGTAGCTCAATTGGTAAGAGCGTTTGGCCCGGTATGCCAAAAGGTTGCTGGTTCAAGTCCCGCCCGTGCGCAAGTTTTTGGTTTCTTATTTCATCTTTATAAAGGTACAAGTCTTCAACTATTTCATATATTACGATTAATATGTGTATATCTTTTGCTTGTTTGAAGTGATGCATTAGTTTTACAAACTTACTAACTTCAAGTATGTATAAGCATGGTAGTGGCAAGATTTTAAGCTGCTTGAAGAGCGGTTTGCACGGTTTGTCTGGCGCAGTGCCACATATGGCTCTAACGCATTTCTTTTGAGCGATAAGCTTTGTGTTTGTGGTTGAATGTCTTGTATCAACTTGAAATATCTTGAACTTAGATGAAATAGTAAACACTGACATGAATATTGATTGTGATATTGACCAAAAGCTCAGTGACATCCAACTCAGGGATGATAATATGAGTCATACTTATCCTAAAAAAATATTTAAATTACATGCAAGTTTTAAAAAAGAAAACCTTTTCACATTGTCACCGTCACTCCCGGCTAGTGTGGACAAAGGGTGTTTAAAAGGTACTAATATTCGAATGAAATAAAGAAATCCGGGTATAGCATTTGGCAACAAAAGTTTATTCAAATTTGCTATTTCACAATTACCTTTTAACACCTTCAAAAAATCAAATACAAAACTTAATAGCTCAGAATACAGTAGAGACTAGGTTAGGTTCTAATTTAGTTATCAATATCTATACTATTACAAATATTAATGTTCACAAATTTCTAATTAATTAAAGATAAACCACCAATTTAAGTGTTTAATTACCTAAATAAATTCCAAAATTTATCCTCAAAGGGATTCCTAAATTATGCCTAAATTAATAGCTAAATTATCCCACTTTTCCTAAGTTAAAGTAAATACAAGAAAACCAACCTTGGATTTCAACGGAGGTTACTATTTCAAATCTTTGTTGCATCAAACTACAAACAATTCTGCAACATTACCCCAAAATTTCACCGATACCGATCCATCCTCAAAACAGCAGACAAGAAGCAAATCAATCCATAAGGAAGTTCTGACTTCAAAAATTAATCCAAATGAGGTCTAAGTAAGGTCTTAGTAAGGTCTAAGTAAGGTCACTGAAAAGAATTTACAAAAGGTTAGTTCAACGCACAAACCAAAGTAAAAGTTAAAAAACACTAACTTTTCATAATAAATATTTACCTGAGGTTACAACATGATCACCAAATTGTGACTGTTCAACTTACAGACACATATCAAAAGCGAAACCTAGAAATAAAAGAAAGTTCTAGTTAACAACCAATTTTTTTTTCTAAGTGAGGGTGGTTATACTTTTCATCACCCTATTTATGAAATCTATAATAAACCAATTTAATACCTGCAAAAGCTGGCTCGCCATATAATTTCTGAATTGATTACTAAACATTTATGCTAATTATTCTATTTGAGACCTGAAATGATAAAAATTACAACTCTCAATACAATATGCCCAGATGTAGGTAGGCTACATTTTCTTTACAAGGATTTCCAAAGGAGTTTCTCAACATACTTACCATTTTACCAGTCATTTATATCAAATCATTTTCGAAATTAATTCATCCAAATTGACATGTTGGCGGCGTCTGAAACGATAAAAAGAACCATGTGCTCAGACTCTAAGAAATGTCTCGCAACAAACAAAATTCAACGCAAACCTTTCTGCAGATACTTACCAGGAGTAACTATCAAACTACAAAATAATTTGGGGCGTGCCCCATTATAATTTTCACTTCTAATACATTATTATAACAAACGTTCCACTCCGACGCACGACCAACAGTGCGGAACCGGAAAAAAAGCAGCTGTCACACTTGACAAATGTCAGTGTCACCATCCATCTTATCTATGCCAAAATATGGACTGAAGTCCTACATCCATTTAGCTTTTCGTTTCACGCGAACTTAGACAAAAATATACAACGTTACAACATCATCCCAAAAAAAACACAAAACGAATGGGGAAACTCGCACCCTCGCGCGTAGCTAGCGCGTATCTACGAAATACTACGCCGTAGCTAGTAAGCAACGAAGAGGCTTCCGTTGTAGTATGTATTTGTACCGAAGGGTGTTGATAGTTTTGACTCTATCGCTGCATGGCATTAATTGTAAGTTTTGTCCATTAAAAAAAAAAAGATTTTTTTGGCATCGATTGTATGTTCAGTCACCCCTAAGTCGCTTGTCGCTGAACAAGTCCCTTTTCCTTAGTGGAGATTTATATTTTTTTAACCCCCTTTATATTTTTTTCTTACCATGACAAGTTACCCTGTTGTTTTCAGATGTATCAGTGTCGATCCGCGTGTCCCGGCCGCTGATGTGCCGGCTGATGCACCCGCTTTTCTGCACGTGCTTCCACCGAGGGGGAGGGGAGCTGGACTTCCTCGTACGCATGACCCGCCTCTACCAGAAGGCTGAGGCTATGCTTGTAAGTTGTCATCATAATCAGCCGCAGCAGCTTCACTGCTGAACATAAGCTTCCCTCATGGTTTTTCATTGCATCTGGATGTAAGCGGTCTGCATCAATTGTTGCCTTGCGATCTGTACAAAGATGATCTGTCCATCTAGTTTACTATGGGACGTCCTACGCTGCGCATCCTAGATATTTCAACCTATAATTTGCGCTTACTAATCCACATTGCCATGTCCATTACATTAGTTCTTCTAGAAGAACTAATGTAATGGACATGCTAGCAAAGCTGGACATAGATACATTCCATTAGTATCTCCTGATGATTCGATTATGTAGAGAAACACCAAGCTTCGAAAGTTTTAACACCCAAATTTACACTTTTTCGTGAGCAAATAAATTCATTCTTTCTTTCTTTACTTTCAAGTTAGTTCGGTAGATGTTTTTAATCTAAGATTAAAAACATCTACATAACTATTGGGTACTGTCTTGATCTTAGATTAAAAACATCTACCCAACTAACTTGAAAGTAAAGGAAGAAAGAATAAATTTATTTGCTCACGAAAAAGTGTACATTTGGATGTTAAAAATAGATTAAAAACATCTACCGAACTAACTTGAAAGTAAAGAAAGAAAAAATGAATTTATTTGCTCACGAAAAAGTGTACATTTGGGTGTTAAAACTCAGCTCGTTAAAGCTCAGCTTTTTCAGCTACCAATTAATATAATAACATGCAAATATACATATTTTATTAATTAACAATTAACCTAGTCAGAATCCATACTATTAATACACATGTCAAAGTTTTCGAGGATTATTAATATAATTTTAATTAATTAAAATAATATTAATGCGTTCTGCATTAGATTATATGAAACTTTATTTGTATCAGACCCCATGATAAGTCCGTAACGTAAAACGGATTCTACATACGCAAAGTAAGCAGTAAGGGCTGTATTTTTAGTAGCGACTTAACCTGATTTATACAGTGCCTTTGAAAATCTGTTAATATTCTTGCAAACATTATCGATTTGATTTTTACAATTAAGTTTATAATCTTCCCATACACCTAATAATTTTGATATATTTGTACATTTCAGTGTTTGTCTTTCGAAATTAATGTCCTCCTAACCTATCTCTTTATCTATTCCAGGCAGAAAGCGGCCGGTACGACACTCGGGACGACTTCACAGTAGTGGTGCAGCCGTTCATGAGGCTTTTCAACGCCCCGCTGCCGATCCGGTTGCCATTGACAACTGTGATCCACCAGTCCTACATCACCCATGACTGCTTCCACTTTTCGCAGAAGGGACACGCGTTAGGTAAGATTAGAATCAGTCAGAACAAGCATAGTTACCGCTATTACTATTTTTACTGCCAGTTACTGCTGATCCGCCAACCATGCACTCTCGACTGTCAAGCACAAGTCCTCAATCACGTATGCTGTTTCGATTTCTCAGAGTAGAAAAGTTAGGTGAGTGAGAGATGCAGTCAGGCAATCTGTATAGGTAAATAGCTATTGGCGTGGCGCTTTATCGTAATCCCCAAGTCCTTAACCGGTGTATGACTGCGCTTGCTTCCACCAGACCTAGCAGCTCCTCACCTAGGGGACACACGTTGAGTAAGTTATCAAATGGAGGCTCTTATTATAGGCTCTCATTGGGTTGTTTACGAAAATGGTATCAGGAATCAAGGAAATATTCGGAACCGTCATGGCATTTCTCTATTTTCAGTGAAAAGTTCAACTGAAATGAACATGACAGAAGTGTTACATTATATCTTAACTAAACGGCAACATCAATCTTTTCAAAGACAATATATTTTTACAGCTGCTAACCTCCTCTGGAACAACTTATTGGAGCCAGTGGGTTTCAAGTCAGAAGACTCGCCCCCAGTGCTGATGACGTCTTTCCGATGTCCTTCACCAGAAGCACCCTTCATTTTCACGCAGAAAAACTCCAAGTCATACCTCGAGACTGGGGTGCAAGATGGCGCATTCGACTTATGACCTTAGGGGACTTTTAGTAGCAAATGACAACCAAAGTGACAAAAATATAAATGAATGCGTGACTATGTCATAGCAAGGTGATAGAGCTAAGCTGTGCATGAAACCAATGTGATCCCGGCGATGTTGAAGAGAGATAGTGACATAAGTTTTATTAAATAAAGACTTGATATGTGTGGTGTGATAAATAATGAAAATATTACGTTTTATTTATAGAAGCGAAGTTTATGGCCAGTGCAAAACATTTTAAATCAAAATCAGAAATACGAGAACAGAGAATTATTATAACTAGGTATAATTTACTACTCAAAATAATTCGATTTTACTAAAGAAATACCCTGAAGGAAACTTATGTATGATCTAATTATACTAATTATGACCTTATTACCTAAGTATAGATAGATAGAAGCTATACTTACTTTTTTGTAGATTACCTCCATCTGGTTATCAAGAAAAATATTAATGACATGACTTTAGTAAGGTTTATCAAACTATGCAATAACATTTAGTAGAGAGGTAACTTCTATCGATCACATCACATAACGGATTTGCTTTGATCAAAGCATTTGGGTATTTATAAGGTAGGCTCTTTTTCTTTTGTGATTTCCTGTTATTAAATTTACATATTTAGCGTTTTGATTTATTGATTATGTACAAACTTTATCACTTTCATTCAGCTCAGTTGAAAGATACGTTTTTTTTCTTTGAAGTCTCTTTTTAGAAGGTTTTTGGTTGCTACGACTAATTTGTCCAATGATTCATTTCTTTAAGTTATCTTACTGTTGGCTAGATAGTTAAGTACATAAATTCTATGTGCATGTGTGAAGACCGTTTTGTTAATTTTGACTTGTGGTGTTAATGTGCCATTATAAATGTTGATGAATACCAAATGAATTATACTGTAAGTGGATGAATGTTACCTAAAGTACATAAGAAAATAAATAAATAAAATTATTTAAATATGTTCTTTCATTTCTCCTAGCTCTAATTTTAGTTTTTCGTTAAGTACCTACTTAAATAACATCAATTTAATTTGTCCCAATTATTCACGAGTAGCTTGACTCGTGAATAGAACGTCGTTCGCCTGCTGGAATACTATCGGCAATAGAATTTGTTTTCAACATGAATATGTAAAAATAATTTCAGGCACAGAAACACGCAATGTGAATATATGATTAGAACAATTAAGAGTCATAATTCAGTATGGAAACTAAGCCTTTTGAATTCTTATTGTAGAAAATTTAAAATAATAGTGGAGCCTTTCTTTGTATTAATAAATTTCTTACCTTGGAATAAAATAACTGGTTCTTTCGTTACCTAACGATTGGAAAACTTTTAAAAGTGACTTTAGCTATGGTAAGTAAATCTTAAAATCTTAGTAACTTATTTGACGGACAGGACAAGAGCACATACTAGCATCAAAATTAAAAATCTCTGTACCTACACGACTTTGCCTAAGTACCTACTCGAGACATCTGCAATAAAGTAGGTGAACTATTTATCTCTCAGTGTAGTTGTAGACTTGTAGACAGTAATAAAAATAATATGATATTCATGAGAGCCATGGTATTGCATGTGAGTAATGACACGGGTCACTGCCAGCCAAGCCCAGCCTCGTCTACGTCTGAAACATATCGATACCTTTTGTCTAGAGTTTAATTTAGTTTTCTGAGGGCATAGGTTTTAAAGGAAATAAAAAATGCTTACCTAACGTACTTAATGATGGCAGTATAGTGCCACTAACTTATCTGAAAAATGATCGAAAAGGGTTGCCGTTATTTACATAAATAAAACCTTCAGGCTTTAAAATAGATACTCGCCGTAAGTACAAGATAAAAATTTGAACAAGTATAAAACCACAGGTGGTATGAACGCTGAATAGCATTTTCTAGCACTTATGGGCTAAATAGAATTGACATATGGACCATTTTAGTGTTCGGCTCCTTGCTCGCTTTATATATCAGAGATGAAAATAATGTGTAAAACATAATAAAAACCGGCCAGTGCGAGTCGGACTCGCGCACTGAGGGTTCCGTGCCAACTTTAACTAAATTAGGGAATCCACTTACTTCCACTTAGTAAATACCACAATATTTTGTTGACAGCAAATATAACTTTGTTTTTCATAGTGTTTGTATGAATTATGTTTAGTCGGTTTGCGGTTGATAAAAAGTGCTATATCTCAAAAACTTCTCGTTCGATCCCATCTGAACCAATTTTCGTTGAAAGTATTTGTTAAGATCTACATTATATATATTTTTTTCAAAATTTACACTCGCTTAGTTTAGAAGTTAGATGGGAAGGACGAAGAAGGAAGCTATGATACGTAAGACTTTAAAGTAAAATGGTTTAGGAACCTCTATGTCATTTTAAAAGACCTATCCATAGACACCCCACACGCATAGGTTTGACAAAAAAAAATTTTGGTTTTAGTTTCATGTATGGGAGCTCCCCCCCCCCTTAAATGTCATTATTTTTAATTTTTTGTATGAGGATCGTAAAGCGGTTAACAGGATACACATTTCTACCAAATTTCAATAGTGTGATGCTTATAGTTACAGAATAAAATGGCTGTGACATACGGACGGACAGACAGACAGACAGACTTGAATTACTATAAGGGTTCCGTTTTTTGCCATTCGGCTACGGAACCCTAAAAATGGGCCAAAATAGTTAATTATTAATCGAATTGATTTTGTTTTATCGTCGTGATCATAAGGTACTTAGTACTTAAGTATTAATCTTGGGTATTAATACATAAATTAAAACGCCTATTTCAAATTGCTTTCGAGTACTTTTGAATATCAATATTAGTCACACTGAATTGTACCGGCAGCAATGACGTTTTCAGTTCTAGTTGGTGGCACTGTAACTAAAATATTTTAAAACAGTCATTTAAAAATAAATAAAGGCATAGGCACCTAATATTCTTAGCTGAATTAAATTGTGGCGCTTTATATAGAAAAGTCTAAAGCAATATAAATGCGTAAGATAACAAACTAGCATCAGTAATACAAAGCACAGGTTTACCACAAATTTGGAGGCAATTGATTTCCATACATGGTGAGACGCGACCTAGCTCGTAGGAGGCAGATTAATTGCTAATTAAACATGATCAGTACTGTAATGGGATTGAAAACAAATGTTCTTATTAGCTGATTTGCGATAACGACGACCGTGTGACAGTGACAGTGGCTAAGTTCGCTGGTTTCAAGGCGTCGCCGCTCCGAGGTCCCGGGTTCGATTTCCGGTCGGATCAATACAAAAATCAAAATTTTCTATAATGGTGTCTCGGGTCTGGGTTTTGTGGTACCACCGCTGCACCGTTGTGTCTGATTTACATAACACAAGTGCAATTAGCTAACTTACTTTGGGATCAGAGCAATGTACGTGATTAGTGTCCAATACTTATTATTTATTAGATCTTGGTCAAAAATCTATTGTTTAGAAAAATACGCTAATAATAGCAATTTTACTACAGGAAGCCTTTAAAGCTTAAAAAGGGCCTCATAGATGATATTACGTAATAATGTAGTATACTCGTACGTATGGTTGTCTTGTGAAAAAAAATCAGTCAAAAAAATAGAAAGAGGCAGGGTTTAAGAGTTCATCCTTCTTCTCATCCAACCGAACGTCCACACATGTCACTATTTGATTGCAAAATCTAGATAGAAATAACTAACACTAAAACCGCCTTCAAAAAAACTGTCAAAAACTTAGAATAATGCATTCAGTTCTATTTAGGACAAACAATTATTTTGAAATTGGTGATGTGTGTAGTAGACTGTTGGTGTAGGTACGTCAGCTTGATATCAGCACCGACTCCAGAAGAATTGTTTTTTGATAGTGGTGCTTTTAAAAAAAATATACTTATAATGAACTAAAAAAGAATAATTTCGCTACGATTTCATGTTTTCGAGAAATCTTGATACAAACATACATATACACTTACGAAATTCTGCAAACGTGTTTGGAAGCCTTAGTACATCAACATACAATATTTTATCCAATTCTGACGATATCACATACATACAGGTCGAATTGGCTTACTCCTTTTTTTTGAAGACAGTAAAAATTTAACTATTTCACAACTTTTTCTATTCCAGTAATACAGCTTCTTCAGAACGGGTGACACGTCTGCATTCTACAAAATTTCAATTACGAAACCTAGACCACGATTACAAAATTAAAAGATGACTCTACCCATTTTCGATAGTACCTACCTACCTAAGTTACTTTTTTATTTTTTCACAAGCGCAGCTCAACCAGCATTACTTTAAAATTCAGTAGGTAAATAGGTATTTGAGTAGACAAATGTTATTGTTAAATTAAGATTAGTCATAAAATATGTATAAGTCATTCCTGTAGGTTTACGAGTAAACCAAAAAAAGGCGACTGAAAAAGCCGGCGCCTATTACAGCGCGAGCGTGAATCAGCGAGACTATTCTGAAGCGATGATTTTTGAAGTGAAAACTTCTTTAGCGGCGTTGAGCACTTTTGTGGGATGGGGGAAAAATGTGAAACTCGCGTCAGGACACGTGGGCTGATCGAAAAACCGTAAGACAGTTGGCGAAATTATGGATGTAAGTTGATTTTTCTGAGAGATAAACTTTTTAATGTAATTTAATATAATTATTATAGTTATTATAGTTTGTGTATTATAGTTTGTGTACGATAGCGCAATAAATAAATATTGTATTCTATAAAAATATTATATTATTATTATTATTATTGTATTATTATTATTGTCGTGAATCAAACTCGGTTGAGTTTATAAAGTTCTTTATTCGATCAACACACTTATCTTTGATACAAATCACTATCTCTAGCCACATCAATAATTATAACTATATTTTAACATAGGTTCCTTCCCTTAACCTTTCGCTTCGGCGGTCAGCACTAGACTGCCTCGCCTTTCGAGTGCACTTCGCAAGTCAGAAAATAAGAAGGGGCAGCCAGTGTTGCCATTATTAAATAGCGATAACGTTATTCGATAAAGTAACAATACTCGATTTTATATAAATATAAATAACGTTAACTGTTATTATGAGGAGTTAAGATTACAAGAGGCTACTGATTGAATCTAAGTACAAAAATCATCACATTCGGCCATCCGACCTAATGCACCTCCTGGTGCATTTTTAAAAATATTTACAATGGCGCATTTATATTAATACTACTATAGCATACTACATTTATCATATTATAAGCAATAAAAATTAAGCTGTTGGGCTAACTTAGTAATTCTAAGTTTACTTTAGCGTACACATTAGAAAATCATCACATTCGGCATTTAAGTTTAATTAATTACAATTATCACATTTCTAGTTCTTTTAATAATTATAATCTATTTTTGGTTGACTTGAGTTGCTGTAGCTTTGACCAATATAGATTGATCTATAGAATCTTTAGATTGATTATACTTTGCCTGCTTACCTGCCTTATAAGACTTGTGGCAACGAACATTTTATACATTTTATGTAACCGGGTTCATAATCTATTATGTACCTATAGTTTCATAGTTACTTCGTTCTACAGGCTAATAAGTTAAGAATGGTTATGTTATTTTACTTATGATAACAATCGTAACTATTAATTTGACTAATCTTTTTTTTTACTCTTGTCTATGAATGACAAAAAGTCATTTATCGAAGCCATATTAATTTTATTTTATTACAGTATTATCTTCTAATATACTTAACAAGATTTAAAAAAGAAAACATCTGATTTTAAGATAACAATATGGCAAGAATCTAACTAAATTGACTTTTAAATTGATGGATGAATGAAAATGTATAGGTAACCTATTGTAGTTTTAAGTGTGTGACATATAAACGATCCTAACTTAAAAGATACCTTATCTACATAAACAGTTCATTTAAAAAGTAATAAATTAGTCAAGTCAGTAAAAGACAAATAAATTGGACACCAATCACATATCCAGCAATATGACAATAGTTCACAATTTGTATAATGATATGTATAAGGTAAATAAAATAATCAGGTTAAAACAAAAGTTCCTTTCTGAAACACAGTCTCATGATTTGAATTTTTCATATTGAGTCATGTATAAAACTATGTATTGAGATAGATATTAGAAAGTCACTAAAGCATCCAAAATAAATGTCACTTATTAATCGTGGAGAACATAATCAAGAATTATTGAAGCTACTTAGATAACTTTAAAAAAAAGTTAATTTCGTAATTTGCGTGGCGCATATCAATGAAAGTTATGAATCTTAGCACTTAAAGTCATACGAGAAGAATTAAGCTATTATGTGGTTTTGGTTTTTTTATTGGAATTGAATGGTTACCTTGATGTCTGTTCTCAATGCCTTATAAATACTGTTTACGGAGATACAGACATTTAAGGGATCATTATTATTATTTATAGAATCTCTAATGATCTTACAATTTATTGTTCACATAAAATATTACTTTGTAGTTTAACTTTCCCTAATATTATGTGTGTTCGGATGAGAAAAAATCAATATTTCAGGGCCCATATTAATCATATTTGTTAATTATTAACGAACAGTACATGAAGGTGTGGTCTTAATTTTGTAGTAGGAACAAGTACTTACTTCACTTTATTAATCATTATACAATTAATATAAATAGAATTGAGATTAGATTAAATAGTCAAATGACATTAATAATTAAACCCTACCACGAATACAATTTACTCAGCAAAGTAAACTCAACGATATGCTGTTACATGTAAAAAAGAATAAACTGCATGATATTGCCAAGAATACAGAAAAATATCAAAGTGGGGAACTAGAATAAAAACTAGTTTTGAAATAAAGCCTTTGTGCATAATTATCTAATAATTGACCTATGAGATCACGGTCTCCTATTTACGCTGACGTTTTGGCGTGTAGACGTCCCTAGTCCCCATTTAAATGTATTGCGATGCGTCTTTAGTTATTCCAAAGCCAAGCATATTGCAGAGCAAACGTCGTGTTTGGCGTCAATATAATATTCATAAATGAAAATATATTTCTTTTCAAGTCAATGCTTAGTACATTATGTAAGGTCACCTCGTTATAAGTGATAATATTTTAACAGAGCATCAAACAATAAAATAGAAAGAAGACCCTTTTTTTAGAAAACTGGCCTGCATACGATTTTATTTTTCCTAACAAAAAAAATATTATTCTTTAAGGGCACCCTGACCCGCGACAATGCCTTTCGTCTCTTACATAAGTACTAAATTGAGCGAAAACTAGACAGACGTATATAATAAAAGTGCTAAGAGACAATAAGTATAAAAATAATATCACAAAACAAATGTTTTTACAAATCGTCGGAGTAATGATTTATAGATAAACAATGTCATTTAAAACAAATTTATATAGACATTGAGGATACATTAATTTAACTGACTGTCTACTAGTCAGGAGTACTTATAGGAAGGTTATTTAATAAGTAAAAGTAAAGTATAGCTACCTAAGCTCATTCTTGATGTATAATTTCAATTATTTATTTTTCTATTGTTTGTGCAGTATTACAGAAATATTGTGTAGTAAGTTATTTGGTTCCTTAATGTTTATAGTAGTCATAAATAAATATTAATATGTATAGGTATAGGACCATCTGTTCCAAAATTAATACAATTACTCCACAATTTATTAACAGGTAAAACTCACCTATAAAATTGCTTTACTTTGCTGTACCCTACCGGGTGTGCATATGTAGCGAGCGATGTTAAGTTTGTAATTAATTATTTATCTACTGTGTATTTCTTTCATCAAATAAATGATAATTGATAAACTTTTTATATACATTTTATGTCTTACAAGTTTGGCGGTTAACTGCGCTGTCAAAATTGCAACGGAATCTGCTACTCTTTACAGTTCTAGTATGGTTAAAACGACAGAACAATTTATATAAAGGAAGTAAGGGTATTTTCTATGAATGTTGTATAAACGAACTGCATTGTAACGCGTTACGCGACTTTAATGGCGTTTAAGTAACCCGACATTAAAATTACCGCGTCAATGAATTAATTAAATCTTTGTTTTGAAATAAGTCACGACGTTAATTCAAGTAAGAATTTACTGACATCGTATGCTAATAGGTATATTTTTCTCATGATCGTGGTAAATGCGCGGTATTTTTCGCAAAGTCAACTTAGTATAAGATTAGGTCTGTGGGAGCGATTAAAAAATGAATATTACACTAATTTATTTTTAATTAAAGCATTGACAGTGATCTCATACAAGACGGTGAAAAGGGCTTCTGATGTTTATGCATTTACCAAAATTATCAGTTGTACGGAAAACAGCACGTCAAGGTAAAAACTGCAGTATCTTAGGTTAAGTTTGCAACAAAAGTGGGTAATTTGATGTGCTGTCGACTGTACATATATTCAAAATTCTGTACTCAATCGTAACAAAATAACCCATTCTACTAAGAAGAAGTGATGATATTTTTTTTCTTTTGTAAATGATAAATAACATCCTAGCCTACTCGCGACCACGAACGCTGCAATGGTTAAAACGTCGGGAATCAAGATAAACCTCCGCGAAAAATATCAGAATTGTGTGTACAAGGACTTATCCAGTGAATGAATATACTACAGTTAAAACATAGTAGTTGTTATTTTTTCCTCTTTGTGATCGGAGCCAAACAGTTACTTCGGATTGTGTGAAACGGTAATTTCAGGTGACTCGACGGCTTCGAGCGTTGGTGACGCCGAAATAGTACTTTTTGATTTGTGACTTCCTTTAGTTTAGAAGATGTCGATGTCCTCAACCTCGATCGCGAGCTCTTTTCGTCTTTTGAGGCCCAACCAGCCTGGTTTGGTCTCGTGCTCTTCAGTCTCATCACCTCGGAAGAATAAGAATACCAGCATTAGTGTTGTTATCAACAAAATCATACTTTGGATATGGTAATTATTTACTAAGTTATGGTTTAAATAATTATCTTTGTAAATGAACTGTATGTATTTATGACAATAAATGTCTTTAAACCTAATTACTATGAAGCCATATCTTCATTTATTAGAGCATAATTTTAGTAAAGGAACAATGTTGCAAATAATCCTGAACGCAAGTAAGTGCGCCTATATGGCTCACATGACCGTTGCTAATGAAAAATTCTAGTAAAAGAATTCACAGTTAGACTTGACCTTTTGTAAAACATATATAGCTTCTTCATGGCACAAATGGCCCGATCTAATCGAGAAAAATACATAGCTAGTATACATAACTGATTTACATGTATTCCACAATACATGAATTTAATTGATTGACTGACTTGGCCACTACTACTGCTTTTGAATAAAAAAAATGTACAGAACTATGGACACACTTGGTCCACGCGATACACCTGGCCGCTATTTGAGGACACACTTGGCCCACGCGACATACCTGGCCGCTATTTGAGGACACACTTGATCCATGCGACACACCTGGCCGCTACTTAAGGACACACTTGGTCCACGCGACACACCTGATCGCTACATAAGGACACACTTGGCCCATGCGACACACCTGGCCGCTACTTAAGGACTCACTTGGCCCACGCGACACACCTGGCCGCTAAAACTTCTTTATAAAATCTGACACTATGGCCTTTATTTCAAGTTATATATTGAATGAGTACGAATGTATATTAATTTAAAATTAAAATGTATATGAATTCAAATAGGGTTGAATTGGCAATAAGGCATTTATCTTAAAATGCCTTTATATCCAGTCATATCAAATGAAGTGAAAGGAAAATTATTCTTATTTAATTTACTTGAGTTAGCTTAAATTGAACTCAGTTAAATAAATAAAAAAAAATTCAGTATTGTTTAACTCACTTACATAATCAATGGGTGTAAATACCCTAAAGGGCACTCAATTCATGCCATATAACGAAATCGAATTGAAATAAGAAATGATTCGAATATTAATAATTAAATTGGATTGAATTGGTTGAAATTTAACACAATTGATTAAAACACACAATTGTTGAACTCACTAACATAGTTTATAAGTCTGTTAACAAATTATGAATGCAAAGTCTGAAATAAAGATTTATTTACTGTATAATTAGTTATGAACACAAAAATATTAGCCCTAGAACAGTTGCAGGTTGAACGGTTATTCTCAATCAACTAAACATAGCTACCTACAATAGGCAGTGACATGATAATATTTAATACGTATTTCTTTTCGTATTTCCTATTAGGATGAAGGAACTACTGAGGTCATTTATTATATTTAGCTATTTAGTTGCACGTACTCGTGTCTCGTATCCACTGAACATTACCAAGGAGTAGCCTTGACCAAATGGTCAGTTAGAAACGTAACACAATTTAGTCAGGATAATAGTGCAACAGCTTAACCGCAGCAAAATATTATCCCAACCAATGCAACCTAACACTACCCCGATAATTATGAGAAAAAAATATACAGGGTGTTGATTTCAATCCGAGCGGTATTTATAAAAACAACGTATGATCACGTATAGAACAGATATGAGGAACCAAATATTACAAAATAATTAAACTGAAATTTTAAGCGATTATTTTTTATGAAACCCTTACTGCGTTGTGGCGTCAGACACTGCATTATGTTTACACTGTAATCGTTGCGGGCGCGAATCGCGTAGCACGCGACAAGTAGGTACTAACTAGCGGTCAGCGCTGATTTCTCTTTATCTGCCGGGTACGTTATGCCCGAATGTGTATGTTGCGATTTCACGTGTTTGG
This sequence comes from Pyrausta purpuralis, assembly GCA_963924145.1. Lineage (NCBI taxonomy): Eukaryota > Metazoa > Arthropoda > Insecta > Lepidoptera > Crambidae > Pyrausta > Pyrausta purpuralis. The sequence goes on from OZ001655.1 coordinate 25,269,906, forward strand.
ATTAGTTGATTCCAAATTTCCCTTCCTACTTTAATCGGGCTTAGGACCGACAAACATACCTAAAACTCATCTGTAACAAATCAAATTACCTAATCTTGATAAAACTCACTGAAATTGGGCAATCCATCAGAAATTCTGAAACTTTAACCTAAAACACTTAAAATTGAATCAATTAATGGCGCACTGGGTATCGACCGCACTGTTTTTCATTAATTTGAGCAATCAATCGAGAATCTATCGAACCTCAAACTCTAAATTACTACTACGAATTGAATCTTAATCTAGGCTAACTAAAGTCATCTGTACTGTACTGTAACTTAAACACGATTTGAGCCTTCAGGTGGGAAATTGAACCTGTAACTTTTTGTATCCTGACCTAGGCTTGGCTACCTAATCTTTTGAAAATCAAAAGAAGTTTTAATTGTTTATGATTTTTTTAGTTATTATTACCTAATGAGCAAAAGTCATGTTGGTAGGTATATCATTTTAACTAACTTCGGGAGTTCAAACGGAAATCGAACCCTGAGCTTTGTCAAGATTTATGCTAAACCTTTTCAAAATAAAAAAGTACCAAGATTATTAAATGACGCGAGTCTAAAGTATTTTTGGCGTAGTTAAAAATTTGGAATCAACTTATTTACATCGATTTATCTTTACATCTAGTTTTATTTACACTAACCTCAATAAATGATCGAAGTGTCCACCAGACTGAGCAATACACAGTCTGGAACGGCGTCTGGTGTTCCCTTTTAAACTGTTCAACACAAAACGATTTTCTCGAACTAACTCGAATGCACTGACTGACTATTCTCTGTCTTAGGTCATTAACGTTTGTTGATTCTTCGGTATACACAATACGTTCACCAAACATACTTATGGCTGCACTCAAACTATTGTCAGTTATTGCATACAATCGCACCATATCAACGAGTTCACCGTTAGAATAATTTTGCGTCATTTTCACAAAACACGGACAAGTTGCCTATGCGTTGTTTTTAGCACAACTGAGGTATGCGCGACGGGCGAGAACGAGATAGCGCGGGCTGGGCGATAAAAAGAGATAGCCGCTACTTCACCGGCCACCGCACGGCGCTATGGCGGGCGGCGGGAAGCCTGAGCGGCGCTCACGCGCCAAACACAAAAGATTGCGGTGCCTTTGTGCTTTGTAGGTATCGTTCGTTCGCACGCAAGCCGGCGCGGTGTGGTGTCGGGGGCCTACTCTAAAAATCGCTAGGGTCTACTTTGAAAACCGTCATTATTTAATAAAAATAAAAATATTTTTTCGAACTCATTTTTTTTTGTGATTCATGATCAGAACAAGGTACATAATCACCTCTGAAAATTCCGCTCGTATTGAAATCAACACCCTGTATAATATTTTGTTAAACATGCCTACGTAGTTGACCCAATTTAATAAATCGCGCATTTAGCTTTCACATACCATTAGCAAAGGGTAGCCTTGCCCAAATGATTTGATGATAGCTTAGCACGACTGCGTCGAGTTAGCATAGGCCCAGTTCATATTAAGAACAACCTAGGGCTAGCCCGACAATTTGTTGCCTACCTACTTTGCTTAAGAGCATACTCGTATTAGTCACCACAGATCATTATCAAGGAGTAGCCTTGACCAAACGATCAGTTGGAAACTTAACACGATTAAATCAGGATAATATTGCTACAGTTCAACCGCAGCAGAATATTATCCCAACCAATGCTATCCTATCGTGGTATTTATGGCGTTATCTTCAAGAAAATTTTCTTAAATAATATTACTTGCTGTTATCATTTGAAAATAATAGTACATACCTTTTGTGGGCTGTAGATTTCTTCTCGCTTCTGAACTGTCGTGAATCAAACTCGGTTGAGTTTATAAAGTTCTTTATTCGATCAACACACTTATCTTTGATACAAATTAATAATACAGAAATCGGAACAGTAGATAACTTCAACCTTCTTGGCATAATAATAGACACCCATTTAAATTGGAAAACGCATATAAAATACATTAAAATGAAATTATCAAAGTTCTCTTATGCTCTTTTTGAACTGGCACATAGCACAAACCAAGAAGCAGCTATTACAGCTTACTATGCTTTTGCATACTCACAACTCAAATATGGAATTATGCTATGGGGTAATAGCACAGATATGGAAGACCTGTTTAAAATGCAAAAAAAAATAGTAAGGATAATAGCCCAAATAGACAACACACAATCTTGTAAACCGTTTTTCAAAAAATTTAAATTCCTGACACTTCCATCTTTATATATCTACGATATATGCATTTTTACTTTTAAAAACATGAAAAATTTTCTTAAAGTGAAAGATACACATAACATAAATACCAGACATAAAAATAGACTCTTCCTTCCGCAATCAAGAATAAAAATGTTAAACTCCAGTCCGAACTATATGGCAGTAAAAATATTTAATAAACTCCCCGCATATATAAAAAATGAAACAAAATTCAAGGCATTTTCAAAATATCTAAAAATATTTTTACTAAATAAAAATTACTACTCAATAAATGAATACCTAACACCTGACACGTAGGCTCGCCACCTCTACTTATTAATAATAATCTAATTAAGTTCTGTTGTTACGTAGTATGTAATATATGTAAAACTGTTTGCAATACCTTAGCGGTTACTAAGTCTTAAGTACCTACATTGTATTATTTTAAGAACTCTTGTAACACTTAGTGAGCAAAATAAAGATTTGATTTGATTTGAAATCACTATCTCTGGCCACATCAATAATTATAACTATATTTTAACATAGGTTCCTTCCCTTAACCTTTCGCTTCGGCGGTCAGCACTAGACTGCCTCGCCTTTCGAGTGCACTTCGCAAGTCAGAAAATAAGAAGGGGCAGCCAGTGTTGCCATTATTAAATAGCGATAACGTTATTCGATAAAGTAACAATACTCGATTTTATATAAATATAAATAACGTTAACTGTTATTATGAGGAGTTAAGATTACAAGAGGCTACTGATTGAATCTAAGTACAAAAATCATCACATTATTATTATTATTATTGTATTCTGTCACAAAAATTATAGTACTTTTATATTGATAATAAGAGCATTTCATTCAAAATTATTCCCTAACTAGCCCAAAAAATCAAAAATGCACAACGTTGATATTCAAGTTTTCAGTTCTGCCGGCACTCCCGGAGTGCAATTTTGTGTTTTTTTTTTGTGTAAATGCTTTGTTACTTTTGAAATTATCTGAATAACGTTCAATATCTTCTAGTTCACTATCCATTACTAACAGGTCTACCGCAAAACTTAGATATTTCTGATGACAACTTTGTTGCCTTCGTTGTCATTTCCCTCCCCATTTATGCACTCCTTATGTATTAAACGATATTTCTTTTACCTAAAAGGAGAACATTTATTTCATAATAATAATATAGTGTTTGTCTATGGTGTAGCTGATGAAATGGATCTATAAAAGATTTAATTCCCTTTGGTGTTATCACTGGTATTCTCGTATTTATCTCTTTTTTATGCAGGTCATAGCAAATATAATAATTAATTTGTAAAGCCATTGAATTGAATGAGAGGCGCAATTTTTGTGACATATCTTGACGGCCAGGAGGCCGATTCTCGCGGCAATCGTACTTTTTTGATGTGGTAATTCGATTGCGAGTTTAACCGTTTTACCTATAAAATCAAGGTGAATATCTACATGTCAAAAAAACTATCGCACGTGCAAAATCTAAATACATAGAAATCGTGACCCTGAGAAATCAAAAACAATTTTTCCTGCGACAAAGAAAATTTGATCGGTGAACTTTGTTCGTATACGAATTGCACGAGAATTGTCCTCCTACACTGAAATAGGTTAATCAGTTCTAGAGAATTAAACTTTCTGAATATTTTTAGGCTATGCCGTTTTTTTTATAAGTCCGTACTACAAAGTAGTCTCCCTCGAACCTCCCTCGCACTACCATCGCCCGCGCACTCCAGAATACACCCACCCAGCGTACAAAAGCGAGCTCCTCGGGCCGCCGAGCACAGTCGGCCCGGTGCGTTGCCTCGCGAACCGCCACGCCATCTGAACCTCGTCGGTACACCGTGAAGACACAAACTTTATCATGGTGAGTACATAGATTCAGGATAGTTTAAGGAAAGTTTTTAGTGCAAATTTCTGATGTTAAAATTAAGTTTTTCTAGGAGAATTACCTATGTAAATTTATTCTACTTAGGGCTGACTATTGAAAATAGTCAGATAAGAAATATTTGATAGAAGATTTGATTTATATATTGAAAACGTCACCTTATAGTCAGCTATCATACGTAGGTAACTGCAATTTTCTTTATATCTGTCGCTTTATAATTTATCAGTCTGATAAGTTTTATCTGACCATTGAAAAATCGGCCCTTAAAAAAATAAACAAAATTGTACACAAGTCAATTTGAATGATGTATTTTAAAAGATATTAAGCAATACTCAATTAGAACAAAAATTGCTGAAAAATTGTATGAGCAACTCCTACCTGATAGATTTTCAAGTACCTAAGCTCAAAACGTGCTTTTTAAAGTTGTATTATTACAGCTTCAAGAACTTCAAATAACAAAGCAAAATATTACTGTAAATTAATCATTGTATCAGTCCCTACGTCGAATTATTACAATCTCAAGCAGATACCATTGCCACTTCATACAATTCTGCACAAAAAATACCTAATCCATATGGAAAACTCATTCGACTCAGCAGTAGTAAACCTCGTCATAACATATGAAAAGCTCGTCTCGCGATCATATTATTACGAATAGTCTGATGAATAATTCTAGCAAGTCACGCAGCCACATTAGATAAGTATACACAAAAAGTTTGGTAGACATTAAGGGTTTTCAGTAAATTGTATTTCAGAATTTCATAAATAAATGAATACTTTAGATACTACGCGGTGCTACGACGCGCTACGAAAGTATAATCACAATATTTTAAAAGCTATAAGTGTCAACAAGTTATTTTATTGTATTGGGTGTAAACAGGTGTAAAAAATAATATTGAATAATCGAGCCTGTAATTTACGATATTTTTTCAACCAAGAAATGCTTTTTGAGATTCTAAGTCTATAAGGACGGATTTTGAAAAAAGTACAGAAACATAAAAAATGATTTGTAGAAAATGTTCTACTGAAATTGTACAAAACAATTATTATTCCTTTTTCGATGAGACTTAATAACCATAAGAGAAAAAAGAATAGAAGGAGAAAAGGAAAATTAATACTAAGCTATAGGTAGCATCAAATAAAACAAAAGTGAATTATCAAGTGGTGAAGTGGTCAAGAAAATGACGAAATGGCGTAAAAAATGGAAATAATTTGGGATACTGCTTAAAAAAATTAAAGGTTTAAAGCATTGAATTTTTGAGATTTGGGCGTATGGCAGTGGACAGAGATTGTTGGGGGACTTTGCGGGACTTTGCCCCTCAGTCGGGTGTCATTAGGATACAGATGACGATGATGATGAGAAAAATCCTAAAAACTTATTTTTAACTGACTTCGTGTCTCTTTGCCATTTATTTTACTTTCCTATATAATTGTATCTTCATGTCCTATACCAATTTATTCCTATTTGTTCGAACTCAATTAGCTTTATCTATAAATTGGTCATTGTTGAAACAATTATTTTCGAATTGTATAATTGTTTAAATTCACTGAGACTGAGACTTGACTTTATTAATCGGACGGCTGAATTGAAAAATAAGTTGAGACGGCTACAGATCGATTAATTAGATCTTCCTTCCCATCCTATTACTTATCCGCTCTGCAGTCCAATGACACTACAGTGCCATTTTCTTTTTTACGGTAAACTGTCCGTGGTACTACAGTGCCCACCACTAGAAAAGTATGTATTAAGTGTAGTATATATATATATATATATTAAGTATAGTATATATTATAGTATAGTAAGTATATTATATCTTCAACTTTTAATATATTTATAATTATTACCTATCTACCAGTATTTTTGTTTTCGTAATCACGACTATACTATTCTTTATATAATCGTTTTTATCGCGCGACATGTCGCGCGATTTTTATCATGCACCCGCCGCGCGATATCGCCGGACAGTTTTCCCACATCATAGTCTGACAGCGCGGACAGTCGAGTGGTTATGTCTTTTGTAGGATTCAACTGTCATGTCATGACTAACATCAAAAAATATATTTTAACGCTATATAATTATTGGATACGTGCTTCGTGACAGACAAGACAATTGTAATAATTTTGTTACTAAGCTCTATTGATTAGTTTGTGTGTATTCGTGCGGAAAAGAAGTTGGTTCAATTTTCTATTCTAATCAATGTTCAGCAACGTTAAAAAAACCGGTCAAACTGCGAGTTGGTCTCGAGCAAGAAGAGTTCCGTATCTACTACGTATATAAGTACTTTTAATGCCCTTATAATGTCGTGTAAAACATGACTTAGATTGCCTTTTAGGGTTTTTTTTTTCTGACACTGAATCACAATTTTGATTTTTATAGAGCTCAAAGAGACAATCAAAATCAATATTACCCGTGATAGTTTTCCTTGTTTATTTATCATTTATGCTACTGCTGTGAAGTTTTTCACGTAGATATCTACCTACTGCCGTCTAGTTCGGAGAGGGTAAGGACATTGGACTCTAACAAAAAATTGCCCTTTAAAACTGAATGTTACGGTAACAGGCGATTTCATCGTAAGGTGATATTACAAAGCTCATTATCATTTTAAAACATATATTCAATGATATTCCACACGATGGGTTTGACAAGAGAAAAAATTGTCTCCTCGTTACTTGTATGAGAGGTAAAAAAAATTTTTTTACCACTTTTGCGGGGCGATTAGAATACACATTCACGCTAAATTACAGTTTTCTAGCACCTCAGCCCCCTTACTCTGGACACAAAACCCGATCCAATGAACATACCTATCCCTGTCACTCATACTCGTACCAGGCCGTGTACGCGTGTGACAGGGATGGGTCTATTCATTGGATCGGGTTTTGTGTCCAGAGTAAGGGGGCAGGTCTCTGCGCTAAACTGCGGACAGACGGACATGGCGAAACTATAAGGGTTCCTTGTTGGACTACGGAACCCTAAAAATGGGTGTTTTGAGAGAAAACTGTTGTAATGCTATAATAACAATAACTTAATTCTTAAGCAGTAAATTCATTCTACAACCACATATAATCCAAAGTGTATCTAACTGAATATTGTAATCGGGTAGGGAGACGATGCGTGACCGTAGCAACCAACGAGATATTCTCTCGCAGTCACCAGCCTTTCCGATTAATGATTTATTTACCTGTTATTAAAATAAAACAGTTTCCCCTTTCTGAAATAAAATGTTATTTTACTGGACCAGATAATCCACAAACATATAGTAATTAGTCAGTGTGCTTGAGTAATTGGGTAGGTTCAGTCAAATACTAGTCGACTGACTGAAGGGGACTGTTTATTTATTTGACGATCCGGCTGCATTGTTTTAATTCGATATACCTCGACGTAATTATACAATTATGGATCTAAGTTGTCTTCAAATAAAATCTATATCCTATAAAAAATCGTATGTCAGTAATATATTTTATTTCAAGACTTAACTAAAATGGTAACTTTACTGAATAGTTTCTACTACCATACTCGTATCAACACCGTGTTTTTATCGCTTAGCCAGCGCAACGGACCATGTTCACACATCGTCACTAAAAACACCGCTTTATCCAGTAAAGCACGATGTTTATTATCACAACATTTGCATGCATCGCGCTCTATGGGAAAGTGCTATTAATTATGTATAGCGCACTAATAAGCCCGGCCGACGCACGCGCAGATTTAAATACAATACGAAGATCCCGATCGCAGTGACCAAGTCGCAGTCGCGAGTTATTGTTGTCTACTCTGATAAACTTCATGTTGCTATGTTTAATACTTCTTATCCTGCGTGCCCTCACTTCTGTACGCTATGTGTGCAAATAAAAAGGCATTTTTTTTCACAATACTAGACTCATACTTTTCGATACGCCGCCAATGTATTTAATTGTGTTTGACGCAATCAAAAAGATCTTTAATAATCAATTCCTGGCTGTTCATTACAATATATTACGCATAAAATATTATAACAGCGCGCATTTAGAACGCTGTCATTTTAAGTAGTTTTACCAAGTATATTTTTGGTTCATGTTGATGTGATCTATCGATTTTAAAAGGTTATAGCCGTCATTTTCTAACTATTTAACAACCATAGCTTCTGATTCTGCAAGAATAATTTTATAGTTTCTTCACGCGCCTAACGTTTTTCCCATGTCTATTAAACATTTGTTTGGGTTTGATTGCAACTCAAAACCAATCTCAGTAAAATATCATATGATTTTACGATCCATGAATCAGCATGCCTTTGCCTGCGAGAAAACTTATAATGAACAATTGAGATAACTTGTAAACCTTTTGACATATGGTTTTGTAGATTATGAAAACCCCACGAAAAACAGGTAAACCAAAAAACGGCAAGGTTTTAACAATGTCATAAAATTAGGCCAGTGGGTTAACTTGTCGCATGCAATTGTCAACTTATTCTGAAATAAGCTTCCACTCGGTTTCTTTGTAGAAAATTATTTTCCTAACTAAATAGCTAACTAGTTCGCGTGTTAGCTGTAAGCAAAAGCTACTTGTAAATACACTGTGCTTGTGCAACTGGAGAAAAAATGAGATACTTCAACGCCGTTAAAAAAAATTGAAATAAGGAAAAACAGTTCTGTTTAGAATAATTGCGCCAAAATTAAATTCTCTAACAACCAATAAAAAAGGTGGCTGGTTCCTTGCTCAAAGGATTAGCATAGCTATCCAACGCGGCAACGCAGCCAGCATAATGGCCTCCTTGCCGCAAGGAAATGGTTTAGTTTTGAATTTTAAGTTTTTTTTTATGTTGCATGTCTCAGTTTCATTTTTACGCATATTCCAATTATTTCTTTCAATCATTCATCGTTCCATCACTTTTATTATGTACTGATTGCTATCTGCAATAGTAATAAAAGATAAAAAGTGCTGAACCATTTTTTACTGGCTTGGCAACGGATAAAGCTGTTCTATTTAAATTATTAAAGCTTGATGAACGATGCTCATGACAGTGACAGTTGTTATCATTTAATACCCGATGTCATTTTATCAGGACATGGCGTTATTGCGAATAGAAATCATACGGCATATGTGAAAAGGGGTTTAGGGGAATGATAACACAGCAATTAGAGTACAATCCTGGAGGACAATATGATAGTTTAAGCACAAAATATAGATGGTACTGTCTTTACATAAACTACGCGCATTATTTCGGCATTTTTGCAGTAGCCATCATAAATATTAAATTGACGCTATTCAACTTTACTTTAACAATTTATTTGTAAAGATGAAATAAATTTTTATATTAAAATAGATAAATGATTTTGTTTATCTATGTAATTTTTGTATGTATGTTTATGTTAATGCATTTTAAATTTTTGTCCCTCTCAGTACTTTTAAATATTCCGCCACTGACTTAACTCTCTGCATTTCCCAAGCGGTTGACTGGTAGAGAATGCCATAAGGCATTAAGTCCGCCAATTGTACCATTAACAGTGCAATAAAGTTTAAATAAATAAAATAAATAAATTTTTTGAAATGTAAGACAGGCTACTCCCAGGTTAATGGTAGGTCACTCTTTGTCAGTGCAATTTTCATGGAAAGCAAAAAGAACGCGTTGAGTGAAGTCTAACGGTGCTGACGAGGTACAGCCAAATTAACTGTATAGTAAATCTAAGCTAGATGTCTGTGGAGAATGCTATAGTCTGAAACTTGATGTGAAGATAAAAGTGTGTATAAACTAAGCACGTCGTCAATTTAACAAAATCATAAACTGAATCGTTTGACTAGTGTTTATAGCTGTAATAATAATCAAATGCCTAAGGTATAACTTTTTCAAACTAACTAACGGTCCACCGAGAATGCGTCCCCGCGTTTTAAGTCTGCCCCCTTAACTCCAGTTGCAATGTGATGTTTATCTTCCTCGAAAATAAGCTATCCAACACAAAAATATTTTTTCAAATCGGTCCAGTAGTTCCTGAGATTAGCGCGTTCAAAATAAACTAACAAACTCTTCAGCTTTATAATGTTAGTACAGATTTATTAACCTATGAATTCGTATAGAACTTATACGAATTAACATCTTCTTATTCGAACATCAAATTATTCTACCACACTCTAAACCTCTCAAGACTATCCACTAAGTCTACATTTTTATACTCACTCTACCGACATTTAGTCAAATATGGAATTAAATTTATTTGAGAAAATCGCGATCTGTAGGAGGATTTCTTACTCGAGTTAATCTTGTTGTTTTCCCAAAGCAATTGAGATTTCCTTTATTGACAATGTTCTATTTGGATGATTTCGTTCCAACGGTACTTTTAATTATGTCTGATACCTGTGAAATGAGATGAAAGCACTCAACTATTTGTGCTATCGATCAAGACGATTCTTTTGTTCATATCTAACAGACAAGTAACGGATTTCGCAATTATTGGCATGGGTCTCCGAAAATTGCAGGAAGCTGATGCCTCAACTGAAGTTCTTTGGTCATTATAAATTCAAATCTCATATATCTCTCATAATTCATAAGATACAATAAATATATCTTATTTCAAGTGTGCCTGACTGTCCGACCGAGTAACAAGTCCAACGTATATCCGATTTCCAAAAATAATCGCGTTCTGTCGTTAGTAACCCAGAAATACAAACTATTAAGAATAGTAACATCAAATAGTATATCAATATGTCTTCTTCTTCTTCTTAAATTTAAGAGCTTCGCTCTTGTCGGTGGAGTAATCGCCATTCTTTTCTTTTATTTGCCTTTTCCTTGACCTCCTGATACGACCTGACATTTACTTTTTCCTTCACTTGGTCGAAATAACTTCTCCTAGTTCACCTGAGGTTCTTAGTAAATATAATCGAAGGAAAAGTAGAAGGAAAGTATCAATAAGTACGGATATTAAAAAGTAAAACGTAACTTTAGGTAAACGTGATGTTTAGATGATTGCCGAGAATTGCGCTGTTTTTATTAGACTCGGTGTTATTTGCTAGGCTAGGGGTATAATTTGCACCAACAACCAAAAGCAGCACTTACCTACATTTTATCAGCAGAAAAGTTGTTAGCTTTTAAAAATACTAGTTAGCTTTCCAAAGTATTATATGGGTTTTAAGAACATAAGATATTAAGTAGTATATAAAGTATACATTCAAAAGAATCTTGAAAATCTTGAATGCTTTTTAAACGTATTACACAAATTCAATGCGGACATTTGTTGTACCTAAGTTAAGTAGTAACTTACCATCTGAAATATATATAAAAATATTCGTTCGTGTGTATTAAACGTCGCTCAAATACTTGCAGAACTCAAATGAGCAAACTGCAAAGAAATCAATATGTTTTCTTAAGAAGTTGTTTCATATTCCTATGCCATTGATAGATCTAGACTTATATTTATTTGTACCATAATTATATCATCTGTGTTTCATCTTATAAAGATTGAAGTGTAACCCATGGAAATTGGCATTTAGTACGAGTTCGTGCAATGATAAAGCTATACATAGTGTAATTACTCTGAAGACTGTACATGCAAACTTATGAGACTCACAAAGAGTGCGTGGGCAGACAATTGCGGAAAATGAAGGAAGATGCGCTGAATGCTGATTTGATAACAGACAGGGATTATGTATAACTTTATTCTTATGGTTATGTGGGCACTTATTGTACTTTATTCTTGTTCATTGTGCTAAAAGTTATACGCGTTGAAGTCTTTTATATAGAATTCAGAGGCTATTGAGCTAATCTCGATAGGTAATTGATTAAAAATTATTCTTTATATCAAACTTCGGCACAATTGAGGCCTGATTTTACCAACGTCAGATAAGGAATATTCGTCAAATACAATACATAACGACTAATTTGAAAACGTTTACGAGGGTCAAACTGAAAGTTCTTAGAAAATCAAAAATTGATTACATTAGCCAGTTATTAGTTTTATTATATCTTTTCAAAATATTGTCCATTGACGTCAATACACCGCTGCATGCGATGGAACCACTGGGAAAAGCACTTTGCCCACTCGTCCTTAGGGGTCTCTTCAATGGCATCGCGATACGCAGCCACCGCTTCTTCAGCATTCATAAACCGCTTTCCTTTAAGTTTTTCTTTAATTTTGTGAAATAAATAAAAATCACAAGGCGCGAGGTCGGGGCTATACGGCGGGTGACCCAGTAATTCAACGTTTGATGTCGCCAAATAGTCGATCGTTCGCTTGGCGGTGTGCGACGAGGCGTTGTCGTGGTGAAGGAGGATCCTACTGCGAGGTCGTTTCTCTCGAACTTTTTCCAAGACAAGTGGCAAACAATTGGTAGTGTACCATTCTGCAGAAACTGTTTTTTGATCCTTTAACACAATTGTTGCGAAATGACCTATCCTTCCAAAGAACGAGGCCACCATTTTTTTCCCGCACTTCGATCTCTCTTCACTTTAGTTGGCAACTCCTCGAAAGGAAACACCCACTGAGCAGATTGTCTTTTGGTTTCAGGATCATAACAGTAAATCCAGCTTTCGTCACCTGTTAGTATGTCGAACACAGCATTTGAGTCACCTCCGTTAAATCTTTCAATCATTTTACGGCACCAATCCACACGATGGAGTCTTTGAGCCTTAGTCAAATTATGAGGTATCCACCGGGCGCAAAGCTTCCTGACCGCTAAATGTTCGTGGAGGATTTTGTGCACTTGACTCATACCGATGCCTAAGCTTGTCCGAATCTGCTGATAGGTCACTCTTTTGTCAGTCTCTATCATACGCCGCACAACACAGATGTTATTTTCAGTCGTCGCCGTAGAAGGCCGTCCCTCACGTACATCATCAGTGAGATTAGTGCGACCACGTTTAAACTCATTAAACCAGTTGTAAACAGTCGCACGAGATGGGGCTTCATCGTGAAAGGCCAATCGTAGTCTATCATAACTTTCTTGTTGACTTAAATGACATCGAAAGTCATAAAAAATCATTGCACGAAAATTTTCTCGTGTTAAATTCATGTTGACGTGACACAGACAATTTTCAATTTGCCGCCAAATCGTAAAACAAATGACAAATGAATGAAATATATACTCAGTAATATTGGCAAAGAGTTCTATTTTAAAATTTTAGAATATTTTTTTTATTATATTGTTTATAAGTGGCCAGTTCTAAGAACTTTCAGTTTGACCCTCGTACAAAACATCTATTTGTCAGCAATCTAAATGTCAGTATAAAATCGGTCGTTTTATACTTATTCAGTCAGATCTAATAAGTCTTACCTGACTTTTACCGGATTTACCTTACCCGATTTACCAAAGTCAGATCAACCAAATAATAAGCAAAAATGAATAAAAAGAATTGTCAAACTCCACTTATTCTGTAACTTTATTGACACCTACTACAAAAAGGTGCGTTTAAAGTTTTGACATCCAGTCAAACTTATCTATCATTTATTCAATAGATACACATACATCCGACACATTACAGTGTACCTATGCCATGTCATATCATTTGTGTAATAGTCGATTTACCATAGAAACAATAGCCGCGCCCGATGCGTGACTCGTCCCATCGGTCGCAAACGCAAATCAACGGGTCAACCACCTCTAGGTAATTGTAATTAAAATATTAATATGTCTAATTGACATCAATTATGTTTCGAGGTATTGATAAGTTTTAATAAGATAATGAACTTTGCCTTATTGAACGCGTTAATCTAACACGATTCCAATTTACATAAGGTATTGTCTGTATCTACTTAAAACTAAAAGCTCTGGGTAGGTTTAGTTTTTGTTTTTTAAGCCCAAAGAGCTTAGTGCTCCATATTTTTTCTTTGGAAATATATGTGTTTTCGATAATATTGTTGGATTCATTACAAACCAGAGAGATGGGTATTGGATACCTGCCTATTTTAAATCTGTTTGTTACTATCTCTTTGAATATATAAGCAGGAGTGTCATTAAATAACTTTCTATTGCAATTTAAGACAATTGAGGGACATTTCGTGAGGGTAAAGGAATTATCATGATTGATTATCCGTGGGATTGATTTCACACCTCATTATAAGGCCCGTAATAACACAAACTCTTCAGTAACAATTGATAAATTCGTTGTAATGTACTAATATTGTCGATCTGAAAGTATTAATCTGTCTGTCGAGGTGTCGTAGGAGGTAAATGAGACCATCAACACCTGCAACTTTTACTATGGGGCCATTCTTCAAAGATTAATTTATTTTTCTGCCTCTTCATACATTATCTTCAATATATATAAAATATAACTGATTTTGTAATTTCAGGTGTCCCTTACAAAATCAGTCACCTGAAATTTTATTTAAAATTTCGACCATGACCCCATAGAAAACGTTTTTATATTGATAGTCTGATTCCGATCATAACATTAGGCTAAATCTCTTTTGTAACTAACAAATTCATCCTTTATTGGTCGAAATAAACAATCGAATTAAATTGAAGAAAAGAAACACCTTTAAAAATTTGGCACCACCTTGCAAAGTCAAAAAAAGTCAAAAATAAAAAAGACACTGTATAGTAGTTACGTTTTTCCGTTCTTTTGTATAGGATTCTGTTTATACTTACACAGGAGAATGGAAAGCCCGGAATAATAGGTGCTACTTTTGCCAGTCCAACGAGGCAATAGAAAAAATGAAAGAAAGGGTAGGCAGCACATTCGGATTCGGCGAGCCCTAGCTAGGGTAATGTTCCAACCTGGTAAAACAAAAGACTACCTTTCACTGAGGGTACTTAGGTAATTATAGACATATCGATAACACCAACACGCGAGGGGTTGACGGACAGGACAGACTGTCCATTCAAATATGTTTCGTTATATAATTACGACTGTCGGACAGTTTTTCAAAGAAAAATGATTTAATTTTTTATTGATAAGCAATGAAAGCTTGGCTATTAGCCTATTACGGACCACGTGCCCGAGTTGTATATTATTATTTTGGTAATGTTGATGGTAAAGTATTTGTCATCGCGAATGATTAACTTGACCAAAAGCAGAATAACTGGTGACCTTTTTTAAAAACTAAATGTGTTTTCAGCTCATAAATCCACGCCATACCTACTATGAAAGAGCTTTGTTTGACTCATATTTCGCTGAATTCTGATCAAATACCAAAAATAAATACGGATGAACAAAATATAGGGAACTTATTTAAATGAACTTACACGTAGTGTTAATAACCTACAATTTTTTACAAATATGTTAAGTAAATGACTAAAGACTTGTTTCAATCGGTTAATTTGATTTTTCTGTACTCTACGTCTACACACTCGTAGTGTATCCGATACCACTTTTATTCAAGTCTACAGTGTTGATTTTGCGCAATGACTCACGATTTCGGAGTTAAAAAATAAAACATCGTCTCAATGAACTAGCACTTCACGGTTTGCTAGCACGCGATTATAAACCTGTCTTTGAAGGCAGTGATAGCCAAGAGTTGAGCCAAAAAAAATTAACAACCTTTATTTTTGATTTTGTTACTGCCTTAGATAAAGCTAAGGAAAGAAATGTCTTTACCTCTATGCCCTACCAATGTATCCTTATTTACAAAGTTTGCATATACAGGGTGTTGTTTTGGTCGGTGACATCCAACTCAGGGATGATAATATGAGTTATGCTTATTCTAAAAAAAACTTTTTTTTAAAATTCTAAGCAAGTTTTATACAAGAAAACCTCTTTACAACATTCAAAAAAATTACAAAACGAATGGGAAAACTCGCAACCTGGCGCGTAGCTAGCGCTTATCTACGAAGAGGCTACCTGGTGTTGTTGGCATCAGTATCGTTTGTACTGTTTGTACTGAGTCGCTCGTCGCTGACCAAATCAACACCCTGTATACATGTTTTTTCAATTCAAAAATTTCTAAAGTACTGAACAGTTTAAGATAGAATTCTCGTCCAAATAAATTCCTATGTGGTTTCCAAATATAGCTTACTATGTGTTCTTTGCAAAAACATACATAATTGTAATAGTGTTAGTGTCCAAAATAAAATAAGGACAGATACCTATGTCCTTCTTAGAAAGTAATTTGAAATTCAAAATAATCCTGGCAAGAAGCATAGAAACTTAATAACCAATGAAATTCCTTATTATCTAGATGGCACTTATGATTTACAATTCCAAATTCCAAACAAAGCTGAACAATCAAATCCTTCTATTTCATAAAGCTATTTCTAAAGTGGCAACATTATCCTCGCTCAAACAGAGGGCTTTTAGGCTGAAGCCTGTGAGTCATACGGGAGTGGTGTCTGACGCAATCCCCCCTAATAAGTCCCGCGTCCCCCTCCTCTAGTCTCCCTGGGGACGTTAGGACATGTATAGGAATCGTTGGGACATATTGGGTTGATTAAAGAATGTCACATCTGTTCTGTTTAAGTAAGACGGCTCATACCTTTCATAATAAGGAAAAGAGCTTTTTTATTGCTATACCAATTTGTTGCGCTTCGTCTTGATGCTAATATACAGGGTTAAAGGTTAAGTCGACTTAAATCCTTTAAGACAGTTGTTTATTATTCCATATTATTCCTCTATCTTGATTGACTATCGAACTCCATATCCTCAAGCTTAACCGTTCTCAAGCTATATACATCTTAAGTTTTCTGACTCAAGTTAAATTTGACGCTAATATATCGATTTTTTTTACTACTACCTGGTAGTACTTAATCCATTTTTATCAAAGAATTCTAATAATACTCACCCTAGCTTCTTATACCATATCAGAAAGCTGAAGAATCGTAGATAGTTTTACGGACTTCTGCAGAACAAATTTGTCATAGACTTTTTAAAAATAAATACTTATCTTACAAGGAAAACTTTTGTTTTTACATATATTTTTTTTAACATTCGATGGTCTAATGCTTCAAGTCCCGCCCGTGCGCAAATTTTCGGTTTCTTATTTCATCTTTATGAATATTCGATGGTCTACTTCAACTCAACTTCTACTTCAGTTTTGGTGTTTAAAATAATTAAGCAACTAATTTTGTACAGAAAAGAACCAAAAACAAATCAAAATTAAGGAACAAAACATGAAATAGGGGATGCAATAGACACAAAATCGAGTTTTTTATAAAAAAAAATCAAAGGCAAATAACTTGAGAACCGTTACATTTGGAGTAGAGGGTGTCATAATAAAATCAGTCAAGAATGATGTAAACTACCACATCTTAATAGTACATTATGATACAAGTGTGCTAAGTTGACCATTATATACAAGGCGATATTGTGAGCGCACGAGCGAATGCGAGTGCGCCATAAGAAAGCCGCGTATATAATGGTCACAGGCACACGTGTTTCATACGACGTTTTTCAACACATTTGCGAGTATTAAACAAGACTCACCATCAAGTAAGTTTTAATTATTAAAACAGTAATAATACATTTCACTCCATTTTGATGGCAAAAGACTATCGCACGCGTGATTCGCCTCGATATGTTTGTCCGGGTGAGTTAATAATAGGTTTATTAAGTATAGTATATATTATAGTATAGTAAGTATATTATATCTTCAACTTTTAATATATTTATAATTATTACCTATCTACCAGTATTTTTGTTTTCGTAATCACGACTATACTATTCTTTATATAATCGTTTTTATCGCGCGACATGTCGCGCGATTTTTATCATGCACCCGCCGCGCGATATCGCCGGACAGTTTTCCCACATCATAGTCTGACAGCGCGGACAGTCGAGTGGTTATGTCTTTTGTAGGATTCAACTGTCATGTCATGACTAACATCAAAAAATATATTTTAACGCTATATAATTATTGGATACGTGCTTCGTGACAGACAAGACAATTGTAATAATTTTGTTACTAAGCTCTATTGATTAGTTTGTGTGTATTCGTGCGGAAAAGAAGTTGGTTCAATTTTCTATTCTAATCAATGTTCAGCAACGTTAAAAAAACCGGTCAAACTGCGAGTTGGTCTCGAGCAAGAAGAGTTCCGTATCTACTACGTATATAAGTACTTTTAATGCCCTTATAATGTCGTGTAAAACATGACTTAGATTGCCTTTTAGGGTTTTTTTTTTCTGACACTGAATCACAATTTTGATTTTTATAGAGCTCAAAGAGACAATCAAAATCAATATTACCCGTGATAGTTTTCCTTGTTTATTTATCATTTATGCTACTGCTGTGAAGTTTTTCACGTAGATATCTACCTACTGCCGTCTAGTTCGGAGAGGGTAAGGACATTGGACTCTAACAAAAAATTGCCCTTTAAAACTGAATGTTACGGTAACAGGCGATTTCATCGTAAGGTGATATTACAAAGCTCATTATCATTTTAAAACATATATTCAATGATATTCCACACGATGGGTTTGACAAGAGAAAAAATTGTCTCCTCGTTACTTGTATGAGAGGTAAAAAAAATTTTTTTACCACTTTTGCGGGGCGATTAGAATACACATTCACGCTAAATTACAGTTTTCTAGCACCTCAGCCCCCTTACTCTGGACACAAAACCCGATCCAATGAACATACCTATCCCTGTCACTCATACTCGTACCAGGCCGTGTACGCGTGTGACAGGGATGGGTCTATTCATTGGATCGGGTTTTGTGTCCAGAGTAAGGGGGCAGGTCTCTGCGCTAAACTGCGGACAGACGGACATGGCGAAACTATAAGGGTTCCTTGTTGGACTACGGAACCCTAAAAATGGGTGTTTTGAGAGAAAACTGTTGTAATGCTATAATAACAATAACTTAATTCTTAAGCAGTAAATTCATTCTACAACCACATATAATCCAAAGTGTATCTAACTGAATATTGTAATCGGGTAGGGAGACGATGCGTGACCGTAGCAACCAACGAGATATTCTCTCGCAGTCACCAGCCTTTCCGATTAATGATTTATTTACCTGTTATTAAAATAAAACAGTTTCCCCTTTCTGAAATAAAATGTTATTTTACTGGACCAGATAATCCACAAACATATAGTAATTAGTCAGTGTGCTTGAGTAATTGGGTAGGTTCAGTCAAATACTAGTCGACTGACTGAAGGGGACTGTTTATTTATTTGACGATCCGGCTGCATTGTTTTAATTCGATATACCTCGACGTAATTATACAATTATGGATCTAAGTTGTCTTCAAATAAAATCTATATCCTATAAAAAATCGTATGTCAGTAATATATTTTATTTCAAGACTTAACTAAAATGGTAACTTTACTGAATAGTTTCTACTACCATACTCGTATCAACACCGTGTTTTTATCGCTTAGCCAGCGCAACGGACCATGTTCACACATCGTCACTAAAAACACCGCTTTATCCAGTAAAGCACGATGTTTATTATCACAACATTTGCATGCATCGCGCTCTATGGGAAAGTGCTATTAATTATGTATAGCGCACTAATAAGCCCGGCCGACGCACGCGCAGATTTAAATACAATACGAAGATCCCGATCGCAGTGACCAAGTCGCAGTCGCGAGTTATTGTTGTCTACTCTGATAAACTTCATGTTGCTATGTTTAATACTTCTTATCCTGCGTGCCCTCACTTCTGTACGCTATGTGTGCAAATAAAAAGGCATTTTTTTTCACAATACTAGACTCATACTTTTCGATACGCCGCCAATGTATTTAATTGTGTTTGACGCAATCAAAAAGATCTTTAATAATCAATTCCTGGCTGTTCATTACAATATATTACGCATAAAATATTATAACAGCGCGCATTTAGAACGCTGTCATTTTAAGTAGTTTTACCAAGTATATTTTTGGTTCATGTTGATGTGATCTATCGATTTTAAAAGGTTATAGCCGTCATTTTCTAACTATTTAACAACCATAGCTTCTGATTCTGCAAGAATAATTTTATAGTTTCTTCACGCGCCTAACGTTTTTCCCATGTCTATTAAACATTTGTTTGGGTTTGATTGCAACTCAAAACCAATCTCAGTAAAATATCATATGATTTTACGATCCATGAATCAGCATGCCTTTGCCTGCGAGAAAACTTATAATGAACAATTGAGATAACTTGTAAACCTTTTGACATATGGTTTTGTAGATTATGAAAACCCCACGAAAAACAGGTAAACCAAAAAACGGCAAGGTTTTAACAATGTCATAAAATTAGGCCAGTGGGTTAACTTGTCGCATGCAATTGTCAACTTATTCTGAAATAAGCTTCCACTCGGTTTCTTTGTAGAAAATTATTTTCCTAACTAAATAGCTAACTAGTTCGCGTGTTAGCTGTAAGCAAAAGCTACTTGTAAATACACTGTGCTTGTGCAACTGGAGAAAAAATGAGATACTTCAACGCCGTTAAAAAAAATTGAAATAAGGAAAAACAGTTCTGTTTAGAATAATTGCGCCAAAATTAAATTCTCTAACAACCAATAAAAAAGGTGGCTGGTTCCTTGCTCAAAGGATTAGCATAGCTATCCAACGCGGCAACGCAGCCAGCATAATGGCCTCCTTGCCGCAAGGAAATGGTTTAGTTTTGAATTTTAAGTTTTTTTTTATGTTGCATGTCTCAGTTTCATTTTTACGCATATTCCAATTATTTCTTTCAATCATTCATCGTTCCATCACTTTTATTATGTACTGATTGCTATCTGCAATAGTAATAAAAGATAAAAAGTGCTGAACCATTTTTTACTGGCTTGGCAACGGATAAAGCTGTTCTATTTAAATTATTAAAGCTTGATGAACGATGCTCATGACAGTGACAGTTGTTATCATTTAATACCCGATGTCATTTTATCAGGACATGGCGTTATTGCGAATAGAAATCATACGGCATATGTGAAAAGGGGTTTAGGGGAATGATAACACAGCAATTAGAGTACAATCCTGGAGGACAATATGATAGTTTAAGCACAAAATATAGATGGTACTGTCTTTACATAAACTACGCGCATTATTTCGGCATTTTTGCAGTAGCCATCATAAATATTAAATTGACGCTATTCAACTTTACTTTAACAATTTATTTGTAAAGATGAAATAAATTTTTATATTAAAATAGATAAATGATTTTGTTTATCTATGTAATTTTTGTATGTATGTTTATGTTAATGCATTTTAAATTTTTGTCCCTCTCAGTACTTTTAAATATTCCGCCACTGACTTAACTCTCTGCATTTCCCAAGCGGTTGACTGGTAGAGAATGCCATAAGGCATTAAGTCCGCCAATTGTACCATTAACAGTGCAATAAAGTTTAAATAAATAAAATAAATAAATTTTTTGAAATGTAAGACAGGCTACTCCCAGGTTAATGGTAGGTCACTCTTTGTCAGTGCAATTTTCATGGAAAGCAAAAAGAACGCGTTGAGTGAAGTCTAACGGTGCTGACGAGGTACAGCCAAATTAACTGTATAGTAAATCTAAGCTAGATGTCTGTGGAGAATGCTATAGTCTGAAACTTGATGTGAAGATAAAAGTGTGTATAAACTAAGCACGTCGTCAATTTAACAAAATCATAAACTGAATCGTTTGACTAGTGTTTATAGCTGTAATAATAATCAAATGCCTAAGGTATAACTTTTTCAAACTAACTAACGGTCCACCGAGAATGCGTCCCCGCGTTTTAAGTCTGCCCCCTTAACTCCAGTTGCAATGTGATGTTTATCTTCCTCGAAAATAAGCTATCCAACACAAAAATATTTTTTCAAATCGGTCCAGTAGTTCCTGAGATTAGCGCGTTCAAAATAAACTAACAAACTCTTCAGCTTTATAATGTTAGTACAGATTTATTAACCTATGAATTCGTATAGAACTTATACGAATTAACATCTTCTTATTCGAACATCAAATTATTCTACCACACTCTAAACCTCTCAAGACTATCCACTAAGTCTACATTTTTATACTCACTCTACCGACATTCAGTCAAATATGGAATTAAATTTATTTGAGAAAATCGCGATCTGTAGGAGGATTTCTTACTCGAGTTAATCTTGTTGTTTTCCCAAAGCAATTGAGATTTCCTTTATTGACAATGTTCTATTTGGATGATTTCGTTCCAACGGTACTTTTAATTATGTCTGATACCTGTGAAATGAGATGAAAGCACTCAACTATTTGTGCTATCGATCAAGACGATTCTTTTGTTCATATCTAACAGACAAGTAACGGATTTCGCAATTATTGGCATGGGTCTCCGAAAATTGCAGGAAGCTGATGCCTCAACTGAAGTTCTTTGGTCATTATAAATTCAAATCTCATATATCTCTCATAATTCATAAGATACAATAAATATATCTTATTTCAAGTGTGCCTGACTGTCCGACCGAGTAACAAGTCCAACGTATATCCGATTTCCAAAAATAATCGCGTTCTGTCGTTAGTAACCCAGAAATACAAACTATTAAGAATAGTAACATCAAATAGTATATCAATATGTCTTCTTCTTCTTCTTAAATTTAAGAGCTTCGCTCTTGTCGGTGGAGTAATCGCCATTCTTTTCTTTTATTTGCCTTTTCCTTGACCTCCTGATACGACCTGACATTTACTTTTTCCTTCACTTGGTCGAAATAACTTCTCCTAGTTCACCTGAGGTTCTTAGTAAATATAATCGAAGGAAAAGTAGAAGGAAAGTATCAATAAGTACGGATATTAAAAAGTAAAACGTAACTTTAGGTAAACGTGATGTTTAGATGATTGCCGAGAATTGCGCTGTTTTTATTAGACTCGGTGTTATTTGCTAGGCTAGGGGTATAATTTGCACCAACAACCAAAAGCAGCACTTACCTACATTTTATCAGCAGAAAAGTTGTTAGCTTTTAAAAATACTAGTTAGCTTTCCAAAGTATTATATGGGTTTTAAGAACATAAGATATTAAGTAGTATATAAAGTATACATTCAAAAGAATCTTGAAAATCTTGAATGCTTTTTAAACGTATTACACAAATTCAATGCGGACATTTGTTGTACCTAAGTTAAGTAGTAACTTACCATCTGAAATATATATAAAAATATTCGTTCGTGTGTATTAAACGTCGCTCAAATACTTGCAGAACTCAAATGAGCAAACTGCAAAGAAATCAATATGTTTTCTTAAGAAGTTGTTTCATATTCCTATGCCATTGATAGATCTAGACTTATATTTATTTGTACCATAATTATATCATCTGTGTTTCATCTTATAAAGATTGAAGTGTAACCCATGGAAATTGGCATTTAGTACGAGTTCGTGCAATGATAAAGCTATACATAGTGTAATTACTCTGAAGACTGTACATGCAAACTTATGAGACTCACAAAGAGTGCGTGGGCAGACAATTGCGGAAAATGAAGGAAGATGCGCTGAATGCTGATTTGATAACAGACAGGGATTATGTATAACTTTATTCTTATGGTTATGTGGGCACTTATTGTACTTTATTCTTGTTCATTGTGCTAAAAGTTATACGCGTTGAAGTCTTTTATATAGAATTCAGAGGCTATTGAGCTAATCTCGATAGGTAATTGATTAAAAATTATTCTTTATATCAAACTTCGGCACAATTGAGGCCTGATTTTACCAACGTCAGATAAGGAATATTCGTCAAATACAATACATAACGACTAATTTGAAAACGTTTACGAGGGTCAAACTGAAAGTTCTTAGAAAATCAAAAATTGATTACATTAGCCAGTTATTAGTTTTATTATATCTTTTCAAAATATTGTCCATTGACGTCAATACACCGCTGCATGCGATGGAACCACTGGGAAAAGCACTTTGCCCACTCGTCCTTAGGGGTCTCTTCAATGGCATCGCGATACGCAGCCACCGCTTCTTCAGCATTCATAAACCGCTTTCCTTTAAGTTTTTCTTTAATTTTGTGAAATAAATAAAAATCACAAGGCGCGAGGTCGGGGCTATACGGCG
This sequence comes from Pyrausta purpuralis, assembly GCA_963924145.1. Lineage (NCBI taxonomy): Eukaryota > Metazoa > Arthropoda > Insecta > Lepidoptera > Crambidae > Pyrausta > Pyrausta purpuralis. The sequence continues at coordinate 25,293,858 of OZ001655.1, forward strand.
GGTGACCCAGTAATTCAACGTTTGATGTCGCCAAATAGTCGATCGTTCGCTTGGCGGTGTGCGACGAGGCGTTGTCGTGGTGAAGGAGGATCCTACTGCGAGGTCGTTTCTCTCGAACTTTTTCCAAGACAAGTGGCAAACAATTGGTAGTGTACCATTCTGCAGAAACTGTTTTTTGATCCTTTAACACAATTGTTGCGAAATGACCTATCCTTCCAAAGAACGAGGCCACCATTTTTTTCCCGCACTTCGATCTCTCTTCACTTTAGTTGGCAACTCCTCGAAAGGAAACACCCACTGAGCAGATTGTCTTTTGGTTTCAGGATCATAACAGTAAATCCAGCTTTCGTCACCTGTTAGTATGTCGAACACAGCATTTGAGTCACCTCCGTTAAATCTTTCAATCATTTTACGGCACCAATCCACACGATGGAGTCTTTGAGCCTTAGTCAAATTATGAGGTATCCACCGGGCGCAAAGCTTCCTGACCGCTAAATGTTCGTGGAGGATTTTGTGCACTTGACTCATACCGATGCCTAAGCTTGTCCGAATCTGCTGATAGGTCACTCTTTTGTCAGTCTCTATCATACGCCGCACAACACAGATGTTATTTTCAGTCGTCGCCGTAGAAGGCCGTCCCTCACGTACATCATCAGTGAGATTAGTGCGACCACGTTTAAACTCATTAAACCAGTTGTAAACAGTCGCACGAGATGGGGCTTCATCGTGAAAGGCCAATCGTAGTCTATCATAACTTTCTTGTTGACTTAAATGACATCGAAAGTCATAAAAAATCATTGCACGAAAATTTTCTCGTGTTAAATTCATGTTGACGTGACACAGACAATTTTCAATTTGCCGCCAAATCGTAAAACAAATGACAAATGAATGAAATATATACTCAGTAATATTGGCAAAGAGTTCTATTTTAAAATTTTAGAATATTTTTTTTATTATATTGTTTATAAGTGGCCAGTTCTAAGAACTTTCAGTTTGACCCTCGTACAAAACATCTATTTGTCAGCAATCTAAATGTCAGTATAAAATCGGTCGTTTTATACTTATTCAGTCAGATCTAATAAGTCTTACCTGACTTTTACCGGATTTACCTTACCCGATTTACCAAAGTCAGATCAACCAAATAATAAGCAAAAATGAATAAAAAGAATTGTCAAACTCCACTTATTCTGTAACTTTATTGACACCTACTACAAAAAGGTGCGTTTAAAGTTTTGACATCCAGTCAAACTTATCTATCATTTATTCAATAGATACACATACATCCGACACATTACAGTGTACCTATGCCATGTCATATCATTTGTGTAATAGTCGATTTACCATAGAAACAATAGCCGCGCCCGATGCGTGACTCGTCCCATCGGTCGCAAACGCAAATCAACGGGTCAACCACCTCTAGGTAATTGTAATTAAAATATTAATATGTCTAATTGACATCAATTATGTTTCGAGGTATTGATAAGTTTTAATAAGATAATGAACTTTGCCTTATTGAACGCGTTAATCTAACACGATTCCAATTTACATAAGGTATTGTCTGTATCTACTTAAAACTAAAAGCTCTGGGTAGGTTTAGTTTTTGTTTTTTAAGCCCAAAGAGCTTAGTGCTCCATATTTTTTCTTTGGAAATATATGTGTTTTCGATAATATTGTTGGATTCATTACAAACCAGAGAGATGGGTATTGGATACCTGCCTATTTTAAATCTGTTTGTTACTATCTCTTTGAATATATAAGCAGGAGTGTCATTAAATAACTTTCTATTGCAATTTAAGACAATTGAGGGACATTTCGTGAGGGTAAAGGAATTATCATGATTGATTATCCGTGGGATTGATTTCACACCTCATTATAAGGCCCGTAATAACACAAACTCTTCAGTAACAATTGATAAATTCGTTGTAATGTACTAATATTGTCGATCTGAAAGTATTAATCTGTCTGTCGAGGTGTCGTAGGAGGTAAATGAGACCATCAACACCTGCAACTTTTACTATGGGGCCATTCTTCAAAGATTAATTTATTTTTCTGCCTCTTCATACATTATCTTCAATATATATAAAATATAACTGATTTTGTAATTTCAGGTGTCCCTTACAAAATCAGTCACCTGAAATTTTATTTAAAATTTCGACCATGACCCCATAGAAAACGTTTTTATATTGATAGTCTGATTCCGATCATAACATTAGGCTAAATCTCTTTTGTAACTAACAAATTCATCCTTTATTGGTCGAAATAAACAATCGAATTAAATTGAAGAAAAGAAACACCTTTAAAAATTTGGCACCACCTTGCAAAGTCAAAAAAAGTCAAAAATAAAAAAGACACTGTATAGTAGTTACGTTTTTCCGTTCTTTTGTATAGGATTCTGTTTATACTTACACAGGAGAATGGAAAGCCCGGAATAATAGGTGCTACTTTTGCCAGTCCAACGAGGCAATAGAAAAAATGAAAGAAAGGGTAGGCAGCACATTCGGATTCGGCGAGCCCTAGCTAGGGTAATGTTCCAACCTGGTAAAACAAAAGACTACCTTTCACTGAGGGTACTTAGGTAATTATAGACATATCGATAACACCAACACGCGAGGGGTTGACGGACAGGACAGACTGTCCATTCAAATATGTTTCGTTATATAATTACGACTGTCGGACAGTTTTTCAAAGAAAAATGATTTAATTTTTTATTGATAAGCAATGAAAGCTTGGCTATTAGCCTATTACGGACCACGTGCCCGAGTTGTATATTATTATTTTGGTAATGTTGATGGTAAAGTATTTGTCATCGCGAATGATTAACTTGACCAAAAGCAGAATAACTGGTGACCTTTTTTAAAAACTAAATGTGTTTTCAGCTCATAAATCCACGCCATACCTACTATGAAAGAGCTTTGTTTGACTCATATTTCGCTGAATTCTGATCAAATACCAAAAATAAATACGGATGAACAAAATATAGGGAACTTATTTAAATGAACTTACACGTAGTGTTAATAACCTACAATTTTTTACAAATATGTTAAGTAAATGACTAAAGACTTGTTTCAATCGGTTAATTTGATTTTTCTGTACTCTACGTCTACACACTCGTAGTGTATCCGATACCACTTTTATTCAAGTCTACAGTGTTGATTTTGCGCAATGACTCACGATTTCGGAGTTAAAAAATAAAACATCGTCTCAATGAACTAGCACTTCACGGTTTGCTAGCACGCGATTATAAACCTGTCTTTGAAGGCAGTGATAGCCAAGAGTTGAGCCAAAAAAAATTAACAACCTTTATTTTTGATTTTGTTACTGCCTTAGATAAAGCTAAGGAAAGAAATGTCTTTACCTCTATGCCCTACCAATGTATCCTTATTTACAAAGTTTGCATATACAGGGTGTTGTTTTGGTCGGTGACATCCAACTCAGGGATGATAATATGAGTTATGCTTATTCTAAAAAAAACTTTTTTTTAAAATTCTAAGCAAGTTTTATACAAGAAAACCTCTTTACAACATTCAAAAAAATTACAAAACGAATGGGAAAACTCGCAACCTGGCGCGTAGCTAGCGCTTATCTACGAAGAGGCTACCTGGTGTTGTTGGCATCAGTATCGTTTGTACTGTTTGTACTGAGTCGCTCGTCGCTGACCAAATCAACACCCTGTATACATGTTTTTTCAATTCAAAAATTTCTAAAGTACTGAACAGTTTAAGATAGAATTCTCGTCCAAATAAATTCCTATGTGGTTTCCAAATATAGCTTACTATGTGTTCTTTGCAAAAACATACATAATTGTAATAGTGTTAGTGTCCAAAATAAAATAAGGACAGATACCTATGTCCTTCTTAGAAAGTAATTTGAAATTCAAAATAATCCTGGCAAGAAGCATAGAAACTTAATAACCAATGAAATTCCTTATTATCTAGATGGCACTTATGATTTACAATTCCAAATTCCAAACAAAGCTGAACAATCAAATCCTTCTATTTCATAAAGCTATTTCTAAAGTGGCAACATTATCCTCGCTCAAACAGAGGGCTTTTAGGCTGAAGCCTGTGAGTCATACGGGAGTGGTGTCTGACGCAATCCCCCCTAATAAGTCCCGCGTCCCCCTCCTCTAGTCTCCCTGGGGACGTTAGGACATGTATAGGAATCGTTGGGACATATTGGGTTGATTAAAGAATGTCACATCTGTTCTGTTTAAGTAAGACGGCTCATACCTTTCATAATAAGGAAAAGAGCTTTTTTATTGCTATACCAATTTGTTGCGCTTCGTCTTGATGCTAATATACAGGGTTAAAGGTTAAGTCGACTTAAATCCTTTAAGACAGTTGTTTATTATTCCATATTATTCCTCTATCTTGATTGACTATCGAACTCCATATCCTCAAGCTTAACCGTTCTCAAGCTATATACATCTTAAGTTTTCTGACTCAAGTTAAATTTGACGCTAATATATCGATTTTTTTTACTACTACCTGGTAGTACTTAATCCATTTTTATCAAAGAATTCTAATAATACTCACCCTAGCTTCTTATACCATATCAGAAAGCTGAAGAATCGTAGATAGTTTTACGGACTTCTGCAGAACAAATTTGTCATAGACTTTTTAAAAATAAATACTTATCTTACAAGGAAAACTTTTGTTTTTACATATATTTTTTTTAACATTCGATGGTCTAATGCTTCAAGTCCCGCCCGTGCGCAAATTTTCGGTTTCTTATTTCATCTTTATGAATATTCGATGGTCTACTTCAACTCAACTTCTACTTCAGTTTTGGTGTTTAAAATAATTAAGCAACTAATTTTGTACAGAAAAGAACCAAAAACAAATCAAAATTAAGGAACAAAACATGAAATAGGGGATGCAATAGACACAAAATCGAGTTTTTTATAAAAAAAAATCAAAGGCAAATAACTTGAGAACCGTTACATTTGGAGTAGAGGGTGTCATAATAAAATCAGTCAAGAATGATGTAAACTACCACATCTTAATAGTACATTATGATACAAGTGTGCTAAGTTGACCATTATATACAAGGCGATATTGTGAGCGCACGAGCGAATGCGAGTGCGCCATAAGAAAGCCGCGTATATAATGGTCACAGGCACACGTGTTTCATACGACGTTTTTCAACACATTTGCGAGTATTAAACAAGACTCACCATCAAGTAAGTTTTAATTATTAAAACAGTAATAATACATTTCACTCCATTTTGATGGCAAAAGACTATCGCACGCGTGATTCGCCTCGATATGTTTGTCCGGGTGAGTTAATAATAGGTTTATTAAGTATAGTATATATTATAGTATAGTAAGTATATTATATCTTCAACTTTTAATATATTTATAATTATTACCTATCTACCAGTATTTTTGTTTTCGTAATCACGACTATACTATTCTTTATATAATCGTTTTTATCGCGCGACATGTCGCGCGATTTTTATCATGCACCCGCCGCGCGATATCGCCGGACAGTTTTCCCACATCATAGTCTGACAGCGCGGACAGTCGAGTGGTTATGTCTTTTGTAGGATTCAACTGTCATGTCATGACTAACATCAAAAAATATATTTTAACGCTATATAATTATTGGATACGTGCTTCGTGACAGACAAGACAATTGTAATAATTTTGTTACTAAGCTCTATTGATTAGTTTGTGTGTATTCGTGCGGAAAAGAAGTTGGTTCAATTTTCTATTCTAATCAATGTTCAGCAACGTTAAAAAAACCGGTCAAACTGCGAGTTGGTCTCGAGCAAGAAGAGTTCCGTATCTACTACGTATATAAGTACTTTTAATGCCCTTATAATGTCGTGTAAAACATGACTTAGATTGCCTTTTAGGGTTTTTTTTTTCTGACACTGAATCACAATTTTGATTTTTATAGAGCTCAAAGAGACAATCAAAATCAATATTACCCGTGATAGTTTTCCTTGTTTATTTATCATTTATGCTACTGCTGTGAAGTTTTTCACGTAGATATCTACCTACTGCCGTCTAGTTCGGAGAGGGTAAGGACATTGGACTCTAACAAAAAATTGCCCTTTAAAACTGAATGTTACGGTAACAGGCGATTTCATCGTAAGGTGATATTACAAAGCTCATTATCATTTTAAAACATATATTCAATGATATTCCACACGATGGGTTTGACAAGAGAAAAAATTGTCTCCTCGTTACTTGTATGAGAGGTAAAAAAAATTTTTTTACCACTTTTGCGGGGCGATTAGAATACACATTCACGCTAAATTACAGTTTTCTAGCACCTCAGCCCCCTTACTCTGGACACAAAACCCGATCCAATGAACATACCTATCCCTGTCACTCATACTCGTACCAGGCCGTGTACGCGTGTGACAGGGATGGGTCTATTCATTGGATCGGGTTTTGTGTCCAGAGTAAGGGGGCAGGTCTCTGCGCTAAACTGCGGACAGACGGACATGGCGAAACTATAAGGGTTCCTTGTTGGACTACGGAACCCTAAAAATGGGTGTTTTGAGAGAAAACTGTTGTAATGCTATAATAACAATAACTTAATTCTTAAGCAGTAAATTCATTCTACAACCACATATAATCCAAAGTGTATCTAACTGAATATTGTAATCGGGTAGGGAGACGATGCGTGACCGTAGCAACCAACGAGATATTCTCTCGCAGTCACCAGCCTTTCCGATTAATGATTTATTTACCTGTTATTAAAATAAAACAGTTTCCCCTTTCTGAAATAAAATGTTATTTTACTGGACCAGATAATCCACAAACATATAGTAATTAGTCAGTGTGCTTGAGTAATTGGGTAGGTTCAGTCAAATACTAGTCGACTGACTGAAGGGGACTGTTTATTTATTTGACGATCCGGCTGCATTGTTTTAATTCGATATACCTCGACGTAATTATACAATTATGGATCTAAGTTGTCTTCAAATAAAATCTATATCCTATAAAAAATCGTATGTCAGTAATATATTTTATTTCAAGACTTAACTAAAATGGTAACTTTACTGAATAGTTTCTACTACCATACTCGTATCAACACCGTGTTTTTATCGCTTAGCCAGCGCAACGGACCATGTTCACACATCGTCACTAAAAACACCGCTTTATCCAGTAAAGCACGATGTTTATTATCACAACATTTGCATGCATCGCGCTCTATGGGAAAGTGCTATTAATTATGTATAGCGCACTAATAAGCCCGGCCGACGCACGCGCAGATTTAAATACAATACGAAGATCCCGATCGCAGTGACCAAGTCGCAGTCGCGAGTTATTGTTGTCTACTCTGATAAACTTCATGTTGCTATGTTTAATACTTCTTATCCTGCGTGCCCTCACTTCTGTACGCTATGTGTGCAAATAAAAAGGCATTTTTTTTCACAATACTAGACTCATACTTTTCGATACGCCGCCAATGTATTTAATTGTGTTTGACGCAATCAAAAAGATCTTTAATAATCAATTCCTGGCTGTTCATTACAATATATTACGCATAAAATATTATAACAGCGCGCATTTAGAACGCTGTCATTTTAAGTAGTTTTACCAAGTATATTTTTGGTTCATGTTGATGTGATCTATCGATTTTAAAAGGTTATAGCCGTCATTTTCTAACTATTTAACAACCATAGCTTCTGATTCTGCAAGAATAATTTTATAGTTTCTTCACGCGCCTAACGTTTTTCCCATGTCTATTAAACATTTGTTTGGGTTTGATTGCAACTCAAAACCAATCTCAGTAAAATATCATATGATTTTACGATCCATGAATCAGCATGCCTTTGCCTGCGAGAAAACTTATAATGAACAATTGAGATAACTTGTAAACCTTTTGACATATGGTTTTGTAGATTATGAAAACCCCACGAAAAACAGGTAAACCAAAAAACGGCAAGGTTTTAACAATGTCATAAAATTAGGCCAGTGGGTTAACTTGTCGCATGCAATTGTCAACTTATTCTGAAATAAGCTTCCACTCGGTTTCTTTGTAGAAAATTATTTTCCTAACTAAATAGCTAACTAGTTCGCGTGTTAGCTGTAAGCAAAAGCTACTTGTAAATACACTGTGCTTGTGCAACTGGAGAAAAAATGAGATACTTCAACGCCGTTAAAAAAAATTGAAATAAGGAAAAACAGTTCTGTTTAGAATAATTGCGCCAAAATTAAATTCTCTAACAACCAATAAAAAAGGTGGCTGGTTCCTTGCTCAAAGGATTAGCATAGCTATCCAACGCGGCAACGCAGCCAGCATAATGGCCTCCTTGCCGCAAGGAAATGGTTTAGTTTTGAATTTTAAGTTTTTTTTTATGTTGCATGTCTCAGTTTCATTTTTACGCATATTCCAATTATTTCTTTCAATCATTCATCGTTCCATCACTTTTATTATGTACTGATTGCTATCTGCAATAGTAATAAAAGATAAAAAGTGCTGAACCATTTTTTACTGGCTTGGCAACGGATAAAGCTGTTCTATTTAAATTATTAAAGCTTGATGAACGATGCTCATGACAGTGACAGTTGTTATCATTTAATACCCGATGTCATTTTATCAGGACATGGCGTTATTGCGAATAGAAATCATACGGCATATGTGAAAAGGGGTTTAGGGGAATGATAACACAGCAATTAGAGTACAATCCTGGAGGACAATATGATAGTTTAAGCACAAAATATAGATGGTACTGTCTTTACATAAACTACGCGCATTATTTCGGCATTTTTGCAGTAGCCATCATAAATATTAAATTGACGCTATTCAACTTTACTTTAACAATTTATTTGTAAAGATGAAATAAATTTTTATATTAAAATAGATAAATGATTTTGTTTATCTATGTAATTTTTGTATGTATGTTTATGTTAATGCATTTTAAATTTTTGTCCCTCTCAGTACTTTTAAATATTCCGCCACTGACTTAACTCTCTGCATTTCCCAAGCGGTTGACTGGTAGAGAATGCCATAAGGCATTAAGTCCGCCAATTGTACCATTAACAGTGCAATAAAGTTTAAATAAATAAAATAAATAAATTTTTTGAAATGTAAGACAGGCTACTCCCAGGTTAATGGTAGGTCACTCTTTGTCAGTGCAATTTTCATGGAAAGCAAAAAGAACGCGTTGAGTGAAGTCTAACGGTGCTGACGAGGTACAGCCAAATTAACTGTATAGTAAATCTAAGCTAGATGTCTGTGGAGAATGCTATAGTCTGAAACTTGATGTGAAGATAAAAGTGTGTATAAACTAAGCACGTCGTCAATTTAACAAAATCATAAACTGAATCGTTTGACTAGTGTTTATAGCTGTAATAATAATCAAATGCCTAAGGTATAACTTTTTCAAACTAACTAACGGTCCACCGAGAATGCGTCCCCGCGTTTTAAGTCTGCCCCCTTAACTCCAGTTGCAATGTGATGTTTATCTTCCTCGAAAATAAGCTATCCAACACAAAAATATTTTTTCAAATCGGTCCAGTAGTTCCTGAGATTAGCGCGTTCAAAATAAACTAACAAACTCTTCAGCTTTATAATGTTAGTACAGATTTATTAACCTATGAATTCGTATAGAACTTATACGAATTAACATCTTCTTATTCGAACATCAAATTATTCTACCACACTCTAAACCTCTCAAGACTATCCACTAAGTCTACATTTTTATACTCACTCTACCGACATTTAGTCAAATATGGAATTAAATTTATTTGAGAAAATCGCGATCTGTAGGAGGATTTCTTACTCGAGTTAATCTTGTTGTTTTCCCAAAGCAATTGAGATTTCCTTTATTGACAATGTTCTATTTGGATGATTTCGTTCCAACGGTACTTTTAATTATGTCTGATACCTGTGAAATGAGATGAAAGCACTCAACTATTTGTGCTATCGATCAAGACGATTCTTTTGTTCATATCTAACAGACAAGTAACGGATTTCGCAATTATTGGCATGGGTCTCCGAAAATTGCAGGAAGCTGATGCCTCAACTGAAGTTCTTTGGTCATTATAAATTCAAATCTCATATATCTCTCATAATTCATAAGATACAATAAATATATCTTATTTCAAGTGTGCCTGACTGTCCGACCGAGTAACAAGTCCAACGTATATCCGATTTCCAAAAATAATCGCGTTCTGTCGTTAGTAACCCAGAAATACAAACTATTAAGAATAGTAACATCAAATAGTATATCAATATGTCTTCTTCTTCTTCTTAAATTTAAGAGCTTCGCTCTTGTCGGTGGAGTAATCGCCATTCTTTTCTTTTATTTGCCTTTTCCTTGACCTCCTGATACGACCTGACATTTACTTTTTCCTTCACTTGGTCGAAATAACTTCTCCTAGTTCACCTGAGGTTCTTAGTAAATATAATCGAAGGAAAAGTAGAAGGAAAGTATCAATAAGTACGGATATTAAAAAGTAAAACGTAACTTTAGGTAAACGTGATGTTTAGATGATTGCCGAGAATTGCGCTGTTTTTATTAGACTCGGTGTTATTTGCTAGGCTAGGGGTATAATTTGCACCAACAACCAAAAGCAGCACTTACCTACATTTTATCAGCAGAAAAGTTGTTAGCTTTTAAAAATACTAGTTAGCTTTCCAAAGTATTATATGGGTTTTAAGAACATAAGATATTAAGTAGTATATAAAGTATACATTCAAAAGAATCTTGAAAATCTTGAATGCTTTTTAAACGTATTACACAAATTCAATGCGGACATTTGTTGTACCTAAGTTAAGTAGTAACTTACCATCTGAAATATATATAAAAATATTCGTTCGTGTGTATTAAACGTCGCTCAAATACTTGCAGAACTCAAATGAGCAAACTGCAAAGAAATCAATATGTTTTCTTAAGAAGTTGTTTCATATTCCTATGCCATTGATAGATCTAGACTTATATTTATTTGTACCATAATTATATCATCTGTGTTTCATCTTATAAAGATTGAAGTGTAACCCATGGAAATTGGCATTTAGTACGAGTTCGTGCAATGATAAAGCTATACATAGTGTAATTACTCTGAAGACTGTACATGCAAACTTATGAGACTCACAAAGAGTGCGTGGGCAGACAATTGCGGAAAATGAAGGAAGATGCGCTGAATGCTGATTTGATAACAGACAGGGATTATGTATAACTTTATTCTTATGGTTATGTGGGCACTTATTGTACTTTATTCTTGTTCATTGTGCTAAAAGTTATACGCGTTGAAGTCTTTTATATAGAATTCAGAGGCTATTGAGCTAATCTCGATAGGTAATTGATTAAAAATTATTCTTTATATCAAACTTCGGCACAATTGAGGCCTGATTTTACCAACGTCAGATAAGGAATATTCGTCAAATACAATACATAACGACTAATTTGAAAACGTTTACGAGGGTCAAACTGAAAGTTCTTAGAAAATCAAAAATTGATTACATTAGCCAGTTATTAGTTTTATTATATCTTTTCAAAATATTGTCCATTGACGTCAATACACCGCTGCATGCGATGGAACCACTGGGAAAAGCACTTTGCCCACTCGTCCTTAGGGGTCTCTTCAATGGCATCGCGATACGCAGCCACCGCTTCTTCAGCATTCATAAACCGCTTTCCTTTAAGTTTTTCTTTAATTTTGTGAAATAAATAAAAATCACAAGGCGCGAGGTCGGGGCTATACGGCGGGTGACCCAGTAATTCAACGTTTGATGTCGCCAAATAGTCGATCGTTCGCTTGGCGGTGTGCGACGAGGCGTTGTCGTGGTGAAGGAGGATCCTACTGCGAGGTCGTTTCTCTCGAACTTTTTCCAAGACAAGTGGCAAACAATTGGTAGTGTACCATTCTGCAGAAACTGTTTTTTGATCCTTTAACACAATTGTTGCGAAATGACCTATCCTTCCAAAGAACGAGGCCACCATTTTTTTCCCGCACTTCGATCTCTCTTCACTTTAGTTGGCAACTCCTCGAAAGGAAACACCCACTGAGCAGATTGTCTTTTGGTTTCAGGATCATAACAGTAAATCCAGCTTTCGTCACCTGTTAGTATGTCGAACACAGCATTTGAGTCACCTCCGTTAAATCTTTCAATCATTTTACGGCACCAATCCACACGATGGAGTCTTTGAGCCTTAGTCAAATTATGAGGTATCCACCGGGCGCAAAGCTTCCTGACCGCTAAATGTTCGTGGAGGATTTTGTGCACTTGACTCATACCGATGCCTAAGCTTGTCCGAATCTGCTGATAGGTCACTCTTTTGTCAGTCTCTATCATACGCCGCACAACACAGATGTTATTTTCAGTCGTCGCCGTAGAAGGCCGTCCCTCACGTACATCATCAGTGAGATTAGTGCGACCACGTTTAAACTCATTAAACCAGTTGTAAACAGTCGCACGAGATGGGGCTTCATCGTGAAAGGCCAATCGTAGTCTATCATAACTTTCTTGTTGACTTAAATGACATCGAAAGTCATAAAAAATCATTGCACGAAAATTTTCTCGTGTTAAATTCATGTTGACGTGACACAGACAATTTTCAATTTGCCGCCAAATCGTAAAACAAATGACAAATGAATGAAATATATACTCAGTAATATTGGCAAAGAGTTCTATTTTAAAATTTTAGAATATTTTTTTTATTATATTGTTTATAAGTGGCCAGTTCTAAGAACTTTCAGTTTGACCCTCGTACAAAACATCTATTTGTCAGCAATCTAAATGTCAGTATAAAATCGGTCGTTTTATACTTATTCAGTCAGATCTAATAAGTCTTACCTGACTTTTACCGGATTTACCTTACCCGATTTACCAAAGTCAGATCAACCAAATAATAAGCAAAAATGAATAAAAAGAATTGTCAAACTCCACTTATTCTGTAACTTTATTGACACCTACTACAAAAAGGTGCGTTTAAAGTTTTGACATCCAGTCAAACTTATCTATCATTTATTCAATAGATACACATACATCCGACACATTACAGTGTACCTATGCCATGTCATATCATTTGTGTAATAGTCGATTTACCATAGAAACAATAGCCGCGCCCGATGCGTGACTCGTCCCATCGGTCGCAAACGCAAATCAACGGGTCAACCACCTCTAGGTAATTGTAATTAAAATATTAATATGTCTAATTGACATCAATTATGTTTCGAGGTATTGATAAGTTTTAATAAGATAATGAACTTTGCCTTATTGAACGCGTTAATCTAACACGATTCCAATTTACATAAGGTATTGTCTGTATCTACTTAAAACTAAAAGCTCTGGGTAGGTTTAGTTTTTGTTTTTTAAGCCCAAAGAGCTTAGTGCTCCATATTTTTTCTTTGGAAATATATGTGTTTTCGATAATATTGTTGGATTCATTACAAACCAGAGAGATGGGTATTGGATACCTGCCTATTTTAAATCTGTTTGTTACTATCTCTTTGAATATATAAGCAGGAGTGTCATTAAATAACTTTCTATTGCAATTTAAGACAATTGAGGGACATTTCGTGAGGGTAAAGGAATTATCATGATTGATTATCCGTGGGATTGATTTCACACCTCATTATAAGGCCCGTAATAACACAAACTCTTCAGTAACAATTGATAAATTCGTTGTAATGTACTAATATTGTCGATCTGAAAGTATTAATCTGTCTGTCGAGGTGTCGTAGGAGGTAAATGAGACCATCAACACCTGCAACTTTTACTATGGGGCCATTCTTCAAAGATTAATTTATTTTTCTGCCTCTTCATACATTATCTTCAATATATATAAAATATAACTGATTTTGTAATTTCAGGTGTCCCTTACAAAATCAGTCACCTGAAATTTTATTTAAAATTTCGACCATGACCCCATAGAAAACGTTTTTATATTGATAGTCTGATTCCGATCATAACATTAGGCTAAATCTCTTTTGTAACTAACAAATTCATCCTTTATTGGTCGAAATAAACAATCGAATTAAATTGAAGAAAAGAAACACCTTTAAAAATTTGGCACCACCTTGCAAAGTCAAAAAAAGTCAAAAATAAAAAAGACACTGTATAGTAGTTACGTTTTTCCGTTCTTTTGTATAGGATTCTGTTTATACTTACACAGGAGAATGGAAAGCCCGGAATAATAGGTGCTACTTTTGCCAGTCCAACGAGGCAATAGAAAAAATGAAAGAAAGGGTAGGCAGCACATTCGGATTCGGCGAGCCCTAGCTAGGGTAATGTTCCAACCTGGTAAAACAAAAGACTACCTTTCACTGAGGGTACTTAGGTAATTATAGACATATCGATAACACCAACACGCGAGGGGTTGACGGACAGGACAGACTGTCCATTCAAATATGTTTCGTTATATAATTACGACTGTCGGACAGTTTTTCAAAGAAAAATGATTTAATTTTTTATTGATAAGCAATGAAAGCTTGGCTATTAGCCTATTACGGACCACGTGCCCGAGTTGTATATTATTATTTTGGTAATGTTGATGGTAAAGTATTTGTCATCGCGAATGATTAACTTGACCAAAAGCAGAATAACTGGTGACCTTTTTTAAAAACTAAATGTGTTTTCAGCTCATAAATCCACGCCATACCTACTATGAAAGAGCTTTGTTTGACTCATATTTCGCTGAATTCTGATCAAATACCAAAAATAAATACGGATGAACAAAATATAGGGAACTTATTTAAATGAACTTACACGTAGTGTTAATAACCTACAATTTTTTACAAATATGTTAAGTAAATGACTAAAGACTTGTTTCAATCGGTTAATTTGATTTTTCTGTACTCTACGTCTACACACTCGTAGTGTATCCGATACCACTTTTATTCAAGTCTACAGTGTTGATTTTGCGCAATGACTCACGATTTCGGAGTTAAAAAATAAAACATCGTCTCAATGAACTAGCACTTCACGGTTTGCTAGCACGCGATTATAAACCTGTCTTTGAAGGCAGTGATAGCCAAGAGTTGAGCCAAAAAAAATTAACAACCTTTATTTTTGATTTTGTTACTGCCTTAGATAAAGCTAAGGAAAGAAATGTCTTTACCTCTATGCCCTACCAATGTATCCTTATTTACAAAGTTTGCATATACAGGGTGTTGTTTTGGTCGGTGACATCCAACTCAGGGATGATAATATGAGTTATGCTTATTCTAAAAAAAACTTTTTTTTAAAATTCTAAGCAAGTTTTATACAAGAAAACCTCTTTACAACATTCAAAAAAATTACAAAACGAATGGGAAAACTCGCAACCTGGCGCGTAGCTAGCGCTTATCTACGAAGAGGCTACCTGGTGTTGTTGGCATCAGTATCGTTTGTACTGTTTGTACTGAGTCGCTCGTCGCTGACCAAATCAACACCCTGTATACATGTTTTTTCAATTCAAAAATTTCTAAAGTACTGAACAGTTTAAGATAGAATTCTCGTCCAAATAAATTCCTATGTGGTTTCCAAATATAGCTTACTATGTGTTCTTTGCAAAAACATACATAATTGTAATAGTGTTAGTGTCCAAAATAAAATAAGGACAGATACCTATGTCCTTCTTAGAAAGTAATTTGAAATTCAAAATAATCCTGGCAAGAAGCATAGAAACTTAATAACCAATGAAATTCCTTATTATCTAGATGGCACTTATGATTTACAATTCCAAATTCCAAACAAAGCTGAACAATCAAATCCTTCTATTTCATAAAGCTATTTCTAAAGTGGCAACATTATCCTCGCTCAAACAGAGGGCTTTTAGGCTGAAGCCTGTGAGTCATACGGGAGTGGTGTCTGACGCAATCCCCCCTAATAAGTCCCGCGTCCCCCTCCTCTAGTCTCCCTGGGGACGTTAGGACATGTATAGGAATCGTTGGGACATATTGGGTTGATTAAAGAATGTCACATCTGTTCTGTTTAAGTAAGACGGCTCATACCTTTCATAATAAGGAAAAGAGCTTTTTTATTGCTATACCAATTTGTTGCGCTTCGTCTTGATGCTAATATACAGGGTTAAAGGTTAAGTCGACTTAAATCCTTTAAGACAGTTGTTTATTATTCCATATTATTCCTCTATCTTGATTGACTATCGAACTCCATATCCTCAAGCTTAACCGTTCTCAAGCTATATACATCTTAAGTTTTCTGACTCAAGTTAAATTTGACGCTAATATATCGATTTTTTTTACTACTACCTGGTAGTACTTAATCCATTTTTATCAAAGAATTCTAATAATACTCACCCTAGCTTCTTATACCATATCAGAAAGCTGAAGAATCGTAGATAGTTTTACGGACTTCTGCAGAACAAATTTGTCATAGACTTTTTAAAAATAAATACTTATCTTACAAGGAAAACTTTTGTTTTTACATATATTTTTTTTAACATTCGATGGTCTAATGCTTCAAGTCCCGCCCGTGCGCAAATTTTCGGTTTCTTATTTCATCTTTATGAATATTCGATGGTCTACTTCAACTCAACTTCTACTTCAGTTTTGGTGTTTAAAATAATTAAGCAACTAATTTTGTACAGAAAAGAACCAAAAACAAATCAAAATTAAGGAACAAAACATGAAATAGGGGATGCAATAGACACAAAATCGAGTTTTTTATAAAAAAAAATCAAAGGCAAATAACTTGAGAACCGTTACATTTGGAGTAGAGGGTGTCATAATAAAATCAGTCAAGAATGATGTAAACTACCACATCTTAATAGTACATTATGATACAAGTGTGCTAAGTTGACCATTATATACAAGGCGATATTGTGAGCGCACGAGCGAATGCGAGTGCGCCATAAGAAAGCCGCGTATATAATGGTCACAGGCACACGTGTTTCATACGACGTTTTTCAACACATTTGCGAGTATTAAACAAGACTCACCATCAAGTAAGTTTTAATTATTAAAACAGTAATAATACATTTCACTCCATTTTGATGGCAAAAGACTATCGCACGCGTGATTCGCCTCGATATGTTTGTCCGGGTGAGTTAATAATAGGTTTATTAAGTATAGTATATATTATAGTATAGTAAGTATATTATATCTTCAACTTTTAATATATTTATAATTATTACCTATCTACCAGTATTTTTGTTTTCGTAATCACGACTATACTATTCTTTATATAATCGTTTTTATCGCGCGACATGTCGCGCGATTTTTATCATGCACCCGCCGCGCGATATCGCCGGACAGTTTTCCCACATCATAGTCTGACAGCGCGGACAGTCGAGTGGTTATGTCTTTTGTAGGATTCAACTGTCATGTCATGACTAACATCAAAAAATATATTTTAACGCTATATAATTATTGGATACGTGCTTCGTGACAGACAAGACAATTGTAATAATTTTGTTACTAAGCTCTATTGATTAGTTTGTGTGTATTCGTGCGGAAAAGAAGTTGGTTCAATTTTCTATTCTAATCAATGTTCAGCAACGTTAAAAAAACCGGTCAAACTGCGAGTTGGTCTCGAGCAAGAAGAGTTCCGTATCTACTACGTATATAAGTACTTTTAATGCCCTTATAATGTCGTGTAAAACATGACTTAGATTGCCTTTTAGGGTTTTTTTTTTCTGACACTGAATCACAATTTTGATTTTTATAGAGCTCAAAGAGACAATCAAAATCAATATTACCCGTGATAGTTTTCCTTGTTTATTTATCATTTATGCTACTGCTGTGAAGTTTTTCACGTAGATATCTACCTACTGCCGTCTAGTTCGGAGAGGGTAAGGACATTGGACTCTAACAAAAAATTGCCCTTTAAAACTGAATGTTACGGTAACAGGCGATTTCATCGTAAGGTGATATTACAAAGCTCATTATCATTTTAAAACATATATTCAATGATATTCCACACGATGGGTTTGACAAGAGAAAAAATTGTCTCCTCGTTACTTGTATGAGAGGTAAAAAAAATTTTTTTACCACTTTTGCGGGGCGATTAGAATACACATTCACGCTAAATTACAGTTTTCTAGCACCTCAGCCCCCTTACTCTGGACACAAAACCCGATCCAATGAACATACCTATCCCTGTCACTCATACTCGTACCAGGCCGTGTACGCGTGTGACAGGGATGGGTCTATTCAT
Organism: Pyrausta purpuralis; assembly: GCA_963924145.1. Taxonomy (NCBI): domain Eukaryota; kingdom Metazoa; phylum Arthropoda; class Insecta; order Lepidoptera; family Crambidae; genus Pyrausta; species Pyrausta purpuralis. The sequence goes on from OZ001655.1 coordinate 25,311,927, forward strand.
TGGATCGGGTTTTGTGTCCAGAGTAAGGGGGCAGGTCTCTGCGCTAAACTGCGGACAGACGGACATGGCGAAACTATAAGGGTTCCTTGTTGGACTACGGAACCCTAAAAATGGGTGTTTTGAGAGAAAACTGTTGTAATGCTATAATAACAATAACTTAATTCTTAAGCAGTAAATTCATTCTACAACCACATATAATCCAAAGTGTATCTAACTGAATATTGTAATCGGGTAGGGAGACGATGCGTGACCGTAGCAACCAACGAGATATTCTCTCGCAGTCACCAGCCTTTCCGATTAATGATTTATTTACCTGTTATTAAAATAAAACAGTTTCCCCTTTCTGAAATAAAATGTTATTTTACTGGACCAGATAATCCACAAACATATAGTAATTAGTCAGTGTGCTTGAGTAATTGGGTAGGTTCAGTCAAATACTAGTCGACTGACTGAAGGGGACTGTTTATTTATTTGACGATCCGGCTGCATTGTTTTAATTCGATATACCTCGACGTAATTATACAATTATGGATCTAAGTTGTCTTCAAATAAAATCTATATCCTATAAAAAATCGTATGTCAGTAATATATTTTATTTCAAGACTTAACTAAAATGGTAACTTTACTGAATAGTTTCTACTACCATACTCGTATCAACACCGTGTTTTTATCGCTTAGCCAGCGCAACGGACCATGTTCACACATCGTCACTAAAAAACACCGCTTTATCCAGTAAAGCACGATGTTTATTATCACAACATTTGCATGCATCGCGCTCTATGGGAAAGTGCTATTAATTATGTATAGCGCACTAATAAGCCCGGCCGACGCACGCGCAGATTTAAATACAATACGAAGATCCCGATCGCAGTGACCAAGTCGCAGTCGCGAGTTATTGTTGTCTACTCTGATAAACTTCATGTTGCTATGTTTAATACTTCTTATCCTGCGTGCCCTCACTTCTGTACGCTATGTGTGCAAATAAAAAGGCATTTTTTTTCACAATACTAGACTCATACTTTTCGATACGCCGCCAATGTATTTAATTGTGTTTGACGCAATCAAAAAGATCTTTAATAATCAATTCCTGGCTGTTCATTACAATATATTACGCATAAAATATTATAACAGCGCGCATTTAGAACGCTGTCATTTTAAGTAGTTTTACCAAGTATATTTTTGGTTCATGTTGATGTGATCTATCGATTTTAAAAGGTTATAGCCGTCATTTTCTAACTATTTAACAACCATAGCTTCTGATTCTGCAAGAATAATTTTATAGTTTCTTCACGCGCCTAACGTTTTTCCCATGTCTATTAAACATTTGTTTGGGTTTGATTGCAACTCAAAACCAATCTCAGTAAAATATCATATGATTTTACGATCCATGAATCAGCATGCCTTTGCCTGCGAGAAAACTTATAATGAACAATTGAGATAACTTGTAAACCTTTTGACATATGGTTTTGTAGATTATGAAAACCCCACGAAAAACAGGTAAACCAAAAAAACGGCAAGGTTTTAACAATGTCATAAAATTAGGCCAGTGGGTTAACTTGTCGCATGCAATTGTCAACTTATTTCTGAAATAAGCTTCCACTCGGTTTCTTTGTAGAAAATTATTTTCCTAACTAAATAGCTAACTAGTTCGCGTGTTAGCTGTAAGCAAAAGCTACTTGTAAATACACTGTGCTTGTGCAACTGGAGAAAAAATGAGATACTTCAACGCCGTTAAAAAAAATTGAAATAAGGAAAAACAGTTCTGTTTAGAATAATTGCGCCAAAATTAAATTCTCTAACAACCAATAAAAAAGGTGGCTGGTTCCTTGCTCAAAGGATTAGCATAGCTATCCA